>BTHU01000013.1:51435678-52773178 GCA_036184795.1 Tokudaia tokunoshimensis | reverse complement strand
ACTATTTAATTTTAATGAAATTCTAGCAAGTTGAATCATGCATTCAATATGTGGTAGCTTTTCAAATGCTGCCTTTATGACTAATTCAAAAGCAATTCTGAAAGCAGTTTATAATGTTCATCCTTTGCTTTATAGCAGAGAAATATGCTACCAATTGATATAGACTTTTCACTTTTTTCACAAGGTTGTTGTAGAATGATAAAGATGCAGATTTCTAACGGTGCTATTTTTTTTTTTTTTTTACTTTTTCTTTTAGAAACAACATGGAAGAGAAATTGTGTAGAATTGTACATGTTTGTAACATTATGGGAGACACAGTGCTCTCTTTCCCCTGATAAGTATGAACAACTGTTCAAAACCATTTTAAAGTCAATGCATTTGAGCCACATGAATAGATGTTGAATCAGTGAACAATATCTCAGTCCAAATAATTATCCTGTGAGGAGAATTTCATGTTGCTTAGGTACCAGTTTTTAAAAATCAAAGTTGTATATAGATTATAGAGGTTCTAACTGTTCCCTGAATTTCCAATTGTTTATTATAAATATAACATTTATTATTATGATTTACAACTTTCTAAAATCTACCCTAAATATAAAGGCAATAAAATTATTTTTCTTACTGTGTGCTATAGATTCGTTTATGTGGAAGTCAATGAATGTGCTTTTATGATATAAACAAGAATAAACTTGGTTGCTATTATTATTATTATTTGTTTGTTTATTTGTTTGTTCTTTGGTTCGGTCTTTGTCTTGTAATTATTTTGAGACAGATTGGATTATCAGTCGCAGACCTCAGCTTCTAACTCGTGTTACTCAAGCTGGACTGAACTTATGCTCAGCCCCCTAAATACTGGGATTATTGACATGAATTTTCACCCTTAAGAAAAGCAATAATTTGTTAAATAAGACTGCATTTGAGTTCTTCTGTATAAGTATACCCTTGTAACTATAGATCTATGAATAATCATAAATAAAGTAAAATAAGCTCTAACATGTAAGCTTTCTGAATGCTGTTTAAAAATTAAAACAATCCACATATTATGTAAAATTACAAAGATAAATTGTCTTTTCAAGTTTCCAGAACTAAAAAATACTATCATTTAAATTGCAGAAAATAAGTCATTATTGCTCAGAATATGGCCATCTATATTAGTAACACCTGGGGTAAATCCTGAAAGAGACATATCATTGAAGGGCAGGGAAAAGCAAAAATGTTCCATGAAATAGGAATGATGTTGGTTTGGTCTACAATAGAAACGCAATTATCAAAACTGAATAATAGGCTCCAGCAACAGGGCAACTGGGACCTCCAGACACAAGGACAATCAAGCATAATATAGCTTGGGTCTCAGCCAGCTTCTGTGCTCCCTGCTCCCAAGAGCAGGGCAGGTCTGCGGTCAACTATGCACCAGCTCTGCTGTGGGACATCTGCCCCACAGAGGGACCCCCGCTCTGGGCGAGAACACACCCTCACAGGGCCGGAGCGTAAAAACCTCTCCTTGGCGACATCTGCTCCAGGGATCGACTACCCTGAGCATCCAGGTACCCAGGGACTCCCCAATATAACATCGCTTGGGACACAGCCTGTTGGGCTTCCATCTGCTCCCAAGAGCAGGGCAGCTCTGTGGTCGTCTGGGTGCCAGCTCTGCTGTGGGCCATCTGCCCTGCAGAGTGATCTGTACCTAGAGAGTGCAGAGTGCACTCCGCCATATTTGCTCTGGCAACAGGGCAACTGGGACCTCCAGACACAGGGACAATCAGGCATAATATCGCTTGAGTCTCAGCCAACTTGTGTGGTCCCTGCTCCCAAGAGTTGGACAGGTCTGCGGTCACCTATGCGCCAGCTCTGCTGTGGGACATCTGCCTTGCAGGGAGACCACCCGTACTGGGAGAGAGCACACCCACACAGGGCTGGAGCGCACCAGCCTCCCCTTGGCTACCTCTGCTCCAGGGATCAACTACACTGAGACTTTGGATGTGCAGGGATTCCCCAATATAACATCACTTGGGGCAAGGAACATCAGGGCTCCAAAGTCACTTGGGAGCAGGGCAGGCCCCAGCAATCAGTGCCAGGGGAATTCCGGTAATGAGGGGGGGGGGCAGAAATAGCCTTGCAGGCTCACAGGAGGTCCAACCAACAGCCAGTGACAGCAGGACCAACTAACACCAGAGGTAAACAGATGGCAAAAGGCAAACGTAGGAACGTTACTAACAGAAATCAAGGCAATATGGCAACATCCAAACCCAACTCTCAAACAGCAGCAAGTCCTGGATACCCCATCACTTAAAATCATTTCCCATGATGCTGTTAGAGGATTTCAAGAAGGGCACAAGGAAATCTCATAAAGAAATACAGGAGAACATGAATCAACGGGTAGAAGTCCTTACAAAGGAAACACAAAAATTGCTTAGAGAAATGCAGGAGAATATGGGTCAACAGATGGAAGCCCATAAGGAGGCAACACAATAATCGCTTAAAGAAATGAATCAACGAGTAGATGCCCTTACAAAGGAAACACGAGAATCGCTTAAAGAAATGCAGGAGACTATGGATCAACAGATGGAAGCCCATGAGGAGGAAACACAAAAATCTCTTAGAGAAATACAGGAGAACTTGGGTCAACAGGCAGGAATCCTGAAAGAGGAAATGCAAAAATATCTTTAAAAAATACAGGAAAATACAAACAAACAAGTGAAGGATATCAGCAAATCCATCCAGGATCTAAAAAAGGAAGTAGAAACAACTAAGAAATCACAAAGGGAGACAACTTGGGAGATAGAAAACCTTGGGAAGAAATCAGGAGCCCTATATGCAAACATCAACAATAGAATACAAGAGATGGAAGAAAGAATTGCAGGTGCTGAAGATACAATAGAAAGCATCGACTCAACAGTCAAAGAAAATGCAAAATGCAAAAAACATGTAACCCAAAACATCCAGGAAATCCAGGACACAATGAGAAGACCAAACCTAAGGATTATAGGTATAGATGAGAGTGAAGATTTGCAACTTAAAGGGCCAGAAAATATCTTCAACAAAATTATGGAGGAAAACTTCCCTAACCTAAAGAGAGAGATGCTGATGAACGTACAAGAAGCCTACAGAACTCCAAACAGACTGGACCAGAACAGAAATACCTCCTGTCACATAATAATCAAAACACCAAATGTACTAAACAAAGAGAGAATATTAAAAGCCGTAAGAGAAAAAGGCCAAGTAACATATAAAGGAAGACCTATACGAATCACATCAGACTTGTCACCAGAGACTATGAAAGCCAGAAGCTCCTGGGCAGATCTCATGCAGACTCTAAGAGAACACAAATGCCATCCTAGACTACTATACCCAGCAAAACTCTCAATCACCATAGATGGAGAGACCAAGATATTTTGTGATAAAACCAAATTTTCACAATATCTTTCCACAAACCCAGCCCTGCAAAGGATAATAGGTGGAAATCGCCAATACAAGGAGAGAAACTACACCTTCTTGCATTAAACACAAAAGTAGATAACCACTCAAACATAAAGATAGCATCAAGAATAGCAGGTGGCAATAATCACTATTCCTTAATCTCTCTTAATATCAATGGTCTCAAGTCCCCAATAAAAAGACATAGACTAACAGACTGGGTAAGTGAACAGGACCCAGCATTTTGCTGCATACAGGAAACACAACTCAGTGTTAAAGACAAACACTACCTCAGAGTAAAAGGCTGGAAAACAATTTTACAAGCAAATCATCCCAGGAAACAAGCTGGAGTAGCCATTCTAATATCAGATAAAATGGACTTTCAAACTAAAGTCATTAAAAAAGACCCAGAAGTACATACATTTCATACTTGTCAAAGGAAAAATCCACCAAGAAGCACTCTCAATTCTGAATATCTATGATCCAAATGCAAGGGCACCCTCATTCGTAAAAGAAACTTTACTAAAGCTCAAAGAACACATTACAGCTCAAACAATAATAGTGGGTGACTTCAACATCCCGCTCTCTGAAATGGATCGCTCAGGAAAGCAGAAACTAAACAGGGACACAGTGAATCTAATTGAAGCCTTGGACCAAATGGAACTAAAAGTTATATATAAAGAACATTTAATCCTAAAGCAAAAGAATACACCTTCTTCTCCTCACTTCATGGTACCTTTTCCAAAATTGACTATATAATTGGTCACAAAATAAACCTCAACAGATATAAGAAGATCGAACTAATCCCATGCCTCCTATCATATCACTATGGAATAAGGGTGGTCTTCAATAGCAACAAAAACAACAGAAAGCCCACATACACATGGAGGCTGAGTAATGCTCTACTCAAGATAACTTAGTCAAGGAGGAAATAAAGAAAGAAATCAAAGACTTTTTAAAATTTAATGAAAAAGAAGGTACAACATATCCTAATTTATGGAACACAATGAAAGCGGTGCTAAGAGGAAAATTCATAGCCCTGAGTGCCTCCAAAAAGAAACGGGAGAGAGATTACACTAGCAGCTTAATGGCCCATCTGAAAGCCCTATAACAGAAAGAAGCAAATACACCCAAGAGGAGTAGAAGGCAGGAAATCATCAAAGTCAGGGCTGAAATCAATAAAGGAGAAACAAGTAAAACCATACAAAGAATCAACAAAAGTAGGAGTTGGTTCTTTGAGAAAATCAACAAGATAGATAAGCCCTTAGCCAGACTGGCCAGAGAGCACAGAGACAGTATCCAAATTAACAAAATCAGAAACGATAAGGGAGAGATAACAACAGAAACTGAGGAAATTCAAAAAATCATCAGATCCTACTACAAAGCCTATATTCAACACAACTAGAAAATCTGGAGGAAATGGGCAATAACCTAGACAGATACCAAATACCAAAATTAAATCAGGATCAAATAGACCATCTAAACCATCCTATAACCCCTAAAGAAATAGAAGTTGTCATTGGAAGTCTTCCAACCAAAATAAGCACAGGTCTAGGGGGGTTTAGTGCAGAATTCTATCAGACCTTCAAAGAAGACCTAACACCAATACTCTTCAAACTATTCCACAAAATAGAAACAGAAGGAACACTACCCAACTCGTTCTATGAAGCCACAATTACGCTACAACCAAAAGCACACAAAGATCCGACAAAGAAAGAGAATCTTAGGCCAATCTCTCTTATGAATATTGATGCAAAAATACTCAATAAAATTCTTGCCAACCGAATCCAAGAACACATCAAAATGATCATTCACCACGATCAAGTAGGCATCATCCCAGGGATGCAGGGACGGTTCAATATAAGGAAGTCCATCAATGTAATCCACTACATAAACAATCTCAAAGAAAAAAACCACATGGTCATTTCATTAGAAGCTGAGAAAGCATTTGACAAAATTCAGCATCCTTTCATGTTAAAGGTCTTGGAAAGATCAGGAATTCGAGGCCCATATCTAAACATAGTAAAAGCAATTTACAGCAAATATCTATCTAAATGGAGAGAAACTTGAAGCAATCCCACTAAAATCCAGGACTAGACAATGCTACCCTTTCTCTCCATATCTTTTCAATGCTACCCTTTCTCTCCATATCTTTTCAATACAGTACTTGAAGTTCTAGCTAGAGCAATTAGACAACAAAAGGAGGTCAAAGGGATACAAATTGGAAAGGAAGAAGTGAAACTATCACTATTTGCAGATGATATGATAGTGTAATTAATCGACCCAAAGAACTCCACCAGAGAATTCCTACAGCAGATAAACAACTTCAGCAAAGTGGCTGGATAGAAAATCAACTCAAGCAAATCAGTAGCCTTCCTATACTCAAAGGATAAGCAGGCTGAGAAAGAAATTAGAGAAATGACACCCTTCACAATAGCAACAAACAATATAAATTATCTTGGTGTGACTCTAACCAAACAAGTGAAAGATCTCTATGACAAGAACGTCAAGTCTCTGAAGAAAGAAATTGAAGAAGACCTCAGAAGATGGAAAAATTTTCCTAGCTCTTGGATTGGCAGGATTAATATAGTAAAAATGACCATCTTACCAAAAGCAATATACCGATTCAATGCAATCTCCATCAAAATTCCAACTCAATTCTTCATAAAGTTAGAAAGAGCAATTCAAAAATTCATCTGGAATAACAGAAAACCTGGGATAGCTAAAACTATTCTCAAGAGTAAAAGAACTTATGGGGGAATCAGTATCCCGGATCTAAAGCTGTACGACAGAGCAATAGTGTTAAAAACCGCATGGTATTGGTACAGTGACAGGCATGTAGATCAATGGAACAGAATTGAAGACCCAGAAATGAATCCATACTCCTATGGTCACTTGAGCTTTGACAAAGGAGCTAAAACCATCCAGTGGAAAAAAGATAGCCTTTTCAGCAAATGGTGCTGGTTCAACTGGAGGTCAACATGCAGAAGAATGCAAACTGATCCATTCTTATCTCCTTCCACTAAGCTCAATTCCAAGTGGATCAAGGACCTCCACATTAAACCAGACACACTGAAACTAATAGAGAGGAAACTAGGGAAGAACCTTGAACATACGGGCACAGGGGAGAATTTCCTGAATAGAACTCCAATAGCTTATGCTCTAAGATCAAGAATTGACAAATGGGATCTCATTAAATTTCAAAATTTTGCAAGGCAAAAGACAGTGTCAAAAAGACAAAGCAGCAACCAACTAACTGGGAAATGATCTTTACCAACCCTACATCCGACAGAGGGCTAATATCCAATATATACAAAGAACTCAAGAAGTTAGACTCCAGAGAGCCAAGTAACCCTATTAAAAAAGTGGGGAAAAGAGGGAGGGAAGGGCGCTTATGGGTCTTTCGGGGAGGGAGGAAACAGGAAAGGGGAAATGACTTGGAATGTAAATAAAAAAATTAGAAAATAAATTAGAAAAAAACTGGGGTACAGAGATAATCAAAGAGTTCTTACGTGAAGAATATCTAATGGCTGAGAAGCACCTAAAGAGATGTTCATCATCCTTAATCATTAGGGAAATGCAAATCAAAACAACCCTGAGATTCCATCTCAAACCAGTTAAAATGGCTAAGATCAAAATCACAGGAGATAGCAGTTGTTGGAGAGGATGTGGAGAAAGAGGAACACTCCTCCACTGCTGGTGGCATTGCAATCTGGTACAACCACTCTGGAAAGCATTCTGGCAGTTCCTCAGAAAACTGGGCATGACACTCCTGGAGGATCTGGCTATACCACTCCTGGGCATATACACAGAGGCTTCCCCTACATGCAATAAGGACACATGCTCTACTATGTTCATAGCAGCCTTATTTATAATAGTCAGAAGCTGGAAAGAACCCAGATGTCCATCAACGGAGGAATGGATTCAGAAGATGTGGTATATTTACACAATGGAATACTACTCTGAAATTAAAAACAATGAATTCATGAAATTCTTAGGCAAATGATCAGAACTGGAAATATCATTCTTGGTGAGGTAATCCAATCACAAAAGAACACACATGGTATGCAGTCACTGATAAGGGGATATTAACCCAGAATCTCAGAATACCCTAGACACAATTCGCATATCAATAGATTTCCAAGAAGAGGGAAGGAGAGACCCCTGGTCCTGGAAATACTGGATGTAGGTGAATGCCAGGACAGAGAAGCAAGAGGGGCATGAATGGGGAAAAGAGGGAAGGAAGGGGGCTTATGGGACTTTTGGGGAGGGAGGAAACAGGAAAGGGGAAATCATTTGGAATGTAAATAAAAAAAACAGAAACAAACAATAGTAGTTTGCAATAGAGTTTACTATGTACTTTTATTTATTTTTTTTATTATTTATTTTATTTTATTTTTTTAATTTACATTCCAAATCACTTCCCCTTTCCCGTTTCCTCCCTCCCCGAAAGTCCCATAAGCCCCCTTCCCTCCCTCTTTTCTCCATTCAACCCCCTCTCGTTACTCTGTCCTGGTGTTCCCCTACATCCAGTCTTTCCAGGACCAGGGGTCTCTCCTTCCATCTTTTTAGAAATCTATTGATATGCAGATTGTGTCTAGGGTATTCCGAGATTCTGGGTCAATATCTCCTTATCAGTGACTGCATACCATGTGTGTTCTTTTGTGATTGGGTTACCTCACTAAGGATGATATTTTTCAAGATCTGACCATTTGCCTAGGAATTTCGTGAATTCTGGGTTCTTTCCAGCTTCTGGCTATTATAAATAAGGCTGCTATGAACATAGTGGAGCATGTGTCCTTATTGCATGCAGGTAAAGTCTCTGGGTATATGCCCAGGAGTGGTATAGCCGGATCCTCCGGGAGTGTCATGCCCAGTTTTCTGAGGAACTGCCAGACTGCTTTCCAGAGTGGTTGTACCAGCCTGCAATTCCACCAGCAGTGGAGGAGTGTTCCTCTTTCTCAAATAGACCATCTAAACCGTCCTATAACCCCTGAAGAAATAGAAGTTGTCATTGGAAGTCTTCCAACCAAAAAAAGCACAGGTCCAGATGGTTTTAGTGCAGAATTTTATCAGACCTTCAAAGAAGACCTAACACCAATACTCTTCAAACTGTTCCACAAAATAGAAACAGAAGGAACCCTACTCAACTCGTTCTATGAAGCCACAATTACACTAATACCAAAAGCACACAAAGATCCGACAAAGAAAGAGAATCTCAGGCCAATCTCTCTTATGAATATCGATGCAAAAATACTCAATAAAATTCTTGCCAACCGAATCCAAGAACACATCAAAACGATCGTTCACCACGATCAAGTAGGCTTCATCCCAGGGATGCAGGGATGGTTCAATATAAGGAAATCCATCAATGTAATCCACTACATAAACAATCTCAAAGAAAAAAACCACATGGTCATCTCATTAGATGCTGAGAAAGCATTTGACAAAATTCAGCATCCTTTCATGCTAAAGGTCTTGGAAAGATCAGGAATTCAAGGCCCATATCTAAACATAGTAAAAGCAATTTACAGCAAACCGGTAGCCAGCATCAATCTAAATGGAGAGAAACTTGAAGCAATCCCACTAAAATCAGGGACTAGACAAGGCTGCCCTCTCTCTCCATATCTTTTCAATATAGTACTTGAAGTTCTAGCTAGAGCATTTAGACAACAAAAAGAGGTCAAAGGGATACAAATTGGAAAGGAAGAAGTCAAACTATCACTATTTGCAGACGATATGATAGTATACATAAGCAACCCAAAGAACTCCACCAGAGAACTCCTACAGCTGATAAACGACTTCAGCAAAGTGGCCGGATATACTATGTACTTTTAAACAGAATGAGGCTGATGTTATGGAGATACTGTATTAGCAAATGTGAAAGCTAATATTTTATTCTGATTTTAAAGAGAACTTATGAAAATTACAGTCAGCAGAGTTATTTGATATGAAGTTGCTTTTAGTAGTTTGATCCTGATACTCTGTAACAGATGAAAACATGAATACATGTACCTTTGGGAATCTGATATTTGTCACAGATGCCAAAAGATTAACACTGGAAGGTAGACCGCATTTAAACATATATTGCTGGATAAACTGGATTTCCAGGTACTGAAAAATGAAATTGGTCACATACTTATCACCTAGTACAAAACTAAATTCAATGGGATTAGAGACTTAAATCTATCATCTAAAACCTATACTTTTTTTAGAAGAAAACATAGGAAGCAATCTAAATGAGGAATTGTTTTCTGAATGTATCTCCATTTTCCTTAAAATTAATATCAATAGTTACTAAGAAAGATTTTATGAAACTAAAATGCTTCTTTACACTCAAGGAAGCAATCATTAAAATGGTGAAGGAGCCCAAAGAATGGGGTTTAATATTTACCAAATATGTTTCTGACAGAAAATTAATTACCCGAATACATAAAAACTCAAACAATAAAGCAAATAATACCCATGCAGAACATAGGTCTTCTGTCTTTCTAAAGACAGAGTTTTGAAAAGAAGAATTAAAAATGGACCAACATTGTTTACCATCCTTAGAAATTAGCAAACTGGAAATTAGAGCAATTTTGAGTATTCATCTTATCCCAGTTAGACTGACAGAGATCAAGCAAAGGTTCACAAAATGACACACAAAAATGCCCAAAATTATGTGGAGAAGAGTAGACCCTCATCACTAGTAATGAGATTGTAAACGTGTAGCCACTATAGAATGTGGGAAAAAAATTAAGCCTCAGAAACCTAAAAATCAATTCCCCATGTGTCTTAGATGCTCCACTCCTTGGTACATATCCACAAACTTGAGATTCCACTCTATAGATGTTTGTGCAGTTGTGGTTTTGCTGTTCTATTCACAGTAGGAAGTGGAAAGAGCAAAAATGTCCTCCATCTGGAAAAATGGCTAATGAAAATGCTATATACAGTCCATTTAAGTTATGGAATACTATTCAGCTGTAAAGAAAATTGAAATCATAAAATTTTCAAATAAATTCATGAAGCTAGAAAAGATTATATTTGGTAGAATAACTCAGACTCAGAAAGAAAAACACTGCATGTTCTTTCTTATTTCAGACTCCTGGAAAATTACTAATTTTTTAACAAGTACAAATTTACATTTACCTCCTAAGCTTTCCATTTGCCCTGATCCCTCAACAATGGACAATGCCTGGGCACATATTTCCCCTGAAACATATTTTCCTAAATAGCTTCCCTGTGTATTTGCTAACCTTTCTGTACATTACCATCCTTAAAATACTTCCTTTACTAGTGCTGATTGGTCAGTTAATGAGCCCAATTTTGATTATAAGTAATAGTTTGAATCTAAGAAACAAAAATTTGTTTATAACCCTCAGTCTCTATTCCTGAGATGTAATGCTTGGTGCATTCCTGGATGTCCTCCTCCAATTTTTGTTCCCACCGCTCTTCCTAAATGTCCTTTGCTAAAAGGACCTTTTTGTTACTCATAAATTTTCCTTATAACATTCTATATATTATTTGGGCTTTTTTACTAAGAACTCCTTTTGCTATTCTTTGTAAAGGATCTCAGTGGCCCCTTCTTTCTTTACATGGTTCCTTTCAGATTTCTTGTTTGGGATGTGTAATTACTAATTGTATTGCTGCTACTTCAATAAATGCTGCTGGTCTAACTGGCTGCCTGTATGTAGAAAAATGAAAATAGATCCATATTTATCACCTTGCACTAAACTTGAGCCCAAGTGGATCAAGTTTCTCAACATAAAACTGGACACACTGAATCTAATAGAAGAGAAAGTGGGAAAGAGCCTTGAGCTCACTGGCCTAAACAACTCTAATGGCTCATGCTCTAAGATCAAGAATTGATAAGTGGGACCTCATGAAATTAGAAAGCTTCTGTAGGGCAAAAAACATAGCCAATAAGACAAAATGGCAATCTACATGTTGGGAAAACAATCTTCATTAACCCCACATCCTATAGAGGGCTAATATCGAAAATATATAAAGAACTCAGAAATCTAAATGACCCAAAACCAAACAACACAATCCAAAAGTGGGGTATAGAACCAAACTGAGAATTCACAACAGGGCAGTCTCGAGTGACTGATAAACACCTAAAGAAATGTTGAAAGTCCTTAGTGATTAGAGAAACGCAAGTCAAAATGACATTGATATTCCATCTTACACCAATAACAATGGCTATGATCAATACCTCAGGTGACAGCACATGTTGGCAAGGATATGGCGAAAGAGGAACACTTCTTCAATGCTGGTGGGATTGCAAACTGGTACAACCACTCTGGAAATCAATGTGGAGGTCTCAGAAAATTGGAAATAGATCTACCTGAAGACCCAGCAATACCATTTATGGGAATATACCCAAAATATGCCCCACCATGCCACAGGGTCAGGTCTTCCACTATATTCACAGTGGCCTTGTCTCATTTTTACACACTTGATTTCACTATTTTTATCTGCATACTATATTTAAGTGTCTATGCCTGGGTGATCTTTGTATCTATTCATAATCCTTTCCTATTTATAAGCAGGCTGAATTTATTTAAATTAATACCAAGTTAGTTTACCCCTCCTGATCCAACATTCTCTTACATTTCTCATCTCAAGGGTGTTCTACTGTCAACAGAGATCTCCTACAATTGTCAAACAGAAAAAATGGATAAACCTTCCATTAAGACTTGCATTTCATGTCTTTTAAAATATAGTTGAATTTAGATTTCCATCTCTTCTATGGAACTATTTTTTCTCATACTCAAAATTATAATCCTGTGATCTCCCTAGACAAACCACCATCGACATGATATTTTAGAGCAATTATCTTCTGTTGAGGAAGGCTACTCCATGAATTATAAGATGTTTGACAGCATTCTTTGTTTGTGTATAGTACATATCCCATATGGCTGTCTCTCCTGGGAAAGGTACTTGAAGTTTTCTGAATGACCTCCTCTAGGCAAGGCCCTTGGAGCTTCGCTCCCTCTTGGCAAGGACCCGTAAGTATGATATCCAAAATTACTGCATCAATCCTCTGTAGATGGAGCCATGATTCTTGCTTACTTAAACGGTTAAGTAAAGATATTCTTGATTAATACCTTTAAAAAATTTCCTTATTGGGTGGTCTCTAAGATAGATAGGAATATATGAGGAAAAAGAAAGGGGCTTGGAAATGTCAACTACTTCTGCTGAGCACCTAAGCATGCCGATACATTAAAGAGAGGAAAGTACAAATCCTATACCTGTCTCTTTTTTTTTATTTTCTAAGTTTTTTAATTTACATTCAAAATCATTTCCCCTTTCCCGTTTCCTCCCTCCCCGAAAGTCCCATAAGCCCCCTTCCCTCCCTCTTTTCCCCATTCAACCACCTCTCGCTTCTCTGTCCTGGCATACCTGTCTCTTGAGAGGCTCTGCTAGAGTCTGATAAAGAAAGAGGCAGATAATTCGTAGCCAACTATTGGACTATGCATGGGATACCCAGTGGAGGAGTTAGATAAAGGACTGAAGGAGCTGAAGGGTTTGCAACCATATGGGAAGAACAACAGTATCAACCAACCAGACATCCCAGAGCTCCGAGGGACTGAGCCACCAACCAAGGAGTAAACATGGAGGGACCCATGGCTGCAGCCGCATATGTAGCAGAGAACAGACTTATCAGGCATCAATGAGAGAAGAGGACCTTGGTCCTGGGAAGGCTCGAAACCCCAGTGTAGGGAAACACCAGGGCGGGGAAGCAGGAGAGGGTGAGTGGGTTGGGCAACAGACTTGTGGAGCCAGGGGAAGGGGGAATAACATAGGGGGTTTCCGGGGAGGGTTGCAGGAACAGGGAAAGGGGATAACATTAACATGTGAAATATAAATAAAGAAAAATATCTTTAAAAAAGAAATTATTTCTGTGAGCTGTTAATTTTTGATACCTCTGATAAGGATTATATAACAATATTCGTAAATATGGGACATTTAATAGTTAAGTCAGTTGTTGGGAGAAGTTGTATGGGGATTTCTGTGGTACACTTTCAACTAACAATTCAATTTGATAAAACACAGCTCCAGTACTGAAAGCTTTGTTTTATGGTGAGAGATGCCCAGCTGAGATTATGTTTCCCTCAATATTAGGAGATTTGATTAGGATTGACTTTATATATTGTCTTTGTACATTATAGAGAGTTACTATTGCACCAGATCTCTAGACAGTACTTCAAATTACCTTCAACTCTAGCTGACACTCACTTCATTTCCTTTCTTGATCCCATCTCCCATCTCTCGTCCAAATTCATCACCGTGTTCTTGTCCCTATGCACCTCAAAGCAACCCCCAAAATTTATTTCACCCTCCCAGAGAGATCCATGCATATCTTTATATCCTTTCCATGTACCTAACTTTTCTGTGTCTATCTATTGGAACTCTTTTATCATTTATTTAATGAATAATATTCACGTATAAGCAAATACATACCATATTTTTATTTCAGGGTCAAGGTAACTTAACTCAGGATTTTTTTTCCTAATTCAATATGTTTGCCTGAAAATTTCATGATGTCAGTTTTTAAGAGCTGATTAATACTCCATTGGACAAATGTAAGACAGTCTTTTATCTATTCTTCTGTTGAGTACATCTAATATGAATAGCATAGAAAAATATGATTGAACGAGAGTCTCTGTTGTTGTATGACACATTCTTTGTGTATGTGCCCAAAAGTAATATAATGAATGTTAAGGTAGATTGATTGGAGGAATAGCATATTGATTTCAATAGTGTCCTTTGATGAAACTTTGCTACCATGAATTGTTACTTGAATTATTGATCTTAGACATGCTGAGAGGTTTAGGGGGAAACAGAAAGTAGGTTTTATTTATTTTCCTGGTGAGTAAGGGTGTTGATTATTTCTTTAAGTGTTTCTCAATCATTGAGTTTCCTTTATTGAAAATTCTGTATTTAGAACTGTACCACATTTTTGACTAGTTTATTTAGTTTATAATATCAAATTTCTTGAGTTATCTATATATGTTGGATAGTAGCCCTCTATTTGATGTGGAGTTTGTAATAAAGCTTTTCTCATTCTGTAGTCAGCCATTTTTTGGAATGATGGTGTCCTTTGCTTGTAGAAGATTTTCATGAGGTCCCATTTATTAACTGTTGTTTGTAGTGTCTGCTCTATTTTTTTTATGATGAATGGTTTTAAGTCAACTTGACAAAAGCTAGAGTTTTCTGAAAGAAGACAACTTCATCTGAGAAAATGCCTCTATAATATCCACCTATCAAGCATTTTCTTAATGAGTGATTGATGGAGCTGGCTCAGCCAATTGAGTGTGGTGCCACCAATAGACAGGTAGTCCTGGATTCTATGAGAAAGCAGGTTTCAGCAAACCATATAGAACAAGCCAGTAAGCATCATCCCTATATAGTTTCTGCATCAGCTCCTATCTCCAGTATCCTTTCCTGTTTAAGGGCCTGTCCTGATTTCCATATATATGATGAACCATCTATTGAAGCATAAGCTTAATAAACCCTTTACATCCAAACTTTCTTTTAACACATGATGCTTTTTTTTTCCAAAAGAAATTCTAAATAAGATAATAGTATTATAATCAAAAAGTCTTCTCCTATGCCAATGAGGTCGCCTACTCCTCACATTCTCTTCTATCAGTTTCATTGTGTCTGGTTATCTTTCGTAGAGTTTCATCAATTTGGAATTGAGTTTTTTGAACTATGACAACTATGGATATATTTTTATTCATCTTCGTGTACAATTCCAGTTTTACTCTCATCATTTGATAAAGATGCTGTCCTTTTCCCTGTGTGTATTTCTGATTTCTTTATAAAAAAATCAGGTGTCCATTGATATGTGGAATTATGTCAGTCTTGAATTTGATTCTATTGACCACCATCTGCTTTTATGCCAATAGCATGATGTTTTTAATGAGTAGCTTTGTAGTATAACTTGAGTTAAAAAATAATGAGACCTCACAAATCTTGTTTTCATTCTTCAAGATTTTTTAGCTAACCTGTTTCTCTCTCTCTCTCTCTCTCTCTCTCTCTCTCTCTCTCTCTGAGTGTGTGTGTGTATGTGTGTCCATCTTCTCATATAAAGTTGAGAATTTTCATTCTAAGATCTGTATTGAATTTTAATAAGTATTGCATTGAATCTGTAGATTGTTTTTGGTAGGATGGACAATTTTGCTATGTTAGTTCTATAATAGACAAGTCTATACAAAATGGAAGCTAGGCCTCATTGTTGCAGGGAAATACACATACAACTCCTTTAACATGGAGAGCTCAAGCTTGTTTTTTTATAAAGAGAAAATTTACACCCACATTCTTATGTTTATGATTTGGAAAGGTACTCTGCAGGCTACTAAAAGATAAATATAACTATCAACCAAGTCACAAACCTTTGTATACGTATAGACCACGTCTTCTTTGCATATGCACTATAGTTTTGCATTTAGTACTTTATGAGACTCCTGAATGTGTAAAGGAATGCATCTTTGATTCTTATGTCTTCTATTTTCTTGTATTTTTTTTCTATTGACCAGTGTCTAAATATTTTTGTTTTATCTTATTATATTTTATTTTGTTATGTCTTGTCATTATATCTTGGAAGTCTGTTCTTTTCTAATGAGAGACAAAAATGAAGTGCATCAGGATGCAAGAGAATTTCGTTAGAAATTGGAAGGACCAGATGGAAGAGAGACTATATTTAGATTGTATTGTATGAGAAAAGATTCTTGATTAATAAAAGTAATAAAAAAATCAGTTGATGGCAAATTAATTAAATGTTCTTTATTTTTCTTCTCTGTCATCATCAAGTAGGTAATAATGGTCAATCTCACACAGAATTCAGCAGCAGCATTGCTGAAATATACATCTTCCAATGTATGTGTTTGGCTATTTTGCCTAATGACAAATACATCTGCTCAGTGCAGAGGGGATTTTTTTTCTAAAGCAATGGAATATCCTAGACAATTACAAGCTACTGAACTCACCAACATCCTTAGTAATCTTGCATTTGGATTTTTCCCAATATTAACCTTAATTAGGCTGTAGGAATGTATTT
The DNA here is from genome assembly GCA_036184795.1 of Tokudaia tokunoshimensis. NCBI lineage: Eukaryota > Metazoa > Chordata > Mammalia > Rodentia > Muridae > Tokudaia > Tokudaia tokunoshimensis. The sequence continues at coordinate 52,756,713 of BTHU01000013.1, read as the reverse complement.
TACATTTTTGGCCAGTTTTGTAGTTTCTAAAGTGAGTAATCAGTTAATTTTTACCTCATAAACTGTGAAACAATCAATGTATACTACAGTGAAAAGATCTAGAACAAGTTACTTTGTCCAATACATTAAATATTATTTAGTAACTGACCAAGTAGAGCTTTGAAAAGCTAAATTTGGCATAGATACTACACCATCAGCAACAATGGGAATTACTGCAATTTTGTGTTGGAATAGCAACTGAATAAGAAGAGATGGACAATTTTGGGGTTTTCATTATTTCTTATATACCGCCATTTGCCCAATTGTGTAAACAAAATCTCTTTGAATCACATTCGACAATTACCTCCATACCACCATAGTTTTCCACACTTTTAAAATATATTCCTTCTCTGTGAAGTTTGTACTTTTCAGTTGTCTAAGCTGAATGTTTTCTGACAAGTTTCCTAGTACTGTCTCCAGTGAATGTTTCCAATCATTTCAGGCTTGACCTTTAGAGAAATTCCTGTGAAATTTAGAAGGCAGAGAAATAAATGTGAAAAGCACCCCCATTTTATGCTTTGAAAATCAGAATCACTCTGTCTTTGAATTACACATTACCACTGACTGGCTTGCTTGCCTTGTTCTGGTTGGGTAGCAGCTGGTATACAAATTCACCACAACTGCCAGGATTCTTTCAGCACATTACAGTCCTGAATGAGCCAGTTTTCCATAATCACTGGTACTCTTATCTCTCATTGGTACCTTTATCTCTCATGATAGGCAGCAATTTGGGCAGTGCATACCTCTAACCACTGCATCTTCCTTTCACCTAGAAAATGAGCCGGCTAGGTGAACAGACCTGATGACTTGGCATAGGCTTGATCAGTAACACATGGACCAGCCCAAGAGTTATGAGCATAGCATATTTGGAATGGACACTGGATATCAGAAAAATGATAGTTTATGGAAATAATCAAGAAGGAATTACTTCCTCAGAGAATGGTTAGAGTTTAGAAAACATATTCTGTGAATAACAGTAAAACTTTCATGAGCCATATTTTATTGCCTGCCCAATTCGCATGAAAATGTGCATAGTGGCAAGGGTAGATTTCATACATAAATGAAGTAAAACAGCTTTTTATTTTAAAGGCCACTTCAGCTGCCACCACTGTTCTGAGTCAAGCTTGTCAACATCATAAACAATACTGTATTTGAGATTTCTTGATGCAGATGTGACTATAGCACAGGATTAATTCAGTAGAGCCTTTTAATAGGGAATTAATTGGAATTGATGTATTTTCCTTTTACAGTCCAGTGCCTCAGTTACATCCAAATTCATGAATCTGACATATATCTTATACAATTATACATAGCACACATAGCATCTGAAGAAACTTCGACACAATGAGATACACTATGAATGTGGTAAGCACAGTATACTCTGATTTTACAATACTACCCTAAAGAGAAGGCATGTGTTCTCAAACACATATTTGTAAAACAAACAAAATCTATATTCAGAGCATGGTTATAATTTATTTGCATTCTGGCCTTGTAAACTTTTTATACTTTTCCATTCTAAATTTCTTAAGTGTTTTGAGCACAGTTAAATATAGTCAGTTTTCTTTTTTTATATATTCTTTTTTGTTAGATAATATCTTTATTTACATTTCAAATGTTAACCCCTTTCCTAATTTCCCCTCTGAAAATTCACTATCCCCTTCCCCCTGCCCCTGCTCACCAACCCATCCACTCCCTCTTCCCTGTCCTGGCATCCCTCTGCACTGGGGCGTTGAGCCTTAACAGGACCAAGGGTCTCACCTACCATTGATGTCTGACAAGGCCATCCTCTGCTACATATGCGGGTGGAGCCATGGTTCCCTCCATGTGTACTCTTTGGTTGGTGGTTAAGTCCCCGTAAGCTCTGGGGGTACTGCTTGGTTCATATTGTTGTTCCTCCTATGGGGATGCAAGCCCCGTCATCTCCTTGGGTCCTTTCCCTAGCTCCTCCATTGGGGATCCTGTGCTCAGTTCAATGGTTGGCTATAAGCATCCACCTCTGTATTTGTCAGGCACTGGCAGAGCCTCTCAGGAGACAGACATCAGGCTCCTGTCAGCAAGCACTTCTTTTTTTTTCCTATATTTTTTTTTTATTTACATTCCCAATGATTTCCCCTTTCCTAGTTCTTCCCTCCCCGAAAGTCCCATAAGCCCTCTTCCTTCCCCCTGTCTTGACATCCACAATAGTGTATGGGTTTGGTAACTGTATATGGGATGGATACCCAGGTGAGGCAGTCTCTGTATGGCCTTTCCTTCAGTCTCTGCTCCACACTTTGTTCCATTAAAAAGGGTGTCTTCATGGCTTTTTCATCCTAAATGGTGACTCAGCAGCTCCTAGAACAAACCCCATGATCCTGTGCTATAACAAACACCTAGGTGACACAGGTATATACCAAATCAATCAGCGAATCAACCTGAGCAAACTGCATGAAATTTCAATCAATTCTTTTATCTATTGCATTTTGGAAAAGTTATAGATAAATACCATGTCTGAAACAGAAATTCCCATTGATTGTGTTCACTTTGCTGAAACTTGCTCTCAATCCTATGAACATTTTCAGCAGTGAATAGAAATCAGAGGGGATGAGGACACGATTTCAAATAACAAGTTTACAGGATGAAGACAAATATAACAAAGACTGAAAAATATCATTATTATACTGTTAAGAGCATTGCCTTATATTTTAACACTGCTTTAGAATTTCAAAGCACAATCAAATATTCTGTTTGATTCTCACACTAGAATATGCCTGGGAATAAAATTTGTATTGTTCTTTCTGTGAATAAAGAAGTTAAGTAACAAGACAGATGTGCTTCCTGTCACCTTTCAGTTTGGGACTGAACTGAGCTAGTCAGAAACTGCTGAGGACCCCTGGGGCATATTTACAGAAACAGAGAGGTGTTTTGTTTTAGTTAGATGGAAAATTTTGAAAGTCAGGGGCAATTGGTTAAAATGTTACTTCCTTTAGCAGAAGGTAAAACAGGAAAACATTCCAGAAATTTCTATAGTCTGAATGAAAATGGTTAGTTTATGACAAAGGCAGAGAATAACAAGAAAAGAAAGCCATTTTTATAATTATTCAGTATATTTCTTAGAAAAAATAACAGAAAAATATATATGTATTATAATTAATTTTGCATTCTGGAACATTTTAGCATTTTTGCGTTGATTTTATAGGCAATATTTAAGAACAACTATAAAATCTAGTGAAGAAGCAAGTATGAATTTGGATATAGCAAAAGCATATATAATGCAATTTATATCTTGAAACAAAAGTGGCAAGTGTGCAAGCCTCTAACAATAAAACGCAAGAGTTAGAGTTGGGAGGATAACTAATTCAAGCTTACCAAGCCTAGGCAGTGACTTCCATTATATCCTGGACCAATGATAACCTATTTCAAGTAAGTAAGTAAAAGAACAATTAAATAAATATATTCACCAAGTAGATAGCCTAAATAAAAAATGAATTTTCAATTCAAACTGACTTCTTGCTTTGATATTCCTAGAGAAAATATTTATGTGATAAAAATTAATGAAAGTATAATAGTCTTCAATTATTTTAAATAATCTGATCATATCCAAATGTGAGGTAATTGTATTTGATTTGATATTTTAGCTTTTATATAAAATACAAATTTGCAATGATCCTGGCAGTCTTATGTAAATGATTTATCTTCTATATTAATTGCAAAAATACTGGAAACAAGCCAATATTTAATGTTTGGAAATAGGAAATTTGAACCTTCACAAAACTTTGCTCAATTTATTTTTTCAAACAATTTAAATATAGAGAAGTTAAAATAAATAATCCTTTTGAAACCACTGAAACTGTAGATGTAAACTATGATGTTTCTCATGCTGGCCTTCATTGTGGATTTTTTTTTTTTTTTTTGGTCATGGAGATGCTATGGTAAACATACCTAGTTTATTTCCTCGCCTTGTGGCTTTATATACCATCAGTACTAAACTCCAGTTACTGATTGATAAGCTACAACCTCATATGTTTTTTCCCACTCAGTCCTTTCATTTCTCTCGATTGCTCCCAGTACAAAATCAATAAGCCTGTCTTTGTCGGGTGAATTGAATATGTAAGTTCAGTTTACTGTGTGGTCCATCCCAACTTGGTAGTTACATGAAGCTGGTTATTCTCTGTGAGATGGTAGCTGCAATTCAGAACTAAACAGCTGAATTCTTCTGCCTTTCTCTGTTAATACTGCTGCTGTGTTAAATTATAACACTATTATTTTAGAACGGTTATCAGCCAGTACTGTAATCATCTCATTATACATAATTTTCCCAATAAATTTAGCTGTGCTTTTCTTATTCGCACAATCAATTTCTGGGGTATAAATAGTCAACAAATGCCTTATAAAATGTATAAATGAATGCAGTACAGAAACACGACAGTGTATTCAGAGATACCCTTGATAAATCCATGTGCTGTACCTACTAGCAAAGTTGGGCTTTGCTTACAAAGGACATATCCCCTACTCTAGCTCTTTGACCTAAATCGTAGAAACCCAAAAATGAAAATATCCTTCCCTCTACTATCACCTTCAGTGATTGATTGTTAAAATGAAACTTCCAATGTGAATCCCAAATTACCTTCCCTTTTGAAACAGTGTGCCTCTCCTTGTTCAAACACAGTGTGTCTATTGTATGACTACTCTGAAAAAAATGGTATTAATGTCGTGTTTAGCAAAATATATTTTACCCTAAAATTGTGTTCCTAAATACTTACTAAAATAAAATCTTTATGTCTTAAAAGGGCAAATTCCCTTTGTTCACACTGCCCTAAAAAATATTAAAATGATTCTAATAGTAAATTATATTCACTTGAATTTGACTATCAATAATTCATGTAGCCACTTACATACTAATTTTAATCACTTGTCAAATTTCAGTTCTTACTATCTCTGCTTGTTGTGAAGTCCTTTTGTCTTCACAGTTTTCACCAGCCCGGTCAATTCTGAAGACACTGCTTTGATTTATATGTCTTTGACTTAAATCTATGGCATGCATTTCCAACACATTCCTACAGTCAATGAATAGTTCAAGCTTACTACTATAAACAAAATCATACTTTATTGTAAGCTTATGATTGAAGAAAATAAAATGTTACTTTATAGCCACAATCACACATTCAGACATGACTTTCTTAGTTACTGCTTTGTCTATCAGACAGGAGACATACGTTAAAGATTTCCTTCAAATACATAAAGAGAGACAGAATGTTGAGAACAAGCAAAAGAAACTTATTCTAAGTATTGCTACATCATTTTCAGACTCCATTTAATTATAGGGAGAAAGTAAATTCAAAGGTCCAGCCCCTAGAGGATTTAAAAACTTCCCTGTAGCTAAACTTCTTCTATTATAAACCTAGTCTGAGTCCAGCCATCTGAAGGAAAACTTCCTCATTTTGCTGGTAGGATTAAACAAGTTCATATTCCAGGTTCCAGGAAATGCCTTCTTCTTTATCCCCCTATTTCTTTCAGCTCCAGATCTACATTCAATCATAAGCTTACAATAAAGTATGATTTTGTTTGTAGTAGTACATTCTCATTTTAATGACATTGAAAGTATTTTACTTAACACTAGATAATCACTGTGATTAAATTATATCCAATGCATCATAATCTATAGCAGGCTGGCTTTAAAAAACATTCATAATCTGCCTATTAGTAACAATATTTCCATCTTACAGATTTCTAATCTTAAAAGGTTAAATCACTTGTATGCAAATTATTAAGTAACAAAGAGGTTTATTGGGGAGAATGGAAGAATGGTCATATACTTTCATATGAATAAAAAATTGTGCTTTTCAAAATTTTTAAGAAAAGCATAGCTTTTCATATATATCTGATATACCAAGGTAGGCACTTCTTATATTAATATGTTTCTTTAATATTTGCCATTTTATTTTGTGATGAACCTTCAATAAAATAAGACATAATATACTATGTCATAAATACAAGTAATGTAACCTCTCTCAAATTCATAAATGAGTGGGGCTAAACAAAATAATTTCCAAGTTATTCCTCATCTATCAATAATTATTGATGATTTTCTGAGATTTTTTTAATCATATAGTATCCTCATGCATACATGATGAAATGTGTTTTTAGATGTATACTGTAGAGAAATTGGAATTTGTATTATGCTAAAATCAATCATCTTAAATTGCTTCTGTATTTCCTATGTATAGGATAGAGTTTAAGATATACAGACCTAGATTTGTACTATTGCGGTTTGAAATGCATAATCACTATAGTTTAATTGATTCTTCAATTAAGAATAAAGAACAACTGACAATATCTTTGTTTACTTCACAGTGCACCATATTTCCTTGATTCCTTCTTGTTGCAGCTAGTTATTTCTGTGCTTTTGGTCTCCATCAGTTTATTATTAATAATTTTCTAAAAGATATGTTTACATGAATAATGTCTTCATTTATAAACTTTCTGGCCCTCCAATCAAAGCTTCTGCACATTTTCACCTTGATATCTTTGGACAGTAAGTCTTACTATATGAATTATCATGAAGGTGAAAATAGCCAATTAACTCATATATGAACACTTATTTATTGAAAAAATTAGTATATAAATTCATGAAAAAGAAACTTTTACAATTATAGTTAATAGTGACTATGTCTTCATAAAAAAAATCTCTCTAACTGCAAATAAATACAAGTTAAAGAAAGCATTTGGGAGCATAAATAACAATAATCTGATACTACTGGAAAAAAGCCAAAAACCATGTATACTACTGGCTGAAGTTATATCTTGATATAGAAGTGGAGAGTACAAAGGCAGAACAGAAGACTACAAAGAGTTAGGGCAATACCAGGATAACTGAGCTTTGCAATTTTCTCCCATTCAAAAAAGTGATGAATAATTTAGAAATTGTAATATTCTAAACATAAGCGAGCAGGCATTATGACTACAGTATGAGCATTGAAAACTCTTTAGAGAACAATTTAATTCTTCAACTGTATAAAAATATGTCTAAATGACAGTCATGCTTCAATTGCCAATATATTTTGGAACTTACATATAATCTAGCAATTATAAAGGTATAGTTAAACTGTATTGTGTTTACCCCATGATCATGATTTTTATGAAGAAATACAGGAATTTTAACTACCAAGAATTATGAAATCCAATTTTTGATTTTACAGAAAAGCAATTAAGCATGTTAGTGAATTAAATTTTCAAGGTAACAATAATTTTAATAGCTCCATGTGACTTGCATATTGTAAAGATATCAGGCCACATGGATAGAAAACATGTCTAGTAAAAAGATATCATAAGGAAATTAATGAACAAAATGATGCTTTAAAAAAATAACCTAGGCAGAGATTGAAATTAAGAAGCATTCTTAATTGTAAAAGAATTCAGTGAACAAATATTAAATAATAGCATTGATGAGGTGACAAAAAATGAGATACCATCATTAGAGGAACATCAATCAAATAATCTCTACGATAATGTTCTAGGCCTATTTCCTAATCATTACATCATCACTTTTTTGATACATAGAATGAAATTCTGAGTAAAAAGAAATTACATATCTGAGCTAGTCAACCTGTATCTTACTACAAAATTATACTGCCTGATATAGTTACAAATTACAGTGAAGAAAAATAAATAGATAGCCAGTGAATTGGAATGTCGAAAGGAATTAGATATAGAAGACTCAGACCCAGATAAGAGAATATGGCATTCATTCACTCATAGATGTAAGGTAGCTGTTAAGTCTTGGATAAACAATCTACAATCAATGGAATGACAGGGGTTGAGTATAAATTAAGGGGATAATGGAGAGAGATAAATATCTCTAGGAAGAATAGAATTATGGATGATGTTGGGGAGAAGAGAGGATGGTCAAGTGGGAACAGAAGGGAAGAAAAGACTGAGGAAGGGAATAAGGAAGAAGGAATACTTAAATTAAGGCCTATCTGAGGGTTTTTTCATTATTTATTTATTCACTTTATTTTCCAATATCATCACCCCCATCCTAGTCCCCTCTCACACAACCCTCTTATTTCCATTTCCCCCTCACACAGCTCCCACCTCCCATTCTCCCTTCCTTTCTCCTCTAAAAAGAGTGAGTTCTAACCCCCCTCCCCAATTATCCCCCTCCCCCCTTGCACATTAAGTCACTGCAGGACTAGGTTCTTCCTTTCCCACTGAAACCAGACAGGGCAGTCTAGAACAGATGTCACAGGCAGGCAAAAGATTCAGGGACAGCCCCTGCTTCAGTTGTTGGGGACCCAAATGAAGGTCAAGCTGCACATCTGCTACAGATACACATGGGGCCTAGGTTCAAGCCCATGCTTGCTCTTTAGTTAGTGCCTCAGATACCAGGTTAGTTGAATCTGTTGTTCTTTCGAAGGAGTCGCATCCTCGTTGGGTCCCTAGATCCTTCTACCACTTTTTCCACAAGATTCCCAAAGCATCATCCAATGTTTGGCTGTGGGTCTTTGCATCTGTCTCCATCAGCTTCAAGGTAGAGCCTCTTAGAGGACAGTTAAGGAAGTCTATCTGAAAGCATAAGAAAGTATCACTAATAGTGTCAAGGATTGGTTCTTGCCCGAAGGGTGGGTCTCAATTTGGGGCATTCATTGGTTGGCCATTCCTTCAGTCTCTGCTCTATTCTCATCCCTGCACATGTTGAAGACAGGACACAATTTGAGTCAAAGATTTTGTGGATTGATTGCAATCCTCATTCCTCCACAGGAAGTCTGCCTGGCTACAGGAAGTGGACACTTCAGCTCTGTCTCCCCCACTGCTAGGAATCTCAGAGTCACCCCCCATAGATTCCCTTGGGCCTTCTCAGGTCTCTGGCACATCCTAGAGATGTACCTCCTGCCCAATACTTATCTAGTCTCTCTCTCTCTCTTCCATGCTCTTACTACATATGATGTCCATGCTCTGCTCCCCTCTCCAATGCTTCTCCCATCCAGGGCTCTCCTTGCATATCTATTTTTTTGTGTGTATCTCCTTTATTAATTTTATTATTAATCATTCCATTCATTTATATCTCAAATGATGTCCCACATCATGATTACCCCTCCACAAACTCCCTATCCCACATCCTCACTTTCCCCACTCCTCTTTGTATCTACGAGGGTGCTCCTCAACCACCCACCCTTTCCCACCCAACCACCCACCATCACCTACTCCCACGACTCCTGCATCCCTCTATGCTAGGGGTATCAAAACTCCACAGAACCAAGGGCATCCCCTACCATTTATGTCAGACTACATATGTAACTGGAGCCACAGGTCCCTCCATATACACTGCTTTGTTGGTAGTATAGACCCTGGGAGCCCTGGGTAGTCCACCTAGCCAATGTTGTTCTTCCTATGGGATTGTAATGTCATTCTGATGCCCCAGTCTTTCCACCAGGTCCCCCACTGGGGTCCCCGAGCTCAGTCTGGTGGTTGGCTCCAAGCATCCACATCTGCACTGGTCAGTTACTGGCCAAACCACCCAAGGAACAACCATACCAAGTTCCTTTTGGAAAGTTCCTCTTGGCAACAGCAACAGTGTCAGGGTTTTGTGTCCACAGACAGGATGAATCCCCAGGTGGAGCTGTCTCCTGATCCTGGGAGGTGGAGGTAGATGATACCTGAGAGAGAAAGAGGAAGGAGAGGAAATAAGGAGGGGCAGTATCATGTACTGGAGGGGGCAAAATAGAGGTACAGAGGGTCAGGAAATCAAATAAAAATATGAAGCATTGGGGAATGAGAAACTGAGGATACTCACTTGAGGGTCTCAGATGCCAGGGAAGCAAGAGGCTCGCAGGACCCAGTGGGGATGACTTTAGCTAACATGTGCAAGGAAAGGGAAATAGAACCTAAAGAGACTACCTCCAGTAGATAGGCATGGCCCCCTGTCAAGGAATGGGGCCACCCACCCATCTCAAGGTTTTGAAACCAGAAATGTTCGACCCAAAGGAAAGACAGGGACAAAAAAAATGGAACAGAGACTGAAGGAAGGGCCATCTGAGAAATTTTATTGAAAAATAATATAGCGGTCCTATGAAAACCCCCAAACAACACAACTATTGGAGAGGCTATTGTTAGAGCTCTACAAACTGAGTGTAAGTCTCTATGCTGAAGACAACTACCCCATCTAAAACCACTGTAGTCTACAATGATTACCTGCAAGATTCTCTACTACAATAGTGGCACAAAGCTTGTGGGAAAGGATTTGATTGGATATAAGGTCTGCTCTATGAGACAAAATTCATGTTAGGAAATCCTGCTTGGGTGGCCAAGAACATGGGATCAGATAAGCTAGGAATCTAAGGAAAAAACAAATCCTACTATTTTACTAAGGGAACATGACAATAAAATGATCCTAATGACATTCTACTATAAACATAAATTGGTGCCTTTCTCAGCCACCATCTTCCCCTTATGTGGATGGCAACAAATACCAAAATCACATCTTGAAAATGTGCAGTGGATAAGAGTCCTTGGAACAACTAATCCTAAATATGTCTCCCACAAATCTGTCCTGTCAGAGTTCATGGAAACTTGCAGAAGAGGAGGCATAAAGATTGTGAGAATCAGGGGAATAGAATACAACAAGGAAGCCAGGTTCTTTAAACAGAAAAACATCAACAAACATATGAACTCAAAAACACTGGCAGTATGCACAGGGTCTATATGGATCTGGGCCAGATGGAGTCCCAGCACTGGAAAAAGAAGTAGACACATGCCCTCACCCCGAAACCAGAAGCTACCTCTAATTGATAACCACACAAATCTGAATAATTATTTCAAAATACTTAGTTCCATCTGACTTTCACTGTGAATACAATCCACTCTTAGGAGTTTGTAACATGCCTAACTGTAGATGGCCAAAACAAAACAAATTCAATGGCAGATTTGGAGGTTCTTTCTCTCACAATGTTTTGTCTGGGAGATTTTTTTTTTTGCAATAAATAGCCTTTTGTTCTTTATTATTATATTATGACTTCTGGTTTTGTGTTTTTATAGAAATCCTATTTATATAAATATTATGTGTCTCTGTGTTTATATGAATTTTTCATATTTTTCCTTTGGATTATTTTCTTCTGATTTTTTTTGGGGGGTGTGTTCAGTCATATTGTGGTATGTTTCATTTTATTTTATTTCTAATGTTTAGATTGCTGGATTTTGTATATTTGTTTGTTTGATATGTTTTGTATTTTGTTTATGTTTGCTTTTCCCAGAAACAGGGTTTCTTTTTTACCCCTGGCTCTCCTAGATTATTTGGGGGGAGTTTATGAATTTGTATGAGAGAAGAAACTGAGGTGTATGAGAATTTAGGGGAGGGAAACCAAGGTCATAATATATTTATGAAAAATTAATTTTCAATAAAATTAAAAATGTATTTTAAATAATATAATTTTGATGTAAACTTAAGTTATTTACCAGCATAAAGTCTGAAAACTATAGTATTGAATATATGTAAAAGTAATTTGTGTCTTTTAAATAGCTAAAGCTTTCATTCTAACTATACAGAAATGAAAGGTAATATTAATACATTCTTAAATTTTCTTTATTAAAATTGAGAACTATTAATGTAGTATATGAGAGGGGTTTTTGGGAGAGAAACCAATATTATAGTAGTCAGTGCTTCAAAATTGTCTATTACTTAAGTTATTAGAAAACATTGTGAGATAAACATTAGGCTTTATAAGCAAAGTAAATAATAAGTTCAGTAAACATATTGAAAGTAAGCAAGAAACATGATTTCAGTAATCTCAGAGTTTTGTCAACTGATATAACATTTAAAAATATGTTATGATTTCAAAAAGAAATGTTTAATCCTATTGTGATTATATTAGCCAGAATATTTAAATTAGTCACATCCATAATATAAATAGATTATTTTAGAAAGTACTGAAGCAATGAATATTGATATTTTTGGATAGGTAAATGACACAGAAAACAAGTTTTTATGTGTTAAAGAGATATTGATTACTGTTTTACATCAACAGAAATATAATATTGTTGTTGAAGTGGGTATACTACAATATTTGAAATATCTATTTCCCAGTGTCTTACACATAAATATGCTCACACAGAAACACATAAAAGAAATACACACGTTTTCATTGTTCATTGTGGACTTCATTTGTTGCCTTTTGGGAGCTCTTTTTTTGTGATTTATAGATTACCATTACTTAAAATCTGCTTATAACTACATTTCAATAAATGTAGTAATTCAGATTGAATTGATACTAAGAAAATTAGAATTAAAAAGGCAGAAAATGTTTGAAGGTAGAAAAGTGAACCTAGTCCTATAAAGAAATTGAGTTTATTTTATTTGCATTACTAACAATATAAAATAATTATACACCTGCATATTTTATTTTTTCTTTTATGAACAGTATTTTTCATTCATTATATTCTGAGTAGAGGTGTCCATTTGATACTCCTCTCCACCATCTCCCCCTTATAAATCCTACTACTGTTTTGTCTCATTAGAAAACAAACACACATCTAAAGAATAAAATAAAACAAAATTAGATAAAATGAAATATAATTCAAAATCTGATAAAATAGGAAAAAATACAACAAAGAAAAAAAAGCATAAAAATCATATAGACATATGTTCATATACAAGAATCCCTTAAAAGCACAATCTAGAAGCCATATTGTTTATAGACAAACAGCCTGTAAGGGAGTAAAACTAATGATGATGTTGATGATGATGATAATAGCAATAATAAACAAAATAAAAATGAACAAAAATTTTCTTACATTTGATTGAATCATTATTCACTGGTATTAAAAATCACTTAAAATATGGTTTCAAAATTTGTCCCTTGTTTATCCATAAATTGATGTTCCCTTGTTTTCATTATCATTACTTAGTTCACAAAGCAAAAACACACACATACACACAAACACACACACATACATATATTTCATATCCTTCTTTTATATGATCACAGTGATGAGATTAATGAATTTAACAAGTAATGAATTGGGTGTTTTGTCATAATGAATATCAATATCACACAGAGCACTTCAAAAACATGTGCAATTGCTGAAATAATCTAGAGACAGCCTGCGGCATATGTTCAGTTTTTTTCAACGTCTTCACCAGTCAGTGATTTTACTACTTTAGCATCATTTGTCTGAACTCTAAGTTATACCACTGCCAGAGGCACTATGAAATATTTGTAGTATGGATGCAGTCTGAAGCTTTATTTATCCTTGGGACAATTACTTAAATTCTTTGTGCTATGGGGGGAAATTTATTGACTTAATAACCATGGTAATACAGTGGATTATCAACAGATGTTGCTACATTTATTACCAAGAAAAAATATTTCCTATGTGTTTTTCAGAGTATGTATGCACATGACTCCCACATTTTTAAAACACTCACAATATGTGCAACTTTGCATTAGTTGGGCCAAAAGAGAGCACAAATTTGAATTTTCTATCCCCTCTCTCTTTTCTCTTTCTCTCATTTTGTTTTATCTCTGTATTCTGTCTTCAATACTTTGTGGTTACTGGCCGGCATGTAGTTTATATTTTATGTGTTTCAGATCACTGACTGTGCTTTCTGTATCTGTCTGTGTTTATGCTTGTCCAGTGTTCATGTCATACTATATGTGTGTATATGCATGTTTGTGCGTGTATGCTTTCATCAAAGTGCACTATATTTATTGAATATATACATATTATATATACATAAAATGTTATATAACATATCATACATGTACATGTATAATATGTATATTATTTATAATATAATGTTATATAAACTTTATATGTACATATAAAGAATACCTCATATATAATTTTATACATAGATGGAATTATTATCATATTATTTATAAATTATTATACACATTATACAAATATGTATATAGTATATATGAGGAGATATTACTAGTATAGTATAGAATAGCAGAGTATATAAATCAGGGATTCATTAGAAAAATCTATAAAGTGGTTTGTCAAAGGAAGAAGTTACTGAACACAACTAATTCAGAATAGAATCGAAAACAACAGACAGATGTTAGAAACCAATATCCACTTATTGATTTCAACAGTTATAGAATATATATTGTTTAAGATTACTTTAAGTCTGTTGGTCATTTTCACCAAATGGTTAATTATAACAACACTCAAACATACATACAATATTCTCAGTCAGGCACATGAAAGAGTAAAAACAATATTAAAAAGAAGGAATAATTCATTCTATGAAGCTAGTTACTCTGATATCTAAACCACTCAAAGACAGAACAAAGAAAGAGAAAGTCAGACCAATGTTGCTAATGAATATCTATGCAAAAGTACTCAATAAAATTCTGACAAAACAAATCCAAGAACACATCAAAACCATCATTCACCAAGATCAAATAGAGTTTATCCCTGGAATGTAGGAGATCGTGAAATCTATTAATGTAATTCACTATATAAAAAAGAAAATAATCATGTTATTACCTCATTTGATGCTTAAAAAGCATTTCATAAAATATAACACCCCTAAATGTTAAAAGTATTGACAAGATCAGGGAAAAAAGGCCCTTGCCTAAAAAAATAATAAAAGCAATATACAGCAAACTATTATCCAATACCAAACTAAATGGAGAGATATTTGAAACAATCTCACTAAAATCAGAGAGAAAACAAAGCTGCCCACTCTCTCTCTATCTAATCAATATAGTATTTGAAGTCTTAGCTAGAGCAATAAGAAAACAAAAGGAGATCAAGGGGATACAATTTGGCAAAAAGGAAGTCAATGTATTACTATTTTCAGATAGTATAATAAGTGACACCAAAAATTCTAAGAGAGAACTTGTATAGCTGTTAAATAACTTCAGCAAAGTAGCCAGATATAAAATTAAACAAATCAGTAACCTTCCTTTATATAAATGATAAATGGGCTGAAAAAGAAAATAGGAAATCAACACCTCTCACAATAGCTAACAAGATTATAAAATATCTTGATGTAACTCTTACCAAGCAAGTAAAGATCTGTACAACAAGATCTTCAATTCCCTGAAAAAAAAATAAAGTGAAGAAGACCAAAGAAGATGGAAAGAGCTTCCATACTTATGTATTGGTAAAATTAACATAGTAAAAATGGCCATCCTACCAAAACTAATCTAGAGGTTCCATGTCATCCCCATAAACATTCCAACACAGCACTTCACAGTAATGGAAAGAACAATATTCAATTTCATATGGAAAAAGAAAAAAAACAGCATAGCAAAAATAATTCTTGTCAATAAAAGATCTTCCAGAAAAATCACCATCGTGGACCTCAAGCTATATTACAGAGCAATAGTGATTAAAAACAAACAAACAAAAACAAACAAACAAAAAAAATGGTATTGGTACAGAGACAGACAGGTTTATCAGTGGAATAAAATTGAAGACCCAGAAACAAGTCCATACACTTATGAACATCTGATAATCCACAAACAATCCAAAAACATACAACAGAAATGGAAAAAAAAGGATACATCTTCAATAAATGGTGCTGGTCTAACTGGCAGTTTGTATGTAGATGAATGAAAATAAACCCATTTATCATCTTGTACAAATTTCATGTCCAAGTGGAGCAAGGACCTCAACATAAAACCAGATATACTAAATCAAACAGAAGATAAAGTGGGAAAGAACCTTGAACTTATTGGCACAGGAGGAAATATCCTAAATAAAACTCCAATGATTCAGGCTCTATGATCAACAATTGATAAATGAGACCTCATGAAACTGAAGAGTTTCTATAAGGCAAAAGGTACAGTGAATAAAACAAGTCAACAACATACAGGTTGGGAAAAAGTCTTCACCAACCCCAAGTTCAATAGAGGGCTAATATCCAAAGTATATAAAGAACTCAAGATGCTATCTCCTAAAAAGGCAAAGTTGCTGAAAGAGTCAGATGCAGATATTTATATCCGACCAATGGGCAGAAGCTGGTGACCCCTGTCCTTGAATTAAGGAAAAGCTGGAAGAAGCTGAGGACTAGAGCAACCCTATTAGAAGACCAGCGGTCTCAACTAACCTGGACCCTCAGGACCTCTCAGACACTGAGTCACCAATCAGGGAGCTTACACCCACTGATATTAAGGCCCCAATACATATACAGCAGAGGACTTCTGGGTCTGGAATCAGTCAGAGAAGATACACCTAACCCTCTAGAGACTTGGGGCTCCAGGGAGTAGAGAGTTCTGGTGGGGTGGGGTGGGGTGGGGTGAGAACATCCTCTTGGAGACAGAGGTAGGGGTCAGTAGGAGTGGGAGGTGAAACAGTAAGAAGGTCAAACAGGAGGGAGATAAACTCTAGACTGTAAGAAAAAAAAAGATTGAATAAATAAAAAAGAAAATAATGGAGTACAGACCTAAACAAGGAATTCTCAAATGTGGAATTCTCAACTTCTTGAATGGCCAAGAAACACATTGAGAAATGTTCAACATCCTTAGTCATCAGAGAAATGCAGATCAAAATGACCCTTAGATTAAACCAATCACAATCAAAACTCAGGTGAAAGCAGATGCTAGAGAGGATGAAGAGAGGCACACTTCTCCATTGCTGGCAGGACTGCAAGCTGGTATAACTACTCTCAAAATCAATCTGGTAGTTCCTCCGATAATTGGAAATAGTTCTGCACGAAGATCCTAGTATACCACTTCTGGGCATATACTCAAAAGAAGCTCCAAAATATAACAAGGAAACATGCTCCATTATGTTTAGAGCAGCCTTATTTCTAATACCCTTAAGTTGGAAACCAGATGTCTCTCAACAGAGAAATTGATACAGAAAACGTTGTGTGTTTACACAATGGAGTACTACTCAGCTATTAAAAATGATGACTTCATGAATTTTTCAGGCAAATGGATGGAACTTGAAAATATCATTCTTGTGGAGGTAACCCAGACCACAAAGGACACACATGATATGTACTCAATGATAAGTTGTTATTATCCCAAAAGCTCAGAATACCCATGATACACTCACAGACCATATGAAGCTTAACAAGAATGAAGATCAAAGAGTGGATGCTTCAATCCCACTTAGAATGGGGAGCAAAATAACTCCTGGACCCAGAGAGAAGGGAAGTCCTGGATGGGAGAGGAGAGGGGGAGAGAGAAAAGGGGAGAAAGGTCCAGGTTTGGGAAGAAGCAGGAGAGACTTCCAGAGAGCCAGGTGAATTAATAGAAATATGTACCCCGGTCCTGGAAAGACTGGATGTAGGGGAATACCAGGACAGAGAAGCGAGAGGGGGTTGAATGGGAAAAAGAGGGAGGGAAGGGGGCTTATGGGAGGGAGGAAACGGGAAAGGGGAATTGATTTGGAATGTAAATAAAAAAACTTAGAAAATAAAAAAAAAAAAAGAAATATGTAGCAATGTGTGAGAGAAAGATGGGAGGAACCACTAGAAAGTTCTAGATGTCAGGGATGCAAGAGGCTCCCAGGACCTAATGGGGATGTCACGAGCTGATACACCCAACAGAGTGTAAACTGAATCTGAAGAAACCACCTCCAGTAGAAAGGCCTGGCCACCAGGTGAGGGAAGGGGCCACTCACCCATCTCAAAACTTTTAATCCAGAATTTTTCTTTCTAAAGGAAACACAGCAACTTAAAAAAAAAATGGAACAGCGACTGAAGGAAAGGCCATCCAGAGACCATCCCACCAATGTGCAGACACCAAACCCTGAAACTATTGCTGATACCAAGAACTATGTGCAGATAGGAACCCAGTAGGGTTGTCCTCTGAGAGGCTCTGTCAGCACCTAAGACAGATGTAGACACTCATAGTCAACCATTGGGGTGAACCCTGGGACCCCAATGGAAAAGAAAGGAAATAACTGAAGGAACTGAAGGGATTGCAACCCCATAGGAATAACAACAATAACAACTAACTGGACCCCTCAGAGCTCCTAGGGAATAAACCACCAATCAAAGAGTATACATGGGTGGGTTCATGGCTCCTGCTACATAGGTAGCAGAGGATTGCTTTAAATGGCATCAGTGGTAGGGTAGGCACTTGGCCCTCTGGAGGCTTGTTGTCCTGGCAAAGGGGGATGCTAGAGGAGTGAGACATGAGTGGGTTGGTTCCTGGGTGAAGGAATACCTTCTTAGAGATGAAGGGGAGGAGGGAGGCGGTTGGGGATTAGCAGAGGGGAGTCCTGGAAAAGGGACAACATTTGAAATGTCAATAAATAAAATAATGAGAATAAGTATTTATATTAGGTTGCAAAAGCTGATTGCAGGAGGTATACAAAACATGGGGACAAAGGCTACATTCATTCCCTTAAAGACGGTTTAAACTTACGTCAGGCAGAGTAAAGAGTTGAATTGCAGGTTAAGGATAGAGTATAATTGATTTTAAGTTATATTATTAACTTGGCTCCAGGATCTAGAACCATTTAAGTCTCTTTGGGAGTAAAATATTTTGCCAGAAAAATGTACTTCCACACATACATACAATTGACTGTGCATTCAAACAAGCATTTGAATTCTTGTACATTTAAACATTCATACACATAAACAAGTAAATAACACACACACATATGCAAAACAGAAGTTAAGAAAAGATTACTTAAAGAAAAAAACACACAAAGTTTGGAATCTGATATGTGATAGAGAGTAGAAAGAATTGAGGAGCCTGGAAAGAAGATAGGAAAGAGATACATTATATTCATATATTAAATAGTCAAACAATAAAAATAAAATGAAGATAAAATATAATAAGACATTGGCCCTTAAATATCTTTATATTTTATAATTTACTCATTATAAAACTCAATTAAAAGATGTACATATTCCATACTACTATATAAGATACTATCCGTACCATTTTCTTTCTTTCTAAGATTTAATAACCTTTTCATGCTTTCATTATGCTACTGTAGCATTTGGATTTACAATCATTCCCACATTTTCTCATCATGGTAATTCTTAGGAGCATTATGAAAAATAAACATATAAAACACAAACAACAAAGCAAGGTCAGAGCGTGAGTAGTCTTTGCCTTCATGGTTCTCTATACTAATAGTCAACATTGATCACAGCTTATGTGCTTAAATTATAGAACTTTGTAAAGGTGTAAAAGGGTAAGTTACATTTCCATCAGAAATGCTCTCATGGTGATCTAGAGGTAACAATATAAGTAAAAACCAAAGGTAGAGACATTTGACAATAGAAACCTTATGGAAATAAAGCACTAAATAACAATAAAAACAAGGAAACACAAAAAAATATTAATTTTATAATATATTACATTTCTGTCAATTGAAAAGGGCTCACAATAAGAAGATAATTGATTTTGTCCTTTATGCGCAAGTATATTGCCTGTGGTTTGTAATGTATAATTCACACAAATGTATCTCCATGAAACAAAACAGCAGCTCTGTTAACTCTCCAGCAGGAGTCTCGCGCCCTGCACCCAAATACCCAGTAAAACTTGACTCTTAAACTTGGTTAACCATTTTTAGATCCTGGATGGTTTTGCTCAGTTCCTTCACTTGTTTAAGTTTTCCTGTAATTCTTTAAGAGATTTTTGTGTTTCCTCTTTCAGGACTTCTGCTTGTTGACCCAAGTTCTCCTGTATTTCTTTAAGTGATTTTTGTGTTCCCTCTTTATGGGCTTCTGTCTGTTGACCCATGTTCTCCTGTGTTTCTTTAAGCAATTTTTGTGTTTTCTTTGTAAGGGCTTCTACCTGTTGACTCATGTTCTCCTATACTTCTTTAAGAGAGTTGTTTATGTCCTTCTTGAAATCCTCTAACAGCATCATGAGATGTGATTTGAGATCTAAATCTTGCCTTTCTGGTGGGTTGGGGTATCCAGAACTTGCTGTTTTGGGAGAATTGGGTTCGAATAGTGCCATATTGCCTTGATTGTGGTTATCTCTGGTGTTAGTTGGTCCTGCTGTCACTGGCTGGTGTTTGAACCTTCTGTGGGGGAATTAAAGCAGGAAGGGTAAATATTCTCAAAATATCACAGATAATTATGTAAAATTCTCAAAAAATTAATAATTATGCTATATTAAAATATTTTGTAAAATTGTAACTGGTAATATAAAATTTACCATCAATATTTCACTAACTGCTTCTTCAATAGATGTACTTACTTTTTTGTAGAAGGCCATATTGGGGTGCCATGTCATCTGACAGAAACCTGACACAGACCAAGGTGAACTCCCCCAGCCTTGAGTGAAAATTTCGGACTTGGATGCTAGTCACTACTTCCCACCTAGGATGTAGCTCTGGTCCATTTTTCTCCAAAGACCTACAGCTTTCTGAGAGGCACTAGCATCCTGATGCCAGCCAGCCACATGCTGAGCAAGCAAACCAGTTCTGCAGACCTGTTTCCAGCCTTTGGGGGAAGGGTCTTCCCCACCTATATATATTTGGAGACCTCCATTAAACTTTGAGCCTTGAACAGGAAATTCGTCTTGGCTTCATGTTTCTCTTGCCATCCCGTTTCTATCCCCAGCTTTCCTTCCAGGGAACCCAGTGACCAGTTCGATGTAGCTGCAGGTAGTGACACTTTTTAACATTGGGAACATATACAAAATACCATTAATTATACATTATATTTCCCTTATACCTGAAAGATTATTTCCAAATCTCAATCATCTACCACATTGGATACTGGTTTTCCAGGTGGAAAAATTCAGTGTAAACATTGTAGCAACAGGTTTTCTACCATTAAACTACATTAAAATATTGATAAAAAGGCCAGAAACAGGAACAAGATAACCCTGGTGTTATTTTTAGGAATGTGGAGGTGACTAAATGAGGAAATCAAGTAGAGAGGGAAGTTGGAATGGCAAAACTTGTTAGCACCAATCTCTTAAAGCCCTTTAACAAATAATCAGGAAATTCTAGTTCATGCTTTGAAATCTACAAAGAAATCATCATATACATTCTATTAATTTCTTGAATAACATCACAGAAAAGGGACATTTGTGGTGCTTTGAATTGTAAATATTACCCATATTCCTGTGCATTTAAATACTGTTGCCAAGTTGGTAGTGTTCCTTGGTGTATTTTGGAGGTGTAGTCAGACTGGAGGAACTATGTCACAGGGGTTGAGGGATTTGAGAGTTGAAAGACTCATACTATAGCTCATTCACTGTTTTAGAATGTCTTCTCATGGAATTCATGTAAGAGCAGAATGGCAATTGACCTGTATGTTAACAGTCATTGAATTGTCTGGTGGGCTAAGAAGGGATCAAGTGATAGGGGAACCTAGTTATATAGTGTAAGCTAAAGATGATTAAGTCCTTTAGGAATCTCAGTTATAGCTGAAGTGGTAAACATTTGCCAGGTATGCATGAGGTCTCTGGTTTTAATCCCTATAAACCCAAATATTAGAATTATTAAAGCAAATATTATTTCAACTGCTATACCGGAGGTACAGTGGCAAACACTGGGGAATCAACATTCCACTGTGTCAGATAAGGAATGGTGGTGATGCATTGTATTAGTAAATTAGAAACAGAAAATAAGCCAGGAACATGGCAGGGCTATGAAAATCTAAATCTTGCTACTAGTATTTCATTTCCCCCAGCAAATTACCTTCTAAAAGGTCAACAGTCTTTACAAATAGTGCTCCCAGCTGGGAGACAAGCGTTCAGATACAGAAGCCTGTGGGAATATTTGACTTTCAAATCACAATCAGATATTTAGGAAGTGTTAATCTCACTACACATGAATTTTCATCCTTTAGCATGAATATGTTAAAGAAAATTCAAATCCTTAAAATCTGGTCTATCATTCTAATTTGTCTCCATAATCTCAAGAAGGAAAAAAAAAAGTGTATGGTCCTTTCTGGGCTGTTGTTGGTTCATATCAGATATTTACATGAGTTCATTTTTACTTGAGAAAAAAAAGGTAGAGCAAGAGAGCAAGAGAGAGAGAAAGACAGAGAGAGAGAGAGACAGAGAGAGAGAGAGAGAGAGAGAGAGAGAGAGAGAGAGACAGAGAGAGAGAGAGACAGAGAGAGAGAGACAGAGACAGAGACAGAGACAGAGAGAGAGAGAGACAGAGACAGAGAGAGAGACAGAGAGAGACAGACAGAGAGAGAGAGAGAGAGAGAGAGAGAGAGAGAGAGAGAGAGAGAGAGAGAGAGAGAGAATAAACCTGCTGTTGTGAACTTGCTGACACGCTCATCTAAATCAGGCTTCTATTATAAAATTGATCAGTTACTTCATCAACTGATTTCTGTGAAACTGGAGATCCCCAGGTTCTGGTTAGGAAAACTGTCAATTCTTTAGTTACTCAGAAAGCATAGAGATGGAAAAGGGGTTATTTGATACAGATATTAACACAAAATATATGTATATATATATAATTATAGATATTAAACAATATTAACATTAAAAAGATAGCATCAAAATAATCTATCCCAAGATACTGGATATAAAGCAGTCAACTTCAGAACCAGGCATGATCAGTGCTGAGATTATAGAACTGGACATGATCTGATCTGAAACCACATGAAATATCTTATGGGCTTGTGAAGAAGCAATTTTCTCCAGATGATTAGGCCCCTAGCTATCATATCTTGCCAAACAGTCCTTTGACCCCAAAATTTTCTGAAAAATACACTAGATGAATCTTAAAGTGTTATTTCAAATAGCCTGAGGTTTCCACATAGCCAGATGTTAGGAAGCATTAATACATATATGGATAATTGACTAAATTTCAGTTTCTATGGATGTTTTGACAGCAAGTACTTTGTGTAAAATGCAAATTAGTTCATTAGTGTGGAACTGAAGCAATTAATGCTGGAATATGACCAGGCATTGGATTCAAAGGATAACTGGAATATTAAATTTTCCCTTAATTAAATGTGGTTAGATTTTATGAGGAATACATTTCAAGAGAATAATTAAAAATTCATGGTATTTGTTTAAGTATTCATATTTTTCAAATGTATAATCTTAAAATAAGCACACACATACACACCCACACATACATATATATTTGATAAGTTGATCAATGTGTTTAGTTTTATCTGGAGAAAAGTACATGTGTATACTAAAGTGATTTTTAATAAAATGATAGAATGAAACATCCCCTGAGGTTCCATCATAATAACGTATTTATCACACCATGATTTTTTTCACTAGTGATAAAACAGAGAAATCTTCTAGCTTTCTATTCTGGATATTATCTGCCTGTCTTATATATGCCTCTATGTGTCTTAGGGTATCCATTGCTGTGAAGAGAGACTACAACTAAGGCAACTCTTACAAAGGACAACACTTAATTGGGGCTGGCTTATACCAATAGCCCATTTCTGGTACCAACTTCTGTCTTAGGGTTTCCATTGTTGTGAAGAGACACCATGACCAAAGCAGTTCTTATAAAGGATTACACTTGCAGAGGTTAAGTCCATTATCATCATGACAAAAAATCATGGCAGTATGTAAGCAAACATGGTGCTAGAGGAACAAAGAGTTCTGCATCTTTATCTGGCTGCAGGCAGGAGAGACTGTCTCACTGACATCTAGGAGGAGGGTCACAAAGGCCTATCCCACACTGGAACACTTTTTCCAAAAAGGCCAAAAAAAAGTCACAGCTCCTAATAGTGACATTGTCTGGGTCAATCATATTCAAACCACCACAGTGTGCTAGAAAAGATAACCAAAAGAAGTAATATACACATCACATTCCCTTCTAATCTCAGTCATTAGAGGTTACTTCTTGATTATTATCAATACTGTAGATAACATGATATTTTTTTTTTTTTTTTTTTTTAATTTAATTTTATTTTATTTTTTTAATTTACATTCCAAATCACTTCCCCTTTCCCGTTTCCTCCCTCCCCGAAAGTCCCATAAGCCCCCTTCCCTCCCTCTTTTCTCCGTTCAACCCCCTCTCATTACTCTGTCCTGGCGTTCCCCTACATCCAGTCTTTCCAGGACCAGGGGTCTCTCCTTCCATCTTTTTAGAAATCTATTGATATGCTGATTGTGTCTAGGGTATTCTGAGATTCTGGGTCAATATCCCCTTATCAGTGACTTCATACCATGTGTGATCTTTTGTGATTGGGTTACCTCACTAAGGATGATATTTTCAAGTTCTGACCATTTGCCTAGGAATTTCGTGAATTCATTGTTTTTAATTGCAGAGTAGTATTCCATTGTGTAAATATACCACATCTTCTGAATCCATTCCTCCGTTGAGGGACATCTGGGTTCTTTCCAGCTTCTGGCTATTATAAATAAGGCTGCTATGAATATAGTGGAGCATGTGTCCTTATTGCATGCAGGTAAAGTCTCTGGGTATATGCCCAGGAGTGGTATAGCCAGATCCTCCGGAAGTGTCATGCCCAGTTTTCTGAGGAGCCGCCAGACTGCTTTCCAGAGTGGTTGTACCAGCCTGCAATTCCACCAGCAGTGGAGGAGTGTTCCTCTTTCTCCACATCCTCGCCAACAACTGCTGTCTCCTGTGTTTTTGATCTTAGCCATCCTAACTGGTGTGAGATGGAATCTCAGGGTTGTTTTGATTTGCATTTCCCTAATGACTAAGGATGATGAACATCTCTTTAGGTGCTTCTCAGCCATTAGATATTCTTCAGGTGAGAACTCTTTGTGGAGCTCTGTACCCCATTTTTTAATAGGGTTACTTGCCTCTCTGGAGTTTAACTTCTTGAGTTCTTTGTATATCTTGGATATTAGCCCTCTGTCGGATGTAAGGTTGGTAAAGATCATTTCCCAGTTAGTTGGTTGCCGCTTTGTCTTTTTGACGGTGTCTTTTGCCTTGCAAAAACTTTGTAATTTAATGAGGTCCCATTTGTCTATTCTTGATCTTAGAGTATAAGCTATTGGAGTTCTGTTCAGGAAATTCTCCCCTGTGCCCATATGTTCAAGGTTCTTCCCTAGTTTCCCTTCTATTAGTTTCAGTGTGTCTGGTTTTATGTGGAGATCTTTGATCCACTTAGAATTGAGCTTAGTGCAAGGAGATAAGGATGGGTCAATTTGCATTCTTCTGCATGTTGACCTCCAGCTGAGCCAGCACCATTTGTTGAAAAGGCTATCTTTTTTCCACTGGATGGTTTTAGCTCCTTTGTCAAAGATCAAGTGACCATAGGAGTGTGGATTCATTTCTGGGTCTTCAATTCTGTTCCATTGATCTACATGTCTGTTACTGTACCAATACCATGCAGTTTTTAACACTATTGCTCTGTAGTACAGCTTGAGGTCCGGGATACTGATTCCCCCAGAGGTTCTTTTACTCTTGAGAATAGTTTTAGCTATTCTGGGTTTTCTGTTATTCCAGATGAATTTTTGAATTGCTCTTTCTAACTCTATGAAGAATTGAGTTGGGATTTTGATGGGGATTGCATTGAATCTGTGTATTACTTTTGGTAAGATGCTCATTTTTACTATATTAATCCTGCCAATCCATGAGCATGGCAGATTTTTCCATCTTCCGAGGTCTTCTTCAATTTCTTTCTTCAGAGACTTGAAGTTCTTGTCATACAGATCTTTCACTTGTTTGGTTAGCGTCACGCCAAGATACTTAATATGGTTTGTGGCTATCGTAAAGGGTATTATTTCTCTTACTTCTTTCTCAGCCTGCTTATCCTTTGAGCATTAATTATCTGAGAGAACCTTCTCACCTAATCCATCTCTAATCTTAATTCAATAATATTAATGGGTACTTTGTTTCAACTTTCAAATTCTTAACCAATTTTAGTCTTAAAAAGATTTTTATTGAAATTTTGTTATTACTAGTTTACAACATTTTGTGTCTAAGATTCTTTCAAAAATTATTTTTTCTTTTTTATTGGATATTTTATTTATCTAATTTCAAAAGTTATCCCCTTTCCCAGGTTTTCCCTCTGGAAACCCCCTATCTCTTCCTCCCTTTCCCTGCTTCTATAAGGGTGCTCCCCCCCCACACTCCTCCCTCTCCACCCTGACCATCTCCTACAGTGGGGCATTAAGCCTTCACAGGGCCAAGGGCCTCTCCTCACATTGATGTTGGCCAAGGCCACTCTCTGCTACATATGTGTCTGGAACCATTGGTCCCTCCATGTAAACTCTTTGGTTGGCAGGACCCCTCCCCCTTCCGCCACCAGAGCTCCTAGGGAATCAACCATCAAAGATTTATTTCTCATAATACCTCACATGGAGTTATTAAGGAGATAAATATTGTAATAAACATAGCTGAATACTGTCACATAGTAAAGATACTGGCCTACTTGTCAAATTTGCTTATTTTTCTCTTTGTAAAAAATATAAAAATTCTGATTTCATCTCAGATGTTAAAATAATATTTATTATTTTGCTATTATGAAACATTCCCATAATTCAACTTAAAATACATATTATTCTCAATAAAATCTTATATTAATTCAAGAAGAACATCAAAGCAAACAAACTGTACATGTGTCAAGTTACTTTCACACTGAGTAATAGTGGCCATTGAGGAAAGACAATGACTGACAATACTTTTTGTTCTCAGCTTGCTAGCATGGAACTAATTTATACAATTATCCTCAAGATTACTTTCCATTAAATCTTCCATGTAGCAATTAATCTTAAAACAATTTTACAGACTTCAAAACATATTGAACAGTTTACTTTGTCAAATTTAAAACAAAAAAATTCCATTATATCATCTTGCAAATAATTTTCAAGGAAAGCACAAGAAAATACTTAACACCAATCATCTAATACTGTAACTTAGTCCTGCTGTTTTAATCATTAACTGAAATCATTCTTTAATATTTTTCATTTAAGATAAACCAACATATCATAAATTTAGTATTGTAATTGAATTGATTTTATTTAATTTATGAAATGCAATATATAAAAGATATGGAATAAAAATAATTTAAAACAAATCTCTATTGGATGTGGGGTTAGTGAAGATTTTTTCCAGTCTGTGGGTTGCCAATTTGTCTTATTGACTATGTCTTTTGCCTTACAGAAGCTTTTCAGTTTCATGAGGTCCCATTTACAAATTCTTGATCTTAGAGCATGAGTCATTAGAGTTCTGTTTAGGGAATTTTCCCCTGTGCCAACGAGTTTACAGCTCTTTTCCACCTTCTCTTCTCTTAGATTCAGTGTATCTGGTTTTATGTTGAGGTACTTGATCCACTTGGATTTGAGCTTTGTGCAAGGTGACAAATATGGATCAATTTTTATTTTTTGTACATACAGACTGACAGTTAGACAATCACCATTTATTGAAGAAGCTTTCTTTTTTTCCATTGTATATTTTTGGCTTCTTAGTCAAAGATCTACTGTGCATAAGTGGGTGGTTTTATTTCTGGGTCCGCAATTCTTTTCCATTGATCAACATGTCTGTCTCTGTACCAATGCCATGCAGTTCTTAGGACTATTGCTCTGTATTTTAGCTTGAGGTCAGGAAAACTCTAACCCATAATTATTCCTGTCTGAAAGAAGTGCAGGGACAAAAATATGGATAGGAGTCTGAAGAAAAGGTGGTCCAGCGACAGGCCCAAATTGGGATCCAACTCAAGGGGAGGCCCCAAGGCCTGACCCTATATTACTGAGGCTATGGTGTGCTCACAAAAAAGAGCCTATTATGACTGCCCCGGAAAGACCCAACAAGCATCTGAAAGAGTCAGATGCAGATATTTGTACCCAGCCAATGGAAAGAAACTGCTGACCCCTGTGGGTGAATTAGGGAAAAGCTGGAAGAAGCTGAGGAGAAGGGTGACCCTGTAGGAAGACCAGGAGTTTCAAATAACTTGGGCCCCCAATATCTCAGACACTGGACCACCAACAGGCAGCATACACCGCTGATATGAGGTCCCTAACACATATACAGCAGAGGCTGGGTTCAATCAGAGAAGATACATCTAACCCTCAAGATACTGAAGGCCCCAGGAAGTGGGGGTAAGGTCTAGTGGTGTGGTGGGTGGGGGAGTGGGGACATACATGTGGAGATGGAGGAAGGAGGTATGAGATATGGATCAGGCAGACGTTGGACCAGGACTGAAATAAAATGTGGACTGTAAAAAAAAAGATTGAATAAAAAAATTAAAAAAAGAAAAATTCTCACATAAAATAAACTTATAAAATTCATTATTTAAGTAGAAAAGTGTTTTCGATATGTGTGATTTTTCAATGCTGCGACACAATTTCTCTGAAGCAATGTTTAATGCTTTATGGTGAGCACATTATAGGAAGTCAAATTCTGTACCCAAGAACAGTGGACTGCAAGCCTAAATTCATAATTGGAAGTAGATAAGCACATGCATGGTGAAGAACACATGTTCAGAAAGAGTGAGAGTAAATTGCTCTAGGCTACCTTCTTTCTCTCAGTTCTAAATCTATAAGTGTTATGTTTCTATTTCAATGCACAGTTTGGTGCAGAGACAGAAAACTCTATTGGTAATTGATAAATAATGCTAAGCAATTTCAGAGATATATGAATAATCCTCCATATCTCGATGAGTGACTACACTGACACAAATTTCAATGTGTATACCCTTCTGGAAAAACAAATCCTTTCAACCCTCTAGCAAATTTCTCAGAGCATCAAATACATGTGATTATGTAAATCATACCATCCTGCAGGACACTGTTACTAAAATGGTTGCATAGAGGAAAATGAATGCCGAGAACTCTTCAGGCTCTATAAATTCAATTCTACCCTTGCAAATTATCTACTTTATACAATATGATTCAAATACTTGGTTTAAAGATGCTCCATTTAGCAACTTTCAAAATAAAAGTTCACATGTATTTTTTTATACATGTAAAAGCTCAAGATTATAGAACGTAAACATTTGTAAATTCTCACAGTAGACACATGGTTAACTTTTATGCATTCACTGAAAGCAGTAAAACATATCAACATTAGGATTTTTTGCTGTCAATTAAAATGTCAATTTGAAACTAATAAAATAATGTGTGAAATGTCTTCTGCCAGTTCATTTATTAAATCACCATCACTGTTGCAATCTTTTTTGCAGCATCACATCACAGAACACAATATCATCCTAGTACCTCATGTATACCACAAGCAACAAAACTATAATTCAGTTCTAGAGTCAAAATGTCCAACAATCATTCTAAAACATCTGTCTATCCTCTCTGTTGCATGAAAGCACGGTCTAAGCTAACCCTTAGCAGTGGTTAGCACTTGGACAATTGTTCCCCAGCAAGAACCATTTAAGAATATCTTATCCAAAACTCAAAATCATAAGTGATAAAATAAGTAAAACCTTAAATGTTAAAATGGAATCATATGCATTTTCTAAAATAGTGAAAAAAAAAAACATTCTTCCAGAATCTATTTTCTATTCAAAGTAGCATTTCCCTAAGTAGTCTAAGATTTCCCTAAGTAGTCTAAGATAGTGAAAAAGAATATTTTAAAGTACTTTTTGGGTGAATGAGAATAGAATCCAGAAGGAAATGCCTTAAGTGCTTTAATTATCTCAAAATAAATTCAATCATAATAAGAGACCAGACTGACTTCATCCAGCAACTGATAGGAACAGATGGGAACTTAAGGGAGTAGTCCTATAGCCAAACAATGGGCAGAGCTGAAGGAGTCCTGCAGAGGAGTAGGGAGGATGAGAGGATCTACAGGGGTCAGGGACACACCTGAGAATAAGACCCACAACTGACCTGATTAACGGGAACTTGAGAGACTTGGAAACCAGGAAGGGTTTGACCTAAGTCCTCTGCATATATGTTATGGCAGAATAACTTGGTGTTCATGTGGAATTCCTAATAGTGGGACCAGGTCCTGTCCCTGACACTTTTGCCTAGTAGTGGGACTTTTCTCCCTACTGTGTTGGTTTGTCCAGCCTTGATGTTATGTGCCACCTGGCAGGAACTTGACATCGACCAATTTGAAGTTCCTCTTCCAGCCTTTGAGTGGGAACTCCTATGTTACCCATAATCCCCTCCACCTGGGGTGGAGCACTCAGACCAAGGTGAAGCCCATAGTTCTTCAAGGACCTACAGTTTCCAGAGATATACTAGCCATCTGTGGAGCAACCAAACTGGTTCTGCGGAGAGTTTCCAGCCTTTGGGGGAAGGGTTTTTCCCTGCCTATATATTTGGAGTCCTCCATTAAACTTTGAGACATTGAACAGCAATGTTCTCTTGGTCTCAATCTCTTTTAGCCGTCTTCTCATACATCCTCAGCTTCCCTTCCAGGTAACCTGTTCATTCAATGTAACTGTGGGCAGTTATAGTTATAGTATGCTCATAGTCTTATTGTAGCTTGTTATGTTCTGCTTGTTTGGTATCCTAGGGGGCCTGATTCTTTTTGAAGGGAGAAAGCATTGGGGATCAGAGGAGTCCTGGGTAGAGAAAAAGCAAGGGGATGTAGAAGAAAGGAAGAGTTTGGGGGGAACTGCTGTTGGTCAGGATATAGTATATGAGACAAGAAGAAAAATATAAAAATAAACTCAAAGTAGAATGCTGCTTTAATTGAAATAGCTCGCTGCTTTCACTCAACACTTATTAAAATGCTTAAATATCATGTAATATTGACCTATTTTAAGAGACTATAAAAATTGATTGAGGATTGATTAAAAAATAGTTTTTAAGTTAGGTCATTTTGCTAAATTTAAGAGAAGCTATGCATGAAAGAAATATGGATGTCTATATTTTTATGGGCAATAATTTCACTATTTTTACAGGGTGTTTAAATACATTGGTAACCAACCAAACCAAATAAGAATATCTTTATATTGGCACTGGAGAGATGGCTCAGCAGTTAAGAGTACTGACTGCTCTTCCAGAGGACCTGAGTTCAAATCCCAGCAACCACATGGTGACTCACAACCGTCTGTAATGGGATCTGATGCCCTCTTCTGGTGTGTCTGAAGACAGTAAGTGTACTCATAGACATAAAAATAAATAAAGAAGTAAATCTTTAAAAAAAAGAATATCTTTATAGAATAGTATATTAATTATATTTGGTTAAATTGAAAACCTAGAAGAAATGAGTAATCTCAAGGGACTGTCAAAATGGTAAATAAATATATGCATATATCTAATTTCTACCTTTTAGTTTTGAGATTATAATATAATAACATTTCTCCATTTTGATTTCTCCCTTCAAACCTTCCTACCCATCCCTCCCTACTTTTAATCATATTCATGGACTCTTTTCACAAACATATAGGTATACATATGTGAATATAAACTTCTGAATATAATGGTTTCAGTTTCACATAATATTATTTTTAATATGTTTGTAGAGTATGAAAAATTATAAATTTTATTGTATTTTAAAATGTACTGTATTACTTCATAAAATTTTTTACTTATTCCTTTAAATCTTGTAACTTTTTAAAAATTGAAAACACAAAAATCTATTTTTAATTTAAAACTAAAATCTAATACAATACATCCTGACTACAGTTTTCTCTCCGTACACTCTCTTAGCTCCCCTATTTTATCCAGATCCACTCCACTGGTATTCCCTTTAAGAAAGATCAGGCCTCAAAGAGACAACAGCCAAACACAACAATACAAGATAGAATAAGGCAAGGCAAAAGCTCTCATGTGGAGACTGGAAAAGACAACACAATCAGGAGGTAAAGATTCTCAAGACGAGGCAAAAGAGTCAAAGATACACCCACTCCCACTTTTCAGAGCCCCACAAAAATACCAAGCTAATAGGCATAAAATATAAACAAAAGACATGATATAGATCCTTCTAGGCCCTGTGCTTGTCTCTGTGAGCCCATATGAGCCCTGTTCATAGGATTCAGTTGGATGTGTAATTTTCTTTAAACATATATTAGTTCTTTGAGAGTTTCTTTCAATGTGTTCTATCATATTTACCTCCTATCTACTTCTTCCCAGGTCCACATCCTTCCATATGCACCCAAATTTTGTTGTTTATTTAAACCCTTCAACACTAATTTATGTTTCACAATATTTTTGACATGGTTTTCCACATGGAACATAGTCTCAATATACTCAAGGATTATTCTTAGAGGTAATTATATGCCTCTCACCCAGCAGTTAGCAGTTCATAATAACTCCCCTGATCTGGGTATCTTTTGTATTAAAAGATAAGAGACCTTTTAATTTGACGAGAGGTTTTTTTTTTGAATAATTTTGGTGACATGTTTTAATATTGTAAATTAATTTATTTAATTTTAATATTTAAACATTTTATATTAAGGATAAAAATCTATATTAGCACAGACCTACATAGAGTCACAGCCTTCCTTTTCATCTATTGCCTCTGGTCAAAGTTGTAATTGTGAATGATAACTATTCATTCTGGACAACCTCCTAAGAGTTCTTGGTTCACCTGCTTGATATTAATCTTAACCCTTTATAAAGTATCTTGCAGTGTATTCAAATCTGTATTATATAACAAGTTCATGATTTACTACCAGTATATTACCCTCATCAGATATGATGCACTGAACATCACTGTATGTGCTTTGACTTTGTAAAACTACAAAATCTGTGCCTCTCACAAATAAGAGAGCAATCCATTAGAGTATGGCATGAAATCCGCTTCAAGGTCAGTTAAGAGTATAGCCTTATGACAATCATAGTAATCGTAGATCACAAGTTTCTATATATCCTGTAATTTAATGAAATATGATACGAAGACATAATTATTTTTTTCATTAATATACTGATGGACATTATGATTAATGCATATTCTGAGTATGATACAAGGACATGGGAGTGAAGATATCTTTTCAGCTATATCGATTCTTTTCCCTTAGATATGTGGACATGGTAGGATTACTGGCTCAAACCGTAGTTCTATTTTGGCTTTGCTGAAAAAACTCCAAACTGTCTTTTATAAAGTCTGTATTAATTTACATACATCTCAGAGTTTAGAAGTTAAAATTTCATCACATCCTTCTCCAAATATATCATATCTCATGTCTTTTGTTATCTATGTTAAAAGTCAAGTTATGATGTTAGTGGTAGCTTAACATTTTCCTGATGCTAGCAAAGATAGCACCTTTCTTAGGCAAGTGAACTACATGTATTTCTTCAGAAATAGTTCTTTAGGTCATTGGTCATTTTCATTTACATTACTTCATGTTTTTCCCCAAAATATTGTTGAAGTTAATGTCATTTATTGTATAGTATCTTAGCAGATACCTAACTTACGAGTATATTCTACAAAACCATGTAATGCCTATTTATTGTGCTGTGCATATTTTTCCCAAAGTGAAGTTTTGTTTTATTATTCCCATCTTCTTAACTATAACTTTTTTGTCTATATTTTTTGGGGGGAAGGGGTCACATTTAAGACATATTCCGCCATATTTACCTGGTGCTATAAAGTTGTTTTTTTTTTGTTTTGTTTTTGTATATGCTAGTAGTGTTTTGAATAAAAATGTCCCCTATAAGTCCATATACATGATTATTGACTTCTCATTGCTAGTAGTGTTTGGGCAAGCTATGGAGCCATTTACATGGTCAAGCCTTGCTGGAGAGAACACATCTCTGACAGTACGCTTTTAGAGTTTATAGCCTTAACCGACCTACCCTATTTATAGTTTGTATTCTTGCTTATGAAGCTTCCTGCCATTATTTACTGCAAATATTTGGTAAAATAAACCAAAGTAAATTTATTTCTAAGTAGCTTTTAGTCATGCTCTTTAGTCATGACAGTAAAAACATAATGTAATGGTGTTTTGAAAGTACTTTTATTTTCAAGTCTTATGATTAATCCATTTATATTATTAGCATAAATTAACTGTCAATAATAACATGTTGGATTTTGACACATTAACACTTATATTGTATTTTTGTTATTTTTTAACTGCCACTGACACACCAGTTCTCTTTGTTCCACCCTCTGTTTGCTAACATCTCATTTACATTCCAGTGTCTACATTTTTAAGGTTCTTTTTTTTAAAGTTTTTATTAGATATTTTCTTTATTTACATTTCAAATGTTATCACCTTTTCTGGTTTCCCCTCTGAAAATCCCCTATCCCATCCCCCTCTCCCACTGCTCCCAAATCGTCCACTCCTGCTTCACACTCCTAGCATTCCCCTACACTGAGGCATCAAAAACAATAGAGACCATGCAATACCTAATATCACATTTCTGTTTTATCAGGTGAGTTTGGGTTTTTAGTATTTTTAAAGAGAGATTTATGATCAAGAGTAAAATTAGGCAAACAAATATTAACAAATACATAATTCCTTCTGGGGACCCATTATAGCAATCACAAGTGGGGAGGGAGGGAAGGACCTGGGAGGGAAAGTGGACAGGGAAGGAGAGTATGTGGCACAGTAGAAGCTGATCTGTCTGGTATTAGGTAAGGGAAAAGAACTGAATCCCTGAGGGCCAGTAGAAAGAAGAGAAAAAGGCAACCTCAGGAGATAAGAAGTTGGGGGGACCCTCTAGAATGAACCAGAGACCTGGGAGGTGAGAGACTCTCAGGAATCAAAGGAAGGAATCTTAGAAGAAATGCCCTACAGTAGGAAGTATGAATTTATAGAGCCCACCTCCAGCAGGAAGACAGGGCCTCAAATGTAGGAGAGGGGGGCCATCCCGTGGTCACAACTCTGACCCATAATTGTTCCTGTCTGAAAGAATTACAGGGATGGAAATGGAGAGACGTCTGAGGAAAAGAAGGTCCAGAGACAGGCCCAAAGTGGGATACAGCCCAAGGTCTGACATTCTTACTGAGGCTATAAAGCACTCACAAAAAGGGACCTAGCATTACCTCACTCTGGAAGACACAACAAGCAGCTGAATGAGTCAGGTGCAGATATTTGCACCCAACCAATGGACAGAAGGCAGCTGAGCTTACACTTGTTATTGAATTAGGGAAGGCTGAAAGAAGCTGAGGAGAAGGGCGACCCTGTAGGAGGAGCAGCAGTCTCAGTCTGAACCCCTGAGATTCCCTCAAACACTGGACCACCAACCAGGCAGCATATACCACTGATATGAGGCCTCCAACATATTTACAGTAGAGGACTTGCCGGGTCTGTCCATTCAGAGATGATGCACCTAACCCTCAAGAGACTGAAGGCCCCAGGGAGTTTATAGGTCAGGTGGGGTGGTGGGTAGGGCCATCCAAGTGAAGACAGGGTGGGGAGGAGGTATGGGATGTGGAACATTCAGAGGGTGGAGGGGGGAAGGATAAAATATGGAATGTAAAAATGTAAATTAAATAATTAAAAAATAAAGATAACAGAAAACTAACTTTATATGCATCTCAATGCACTTACATATTTTTTCAAAGACAGGAAGATTCCAGCCTGATATTGAAGAAGGTGAAGACCCAGATAAAATCCATTACTTTTCACATTTTAACAATAGATAACTTTGAAGCTCTTGGTATTTTCAGCATTCCTACTAGAAAATATATATTTTAAAATATGAAATATTTTTAATTTTCACTGATTTATTTACAATCATTTCAAAATAGCAATATTAGAGAGAAGGAGAGAGAGAGAGAGAGAGAGAATGAACCTAACCACTAGCTTTAAGTAAGCATCTAATACTGCTGTGGAAATATGGAAAAAAACAGACACTACAATAACAACCAAAGGTTCACTTCCCTATTTTTACATTCTATTGTGGGAAATAACATAGAAACATACATCCATAATGAACACTTGATATTTTAAGTGAAACAATGACACTTTAAACCTGCTAAAAGTCAAATTAGACAAAAATACATATTATTTTTCTACATGCTACTTATTATTTTATTAACACATATCACCACATAAAATAAATTAAGCTACATCAAACTAACCTCTTTGCTTCACTGGGTGTTTATGTTCTTTATATTTTATTTTATATTTAAATTTTCTCTTGTATTTAAATTATAGTCTTTTCTCTTACAATACGTCTTTATCATAGTTTTCTCTCCCTTCACGCTTTCCATTTTCCCACTTCCCCTCAACTCCAGATCCACTTTATTTTTGTCTCTCATAAGAAAAGAGTAGGTGCTTCCCTTCCAGCCACCATCTGCAGCAGGGAACCAGGCAGCTCCAAAGCCTTCTGTGCTTCGCCTGTCAGGAGAGAGTTGTCTCCCAGCAGGGAATGATTTCACTTCTGAGTGAAGAGGTGAGACCTCCACCTTCTCTCTGGAGGGGTGCAAATAGGAGCTCACAGGTCATAAGATCAGTGGAACAGTTGGAACAGGAGTCTTCCCTTCCAGCTGCCATCTGCAACAGGGAACCAGGAAGCTCCAAAGCCTTCTGTGCTTAGCCCACCAGGAGAGGTGATCTCCCAGCAGTGATTGATTTCACTTCTGAGTGCAGAGGTGAGATCTCCAACTTCTCTCTGGAGGGGTACAGCTAGGAGTGCACAGGGCATAAGATCAGTGGAGCACTGCTTGAGGTCAGGGATACTGATTCCCCCAGAAGTTCTTTTACTATTGAGAATAGTTTTAGCTATCCTGAGTTTTCTGTTATTCTAGATGAATTTGACAATTGCTCTTTCTAACTCTATGAAGAATGGAGTTGGGATTTTGACAGGGATTGCATTGAATCTGTATATTGCTTTTGGCAGGATAGCCATTTTTACTATATTAATCCTGCCAATCCATGAGCATGGAAGATCTTTCCATTTTCTGAGGTCTTCTTCGATTTCTTTCTTCAGAGACTTTAAGTTCATGTCATATGGATCTTTCACTTGTTTGGTTAGAGTCACACCAAGATACTTTATATTGTTTGTGGCTATTGTGAAGATTGTCATTTCCCTAATTTCTTTCTCAACCTGTTTATCCTTTGAGTAAGGAAGGCAACTGATTTGCTTGAGTTAATTTTATATCCGGCCAACTTGCTGAAGTTGTTTAACAGCTAGAGAAGTTCTTTGGTGGAGTTTTTTTGGGTCGCTTAAGTATACTATCATATCATCTGCAAATAGTGATAATTTGACTTCTTCCTTTCCAATTTGTATCCCTTTGACCTCCATTGTTGTCTAATTACTCTAGCTAGACCAGAAGCTGGAAAGAATCCAGATGTCCCTCAATGGAGGAATGGATACAGAAAATGTGGTATATTTACACTATGGAATACTGCTCAGCTATTAAAAACAATGAATTCATGAAATTCTTAGCCAAGTGGTGGAGCTGGAGAATGTCATCCTGAGTGAGGTGACACAGTCACAAAAGTTCACACATGATATGCACTCACTGATAAGCGGATATTAGCCCAGAAGATTGGAATACCTAAGGAACGATTCACATATCAAATGATACCCAAGAAGAAGGAAGAAGTGTCTGGTCCTGGAAAGGCTCAATGTGGCAGGGTAGGGGAATACCTACCCAGGAAGGGGAGGCAGGAGTGGGTTGGCTGGGGAGCAGGGGGAGGGAAGAGGAGTTATGGGACTTTTGGGGAGGGGGAACCAGTAAGAGGGAAATCATTTGAAATGTAAATAAAGAATTTACCTAATTAAAAAAAAAAAGAAAGTTCAGTGGAGCTGCTGGGTCAGGAGTCTTCCCTTCCAGCCCTCATTTGCAGCAGGGAACAAGACAGCTCCACAGCCTTCTGTGCACAGACCCTGCCAGAAGAGACTTGGTCTCCCAGGAGTACAGACACAGGCTTACAGGCCCATAGGAGGGACAAGCTCCAGCCAGAGACAGTAAGACCAACTAACACCAGAGATAACCAGATGACGAAAGTCAAGTGCAAGAACCCTACCAATAGAAACCAAATCTACTTGGCATCATCAGAGCCCAGTTCTCTCACCACAGCAAGTCCCAGATACCCAACACACCTGAAAAGTTGGATTTAAAGTCTCATTTAACGATGCTGTTAGAGGACATCAGGAAGGACATAAATAACTCCCTTAAAGAAATAGAGGAGAATATGGGTCAAAAGGTAAAAGCCCTTAAAGAGGAAACATAAAAATCCCTGAAAGAAATACAGTAGAGCATGGGTAAACAGGTAGAGGTCCTTAAAGAGGAAACACAAAATTCCCTTAAAGAATTGTGGGAAAACACAAACAAACAGGTGAAGGAACTGAACAAAAACATCCAGGATCTAAAAGTGGAAGTAGAAACAATAATGAAATCACATAGTGAGACATCTCTGGAGATAGAAAATCGTGGAAAGAATTCAGGAGTCATGTTGATGCAAGCATCAACAACAGAATACAAGAGATAGAAGAAAGAATCTTAGGTGCAAAAAATACCATAGAAAACATTGACTCAACAGTCAAAGTAAATGCAAAATTCCAAAAGCTCCTGAGCCAAAACATCCAGGAAATCCAGGACACAATGAGAAGACCAAACCTAAAGACTATAGATATAGAAGAGAGCGAAGATTTCCAACTTAAAGGGACAGTAAATATCTTCAACAAAATTATAGAAAAAAAACTTCCCTAACCTAGAGAAAGAGATGCCCATGAACATACAGGAAGCCTTCAGAACTCCAAATAGATCTGATCAGAAAAGAAATTCCTCCTGTCACATAATAATCAAAATACCAAATGTACTAAACAAAGAATATTAAAAGCAGTAAAGGAAAAAAGGTCAAGTAACCTATAAAGGCAGGTCTTTCAGAATTATACCAGACTTCTTACCTGAGACCATGAAAGCTAGAAGATCCTGGGCAGATCTCATACAGACCCTAAGAGAACACAAATGCCAGCCCAAACTACTATACCCAGCAAAACTCTCAATTACCATAGATGGAGAAAACAAGATATTCCATGAAAAAACCAAATTTACACAATATCTTTACAGATATTCACCTCTACGAAGGATAATAGATGGAAAAAGCCAACACGAGGAGGGAAACTACACCCTAGAAAAAGCAAGAAAGTAATCTTTTTCCAACAAACATAAAAATATCAGAAATAGCAGGAAGCATCAATCACTATTCCTTAATATCTTATATCATCAATGGACTCAATTCCCCAACAAAAACATAGTCTAACAGAAATATTTTTCATGTAAATCTTCAATTTTATCAGAAAATATTTGTAATTCCTCTTTCAATCAATTTAGTAATGTTTTTTATGTCTACCATTTTAACTGTATTATTTTCCATGATAATCTTTAATTTTAACATTTTTCTATATATTTCTTCAATTTTATCAGAGATATTTTCCATGTAAATCTTCAATTTTTTCAGAAAATGTTTATAACTCCACTTTCAATCAACTTAGAAATATTTTTATGCCTACTATTTTATCTGTAATTTTCCACAGTAATCTTCAATTTTAATGTTATTTTATATTTTTCTACAGTTTTATTAGAAATATTTCCCACGTAAATCTGAAATTCTATCACAAAATATTTCTAATTCTTTTTCAATTAATTTAGCAATATTTTTATGTCTACCATTTTACTCTTTAATTTTCCATGAAAATTCTTAATCTTAATGTGTTTTTTCTATATGCTGCTTCGATTTTGTCAGAAACATTTTCCATGTAAATTTTTAATTTTATCATAAAATGTTCTTATTTCCTTTTTTGATAAAAAAAATGTCTCTCTCAAAAACAAAGGAAAAAAAAAAGAACAGACTTCTAATTATAACGACCAAATATGACAAAGTAAAATATAGTAAGATAAAATAAGAACAATCCCATAGATGTTAGAAAATGTAACCAAACAAAAGAAAAAGAGCACCAAAAGTAGACAGAAGAATCAGCTTCCCACTCATTTACAGTTTCCAGAGTCACATAAAAATATTAAGCTAAAAAAAAAAAACAAAAAAAAACCTATGCATTGCACATGACAGGATGCAGATTCCTGGAGACCCTGTGCTTGTTGCCTCCATCTCTTGCAGTTCATAAGACTTTATTTAGATGAGTCAGAGGGCAATGACCTTCTGGAGTTTTCCATTCCCTCTGACTCTTGCATTATTTCTTCCTCCTATTCAACAGGGTTCTCTGAGCCATGAGAAAGGGATTCTATGAATGGATCACATTTAGAGGTATGTATTCGAAAGACTCTTTTCTTTTTACTGGATATATTTTTTATTTACATTTCAAATGTTAACCCCTTTTCCAGTCCCACCGCCCCTGAATATTCCCTACCCCATCCTCCCTCCCCTTACTTCTATGAGGGTGTTCCTCCACCCATCCTTTCCCACCTCCCTGGCTTATATTCCCCTACACTGGGGCATCTCTTGAGCCTTCATAGGACCAAGTACTTTTCCTCCCATTTATGCCTGACAAGGCCATCCTCTGCCACATATGAAGCTGGAGCCATGTTTACACCTTGGTCTGAATTATATCTAGCTGTGAGGTTTCTGCATCTTGTCTTCACAAAGTTATATTTTAAAATTACTTACTAATAATAAATAGGAATGCAGTATAAAACCAATTAGGAATTCAGTGAAGTAAGTACAATTATCCCATGTTTAATTTTATATGCTAATCTTTTTCCTGCAATTCAAGAGAACTTGAATTTAGAGATGTCATTCAAAGTAAAATTTCATGCAGATACTTAGTATTTTAAATAACAAATACACTTTCTTTTGTCATTGTCTACTCTTAATTAAATGTAAAATATTGTGCTGAGTTCCTGTCAAAATTAGTGAAATGAACACTACCTTGCAGATAAATTGCTTTTGTTATTATAAAATATATGTTAGTCTCCAATTTTAGATAGAGAAAAATTATTATGCATATGGTCATTAACGTTAATTTACATTTAGACTCTGAGACTCACTTATAAATGTAGTAGTTGAGGTTGACTCATATTCCCTTGCTAGTCTGTCAAATATGGTTGATATATTCTGTTGATGAAAGAGGAATTGGTTGCTTTC
The DNA here is from genome assembly GCA_036184795.1 of Tokudaia tokunoshimensis. Lineage (NCBI taxonomy): Eukaryota > Metazoa > Chordata > Mammalia > Rodentia > Muridae > Tokudaia > Tokudaia tokunoshimensis. Next base: position 52,715,999 of record BTHU01000013.1, on the reverse strand, counting down.
TATTGTACATGAAAGGTCAAAGCAATTTTATATCTGTTTCTACAAAATATATTACTAGAGAGAAATCTTCTGATTAATATTTCATCAGAATATATTTAATTCTTAAATTTTATATATTTAACCTTTGCCCTTTCAAATTTAAGTGGAAAAAAATTGTGTCTTCTCCCAAAATAGCAAGATGTCAGGGGACGGAAGTACTTGTCAACACAATCATAAAATCTGTTCAGTTTGCCACACGTTAGAAAGCCATCCAAGTATAAATGTGCTTATAAACTTATATTTAAACAGGTAAGAACCTATTTCTTCTTCTGAAGTGATACCCTAATAAATCACTACATGTAAGGTCTATGACTACTATGTTTTGTTAACTTTTAGATTATTAACAACATGATTTTGAATTCAAATAATTGATAGGCCAAGGTTATTTTGAAATGGGATGTGTTTCAATAATGATAATACCATTGAAACTCCAAACTGAGGATTATGGTTTCTTCCTAGATGAGGAACAATATTATAAGAGATTAAGTCTATCAATTATTCAGAAAAATATAATGTAACCAGAATAAAGTGACAGAAACTAAAAAATATAAAACTACTGTCACAGATGTATTCCACTTCTTATTTTACACATGGGTAATTGAGGGTTTGACACAATAAGCATTTCATAACGGCAAAGATCAGTTTTATTAAGGATCATATGCTGCAATAATGGTTACCTTGGTGACCACCGTAGTGGTCAGTGTGAAATGATAGCAGGTTAGTATATTTATCAAGAAATTGCTTCTAAGGCAATGTACTAATACATTTATGCACATTATTTAATATTCCTTCCATCCATGCTTGAAGTGTTGTAAACTACAATTCATGTTCAGTTTGATATTTCCAACCAAATGGAAATGCTATTCCCTTAGTCATTATATTAATTTTAGATAGAATACTTCAGATATAATGCATATTTTAAAAGAGCTAAATTTTGAAAACATGCTTTAAGAATTTGAGAATACAATATAATATTGAGATTAATAAGCATTTATATACCTATTAGGTGAACTTTTTGATAGTAGATGCCTTTATTTGTGGTAAAATTGCTGATAAATTGTAAGTCTCAGATTGAGCTCAGAGTAGGATTCTTGATTAACATATATGAGGTCCTAAGTTTGATCCCAGACAGAAAATCTTATTAATAAATTAGTGAAGTGCAATACATTAAAGAAAGCACCCAATATGTAATGCAAACTAGCATATAGACAAAACCATGGTGATTATAGTCATTAAAGTGATTCTGTGTGTGACCTCTGGTAATTGCAATTGTTTCTGTAATATGGTGTGTACCAGCATGAGAATATTGGATAAACTGCTTTATTTGTTTCAGGATATAGGATATATATTCATTGTATGTTTTATCTTTGATGATGGACAGACCTTTTGTATTTTCTCAGCAAATTTTCTTTATTTCTCTCATGAAATGCAAACCTTATCAAGAAAATAATGTAGAAAAACTCATCAGGCTATTTGCTTGTCTAAATACACATTATATTAATTATTTTCATGTTCACTCAAATTGAATGATGAAAGTTTCATATTTACAATACAGTATTTGATATAATTTATACTAAATTAAAAATTAATGCTACCTTTCGCTTGGACTGGATTTCCAAACTGGTGTTCATTTTGTTATCTGTATACAAGTTATTAAGATATAACAGTTTGTGATAGTAAATTAGTAAATCTCAATTTTTAACAGGATGAGTCCTGGAATAACCTATGAGATGGGACCCTATGCTTGATTTTAAGGGATCATATTAAATAAATTAATTGATAACAGAAGACCTGGCCATTGTGAGTGGCTTCATTCTTTGGGCTAGAGTGTTTGGCTACATAAAAAGAATATTTTTTAACTAATCACTCCATTCTTTTACATCTCAATTGAGATCCCTCTTCCTGATTACCCCTCCACAAGCCCCAATCCCACATCTGCCCTCCCCCCTTCCATTTGCCTCTATAAAGGTGCTCCCCCACCCACCGACTCAACTCCCACCACACCGTTCGAGCATCCCCCTAAGCTGGGGCATCAAACCTCTACAGGACCAAAGGCCTTCCCTCCCGGTGATTTCAGACAAGACCGTCCTCTGCTACTTATGTGTCTAGAGCCTTGGATCCCTCCCTGTGCAATCTTTGCTTGGTGGTCTAGAACCTGGGAGTACTGGGTGGTCAGGCTAGGTAACACTGTTCTTCCTATAGGGTTGCTATCCCTCTCTTTTCTTCCACTCCTTCTGCCAGCTCCCCTACTGGGTTTCCTGAGCTCAGTCTGATGGTTAGCTCCAAGTGTCCATACCTGCACTGATCAGGTGATGGCAGAACCTCCCAGGGAACAGCCACACTAATTTACTGTCAGTAACCGATGCCTCTTTTTTGTCTCTGACTTTCCTTTGTACAGGAACATTTCTGGGTTAAAAATTTTGAGATGGGTGGGTGGCCCCAGCTGTTGACAAGGGGCAGTGTCTATATGGAGGTGGTGTCTAGAGGTTTTATCTCCTTTTCTCTGCACATTTCTGCTAAAGTCATCACTATTGGATCCTGGAAGTCTCTGTTTTCCCTGGTGTCTGGGACACCTCCTGTTCCTCATCCCATATATTTTTATTTGACTTCCAGAACCTCTGTACCTCTCTCCCTTTGTACCTCTCTCCTGTCCCCTCCAGTACCTGATTCTGCCCCTCCTTTTATTCTCCCCCTTTTCTTTCCCTCCTCCCTCTAACTCCCATGAAAAAGAATAAATTTCGCAGAGCACAAAAAGTGTTCATTGTTCTCTGCTTATTGACTGCAGATGAAATATGATCATCTGCTACAAGTTCCTGATGTTGAGACTTCTCCACTCTAATGAACTATGCCCTGGATATAAGAGCCAAGAAAAACCCTTAAAGTTGTCATCATCAATACAGTGTCTCACAGTAAGAAGAAACACAACTAAGATTCAGAATTAGCCACTGTAATGGCTGGTTTTGTGTGTCAACTTGACACAAGCTGGAGTTTTCACAGAGAAAGTAGTCTCCTTTGAGGAAATGCCTCCAGGTCATCTAGCTGTAAAGTATTTTCTCAGTGATCAAGGTGGGGGGGGGCATTGTGGGTGGTGCCATCCCTGGACTGGTAGTCCTGGGTTCTATAAGAAAGCAAGCTGAGCAAACCAGGGGAAACAAGTCAGTAAGTAACATCCCTCCAAGGTCTCTGCCCCTCCTGCTTCCTGAACTGTTTAAGTTCAAGTCTTGACTTCCTTTGGTGATGTACAACAATGTGGAAATGTAAGATGAATGAAACCTTTCCTCCCCAACTTGCTTCTTGGTTGTGATGTTTTGTGCAGGAATAGAAACCCTGACTAAGACAGAACCTCTTATCTCTTATCTAGAGCTATGTCTTGTGCTTTTGGAGTGAAGACACACTTAGAAGTAATATTGACTTGAACTCCCTCTCTGTTAGATGAAGCAGTAGTTTCTAATGTGTAAAGAAAATAAACAACAACAATACACCCTCAATGTAAATATTTCCACACTTAACATATACACAAGATATCAGAGAATTCCATTTGTGAAAGGTAGAATCAGACCTTTGTCTGTATCTCACCTGACTGTAGATTTCTATCTACTAACGCGTAAATCACCTGGATGCATTATGTAACATAAAAAAAAAATGTGAACTAAAGTTTTCTCTCAAGGTAAGGCTAGGAATCAACTTGAGGTAATAAATTTACCTGGGGTTATTTAGGTCATTTCACCAAACTACAAAGATTCTTGGAGATGATAGAAGGAGACAAAGAGAAAGCCAGACATACAGTTTGAGAAAGGCTGACAAACATTTCTTGAATTTATAATGGACTAATGGGGCCATGTACAATGGAGGTAACTTCTAGATGCTGACATTGGTGAGGATATGGCCTTTTAATAAGAAGTTCCTTAGAAATCCAGGACCATTAACATCTTGATTTAAGCCCAGTGAGAACTTACTTGGACCTCTTATCTCTGTAAATATAAGATGTCAAATTTGTGTTGCGCTAAGATGCTTTCTACTGTTGTTTTCTACAAAACTAGTTTTGTACAAAAGTAATATAATTAAAATAAAATTTTTATTATTTTAAATTTTTTTAGTTTTCAGGCAAGGAATTTGTCTATTCTTCATGTTCTATTATTTTTCCAACTATAAATTCATAGCTCAAGGTCATTTTGATCAGCAGTAGGTATTTCTATGTTATTTCATGTAGTCTGTCTCTCTCTTAAAATATATGTACATGGATTATACTATAAAGCACAAATATGCTAAAAGACATGGCTTCCTTGAACTGTACCATTAATCATTATAGAACAGCACTTGTGATAGCTCCTTTTCTTTGCCCATTTTACTTTGTGCTGACATAGACACCACTCGCCTTTTTACAGTAAATTTATTATCAGTATCTTATGTAATAATATGAATTATATTATGTAATAGTTATATGCATGCAATCCAACAATTGCTCTATGTATATTAAATTTTATGTTTTTACAAAATGTAAAAAGTCTCTGAGAATATTTTTAAATGTAACAGAATAATTAAATATTTTTTATATTAAATACAAAAATAAATTTATAGTAAATGTGAATTATGATATGGCAAAATTTTTGGAAGTTAAAGAAAAATTTATTGTATATATGTTTAAAAAAGCAGAAAAATAAAGGTAATAGTGAAATTTTTATGTATTCTAGATTTTCTCACATGTGATGACTTTGTGTGGTCTTTATTTATAGGGTAATTTTTTAAAGTTTGTTTTTATAACTTTGTGTGTGAATGAGTTTGCACGCATGCATGCATGTCCATATCAGATCCTCTGAAGGAAAATTTAGTGGCTGTTTTGAACTCTTTCATATGAGTGTTGGGAATTGTACTGTGGTCCGCTGCAAGAGCACTAAATTTTCTTGACTGATAAACCATCCCCCAGGACCAAATTTTAAAACAAACTATTTATTTTAATGCTTGAATAATATTTTGGTCACTTATATTTTGTAAAGGGGATATAAACATGTTCAGATTATCATATCCATTACTTTTATTGGTAATGATGTTTATGTTGCCATGAATTGGACTTGCAGAAGCCTTGATCTCTGGCTCATAGTGAGATATTAAATTTAAATCAAGTCATGGGATATGGAACCAGTATAGTAGAAAGACCAAAGAATCTCAAATGGGAAATAACTTTTCTTTAAAGCAAAAGAGAATTCAGAATCTTCCAACAGTTGGATTGTTATTTGGACTCCTTTTTTAGATTTAAATATTTTGTCTTTTTTGAGATAGAGAACTTAGGATATTTGGTTAAATAATTATTAGGATTTTAATAAATAGACACTCAGGAAACACACTAGGACTATCAACTATAATTGAAACAGCTTCTCTAATATCTGCTGATGGAATATGCCAGCTATTTCTGAGTAGTATGCATTAATATATTTATCTTCTTAGCTATATTTTCCCCTAAAATATTTGCCTTATTATTATTGAAAACTTTTACTCCATGTTATGCTGTGAAAAATCATTCTATGCTATTTTTCTAGCACTAAGTCATATAGATTCTGACTTCAGAATAATGTATTATGGAGGATGCATAATGTGCTCTTAAAACAGTAGCTGTAGATTTTAGGGCCCCATACACCATTATAAAATTTGTGAGCCAAGAGAAACTTTAAAATTTTCTACATATAAGGAAGTGTGCTCATATTTAATAGCAATTGGTTGGCTTTCATATATCAGATGATATCCAAATCTAAAATTATACAATGGAGCATATATCCTTGAACATTTCTATTTAGGAATCCTTCACATTTCTGCCAATAAAACATTCTGTTCTGCTTTCCTTTCCTTTTCGGCTTCCATGGTTAAGTTTCAGTTAAGTATAGATAGACATTTCAGAGCATATGGCATTTCAACAAGCTGAATGTCACAATTAACTAATCTTTAAACCAGGAAATTGATTTAATATGTGCTTGTTAAATCCTGTAAAAGTTAACGTGGTTCAAAATTTCATTTGATTCATTTTTTAGCTGCTTACATTTCCTGTAAGTAGTCTAAGTCCTAGGTAGAATTCTCCTTGTAGTTTGCAATGTCTAACAAGAGAAGTTATGAAGGTTTTTCCAAACAAGATCAAAGGGAAACAGCCCTCCATCATGTTAGGTTCTATGTGGGCGCTGAACAAAATTAGGAACAGATCCTTCCACAGAATCTGCGTTCCAGCATTCATATGCCTTGCCTATAGCTTTCGTTCCTCTTAATAACAGATCTTGGATACAGAAATCTTCAGATTTCTGTTCAAAGGATTCCCTATAAAGTAGACAATCGAAATTAAGGAAGAGAACTGTGAGCATATGTTTGGATGCTTTAATTAAAGCCCTACCGCTATTGCTTTCCTCATTCCACCTTGGCTCAGGTTATTGCTCTCCCCAAAACTATGACATGGCACAGATCTCCACTAATCTACCTGAATATTCAGGGATGTACCTTACCATAAGATAACAATTTAGGAAATTAATGTTTTCCCCAGATTTAACAACTACTACTCCATCTTAACACTAAACTTTGATTAAGTATTTTAATTTTATGGCTGTTTAATTGTTTACTCTGACACCTGGTCACATATTTTCTAGCCTTCCTCAGTTTTATTCACACTGGCACCTCTAAGATCTTCGTAGGCTGATGAGAGATGATGAGCCTATGTTTAGTCAGCATTTTCTAATTTAAACAAGGGTGCTTGAGATTCACTAAATATTCTGTTTTTGTTTTTTTATGTACTGATCTTTAATATGTATATTTTAATCTTAATATTTGAATTATAGAAGCACTGAAATGATATGAAAGGAAAGGAGTGATGGCCAATCTCCACTTCCTTATGCATTCTAAGGTAAAGAAGCAATCATATCTTTAATGAAAATCAAACAGTATGTGGTAAATTTATTCTTTTTTTTTTTTTTTATTTCTCTGGCTGGTATATCTATACCATTATTATTTTTTCTTTTTTTTATTAGATATATTCTTTATTTACATTTCAAATGATTTTCCCTTACTGGATCCCCCCTCCCCACAATTCCCATAAAACCTCTCCCCTCTCCCTGCTCCCCAACCAACCCACTCCTGCCTCCCCTTCCTGGCATTACCCTACACTGCCTCATTGAGCCCTTCCAAGACCAGGGGCCTCTCCTTCCTTCTTCTTGTGCATCATTTGATATGCGAATTGTTTCTTGGGTATTCCAAGTTTCTGGGCTAATATCCGCTTATCAGTGAGTGCATATCATGTGTGATCTTTTGTGAATGGGTCACCTCACTCAGGATGACATTCTCCAGTTCCACCCACTTGGCTAAGAATTTCAAGAATTCATTGTTTTTAGTAGCTGAGTAGTATCCCATAGTGTAAATATACCACATTTTCTGTATCGATTCCTCCACTGAGGGACATCTGGGTTCTTTCTAGCTTCTGGCTCTTATAAATAAGGCTGCTATGAACATAGTGGAGCATGTGTCATTATTGCATGCCGGAGAATACCCTGGGTATATGCCCAGGAGTGGTATAGCTGGGTCCTCCGATAGTATTATGCTGAGTTTTCTGAGGAACATCCAAACTGATTTCCAGAGTGGTTTTAACAGCTTCCAATCCCACAAGTAATGGAGGAGTGTTTCTCTTTCTCCACATCCTTACCAGAACCAGCCTCCTCCTGAGTTTATGATCTTAGCCATTTTGACTGGTGTGAGGTGAAATCTCAGGGTTGTTTTGATTTGCATTTCCCTGATGACTAAGGATGTTTTACATTTCTTTTTTTTTTTTTGATCAAGTAATAGATGTTTAATGTGCCTATTAGACTAATAACAGTTGTCAGGCGTCCAAAGACATTTTCACATTAACATGGTTGTTTTTCTAATATAAGAATAGATTCTCATTGCTAAACATATAGAAAATATACAAACATGTAAGAAAAACAACAATAATCTTAAGATCTATGGATAATCATAGGCACCTATTACAGCTACTCATAGAGCCTTTTTTCTTTTTTCTTTTTATTTTATTTTATTTTATTTTTTTAATTTACATTCCAAATCACTTCCCCTTTCCCGTTTCCTCCCTCCCCGAAAGTCCCATAAGCCCCCTTCCCTCCCTCTTTTCTCCATTCAACCCCCTCTCATTACTCTGTCCTGGCGTTCCCCTACATCCAGCCTTTCCAGGACCAGGGGTCTCTCCTTCCATCTTTTTAGAAATCTATTGATATGCTGATTGTGTCTAGGGTATTCTGAGATTCTGGGTCAATATCCCCTTATCAGTGACTGCATACCATGTGTGATCTTTTGTGATTGGGTTACCTCACTAAGGATGATATTTTCAAGTTCTTTATGTGCTTCTCAGCCATTTGATATTCCTCGGGCGAAAATTCTTTGTTTAGCTCTGTATCCCATTTTTAATAGGGTTATTTGGCTCCCTGAAATCTACCTTCTTGAGTTCTTTGTATATCTTGGATATTAGCTCTCTATTGGATGTAGGGTGGGTAAAGATCTTTTCCCAATTTGTTAGTTGCCATTTTGTCCTTTTATAAGTGTCCTTTGCCTTATAGAAACTTGGTAATTTTATGAGTCCCATTTGTCAATTCTTGATCTTAGAGCATAAGCTATTGGAGTTCTGTTCAGGAAATTTTCCCCTGTGCCCATGTGCTCAAGACTCTTCCCCAGTTTCTTTTCTATCAGTTTCAGTGTTTCTGGTTTTATGTTGAGGTTCTTCATCCAATTGGACTTGAGCTTAGAACAAGGGGATAAGAATGGATCTATTTGCATTCTTCTGCCTGCTGACCTCCAGTTGAAACAGCACCATCTATTGAAAAGGCTATCTTTCTTCCACTGGATGGTTTTAGCTCCTTTGTCAAAGCTCAAGTGACCATAGGAGTATGGATTCATTTCTGGGTCTTCAATTCTGTTCCATTGATCTACATGCCTGTCACTGTACCAATACCATGCAGTTTTTAACACTATTGCTCTGAAGTACATCTTGAGGTCTGGGATACTGATTCTCCCAGAAGTTCTTTTACTGTTGAGAATAGTTTTAGTTATCCTGAGTTTTCTGTTATTCCAGATGAATTTTTGAATTGCTCTTTCTAACTCTATGAAGAATGGAGTTGGGATTTTGATGGGATTGCATTGAATCTGTATTTTGCTTTTGGCATGATAGCCATTGTTAGTATATTAATCCTGTCAATCCATGAGCATGGAAGATCTTTCCATCTTCTGAGATCTTCTTTGATTTCTTTCTTCGGAGACTTGAAGTTCTTGTCATACAGATCTTTCACTTGTTTGTAGAGTAACACCAAGATACTTTATATTGTTTATGGCTATTGTGAAGGGTGTCATTTCCCTAATTTCTTTCTCAGCTTGTTTATCCTTTGAGGATAGGAGGGCTACTTACTTGCTTGAGTTAATTTTATGTCCAGCCAATTTGCTGAAGTTGTTTATCAGCTGTAAGAGTTCTCTGGTGGAGATTTTTGGGTCGCAAAGTATACTATCATATCATCTGCAAATAATGATAATTTGATTTCTTCCTTTCCAATTTGTATCCCTTTGACCTTCTTTTGTTGTCTAATTGCTCTAGCTAGAACTTCAAGTACTATATTGAATAAATATGGAGAGAGAGGGCAGCCTTGTCTAGTCCCTGATTTTAGTGGTATTGCTTCAAATTCCTCTCCATTTAGTTTGATGTTGACTATTGGTATGCTGTATATTGCTTTTACTATGTTTAGGTATGGGCCTTGCATTCCTGTTCTTTCCAAGACCTTTAACATGAAAGGATGCTGAATTTTGTCAAATGCTTTTTCAGCATCTAATTAAATGACCACGTGGTTTTTTCTTTAAGTTTTTTTTATTTATTTATTTTTTTTTTAATGTCGTGGATTACATTGATGGATTTCCTTATACTGAACCATCCCTGCATCCCTGGGATGAAGCCTACTTGATTATGGTGAATAATCATTTTGATTTGTTCTTGGATTCGGTTGGCAAGAATTTTTTTTTCTAAGTTTTTTTATTTACATTCCAAATCATTTCCCCTTTCCTGTTTCCTCCCTCCCCGAAAGTCCCATAAGCCCCCTTCCCTCCTTCTGACCCCATTAAACCCCCTCTCACTTCTCTGTCCTGGTATTCCCCTACATCCAGTCTTTACAGGACCAGGGGTCTCTCCTTCCATCTTCTTGGAAATCTATTGATATGCGAATTGTGTCTAGGGTATTCTGAGATTATGGGTTAATATCCCCTTATCAGTGACTGCATACCATGTGTGTTCTTTTGTGATTGGACCTCACTAAGGATGATATTTTCCAGTTCTGATCATTTGCATAGGAATTTCGTGAATTCATTGCTTTTAATTGCACAGTAGTATTCCATTGTGTAAATATACTACATCTTCTGAATCCATTCCTCCGTTGAAGGACATCTGGGTTCTTTCCAGCTTCTGGCTATTATAAATAAGGCTGCTATGAACATAGTGGAGCCTGAGTCCTTATTGCATACAGGAGAAGCCTCTGGATATATGCCCAGGAGTGGTATAGCAGGATCCTCCAGGAGTGTCATGCCCAGTTTTCTGAGGAACTGCCAGACTGCTTTCCAGAGTGGTTGTACCAGCTTGCAATCCCACCAGCAGTGGAGGAGTGTTCCTCTTTCTTCACATCCTAAGGTTGGGAAGAATTTTATTGAGTGTTTTTGCATCGATATTCATAAAAGGAATTGATCTGAAGTTCTCTCTCTTTTTTGGATCTTTGTGTGGTTTTGGTATCAGTAAAATTGTGGCTTCATAGAATGAGTTTGGTAGTGTTCCTTCTGTTTCTATTTTGTGGAATAGTGTGAAGAGTATTGGTGTTAGGTCTTCTTGGAAGGTCTGATAGAATTCTGCACTAAAACCATCTGGTCCTGTGCTTTTTTTGATTGAGAGATTTTCAATTACCACTTCTATTTCTTCAGAAGTTATGGGACCATTTAGATGGTCTATCTGATCCTGATTAAAATTTGGTATTTGGTATCTATGTAGGAAATTGTCCAATTCCTCTAGATTTTCCAGTTGTGTTGAGTATAGGCTTTTGTAGTAAGATCTGATGATTTTTTTAATTTCCTCAATTTCTATTGTTATTTCTCCCTTTTCATTTCTGATTTTGTTAATTGAATACTGTCTCTGTGCCCTTTGGTTAGTCTGGCTAAAAGTTTATTTATCTTGTTGATTTTCTCAAAGAATCAACTCCTGGTTTTGTTGATTCTTTGAATAGTTCTTTTTGTTTCTACTTGGTTAATTGCAGCCCTGAATTTGATGCTTTCCTGACTTCTACTCCTCTTGGGTGTATTAGCTTCTTTCTGTTCTAAAGCTTTCAGGTGTGCTGTTATGCTGCTAGTGTATGCTCTCTCCAGCTTCTTTTTGGAGGCACACAGAGCTATGAGTTTTCCTCTTAGCACTGCTTGCAATGTGTCCCATAATTTTGGGTGTGTAGTGCCTTCATTTTCATTAAATTCTAAAAAGGTTTTGATATCTTTCCTTATTTCTTCCTTGACCAAGTTATCTTTGAGTAGAGGATTGTTCAACTTCGATGTGTATGTGGGCCTTCTATTGTTTTTGTTGATGTTGATGACCACCCTTATTCCATAGTGATCTGATAGGAGGCATGGAATTAGATCGATTTTCTTATATCTGTTGAGGACTGTTTTGTGACCAATTATATGGTCAATTTTGGAGAAGGTACCAAGAGGTGCAGAGAAGGTATATTCTTTTGCTTTAGGATGAAATGTTCTATAGATATCTATTAATCCCATTTGGTCCAAAACCTATTAGTTTTACTGTGTCTCTGTTTAGTTTGTGTTTCCCTGATCTGTCCATTAAGGAGAGTGGGGTGTTGAAGTCACCCACAATTATTGTGTGGGGTGAGATATGTGCTTTAAGCTTTAGTAAGGTTTCTTCTACGTATGATGGTGCACTTGTATTGGAGAATAGATGTTCAGAATTGAAAATTCTTTCTGGTAGATTTTACTTTGATGAGTATAGTGTCCCTCCATGTCTTTTTTGATGACTTTTGGCTGAAAGTCTATTTTATCAAATACTAGAATTGCTACTCCAGCTTGTTTCCTGGGAACATTTTCTTGGAAAAGTGCTTTCCAGCCCTTTACTCCGAGGTAGTGTTTTTCTTTGACACTGAGATGCGTTTCCTGTAAGCAGCAAAATGTTGGGTTTTATTTATATATCCAGTCTGTTAGTCTATGTCTTTTTATTGGGGAATTGAATCCATTGATGTTAAGAGATATTAAGGAAAAGTGATTGCTGCTTCCTGCTATTTTTGATGTTATTTTTGTGTTTGTGTGGTTATCTTTTTTTGGGTTTGTTGGAAGATTAATTTCTTGCTTTTTCTTGTGTATAGTTCCTTTCCCTTTGTTGGTGTTTTCCATTCATTAAAATTTGAAGGGCTGGATTTGTGGAAAGATACTGTGTAAATTTGTTTTTGTCATGAAATACCTTGGTTTCTCCATCTATAGAAATTGGGATATTTGCTGGATATAGCAGTCTGGGTTAGCATTTGTGTTCCCTTAGGGTCCGTATGACATCTGCCCAGGCTCTTCTGTCTTTCATAGTCTCTGGTGAGAAGTCCGTGTAATTCTGATAGGTCTATCTTTATATGTTACTTGACCTTTTTCCTTACTGCTTTTAATATTCTCTCTTTGTTTAGTACTTTTGGTGTTTTACTTATTATGTGATGGGAGGAATTTCTTTTCTGGTCAAATCTATTTGGAGTTCTGTAGGCTTCTTGTATGTTCATGGGCATCTCTTTCTTTAGGTTAGGGAAATGTTCTATAATTTTGTTGAAGACATTTACTGGCCACATAAGTTGGAAATCTTCACTCTCTTCTATACCTATAATCCTTAAGTTTGGTCTTCTCATTTTGTCCTGGATTTCCTGGATGTTTTGGATCAGGAGTTTCTTACATTTTTCATTTCCTTTGACTGTTGTATCAATGCCTTCTATGGTATCTTCTGCATCTGAAATTCTCTCTTCTATCTCTTGTATTCTGTTGTTGATGCTTGGATCCATGACTCCTGACTTCTTTCCTAGGTTTTCTATGTCCTGAGTTGTTTCCCTTTGTGATTTCTTTATTGTTTCTACCTCCATCTTTAGATCTTGGATGGCTTTGTTCAATTCCTTCACCAGTTTTGTTGTATTTTCCCTTAGTTTTTCAAGGGCTGCTCCCTGTTTACTTGTGCTCTCCTGTATTTCTTTTAAGGAGTTATTTATGTCCTTCTTGACGCCCTCCATCAGCATCATTAGCTAGGATTTTAGATCCAGTTCTTGCTTTTCTGGTATGTTGGGGTATACAGGACTTACTCTTGTTTGAGAACTTGGTTCTGATGGAGCCATGTTGCCTTGGTTTCCTTTGGTGGTGTTCTTGCATTTGCCTTTTGCCATCTGGTTATCTCTGGTGTTAGCTGGTGTTGCTGTCTCTGACTGTGGTTTCTCTGTGCTCCTGGGAGACCTGTTCTCTCTGTGTACATTGATATGTAAGTACTTCTGCAAAACACGCTCTCTTATAGTTGTATTTGGGTATGTACCTCTGTGGCCCAGATCAACTCTGGGTGCAGGCGGTGATCAGAAGACTCTTGTCCCAGACTGTTCCTAGGCTCTTGTGTCCTCAGGGTGTCAGGCTGTTTCCTCTGAGCAGCAAGGGTGGTCCTACTGTACCACCGGGCCTCTTCATTCCTGAGTGGTTAGCTTCCTCCGTGCATCCCTTGGATATGGTACCCAGTGGCAGAGGATGGCTCCTCTATTCTGCAATGCAGGTCTCTCCAGTGCTGACTGACTCCTCCGTGCAGCCTGGTAGCTAGCTGGCTTCCTGTGCCACTTGGAGATGGCGCGCTGTGGCAGGGGACCAATAAATTTATTCTTGAAACCTAGAAAATAAATATCTCAAGTACTTGTATGATTATGATTGTACAATAAATGTGGTAAATTTTGAACATATCTATTGAACTATAAACATGTAAACAACCTTCCTATGTGGAACTGATGACATTTCCTGCCTGAATCACATCCAGGAAGCCTACTATCTCATAAAATCGTTGGAATGATCATCCTTCTATTCAAACATTATTTACTTTTATAAAACTTAATGCCTGCTTACCATTGAATTTCTCTTTTATTTCTCTGAAAAAGAGTAAGTCTAATAAGGCAATTTTCAGAACCATTTTATTTGTCCTTATGATTTCTCTAGGTTAAACACACATAGAGTGATCAGTACATTAAGAAAATGAAGGGTTATTTTGGATCAGTTGTGTAGCTCATATTATAGATCCTTATGCTTTTATAACTGTAGACTATATAACTTCAATAAGAATTTTATTTCTCATAGGGAAGTGCAGACCTTCTGACATCATATTTGAATATTAATGGAATTTCTTTTGTTTATTCTCTTGGCTATAGAACACTTAGTTTTCTTTTATTTTCAATAGGAAATTGGTTAAATTGATCCATTGTGAATGCTTTACAAAAATTTCAATATATACAAAATATACATAGTGTTTAAAAAATTTTGAGAGACTATAAATGATATATATTCATGAACAATTTCATGTCATCTCAATTAGAATACTTATTGGGTTAACTGTGGTAATATCATTTGCATCTATCCAAGAATTATACTATAACATTTCAATGTCAAGACTGACAAAAGATTGGTCCCTTAGACCACATAATACTAGAGAATCTACAATATGTTAGGCAGTGCATAATAGTTATATCTTGGTTTTAGTATCTATAAAATGAAAAGACAAATTATTGTTATCATAAATTATTATCTTATAAATAATCTTTTAAATATCTATCATTGTCATCAACATCATCCCCACCACTACCACCATTCATATGGAGCAAGAAGAAAATGTGGTTCAACATGACTCAATAGAATAAGCCACTGGGTGCAGGCTATGTACTGGGAGCTATCCATGGGATCTGCGAAGCCTTCAAGAGAGTTGCAACTCACAGAGGAGGAGCCGGAGAAAGGTGGGCTGCCTGGTCTCTTCATGGGCCACCACTGCCCTATAGTTGTTGCCCCACAGCAAGACTCAGTGGGCAACTAGGAGTCGGGGCCACCTATCAGGAAGTGAGTGAAGTAGGCCTCAGCAGCTTCCAGTAGTGAAAGACTCAGGAGAGAATGTTCTTCCCTTAGAGTGTTGTATTTCAATAAAACAGATACTCTCAGACAGTCTTTGGTGAAATAACTCATACACATTATTGCTTGTGGATAGAGTCTTATATACACTTTGGGATGGGTTTGGTTCTACAGACCCGTTTCTATTAGCTTGGTCTGAGAAGTAAGGAACACCTTCTCTGCATGTGGAGGGACTTAGAGTTTCACCCCTATGTGACTGATGGTAATAGTCCTCTCCATGGGGTATCCTGGTCATGTGTTCCAGGACAGGAATGTGGTTGAGAATATATATAAATGCATACAGTTATCAATGATGAGAGTTGCTACAGTTTCTGAATCTGCTTGAGTTTACAAAGTTTTCTATCTAGTGGCATGGTCCACTGCCCCACATCTGGGTAGTTTATTTTAGACATATTTAAGCATAGTAAAGTCTAGAAAAATTATTCTAGTGTAATTGTAGCTCTATGTACACAGTAAGGCATAATTACATTGAAATACTACATGGGTTTTCTTAAGGGCCTAGAGGAGAATGCAGTTTGTGGGATACATAGTTCAGATAACAGTCGAGGTCATCTGGGCTATTAGCTACTGTGGTGGTTTGAATAAGCTTGGTTAAGGTTGTGGCACTATTTGGGGCTGTGTCCTTGTTTGAATGGGTATGGCTTAATTGGAGGAAGTGTGTCACTGTGGATGTGAACAATGAGATCCTCCTCCTAATCATGTGGGAGGTAGTCTTCTCCCAGTGGCCTTTAGATGAAGATGTAGAACTCTTTCTTTCTCCTGTGCCAATGCCTGCCTATATGCTGCCAAGCTCCCACCTTGATGATAATGACTTAAGTCCTGGTCTTCTAAGCCAGCTCCAATTAAATGTTGTCCTTATAAGAGTTGTGTTGGTCATGGTGTCTGTTCACAGCAGCAAAAACTTAACTAAGACAGAAGTTGTTACCAGGGACTGAGGTATTGCTATGATAGGCCTGACCATGCTTTTGTTTGGAAAAATGTAAATTTTCAGACTTTGAATTTGGAAAACAGTGAAGTGCTTTAAGTGGGACTTAATGGGTTATCCTAGTAGGAATATAGAAAACTGTGTTGCTGAGTGATTTGAACTGTGCAGACATGCCCTAAGAGGTTTCAAAGGAGAAAAATTCCAGTATGTGGTCCAGAGATTGTTTTTATGGTATATGGTAATGTGGTTGCTTTTTGCCCTTTTCTGAAGAGTCTACCTGAGGTTAACATAAAGAGATTTATATTAATTTCATTGACAAAAGATATCTCAAAAAAGCCCAGTGGAGACTGGTTAATTCTCATGAAGAGCATTTTGAACAAGCATAGCAGACTTAAAAAGGAAAAATATAAAATATATTTTCATTACACCAATAAATGAAGTAGAACTGAATCCTGTCTTCAAGGATATTAAATTAAATTAGTGGACTCGTGACATTGGAGCAAGATCCCACCTAGCTAAATTTACATCCAGGCATGAGAGGACAAGCCTTTAAGCCCAGGAGGCAAAGCCAGATATCTGAGTTCAAGGACATTCTGGGGCAGAGTAGGTTCTAGGTAAGGAAAAACTTAAGTCCAGGTATGTTAAGAGTACAAGCCTTTAATCCCATCATCCAGGAGACAGAACTATACAGACATCTGAGATTAAGGTCCATCTACAGAGAAAGTTTCAGGACAGCCATACATAGACAGTGAGTTAGTTGGAAAACAGAAAGATGGTAATAGAACAAGGGAGGCACGCTTCCAGTCCCAGCAAGCAGCATAACTCAGCACCTTTGATCATGTGAATCTGACTTTAGAGTCAAGAATCAAAGGACTACAGGAACAATTGACGCTGGTTATCTAGAGTTAAGAAACTAGTGGTGATTAAAAAGAGACGAGTATCACTGAGGTGAACTCTGCTGGGAACTGTTTTCTGAGATCACAAAGAAGCTGTGTTCCAGAAATAGCCAATGTTGTACCTCATGCTACAGTTAGACTTAGTAACTTATATATGAGTCATCCATGTGGTACTGGTTTTGATGGAGTATAACTGAGGCTTGGTACTGTGAGAGACCATAGAAGTGCATTGATGACAGTGCAGCCTCAGTTGTAGTTGCCAGCCCAGGACTGAAGGGGTTACGCAAAGAAATTGAGGCTTGGCACAGTTAACAGAGCTCATGAGAGACTTTTGATGAAGCCTAGTTGTAGCAGAAAACTATCATGTATTGGAGATATCAGTACCATGAGCTAATCACCAATAACAGCAGTAGCAGTAGCGTATACTCAACATGAACCTAGAGTTCTACAGGGGGCAGAGCGGGAGATTTCACCCAAGTAGTGGATCCCAGATATTGGAACAGGAAGTTGTAATGTTTAAGATGCCTTGGACTCCCCAACATGTTCAAGATGCCAGAGCCATGGGATTTCTACTGAGGAAAAATGCTAACAGGGAGTGGAACCAGTCTGGGAGAAAGAAGTTTGGTGCTGTCAACAAAGATGCTTCTGTAAACTTCTTTAGTAATTTTTCAATCTCCTGTATTTTTTAAAGAGAATTATGTCTTGTGAAGAATCATATTTACCATGAAAAAATGCTTGAGGGTGAAGATTGATATTAATATTAATAAAATTGAATATTAAGTTTGATCAAATTGTGTTCCCAGAACTTTTAAAGTGCTATATAGAGTTCATTTTCTTTGCAGTTTTTGGTTAGTGGTTTTGACTTTGTACCTCTTTGCATAGTGTCTCACTGTTGCAAGATATTTGGTGGTTTCTACCATTCGTAACTGTCCTATAATTGTATGAAGGGGAAAGAATAACATAATTTTCTAATCAATTTTTAGAAGCTATGATATAAATATATTCTCTTTGGAAATGTTTTTATCTTAGTTCCACAAGTAGTAATTCCCTTTTGTTTGTTCCTGCATGTAGTATTTTCACAGGATACAGTGTTTCAAGACATTCTTCAAAAGTCCCTTTCCTGTTTTCTGTTTGTTTTGGTTGCTGTTTGGTTTGTTTGGGATTTTTTTATGCTGTTGTTGTTTGGGTTTTGTTTTGTTTTGTTTTGTTTTTTTCTTTTCTGTGTGCATGTGAGAAGAATTGAGTCTACAGTTTTGGTATGGTATTAAAATCTCAATCCTAGCCCAGATTTCTAAGGATCAAGATTATGTTGTTTCATGCATATTTAACAGTAGCTACTTTTTCTTGTATTTACTTCTTTCTCTCTTGGGTGTGCTCTCTGAAACTCCCTTTAGAATCTGTTGAGAGCGCTGGAGGAAATAAATGAACTTTCATGGGGAATCCCCAAAATACAACTTATAAGGATTGTTCAGTCTCAAGTCTGTAGTCTACTTTTAGAAATTTGTTAAATATTCTATTTAAAAATTCTTGCTAGCTTATGGTATGTGGTGACTGGTGTTCTGTGCAAGCATATTTTAGCTCTGATTGCATAGATATCTGCAATTCTCCAGTATCGCACAGTTGATTTGCCCTGTAATATTAATTTTCAAAAATCCTATAATTCCTTTTCATTTAAATATCCAGATAGCAACTACTAATGCCAAGAAAAATTTTGGAAGCTGATCCATTTATTTTAATCAAAATAAAGGTAAAAATTTTGCAAGTGACATCTGAGACCAAAATTAGACTGTGTTCTTAAAATCTAAATAAACATTAAATCCAAGAATCAATTTCTGCATTTACATCCAATATAAAATATCATCTTCAATGGAAGATAGCTCAGTGGCTAAAGTACTTCTGTCTCTGTCATGTGGACCTGAGTTGAGTTGTCTAGAAGTTTATAATGTCAAATACCGTTATGAGAATCTATAACTTCAGTACCTGAATCTGGTCAGAGAAGACTCATAGGAACTAGCTAGCTAAGCCCACCTAGTCTAAATAGCAGTCTTAGGTTAAGAGAAAACCTGACTCAAAAATAAATTAGTAAAATAAAGCAGAAAGTCATAAAAACTTCCAACAGTGACCCATGGTCTTCCTACGCTCTGCACTAGTAAGCATAGCCACATTCCTATAATAAACATACACACACAAGAGAGAGAAGTGTATTCAGGACATAAAGCAAAAGAACCACAGAAATGTTATCTAATTTCTAACCCTGATAGTCTATCATCTATTTTGAATATACTAGTTTTCCATTTTATTTTGCACATGTTTTGCACATAATTAAAACATGAAATGTTTAGATCTTGTCTTTTTATTATTAGAACTCTATTGCATTTCCTTTGACTTTCGAGTAAGACCTGGGATCTCTTAAATTAACAAACAAGCCTTCATGATCCTACAATATGTAGAGCTTTCTGATGCCAGAATGCAACAAATATTCCATCTTTGTTATGCTTCTATATCACAATCTATGATTGCAGGAAGTCAGAAAAAATGTTAAACAGGGCAGGATCCTGTACCCTGATGCTGAAGCAGAAGCCATGGAAAGGTAGGGCTTACCAGCTTGAGGCTCAGGCTTGCTCACCCTGCTTTTGTATAGAACCCAGGACCCATCAGCCTAGTAGTGACCACACTTACAATGGGCCTTCCTCTATTAATAACTAATTTAAAAAGTGCACTATAGGACACCTTTTCATTTTTTTCTTTTACCTTTTCCTTTCCTTTCATTTCTGCCCTCTTTTCTTTCTTTTCCTCCTCCTCCTCCTCCTCCTCCTTCTCCCCCTCCTCCTTCTTTTACTCCTCCTCCTCCTTCTTCCCCTCCTCCTCCCCCTCCTGACAGAAGATTTCATTTGTACATAAATTTCCAGAGAAATAAGAGTCCATCATGGTCATGATAGGAAGTGTAGCAGCAGGCAGGCATCATGGAGACTAAAGCAGCAACTAAGAGCTCATTTCTTAAACCTGTACAAAGTTCTGCTCCCAACATTCAGGATGACTGAAGTTCAAGGTCACTTGTAGCTACACAAGAAATGCTCCTCTCAGGTCCTGTCTCAAAAAAAAAAAAAAAAAAAAAAGGAGAAAGAAAGAAAGAAAGGAAGGAAGGAAGGAAGGAAGGAAGAAACCATCCAACCATCTTGATGTAACAGAAGAGCTGTAGCCTGTATCCTGAGGGAGGAAACTGCCTTTGAAAGGTCCTGGCTCCTTATCTTAGTTATGACACCAAGCACCTGTATGAGATTATTATTAAGCTCTATTTTTCCCTTATACATTATGAATTTTTCCTTTTAAACTTTTTTTTGTTTTAACTAATAAACTTTTTTCTTTTTTTTATTGAATATGATCTTCATTTACATTTCAAATACTAAAACGTTTCCCGAGTTTCCCCCTCCCTGAAAGTCCCCAACCCCTCCTCCCACTCTCTGCCTCCAAGTATATGCCCCTCCACTCGACCCACTCCCCCCCCCTCAATTTCCCTTTGTTGGGGCATCTATTGAGCCTTCACCTGACCAAAATCCACTCCTCCCACTGATGCCCAGCAAGGCATTCCTCTGCCACAATTTTGACTGGAACCGTGTGTATCCCTTGGTTGATGGTTTAGTCCCTGGGAGTCTTGGGGCATCTGGGTGGCCGACATCATTGTTCTTCCCATGGGGCTGCGAACTCCTTCAGCTCCTCCAGACCACCTTCCAACTCCTCCATTGGGGACTCACCGCCCAGTCTAATGGTTGGCTGCTAGCATCTGCCTCTGTATGTGTAAGGCTCTGATAGGATCCCTCTGGAGGCAACCATGACTTTGTTACCTTTGGCATACACTTCTTGTCATCCATAATAGTGTCAAAGTTTGGTGACTATTTATAGGATGAATCCCCAGGCAGGACAGTCTCTCGGTGGCCTTTACTTCAGTCTCTGCTCCACACTTTGTCTCCTTTATTGCTCCTGTGAGTATTTTGTTCCCTTTCTCAGAGGAACCAAAGCACCCCCACTTCAGTTCTCCTTCTTCTGGAGCTTCCTATGGTCTGTGAATTGTTACTGGTTTATTTTGAGCTTTTGGGCTAACATCCACTTATCAGTGAGTGTATACCATGTGCATATTTTTGTGATTGGGTTACCTCGCTCAAGATGACACTTTCTAGTTCCATCCATTTGCCTAAGAATTTCCTGAATTCATTCTTTTTAACAGTATGATAGTACTCCATTGTGTATAAATACCACAGTTTGTACATCCATTCCTCTGTTGAAGGACATTTGGTTCTTTCCAGCTTCTGGCAATTATAAATAATAAACTTTAAAGATAGATTATTGTCTAATATTTCATATGGCATTTTATAGATTGAACAATATGTTCCTAAAAAGTAACGCCCCATGTTTGTACACATAAGCAATACTAAAATGAATAGATTAGTGAGTGGCGTGTGACTTTATTTTTATTTTTTTTCTTTTACTATTATTATTTTTTTTATTTTCTATATTCTTTATTTACATTCCAAATGACTTCCCCTTTCCTGGTTCCCCCCTCCCCGAAAGTCCCATAAGCCCTCTTCCCTCCCCGTTCCCCATTTACCTAAGAATTTCATGAATTCATTGTTTTTAATTGCTGAGTAGTATTCCACTGTGTAAATATACATGGAAAATATCTCTGATAAAATTGAAGAAATATATAGAAAACCACGTTAAGATTGACTATTTCATGGAAAAATTATACAGAGAAAATGGTAGGCATAAAATATTCCTAAGTTGATTGAAAGTGGAATTATAAGCATTTTCTGATAAAATTGAAAATCTATAAGGAAAATATTTCTGATAAAACTCAAGAAATATATAGAAAAACACGTTAAAACTGACTATTTCATGAAAAATTATACAGACAATTTGGTAGGCATAAAAATATTCCTAAATTGATTGCAAGTAGAAGTAAAAACATTTTCTGATAAAATTGAGAATTTACATGGATTAATAGTACCCAATTCACAATAAATTATTTCTTTCAAAATATTATTTGTATTGATTCTTTTAGAATTTTACTTCTTATTTCCATGTCACTCACCTCTAAGTTCTTTCTTGTCTGTACCTACCCTTGTGACCTCACTCCCACACGTATTTTTTTAAAAAGTATCCAATTTGTGTTTTTCATACCCTCACTGGATTAGGATCAACTCTCAGTGCTATATCCAACAAACAATATTAAGTCCTTCTATTGCACCTCCACAAGAAGCCATCAGTTGTTGAGAGTTACACCCAAGCATCCCTGTCAAAACTTTTTACCAGTTCTCTTTGATAGCTTTCTTTCTAAATTGCTATATTTGGGTTTTTTTTGGGGGGGGGGGTGCAAAGGGGTAGTGGAAGCCTTCCATGTCTGTCTTTCTCAATCGTGTATCTGCAATCACCCATTTGACTGCCACAGTTGCTTTAATGCTCTTTACAATCAGCTGGAGCTCAAATCATGGTTTTCTTTATGGCTTCTTCCAAGAGCATACACTGCAATCAAAGCTCCAACTGAAGTAGGACAACAAATTCAGACTAGTCCCTCAGTGAAAGTCAGATCACAAACATCAACATGGCCTCAGTTGACAGCACAGGATAATCACATCAATATGATGTGGCAAAATGGCCCAGGAACATCTGACTAGCTTCAGACTGAAGCATAGACCATGGAACTCTGCCTGGTCATCCATTGTTAACATGGGTCAGAGACATCAACACAGATCTGGCTTCTGTAGGACCACTGACCCAGAAATGGTCATTAGTGGCATACAATTGACATCACCATAACCTTAGATGGCAGCTCAGGCACTCTTATCAGTATCACCAGTCCACCCTCTAAACATTGCATAGTAGCATGTTTCAAGAACATCAACATGACTTTAGGCTGCAGCACAGATCACAGACAGCTACATGAATTTCATGGTATCTAGGGCCATAGACATCATACACATCAACACAGACCCTACTTATAGCAAGTCTACAGACTGGACACAGATGTGGCCCTTAGAAGGCCAGGGACATTAGCACAGCCTCAGGTCACAGCATAAGCAACTCAGATTGGTATGGCCCTAGCAGCAGCATGATCCACAGGCATCAACGTGGCTTCAGTTGGTAGCACAGTGGAGACATTTTCTTAATTGAGGTTCTCTACTCTCATAGAGCTTTAGTTTGTGTCAACTCAATATAAAGCTATATAAACCAGCAGAAAAACAGCACAAGCATAAAGCTGTGGCAAACAGAGAAATATTATACAATAATCACATAAATATTTGGTTAATTAATTATAGATACTTCATAATCATTTAAAATTTTATTTTAGTTTTCTAACAGTACAGTGCTTCACACAGTGAATATTATATAAAGACAAAAATTATCCAAACTTCTACTAGAATGTTTTCATTTCATATTTTGATGAAAAAATATTAGTTATTTCTCGTATAAATCTTGTAATAAGGAGCCAAGATGTTGAAGTCATCCAGAATCTAGAACCCTAGTCTTTCTCTCTTTTCTTCTGTGTTTGAATTTTATTGTTCCTTTCTCCTGGTCAAAGGTGGTAAGTTCAGATGTTAACATCACAGCCAATTGGAACTGAAGATATGGGGCACAAAACAGCAGTCTTTGCTCTGGACGTTTTGGCACACAATAGCTACCAGGAGAAGGAGATTTGTTTTCTTTAATGTGTGGTCCCTGTTAGGTCAATCATGCTCCAGTGAATGAGTACACATTCAAAACTTTATGGGTAACAAAAATTGAAATGCATTGACTTAAAATGCATTGACTTAAAAAAAACAAAAGTGCAAAATGAAGTATAATGATTTTCAGAGAAAAGATAAAAATAAATTAAATTAAAAGAAACATAAGAAACTAGAAAATGACAAGTAGGTCTAGGTCAAATTGTTGCACTCTCGGTCTGCTAAATTAAATATTTAATCTGTATTTTATCTATATAAATAAGAAATTATTTTTAAGTTGTTCATTGATATCAATTCTTCATATCGATATCATTAATATTAAATCCATTGATATCAAACTCATTGAGGACAGAGTTACTAGAAAATACAGAAATAATAACTTTTACACAGCATCTGCTTTTTACCTATGTCAAACAGGTTAGTGAATAGTGAAAATGTATATACACACATATTTGTCATTTTTAACTGTGACTCATGTATGTAAAAGATAAATTATAAGTGAGTTATATAAGAGTATTATATAAGAGTTCCCAAATTCTGTCACTTTTTTGCCAATTTTTCCCAATGATGTAAGAAAAATTATATCGCGGAGATGCTTCAAGTCTTTAAGACATCAGGATTCCTTCCTTGCCAGCCTCCAGAAAACTGAGGCTCTCACATAGCATTGGAGAGTCTGGAGCCAATCTCACTATACAGGTCACTTGAATTTCTGAAAAAAATTTAGATATTTTCTTAAAAGTACTGAATTTGAAATCATTTGTTGCAAAACAATCCAAGAATGTAAGAAGTAGACAAATTTATTTAATGGTCTTAAACTATGGAGAAACAACAACAACAACAACAAAATGAGTCAGTGAAATAACATCAAGAAGCATGAGGCCAAATTAGCATTTTGTCAATTTTGATTCTTTGATTTGATGTGGGGTGTGGTAGGGCATTCTAGAAATTTGAAAAGAGTGCTTATAGCAAAATATTGCTTTTATTAGCAATCTATAACTGTTTTATAATGTCTGTTTTAATATTTTGATTAAATTTAGACTTTATAATATTGTCTTCTGCTTCTATTATTTTGATATAAATTGTTTAGTTGTCCTCCATCTGTCAGGTTATAGATATGAAACCATTATACTTCATCACTGAATTAGACTACTAGAACATAGATCAGTTTGCCTAATGTCTAACATATATTTTAATGTTCAGGAAAGCACTTTAGGACATATTAAAATAAGTGTAAAGATCCATTCAATTTATTATTTTCATTCGGGTTTTTCATCCTTTACGTTCTTTCTTTTCTTTTGGAAGTATTTTAATGTTTTTCTCAGTCATTGTCTTCAATTGAAAATTGAAGTAAAGTAAAGTGAGGCTGTGGAAGTAACTGAGAAATAGAGATACTTAAATTGAAAAGGAGTATTTTTTCAAACTGCAATATTAGGTGGAAATGAGCATTGTAATATGTAGACTTAGACCTTTTTTTTTTTCAGGTTGAATTGCAGCACCCCATTGTGCTAATATCACTTGGTCAAATGTAGTACAGCTAGGTTGTTAGGATCGCCCTGATCTTAAGTGTTACAGTGTAAGCATTTCATAGAAGATTTAATCAATAAATAAATTGAAACATTAAAATGCATGTCTGAATTTATCTATTATGTGTTTATGAGTACATCTTTATGTACGTATAAGTTTATGTGGTCCAGTGAGGTCAAAATAAAGTGATTGTAGATAAAATTAAATGAAAACAAGAAAAATGAACAACCCCCCATACATATATATATATATATATATATATATATATATATATATATATATATAAAACAAATCTCTGAATAAGATATTCTCACAAAGACCAGTTTTATCTTTGAGATTAAAATTGGTAGCATCTGGAAAAAGAAATGCAATCCAGTATATCAATATTTCCTAAACTTAAAATTTGCTTGTGAAAAGAACCAAGAAGATGGAAGGAGAGACCCCTGGTCCTGGAAAGACTGGATGTAGGGGAATGCCAGGACAGAGAAGCGAGAGGGGGTTGAATGGGGAAAAGATGGAGGGAAGGGGACTTATGGGACTTTTGGGGATGGGAGAAACGGGAAAGGGGAAATGATTTTGAATGTAAAAAAAAAAAAAACTTAGAAAAAAAAAGATCTGGGAAAAAATATTTTTGAACAGACAAACAATCATGGGATCCTCAAACTATCTAAAGCAGAATATAGATGTGCAATATGATAGCTAAATTATGATAGCTATGTCTCCTGACATTAAAATACCACTTGGTTAAATGCCCTTCATGATAGAGATAGGTTATTATTATTGTATAGAGCTAGGGTTCCAGGGCATTTTCCTGGACATTTCTTGAGTTCTTATCTTGAAAAAAAAAAAAAAGAAAGAAAAGTACGTGCTATAAAAGTAAATTTAATTTTAAATATTTGTCAGGAATAATTGAAAATTATTTGCAAATTAGTTAATTTATACCATTTTTACAGGTATCCCTCTCTGAAAACTGGCAATTTAAATGTAATCCATAATTTCTTACCCATTTTGTCCACCTTTATTGATTTATTGCCAGAAAAATCTTCAAAATGGTTATGATTTTTTAAAACAAATACCACTTCACAAAATCCTTCCAGAAAATGTAATCCATATTTTCTTTCCCATTTTGTCCACCTTTATTGATTTATTGGCAGAAAAATCTTCAAGATGGTTATGATTTTTAAAAACAAATACCACTTCACAAAATCCTCCCAGAAAATAATGTCACATCTCTCACTCTGGTGTTTTATCCATATATAATGACAAAAGGGAAATGAGGCATCACAGGTAAATAATCCTTTCATTGACTTGCATAGTTCACTGCTACTCCTGCTGGTCTAGTCAAGCATAGATACTCTTTACAAGCTTGGAAGCTCAAGGCAGCCTCTTAAATACATAAATCAAACACTTTCCTACATAATCTCTTTTCCTACCATTTCCACAAAGACCTTTCAAATATATGCATCTTACTCCGTCTTTCTGTAGCCAAATCAAACTAATATCAAGATGTATGGAAAACTAATATTCAGAAAACAATAATAGAGTTGTAAATATGTAATCTCCAGTTCTTATAAAGCTGATTAGGCTTGTAAGACAGATTTCAAAAACTAATAATTCTGCTACAGAACTTTCTAAATCTCTAATACAGTTGTAAACATTGTGAGTACCACAAACTATTGCCATATTTTGTGGCACACCAGACTTAGATTTACTACCAATAAGGAAGATTCCCTCATCTCTTCCTTCTGCTGTAGAAGACCTGTATATCTTTGAGTTTTCACATAAAATAGAGTTTGAAGAACTGTGATCGGACACTACAGTTCTATTGCACAGTTTATATCTATTTTTCAGAATATTTTAATATTTAATATAGATGTGTTACAAATAATACAATGATAATTACCGCCCATGATTTTAATGGAAATAGTATGTACCATATAACATTTTTCTAGATATTTTTCAAAGTTAATTTTATCTCTATAAAGTTTTAATTTTGTATTACCTTTGAATATTTAAATATTTACCTGTAAGCTCATTAAATAGAAATGTGTTAATAACTACATTGCGTAGTAATATTCACAGTTCTTTATTTATTTACTGGATATTCTTTATGGCCTTTTATAATTTATATATTTTATAGAACCAAACAATTATTTATTTGATGCTATGTTTTAAGGCAGACTACAGATCTTTTTAAAAAAGAATCGAAAAATAAAAATGCTAATTAGGATTTATATCAAATTGATTGAAGAATTCTATTTATAACCAATATTTACATTAGTTTAACCATCCTTACAACACCTCTGCATTTATAGATTTTCTATTCTTTTATAAAACACCATGATCAAGTCAACTTACAGAAGGCAGGGCTTATTTGGTTTAATATTACAAACAGAACAAAACAAAATCAAAGAAAACAAAAAATAAGGAAAACCTTCTGCATAGAAAATATTTCCCATAAAATGCAGTGATTGAGAGAAAAATGTACAAAATCACTCATGAAATAACGAGACTAATATATTAAATTTTCCAAAAACTCAAGTAAAGAATGTACTTTAATATCCCTACAGAAGACTTCTAAATTGTCAACACATCCATGTACAGACACACACACACACACACACACACACACACGTGCGTGCGTAACCATATTTGCTTTGTGTTGCTTTTGCTGTTAAATATTAATAAGCAAAATTAATATCCAGTGCTTGGAAATCTGGAATCATTCACTTCTCAAAACTGCACAGCTCTGGCTGCTGAGCAGAGCCCAGCCTCATTCGACTACTCCCATGCCATGACCTCTGTGAAGACTATATTCCTTTGCAACTACAGACCAATGGCAGTCCTACATGTCTCTTTCCCCTGTGAAAGATGGATAGTACAGGAACATATAACTTGGCAACTTCTAATACAGATTTTGGTATGTGGCAGATCAGCAGATAACAGAACACTTTCTAAAATCCAAGGTAAAATGTTAAAATCAAAGCAACTATTTGTTACTCTCTTTTATCTGTGGTCATAGATAATACAATACATAGATGGTGATAGTTCAAGAGAATGTAGAAGGCATTTGCTTGCTTCAGACATCCTATACCTTTGAAAATCAAGGAATAGGAACTCCACAAGAAGACCAACAGAATCAACTAAGCTGTAGCCTTGAGACGTTCAGAGTCTGAACCACCAACCAAAGAACACACATGGGGTGAACCTAGGTTTCCCCACTCACATGTAACAGATGTACACCCTGACCTTCATGTGGGTCCCAGACAACTGGTACAGAGATTATCCCAAAGCTGTTGCCTGTATGTGAAATATGTTCTACTAGCTGAGCTGTTTTGTCTGGCCTCAGTAGGAAAGGAAGTACCTGGCCATGCACAGAGGTCAAATCAAGTACTAGGTTGGGGGAGGGGGGTTATTACCCAGGCTGTCCCTACTCACTTAGAGGAAAAAGGGAGGGGAAAGGATTATAGAAGGGAGTGATAGGATGGGGCAGTGAGAGGGATATAAAATGAATAAGTAAATACAAATAAATTAAAATAAAGTAAAAGAAAATCAGATAGATGAGAAATCAAATGCAATCACAAATGAATTGAGGGGCAGAAATGCTGATTAACAGAAAGAGCATAACTGTATTGCATGTTGTTTTGATCAAGTCTTAAGTAATGACAGCATTGTACTGAATATAGTGTTTGTTGACATTCTTTTGGCTTTGAAAATGATTTCCAGGATATAGCTAATCAAATATCATCATGAAAATGATGAAAGATAACTAGTGTTGATGAAGATATCTTAATATTTCATATTGTTGATGGATCATAAATTACTTAAACCATAATGGAAAACAGTATGGGACTTTCTCAAATAAGCAAACAAACAAGCAAACAAATAAATTGTACAATTTAAAGCAATAAATTAAATGTTTATGATTTTCTAGAGGAATAGACAGTTTTGAACTAGGTAATAGGCAAGTAGAAAGATAGATAAACATGATAAATTTGATTTTACAACATTCCTTTAGAGGGCAAATTTCAAGATTAGCGAAAGCTAGACTTTAGAGCCAAGCAATTCAATGGTATAATTTTAGGCCCCAAATTAAGCTAGACTTTGGTTAGGGTTCTATTTTTAAAATAGTAAAATTAAAAACTAACTCATTTTCAACTCAGCCCTTTTATATTTCTAGGCTATCAAAGCACTAAGTGACACTCATCCTTACTGGTAAAGACAATCCGTGTCACTGAAGTCAGGGGATGAACTGTTCATCTCATTAATAACTACCTTTAAAGAGATACCAAGTTTTTGCTAAGAACAAAGTTTGTACATCTTTTTACTCAATGAAACTAGAATACTTAGTTTATCACCCCATGATATAAGGTAACACAGTATAGATAATTTAATGGTCAGAACTTGAAAATATCATCCTTAGTGAGGTAACCCAATCACAAAAGAACACACATGGTATGCAGTCACTGATAAGGGGATATTAACCCAGAATCTCGGAATACCCTAGACACAATTCGCATATCAATAGATTTCCAAGAAGATGGAAGGAGAGACCCCTGGTCCTGGAAAGACTGGATGTAGGGGAATTCCAGGACAGAGAAGCCAGAGGGAGTTGAATGGGGAAAAGAGGGAGGGAATGGGGCTTATGGGACTTTCGGGGAGGGAGGAAACAGGAAAGGGAAAATGATTTTAAATGTAAATAAAAAAAGAACTTAGAAAATAAAAAAAAAATGAAAATCTACATATCCTGTCTCAGTTCATCTTCTGTTGCTATGATAAAAGATCCTGAGAAAACTAAGACATATAGGATTTGTTTAAAATCAGAGTTCAAGGTACAGTCCATCATGTCTGGGAATTTTAGGTGGCAGGAACTTGAAAGGTGCTCATGATATCAAATCCATAACAGAAAGCAAAGAGGGATGACCACTGTTGCTCAGTATCTCTCTCCATTCAGAAGGTCCATGATCCCAGCCAGGGAACAGTGCCAGTCATACTGGGTGCATCATCCTACCTCAATGCACTCAAGATTATTTCTCACAGGCTTGCCTAGAAACCCAGAACAAAGGTGATTATAATCTGACAATTAGGCAATTAACACTAAGCAGCACAGTATCTGATTTTATTCATCTGGTGGTTTAATGAATAAATTTATCTGTGATTTTCAGGATTTTCTTGGTGACAGTCTCTGAATGTATCTACTTTTCCATTACTGGTGTTAAAAGAAAGAGAATAACTTTTATATAGCCTGAAATATAAGCAATAGGTTACCACACTTCCTGTGTGGTAGCTCTTTCTGAATTCTAGCATCCCATCCTTTCTAAGTCTCGACTTATTTGGTCTTGCCCTCATTTTACCTTCTCCCTCCTACACTTTCCCTAAATGGCTTGCCTATCCTTAGATAATCTTTTCTTCCTCTGTGTCTCACCATGCTCTTTAGCAGTCTGTGTATAATGCTCACTGACACTACACATCCTTTTTTAAATGCAGCATAAGTCACACCTTTCAGTCAGGCAAGAGGCAGTGAAAAGAGCATGAACTTTAGCAGGAGACAGGTCTAGAAGCAATCCACTGACTTCTAATTTCCACAGTGTATGTGAACTTTTGTTAAAAGAGTTAATCTTTCAACCTTCAGTTTTCTCCTATTTCAAATAAAGACAAAGATACTTCCTCAAAAGTATGTACAAAGATTAAATAAATTCTGTAGAGGGTATTTAATACTAACTATTATCATTTCCTTCTCTTCCTTCTCCCCTTTTCTGGTTGTAACAAATGAACTCCCACAGGTGTAGGAATCAATGAGTCTGTGTCTAGATACATAAGATTTTAGAATAAAAAAAAGAGTATTTTTCCTCAAAAAGCTCACAAGTCAGTTGATAAACTATAAATTAACTAATTATTATTAGCTTGTAAATATTTATAAAGTACATAAGTTCACTGTAACAAAGATATGTGAAAAAATTGGTAGCAAAACCATCTCTTTCTAAAAATGACCTCTTAGTATGCAAAGCTGATTGTAATTATAAATGGTAGGAAATTGTCTAAATTACTATAGTAATACATTTGCTGTACTAGTAATTATTCACCATAATAAAATATCTGAGATAATCATCTTAAAGCAGGAAATATTTATTTTCCTTCATGATTTTAGAAATTTATATCTAAGAATGATTTATTCCATTGTGAAGTAACCAAAGTAGGGTAGGTTTCAAGATGATAGGAAGACTATGATAGAAGAAAAATGACTTGATCATCATATCCAGGAACCATAGAAAGAGGAAATGTATGAAAATAAAATACATTTCAACCTCATGACTCCAGTGACTAACTTATCCCAAATAGGCCCACATTCTAATAGCCTATGCAGGTAGGAACTCTATTAACAAGGTACAGCTTTGGATGAAAGGACATTCCCGAAAGAAAGAGGGATAAAAATTTAGAAACATGCAACACATAAAACCTAAAATGAGGTGATGGCAAAAAGAAGAGTGTTCAAAGCAACAACATTTTTAAATGCTTAAAATAAACATAAAAAGAACTACTCAACTACAGTGAAAATAGCTGGAAGAAAGAAGAAACTATGTTCACATACAGCATTGTTCCAACATAGCCTAAGAATTTACAAAGTTAATAGTTTTTGGAAAAAGAATATAGAAACTTAAGTTGATTTCGAGAGTAAATATTTTTCATACAGTTTTAACACCTTTAAAAAGTTAGTCAAAGTCTTGACCAGATGCCCACATTGTGATCATCTCCTTAGATGCAAAAAAATCATTTGAGAAAATACAACACCCCTTCATGTTAAAAGTATTGGAGATATCAGGAATTCAAGACCAATATCTAAACATAGTAAAAGATATTTACTGTAAACCAACAGCCAATATCAAATTAAATGGAGACATACTTCAAGCAATCTCATTAAAATTGGAGACAAGACAAGGATGACCACTCTCTCCATATCTATTCAATATAGTATTCGAAGTGCTATCTAGAATAATAAGAAAACAAAAAGACACTAAGGGGATAAAAATTGGCAAAGAAGAAATAAAGGTATCACTATATGCATATGATATGATAGTATACATAAGTGACCCCAAAAATTCTACCAGAGAACTTCTCTAGCTGATAAACAATTTCAGCAATATGGCCAGATATAAAATTAATTCAAATATATCAGTAGCCTTTCTTTATACAAATGATAAATAGGCTGATAAAGAAATTAGAGAAACAAATACCTTCACAATAGCCACAAATAATATAAAATATTTGGGGTAACTCTAACCAAACAAGTGAAAGACCTGTATGACAATAACTTCAAATCATACAAAAAGAAAATCAAAGAAGATTTCAGAAAATGGAGAGACCTCCCATGCTCATGTATTGGCAAAATTAATATAGTAAAAATGGTGATCCTACCAAAGGTAAAATACAGATTCAATGCAATCCCCAACAAAATCCAAACAGAATTCTTCAAAGACATGGAAAGAACAATTCTCAAATTCGTCTGGAAA
This sequence comes from Tokudaia tokunoshimensis, assembly GCA_036184795.1. NCBI lineage: Eukaryota > Metazoa > Chordata > Mammalia > Rodentia > Muridae > Tokudaia > Tokudaia tokunoshimensis. The sequence continues at coordinate 52,683,199 of BTHU01000013.1, read as the reverse complement.
GGCACAAGCCCCAGAATAGTGAAAACAATTTTTAACAATAAAAGAATGACTGAGGGAATCACCATCCTGACTTCTAGCTTTATTACAGAGCAATAGTGATAAAAACTGCATGGTATTAGTACAGAGACAGATAGGTTGGTCAATGGACTAGAATTGAAGACCCAGAAATAAAACCACACACTTTCTGACACTTGATCTTTGACAGAAATACCAAAAATATACAATAGAAAAAGAAAGCATATTCAAAAAAATAGAGCTGGTCTAACTTGCTGTCTGTATGTAGAAAAATGAAAATAGACCCATATTTGTCATCTTGAACAAAGATCAAGTTCAAGTAGATCAAGGACCTTAGCATAAGACTAGAGACACTGAATCTAGTAAAAAAGAAACTGGGAAAAAGCCTTGAACTCATTGGCACAGGATGAAATTTCCTAAACAGAACTCCAATGGCTCATGGTCTAAGAATTGATAAATGGGACCTCATGGAACTGGAAATCTTCTGTAAGGCAAAGGATATAGCTAATAAGACAAATCAGCAACCTACAGATTAGGAAAAAATTCTTCACTAACCCCACATCCAATAGAGGGCTAATATCCAAAATATATAAAGAACTCAAGAAGCTAACCATCAAGAAAACAAACAATGCAATCAAAAACTGGGGTATAAAACTAAACTGAGAATTCACAACAGGAATCTCAAATGACTGAGAAACAACTAAAGAAATGTTCAAAGTCTTTAATGATCAGAGCAATGCAAATCAAAACAACACTGTGATTCCACCTTACACCAATCAGAATGGATAAGGTCAAAACCCTGGTTGACAACACTGTTGGTGAGTATGTGGATAAAAAGGACCATTCCTCCATTTCTGGTGGAATTGCAAGCTGGTACAACCACTCAAGAAATTGATCTGGGGGTTCCTCAGAAAATTGGAAAATGAGCTACTTGAAGACCCAACAATACCTCTCTTGGGAATATACCTAAAAGATGCCCACCATGCCACAGGGACATGAGTTCTTTATGTTCATAGCAGTCTTATTAGTGATAGTCAGAAGCTAGAAACAACTCAGATATCCCAAGACAGAAGATTGGATACAGAAAATGTGGCTCATATATACAATGGGACACTATTCAGCCATTAAGAACAAGGAAATCTGAGATGTGCAGGCAAATGGATAATACTAGAAAAATATCCTGAGGGAGGTAACCCCGACCTAAAAGGACGTGCATAGTATGTACTCACTAATAAGTGAATATTAGCCAAAAAAATTACAGTACACCCAAAATACAGTCCACTGAACTGAAAAGGTCAATAAGATGAAGAGCCAAACTGAGGATTCCTTAGTCCCACTTAGGAGGGAAAAGAAAGCAATCACAAGTGGGGAGAGAGGGAGGGACATGGGAGGGAATGCGGACAGAGAATGGGTGAGGAGAGGGAAACCTAATCTGGTATTGGATGAGGGAAAAGGACTGGAGCCCTTAGGGCCAGCAGAAAGAGTGGAAACAGACAACCTTGGGAGGTAGGAGGTTTGGTAGACCCTTCAGAATGCACCAGAGACCTGGGAGGTGAGAGATTCTGAGGACTCAAAGAGAAGGACCTTAAATGAAACGCCTTACAGTAGTGAGAAGGAACATATAGAGCTCACCTCCAGCAGGAAGACAGGGCATCAAATGAGGGAGGCCATTGCCTTCCCACAGTCAAAACTCTGATCTATAATTGTTCTAGTTGAAAAAACAACAGGGATAAAAACGGAGAGGAGCCTGAGGAAAAGAAGGTCTCGCAATAGGCACAAAGTGTGCTCCAGTTCAAAGGGAAGTGACAAGGCCTGGCACTATTACTGAGACTATGGTACACTCACAAAAAGGGACCTAGCATGACTGCACTCTGGAAGACCCAACTAGCAGCTGAAAGAATCAGATGCAGATATTTGTACCCAACCAATGAACAGAAGCTGCTGACCCCTATGGTTGATTTAGGGGAAGCCTGAAAGAAGCTGAGGAGAAGAGTGGCACTGTAGGAGGACCAGCAGTCTCAATCTGGACCCCTGAGATCTCTCAAACACTGCACCACCAACCAGGCAGCATACACCAGGTGATACAAGGCCACCAACACACATATAGTAGAGGATTGCAGTGTCTGTGTTCAATCAGAGATGATGCGCCTTATCCTCAAGAGACTGGAGGTTCCAGTGTGTTTAGAGGGCACGTGGTGTGGAGTGTGCGTGGGGACATCTCCATGGAGACAGCAAGGCGAGGAGGAGTCATGGGATGTGGAACAGTCAGAGGGTGGACAAGGGGCAATAAAATCTGGAGTGTTAAATAAATAAACAAAAATAAATAAATAAAAAAGAAAATGTGTCAGTACTCATGCAGAATTTATGTGTGTCAGTGTTCTACTTAGAACACTGTACTGATCTACAGCTTTACTAAGCTGAGCTTTGATTTAAAACCTACTTTACTTTCAAGATTAATTATTGCTTTATATAATGACAATATTATACTTAATTTCACCATACTTAATATAAACACAGTGTAGATAAAAATGACAATTTCCGTTTCTAGTAGCATTTGAATGCACTTTAATAGTGGTTTGCTTATTGATTATTTGATATAAATAAGCAGACAATTTTTAAAAAGAATATGGATTTTTTGGAATCCCAATAATTACAATTACTTATTCTACTTAAATGATTACATTTTAAACCAATCTTCTCTTATATCTGGGAAGTTGTCAGAGTAGAAATTAATATACTGAAATAAAGTTTTTTTGTGCAAAGTGCTACTGTAATGGGAAATTGTATCTTCAATCTCAGAAGGTTCAAAAGTACAAATGTACAGTCATTTAGGTCTTATTTGACATTTAAGAAAAACTCTTTTTAAAACTTGATATATTTTCTGTTGTTTTATAATTATACTAATTTCTTAAGTTATTGGATCATCTGGTTTTTAATATGAACTATGTATAATTCAAAGAAAGCATAAATGAAAAACTCTTTTAATGCTTATATAACATGATGTCTATAAAGTTACAGCTACCAGGAATAATAGAATGTAAAAAAGATGTATCTTTATGAGCACATAAATAGACTGGAAAAGAGAAGAAATTCCTCCTGTCACATAATAGTCAAAACACCAAATACACAAAACAAAGAAACAATATTAAAAGCAGTAAGAGAAAAAGTCAAGTAATATATAAAGGCAGACATATCAGAATTACACCAGATGTCTCACCAGAGAATATGAAAGTCATAAGATCCTGGGCAGATGTCAGACAGACCCTAAGAGAAGACAAATGCCAACCCAAATTATGATAACCGGCAAAACTCTCATTATCATGGACCGAGAAATCAATATATTCCATGACAAAACAAAATTTACACAATATCTTTCCACAAATCCAGCTCTACAAATGATAATAGATGGAAAACACCAACACAAGGATGGAAACTACACCCTAGAAAAAGCAAGAAAGTAATCTTCTTTCAACAAACCCAAAAGAAGATAGACACAAAAACATAAAAATATGATTGTGTTAATGTGCAAATGAAAATGTGAATGAAAATGTAAATATGTGTATGAATGCTTCCTAGTTTGGGGTTAAGTTTCATGATTCTGTACCATAACCATATTGTTATTTTGGGCTGTCATTAGCTTCTGTTTGTCACATGTGCAATTACAACAGTTTCATTCATTCATACAATTCCCTTGTCAGGTCTAGCTAATACTATTTGGATGCAAATATTCACTACTTCTGGTTCTTAAGGGAAGTAGGGGGACAGAGGGATATGTGAGGGTGAGAGGTGCAGGAGGATAAAAGGGCAGAATCAAGTGTGGGAAGAGACAGGAGAGAAGTTCAGAGTCAGGAACTTAAAAGGAGTCGTGTAGCAGTGGGGGAAGCAACTAGAAAGCCACAGATTCCAGGGAAGCAAGAAGTTCCTAGGAACCAATGTATAACATTAGCCAAAATGCAACACAGAAGAGATAGAATATGTAGAGACAATATCTAGTGGATAGGCAAGACTCCCGGTTGAGAGAAGGAGCCACGCACCCATCACAAAAATTTTAAGCCACAATCGTTCCTGTCTTAAGAAAATACAGAACTGAATGGAGCAGAGACAGAAGGAAAAGCCATCCAGGGACTGCCCCACCTAGGGATCCATCCCATTTGCAGACACCCAACCCAGAAACTATTGCTAATGCCAAGAGGTGCTTGCATCCTTATAGGAAGAACAACAATAACTAACCGGAACTCCCAGAGCTCTCAGGGACTAAACCACCAACCAAATACACATGGAGGGACCCCATGGCTCTAGTTGCATTTGTAGCAGAGGATTGCCTCATTTGGCACAATGTGAGGGGAAGCACTAAGTTCTGTGGAGGCTTGATGTCCCAACATATGGGAATGCTAGGGTGGTGAGGTAGGATTGATTGGCAGGGGGAGCACCCTCATAGAGGCAGGTGAGGGATTTGGAATAGGGGTCGTGCAAAGGGGAAACCAGGAAGGGGACAACATTTGAAATGAAAAGAAATAAAATAACCAATAAAAATATAAAATATAAAAATATTAAAATTTAAAAAATTAATCAGGCTGATCCTTGTGGGAGGGTATTATTCTATTTCTTATTTAGAGTCAAACATTCAGCCACTTTGCTGGAAAAAAAAAACACATGATCATCTCATTAGATGCTGAGAAAGCATTTGACAAAATTCAACATTTTTTCATGCTAAAAATCTTGGAAAGATCAGGAATTCAAGGCCTATACCTAAACATAGTAAAATCAATATATGGCAAACCAGTAGACACCATCAAACTAAATGGAGGGAAACTTGAAGCAATCCCACTAAAATCAGGGACTAGACAAGGCTGTCTACTGTTTCCCTACCTATTCAATATAGTACTCAAAGTCCTAAGCAGAACAATTAGATAACAAAAGGAGATCAAAGGGATACAAATTGGGAAGGAAGAAGTCAAAATATCACTCTTTGCAGAGAATATGATAGTATACTTAAGTGACCCCAAAAATTCCACCAGCGAACTCCTACACCTGATAAACAACTTGAGCAAGTTGGCTGGATATAAAATTAACCCAAAGAAATAATTAGCCCACCTCTACTCAAAGGATAAACAGTATATTTTAAAGATTCCAGGAACTGCTCTAAAACAGATTTCAGGTTTCAACATAATTTACTTAAATATGAAAATATATTTGTTGATTATAGCAATGGGTGAGAAAATATTTTTTTTTTGCTCTTGTGTAATTTTTTCATAAGTGTCAGGACAAATTATAGAGTGTGAAAAAGAATTATATTGAAGACCAAGGATTTTTACAAAAATATCACGAAGTAAATAATCACCCAGAAATGAAAGTACTAGACAGCATTGTTGTTAGGATTTCATGTACAAAAACATTGGTGTTGAGCAACTTCCGGGAAAACTCTCCTTCAATTCCGCTACTTTTGTACTAATTTTGAGAATATACTGAGACAATAACAGAGTACATAGCACCTGGGAGCAAGAGTTTAGGATGAAGGTGTCAATCAGAAAAGGTTTAATAAATAACACAACACCATATTGAAAATCTGAAGTTTTAGGAAAGTCAATGTCCTTTGAACTCTACATAGAAAAAAACCAAGAGAATTGTCTTGGGTTCTTGAAGTCCTTGGCAACCTTGGCATTACTACATTTACTTTTTGCCAAGCACTGTACAGCTCAAACATCTTCTATATAAATGAGACTGAATAACAGTGTTTTTATGCCCCCTGCAATAAACCAAACGATATCAGTATTCAGAATAGAAGAAGAGATGGACACTGAATTGATGGCTTTGGAAGTGTGGCATGTACATTTCTGACTTAATGAGTGGAACTTAAGATTACTCTCTCAAGTCAAGTAGATTAGATAATGAAAAGAACTACTGGATCACACTCATATGTCCAAGCCAATTAAATGGAAATTGAGAGCAGAATGTTGTTTATAACAGCTAAGGAAAGCAGGCTGTAATGGAGTCATGAATGGTTTATTAGTGGAAAGTTGCAGTAAGATGAGCATCAGATGTTCTTTCTGATTTCTTTTGGAATGGTAGGATGACTGTAAATAATTATAATTACTATACATTTCAAAGGAGAGCTTTCGAATGTTTTCAGCATAAACAAATGATTAACATGTATAAACATGTTTAGGAATATCAATCTATGTAAAAATTTCCACTCCTCTATATATCCCTTAAAGTAAAAATTAGTTTTAAAAGAGTAAAATGGGCAAACGAGTGTAATAGGGAATGATGTTACAAGCAAATTGACCTAATATTAAAATTTTACAGAAAATGTTCTATAATTATTGAAATAGCAAGCTGAAAATATATAGTAGAATGAGGAAAAAAAGAAAAACAGGAAAATAAGATTTAGTGTCTCTGAGGCTAAGATTGCCATTCCATTGGCAGCATGGGGTCTTTTCTATATCTGAGATAATATCACCCTTAAGGCTTTATTATATCGACCTTGAATTACCTTCAAAGTGAATATTTCAGTAAATTCTGTAGGGAGCTAAGCTGAATATATTTTTCATTGTTGCCAAGGTATTTATTTGATATTTTTATAATCATTACATTATTAGTTCAACTGTTAAATTTGTTTCATAGAATATAAAATTTTGTTGCAGAGTGTAAAATTGGTATTTTATACTTACAATAAAACTTAAAAGGATTAAATTCTCCACAGAAATGCCATGGTGATATGCAAAATGCAAGTAGCTAATGGGATTTTGAAGTGGAAAGGGTTTTAGGAAAAGTGTGATAGGTCAAGATGAAGTCAGAAGAGAAGTGAAGAAAATTGTTTGCTCTCAAAAAATATATCAAATAAACGGAAATTTTTAAATGCAGATTAATTTAGACTTTGCTTTTACTTTTGAAATGACCTGTGGAGTTTTAGTTGATTATTCACTTTCTATTATCATGGTATAGATATAGATATTGATAGATATATAGAGCATATGTTATAATGATATGATTATTTACATTAGTAAGAACACAATGCCTCAATGCCTACAAACACACACACACACACACACACACACACACACACACACGCATATATATATTAGTGACAAGTAAGGAATACAGAGAACAGGTGAAATAACTATTTCCAGGAAAGGGCACACCAATTGGTTATAGAATATTAAATGGTCAGCCTTGAAAAAGTGCATATAAGTAACATTATACAGACTGATCAGTTTTAAATTATGTATTAATATATTTGCATATAACAATTGATAAAAAAATAGACCATAAATTTTATAGAGAACATGGAACAGTAAATGGAAGGGTTGAGAAAGAGGATGAAGAAGGTGAGATGATGTAATTATTGCAAAAAATAAAATAACTTTTGAGTTAATAAAATTTTAATAAAATGAATTTTAGCTGATACTTGAAACATAAATGTTATTCCTATTTATGCTCTAAAGTGATATTTTAATATATGTATACATGTGATAGAGGATTTTTAAACTATCTTCACACTGCTGAATCTCTCTTTTCTCCTGACAGATAATCCACTAGAGACAATGAGGCAAGGGAAAGAGTCAAGTTAGTTGTCGATATTATGACAGTCACACAGCAATGATGTGTGACTTGTGCAGTACTTTATTACCATCATGTGAGTATTTAAAGAAGACTATTTATATTATATTTATTAGTATGTCTTTGTTAGAAAAATGAGATCCTTTTTTTTTTCTTAAACAGAAGAGGCTCCAAGAATTCATAAGCTTATTTTAATTTAGGATATATGGATTGTCTGTAAAGTTTCCAGAATTTTGATACAACCATAACTTAAGAACTTATCAAAACCTTCATTTTCTTTTTTGATGACTGGAGTCTTGAAAAGAACTAAAATTTCTTTAGTCATGTTCATTCAATTTTATTACATTTTAGATTTTAAACATGCCATGGTGTTAGATTTCTTAGCTTCTCTGAATGCATTGAGATGCGAATGGTTCTGCAGGCACACACTGCTTTCACCCTGAAAGTGTCTCTTCCCTCTGCCATTAGAGCAGATTTCCATAATTCCCATCTGCTTTATTCTAATTTTATCTCACATATATAATGCTGCCTAAGTTACTCTTTCAACAGAGAATAAAACGGATAAATTATCTATACATACTTCAAAACTATTTTCCTAATTTAAAATGGTGTCTAACCACTATTCTGTTATGCCATGTGAATAAATTTTTGAGGAACCATTGTTTTTTAACAAAATTTTGGAAATTTTTAAGTTATCCCATCTCCTGTTTAACCACTTGGTAATATGGTATGTTTCAGGAAATTAGCTTCCCCCATTACCATTAACTTGGTTCTCCCCCACTATGCTTCGCTCTCTCCCTCACCTCCCTCACTTTTCCCTCCCAGCCCTCTGTGTGTGTGTGTGTGTGTGTGTGTGTGTGTGTGTGTGTGTGTGTGTGTGTGTCTGTCTGTCTGTCTGACTGTCTGTCTGTCTGTCTGTCTGTCTGTCTATCTGTCTGTGTTTTGGTGTGTTCAGAATATTCTTTTTTACCCAATTAAAATGCATTCATCATAACCATGTATGATTCACACTTCTCTACACACTCATACACGCAGGGACATACACACACATACACACACACACACACACACACACAGACACACGAAGGGAGAGAGAGAGAATAAATTACTTTCTCCCAACATGTCTTTGATTTCCAGAGATTATTGTGTTTTTTTAGACAAATTGGTGTCTGTTGTCCATTTGCATGATCTATATATTTGCTAGTGAGCAGGTACTTTTCTAAATATTGGAAATGTGAAATTAAATAATACTAATTTGTCTTGGGGAATGTGTCAAAGTACTTGATTAAGAGGATTAAATAATTAAATAAAAATGATTTCTATAGAACTTTTATATTTGTTATAGATAACTCATAGAATCATACACTTTCATAAATATGCTTTATTATTTGCAAATTATATTTCCTTGAGGAAAATCTAATTAAAGATGCAAATAGATTTTTATAATAAATTTACAACAAAATCAAAAATATTGCCAGAATCATTCCTAGTAAGTAGATGAAATGAAATTTAGTAAGTATATTTTATGAAGTTAAATCCTCCCTATATGCCTTTGATGCTCATTAGCTTGCATGTGGCCTCAGGCAATAATATTTCAACCGATTTTCTAACACACACAGTCTATTCTTTGTCATTTTTATTGATGAGAGTTCTCAAATAAATACTACTTTCAACATCATATACTGAATACACTGTGTAGTTACTTCATCATATCATGGTCTTTGTTGTCATTTAATTATGTTCCTATCTCAGAAATTGGTACCCATTCTCTAGGATAGAAATGAGCAATACAAAAATATTATGTTACTGTAACATAGGTAAATATTACTTGTTTTAAGCTCCTAAACAGTAATTTCAGGCATAATTGTATCCTTTGACTTCTCTGTGGAGAGAAGCACTTTCTATCTAGGTTCTGAAGATTCTGTTTTCAAACTTGCCTACTTTAACACTAGAAAATTCTTTAGATTTGTTAAAGGCCTGTCTCACAAGAATACCTTCTGTTCATTTTTGTTTCCTTTTCCTTTCCTTTTATCTTTTTAATAACATAACATATTTGACATAGTTATATTAATGATGTGATATTTTGGCACTGGAGTATGTTATCATTGACTAATACATGTTTTCGTTTATCCCTATAATTATATAGTTGTAATTATCAATAGCCAAAATTTTTTCTCAGCAATCTCTTCTTTTTGCCAACAGAGCTAACGCACCAAAGCATATTGTATTAATTAGTACTGTACATCTTGCCCCTTTGACTCAATGATATATTAAATTTAAAAAACCATAAATCTGTAATTCAGAAAGATAATTATAATTAATAATTTTCATCATATTTTAGAATTCGTTAAAGTTTCTTGAAGTCTGTGCAACCTTAATGATTGAAGGAGATGAATAATGTCAGCATTGGAACACAATGTATCAGTGCCCTTTTATAAAACACAGTGACAAAATTTATTTTACTGGGTAGCAAAGAACAAGTATTATCAATAAATATGGTAGAAAAGTTTCTGTTGGAATTCCTACCTGAATCTGAGTTTTTCACAATGTAGACCAAGAAATGAGTGAAGAATATGTTTCAGTGAATATCTTTCAGTCAGATGAGTATGAATTATAAGCTTAGTGGCTATAAATATGTTTTACCAACTTATCTTTAACATTTGAGCCATAGTAACCTAACATGACAGTATTCCAAACTATAGAATAAGGTGGTTTTGTGTTTGCAAGTGTGTGTGTGTGTGTGCATGTATATGTGCATATATGAGCTGGTAAGTGTATATGTGTTCTTGATAAAGGGAGCTGTTTAGTATTAAGGAAACAAGTAATTTCCTTTTTTTTTTTTAATTTACTTTCCAAATCATTTCCCCTTTCCCGTTTCCTCCCTCCCCGAAAGTCCCATAAGCCCCCTTCTCTCCCTCTTTTCTCCATTCAACCCCCTCTCGTTTCTCTGTCCTGGCGTTCCCCTACATCCAGTCTTTCCAGGAACAGGGGTCTCTCCTTCCATCTTCTTAGAAATCTATTGATATGCGAATTGTGTCTAGGGTATTCCGAGATTCTGGATTAATATCCCCTTATCAGTGACTGCATACCATGTGTGTTCTTTTGTGATTTGGTTACCTCACTAAGGATGATATTTTCAAGTTTTGACCATTTGCCTAGGAATTTCGTGAATTCATTGTTTTTAATTGCAGAGTAGTATTCCATTGTGTAGATATACTACATCTTCTGAATCCATTATTCCGTTGAGGGCCATCTGGGTTCTTTCCAGCTTCTGGCTATTACAAATAATAATAAATAATAAATAAGGCTCCTATGAACATAGTGGAGCATGTGTCCTTATTGCATGCAGGTAAAGCCTCTTGGTATATGCCCAGGAGTGGTATAGCCGGATCCTCCGGGAGTGTCATGCCCAGTTTTCTGAGGAACCGCCAGACTGCTTTCCAGAGTGGTTGTACCAGCTTGCAATTCCACCAGCAGTGGAGGAGTGTTCCTCTTTCTCCACATCCTCGCCAACAACTGCTGTCTCCTGTGTTTTTGATCTTAGCCATCCTGACTGGTGTGAGATGAAATCTCAGGGTTGTTTGGATTTGCATTTCCCTAATGACTAAGGATGATGAACATCTCTTTAGGTGCTTCTCAGCCATTAGATATTCTTCAGGTGAGAACTCTTTGTTTAGCTCTGTACCCCATTTTTTAATAGGGTTACTTGGCTCTCTGGAGTTTAACTTCTTGAGTTCTTTGTATATATTGGATATTAGCCCTCTGTCGGATGTAAGGTTGGTAAAGATAATTTCCCAGTTTGTTGGTTGCCGCTTTGTCTTTTTGACAGTGTCTTTTGCCTTGCAAAAACTTTGTAATTTAATGAGGTCCCGTTTGTCTATTCTTGATCTTAGAGCATAAACTATTGGAGTTCTGTTCAGGAAATTCTCCCCTGTGCCCATATGTTCAAGGTTCTTCCCTAGTTTCCCTTCTATTAGTTTCAGTGTGTCTGGTTTTATGTGGAGATCCTTGATCCACTTAGAATTGAGCTTAGTGCAAGGAGATAAGAATGGGTCAATTTGCATTCTTCTGCATGTTGACCTCCAGCTGAGCCAGCACCATTTGTTGAAAAGGCTACTGATTTGTTTGAGTTAACTTTATATCCATCTACTTTGTTGAAGTTGTTTATCAGGTTTAGGAATTCACTGGTGGAATTTTTGGAGTTACTTAAGTATATCATCATATCATCTGCAAATAGTGATACTTTAACTTATCCTTTCCAATTTGTATTCCTTTGACCTCCTTTTGCTGTGTAATTCCTCTGGCTAGGACTTTGAGTACTATATTGAATATGTAGGGAGAGAGTGGGCAACTTTTGTCTAGTCCCTGATTTTAGTGGGATTGCTAGCTTTCATGTTTTATTATTAAGAAAATAAAAAGAGAAAAGAGATAGAAAGATAAAGAAAGAGGAGAAAATAGATAAGAGAAGCCATGACCATGTGGAAAGGGGAGGAAATGGAGAGACAGAGAGATAGACAAAAAAAGAGGGCCAGGAGAGAAAGATTAGGGAGAGAGAGAGAGCACGTGCTGAGGGGTGTTATTTATAGTGAGTTGGTTGGTCAGGTAACCAGGAGGCTGGGTCAGTGTGACTGCAGGCAGGTGACTGCCTAGGCGGAGTCAGGCTAGAACCTGGGGTGTGACCACACATCTCATTAAGGTCCCACAGAAGGCCAGCCTTAGTGGAGAGATAAGACCCTTTCTTTAGGGGAAGACCTGCTTCATTGCTCTAGCACGAAGGGTCCAAATGAGAGGTGGCAGTCCATGGTTTTAAAGCATTTATTTTTGGAAAGTTGTGATGAGTGAAAAGTACAGGCCAGCCATGGCCATGTGGAGAGAGGTGGGAAGAGAGAAAACCAAAGAGGGCAAGAGATAGAGTGTGTAAGAGAGGCAAGAGAGTGAGAGTAAGGGAGAGAGGAGGAGGCAAACATCCCTTTTTATGTTGAGCCAGGCCTATCTGACTGTTGCCAGGTAACTATGAGGGTGGAATCCAGAGAGAATACCAGGATCTTGGGGCATTGCCCCAAGAGCTGGCACCTCGTGTATGGAGCCTGTTGTCTGAGAGCATGACAAACTTACCTTCTATTCTTTCCAGAACTGTCTGGTGGGTGGGCTCCTGGGTTTAAAACTTGCTTAATCAGAAAACATGCTGCCTTTCAAGGTCCCACAGGAAACTGTCTGCAGTAATTGATGTCTTCAGTTGTGCAGTGGTGGCACATGCCTTTAATTCCAACACATGGGAGGCAGAGAAAGGTAGATTTCTGAGTCATTGGCCAGCCTTGTCTACAGAGTGAGTTCCAGGACACCCAGGACTACACAGAGAAACCCTGTCTCAAAAAACAAATGCAAAACAAAACAAAACAAAAAACAAAAAAGCAAAACAAAAATTGATGTCTTCAGCAATAGAAATATTCTATTTCTTGGTGGATAACCAAGGACAACTAACAGTAAAAGAGCAGGCTATATTTGGGGCTTCTCTTGGTCTTAGGCTTTTAGAGAAAACATGTCAAATATAAGAGAATTTTACTTAAATTGTGTATGTATTCTGTACATATACTTATGTGTATTAATTTTCAGGTAGATATTTAATATTATACCTTATTTCATTCCTATGCTTATAGTTAAGGTTATTTCATCAACTTCCTAAAGTATTCATTTTTCTCCCTTCTTACTAACAGAGCTCCACTCATTTTCCTACTCCCCCTATCAGAAATATTGCAACCTGTCACATACTATTCCCTTCTCTTTCGCTCCATGATACCCCTACCTTAGTTTCTTCAGTTATTCTAGATTATGTAATCACATCTAAAGATATGGTGCTGGAAGACCGTAATAAAAGAATATCTAACTCCCCTCTCTTACACAGACACACACAGACACACACACACTCACATGCATGCACACACACACACAACAGAGTATTATTCGCTCATGATTGTTTTATATATATAAGAGAATTTTTGTAATTCCACATGAATTTTCAGGTACTGTTTTCTTTTTCTATTTCTGTGAAAAATGAGATGGGGAATTTGATCAAGGTTGTATTGAATCTGTAAACTAGCTTTTGGTAGTATGATCCTTTCTTAATATTAATTATACCAACACAGAAGTATTGTATGGTTGTCAAGTTTTCCTGCTCCTTTCATAGTAATTTTAATGTTTTTATCATAGATACGCTTTCCTTCCTTGCTTAGATTTATACCTGGATATTTTGGGGGACACAGCTTCATGTAATTTCCAAGTTGGAATGTAGCTGAATATGACTGACTTCTTAACTTCTCACTCTACTCATAGAGTGCTAGGATTATAAGAATGTGCAACCCTAGCCAGGAACTGCTGATGGAGACTTCATGCTCTTTCATATAAAATGTTTTACAATATTTATGGTATGGGCTTTAAAAGGTCCATTATAAAACAACTATGAATATCTGATGCCTACTGGTACAAATGCTACTGTCACTTCTCTTTCACTGAGACTTAATAATTGTTTATATAATTTGCTAGTAGAAGACATATATTATATATCCCTGGAGGACCACAAATTCATGCCCTCACTGTCTCAGCTTTCTTGCTGCTTACACTATAGTTCTTCATTACCAAATTAGAAACACACACACACACACATACACACTTATATATTTATATGTATATATGTATATACATGTGTGTGCATACCATATATATATACATATATATGTATACATATATATGTATACATATATATGTATACATATATGTATATGGTATGCATATATATATATATATATATGTGTAGCAATACATGTAGCAATTAATACAGTCTGTAAAATGCCAAAGTATTTTAATTACTTTATTCAGTTACAATCAGATGAAAATGCATTTTCACATACTTCTGGGGAAAGGGCTCACACAGTTAAGATGAGTTTGGCATCCAGAACTGAAGTGGTGGAACTGGAAAACCAACTCCTGCAATTTGTTCTCTGACCTCCACACACATTTGTATACATATACACATTTTATGGATGGAAAATGTATGTGTTAGACATGACAAAATGAAAGCTAAAGAGAAATTGTGGGTTTTGTGAATGACATAGGTTCAATTCTAAAGTACTTAATGTATAATATTTCTAAGATATGTAGCATTGTATCTCCATAAACATTGCAATAGAATGTATAAAGTACTACTAAGTCAAAATAAGTAAATTGTTGACTCTCAAAATACAATGTTTAAGGCAACCTCAGTTTTCTTGGTGATAAAGTCAAACTCTTGATCTTTAATTATGAAATTTATTATGTAAAATAGAAAATTTCACACTGCAACTCCTATTTGGCAGTTGTAAATTATAGTAAATTGTGTGTGTTTCAAAGTGCTTATCCCAAATGTGATAAGAACATTTGGCATTGGAAGTGTTATAAAAAGGCCTTTCTTTCAATGTTACAAGTTAAATGACATTTAGTTTTCTTGTTTTAAACTTTATTATTAATTGAAACAAATTTAAAAAGCATTTCTTCTAGAGTCAGTTGGCCAGTCACATGACAACGGATCAAAATCTGTAGCAATATTTGTATTACCTACATAAAATATGCTGAAATAAAAGGAGAATTTTAAAATCATCATACTGAATTCCCTAATCCAAACTTTTTGCTTAATATCAAAACCTATGTTTTATTATCTTACCATTTCTGGAACAGCAAATGAGTTTATTATTCACCTACTCCTTGATAAAGATTTTTATTAATTTTATAAAATTGAACTTCTCTACCCAAGAATTTTGAAGTATTTTTTATCTGCTAAAGTTTACTATTATATAAATTCCATATTTTCTGTTGGCAAACAAGATTATATCAATTTCAGATTTATTTTATCTGCATGAAGTATCTCTTTCTGGGGCCTGTTTATATAGGCATAGAATTCTAAATATTCAGAAGGTAGAGATAGGAAGACCACATGTTCAAGGTATGCCTTTCTATGTTATAGGATGAGTTTAAAACCAGCTTGTACAACTTGGTGAGAACTGTGTCTCAAAATAATGTAATATAGAGAAGAATTGAAAATGTAGCTCAGTGGTAAAGCACATCACTTTCCTAACATGATTAAAATCACTGGTTCAATTTATAATAGACATCCACAAAATGAAAAATGAGCAAACACTGGCAAGATTTCCACACTCCAGGAGATTATACTATAGCCATATACACAAGGACTGAACTGACTGGACTTAGTATTTTGGTGAGTTTTCTGTCAACTTAACATAAGCTAAAGAAATTTGGAAAGAAAGATTCTCAGTTGAAAAAAAAATGCCCCTACCAAATTAGTTTATGAATAAGCTTTTGCTACATTTTCTTAATTAGTGATTACTGTTGGAAAGTCTACCAAATTGTTGCTGGTGTCACTACTGGTTAGGAGCTATGGGCTGTATAAAAGAAGTAGGCTGAGCAAATCTTGGACAGTAAGCCAAAATAGAGCTTTTATCCATAGTATCAGCTCCAGCCTTTGCTTTCAGATTGAGCTCCTACACTGACTTCATTGAATGATGATTTATGATCTGAGTCTTTAAGTGAAATAAATAATTTTCTTCTCACTTCTTTATCTTTTATCGTTTTTTATCAAAACAAAAGAAACCCTAAATAAGAGGGTGTGTAATATGTTTTTTAAAGTTATGAAGAAGGAAATGGACATTTTGAGTGGAGAGAAAGGGAAGATGATGAGGGGAATGTAGGTGAATTCAATCAACTGTTGCATACATTTGTAAAATTCTCCAAAATAAGAAAAATAAAGATTGAAAGAAGTTGCATTCTGCAAGTCACTTTTAATTTAAAGTAGAAATTTAATCACAGATATAATACTATGACATCCATATGTTCTTTTTCATTCTGGAATGAGTGCTCTTGGAATTGGCAAAGCATACATTTCAAAGATTTCTGTAAATGCCATAGTTTAAAAACAGCTGGTGAGAAGAGATAACATCTTGTTATATCCCTAGATTAATTTGTTTTAGTTCTAAAAACAAGTCTGTCATTTATTCTTTAGCCATAATATATTTGGATATAATAAAATTATATATTAAGTTTACAGAACATTACAGGAATTATTTTAATTCCAAATATAAAATATAAATCTCTGATTTAAAAGAAAACACGTTTTTCTGTCTTTGTATTTTCTTATCCACATCAAGACAATCATTTATAGAATAGACTAAGTAAACCTTAAATATATATTACATAGAGTGATAACATTTATACTGTTAACCACTATCCAGTTGATTCAATAGAACATTTTAATAGTCAAAGAAACACCTTTATAGTTTTGGTTGAGTAGAGCATTTTCAATAACTGATAAATATATATTTATGTAATTTCACTCAATATCCATTATCAGTTACTTATTTATATTTAATTGTACGTTGCATCCCTGTGTAAGTATGTGTTTGTGTGTATGTACATGTGTATGACTACAGAAGGGGAGACCAGAGGAGGAAGGTGTTAATCTTCACTTTATTACTTTGAACCAGAGTCTTTCACTGAAGATAGAGCTCACTGTCTTGCTTTCATTTGGGGTTTGGTTTTGCTTTACTGGTGTTCAGGAAGAACTAGGAAGTATACCATCTCACCAAACACTAGAGCTATAGGCACATATGTCCAGTCCTAACTTCTTGTTGAATTCTTAAGATTTGAACCCAGACACTCAAACAAGCTCTTTTATTTGCTGACCCATCTTGCAAGCACCCTTATCAATGGTTTATATTATCATTGCTTTCTTGCTGTTGTGAATCTCGGATGTTTGGAAAGATGAATGGTCGTCGATGTAATATCAAAAAGAAAAGTTTTCAACTACCATGCTCTGCCTTTTAAATTTTTCCTCCTGCTATTCCTCATAATCACTATAATTTCTTCCTTCATATTACCATTGTAGAAAAGCAGTATATTTGAATTATAATCTTGAATCATTTTCAGTCTGGATTCCTTCACTTAGCAATATGTACTTGACTTCTATATATGTTCCTTTATGCTTGTTAGTTCACCTATTTTCTGTGCTGAATAACATTCAATTTCATGCAAACCCAGTTTACTCACTAACTGAAGGGGCTCTGGAATACTTGCATATCTTTGCTATAGTAGAAAAATACTGCTATAGATATTTATGTGCTTTCTTGTAGACTTGTATTCCAATTAACTGTTAAAATTTAAAAGTCAATGGTTGGCTTACAAGGGCAAAATATTCTCTGCCTTTTAGAATGTGTCTTCCATGACTGGTGGTACTATTTTGTATTCTTACCAGACAGTAGAACAGAGTCCATGTTCCTTATAGTTTTCATTAATTTGAAGTGTGTGTGTGTGTCTGTGTGTGTGTGTGTGTGTGTCTGTGTGTGTGTGTATGTGTGTGCAATTTCCAATTGATACTTGATGTGTTTTCTTCATTACTGACATTAAATCTTTCTATACGTACCTTAAATACATAAATTTCTTTTTCCATCTGATTTCCAAAATACTTTTCTCATATTTCCTTCATATTTTCATTTTTATAGTAGACAGATTGGGCAAAGTTAAATTTTAATTTTTTCAATAATTACATATTATCATCTTTATATTCATGAATTATTCTTTAATATTTCATAAAATGGAATTTTGTTGAATTTAGCTATAATTTTTTTCTTCACTTTTATCCTAGAACTATGGATTAAATTTAGACAAGGCATTTAATTTGGGTTATTCATCTATAGAGTGAAATATTTTTTTTTATTTTTATGGTGAATTGGTATTGAAAACTAATATTTTAAATTTTGATTACCTCTTTATTTTTTTGGAGTGTGTATGTGTGTGTGTGTGTGTGTGTGTGTGTGTGAGTGTGAGTGTGTGTGTGTGTGTGTGTGTGTGTGTGTGTGTGTGTTTTATCAGAAGAGAAAACTTGACAGGAGACAGTTTATTCTATCCTGTGACTCTTGGAACCAAACTCAGAAATCAGATCACAATGCTTGGCTGCAATTTCCTGTACTTGTTGGGGGATTTTGTACGTCACTTAAAATCTTTGTTTGGAACAAATTGATAAGAAATAAAAGGATTAATTTTATAAATTGCCTTCATAAATAATGCATCAGTACATACTTAAAAATGTCGCATGGTATTAATAAACTGACCCTTATAGCCTTAATTTTTTAATATAAATATGTTTAATAAATTATTTTTTTATACTCCACATTTTATTCCCCACCCTGCCAACCCCTGTCTACCCTCTGACTATTCCACATTCCATACCTCCTCCCTTCCCTGTCTCCACATGGATGTCCCTACTACTACCCACCCCACCTGACCTCTAAACTCCTTGGGTCCTCCAGTCTCTTGAGGTTTAGGTGCATCATCTCTGAATGAACATAGACCTGGAAGTCCTCTATTGTATATGTGCTAGGGGCCTCATATCACCTGATGTATGCTGCCTTCTTGGTGGACCAGTGTTAGAGAGATCCAGGGAGTCCAGATTAATTGAGACTGCTGAACCTCCTACAGGGTCGCCCTTAGCTTCATTCATCCTTCCCTAATTCAACAGCAGGGATCAGCTCTTTCTGTCCATTAGTTGGGTGCAAATATCTGCATCTGACTCGTTCGGCTACTTGTTGGGTCATCGGGAATGCTGTCTTGCTAGGTCCCTTAATGTGAGCACTCCATAGCCTCAGTAGTAGCGTCAGGCCTTAGGACCTCCTCTTGCGTTGAATTCCACTTTGAGCCTGTTGCTGGACCTTCTAAATTTTTAAAAACAGATATACATAAAGCCACTTCGACCATCCAACCAACCGAACATAAATTATAGCAGTCAGCCTAGTACAGGAGTGACAAAACAAGATCCAAAAATAGGAAACTCAATCTATAGAAAAACAGTAAGGAACTGGCTTTGAAATGAAACAAAACGATACAAAAGCAAACAAACGAACGAAAAATCAAACAGAGAACAACATAGAAGGAGAAAACTGCTGCCGATATTAGCCAGTCCACAAACATCCTGGCAGTAATTGATACAGAGAACACTATTCCTTTGGCTTTGTATATGTTCAGAAGAAGGCTAACCCAGGAATGAATGAGTAGAAAGTTGTTGAATCTTCTATATACCCTCAAAAATGGGAAGTTTTTATTCTACGCTTTAATTAAAAATGTTAGTATATTCCAAACAATTTCCCTGGCTGTTCTGGAATCCGTTGATCTTGTATTTTTACATCAGCCATGCTAAGTATACTTAATAATTCATACTCACTGTACTTAATATTGAAAATTTTACCATATCTAAACATTTCTTTGATTTTGAGAATTAAATTGAGCATTAACAATTGAGAATTATTTACATGTCTTACATAATATTGTTCTGCTCACAATGTATTTAGATAAAATGTTTATACACACATGCATTCATACATATTTATTTAATCTTTAGACTTTTACATTATTTTAAATGATATTTTAACATTTATTTTTTAATGTGTGTATGTACCTCTGGCAGGAGGATTTGCATATGAGTGCAAGTATGTATGAAAGACCAAAGAAGTTATAAAATCCCTTGGATCTGGTATTGTAAGACATAGCAATCTAACAGCATATTTAGAATAAAACTGAGGTCGATTTTAAGTAGATACTATCAATCTTGATTCAGCACAATTATCTAACTTTGAAAAATAGTATTTAAAACAAATTTTAGTGTATTTTATAATTATTTTAATATATATCAAAAGATCTATTTCACATTAATAATAATTCTATTAATATGAAATTATTTTATTCTGCTGGTCACATTACTCTTAATTAGGAAGTTACAATTATGTTTATTACATCTGTGTATGTTCTGCACATAAACACATGCAAGAGAAATAAAGGTATTCAGCAGCTTTTATTTCCAAATGGTGTGTGTGTTTGTGTGTGTGTGTGTGTGTGTGTGTGTATGTGCGCGTGCGCATGTTTATATCTTTGTATCTTTGTGTAACAATAATAACTGTTAATGTTAGAGTGAGTGAAGGTAATACAGGATGAATTTGGCTACATATAGAAGGAGGAATGATTCAAGTAGTATATATAACATTAATTGTAAATAAGAAAATGTAAAATTAGTTTTGAACATTAAGCATAAAGTTACCTATGCTCTATACATATGTTTCTTCGTGTTTACCTAATTTCACATTTATTGAGCTGTTTATATTATATCTTTATCCGTTGTGGAGCATATGATTCTTGAATACATTATTTTCTGTGTAGGTTTAGTACTTTTTTCTGAATTGTTCTCTTTTCTAGCCTATTCTTCAGCTTTAAAGACCTTAATTGTCCATGTCCAACTCTGTTAATTCGCTCTAGTGAAGTTTATGTCGGTTGCTACTCTTTCAGTTGAGAGTTTGGATACTTGAAAATAATTCTTAATATTATTTTAAGAAGTTCTAGCTATTGAATCATCACCTTGAAGTTCCATTTATTTCCTTAAATTTAGTATCCATTAATTGTCTGAACCTAATTGTATTAACTCATTGACTAGCAAAGTTACCATTTGGTCCTATACAGTGATGATATGCACTGAATGTTTATTTCAGGGAAATGAAAATTTCATTGCATTTTACATAATTAAAGTTACAAACTGGATGTTTTAGCCATTATATTAAAATAGCAACAGATATTATTTCCCCTTTTAATGTTATGATTATTATGACATCTGATAATTTCCAACTTGTTTTATAGTTTAATAATTATCATTGCTTATATTTAGAATGTTAATTAAAACCAAATGGCTTATTGGGTATATAAATTAAGTTGTAATGATAATGTGTGTGTGTGTGTGTGCTTAGTTTCTGTAATCACTACATAACAGAGATTTTCATGTTTAAAACCAGTTTTACTATAAATAACATTAATATAAAATCTTGAAATTTTGATGATTTTATTTTAAATATGTTGTTTTATACTGATTAACATCATCATTATCATCAAACAAGCAACTGTTTATATAGTGAAAAAAATTTACCAGATTTCAACTAATTTATATCTGTTTCATAGCAATACAATAGGACCATTTTCTAGCCAATGTTGTTATCCATATTTAGATCTTCCTAAGTAAAAAGAAATTAGTTTTTAAAAGCTTTAGGAATTACAAAAGTCTATCACCAAATATTCTAGTCTGTATAAGAATTCACTTTCCATGTAGAAAATTATCATTCCTAAAGATAACAATAATTATTACTATGATTATAGTATCAACCTGTTAAGAAAGGTATGTCAAAATTAGAGCTATGTTAATATGATTAAAATTATACAAGCATTTTTATCTTTTAAGTTTCTTAGGTTTATTATTTGGAGTATTTGCTTATTCTTTTCTTTTTTTTTTTTGTTTATTTAGTCTTTTTTACATCCAGATTTTATCCACCTCTTGGTCTACCCTCTGACTGATCCATATCACATACCTCCTCCCACCCCACTCCCCAGCGACCACCCATCTCCATGAGGATGTCCCCACCCCTCTTCATCCCTTCAACCCTGCCCCACCAGACCACCGCAATCCCTAGGGCCTCGAGTCTCTTGAGGGTTAGGTGAATCTTCTCTCACTGAGGCAAGAACCAACAGTTCTCTGCTGTATAGATACTGGGGGCCTCATATCAGCTGGAGTATGCTGGCTCAGTTTTTGAGAGATCCTGGAATTCCAGGTTAGTTGAGACTGCTGGTCTTCCTATAGGGTTGCCCTGTTCCTTAGCTTCATTCAGCTTTTCCCTAATTCAACCAGAGGTCTTGCCTGCTTCTGTCCATTGGTTGGGTGTAAATATCTGTATCTGACCCTTTCACCTGGGGCCTTTTGTAGGGCAGTCACAATAGGCTCCTGTTTGTAAGCACACCATAGAATTACTAATAGTGTCAGGCCTTGGGGAATCCCCACTGAGCTGAATCCCAATTTGGGCCTGTACTGGACCTTTTTCCTCAGGCTCTTCTCTATTTTGTTCCTAAAGTTTTTTCATACAGGAACAATTCTGGGTCAGAGTTTTTGACTGTGGGATGGCAACCCTGTCTTTCCACTTAATGTCTTGTCTTTTTACTAGATGTAGACTCTACAAGTTTCCTCTCCCTACTGTAGTGTGTTTCATCTAATGTCCCTCCCTTTAAGTCCTGAAATTCTCTTACCTCTAAGATCTCTGGTGCATTCTGGATGGTCTCCCCACCTACTAATTTCTGAGGTTGCCTGTTTCTATTCTTTCTGCTGTCCCTCGGGAAATCAGTTCTGTCCACCGCCCCCCCCCCCACACACACACACCTAATACCTGATCATGTTCCCATACTCTCCTCCATGTCCTTTCTCCCACCCACGTCCCTCCTTCCGTCCTTAGCTCAAATTCAGTCAAATGTATAGAATCTTAGCTATTATTGAGTTTGAGGGATCCTCAGTGTTCATCATACAGTTTTTCTTTTGAGAGTTATTCTCTCCTATTATCCTTTGCAAGGCTGGGTTTGTGGAAAGATATTGTGCAAATCTGGTTTTATCATGGAATATCTTGGTCTCTCCATCTATGGTGATTGAGAGTTTTGCTGGGTATAGTAGTCTAGGCTGGCATTTGTGTTCTCTTAGTGTTTGCATGAGATTTGCCCAGGATCTTCTAGCCTTCATAGTCTCTGGTGAGAAGTCTGATGTGATTCGGATGGGTCTTCCTTTGTATGTTACCTGGCCTTTTCCTTTTACTGCTTTTAATGTTCTTTCTTTGTTAAGTACATTTGGTGTTTTGATTATTATGTGACAGGAGGTATTTCTGTTCTGGTCCAGTCTGTTTGGAGTTCTGTAGGCTTCTTGTAAGCTCATCGGCATCTCTCTCTTTAGGTTAGGGAAGTTTTCCTCCATAATTTTGTTGAAGATATTTACTGGCCCTTTAAGTTGCAAATCTTCACTCTCATCTATACCTATAATCCTTAGGTTTGGTTTTCTTATTGTGTCCTGGATTTCCTGGATGTTTTGGGTTACACGTTTTTTGCATTTTGCATTTTCTTTGACTGTTGAGTCAATGCTTTCTCTCACTGAAGATAGAAATCATTCATTGTCTAAACGGGCTAACCAGGATTGTTCAAGTATCACCCTGTCTCTCCCTACAGAAATGGAATTATGGACTAACAACTTAGGTCAGGCTTTTACTTAGGTACTAGAAATCCAAACATAGTTCCTCAAACACTTAACTTTCCATGAAACTTCTGTATTCTACAATTATATTTATTGAATCTTTTAAAATTTATTTCTGTCTTGATGTTTACCTACCATACTTTTAATGTTCATGGTTCATTTTCTTATTTTAAATAATAAAAATATCAAGTATACACTGATACTTGATATATTTTGCTCATTATTTTTCATAATAGAGGCTATATAATTTGATTGCTCTACCTAGGAGATTGTTAACTTTGTTATTTAAACATTATTAACAATAATATTTAGTTTTGGAGATAAAAATATAAAAGGTTAATGGTTCCAGTATAGAAAGACCCATGTAATATCCTGAAATCTATAGGTTTAAAATAGTTCTCTAAAAATTAAACAAACAAGGGAACCTCTTTATGTCAAACTCAGATGTTGCTAGGCACCAAGCCATTATTTTGAGTAGTTAATTACATTTTTAAAGTGCAAAATATTTCTCTATATTCTCTCTCCTGCCTACACTCTTTGTTCATTTAATTTTTATTTTTTTCAAAGTTATAAATGTTCAGAGAGTATAAAGACATAATTATAAAAGGGTATGATTTTTAAATACCAGTTTCTTATGCTACCTTTCCTCAAACCTGTTGACAAGCATTCTTCAGGAAAAAAATACTCTGAATATTTTAGGAGAAGGTTGTGATTTTACATTTGATGTTTCTAAAAGATATTTTTATAAACTTTTCATCTTTAAGTATAGCTTATTGTATCTCCACATTCTAATAAAAATTTAAAATTAGTTCTTATACTTAAGCTATATATTTCACAATTACTTGTGTTTGTCAACAATATTAGATCTATTTTATTATAACTAAAATGTACATGTACACATGTACATATCAAAGTCAAAGTTATAATTTATATATGTATATTATATCTGTTCTAAAATACTTCTATTTTTTGAGCAAATTATATATTAGATGATATTTATATACAATTTTTTATTTTGCTCATACTTTTCTGGAGTAAGTTTTGAGGCAAGTCCAAAATATTTGAGAAATTATTGACATATGATGGAAATTAATCTCACCATTCTTAGTGAGTCCATATGAATCTATTTGCAAACAGAGAAGGTAGAATTCCTATACAATTAAAAATTAATTCAGGCCTTCCTATCTTTCAGCTCCAAACTTGCAATTTTCTATGAATAGCATCAGAAACACCATTTCATATAAGGACAAAGGGCATTTAGTAAAATATTATGGAGCACTAGTGGCTTCTGGTTGTATTTTATCAGATTTTAACTGCATCATTTATCTCTAAAGTCACCTATGAGCTCAATTTTCCAAAGCAGAGAAAACTGAGATACAAAGGTTTCTTAGCAACCCTTTGAGATGCTAAGTTGAGAGATACCCACATGGTTTATAGGACTATGATAAAACAATTAATTTGAAGCTCTTGAGACTGTACAATACTTGAGTTTTTTAAAATATCCTGTGTTGTAACCCTCATATGTAGGCCTATATTAAAATATAAATAACTAAACTCTATCTCTGATTTAAACTGACTGTGATTGGAATTATTTCTATGCTGGAGCTACAAATTCTTGCCTCTCATTAATTAAAGTCCCTAAAATATAAAAAAAAATACTGCTGCAGAGGTATGTCTTAGTATTATTATTATGAAATCTCAATTTTAAATTTAATATGGTTCAATGCTTTAGACACAATAGAAAGATCAGAAAAATAATTAAATTTAATTGCAATATTTGCAGTCAGTATGAAGATATATATGTATACATATATATATATATATTTGTATATATTTAAATTATTAATTCTCAAATTTAGTTACATCTTTAATACTACAAGTTTCTAATACTTTTTTCAGATCTATAACCTAGATGAAATCACAGAAAATAGTATGAGTGATTTGCATAATACATGATGCAGAATAACCACTTGGTAACTACCAGATGTGGAGGCAACAAGCCTCCACAGGACCAACGACCTCCCCTCCAATTGATTCCAGAAAAAGCAACCCTCTGCTATATATGTTGCTGGAGTCATAGACCCATCCTTGTATACTCTTTGGTTGGTGGTTTTATTATTGAACAGCAACCCTTAATATCTCACAACACCAACTCTTCCCAATCCCTGATGTTCTTCCCCCTCTTCTACCTCAAGAGAGAACCATGAAGAAAAAAGAGCCAGTGTGGACCCCAGGCAAGTAGACATCCTATATGTAAATGACAAATGGGCTGAGAAAGAAATTAAGGAAACAGTATTCACCCTTGCAAATTGCCACAATTAATATAAAATATCTTAGCATAACACTAATCAAGCAAGTGAAAGTTCTGTATGACAAGAATATCAAGTCTGTAAAGAAAAAATATATACAAGATATCAGAAGATGAAAAGATCTATCCTGCTCATGGATCACTATGATTAACACAGTAAAAATTCACATCTTACCAAAATCAATCTACAGATTCAATGCAATTTCCTTCAAATCGCAATACAATTATTCAAAGACATTGAAAGGACAATTGTCAATTTTATATGGATGTTAGGCGTAAAGTAAGTGATAACATTGCTATAATCTGACAAGAACCTTTGGGTTTAGACTTCATCTTAGAGAACCTAATCTAAGGTTGAACTTGAGCTACCTAACAAACCTACATGTAGCACAAGTGTTCAGGTTCCTCTCAATCAAGCCAGCAACTAGCACCAGTTTCTAGGTTATTCTCAAGAAATTTGCACCTCCAGGTTATAAGTCTACCCCTAACACTTCACTTCCTAACAACCACCAATCAGGAGGCAAACAAAAGTTTTATGATTTGGCTCCCAGTACCAGCCAATTATGTTAATGGCCCACCAATCAAATAAGTGCCAGGCAAGAAACCCACTTGCATATTTGCTTGCCTCTATAAATGCTTGCCTGAAACCAGGCTCTAAGTTCCACCTTACCATCCTGCTGTGTCAAGGATGGCAGGGAGTCAAAGCTTGAGCTTGCAATAAAGAGACCCTAATGTAATAACATCAGAATCTGCTCCTTGGTAGTGGTCTTTTGTGTTCATGGATGATTCTTTGCACAACAAATCCACATACCCAGAGAGACTAAGGAAAAAGAAGAACTCAAGTGGAGACTTGTGAGTCTCTCTAAAAAGGTGAAATAGAATAAATTCTGTGGAGCAAGGGTGAAAGGTGGGGGCATGAGAGACTGGAAGGGAATAATATGAAAGTCAACTGGAATTGGGAAATGTTTCAGAGGCAAGGTAGGAAACATGTGCAATAGAAACTCTCAGGAATCTATGAGCAGGACCCTAGGGAAAAATATTTTTGATGGGTGACAAGGAACCTGAACCAACTGAAGGAGGAGAGAAGGGAGGAGTAACTGTGGTGTGGCTGTAATTATGTGAGTAGAATAAAAATAAATAAAATCTCTCTGATGACTTGTATATGTTTGGCCCCAAGGAGTGGCAGTATTAGAGGGTGTGGCCCTGTTGGAGTAGGTGTGACCTTGTTGGAATACATGTGTCATTGTGGCTTTAAGACCCTCATCCCAGCTGCTTGACAAGTCAGTATTCTGCTAGCAGCCTTCAGATGGAGATGTAGAACTTTCAACTCCTCCTGAACAATGACTACTTGGATGCTTCCATGCCTGGATAATTATGAGCTGACCCTCTGAACCTGTAAGCCAGGCCCAATTAAATGTTGTCCTTAAATGAGTTGCCTTGATCATGGTTTCTGTTCATAGCAGTAAAGCTCTAAGACAATCACCATCACCAACAACAAACTCTTAAAATTCTAAATGTTGTACATTCTTTTATGGCACACTCTGATTACCTTTCTTCTAGACTCCATTGCTTGCCTGATTTCTTGTTTCATCTTACAACTATATTTTAAACACTAAAAGAATTAAAACAGTATGAAATGAGGTATGCTTTCCCATGCAACAGAATCTTTCCCATTTTTTCCAAAACACTGCCCCTGACAAGCATTATAGTCAGCTCCATCAGAAAGGGGGAGTTCAGTAACCTAGAAAGAGCTAGTGCGAGCCTCCCATCTAGCTGTTCATCTCCCTAAAGCAATTCAATTCTGCAAGATTACAATCTTATCCTATAGATGCCCCACATTTCTCATAGGATACCTAGCAGGACTAAAAGTGTAAGTGACATTGCAATTTGCAAACCAGCAGGATCCAAGGGATCAGTGATTGAGCTGGATTGTCAGGTGTCTCCATTTTGCAGCCTCAACAGATAAGAACTTCCTTTATCACAGTTATAGAGAATTTCTTACTTTCTGCTCAAGTGACTTCACTTGCTATCTGAGCACTCATTTTAATGTTAAAGCTTCCTGGTTTAGTGATTACTCCAAAAATCATGGTCCTGGATTTTCTCCTCTGTTTAATACTGCTCAATGATAGTGATGACATAGTTCCCAGTATCTTAGATCAAAATGAGTCTTTATCTGAGGTGCTCACTGAGGATAATTAAATTGTCTCTGACTTCTACAAAATAGTGTTCTATGGGTCTTAATGAGGAATATTAATGAGAACATGACTGCCTAGCTTACCACATAATCAACACAAGACTATGTATATTTTCCTAAGGATTTTTCTTTCCGTTAATGCACTCTGGTAATTATGCCTATAAAGTAGTTCTTAAGAACAGAATAAAATATTTTAAAACCAATTTCTTTATATTCAATAAGAAACAACAGGCTCTAATTTTAGATAGCAAGAAAATATTTTTTAACTTTTTTAAATAAGCTGGTGGCATGAATATTGAAAGACAGGAACTAATATATTAGCATCTAATTGTCCAACATTATTCGTAAGATTTAGTATCTAAAACTAAGTAGGACTATATCCTTTATTAATATGACCTTAATGCTTATCAATAAAATCTACTAGTACATTAGTTCTAGTGAAAATTCTATCATGACTCCCAGTATTCTGGAAAGTTGAACTGAGTTGAATAATAAATTTACCATTAATTATTTGTTACTTTTAATCATGACAAAAGTTGAAAAATGGGACTTACTAGCTGCCCTGATTAGATCATGCAGTTGACAAAAATAAAAATCTACTTTCTAGCATAAAGAAAAGTATAATTTTCATAATAATGTCTTAAAATTTAATATTTTTAAGGGATTTTTTGAGTATGTGAGCCAGAGAATCTTGGGCTCTTATACTTAATAGTTAATACTTATATTAATGTAGTATTTATATTATATAAAAATAATAGTAGTATTATATAAAATATAATATTTGTATTATATAAACTATAATACTTATATAAACTATAATACTTATATAAAATATAATATTTATATTTTATTTTAATTTAAAAATTAATAGATGATTGAATCAAACCTAGTCACTAGCATAAAGGTTAACAACATGCTGGGTAAAGGAAATTTTGTTTGCTGCAATAGAATGATACTAGATATATCAATCATACCAGAACAGGTCTCATGTTCAGGAGTAGATTACAAACATATAATAAACTCGAATATTTATGCATATCTCTCTGTGTGTGTGTGTGTGTGTGTGTGTGTGTGTGTGTGTGTGTGTGTGCACAAGAGAGAGAGGTTTTATTTGATTACAGTATGTTATTCGATTATTTGGTTTATTTGGTTTTTGTTTTGTCTTTTAAGGTATGGTTTTATTTTGTTTTCTTGATATTGGGAAGTTTTGTTGTTTTATTGGGTTTTCTTTCATCTGTGAGAAAGAACTTAAAGTTGAGTGAGTGGGGAGCAGGAGAAGATCTGGAAGGGCTTGGAGGTAGGGAAAATATAATTAAAATATATTAAAATTTAACATAATTAAAAACAATAATTAATATAATATTTTAAAAAACAAAACCATTAGATTATATGAGTAAAATCCTAAAAGTGAACAAAGCAAAATTATAAGTATGTCTGTGAGGTATTTTAAAGGTAACTTTAGAGGCACCAAAATGTGTCAGTGCCATATTAATTAAAGAAAACAGAGCAATTCCTTTGGATTTGTTTGCCCAAGTGTGACTCCAAGTTTGAATTCTTTACCTCTCTTCCTGCACATTCCATCAGTGTTTAGCATAATGTTTCTAGCTTGTCTATAGTGTGTTTGCTATGCATCTATTTATGCCTGCCTAGTTTCTGTCTGTCTCTGGAAAAGGTGCTTGTACTATTTATTTAACAAGCAGAAAATATCACATGGGGAAGAAATGAGGATTAATTTTCAGAAATTGTTTACAGTATTACAAGGCTTTCACTAACATTAACTAACCTAAATTGACCCAGATAATAAAGTCAAACATGCTGTTTATCAGGCAACATCAATATGCTACTTCCAGCATTTATACCAGAAATTTGTTATATGAGATCACCTTGACTTATTTTCTTTTCAGCAAAAGATTACCATAATTTACAATCATATACACATGCATTACTCTCTGGGTCAGGGACATAAAAATACTTAATTTAAGATTACAGCTATACATTAGTTTTAGATGCTAAACCAGATTACATGGTCAGTCCAAGGCACGTAAAGTTGGTTATTACATTGTTATCATAAAAGGCAGGTTAGACAAATATGCTTGGAACACAGTGAAATAACAAGTCAAGTAACTTTAAGGTGAATTATGAACTCACTTGTTAGGTACAAAAGGTTTTACCCTCAATTGTAAAAGATATTTTCATAAAATTAATCGCTATTTACACTTTTGAGCTCATAAAATGAGCCATACAAAATATACACAGTAATATGAATCTAAGTGTAGGTATTAACTCGTATACTTTAGAAAAATTTCTGGATATCAATGCAGTGCTCAACCTTTGCAGATCACAAAAAGCTGATAGAATCATCAGTTACCAGGAAATGAGGAAAACATGTTTGTGTGTATGTATGTTGGTGGGTGTGTATTAAGCATGTATGAATTAGAATGCAAGTGAATGATTGATAAAGCAGAAAGTTATAGAAAGTGTAATATTTTTATAGGTCTATAAGTATTCTTTACAAGTAAGATTAACAATAATTGTCTCTGCTATCTTTATTAATATCTATTTTATTATCCCTTGTTCAAAAATAGCCTGAAATAGTATTTTAAAACTGAATATATGTAATTGCTACATATATATTTGTACTTCTTGTTTATATTTTTCCAAAAGGAAGCTATAATCTTTTAAATGACAGTTATAATTTTAATACTATAATCTTACTATTTTTACTAAACTTAAAATATTTTATAAGTCTGTTGATAAATAGTTGATGTAAACCATGCACGTGTTTCATTTTTGTGACTCAACAGTATGGGCTATGTATGTAACCTTAAAACCACATCTCAATTTAGGTAATAAATAAATATCTAGTCAACATTCTTTCCATGACTACTCTTCACTTCTGCAGTCATGTCAATTATAGTGGAACTCTACTCAACTTCTAGGTTATAAAGAACAGTAGTTTTTACTAGAAACTCATAATCACTGGCAGATCTTGAAAACATATTCACATATCTAAAATAGTGAACATTCTGCACTTTTTACTGTATTCCTAGCTTCCTATCTAACAGGCTCTGGTATTCATTATTCAATTCTCTGCATCTATACTTTTGATTAAATTATCGTAATCATTTAGAATTTATCTGCCTATTGTATTGCAGATGAACCTTTTAAAATATTAATTTTTACATTCAATATACTTTTTGGAGAGGAAAAAGATAATTTCATTTTATATCTGACAGTACATTATGAATGATAGTCAGGACAGGAAATCAAACATGAACATGAAGGCAGGCACTGAGTAAGAGTTCATGAAGGAATAGAATTACTATCTTGTCAGACTGATTTCTTATTCCAGTTGTTCAGAGATGACACTTGCAATAATATATCATCAGTCAAGAAAATACTCAATGAGCTTTTGCCTACTAGACAATCTAATGGAGATATTTTCTCAACTGAAGTTTCCTTTTTCTGTTTGACATTTATTAGACTATATTTGATCAAAACCAAAGAAGGAAAGAATGAAAGAATGAAAGAACAAAAGGAAGGAAGGAAGGAAGGATTTTCTTAAAGAACCAGTCTAGGTTTTATTGATTCTTTGTATAGTTTTTCCTTTCTACTTGGTTGATTTCAGGCCTGAGTTTGATTATTTCTGACTGTCTACTCCTCTTGGGTGTATTAGCTTCTCTTTGTTCTAGAGCTTTCAGGTGTGCTGTTAAGTTGCTAGTGTATGCTCTCTCCAGTTTCTTTTTGGAAACACTCAGAGCTATGAGTTTTCCTCTTAGCACTACTTTGATTGTGTCCTATAAGTTTGGGTATGTTGTGCCTTCATTTTCTTTAAATTCTAAAAAGTCTTTAATTTCTTTCTTTATTTCTTCCTTGAACAAGTTATCATTAAGTAGGGCATTGTTCAGTTTCCATGTTTATATGAGCTTTCTGTTGTTTTTGTTGTTATTGAAGACTAGCCTCTGTCTGTGGTGAACTGATAGGATGAATGAGATTATTTCAATCTACTTGTGTCAGTTGAGGATGATTTTGTAACCGATTATATAGTCAGTTTTGGAGAAGGTACCATGAGGTGCTGAGAAGAAGATATATTCTTTTGTTTTAGGATGAAATGTTCTATCAATATCAGTTAAATCCATTTGGTCCAAAATTTCTGTTAGTTTCATGGTGTCTCTGTTTAGTTTGTGTTTCCACGATTTGTCCTTTGATTAGAGTGGGGTGTTGAACTCACCTACAACTATTGTGTGAAGTACAATATGTGTTTTGAGCTTTAGTAAAGTTTCTTTTATGAATGTGGGTGCTCTTGCATTTGGAGCATTGGTGTTCATAATTGAGAGTTGTTCTTAGTAAAATTTTCCTTTGATGTGTATGAAGTGTCCTTCCTTATCTTTTATGATAATTTTAAGTTGAAAGTGGATTTTATTCTATATTCGAATGGCTACTCCAGCTTGTTTCTTGGGACCATTTGCTTGAAAAATTGTTTTCCAGCCTTTAATCTGAGTTAGTATCTGTCTTTGATACTGAGGTGTGTTTACTGTATAGAAGAAAATGTTGTGTCCTGTTCACGTATGCAGTTTGTTAGTCTATGTCTTTTTATTGTGGAATTGAGTCCATTGACCATTGATGTTAAGTGATATTAAGGATATGCCTGTCTTTTTGTTGTTAGAGGTGGAATTATGTTTGTGTGACTATTTTCATTTAGGTTTGTTGAAAGATTACTTTCATGGTTTTACTAGGGTGTAGTTTCCCTCCTTGTGTTAGAATTTCCCATCTATTATCCTTTGTAGTGCTGGATTTGTGGGAAGATATTGTGTAAATTTGGTTTTGTCATGGACTATTTGGTTCTTCCGTCTATGGTAATTGAGTTTTGCTGGGTATAGTAGCTTTGGCTAACATTTGTATTGTCTTAGGGTCTGTACAACATCCTTCCAGACTCTTCTAGTTTTTAGGGACCCTGGTGAGAAGTCTTGTATAATTCTCATAGGTCTGCCTTTGTATGTTACTTGACATTTTTCCTTTACTGTTTTTAATATTCTTTTCTTGTTTTGTGCATTTGTTGTTTTTACTGTTATGTGACAGGAGGAATTTCTTCTCTGGTCCAGTCTATTTGGACTTCTGTAGGATTCTTGTACGTTATTGGCATCTCATCCTTTAGGTTATGGAAGTTTTCATCTATAATTTTGTTGAAGATATTATTGGACTTTTAAGTTGGGAGTCTTCTCTCTCTCCTATATCTGTTTTCCTTAGGTTTGTTCTTCTCATTGTGTCCTGGATATCCTGGATGTTTTGGATTAGGAGCTTTTTACATTTTGTATTTTCTTTGTGGTGCCCATGTCTTCTATGGTATTTTCTGTACCTGAGATTCTCTCTTCTATCTCTTGTATTCTGTTGGTGATGCTTGTGTCTATGACTCCTGATCTCTTTCCTTGGTTTTCTATCTCCAGGGTTGTCTCCTTTTGTGATTTTTTTATTGATTCTAATTCCATTTTTAGATACTGGATGGTATTTTTAAATTCCTTTGCCAGTTTGGTTGCATTTTCCTGTAATTCTTTAAGAGATTTTTGTGTTTCTTCTTTAAGGGCTTCTACCTGTTTACCTGTGTTCTCCTGTATTTCTTTTATGGAGTTATTTATGTCCTATTTAAAGCCCTTTATCATCATGATGAGATATTATTTTAAATCAGTCTTGCTTTTCTGGTGTGTTGGGCTATCCAAGGCTTGCTATGGTAGGAGAACTGGGTTCTGATGATGCCAAGTAGCCTTGGTTTCTGTTGCTTATGTCCTTGCCCTTACCTCTATCCATCTGGATATCTCTAGTGTTAGCTGGTCCTGCTGTCTCTGACTGAGGCTTGTCCCTCCTGCAAGCCTGTGTGTCATTACTCCTGGGAGACTAGAGAGCTGTGGCACAGGGTCAGCTCCAGTGTGCAGATACAAATCTGAAGGAACCTCTCCCCGGCTTTTTCTTAGTTCTTGTATCCAGATGACTCTGGGCTGGTTCCTCTTAGGCCAGAAATTTGACCTGAGGTGGTGGTATAACCTGTGCTCCTTGATATGCTAGCACTACTGAGAGACCAGCTCTTCCCAGCGATATTTGTGTAGGGAGTGCTATGGCATAGGATCAGCTCTGGGTGCAGACTGAAACAGAAAGGCCATAGAATATATTTTGATCATATGTTTTTCCTCGCTATCTCCTCCCAAATCTTACCACTTCCTTACCTCTGCAATTTTATTCTTTCTCTAAAATAATATGATAAATAAAAATGTGATTTTAGTATTTTTTTTTACCTTCCATGTTTTTCTTTTTGCTAGTCCATGGCTTAATATGAATAAATTTCTCATGTTTTTTTTTTCTTTTTTTTTCTTTTCTAAGTTTTTTTTATTTACATTCCAAATCATTTCCCCTTTCCCGTTTCCTCCTTCCCCGAAAGTCCCATAAGCCCCCATCCCTCCCTCTTTTCCCCATTCAACCCCTTCTCACTTCTCGGTCCTGGCATTCCTCTACATCCAGTCTTTCCAGGACCAGGGGTCTCTCCTTCCATCTTCTTGGAAATCTATTGATATGCGAATTGTGTCTAGGGTATTCCAAGATTCTGGGTTAATATCCCCTTATCAGTGAGTGCATACTATGTGTGTTCTTTTGTGATTGGGTTGTCTTACTAAGGATGATATTTTCAAGTTCTGACCATTTGCCTAACAATTTCGTGAATTCATTGTTTTTAATTGCAGAATAGTATTCCATTGTGTAAATATACCACATCTTCTGAATCCATTCCTCCGTTGAGGGACATCTGGGTTCTTTCCAGCTTCTGGCTATTATAAATAAGGATGCTATGAACATAGTGGAGCATGTGTCCTTATTGCATGCAGGTAAAGCCTCTGGGTATATGCCCAGGAGTGGTATAGCTGGATCCTCTGGGAGTGTCATGCCCAGTTTTCTGAGGAACCGCCAGACTGCTTTCCAGAGTGGTTTTACCAGCTTGCAATCCCACCAGCAGTGGAGGAGTGTTCCTCTTTCTCCACATCCTTGCCAACAACTGCTGTCTCCTGTGTTTTTGATCTTAGCCATTCTGACTGGTGTGAGATGGAATCTCAGGGTTGTTTTGATTTGAATTTCCCTAATGACTAAGTATGATGAACATCTCTTTAGGTGCTTCTCAGCCATTAGATATTCTTCAGGTGAGAACTCTTTGTTTAGCTCTGTACCCCATTTTTTAATAGGGTTACTTGGCTCTCTGGAGTCTAACTTCTTGAGTTTGTTGTATATGTTGGATACAAATTGAAAATTTCTCATGTCAAGCAAGCACCTTACCCCTGGGTTCCATATCCAGACAGTCCTTACGGTCTTATAGTCTTATTAAATGCCCCTGAATCGCCTTGAAATTTTTAGAACTCTATTTCAGCTTTTCAAATATTTCTGTACTAAGCAAGTTTCATGAATCTTCTTCATACACATATATCTTAGTGTTATGAACCACATGTTATCTTTCCCTTAACTCAATGTCCTTTCTTAAAGGTTTACCTCTCAGAATTTCTTCCCTTCATTTATCTGTGATCCAGTATCATCTTTATTATAGAAATTATTGTGGTGGCAGTTTAAGAAAACTCCCATAAGCCCTCTCCCTTCCCGCTGTTCCCCCATTACCCCTGGGGAAGGGATAACCAGGAATGGGAAAACCATTTGAAATGTAAATAAAGAATATATTTAAAAAAAAGAGAATATTCTAAAAACTAAAAAGAAAAAGAAAAAAGAAAAAAAGAAAACTCTCTATTTCTTTTTATGCTTATTTTGCAAAAGATGATTCTTTGTTATTAGTAATATCTCATTCACTCAATTTCCTTGGCATGTTTTATAAGATAGATCTAGTAACTAAATGCTATCACATTGTTTTATCTAAGGATGTGCTTTTTCTTCTTCATTTATAAAATATAAATTATCACAACATGTTATTCTTAGTTGGAAAAATTCTACCCCTTCTATTAATTTGTGACCATGAGAGCGAGCATTCTGCAGAGAAGTCAACTGCAGATGAGTTGAGTCCTGTTTCCATGCTTTCTATTTCTTTACTATAACGATCTTGAGAATATTCTCTGATCATCCTTTTAAAAGTTCAATATGGTGTATCTTATGGTTAGTAGAGTTGAGAGGAGCTTTCCTAATGACCTATGAACTTCTGATACCTGTATATTGTATCTTACTCGAGGTTTCCTTTGCTTTCTGTTATTGTGTCTTTGAATAAATATTTTATGCTTTTGTTGAATCCCTCTTCCTGAATATTGGCTTTCATTAAAATTGTCCCAGTACTCCTGTATATTTTCCTCTATTAGTGTCATTTTAGTGTATTTTAATCTCCCTGAGCTATGCATTTTTAAACCAATGACTTTTGAGTTCTCTTTTTCTGCCTCTCATTCTATTCATTATGCTACCCATGCCATCTGTCACAGTTTAGTTCCACCTTGTGTATTTTACAGATCACAGACTTCTGTTTGATTTTTTAATTGCCTCTACCTTTCCATTAAACTTCTCTGTTAGAGTACTGAATCATTTATCTGTATTTCATCGGAGTTCATTACACTTCTTTAGGATAGGTGCTTAAAATTCTTACTTGATGGATTTCTTCAGGTAACTATTTTGTGTGCTTCTAATATTGTATTTTGACTGTTCTGTGACTTGTTAGTTTCCTAGCTCTCTTTTTGTTTTTACACGCCATAATCGTAATTTTGAAAGACAAAGTATTTATTCTGGTCTTCATACAGGCTTTGTGCCTGTATTAGAGAAGTTATGAGCAAGAGAGTTTTTGTTGTTGTTGTTGTTTTTGAGTTTTTTTAGTTCACTTGTTTGTTTGTTTTTTTCCTATTTCAGAACTAGATGGTAACCTAAGTGCACATCTGCTGTGAGTTTGCCATTTGTTTGTTGTCATTGTTGTAGCACTGGAGAGTCACCACAATCTAAGTCAGTTAGAAAGCTGTACTATAATTACCTAATATTGCTAGTCTATTCCTCAAACCTCTTCCTGTCATTAATGCAGATAGAGCTACATTATGCATTATATTTGTGGATTGTGAGATACAGTTATCCTCCAGGAAGTATGACCTTTAAAATTTATAATCTCATTTTTCTACATGTGGCTATAAAATTATCAAAATCAGTAGTGTTCTTTATACTCCTGAATTCAACACAGGAGATAGGAACTTGTATAAAAGGTCAGATTTACTCAAAGCTGAGCCTGGAGAATATAAAGAAGGTTGTACATGGCAATTTCCTCTATGGGAACAGTCAGAAAAAAATATTTTATATAAAAAAAAAGGTAGAGGCTCAAATAATGCAATGGGCAGGAAATGGAGCATTTATCCTGTATTCATAGTCATGCCATGCCTTCCTTTGTCTTCTCTGTTGAGGACAATTCAATGAATCTTTATTTTTCTGCAGCAAATTACCTTTATTTATCTTAATTATGAATGGGTTTCTCTTTTGTAAAAAAGGAAGAAAAAGAGAAATATGTAGAATGAATTGATAATGAAATGAAAGAAGAAAAAGCAAATGGAGAGAGAGAGAGAGAGAGAGAGAGAGAGAGAGAGAGAGAGAGAGAGAGAGACCTTAAAAACTTAAAAATAACCTTTGCTCTGATTATATTATTATACAGAGTTATACCCATTCCACTGAGAGGCCATCTTAGGACTGGTCTTCATTTCAAAAGAAAAAACCTGAAAACTCAACAAGCAGCTGAACTCAAGATGCACCCAAGTTCCAGGAAGAACCACATAGTTTGTCTCTGGCCCATTCCCAAGAGTTAATCCTTAGTGACTTCCTAGCAAAAGCCAATCAAGATTTGTTTGATAGCTCCAGATGTACTTTCAGTCCACTTGTGGTTGTTCATGGTTTTGCTTCAGAGACCCCACCTGTTGGCTTATAATAGTCATTTAATTAGATGCCTGCCAGGCTGTAAACTCCCTATAGATATTTCCTATAAAACCTTGTCCCTCTGAGGGCTCTGGGCCTCACCCTACTGTCCTGCTATGTCAGGTTTGTAGGTGAGTCCATGCTCAATCTTAAATAAAGACCCTAGTGAGATTATATTAGAATCATCTCCTTTGTCATCTTTTTGGGGTTGCTGAAAGCTTTATGAATGGACACAATACACAGCCCATAAAGACCCTCAATTGAAGGGCACATTTAACTGAGAAAAACTCATCAATGAAGACCACCTCAAGCAGCCACAGATGAGACAGACCCAAATGAAATTCTCTCACTCAGGAAAACTTTGTTTCCTTCTAGTATCTGGGATTCCAGAGATTATGTCTACAGGTACACTCTTGACTAAATAGAAACAGTGAGTATCTATCCATGCCTGGTTTTACCAGGAAATCCATTAATTTCAAAGCAAAGACTTTTATTAGCTATTCTGCATTGTCTTTGAGAAATACATGCTTTATGATTTTATGTAGTCTATTATCTGGTTTCACGTACATGCAGAGGATCATATATTACTTGTGAACTGAAGCTGACACTATATTTGATGGCTATATAAACTGATAACTGTCAATCTATGTTGGTTACAGGATTCTACCTGGAGCCATAACTCCTATAAAGGCTTTGAAAATACTGGCCTGGCAATAGCTGCTCAACTTAAGGCTGGACAACGATAGAGATAATAGTCTATGGAAAACAGGGCTGGATGGTTGTTCTTTCAGTCTCTGCACCACACTTTGTCTCTGTATCTTCCCTCATGAGTAATTTGAACTCCCTTCTAAGAATGACCAATGTATCCACACCTTGGTCTTCTTTCTTCATGAGCTTCATGTGGTCCATGAATTGTATTTTGGCTATTCTGAGCTTCTGGGCTAATATCCACTTATCAGTGAGTGCATACCATGTGTGTTCTTTTGTGATTGGGTTACCTCAGTCAGGATGCCCTACCTGGGGATCCATCCCATATACAGTTTCCAAATCTAGACACTATTGTGGATGTCAACAAGTGTTTGCTGACAGGAGCCTGAGATAGTTGTCTCCTGAGAGGCTCTGCCAGTGCCTGACAAATACAGAAGTGGATGCTCACAGCCAACCAATGGACTGAGCACAAGGTCTACAATGAAGGAGCTAGAGAAAGGACCAAAGGTGCTAAAGAGATTTGCAGTCCCATAGAAGAAACAACAATATGAACCAACAAATACCCCCAGATCTCCCAAGGATTAAACCACCAAACAAAGAGTACACATGGCTCCAGCTGTATATAAAGCAGAAGATGGTCTTATTGGACATCAAAGAGTGGAGAGGCCCTTGGTCCTGTGAAGGCTTGTTACCACAGTGTAGTGGAATGCCTTGACAGGGAAGCTGG
The DNA here is from genome assembly GCA_036184795.1 of Tokudaia tokunoshimensis. NCBI lineage: Eukaryota > Metazoa > Chordata > Mammalia > Rodentia > Muridae > Tokudaia > Tokudaia tokunoshimensis. The sequence goes on along the minus strand of BTHU01000013.1, from coordinate 52,643,664 downwards.
AGTGGGTGGGTTGGTGAGCAGGGGTAGGAGGTTTGGGATAGGGGGTTTTCCTGGGGGAGTGGGAAATGAGGAAAGGGGATAATATTTGAAATGTAAGTAAAGAAAATATCTAATAAAAAAAGAAAAGAAAACCAAGCTGAATCTGTACTGTACAGCTTAGTCTTAAGCTGTAAGGTCGTGGGCAGTCTGTGGTGTGGGAAATTCTAGACACCCTCCAAAACAAACAGTTATGGAAGTCAAAACTCCTGTCACTTTCCCTAACATGTAAACCTTCACCAGACATTCGGTTCAGAAAATGTGGTACGTTTACACAGTGGAGTACTACTCAGCTATTAAAAATAATGAATTCATAGGCAAATGAATGGAACTAGAAAATATCATCCTGAGTGTGGTAACACAATCACAAAAGAACACACATGTTATGCACTTGCAGATAAGTGGATATTAGCCCAAAAGCTAGGAACACCCAAGATACAATTCACAGACCACATGAAGCTCAAGAAGAAGGAAGACCAAAGTGTGGATACTTTTATCCTTATTGGAAAGTTTATCAAAATACTCATGGCTAACAGCCAACCAATAGAATGAACATAGGGTACCCAATGGAGCAGCTAGAGAAAGGACTCAAGACCTGAAGTGGTTTGTAGCCCTGAAGGAGGAACAATATTATGTACCAACCAGTATTGCCGGGTTTTTTTTTTTTTTTTTTTGGTCACCATGAAGATAGATTCCCAGCACTAAATAATCAATGTTTTCAAAGAAAACTAGTTGAGGTCTGTTAAATTTTTCTATAGGAATTAAGAAGTTAACCATAATTCTAGTGAATCAATCTACTATACCTTTATTTTTTTTTATTATTTTTTTCATGATAGACCTTTTTGCTCTCAGTTTCATACTGGGAACTAAAAGAACTGTTTGAATTAAAGTTGAAAAGAAATATGTGGGGCCTACTCAGGTCTGCATGTGCATTCTGATACAACTGTTTTCATATATTTGTGTGATTCTTTTCATGGTTTTGTTTTGGAATGTCTAACCATTTAATAATCAAAAATTATACATGACCATAGACATGTATTGTTTGCTTATTTATTTTAACTTATCTATTTACTTTGTACTATGTCCCATCATAGTACTTTAAATGGAAAACAAAATGTCACAGGAAGTTAACAACTTCCCATATGAATATACCTCCCCTGAATAATAATGAAGTTACAAAGTAGGAATCCTTTATAATCTCTCAAAATTGAAGGTTTCATAAAGATATCTAACAGTATAAAAACCACAGTTCCAGAATTTAAAAAAAAAAATGGGCAAGTTGGATCTACTGGGACAACAGCAGATCATTGTGAAGAATTCCTGTGATTAAAATCCAATGTATCTTCTCCATGCCACCTTTGCCTGGAGTCTGCTGTGAAGCACACAGAAGCAGTGGCAGCAGATATTCTTCTGTTGTAGTCGTTTGTCTCTCAAACAAGTTTTCTGTAACATAGAAGTATAAATATCTGCGTCTGATGATTTCAGCTGCTTGCTGGGCCTTTCAGAGGGCAGTGATCAGCCTTTAACTCTTAAAAGTTCCATTTCAAACTATCACTATTTGCAGACGATATGATAGTATACATAAGCGACCCAAAGAACTCCACCAGAGAACTCCTACAGCTGATAAACGACTTCAGCAAAGTGGCCGGATATAAAATCAACTCAAGCAAGTCAGAAGCCTTCCTATACTCAAAGGATAAGCAGGCTGAGAAAGAAGTAAGAGAAATAATACCCTTTACGATAGCCACAAACCATATTAAGTATCTTGGCGTGACGCTAACCAAACAAGTGAAAGATCTGTATGACAAGAACTTCAAGTCTCTGAAGAAAGAAATTGAAGAAGACCTCGGAAGATGGAAAAATCTGCCATGCTCATGGATTGGCAGGATTAATATAGTAAAAATGAGCATCTTACCAAAAGTAATACACAGATTCAATGCAATCCCCATCAAAATCCCAACTCAATTCTTCATAGAGTTAGAAAGAGCAATTCAAAAATTCATCTGGAATAACAGAAAACCCAGAATAGCTAAAACTATTCTCAAGAGTAAAAGAACCTCTGGGGGAATCAGTATCCCGGACCTCAAGCTGTACTACAGAGCAATAGTGTTAAAAACTGCATGGTATTGGTACAGTAACAGACATGTAGATCAATGGAACAGAATTGAAGACCCAGAAATGAATCCACACTCCTATGGTCACTTGATCTTTGACAAAGGAGCTAAAACCATCCAGTGGAAAAAAGATAGCCTTTTCAACAAATGGTGCTGGCTCAGCTGGAGGTCAACATGCAGAAGAATGCAAATTGACCCATCCTTATCTCCTTGCACTAAGCTCAATTCTAAGTGGATCAAAGATCTCCACATAAAACCAGACACACTGAAACTAATAGAAGGGAAACTAGGGAAGAACCTTGAACATATGGGCACAGGGGAGAATTTCCTGAACAGAACTCCAATAGCTTATACTCTAAGATCAAGAATAGACAAATGGGACCTCATTAAATTACAAAGTTTTTGCAAGGCAAAAGACACCGTCAAAAAGACAAAGCGGCAACCAACTAACTGGGAAATGATCTTTACCAACCTTACATCCGACAGAGGGCTAATATCCAAGATATACAAAGAACTCAAGAAGTTAAACTCCAGAGAGGCAAGTAACCCTATTAAAAAATGGGGTACAGAGCTCCACAAAGAGTTCTCACCTGAAGAATATCTAATGGCTGAGAAGCACCTAAAGAGATGTTCATCATCCTTAGTCATTAGGGAAATGCAAATCAAAACAACCCTGAGATTCCATCTCACACCAGTCAGGATGGCTAAGATCAAAAACACAGGAGACAGCAGTTGTTGGCGAGGATGTGGAGAAAGAGGAACACTCCTCCACTGCTGGTGGAATTGCAGGCTGGTACAACCACTCTGGAAAGCAGTCTGGCGGCTCCTCAGAAAACTGGGCATGACACTTCCGGAGGATCCGGCTATACCACTCCTGGGCATATACCCAGAGACTTTACCTGCATGCAATAAGGACACATGCTCCACTATATTCATAGCAGCCTTATTTATAATAGCCAGAAGCTGGAAAGAACCCAGATGTCCCTCAACGGAGGAATGGATTCAGAAGATGTGGTATATTTACACAATGGAATACTACTCTGCAATTAAAAACAATGAATTCACGAAATTCCTAGGCAAATGGTCAGAACTTGAAAATATCATCCTTAGTGAGGTAACCCAATCACAAAAGATCACACATGGTATGAAGTCACTGATAAGGGGATATTGACCCAGAATCTCAGAATACCCTAGACACAATCAGCATATCAATAGATTTCTAAGAGGATGGAAGGAGAGACCCCTGGTCCTGGAAAGACTGGATGTAGGGGAACGCCAGGACAGAGTAATGAGAGGGGGTTGAACGGAGAAAAGAGGGAGGGAAGGGGGCTTATGGGACTTTCGGGGAGGGAGGAAACGGGAAAGGGGAAGTGATTTGGAATGTAAATTAAAAAAATAAAATAAAATTAAATTAAAAAAAAAAAAAAAAAAAAAAAAAAAAAAAGTTCCATTTCCAAGAATTCATAGTTGAGTGAGGGTCCTTTAGTATTGGAGTTTTATGAAGACATTCCAATTTTAAACTGTAACAACTGTGCATATTAACCACATACCTTACATAGTGCTTATAATTTTCTCTATGGCTCCTATTCTAACTCTGAGCATCCTCTTTCTGGAAGACACAACTAAAATAGACCTCTGTGATGTTGGTCACCCTCACACAGGATACTCTTTTATGAGTTCTACTGTAGAAAATAATATTACTTTATATCAAGGATTTATCTGACCAGTTAACTCTGAAATGACTACTTCCCCATTTATTTTAAATTGTACATCATTTGCCATAATCAGTTTTCCTATATGTATGAATTCACCTCCATGTACACTACCTTCTGAGCTCCTAGACCAAGTGTTCTATCCTGAGTCATCCAAGTACGATTCAAAATCATTCATTATTTCTTATGTTTTGGGACACATTTCACCTATTCTTTCACTTACACTGAGGTTATAGGGGAAAGAGATCGAATTTGCACTTTGTCTTGCTAATGGGAATCTTATTTATTGACTTCAAATTGGAACATTTGTCAGGGAATTGCTACCCTATTCTAAAGTTTGTGATGGGTTCCCAAAACTCTGATAATAAAACAAACAATTCAGGTTTAAAAATCCTAAAGTCTTGATTTTATGAATGAAAGTCTAATAATTAATGTTCCATACTGAATTAGCATTATCTTACTTTCCTCAGTCAAGGGATTTCTAATATAAGCATCTTTTTAATTGTATTAATCACCCTGTGTTCAAATTTCCCTTCTCTCTCCCAATAAAAGAGAGCAGGAGTGAGAGTGAGAGAAAGCAAGAGAGATTGAGATTCTACAAGAGAATCTTTTTGTTCTTGGCCTGTAACAATTGTCAGATAAATTATTCTCAGTTTTAGCTTGTTTCATTTCAAACAATTTAAATTTAGCTATTTAATCTTTCTCCACCTATTCCCCAAATGCAAATACACTGTATCTATTTACACAGTGTCTTCCAGTGGAATTTTAGCTCACTTTATAATGTTTGTTTTTTGTTCTGTTTACAAAGTTACAATGTATAAAATAATATTGCTGTTTTCTTTGTCATTAATACAGGACTCTCATTGATATCCTTTAGCTAATCCAACCCCGGGAGCTTACTTTTCTCACTGTTTTACAAGATACCTTTGTATATAACTGGACAGAGACAGAAAATAAACTAAAATATAGCACTATTCCATAGGAAGGATGAGACCATCAACATATCAGTTGAAAACTTCTATAATAGTCCTGTTTTTAATAAGGAGGATGATATAAAACTTCCACATCAAGCAGTTAGTGAGGGAAGCTTCTCAGAGTAAATAACTAGCATTTGGAGAAATAAATATGTGCTGTAGAGGGACTTTTTAAGGAAATTTACAGCTGTTGGAGGATTCCAGCACCACACAGTTCATAGGGAAGGAAATATCTGAGTTTTACATGTTAATGTCATAGTAATCCATAACAGAGACTTGAAGGGAATGTGCAAAAAGGATGCTGTATAAAATGCTACTACAAGAATAAGAAGGGGAGAATAGTACCTGTTCAATTTTCATGTGTTAATTTTCCAGGTAAATAAATAATATCTTAACGGATATGTGCAATGGTAATGTTAAAAAGTCTCAGGCTCTCAACAAAGATAGAGATAATGTATACTTCAGATTGATGGACTATAATAGTTGATATTGTAGTTTGTGAATATCTACCTAGGAATACTTCTGAGACCAAACAGCCTGGTATATACTAATAATGAAAAGAAATTAAGTGAAGGGGAAAATAAATTGGAATTAGCAAGACTGTTTAGAGAACACCATCCAGTATACTTTTTCAGGGAAATACTCAAATATTTAAACCTTAATATTGATGTAATATTTAAAGTTCACTTAGATAATTGGCTAATAATCAAGTAATAATTTTTGCATTTATTGATGTTAAAATGATTGTATAGTAATTAAGTACACATCAAAATTAGAATTGGTTTCTCAGATATGATGCTTCAAAAAATTAATTTTCATTTTTTTTAAATATTCTTGTTTGAAATATCTTCTTCAGTTTTCAATTCATAATTCATAATCACTATAGCATCATGAATTAACACATGTATTGCACATGCCACTTATGAGTATGGTATAAAATATTTGAATCCAATCCAACTAATAAATATAATATTGCTTATATTTTTTATTTCAGTTTTAAAGTCAACTATAAATGATATATTCATTTTTACTAATCTAATTTCTTATTGATCTTACTTATACTAATAAAATTAACTATGACTATATGTAATAATGAAACCAAAAAGTAACATTCCTACAAAGCAAATATAATTAGTTTCATCATAAAATTATTATATAATACTTCAGATTTTACTGCCAAATTCTGGCAGAAGCATAGTAACTTTTCATGTATAAATTCTATGGTGGCTAAAATGACAAAAACATTAACAAACTTTTCCACATTTTAAACTTTGTAATTTAAATTCAATGAAAAGAGCATTTGAATTATTAAGATTAAAATGACTTTTGTAGAACGACAAGCATCATCTGTATATAATTAATATTAAACCTATAATATAAATGTTTTTCAATTTCTGGGTTTATCATCCCTTTTCTACTTATTCACAGCAAAGACTGGATGCTGTGCATTAATTTCAAATCAATTCAACTTCAAACCACAGGTGATAACTGACTATATAGGCTTTTAAGTGGAGCCATGTCAGATTTATTGCCTCATGGCATTCTTAAATAAGTAAGAAGTAATCGAAATGCTACATACCTGAACAAACTTTTAATGTTTGATGAGATATTAAGTGGTTATATGGGACTCAAGAGGTGTCGGTTTTAGGGACTTGGAAGAAAATAAACATTGTTAAACACTCCAAAACATTCAGAGAGATCAAACAGATTGATGGTATCCTTATCAAAGTTTACCAACATCATTTTATAAATGATCACTAAAACCAATCTGTAAGATTGTACAGAATCACATACACATATATACAAACACATACACACACACACACACACACACACTTCAAAATTATTTTAGGAAAAGTGTTCAAAACAGGATACATTCTGCCATGAGACTACAAAGACATACTACCATACCATACAGTAGTAACAAAAAAGTAGCAACACAATGACTTGATGCCTGATGACATATCCAGAGATGAGTGAATGGCTGAACTTTCATTGGAAAACATTCTCCTTACAGTAAATGGTAACTAATACAGCAAACCACACCTGAGCAGTGTGCAGATAACAAGAGGCATCGGAACACTCAGTCCTATTTATATGTCTCCACAAAACCACCCTCCTCAATGTTCATTGATATGTGAGAAAGAGGTAGAGGTAGTGAATAACTGCAAGGTAACAGTGTCTACCAGACAAAACAAGACATGCATAATAGGACTCACAGAGGTAGTGACCATATGCACAGGGCAAGCATAGATCCTAGCCAACACTGACAGTGGTAAATTAACATAGAATCTATTCTTAATATAAATGAGTAACCTTAATTTTTATACATAGAAAAGATTGTGTTCATCAACAAATGACCATTTAATGACAACTTATCTATAAAACTGAGATATTCTAGGCACACTTAAAAAGCAGATTCATACATGCAGGATACATACAAATAAAATACAAGTAAATAAATCATTTAAAACTGTGATAATATTTATCCATAAAAATAATAAAATTCTTTTTTTTTCTTTTTTTTATTTATTTTATTTTATTTTTTTAATTTACATTCCAAATCACTTCCCCTTTCCCGTTTCCTCCCTCCCCGAAAGTCCCATAAGCCCCCTTCCCTCCCTCTTTTCTCCATTCAACCCCCTCTCGTTACTCTGTCCTGACGTTCCCCTACATCCAGTCTTTCCAGGACCAGGGGTCTCTCCTTCCATCTTTTTAGAAATCTATTGATATGCGGATTGTGTCTAGGGTATTCCGAGATTCTGGGTCAATATCCCCTTATCAGTGACTGCATACCATGTGTGTTCTTTTGTGATTGGGTTACCTCACTAAGGATGATATTTTCAAGATCTGACCATTTGCCTAGGAATTTCGTGAATTCATTGTTTTTAATTGCAGAGTAGTATTCCATTGTGTAGATATACCACATCTTCTGAATCCATTCCTCCGTTGAGGGACATCTGGGTTCTTTCCAGCTTCTGGCTATTATAAATAAGGCTGCTATGAACAAAGTGGAGCATGTGTCCTTATTGCATGCAGGTAAAGTCTCTGGGTATATGCCCAGGAGTGGTATAGCCGGATCCTCCGGGAGTGTCATGCCCAGTTTTCTGAGGAACCGCCAGACTGCTTTCCAGAGTGGTTGTACCAGCCGGCAATTCCACCAGCAGTGGAGAAGTGTTCCTCTTTCTCCACATCCTCGCCAACAACTGTTGTCTCCTGTGTTTTTGATCTTAGCCATCCTGACTGGTGTGAGATGGAATCTCAGGGTTGTTTTGATTTGCATTTCCCTAATGACTAAGGATGATGAACATCTCTTTAGGTGCTTCTCAGCCATTAGATATTCTTCAGGTGAGAACTCTTTGTGTAGCTCTGTACCCCATTTTTTAATAGGGTTACTTGCCTCTCTGGAGTTTAACTTCTTGAGTTCTTTGTATATATTGGATATTAGCCCTCTGTCGGATGTAAGGTTGGTAAAGATCCTTTCCCAGTTAGTTGGTTGCCGCTTTGTCTTTTTGACAGTGTCTTTTGCCTTGCAAAAACTTTGTAATTTAATGAGGTCCCATTTGTCTATTCTTGATCTTAGAGCATAAGCTATTGGAGTTCTGTTCAGGAAATTCTCCCCTGTGCCCATATGTTCAAGGTTCTTCCCTAGTTTCCCTTCTATTAGTTTCAGTGTGTCTGGTTTTATGTGGAGATCTTTGATCCACTTAGAATTGAGCTTAGTGCAAGGAGATAAGGATGGGTCAATTTGCATTCTTCTGCATGTTGACCTCCGTATTAAATGCCTACAATATTAGATATTATGTTTTAACAATTAAATTTCCTGAGTTCTATCTTACACTGACAGTTTTTCTTCTCTTTTAGTGAGGAATTGTAGCTGTTTCATTGCATCTCAGTTTATATATTTATTCATGGAATAAAAACTACCTTAGTTACTTATAATCCTTGGACATTATAAATAAATAATACTATTAATTTATATATTCTTGTGAAAAGCTTTCAACTTTTTAAAATAACTTTCAAATACTTTGATTTAGATAATACAAGCTAAGAATTTGTCAGTTTTCTTGGAAGCCACCAAACTGTCCCAGATAGCAGAACCATTTAGAATACCTGCAAGAACTTAAGAAGTTTTTCTTGCATTTCATAATGTCAATGTTGTAGATTTGTGCATTCTAGTAGGTTATGCAGTAGTAACTCACTGTCCTTTTGGTTTGGATTTCTCTTCCATCATATGCAATAACTTTTTCATATACTTATTTCTCACTGCTACTTGTATATGGTTTAGGTATTAATTTGAAGGCATTCAGCAGTATCTACATGACTGTGAAATGTTATTTCAGAGCATAACTCTCAAGGTATTTATAGAAGGGTTGGAAATCTGTATCTATTTCATACAAACATAAAATAAATAGAATTAACCAGTAAATGAGTCTTTATTAAGTATTGAAAAATAGTGTAACATATCTCAAAATGTACTAAAATCCTTTTTCTCAAACAATTATATTAATAAGAACACTATCATGTATTGAAATGGCAAAATGAGGAAAATATTCCTGTTCTTTGAAAGGTGTATTTGTTAATTACTTGTTATTGTTCCCCAGGGCTTGTCTTTAATATGTCTTTTATCAGAACTTTTCTGATCTTATGGTTTGGTTTCACTTTTTATGACATCTTGTTTAAATAGTTCTGGAATGGAAAAGTATTACGTGAAATTATTATGAATTATATTTATCATTGATTATCAACTTGATGATTTTTAGAGTTGTCATGGAAACAAACTTCTGAGTTTGCCTGTGAGGGATTATCTAGATTAAGTTTAAATGGGAAGACGAAAAAAAATGTGTCTAGTATTGTTCAATGACCTGATGTCTTAGACGAGAGGCAGAAAGAAAGAGAGAGGGGGAGAAGGGGAAAGGGAGAGGGAGAGGGAGAACGAGAGGGGCAGGGGTAGAGGGAGAGGGAGAGAGAGAGGAAGAGGGAAAGGAAGAGAGACATATTGTAATTTCAGTTAGTCCTTACGTTGGATGTGAAACTATTGAAGTGTAGGGACATTCTCACTCAGCTTCTTAACTTTTTGTTTATCTTTTTGCTAAATATTAACTATGATGTATTTGTAACAACCTATCATAAGTAAAAAAGTTAACAATCAAATGTTTATAGAAAGAAAATAAAAACAACCATTCTATTTTTCCAAAGCAGCCAGCACAGACTATTATGCCTCCCAAGAAAAGATGGGTTTGGTTCAAACTTATTTGTAATTGGTTACAGACTTTACTTATAATTTTATTTCCTAAGTGTATATATGTTTGAGACAGAATATCACTCTGTAACTCAAGATGGACTGAAGCTCATTATATAGCTGTCTACGGCTTTGGAAACATAAAGTGATTTCCCCGACTCTGTCTATCAAGTGCTGGGAAGATACATGTTAGGAGGAATGATACCTGATAGCCATGATACCCACCTCTGTTTTTTATTTATATGTAAATATATGTTAATATTTGGCATGATATCATTCATGAATACAAATATATCCCTCATCTTTGTGTCTTGGTACCATGCTAAAGGATAACTGCTGAATACTGAAAACCAACATCACTACCAGACGCTCTTGTAACAATTTACCAGCACTTTATATTTAGCATCAAATGCATCAAAACATTTTAGTTCTCTAGGGGTTGAAGAAAGTGTTGAATTTTAATGTGGTTTATAAAAAAAAAGTTTATATTGTGTACCTATTTCCATATGTTTTAACTTTGGAAATAGGTACATAATATAAACTTTTTTTTATTTTATATCTGTATATTTTCTATAGTAAAGCATTGTTGATTTACTTAAAGAATATCAATGGCAGTAATCACTTACCTTTCACTCTTTCATTCAAAAAATGATTAAATATGATGTAAACTATAATCCTTTACAATGACACTAAATTTTTGAATGGAGAGATGAATAAAAGGCTGAGGGGAACTCCCTTAAATTCAGGAACTTGGTAGAAATTTTTATCAGTGCAGAGTGATACCAAAAGTACTAGAGAACAAATTCCTTAAACATCAGAATTTCAGTTTTCAGAATACTAGCAAACAAAGTAAAACTAATTGGAAATTTTTTATAAACATTAAGTTTAATAATATACATCATTAAAGAAAGAAACTTTTAAAGAAATATTCTTTGAAAGTTATTTGAGTCATATTATTAATTTATAAAAGTATTTCTTAAAAGAGTCATGGTTTTATGATTTTATTTGTACCATCACAAAATTATAGCTATATTAATTTATTAATAATTACATATCAACTGAGACTTAAAGTTTTTAAATAAATCTGGCAACCTTAAGGAGTTGTGTTTTGAACAATTTGAGTCATTTAACTTAATAACTGAGTAAATTAGTTTGGTTGTGTTGGCAAAGATGACTTTTGTTGTGATGTGGAGCTCAGCCAAATAATGTTATTTTCTTTCTGATTGGATACTGAGTCACATAATGTGCAAACAGTTATAGTAATACTTAAATAGAGTAGCACATGGTTTGATTATAATTAATCAAAGCCATCTTGAGCTTTGAGTTTTGTTTCAGTAATAAATATGTATGTTATTATTATATGTACAAATATATTATTATTCACACATTCCTTGTTTAATAGTTAACAGTTCAAGTAAAGCTGATAGTTTCAACTAGTAACATAAAACATCACTTGAGCTACCTTGATTTTGTTCATTTTCAATCTTTCTACTTGATCTAAGTGGTTTAATGCAATGCACAGTTTTAGATTTCTGAATGTTTAATAATTTTGGAACACATGATAAACTGGTAAAAGATCCCTTTTAGTTACATTTCTATTACTGGGCGGGGACACTGTAGCCAAGGCAGATTAAAAAATAAAGCATTTACTTGGGAGCTTGCTTATAGTATCAGAAGTTAATTCGTGACCATCATAGTTTGGAATGACGCAGTAAACAGTCTGGAATGGTGCTAGGTAGTAGTTGATAGCTTACATGATCTACAACCATGTCCATGTGGCAAAAGAGAATGAGACTGGGCCTGCTTAGGCTTTTGAAATCTCAGTGTCCACCCTTAGTGACATGCTTTACACAATAAGGCCAAACCCATTACTAATATTCCTAAAGTGTTCACCGCTGGGAACCAAGCATTCAAATGAATGAGTCTATGAATGTGATGCTGAAGGATCATAGAAGGCCTCAAATATTAAAATAATTTAATAAATATAGGCATTACTGGATGTTATAATAAATTAATATTAATTTCTGAACATTGTTTTTAGTTTTATCTAATAATAAATTCTAAATATTGTTTTATATCATATATGTGTTTTTATTAATGAAACATAAATCTTTAGATTGAGTTTTGTAGTTAGTTTCCTCATTGAAATTTAAATATATTTTCATACATTAATCAATATTCTATGCTAATCAACTTACAACCATTATTAAATTAGAATATGTTAATTAATAATTGTTTAAAGACAATTTGTTATCCTCTTAGAAAAATGCTGTCTGTTTCAAGTAAATACACATAGTAAATGAAATATCTTATAAATAATAGATGATAAATTCAACATTGTAAATAAATTAAGTATATATGGGTATATATGGGTGATTTATTTAAAAAATAGTTTTATGTAAATTTAGTTTTGGAATACTTTAGTATTTCATTTAATGTATGTATTGTCAATGATTAGTATGAAGTAATTCTGTGAATACCAAGGGAGCTCATCCATAAATTAAACATAGAAGTTCAGTTTCAGTGGAACAGAGTTGAATGGTGAGCAGAGAAAGTTTGAAAGAAGGAGCAGAGTTTGATCAACAGTTACAAAGTTGTGTTTGATTGGAGAAATAATATCATATATTCTATTGCATAGTAGAGAAATAGTTGGCAACATTAATGTAGTGTATACTTCAAAATGTGAAAACGTTGACATTTTGACGGAGAAGTGAAAAATATACAACTTGACCTAGATTCAGCTGCTAAATGATGGATACAAACACCAAACATCACAAGGTATTACAATAAATTTAGTCAGTGTTAAAAATTCTATTTTTTCTTTTAGAAATATTTTTGATTAAATAAATCTCATTTATTAATATATTTAATTATATATTAAGTAGAATAATTTGTCATTTAATACTTAATAGATGCATTTGCATATTTAAATGTTGCTGTATTTGATTAATTACTAAAGCGAAAAGCTTCATTAATCAAACTTAAAATTAAGGAGTAAAGATGATTAAAAGTTATTCAGTATACAGTTACCAGATGAAATGATTCAGTGCAGTGAATTGCATTTATTATAGGAACTATTGTAATGATGTAATGTCAACAGTGCAACTTAAATGACCAATTTGTGCTAATTCACAGGAATATATATGAAATTCAAAATAGCCATGCAAGGCAATTGTCTTCATTAGCAGGACTTTGTTGCTAAATATATATAATTAGTGAATATAGATAGATAGATAGATAGATAGATAGATAGATAGATAGATAGATAGATAGATACATTTCTCAAATGATTCTCTAGTATCCTTTATTTCTTACATTCTAGGACATATCAAAACTTCAACCATTAAAACATTTTACTCCCTCATTTCTTTAACAGTAATGCTATCTGGGTTACCTTTTACTTAATAGTGTTGATAGATTGTATTTCCTGTTACTCTAGATTTTTGATATGTTTTTTGAAACAGGTCTTCAGATAAAACCTCCTATTTTCTTGATAAATAAGTATTCTTGTTTTGACTTTTAAATTTAAATATCTATGATGAAAATTTATATGTCACTTTACTGTTTTCCCTTTGATTCCTTCTAATGAGTATTCACATATATGTGTGCATACACACACACTCATATTTTTGTCTGTTTTCTCATTTTTTTTATTTATTTTATTTTATTTTTTTAATTTACATTCCAAATCACTTCCCATTTCCCGTTTCCTCCCTCCCTGAAAGTCCCATAAGCCCCCTTCCCTCCCTCTTTTCTCCATTCAACCCCCTCTCGTTACTCTGTCCTGGCGTTCCCCTACATCTAGTCTTTCCAGGACCAGGGGTCTCTCCTTCCATCTTTTTAGAAATCTATTGATATGCGGATTGTGTCTAGGGTATTCCGAGATTCTGGGTCAATATCCCCTTATCAGTGACTGCATACCATGTGTGTTCTTTTGTGATTGGGTTACCTCACTAAGGATGATATTTTCAAGATCTGACCATTTGCCTAGGAATTTCGTGAATTCATTGTTTTTAATTGCAGAGTAGTATTCCATTGTGTAGATATACCACATCTTCTGAATCCATTCCTCCGTTGAGGGACATCTGGGTTCTTTCCAGCTTCTGGCTATTATAAATAAGGCTGCTATGAACATAGTGGAGCATGTGTCCTTATTGCATGCAGGTAAAGTCTCTGGGTATATGCCCAGGAGTGGTATAGCCGGATCCTCCGGGAGTGTCATGCCCAGTTTTCTGAGGAACTGCCAGACTGCTTTCCAGAGTGGTTGTACCAGCCTGCAATTCCACCAGCAGTGGAGGAGTGTTCCTCTTTCTCCACATCCTCGCCAACAACTGCTGTCTCCTGTGTTTTTGATCTTAGCCATCCTGACTGGTGTGAGATGGATGTTTATATTTATGGTTTTATGAAATTTAAAAATTATGTATGTGAATATTTTATGTCTCCATGATATCCTACCCTCACTCTACTCCCTGAGCTATTCTCAGAAAGCCCTGATAAATATTCCTCTCAAATCCATGCTATGTTTTGCTAATTCACATTGTTTTATCTTCTAAGTACAGTCAATAGTGCCCACAAATTGATAAATATGGACTCATTTGCCACACTCATAAAAAAGTAATTTCCCTTCCTTAGTAGCCATCAACTGCCAAATAGTTTGTCAGCTAGGGTTGTGGGCTCATTAAAATCTCCCCTACCAATGCTGGAAAGCTTAACTGATATATCTTATTCAGGTCTTGTGCAGGTAACCAATCTTAAATTGTGTTCTTTCTCTCAATTCTTTGGCAATGTTTATGGTCCTTGGGATGTGGTCAGTTTGATATAGATGTTCCATTTATGTTTGTGCCCTCATAGTCTTTCATTATCAATATTTAGAACAGTTTTGAGGCTTGTATTTTATTCTCATATTCTATGAATTAAAAATAAAATTTTCCTTACTTTCAGACAACTGCAAACATCTAAGCAAGGTAAAACTGGATTTGTAGGTGTCCTCATTAGGTATACTAGTGTTGTAATTAAACAATGTCATCAAAAGCAAATTGGGGAGAGCAGGGTTGGGTTGACCCACACATTACAGTGCAGCCGACCATTATGTAGAGTCATCTGAAAGTCTATGGAGAACATTACCTTCATAACACCTGGTTGTACAGCATTTTATTATTTGATGATTGATTAGGAGGGTAGAGTCCACTGAAAGTGGTGTTATACTTGGCCGAGAGGTCTTGCTTTCCATGAGAAAGCAAACTAACCAAACAATGAGGAGCAAATTAGCAAGCAGCACCCTTCCATTAGCTCTTCCCTCCAGGTTTCTTCTATGTCTGCATTTTTTTTTTTTAAAAAAAAACTTTCTATTGATTTTTTTGTGAACTTCACATCATGCACTCCAATTCTACTCATGTCCCCATTACTTCATATCTAACTTCTGTTGTTGTATCCTCTCCATCTAAAAGAAAATAAAATATCTTATTATGGATGTTATTGAGTGTCTATATATGTCACATAGTATACCCTTTTGTTCATACTTCTTTATTTGCAGATGTTCATTGCAATGAGTCATTGACCTGGTTCAAGGCCTCTGACTTCTACTATACTGTCAATACCACATCAAAACCAGAATTTCTCTTAAATATCCTGTTTTTTTCCCCGTGTCTTGGAAATCTTGCAGTTTTGGGTCTGCAGGATGAACCACTTCAAACATTCCAGAAGATGATAGATGGGGTAAATACTGGGATGGTCCAACTAAAGTTCTAGATCCGGGCTTGAGTGGCAGCTGAATTGGTCAGCCTGTCATCTCTACTACACTCTCACACCAAAGGCTAGCCCTCCAGCTCTGCTCTGGCTAGCTCACTCAGCAAAGCAACTAGTGAGAGGCTGAGACAGCTCTACAGCTCTTAAACCCTTGGGTATGGCTCACCAGCATCCCTGCCATCAGGGCCAGTTCTACAGTGCTGCACAGCCAAGGTACAGGACCACTTCTCCTGAGTGCTTCAAGTAGGAGGTAGGGATATTTTTCCTGCTATCATGATTCTGGGGCCAGCTCTTTAGTCAAGGTGCTGAAGGGGAAGGGGAAAGACATCTCTTCCTTAACAGGCCATCACATTGCAGATAAGTAGCAGGACCAGCTCTCCCAAATTCTTTTCCTCTGGGTACCATTCCAATGCTGCCCAGGCTAAGACGGAGGTCTTTAATCCTTCTTTCTACAGATATTGAGGGGTAGGGCCAGCACTACTATTCTCAGTCCCTTGGGGACAGCTCTTCCATAGCTAGAAGATGGGTAGGACCATCTGTGCACAGCACTTACACATCAATGTGTCCCAAGACAGCAGACCAGACAAGAGACAATAACATGGGTTTGATGGTGACAGACCCCAACTACTGCAGGAGCATGGACTCAAACCTGGCCCTCAACAGCATTATTTGTGAGGATATCACAATAGCCTCTGGTTAAGCCTCTCTTCACTGTGACACATGTATCTTCTTCTCTTTCTCTAATCTTTCCATCACTTACTTGCTCATCTTAGTAGCAGATCAGGAGTCTGGGTGTCTAGGTTGGCTCAGGAATGTTAACTTCCACTGCACAATGTGGTACCCAGCTGGGGTGGTCTTTGGCATGGTCTGTTCACCTGGACCAGGTTTATGTCATGAGGTTTGTATCATCTCAGTTTTGTTCTGCCTAAGCAGGGCATGAGACACATAGGCTGCTGTTTGAATTCCTGTACTTCTTCCTTCAATGGTAGACTGCCCTGCAATGTTTGGGACAAATAAACTCAAAACTGTCCTCCCCAATTTGCTTTTGATGACATTATTTCATCACAACAATAATATCCCTAAAGAGGACAACTAAAAATCCAAATTTTACCTTGCTTAGATGTATATAGTTGGTTGAAAGTAAGGGAAATTGTATTTTTAATTCATAGAATATGAGAACAAAATACAAATTATCATGGAATTTTGTCCTCCAGACTAACTTTGTTTTCTTGACAACAGAGTAACTATGATCATTCCACTAGATCCTCATAAGATTAATACCATTGACATTCCCCTGTAGAAGTGTGAAAGACTTGGGAGGTACACAGCTCTGTTCTTCCTTAAAATACATGTGTGGTTAAAATTATAGGGGATAAAGAGGAGACTTTCCTTCTGTAGCTCCCCATACATATTCCTGTATATAATGTCTTACCCATGTTCCTTTAAGAAAGCTACATCAGTCCTGAAGGGGATAAGAACTCAACAGGAAGACCAAAAAAATGAACTAACCCGGAAGCCTGGGGCTCTCAGAATCTCAACCACCAACCAAGGAATATAGAACATGCTAGGCCTAGGCCTACTCAGACATACTTAACAGTTATAAAGCTTGACCTTCATGTGGATTCTGAACAACAGGAACAGGGGCTAGCCCCAAATCTATTTACTGTACATGGGTCACCTTATACTAGCTGCCTTCTCTGGCTTTAGTGGGAAAGGAAGCACCTAGCCTCACAGAGACTTGATGTGCCAGGGTGGTGGATACCCAGAAGGATCGTCACCTGTTCAGAAGTTAAGGGGAGAAGGATATAGGAAGGACTGTGTGAGGGAGTGACCAGGAGAGGGTCAAGGAACAGGATGTAAAGTGAATAAGTGAACAAAATTAAATTAGATTTAAAAAAATCACATTAAATTCATTCTTAGTTCGGATTTCACTGGTCAAGGCAACTAGTAGACAACATTTAATTTTGGCTAGCTTAAAGGTTCAGAGGTTTAGTCCATTATCATCAGGGTGAGAGCATGAGAGCATCCAGGTTCAGGGAGGCATGGTACAGGGAGAGCTGACAGTTCTCCATCTTAATCTGAAGGCTGCTAGGAGAAGACTGACTCCCACATGGTTAGGAGGAGGGTCTTAAAGCCCACCACCACAGCGACACACTTCCATCAACAAAGCCATACCTCCAAAATGTGCCACTCCCTGGGCCAAGGATATTCAAACTACCACAGAAAGGTAAACTTAAATGGAACCACTCTCTTTGTTCTATTCTTATTCTATATATGGCTAAACCAAAATGGACTTTTAAGCAAATATTATGAGACAACAATAAAATATATAAGAATTAGAGAAGGCATCATTATCTCCCCAGTTAAAATATTTTACAGGAAAAAGTATTTCATTGGACAATTTATATAATATGCAAATATCATAAGCACAGGGTATACTCATGACACAATTGAAATAAAAATATAAAAATGTATGTAAAATATATGAATTCTCCTAAATTTCCTGAGTATTAGAAACACAATAAGATGAGTAACAGTGAATTGTTATTTAGTCCACTGTACTAGCAAATTAATAAATATATGACAAGAACATGATAAGATTATATATATGTATATAAATGGATGAATAATGCTATACATTAATGAAAAAAATGCAACTACAACCACTTAGAAGATTAATTGGAAATAAGCAACAAAATTTCCAATTCCTTATGTGTGGGAAACTATCTCTTATGTGCACCAGAATTGATTTACAGGCATTAAAATACAGGCATTATATATATATATATATGACAAGAACACAATAAGATTATATATATATATGTATATATATATGGATAAGTAATGGTATACATTAATGAAAAAAGCAACTACAACCACTTAGAAGAGTAATTGGAAATAAGCAATAAAATTTCCAATTCCTTATGTGTGGGAAACTATCTCTCATGTGCACCAGAAGAGATTTACAGGCATTAAAATGCTGCTGGAAGCTAAATGTGCTTACCTAGCAACTTTAGGTAAACTTCAAGCATAAACATTGATCAATATTTTTGCATATATTAACAAGGATGAAAAACTGAGACAGCTAAGATGTATGCTAACTTCTTTTACTCGTCAAACTTTACATCCTTTGTTAGCTCAAGAAAAAACTAAAAACAAAATGCAATTCTTTAAATTTGTGTCTATATCCATATAAACCCTGCACAGAACACAGCATACTTTCATTTCCATTATTAATCTGTTTAATTTGAAGATTGAATGTGCAATAAAACAGATAAAATGATACATGTCCTGATAGTCCCTCTCCATGCCATTACTTAGGATAGCCTCCTCTAAACTGTCAATGTGACATCAGAAAGGAGTTGGGAATATTAACAATAAGAAGAACACTTCTTTAGAGAAACCATAAAATATTGCAAAGCAATGAGCATATTTAGTTTTGTTTTTAGCCTACTGCTTATAATTTTGTGTAACTCATTATTACTGGTATATTCTATAATTATTCACAATTTTCTGCAGTTTCATAACAGACTTTCACAGTCGCTAGAACCTGAGTTGGGCAAAGAAAGATTGTCACAAAATTTTATTGTGGCCGGGCAGTGGTGGTACATGCCTTTAATCCCAGCACTCAGGAGGCAGAGGTAGGTGGATTTCTGAGTTCATGGCCAGCCTGGTCTACAGAGTGAGTTCCAGGACAGCCAGGGCTACACAGAGAAACCCTGTCTCGAAAAAACAAAGGAAAAAAAATATTGTGAAATAGTTAAATTTTAAAAAAAAAATGGACATTTAAAGAATCATTTTGGAACTAAATATCTCTGTTGATAGAAAGAGTGAGTTCTATTAAAATATTATTGATTATATATCTTGAACTAATGTCAAGTGCAGCTTTTAGTATGAGTGTGAGTATTGCAATTTTGGTGTAATACAATGCCATCATACATAGAAAATAAGTATTATTACACTATATTACTTAGTCATTAGATAAATAGATGAATAATTTGATCTTGAACTGATTTTTTAAAATAATTTTTTAAATTCAAAATGGCTCAGTGAGTGACAACACTTATGACTGAAGCTTTAAAAAATGAGTTGAGAAAAGAGGGAGGGAAGGGGGCTTATGGGACTTTCGGGGAGGGAGGAAATGGGAAAGGGGAAATGATTTGGAATGTAAATTAAAAAAATAAAATAAAATTAAATTAAAAAAAAAAAAAGAATAAAAAAAAAATGAGTTCTAACCTTAATAATCAAAGTAAAAGTCTTGCATGGCTATGAGTTTATGTAATGCAGTATTGGATGGTAATGATAGACCTAGGAAATTTTAGATCAGGAAGATTTAAAATTATTAATATTCAGGTAAAGTAAGTATTTGTATCAAGAAAACCAGGTAGAAAATAATAGAGGAAAACACCCAAAATGTTATTCTGATATTCACATGCCTGATCACAGGCAGGCACACCCCCTACACATGTCCATTCATATATATACTACATTTGGAATACACATGTATTGATAATTATTTTCAAAATAGATAAAAACCCATGAGTATATCCCTAAAATACTCAGATTTGCTGGGTTATAGATCTCTTGTGTTATTTTCAATAATAATTAGTTCTACATTATGCTTTTTCTTATAATAAATATTGAAGTGATTAAATAAAGTGTTCATTTGGAGATTACTCTTTCAATCATGGAACAGGATTAATTCAAATATGCACAAGTATACAGCATCACTCTCTGGCATACCACTCTTTTATGAATGACCTGGTTAACACTGACTAAAGTTTTGTACTTAGGTGCATAAATCAACAGTAAAATAAAGAAAGGTAAAAGAATGAAATCATTAATGTTTTCAATCATTGCTGTGATTTAGTGTAAGCATTATTTATAGGTTGTGAATATTAACTAAAACAATCAATGTTTTCATTATTAATTACAGTTTTTAGATGTTTAAAGGCATTCACACTTTATTGCTTTAGATGTTCATTTGAGTATATTCTGTGATAAGGTTTCTACTTTTTAAAGTTTTGTTCAAAAATTATATACACATGGGCTTTTTCTCCAATATGTATGTATGCACCACACATGGCAGCCCAAAGTGGTCATCAAATACTCTGAAACTAGATTTATAGATTGTTACAAGCCACCAAATATATGCTAGAAATTGAACCCTAGTCCTCTGACAGAGTAGACAATACTCTTTATCCCTGAGGTCACTCTCCTAGTCCTCTTGCTTCTAAATTCTACTGCATACTGCAGATTTGATACTCATTACTCTTAAAATCTTTTGTTCCTTAGACTTATACTAGCTATAGTCGATTAACATATGCAACATAAATTTAACAATGTACTGTTTGTAAAGGTGGGCAAGAGATTTTTAGAATGTAAAGACATAATATTCTTCAGGAGTTTATATTGATGAAGGAAAATCTAAGATGACTGTAATTTTTCTTCATTTATCATGTCCTGTTATAAAATTATGCATTCATGACATAAGGCTTAAAATGTTAGCACATCATATGTATAATATGATACACATTTAGCTACTCCCTCCATTAAAGAGTGTTTCAATTCTGGATCTATTTCGTTTGGGTTTTTCTTTATTTGAATCAGTTCTATATTCATCACAATTAAAACTACAAGAAAACTAGTCATTAATGAAATGAAATGATCCTAATCTTTTGTTGCCTAAACAAACTTTCATGATATGGTCCCTCTGTCACTCCTTTCCTATCCATGTTTGCTCATTCATTTGTTGTAGTTAGAGTAGCCTTCTTCTATCATATCACACCTTTTCTCTTCTTACAGCAGGAAGATGTTCTCTCTACTTCAATTGCTCCTTGATTCATAGTATTCAAGATGAATGGGATTCATTAACAGTACACGCTAAATTGATAAATATCAATTGCTCTATATATTATAGAATCCACATCAACACACTAATTACTCACTATACATTATTTGATATAGAAAATAGATTACATTTTGCAGTGTGAGTCTGCATATCACTAATCATAATTACTTTTCAGAGTTGTCAAATGTAAAAGAGAACACATAAGCAAATACATAATACAAGAATAAGTAGCAATCATTATTGTACGTTTTATTTTAACCTCTTTTTTTTTATTTTAACCTCTTAATGGATGTTTCACAAAGCCTTAATATAGTTTCAGTAAATATAATAAAATGATTTACCATTTCTCCAACATATAATGTTTGGATTGTACATATGCTAACAGATACAAAAATATAAGGTGAGGTATCAACTGATGAATGTATAAGAAAAGTATGTAATCTATTCCCTCAATGAATATAATTCTGCCATTGAAAAACTGATATGAGGGCTGGAGAGATGGCTTAGCCATTAAAGGCTAGGCTCACAGAAAAAAATATAGGAGAAACGAATATGAAATTTTTACAAACAAATAGAACTGTTAAAAATCATTCTTAGTATTGTAATCGAGTCTTGGAATGGAAAATCACAGGTTTTCCCTTACTGAATGGTAACTTTGAATAGCCACAAATGTATGTTTCATTCTGAATGTTTGTAGAAGTCAATAAATTAATAAGGGGCAATTTCAGCTATGGGGAGATAGAATGCAATGATAAAAATAATCAATGAGGATGATAAAACCAAAAGGATTTAATTTGAGTGCATCATGGGAAAGTATGATAAAGAAGGGAATACTTGGAAGAATAAATTACACTAAAGACCTTTAAAATGTGTCACATAAAAACATACTACAGTAAAAAATCCATACCATACCTGTATGTATGTGTGTACAAATAAGGAGTTTAAAATGGAATTACCCTATAATGAGAAAACACTACAGTGTCTCTACTATCCATCACAAGTTAACAAATTAAAGTATTTAGTGCTAGGAATTTGTTGCCACTTTTGAAGTTATTGGCCAGTGAGATCCTAAAAATCCACAAGCAGTACAAACTATTAGCATTGCTTTTGAATACCATCTAGAACTTGATAAAACCATATTGCTGAAGGTATTGCATACTTGATTTATAGAACACAGAGATATTAATCTTATGTTGACTTGAGACCATTATTCCTAGTGGCTAGTTTCACAATCCTTGAGGCACTATGTTTGCTAACAAAGGGTACAAGAAGTATTCAATATTGATTCGCTAAGATGCATGCAAACTAGAATAATGTATGATTTGACAATGTAAGCCCACCGGTATAATCATGGAACTAATGTCAGAGGAGTAACCAACAATTCTCTGGTATGGATTAAGAGTCTCTCCAAAAGATAAAACTCATACCTAGGACTATAGTCAAGCTAAAGTCATATGGCTAGATAGACCATAAACTCCAGGGGAGAGCCTAAAAGTATGAATGGTCATAATACTAAATTTACTCTTGACATCATTATACACATAGATTAGTGCATTTCTCAACCCTCATCAGTAAATTTTCTATTTTAAGTAGATGGTGATTAACAGAGAAACCCACAAGTAGTCAAGGAGCACTTAATTAGGCATTGCATAGTGTTCCAACCTAAGTGAGAAGCTACATCATAACTCATTCCTCCCAAGATCCAGGAATCATTACTAAAGGAGCATAGGCATTATACCATTTAGAGTTGGTGAAGTCTATAAGAAAACATTGCCTCCCTTGCATAGCAGGGAAGCTGCACATATGAACTCAACATTTACAATAGTATGCTCCAGTTCTATGTATCCTCAAGATAGAAAAATTTCCATTTTGTTAAAAGTGAATTCCATAATGTCATGGTCCCACCCCTAGTTAAGAAGAAATTATTAGCTTCTGGAAGAGAGTAAATTTAGCAGTGTAGCTCCTACTAAGTCACTCATACTCCACTGCATGGCATCATATCCAAGAACATATGACTTTCACATATTAGACTTGATGGATTTAAAATTAGAAAGATACAAGTTGGGAGGTTAAAGAAGGGGGTTGTTTTGTGAGGACTTGAGGAGTGGATGACAAATATGTTCACAATGCAGGCAAAGGAAATAGTCAATAGGACAAATTTGGAAACTACAGATTGGGAAATTTTTTTTTCACTAACCTTATATATGTTAGAGTGTTCATATCCAAAATATATAATGGTCTTGAAAAGTTGAACTCCAGCAATCCAAACAACCCAATAAAAAAAATGGGGTATAAAGCTAAATGGAGAATTCACAACAGAGGAATCTCAAATTGCTAAGAAGCATTTAAAAAAATGTTCAATGTCCTTAGTAATCAGGGAAATGCAAATAAAAAATTATCTGAGATTCTACATTATAGCAATCAGAACTGCTAAAGTCAAAACTCAGGTGGCAGTAAATGTTGGCAAGGATATATAGAAAGAGGAACACTCCTCCATTGCTGGTGGGATTGCATATTGGTGCAACCACTCTGGAAATCAATCTGGAAATTATTCAGAAAATTGGAAACATACCTACCTGAGGAAACAGCTATACTACACTTGAGCATATACCCAAAAGATGTCCCATCTTACCACAGTGGCATCTTCTCTACTATGTTCATAGCAGCCTTATCTGTGATAGCTAGAAGCTGGAATCAACCCAGATGTCCCACAGTGAAAGAATGGATACAGAAAATGTGGTTCATTTACACAATGGGATATTATTTAGCTGTTTACTATGAGGACATCATGAGTTTTGCAGGCAAATGGATGGAGCTGGAAAATATCATCCTGAGTGAAGTAATTAAGACCCAATAGGATATGCATGGTATGAACTCACTAAAGAGTGGAAAATAGCCAAAAAGTACAGGAATATTTAGGATACAATCCACAGAACTCAAGAACGTTAATAAACAGAAGAGAACCAAGAAATATAAGCTTTGAACTTCTAAATCCACTGGGAATTCATAAATTATGAGAAGTCAAAGAAGAATAGTCATTAAATTATATTTTAGTTGTGAATGTATTTTACAAATAATACACAACCTAAAGGAAACAACAAGTCAAAGTAAGTTTGAAATACATTAAAATGTTTGTTGGATTGTGTTGTTATATATAAGAAGCTTGCATACTAGATAGCACATCTTATTTCTTTTTCTGAACTTACTATGGAAACAACCAGAGTGGATTATAGAATCCACAACTATTTATTTTAACACTTTTATTTTGTATTTACATTGTCTCTCTTGAAAATATTCCAGTATATTATTATCAGCAAAATTCTCCTATAAATATATTGAGTGATGATAGGCCTTCATTACCAAAAATTAAAGACTGGATACAGACTGAGTCAAGTCAGTTTTCTCCTGCCTTGTCATTTAATTTCATAGGTGATTGTTTTATCTTATTCTTTTGTGTTTAAGAAAAACAAATTCAGTTTTTCCTTGGCTTCAGTGTTTCAACAGACAGAATGCACGATTATACTGACAGAGTAACAGAGCTCTCCACAGTCAATAACTTTGTATTAGAGATAAAGGTATTTAGCCAAGTATAGAGACATAAGCATAATGTTTGCATTTCATTTTCTGTTAAAATCTTTAAAAACAAAACAAACACCAGTCGTCTTTAAATAATGAACAAGTGATTTGGCTGGAAAAGAATGAAGCAGCAATACTTTTCTTCCCTGAGCACTTTATCACCTAAATCCTATGTATACTATAACCTTTCTTAAAATGTCAGTTCTTTCTGGGGCTATTTTTAGTCTAGTCACACTTTCACTTTTATCACAACAAGTGAGTATGATTTAAATAGCATTTTCTGCATTTCTACAACTCATAAACTCATAATTTATATATTTTGTTAAACAATAATATGAGTTTCTATTTTGAGATCATATTTTGTTAACTTTTCCAATTAAAAACTTTAAGTTGTTAATTAAAAACCAATACACAGTGAAATGTTCAATGTCTCTAGGATCTATGACATATATTGAAAAGCTCATAGAGGATAAAAATGATCTTTTAATCATGGCACTCACTTATCACATTTAGGACAAACTTTCTTTTCCTCAGAGAATTATAATCATTTTTTATTTGTCCTCTAAGTAATTTCCAGTGAACAGCTAATGTGTGGAATAAAAACAAATATAACAATCTAATGACATCTTCATCGTCTATAGATGTCCATTTCTTTTGTTTACAAAATCTATATAAGATACAAGTGGTTCAGAATATATTACATTATCTCAGAGGATAAATTGGCTAATTTCAAACAAAATATCATAGGTACAAGATAGTTTTCATCGCAACTGAATTTATGTAATCTGCAACTACAGAAATTATTATCTTTTAAATTAGGCTTCCAGATTAGTCTTTATCTTCCCAGTTGTTCTCGTGAATTTCATGAAACACAGACAAAAATGTGCAAACAAAAATAAAAACAGAAATATTAAAAAGCATAGTGTCTCATTTTCTTTTTTTTATTTTCTAATTTTTTTAATTTACATTCCAAATGATTTCCCCTTTCCTGTTTTCTCCCTCCCCGAAAGTCTCATAAGCCCCCTTCCCTCCCTCTGTTCCCCATTCAACCCCCTCTCGTTTCTCATTTTCAATGGAGATTGGGATACAGCTCAGTGGTTATCAATACATGCTGCTTTACAGAAGACTCGGGTTCATTTCTCAGGACCACAACCCCCCATAACTCATGTTCAGAGCATCTGTCACCTATCATCCTCTTCTGATCTCTTTGAGCACCAGACATGCACATAATCAAATATGCACATTCATATAACTTCCCCAAACACATAAATTACAATATTTAAATGTTAAGAACATTTTTTAAAAATTTTTAAGAAAGAGCACTTTGCAGGAATAGCATCATTTTCTAAAACAGTCATGATACTTGTATATATCATCATATCTCCTTGTTATTATTTAGAAGAGAAATGTCTCTCCAAAAGCATGTTTATTGAAATTTGCATCCATCTGGTTGCGCCACCAATTGTCTCCTATAAGATATGATATAATCAGTGAAATTTCTCTTAATCATAGTTTGTTGACATTAATAAATTAAAAGTAACCAAGAAATAGAGACTTCTCAGAAGTGGGTGACTGGAGCATGTCATTTAGAGAAATTGTATGCAGTTCATAGTCTCTCTGGCTAGCTCATTGTTTCCTGTCCATGATGAAGTATACATTATTTTTCCTGCATGTACCTCAACCTAGGGTGGAAATGGTGGAGCTAACAAGAGTTGATCCCTCTGAACTTGTGAACAAAAATACATCTTTCTCTTTGTTTTATTTTGGATATGATGATAATTGGATCAAACAATTAAAAATAAGAACAGAGAATTCAGATGTGAAATCATTGAGTTGAAGGAAATAATCAAAAAGTCACACACACCATGAGGTGTTGAAAAGAAGATATGCATATTCTTTTATTTTAGGATGAAATGTTCTATAGATACCTTTTATATCCATTTGGTTCACAACTTCTGTTAGTTTCACTGTGTGTCTGTTTAGTTTCTGTTTCCATAATCTTTCCATTGCTGAGAGTTGGAAGCTGAAGTCTCCCACTATTATTGTGTGAGGTGCAATGTGGGAGTTGAGCTTTAGTAAAGCTTCTTCTATGAATGTGGGTGTCCTTGCATTTGGAGCATAGATGTTCAGAACTGAGAGTTCATCCTGTTAGATCTTTCCTTTGATGAGTAGGAAGAGTCCTTCCTTATCTTTTTTTGTTAACTTTTGACTGAGAGTCAATTTTATTCAATATCAGAATGTCTACTCTACATTCTTTCTTGGGACCATTTGCTTGGAAAATTGTTTCCCAGCCTTTAACTCTGAGGTCGTGTCTGTCTTTGTCACTGAGGTGCATTTCCAGTATGCAGCAAAATAGTGGGTCCTGTTTACATATCCAGTCTGTTAGTCTGTCTTTTTATTGGAGAATTGACTCCATTGATAGTAAGAGATATTAAGGAAAATGATATTAAGGAAAATTGATCACAGCTTCTTATTATTTTTGTTATTAGAGGTAAAATTATGTTTGTGTGACTATCTTTTCTGGTTTTCTTGGAAGAACATTACTTTCTTGCTTTTTCTAGTGTGTAGTTGCCCTACTTGTATTGGAGTTTTCAATTATCCTTTGTAGGGCTGTATTTGTGGAAAGATATTGTGTAAATTTGGTTTTGTGATAGAATATCTTGGTTTCTCCATCTATGTTAATTGAGAGATTTGCTGGGTATGGTAGCCTGGACTGGCATGTATGTTCTCTTAGGGTATGCATGACATCTGTCCAGGATCTTCTGGCTTTTATAGTCTTTAATGAAAAGTCTGGTGTTAATTCTAATAGGTCTGCCTTTATTTGTTACTTGACCTTTTTCCCTTACTGCATTTAATATTCGTTTTTTGGTTTGTTCATTTGGTGTTTTGAATATTATATATGGAGAAATTTCTGAAAAGAACCTAGATGTCTTTCAACAGAGGACTGGAAACAGAAAATATGATACATTTACATAATGGAGTACTACTTAGCTATTAAAAACAATGAATTCAGGAAATTCTTAGGCAAATGAATGGAACTAGAAAATATCATCCTGAATGAAATTATCCAATCACAAAACAACAAAAACAACAATAACAAAATCATGGTATGCACTTACTGATAAATCTCAGAATATCCAAGATACAATTCATAGACTACATGAACCTCAAGAAGAAGGAAGAACAGAGTGCATGTGCTTTGGCCCTTCTTAGAAAGGCGAGCATAATACTCATGGGAGCAAATACAGAGGCAAATTGTGGAGCAGAGACTGAAGGAAATGCCATACAGAGACTGCCTCATCTGGGGATCCATCCCATATAGTGTCACCAAATGCAGGCACTGTTGTGGATGTCAAGAAGTGCATGATGAGAGGAGTCTAGTATAGCTGTCTC
Source organism: Tokudaia tokunoshimensis (assembly GCA_036184795.1). NCBI lineage: Eukaryota > Metazoa > Chordata > Mammalia > Rodentia > Muridae > Tokudaia > Tokudaia tokunoshimensis. The sequence goes on along the minus strand of BTHU01000013.1, from coordinate 52,615,021 downwards.
CTGAGAGGCTCTGTCAGGGCCTGATATATACAGAGGCTGATGCTGACAGCCAACCATTGAACTAATCAGAGGGTCTGCAATGGAGGAGGTAGAGAAAGGACTGAAGGAGCTGAAGAGGTTTGCAACACCATAGGAAGAAAAACAATATCAACCAACCAGAGATCCCAGGGTCTAAACCACCAATCAAGGAGTACACATGGAGGGACCCAAGTCTCCAACCATATATGTTGCAGAGGATGGCCTCATAGGACGTGAATGGGGGAAGAGGCTCTTTGTCCTGTGAAGGCTTGATGCCCCAGTGTAGGGGAAGTCGATGGTATGGAAGCAGGAGTAGGTGGATAGGTGGAAGAACACCCTCATAGAAGCAGGAAGATGAGGGATGAGGTAGGGGATTTTGGGGGGGAGCATCAGGAAACGGGATAATATTTGAAATGTAAATAATTAAAATATCCAATATAAAGTCATACACACACACACAACACACACACACACACACACACACACACACATACACACACAAGAGTCTGAGGCATTTTTCAAGAAAATTAGGCTTTTATGTTTAAATTTAATTTGGCATATCCTTCAAATATAGGTAAAGTATTAAGCACAAGTATTACACATTAAGTAATATGTTTCTTAACTACAACATGTTAACTTTGCATGTTAGGATCAGCAATATGATAGAGATGAATATTTTTAACGTTGTATTTTTTTCCCCTAACATTTTGCACTAACATTTGCTCCAGCAATCCCACTAAAATCAGGGACAAGGCTCACTCTCCCATATCTATTCAATATCATAATTCAAGTGCTAGCAAGAACAATAAGACAGCAAAAAGACATCAAGGGAATAGAAATTGGCAAAGAGGAAATAAAGGTATCACTATTTGCAGGTGATATGACAAGCGACTCTAAAAATTCTACCAGAGAAATGGAAGGATGGAAATGGAGAAGAGCTTGAGGAAAAGAAGAAGGCCCTGAGACAGGCCTAAAGTGGGATCCAGCTCAAGGGGCCATCCAAAGACCTGACACTATTACTAAGGCTATAGAGCACTAACAAAAAGGGATCTAGCATGAACGCACTCCGGATGACCCAACAAGCAGCTGAAAGAATCAAATTCAGATATTTACACCCAAATGGACAGAAGCTGCTGACCCCTGTGGTTGAATTAGGGAAAGGCTGGAAGAAGCTGAGGAGGAGGGCAACTCTGTAGGAGGACCAGCAGTCTCAATTAACCGGTACCCCTGAGAACTCTCAAACAGTGGACCACCAACCAGGCTCCATGCACCAGCTGATATGAGGTTCCCAACATATATACAGCAGAGGATTGCTGAGTCTGGGTTCAGTCAATGTAGATGCACCAAACCCTCAACAGACTGGAGGCCCCAGGGAGTTTTAGAGGTCTGGTTGGGTGGGAACATCCTCTTGGAAACAGGGTTGGGGAGAAGGTATGGGATGTTGAACAATCAGAGGGTGGACAGGGGTAGGAAATAAAATCTGGATTGTAAATAAATAAATAACAAAAAATGGTGCTCCTAGATTATAGCTGGGCATCTTCTCTATTTATTCTTACAGTCTAACTCTAATTTCCACTGCTACTTATCCATGCTTGTTTTTAAAACAAATTTTATTTTATTGCCTTGTCCTTATGAGGTGAATAGTAATTGGTCAACAGTTGCTTATTAGAAGCTGATCGTGCTATTACATGTCTATAATTCCTGTGGTTAGGAACTTAAGGAAAGAGCTGCTGAGTTTGAGGCTAGCATGAATCAAATGGCATGAGTCTGTCCCAAAATTAAAATAAATAAAGTAAAAGTTAAATAAGAGAGTAGGGTAGATGAAAGGAAGAGAGGAAGGAAAAGAGAGAGAAAGAGAGAGAGGGGAGTGAGAAAGGGGGAGGGAGGGAGAGAGAGAAAGAGATATGCTGATTGCATAAGAAAATTTTACTTTGCTATTTCAACCTCCTGTCATTTCTCCAAATACTACAATCAAATAAAATGAAAATAATTTTTAAGAATTCCATAATCGTATTTTTCTATATGCAATCGTATTTTTCTGTCCACCAGGCTTGGATTAGATTGCTGATTAATTTAGCTTCAGAAATCTCAAAAAAGGAAGACAATGAGGTCCCATGGAGTAGGATTGTGAAAATAGAGTATAGTAACTTGGAGGTACAGCATAAACCCAAGACTGCATCTAGGGAAAGAACAACACTAGCTCTGAAAACAGAAACATGAGAAACATTTGAAGTTTTCACTGAGAATGAAGTGAAACTGTACAAGGAAATAGAGTAATAGCTAACCAGGTTCCAGAGAAACAAAGCAGAGATAGCTGTCCTGGTTACATGTGGCCCGTTATCATTTGATCTTAAATATTGTGATCTACTAACTAATTTTAAAATAATCCACACTTTCTCTTCATAATGAGCTATGACTTTCTTTTCTTTTAAATAAACCCAATGAGTTAGAAACATAAACTAAGAAGAATGCAAATGTGAATAGATTTTTCAATAGACTGTACTGGTTGAATTGTTTAATTTAAGGCAAATCTGAATGCTGTGAAAGTAGAACTGAAATTCTGCTGTATCAGTCTCTTTGATGCAGTGCGGAAATCACAGGCTTTTAAATTCCTGGCACATTTGGAGTTTTGTAGAGCATAGCCACCTTTATTTTGGCAAGAAAACAAGGTAGAGGCTTCATGGGGGAACTTATCCACAGAATGTGCTGCATCTGAGGTTCCATTATACTGACATCATTGAAAAAACTGTTTTCAAACTCTGCAATCTGATTCTTTATCCAACCCCAATGAACAGCCTAAACACCTGCAAAATGAAGTCTTTTTAAACCCTTTCTCATGTAGCAACATTCATTGCAAAAGTCCAGGCTAAAGTATAAATAAAATGCTTATTTTACATCTTGTCTATATACAGGAACATTTCAAATATAGTATAGAGTCATAGTTTTACATTTATTCTGAAATACTGATTTAGGAGAAACAATGTGTCTTTTATGATACATTTTAGAGTTTTCGGTTTCCATTGTTCCATTGTTCATAAAGCTTTGGAGAGACTGTCAGCCTTTGCTCTCAGAGCACATAATAATAACCACAATTCACCCAACTACGTAGAAGCTTGCAAAAGATTCAGGTGCACCCTGGCACACATGCAGACGTATATACACAAACACACAAACTCAGGAATATATTGCTACCCCTGTGACCATAATTTGGAGGAAATTGCTTTAAAACTGAATTTCCTGATTTGATAACTGAAATGTTTAGACTTCTGTGCACAAAGAGTCTGGAGAACAATTGCATGTATTTTTCTATTTTAGAAATATTAGGTGTCTTTGAAGCAATTGAACCCTCTCACTAAAAATTCCAAACAGAGTATGGCCCAAAGCTATGATGTGTGGGCATATATAATTATTCTGCTGAAATTCATTCTGCAAACAGCATGGAGCTTTGGGAAACTGACTTATTTCTAATTTATCCTCTTACAGTGTATATACCCTCATCAGTTTTAAACAGAGGTTCAGTAACCCTATTATAAACATTTGGAAGACTGGATATGAAGAAAGCAACTTCTCCTGCCCAAATTGAAGCACCAAGTTAGGACTCAGCATGAATTTTTAAGTAATTTGCTAAATCAACTCTTTTGAGGCATATTGCAAAGGTGACCAGCAAGAAGCCATGGAAAGTTAATTAATAGGAATAACACTATTAGGAAATGAGTCTTTGTGGACTGAGGATCAGAATTTGTTAATACCATGTTACATTGTAATGCATGAATCAGATGATAAAGGCATGTTAACAGTTATCATGTTAACAGTTACTTTGAAACAAACTACTTTAAAATGTGTTTTCCTCTTACTGTTATAGCTAAATTAAACAGGGTTCATGATTATCTCTTTAGATTAGTGACATTTTGTGGCAGATCCTTATGTTAGATTGATTTCTTCAATTTTGTGGAAGATATACAATTTTTATTTACAGGAAATAATGAAGAGTGATATTAGTGTGTAGCTTATGCCTCTGAATTGAAGCAGCCCTACATAGAAGGAAAAATTTTCTAGAAAATTTGAAGAAATAATGAAATTTACTAAGCTTAGAAATCAAAATCAAAATTAATAAAATAATAATAACATTAATAATAATAGCAATAATAATAAACTCCTAAAGCTGCTCCAAAGTTGTAAAAGCAATAAACAATTACTTAAGAGTAAAGACTCTCACTGGTTCAGGTTGGGAAGCGAACCTAGGGGAGTTGCTTTGTAAGTCATATGCCATACTGAGGTAAGGTTTTCAATGATACAGTCTTCTCTAAGTACATCCATACATATAAGCTCCCAAAGTACATTGTGGTATGACCCGCCAGCACTCTCTGCTTTACCAAGGTATTCTGGATTAGCTCAGTTCTGTGGTTGTTTGTTGACTAAGCAGATATTCTTATATGTCTATTTGTGTGTCTATTACATAAATCAAAGTGTATATATATATATATATATATATATATATATATATATATATATATATACTTTGGTAGAAATATATATATATATATTTATATTGGTAGAAAATATTCATGTGTGAATATTTGTCAAAGTGATCTTTATGTCCTTATGGAAATTTGACCTAATAGAAAAGAGGCAAAGATAAGCAGAAGCAGAAGACAGTGTTAACAAAAAATGGTTAATGAGATCTCTGATGAAAATACCTAAGCGAAGATTTATATAAGCAAAAGAATTTCAAATATTGTAGAGCCATTTACACAGAATCTATACATATTTCCTTTCCTTTTAACTTTGGTCCACTCCTCTGAGACTTGATACCAATAGGAATATTACAGACATAATTGCTTTCCCTCCAATTTGGGAAACAAGCAAACAAACACAATTGTGACTTATTGCTTTCTGTATTTGTATGGATTAAAGAGAGTCTGAAGGGATGTTTAAATGCAATCTGATATCCCTAGTTCTAATACAAAGTGTTATTTTTTCATACAATAAATTATGATGATATATTTTCCCAGAGATCATGGACCCTAGAGGCAGAATTAGGACCTAATACAGTTACTCCCCTAAATTTTAGGATATAAAGTAACATGAGATTCAAATGACTCTTCATGAGAAATTACTATAACCAGGGGAAAGTTAAAGTGCATATAGTTTGTGTACTTTAACCATAGATTGTTCTTCATTCACATATGCAATAGCAATGTTTCATTCACTTATTACCTCAGGTATATTTTTTTATATTCATCATAACAAATTCCTATAGGCTGAGTGGATTAAGCATCTAACATTTATTTTCTTATAGTCTGACAGCTAAGTCTAAGATCAAGAGGTAGGCATGGCTGTTCTCTTTTGAATACCTCTCACATTAGCATATACAAAATCACCATTTCCAGATATCTTACAATAAATTCTTTGACTTCTGTGCTTTTTTGCTTTGTTTTGTGTTTTATTCTAGGAGTCCAGTAGATTAGAAACTATAACAATGATTTCAGAAAACATTTATCTCTTCTCTAATACATTAAAACCAAATATTTAGGGAGCAGCTGGGATGGAAGTATTCCCACCTCCATTTGTACCAGGGAGCCAGGAGACTCCACAGCCCTCTGTGTATAGCTGACCAGGAGAGAGTGATCTCCCAGTAGTGCTTTCACTTCTGAGCCCAGAGGTGAGATCTCCATGCCTTCTGTGGAGGGGAACAGCTAGGAGCATATAGGGCATATGATCAGTGGAGCAGCTGGGACAGAGGTCTTCAGGCTGCCATTTGCACCAGGAAGCTAGGCAGCTCCACAGCCTTCTGTGCACAGACCCTGACAGAAAGGAGTTGGTCTCCCAGGAGTAAGCCTGTTACAGGCCCACAGGAGGACAAACTCCAGTCAGAGACAGGAAGACCAACTAGCACCAGAGATAACCAAATGACAAAAAGCAAGCACAAGAACCCTACCAACAGAAACCAAGGCTACTTGGCAACATCAGAACCCAGTTCACAACAAGTCCCACATACCCCAACACACCAGAAAAGCAAGAGTTGGATTTAAAATCATATCTCATGATGCTGATAGAGGGCTTCAAGAAGGACTTAAATAACTCCCTTAAAGAAATACAAGAGAGCACTGGTCAACAGGTAAAAGCCCTTAAAGAGGAAACATAAAATTCCCTTAAAGAATTACAGGAAAACACAAACAATCAAGTGAAGGAACTGAACAAAACCATCCAGAATCTAAAAGTGGAAGTAGAAGCAATAAAGAAATCACAAAGTGAGACATCTCTGGTGATAGAAAACCTTGGAAAGAATTCAGGAGTCATAGATGCAAGCAAAAACAACAGAATACAAGAGATAGAAGAAAGAATCTCAGGGGCGGAAGGTAACATAGAAAACATTGATTCAACAGTCAAAGAAAATGCAAAATGAAAAAAGTTTGTAACCCAGAACATCCAGAAAATCCAGGACACAATGAGAAGACCAAACCTAAGGATTATAAGTATAGAAGAGAGAGAAGAATTCCAACTTAAAGGGACAGTAAATATCTTCAACTAAATTATAGAAGAAAACTTCCCTAACCTAAAGAAAGAGATGCCCAAGAACATACAAGAAGCCTACAGAAGTCCAAACAGACTGGGACAGACCAGAAAATCCTCCCAGTACATAATTATGAAAACACTAAATGTACTAAACAAAGAAAGAATATTAAAAGCAGTAAGGGAACAAGGGCAAGTAACTTATAAAGGCAGACCTATCAGAATTACACTAGACTTCTCACCTGAGACAATGAAAGCTAGAAGATCCTGGGCAGATCTCATAGAGACCCTAAGAGAACACAAATGCCAACCCAGACTACTATACACAGCAAAACTCTCAATCACCATAGATGGAGAAACCAAGATATTCCATGATAAAACCAAATTTACACAATACCTGTCCACAAATCCAGCCCTACAAAGGATAATAAACGGAAAATGCCAACAAAAGGAGGGAAACTACACCCTAGAAAAAGCAAGAAAGTAATCTTCCAACAAACCCAAAAGAAGATACCAACACAAACATAAAAAAAAAACCATCAAAAATAACAGGAAGCAACAATCACTATTCCTTAATATCCCTTAACATCAATAGACTAAATTCCCCAATAAAAAGACATACACTAACAGTAATATTTTTCATGTAAATCTTCAGTTTTATCAGAAAATGTTTGTAATTCATCTTTCAATTAAATTAGTAATGTTTTTTATGTCTACCTTTTTATCTGCATTATTTTTCATGATAATCTCCAATTTTAACAGGTTTTTCTGTATATTTCTTCTTTTGTATCAGAAATGTTTTCCATGCAATTTTCTGATTTTATCACAAATGTTAATTCCACCTTGAATTAATTTAGAAAAGTTTTTTTATATCTACCATTTTATCTGTATAATTTTCCTTGAAATAGTCAACTTTCATGTCTTTTTCTATATATTTCTGAAGTTTATCAGAAATATTTTCCATGTAAATCTTCAATATTTACCTGTACATGTTTATAATTCCACCTTCAATCAACTTAGAATTATTTTTATACCTACAACTTAATCTTTATAATTTCCATGATAATCTTCAATTTTAGCTTTTGTTTCTATATATTTCTTCAATTTTATCAGAAATATTTTCCATGTAAATCTTCAACTTTATCAGAAAATGTTTATAATTCCACTTTCAATCAACTTAGGAATACTTTTATGCCTACCATTATTCTATCTATATAAAATTTTCCATGATAATCTTCAATTTTAACATGTTTTTCTACATTTTTCTACAATTTTATCAGAAATATTTTCTAAGTAAATCTTCAATTCTATCATAAAATGTTTCTATTTCATTTTTCAATTAATTTAGCAATGTTTTTATGTCTGTCATTTTACTCTTTAATTTTCCATGAAAATTGTCAATTTTAACATATTTTTCTATATATCTCTTCTATTTTATCAGAAGTATTTTCCACGTAAATCTTCAATTTTATTATAAAATGTTTTACTTCCTTTTCAATAAAAAATACTTGCATTTGCTAAAAGTTAAAATTTCAACATGTAAATTTGAAGTTACAATACATCATCTATGTACAAAGCATTTTCCCAGTTGAATTCAAGTACAACTTCAGATTTTATTTTTGTTCTGTTTTTGAAATAGTTTTCAACATATGCAAATATGTCATAATTAACATGCAAATTTTATTTATGTTGCTGTGAGTGTACTATTTTTCCCTCTCAACAAACCCTAAATATTCAAAAGAATGTAGGCTACACAACATTCTTGTTGGTGCTTTTGCTAAGCTCTATATTATTTAACTCATGGTCATTGTATATGTAAATACAGTATATGCATATTTTATATTAAATTATGTTATATAGACCTATTTAAATATATGCACATATATACAAATATATGTGCTTATATTTTTGTAGTAGAAATTAAGAGGATAAAAGTGGCACACTTCATGCAAGGATAACTGTTTCTTGTAGTACCAGCATTTTATGTTACCCAAATTATTCTCTTACAGTGAATTAGATTAGGTACGAGAAGCAGAGCTTTGTATCTGTGAAAATAATGATTCCTACCATACCAGGATGAAATCACACAATTATTGTGTTTGTTAACTGGTCTCTGTTATCTAAGGAACATTATCTCTGTTTAAAGCTGCCAGAGAATTCATAAGAGGCGTCATTATTTCATTCAGCAGAATTGAGACAGGACTGATCAGAATTGAGGTCAATGCCGGTTACCTCTCTAAGGAATAAATCCCTTACTCATATCCCCTCACAAAATTAGCACTTTCTCTATTCCTCTGAGCATGGTTTTGATAACTCTTGTATTTAAGACACAATTTCTTTGTGTTTTGTAAAGGTCAATTTTATCATTTAAAATTCTATTATTATCATAATGTTCTTACCTTAGTTCTGGATTGTTTTACCGTCTTCATTTCATTTATCGTGCAGAAACTGTAGAAAATCTAATCTAAAATATGGGCTATTTTAACTCTGGGCTTGCCCCAGGCACTAGCTGAAAAGGAAGGAAAGAAAAGGTTATGGCTATCCTTGAGGAAGCCCCCAATTCTCCATTCTTTTTCTATTTCATACTCTTTGAACATTAAACTGTGGAGATATTTGAACTCCAGAGTGACTGAATTTGAGTATCTCAGAATGCTTATGGAGTCTCTTTGTGTCAGGGTATAAATGCCAGGTCATCAGATTCAGTTGCAAATTTTCAGGGGAGAGAAATCCAAATATTTTATGCTATTAAAAATCAATCATTCTTTAACCTTCCCCTTTTGGTGTGAAACCATGTATAATTCAATTTAATTGCAGCAGTGTATAAGATTGTATTCTCTTACCACTGTATTATTCTTAGGTCTCAATGCTACTACAAATGGCTGAGCTGCCTATTTAACATTTCAAACTGTACTTGAACATTAGTCTGCCCCAGTTCTACATTTTATGATCTATGATTGGGATATCCTGTCCCCTACCCTAAACTTCTCCAGCCAAGGGGCTAGGTAGCCATTTCCTATATAACTCAGCCATTTTGATTACCAGACCTTTTATCCTTTGGCCTATCCTTTACCCTCCTGGCCACTTAGTCTGTCTCTCTACACTTTCCTTTCCCCTCTCCTCACATGGCCTAGTTAAGGGTCCTGTTCACTGTGGACTCTTCCGATGTCCTGGCTATAATAAACCTCCCCCCCCATCATACCTAGAAATAGTGATATCCATATTCTTCCTTCCTTCCTTCCTTCCTTCCTTCCTTCCTCCTTCCCTCTTTCCCTCTTTCTTTCTCTCTCTCTCTCTCTCTCTCTCTCTCTCTCTCTCTTTCTTTCTTTTCTTTATTTACATTTCAAACCTTGTCCTTCTTCCCAGTCTCCCCTCTGTAAAATCCCTCTTTTTCCCCCCTCACCTTTGCCTCTAAGAGGGTACTTCTCCTTCCCACCCACCAACTCTTGCCTCACCCTTCTAGCATCCACTTTCGCTGGAGTAACAAGCCTCCATAGGACAAAGTCCATCTCCTCCCATTGATGTCAGATAAAGCAATACTCTGCTCTATATGTAGCAGGAGCCTTGGAACCACCCATACATATTCTTTGGTTGGTGATTTAGTATTCATTCATTCTCTCTCTCTCTCTCTCTCTCTCTCTCTCTCTCTCTCTCTCTCTCTCTCTCTCTCTTTCTATTTTCTTTTTCTTCTCTTCTTTTTTCTATTTTTTTGTCATTTTTCTGGCTCAACTTTGACATGATAAATAGGCGCTTCAGGCAATTGTCCAGGATTTGAGAGCTAATACTTACTGGCAAAACGGTGGGATTTACACATCAACCCTGTAGTTATTGGCCCTCAATATAAGCATGAGGGTGTGTTCAATGACGTGACAGGTGATTTCAACATTATCTATAAGTGTGATCATTCATAGCCCTAGTTATCAAATTTGCTTTAGAAAGATGCCATTATGATGAAATAAAAAAAGTGTGTGTGTGTGTGTGTGTGTGTGTGTGTGTGTGTGTGTGTGTGTGCCAGAGCTCTTCAGCAATCGCAATGTTGAAAACAGAAATGCATGTGGGGGACCTAGGTATTTTCTTCTGCAAGGAGCTTTTCCTGAGAGGCTTTGAAAGAATGACTTCCAAGCCTAATTCCCCTGTATTGTGAGATGACAGTCCAGCTGTGTGATTAATTAGTTTGTTTTGGTTACCTAAGACCTTCTCAAAGTCAGAAAAATGGATATGATGACTTTATTTCCAGGAAAACAAACACCACAAGCACCCAAATCTATTGAATAAAAAAAAAAAATCACTGCAACTGCAGACCTTCTCTACATACATTGTTTTATATTGTGCATTCATTAAGAAATGGTAGATTTGGAATGATTTAATTTGCTGTTTTCTGTTGGCATTAGATATTTTATTCCTTTCACATGTTTTGGAGTCAATGATACTATGGATTAGAAATACCAGGTGGATTTTCAAATATCAAAAATAGCCATATGCTTTTTCTTTGCAGCAGCAGGGCAGCCTCCAATTTTCTTGCAGAGAAATATACTTATCTGATGCAGAACTCAGTGTTTACACATAGCAGCTGCTGACAGAGTTGTAAACTAGCACGTAAGAATTAAAATGCATCACCACATGTTGGAAAAGTCTGTGCAGAGCTGCTAAAGTAAAACCTAATATTTAACACAGCATATGCTGCCTTTCAGTAAAATACATGGGTACTTACAGAAAAAAAAAATCTTTGGATTTAATTTGCTCCACAAAAGTAGTATATAGATTTAACACATTTAAATATTTATTCATTTTTATTTTTACTCATTTTGAGCCTGAATCTCAGATACCTCATGTTGGATTCAAAATGAATATTCAGTGAGGGTGCCTTTGAATTTATTGTCTCTCTGACTCATCCTCTGAGTGCTGAGATTACAGACAACCACACCTGGTTTGAACAAGGCTGGGATCAAAGGCAAAGATCTGATCATGCTTCAAAAGCACTCTACCAACTGGTCTATTCCCACCTGAAGTACATTGTTGTTTTTAAAACCTTAGACCACTGAATGAGAAGAAGAAATGGATCTAGAACTTGATCAAGTCTTCTTGTCTAGTCTAAATGTAGTCTAATCTACCCCCACATCCTTCTACATGTATATATTATATTGTTATCCACAATTACTAAAAGTGGTATTTAGCAAATAACTTTTTAAATCTAGGAGTAACTGGAAGTTAAACAATGCACAAAACTACTATCTCAGAGAAGGCTTCTATGAACACAGTGGAGCGTGGGACCATGTGGCATGATTGGGAATCTTTTGGGTATGTGCCCCAGAGTGATATAGCTGATCTATTAAGTAGATCTATTTCCACTTTTCTGAGGAACCTCCAGAAAGATATACAGAGTGATTGTACCAATTTGCAATCCCTCCAGAAATGAAGCAGTGTTCCTCTCTCCATGTCCTCACCAATATGTGCTGTTACCTCAGTTTTTTATTCTGATTGGTGTAAGGTGGAATATCAGGGTCCCTTAGGTTAACAAGCAGAAGGGCCCAAGTGAAGATGCTTCAATACCACTTAGGAGGGAAAAGGAAGGAATCATAATCAGGCAGAGGGAGGGAGGGACCTTGGTGGGAGAGGGGAAGAGGAGACAAAAGGCCTCACACTATTACTGATGCTATAGTGGGCTTACAGACAGGAGCCTACCATGGTTGTCCTCCAAGAGTCCCAACAAGCTAAAATGTATTTGATTCACAACTTACATGAGATTTTTCCTCAACTAGATGGAGGGAAAGGAAGTCCAACTTCAAATCTGTCTCAAGGGGAGGCTCCAATGGCTGACACTATTACTGATGCTATGGTATACTTACATACAGGAGTCTAGCATGGCAAACCTTCAAGTGCCCTAACAAGCAGTTGACTGAGACAGATGCTGATACTTATACCCAACCAATGGACTGAAGTCAGCGATCCCTGTGACTTAGGGAAATGTTAGAAGAGTTGAGGCAGAGGGCAAACTCATAGAAAGACCATCAGTCTGAACTAACCCAGAAACCTGAGATCTCTCAGACACTGGGCCACCAACCAGGTAGCATACATTGGGTGGTCCAAAGTCCCAGGCACATATACAGCAGAGAACTGCCTGGTCAGTCTTCACTGAGAGAAGACACTCTTAAATCTAGAGAGACTTGATGCCCTAGGGAGTGAAGAGTTGTGAGGGTACATCCTCTTGGAGACAGGGGGACAAGGAATGGGATGAGGAACTCTGGAAGGCAGACCAGTTGGGAAGCAACATCTGGACTGTAAAAAATACTAAAAGTAATTAAAGAAAAACAAAAACAGCAAAATACAAAAACAAACAAAACTAGTATCTCATATTTGGCTTTTTTTTTCTTTTGTTAACGAGAGTTGTGATAATAATGAAAGCATAATGCCTAACCATTACATTTCAGGACTTTGAAATACACATCTTTGGATAGTGATGGCAGGAAAGGTTTAAGGATCTGGTAGGAAACTTTCTATGGCTTTGCTTGATGTTCCATATTTGTTGATACATTTGCTAAGAAGAGACAGTAAAAAATACTCAAACTGCTGAGGCAGGCAACCTCTTTAATCCATAGTCTGTCCTCAATCTAGTATTCCTATGTCTTCAGTATTATGTCTGGAGAAAACATCCTTTGACATGTCTTAGATTTCTTAAGATGATAAAGGAACCACGTCCAGAGCATCCCAGGTACATTGCTCATAGATCTTTGATGTCTTCAAATGGATTTTTATGTACTTGTAATTCATATGAAGTCTCTAAACTTTCTCTGCACAAATGATATTCTTGGTATGGGTATTCATTCATATTTCAAACACAATCCAGATATTAAATATTTAAATGTAAAATATATATCATACAAATATCTAAGCTACATCAGGAATAAAAGTGAAAGTTCTTTTTTTTTTTTGATTTGATACTGTTTCTTTTTTTTTCATTTCTTTCATTTTATTTTTTTTTTAATTTACATTCCAAATCATTTCCCCTTTCTCGTTTCCTCCCTCCCCGAAAGTCCCATAAGCCCCCTTCCCTCCCTCTTTTCTCCATTCAACCCATCTCGTTTCTCTGTCCTGGCATTCCACTACATCCAGTCTTTCCAGGACCAGGGGTCTCTCCTTCCATCTTCTTAGAAATCTATTGCTATGCGAATTGTGTTTATGGTATTCCGAGATTCTGGGTTAATATCCCCTTATCAGTGACTGCATACCATGTGTGTTCTTTTGTGATTGGGTTACCTCACTAAGGATGATATTTTCAAGTTCTGACCATTTGCCTAGGAATTTCATGAATTCATTGTTTTTAATTGCAGAGTAGTATTCCATTGTGTAGATATACCACATCTTACAGGTATTACTAAATATATAAAATGAAATTAGGAATTTCAATACCTGATGAACTATATAATAATTACATTATACTTTCTGTTTCCTACTTTATAAATCTACTAAAACAGTGTACTGAAATTTACATACCTCTAAATACAATATATTTCTTTTTTAAAGAGTGGTACAATATATTATAACTTGTAACTGTGTAAATTCATTTTCTACCAGTTCTAAATAGAAATATTTAAAAGCATTTTTCTGGCTATAATTAAAGTTTTAGAAGTATTAAGTTCATGATTAGCTATTATAGGCAATAAGTAACTTACTACTATTTTATCTAGTAATACTATTTTCCATGAGAGAGTAGTACTCCAATAATTTTTGCTGTTTATTGGATTGTCTTACTTACTTTTATAATAATGCTTGTGGTTATATTAGGCATAGCTAGAGTATTCTTAGCAATTTCAATATCTCAAGATCATCAACTTAACCACATGCACATTTTTACTGTGCTCTATGTAACAAATCATCATGTTGTACACCTTAAATATGTTCACTAGAGCTGTGTTAATGGTTATATACCTTGTCTGTGATAGAATTGCTAATTATTTTAAAGTATGCTAATCTCTGCAGCATATAGTATCTTTTCTTGTCTGGTACAATTCTGATAATAACCATATCTAAAAACATATTGGGAAAGGAGGGGAAGTTTACATAGCAATACATCATATTAGGCAGTTCAATAATAAGATAATACTTGTAGGTCATGGTAGAACAAATCTATATACCTAGAACATATGAGCTGAAACAGGAGACTAGAATCGAGGTAGTTTCAGATGCATAGTAAGACCTTTCTGCTAAAACAAAACAAAACCTAAGAATTATTTATTATATTTTTTGAGAGCAAGGGAGGGAAGTGTTGGTCAGTAGCCTAAGGGAGCCAAAGATTTTTTTTTTTTACAGAAATGTAGCTTTAATGTTGATTGTGGGTCCAGTCTGTTTCCAGCCCCTTTAAGGAGTAGTAAAGCTTTCTTAGTTATGTGTCAAGTGGAATACTATCAGCACATAGCACTCACAATACCTGTACTTGCAAAGTTCTACCAAATGAGGAATGAGAGGAGAACTAATGATACCCGGGCATAAGACTCCTGAACCTGGTGTCCATAGAGACATAAGTTTTACAACACAGTCCTTGTAGTAACAGTTTCAGCAACAGGCTTCTTCTGTGGAGTGGTACCTTCAGCCTCTTCTAGGATTATGAGGTAACCTCTGTCCTGAGTCTGTCAAGCTTTTTGTATGCTGGAATGGCTGATGAGACTTTGATCCTTGCACTTTTCTCCTGTACATAATGCTTTTTAAGTACTTCCTAAAGATGTGATCCATCCTTACAGTAGCCAGGCTCCTTGTCTGCAGTCTTCTACACTTGGGGACATTAGCAAGGCCAAGCTGTACATTGTCAAGAGGCTAAATCTAAAGGATGAGGTCCACAGTGAGCTTCAGTACTGTCTTAGGGGATACTGAGGAAAAACCATATGAAGGGCATTCTGAACCTAGATTTTGGGTTTGTGGCGAAGTTCTGAGTGCCTCATGTTACCAGTCACGCTCACTGTAACACTTTGACTCATCTTCCAGGAGCTAGAAATGTGCAGATATGTCAGTGTTACCTATATTTTTAAAAAACATTATGTGTTTGATTGCTCATGTCCCAAGGGATAGACTTATGATAGTGAATTATCATTGACAATTTGAATAATGAGTAGTACTTTAGCATACACACTTTGGTGTGATCATCTTTCTTCTTGGGTTCATATGGTCTGCTAGTTGTATCGTGGGTATTCCAAGCTTCTTTTTTGCTAGTATCCACTTATCAGTGAGTACATAAAATGTGTGTTCTTTGTGACTGGGTTACCTTACTCAGGATGATATTTTCAAGTTCCATCCATTTGCCTGAGAATTTCATGAAATCATTTTTAATATCTGAGTAGTACTCCATCATGTAAATATAACATATTTTCTGAATCCATTCATCTGTTGAGGGACATCTGGGTTGTTTCCAGCTTCTGGCTAATATAAATAGGCTGCTATGAACATAGTGGCACATGTGTCCTTGTCATATGTTAGAGCATCTTTTGGGTATATGTCCAAGAGTGGTATAGCTGGATCCTCAGGTAGAACTATTTCCAACTATCTGAGGAGCCACTAGACTGATATCCAGAGTGGTTGTACCTGCTTACACTCCCACCAGCAATAGATGAGTGTTCCTCTTTTCCACATCCTTGCCAGCATCTACTGTCTCCTGAGTTTTTGATCTTAGCCATTCTGACCAGAGTGAGGTAGAATCTCAGGGTTGTTTTGATTTGCATTTCCCTGATGACTAAGAATGTTTATTCAAGTATCAGCATTTATTTCTCTCAACATCCATTCTGTAAATGCAATGTGATCAGTTACATTATGACCATCTATCATGCCTTTATTCCATGATGAATTGTATCTTACAGCATTAATGTGTAATCTGTAGCTTGCATTTTTCAGATATTTTGTCACACTAGGAGAAAAGAAGAAATGGTTAGAGTAGATATTTCTCAAAACATTGTTAGTGCAACATTAAAATTATGACAGTTTAAACAAATATATTTATACAAGCAATTATGAAATGTAACCACATATATGCTAAATACATTTAACATGATATTTTATCAAAATTAAACTAACAAGTCTAAAAGCAATTTTATTTATATTAGGAAATGCAAAGAAAGATAGCTAGGAAACAGTCTACCATTGAAATCTAAGAAGATCAAATCTGGGCAGAGAACATTAATATAATATAGAATAATTTAATAATACTAAAATTATTTATCATGCACATATAAAGTATAGAGATCTAATATATAGTTACTGATTAATTGAAATAACTCCTTTTATAAAACTAAGTGTAACAGATGCTAAAGACAGATAGTTTGTACCAGAGATGTCACTAAAATTTTTCTTTTGTATTTATATATTACTTGGACTAAAATGTAGTAAGTGACTACTAAGCAAATATTCAAGCTGCTCTTACAGAGGTCTGTGTTAACTGTGTTAACTGTGTTAATGGACTTCAGATCACTGGCAAGTAACTTGCCTCACATAGATGAGACTATAGGTTTCATCACCGGTACTGCCAAAGGGGAGGTGGAAGATGTGGATATTTCTTTACAATATTCATTTCAATGCAATGAAATGCAAGAGAGGAAATTTTTAAAATTTGAAAATACAGACATTATTATCTTTAGTTTGACACATAATCAAAGGAAATGAAGTAGCAGGGAAATACATTTATATGGAATAAGAAGGTAGTGAAATTTCTTTATCAGGAAATACAAAGAAAGAAGTGTATTAATGACATAAATGTTTGGTGTCAATAGAAAATTTATTAAGACAAATTTGCAGAAATTAAAGAAAACCTGTATAATCCTGGGTATAGCTAAGAAAGCATTATGAAAAAAATTCATCTGTTAATACTGATGTAATAATTTCCAAATTAAATATAAAATTTCAAAATGGAAACAGAAAAGCAAAATGCCAATATCCTTCCTATAATGACCATTTTCATCATCGTGACCATCACAACCACTGCTGCTACCACCACTACTACCACTACCACCACTACCACCACTACTACCACCATCACCACCACCACCACCACCATCACCACCACCACCACCACCACCACCACCACCACCACCACCACCACCACCACCATCACCACCACCACCACCACCACCACCACCACCATCACCACCACCACCAACAACAACAACAACAACAACAGCACAACCAATACCAACACCACTAGAGCTGTCATTCTAGTCATGTCTATCAGATTATGTTCATAAGACCCAGTGAAGGTACTTTTGAATTACAAACTATTGAAGATGGAAGCTATTGGATACAACAAATGGCAAGTACTTTAACTTGAAGTTTAATATCTCTGGCTCTAATTAATTGTGAATTAGTGTAGAACACTGGCTTGTATAGATGAAGCAATTTGGGTTCTGCCAAAACAACTGAGTACATTACTCAGCACAACTTGAACAGCGGTGCAATCATATTTGCCTTGTTAAGCCTTCATTAGATAGGTATTGGAAATATATTCAAGTTGTTCAATAAAGTAACACTGGTCCCTAGTGTCTCTTTACTTTTGATTAAAATTTTGGAGTAGGTATATCTTTGGTTCTGGATACAGAACATCTGAAACATTTTACTCAGTGTAGAAATCTTTCTCAGACATTTAGTTTAGATTTAAAAGCATCTCTTTGTAGATAAGGGCAGACGAAGAAATATATTTGGATAATTCTGGACAATTCATAATATAATGGGTCTTTTCTTTATAATAGAATTTAGTCCCTCATTATTTATAATTATTTTAAATGCACTGATTCACAGTGTCTTTTAATTAGTAATTGATTTTTATTTATGAATGAATTAAAGTTTACAAAAAAACAAATAGAAACAACAACAACCAAAGCTGGAACACAATATAGATTTCTTTAAGGAATTTTATACACATTATACAAGATTTCTAAATATTAATGAAGTAAAATAAACTGATATGAATATCATAATTTGTAACTTTCTGCAGGCAAATATTTAACATGTAACTATATATGTTATAAAACATAACATGTATACATATACATATATAACATATACAAATACATATATTACATATTATTTATATATATGTATCTATATTACATATTGCAATATCTCATAACTGTGATAAATTTGTTTCTATTTAGTTCAAGGCAACCTCAAAAATAAAATAAAACAAAGCTTGTTTTACATGTAGATACTGTAAAATAAATCACAAGTTTAAATTTATTCATGTATATGCATATATTGTTTATTGCAACTATAAAGGTTAGTTTGTATTAATTAGCATTAATTGGTGTCTGAAAACCTTGACTGAGAATTCTATAAAGCCATCCAGAATCTCATCACTTATTAAATGCACAGAAATTCTACTGCACACAAGTGTTAACAAATTTGCTGAATTGCTATGACTAAAATAAAAGAAAGTAGTTATCACTGTGTTACATCACTTTTCCTTGCACTGAGAGGAGTGTTTGCTTTGTCTTCTTAAGGCCTCAGCACTAAACAACAACAACAACAAAAAATTACAGGTAAGTAATGAATGGTAAGATTGGAGGAAATATTTCTCCCAAGGGAGGAGAACTAAAATTCATTTATCTAATACCAAGTTTTCAGCCCTGAAAATATACAAGTAAATATGGAAGTAAAATTATACAGACCTAGTAGAGTACAATTATGTATTTAGTGGCATATTCAAATCAGCTAACACAATCATGAAAAAGTAATAATTTCTATATACTTACTTTTTGGCTTCCAAAATTCAAATCATTTTACAACTCTTGAAAATTAATATGTTCCGTCATAATTATTAAAGACGGTCAAATTCTTGGGCTATATTCATTGTGTTACCACTATAAAAAAACTTCTAAACACTTGTGTCATTAATAAATTATAAAATTAAATTTAGACAGAGATATTAAAATCATATAATATAGGATGGGAAAATAAGATATGCATATATATAACATACACAATTAAATATTACATATTATAAACATTTCCCATTGTACAAGCACTATCCCATAAGTGTGATAAATCTATAAATCTTAATTTTTACTTCAAATATTAAAATTATTTCACATATATAAATTTTTACAATAGAAATAACAAGTAATACATTTGCAATGAGAACCCCAAAACAAGTGAGAATTATTTATTCTGATAGAGAAGCATGTATCAACTTCTTGTTGATAGGGTTAGTTCTACAGGGAACAAAATAAGGGTATGTGTACTTAACATGTAAAACTTGATCTTTTTGAAATATGCAAAACCATTCAGAAATAAAATATAGCAGTTACAGCTTTAGCTTCTCCCTTCTTGCCATAACAGTATACATACATAAACTTGAAAGTATAATAAGAAACAAAAAAATATACAGAATGTTTTAATCTTTTTCATGAAATCTAATGTTTTTAGCAGTTGCTTCTTTACAATGCTACACTGTTAATTAAGCTAAACTGAATAAATACATTTGTGTCAAACAAGTATAAAATGAAATAAAAAACATGATGGTGAAAGAAATATCTTGAAAAAAACCAGGAATTTCTCAAATTATATCTCAGAAGAAATATACTACTTGCCTACCACTTCCAAAATTATTAATTGACTCACAGATTTTCTGTCATTTATCTTATTTAATACTTTGTTTATTGGGTTTAGCATCAATATTACTTGATTTTACTTAAATAAAGGGACTCCACCAAAGCCCTCTTTAGAAAAAATAAGTAAAGAGAAATAAAGTCCATGCACTGTTTTGATTTTTTCCTCTCTTTTTTCATTAATTATTTTATTAGTTACATTTCAAATGTTGTCCCCTTCCTTGTCTCACCTCATCAAAACCCACCTCCCATGTCCCTTCCCTTTGTCTCTAAGAGGGTACTCCCCTTCTTGCCCAACCACTAATGCCTCACCCTTCTATTACCTCCCTTCCCATTGATGCCAAATAAGGCAGTCCTGTGCTACATGGACCAACTCATGTATACTCTTTGGTTCTTAGTTTAGCCCGTGGGAGCTCTGAAGGGTCTGGTTAGTTGATACTGTTGTTCTTCCTTTTTATTTATTAAATATTTTCTTTCTTTACATTTAAAATGTTATCTCCCTTCCTAGTTTCCCTTCCCAAAACCCCCTATCCCATCCCACCTACCCCTGCTCACAAACCTACACACTTCTGCTTCCCTGTCCCAGCATTCCCCTATATTAGGGCATCGAGCCTTCACAGGACCAAGGACCTCTCCTCTCATTGATGTTCAACAGGACCATCCTCTGCTGCATTTGTTGGTGGAGCCATGGATCCCTCCCTCTTTGGTTGGTGGTTTAGTCCCTGGGAGCTCTGAGGGTCCTGGTTGATTCATGCTATTGCTCCTCCTATGGGGCTGCAAATCCCTTAAGCTCCTTGGGTCCTTTTTATGGCTCCTCCATTGGGGAGCCTGTGCTCAGACTATTGGTTGGCTGTGAGCATCCACTTATGTATTTGTCAGGCAATGGCAGAGCCTCTCAGGAGACAGCTATCTCAGGCTCCTGTCATCAAGCACTTGTTGGCCTCTACATTATTGTCTGGGTTTGGTGACTCTATATGGGATAGAACCCCAGGTAAAGCATGTCTGTAAATGGCCTTTTGTTTAGTCTTTGCTCCAAACTTTGTCTCTGTGTCTCCTTGCATGGTTATTTTGATCCCCTTTCTAAGAAGGACCAAAGGATCTTTGATCTTCCTTCTTCTTGAACTTCATGTGGTCTGTGAATTGTATATTGGATATTCCAAGTTTCTAGACTAATAACCACTTATTAGTGAGTGCATAACATGTGTGTTCTTTTGTGATTGTGTTACCTTACTGAGGATGATATTTTCTAGTTCAAACCATTTGCCTAAGAATTTCATGAATTCATTGTTTTCAATAGCTGAGTAGTAATCCATTGTGGAAATTTACCACATTTTCTGTATCCATTCCCCTGTGAGGAACATCTGGGTTCTTTCCAGCTTCTGGCTATTATAAATAAGGCTATGAACACTGAAGCATGTGCACCTATTACATGTTGGAACATCTTCTGGTATATCTGGGTTTTCAGGTAGTAGTATGTCCAATTTTCTGAGGAACTGCCAGACTGATTTCCAGAGTGTTTGTACCAGTTTTCAATACCACAAGCAATGGAGGAGTGTTCCCCTTTATCCACATCCTCACCAACTTCTGCTGTCCACTGAATTTTTGATCTTAGGCATTCTGACTGGTGTGAGTTAGAATTCCAGGGTTGTTTTGATTCACATTTCCCTGATGACTAAAGATTTAAAGACTGAACATTTCTTTAGGTGCTTCTCTGAAACTAATAGAAAAGAAAGTGAGGAAGAGCCTTGAACACATGGGCACAGAGGAAAATTTCCTGAAGAGAACAGCAATAGCTTATACTCTAAAATCAAAAGTAGATAAATGGGATCTCATAAAATTGCAAAGCTTCTGGAAAGGAAAGGACACTGTCAATAGGATGAAACAGCAACGAACATATTGGGAAAAGATCTTTACCAATCCTAAGTCCAATAGAGGGCTAATATCCAATATATAAAAAGAACTCAAGAAGTTTGACTCCAGAAATGAATAACCGTATTTAAAAATGGGGCAGAGAGCTAAACAGAGAATTCTCAGCTGAGGAATACAGGATGGCTGAGAAGCACATAAAGAAAGTGTTGTTCTTCATATGGGGTTGCAAATCCCTATCAGCTCCTTAGGTCCTTCCCCTAACACTTCCTTTGGGATCCTTGTGTTTAATCTAATGGTTGGCTGTGAGCATTTGCATGTGTCTTAGTCAGGTGCTGTCAGAGCCTCTCAGAGGACAGCTATACCAGGCTCCTGTCTGCAAGAGCTTCTTGGCATCAGCAGTAATGTCAGGCTTTTGTGTCTGCAGATGGGATGTGTCCCAAGTTGGAGAGGTTTCTACATGACCTTTCCTTTAGTCTTTGCTCCATTTTTTGTCCCTGCATTTCCTCTACAGACAAACGATTTAGGGTTAACAATTTTGAGATGGGTGGGTGGCCCCATCTCTCAACTGGAGGCCATATCTATCTACTGGAGGTGGTCTCTTTTTTTCTCCCTGCTTGTGACTCTCTTGGACTTGTAACTTTAAGAAAGAAATATATTTTGGGAGAATTGTGTTAGTCTATTATAGTTTTAAAATTTTTCCATGTTTTTTTAAAAAGTCTTCTAAGCTCAGTTTAATTTGTCAGAGGTAGAAGATCATTGTAGAATAGCATATATCATTAGTTTTCTTGAAGCAAGTAGCATGACTTACGTCTAAAATTGGAAAAGTTTGTACTGTGCAATGAGAGTTTTCTTAGGCTCATAAGTATTAAAAAATGTATAGTTGAGTGTAGATGACAAGAGTCCAAATAAACTCTCCAACTAAAACTAGAAAAATATGAAATATATGAAATAATGCTTAAATGATTGATATCTCATTAGAAATTTTCATTTGTTCATTTTTGTTTAATAATCACTAATTTGGTAATGTGTTGATATATAAATATTGATGGGATTTACTAATTTAAAGTTTGAATCCACGATTGTATATTTTCTCACCATTATTCCAGTCCCTATCGGTCATGAATCTTTCAGGATAATTAAAAGATCTAAGATGATTTCCTCAATCCTATGTGGAAGACACCTCTTGGGCTTTGTCAGAAGACTTTTGAAGAATGATGCCTTAGATGAGCAATACCTTTTCTTATTTGTTATTTCCTTTCAATATTTTAAGTTACTGACCAATTGATTCATAATCATTTCATCTTCTTTTCAATGATTTATTGAAAAACAGACCACCAGCTGAACACTGTGTTATTTTCAGAAAAAAATTCTGATATAGGAGCTTTCTTAACCTACTAGTATTCCTTCCTGTTTTAAAATGCATGAACAATACTAACATTTTTTACTTTAAACCAGAAACATCAAATATCAGAGTATAAGCATTTAAATATATGTTATTGCAGATTAAGAATTATTTACCATTTATTTTAGAGGCGCATTAATTCCTTTTCTCAGTATAAAACATGCTGATAAATAAGTTCATTATCTTTGGTAAGATACATCTGATGACTTCATTGTTGATTTTTAGTATTACTACTATAAACCAAATTGTTTACATTTTATACCACTATGTGCTGAATTTCATACATAATTACTTTCTATGTCACAGTTCAGCTTTCATAGGTAATTTCAAATAGATTGTATCAGTTTATTATTTTACACAATATTTATGATTAAGTATTTTTATGCTTTGTTTTCATAATAATTATAAAATTTCAAATTTAGTATTTTCTAATTGCCAGTGGAAATTGCACTTTTTTAATTCATAATACCAGAAGGACAATTGTGTTGAAAAATATAGCTTGCTATGATTAAAACTATTTGTAGGTTACTTTATTAATTTACTTCAATACCTATATTACATTTTATTTGTATATATTACAATCTATTAACCATCATTTCAGATTTCTGTAGCTTTAAGTTGGAGAGTTTAATTGTACTCTTCTCATAAATGATCAACTATGGTTTATTTTGTACATATAAGCATTGAAAAATCTCTCATTGCTGAGTAGAAACTGCTCCACAGCCGTGCAAATGTAACTCTTGTTACTTGCTGCTACAAAACTAGTGATAGATGGTGTACCAAAAAGACTGTATCCCTTAGACAAATTAATATGTTTTGTAACTTCATCTCACTCCAGTAAGAATTGCTGTAATCTAGACATCTGACAACATAGTCTGTAGAGTTTGTGGAGAGTCATAATTTCTTATTCACTCTTGATGGTATGCAATTTAATATAGTCATTATGGAAATACACTTGGAGATTTTCACAAAAGTAAAATGAGAGCAAGAATACAATGCAGGTATTTCATTCCCGAGATTATACCCAGAAAATTCCACAAACCATCATTGATAATTTTACTCTCCTGTTTATCCCTGTTAGTGAGTATAACTCCAAAGTTGTCCAATATAGTTGTCCAAGAACAGATGACCACATATAAAAAATGTTTAGTGTGCATGCATGTGTGTGTGTGAGACAGGGAAGTACTCAGCTCTAAATAAAAATGAAAATACAAAATGTGCAGCACTTTATGATGTATAATAGCAATGGACTTATATATATATATATATATATATATACTATATATATATATATATATATATATATATATATACATATATATAGTAGTAATGGTGTTACACACTCTCAGAATGTGAAAATAGCATGATATTTCTCATGTGTTATACAAACCCAGGTTCTCTGTGTGTGGGCAGACACATGTGCATGTGTGTGTATAATCAGATGTACTCATGGATCTCTAGAATCCACATGGTGAGAAACAGATGCCAACTCATGAAAGTTATTCTCTGACTTTGACATGTGTACTATAGCTTGTTCATGTGTGTACATTCATATACATATACACAATAAATAAAAATAAAAAAGATGATAGAGAGTTAACTGAGGAAATTCCTGATGTAAATGTCTGTCCTGCACATCTGTCTACACACTTCCCCATATTTATACATGCCACTTCCATTCTTCTTAATTTAGTTCCATGCCTTTCCAAGGTTTTCTAAATTCTTCCATTGTATTTAGCAAGGGAAGCCCTTTCAGGAAGTATAATACTTCTGATTGGACTACCCACTAAAGATTATGCCTCATGTTATTTTGGGTTACTCTCATCACTTTCAATACTTCACTGCCCCTACCTAAAATACAAATTTCTACAATTGTGGAAAATTCTCCACTTTCCTTTTATCCTTCTCATACACTAAGAAAGCAAACTGTTTGTGTATGCAGTGTCTGTGGAAAACAGAGTATATGCTTCTGAAGAAAGGTGCATATGGAGGTGACATGAGAGCAAACTGTACAAGTCATGGAATATACCCACAGTATTCTAAATGCTACTACAGAGAAACCTGAAAATTCAGGTTACTAATGTACTATTCAAATACCAAGAAAATGAAATCAAACTTAATATCCATTTACAGAAACTAAAATATCTTGTTAGGTAAGGTAAGCCAAGCTCAGAGAACAAATATCACATTCTTTCTTCTGTGAGAGTAGTAGATTCTGATTTATAAAAACATATAAATAGTATCTTTGTTGAATGATTACCAGTGGTGCCTAGGAAGTAAGAAACAGACACATGAGAAGGGAATGAGACTTTAAGAGCCAGATGTGTGGAAGATAATAGAATTCATGTGATATAAACATTGAAAGGGCAATACTATATGATGAAAGGAAAACTCCTAAGTGGTAGAAAAATGAAATAAAGGGGTAGCAGAAGGGGGATCCAAAACCAACTATGTTTAAATACTTTTCTCGACTTGTGAGTCTCAGTCCCAAGACAAAAAAAATGGACCAATGTGTGATCACATTTATCAAGCAGTACTCAGAAGCAGGAGAAATCCATCATGTGCTAATGATAGACAGGACTAAATGAAAGGCTTGAAGACAACACTGGACACTGACAATCCCTGGGCATATAGAATTTGCAGGTAAGTATTGAGTCATTAGAAAACATAAAAGAAGAAGGAAGCACTTGAGACCCATCCCACAGGCAAGCACCAATTCTTGAAACTCTAGTAATGATACTGTGTTATGTTTGCATACAAAACTCTAGTATGGCTGAACTCTTAGAGGCTTCACCTAACAGCTGACTCAGAAAGATAGTCACCCACAGCCAAAAAGGGAATAATGCTTGGGGACTCTAATGGAAGAATAGGAGGAATGATCACTGCCCCAGAGGATAGGAACTCCACAGGAAGAACAAAAGAGTCAACTAACCTGCACCTTTATGACTCTAAATGGAACCACCAACTATATACTGACTGGACCTAAGCCTCCCCACACATACATAGCAGATGTGCATGTTGATCTTCATGCAGGTCCCAAACAACTGGAGCCGGAGCTATCCCAAAAGCTATTGCCTTTATTTGGGATATATTCTTCTCTGTGAAATTTCTTGTCTGGCATCAGTGGGAGAAAACATACCTTGCCTCTCCACACTGATGTGCCAGGGTCGGAAATATATAAGAGAGTCCCATCTCCTCAGAGGAGAAGGGGAGGAGACATGGGGAAATGACTATGGAAGGGAGTGACAGAGAGGATGCAGTGAGTGGGGAGTCAAGTGAATAAATAAAAAATAAATAAATAAGATATACATAAGAAAACAAAAGAAACTGTCTTCACAAACTAGAAACACAAATCCACCGTCTCCCCCAAATATACTTCTCACAAGATAGATTAAATCAGGTTAAAAGGGACACGGAAAACAGAATAGGCATTGTCGGGAAGCAACAAAATCATAAAAATTGCAGTCTACATTAGCGTAATGACTTTCACTCTCCCACTTACTCCTCACAGTACATTGCATTCTCCCTGCTTCGGATATTCCCCCAGGAATATCTTCTCTCAGTAGGCCTCACCATAAACTGCAGGGCAACCTATGAACCAAAGACTCTTCTCTCAGTCATTGGTCCCCATCGTATGCACCACAGACACATAAACTAGGCTAATGAGTTAAAACACATCAACTTCTGCCTCGGCAGCAGCTTCATGTGGATTTATTCTCCTAAGAATGTGTTGAGGGAAGGCATTCTATTAGCATTTGTAATAACCTCACAAAGCCTTATCGTTTAGTAGCTCATCTTGGAAATGACTTTTCTCACTCAGATTTGAAAGAAAAAATATGAGAATGAAAGGGGAAAGCATTTGATTTTAATCATTCCCTTAGCAACATTATTAAAGGTAAGCATCCTCTCGCCATGGCATTAAGATCCACATAGTCTCCTTATCTTATTTAAGCAATTTACTACAAAATTGGCTTAACATGCATTTTCAAGCACCACTTTTGTGAAATTTAAATGTAGGCCAAAAAGCTCCCTAACCGAATTCTGTAACCAACAATACTTTATATTCTTCTTAACCTAATACACTATTTATGAATCACTGTTTTCAGTACAGTGACAGACAGGAAGTAACAAAGGAAGATTCCCCAAGAGTTAAAAGGAAGTTTTATATTACTTTATTCACATCTCAGCCTTCAGACCCCAGTCTTACTCTTTCCATTTGCTTCCTCTCTTTTGTTCCGTGTCTCTCACCTGTCTTTGTTCATGCTTCTCTGATCATGCTCCATCAGGTTTCAGCGAAGTCTGCATCCCACCTTTATTATGTCACTCCATTCTATCTTCATAAGCAATAGAGGTAATTCTAATTAATGGTACCTCTGAAGGTGATCCCGTGCATAGTTCATGCATCTTCATGTACCCTCCCATCTTCTACGTAGTATTATAGCATATTCATGTGAATAAATTTAGTTAAAGATATCAACTTGTGTTCAAAACTAACTACATAAGTAAATTCAACTGCATAATTTAAAAGAAGCAGTAATCAGTTGAGTTCCCATAATTCTTAATATTGACAGACTTTCATTTCACCCAGACTGCTATAGGGCATTGAGAAGGGTTCTCAAACATATTTCTTGCTTATTTAGATTTCTTCATTTATAAAGTTCTTATATATCTGCTTCTTTTCTTTTCCAGCATCATTAATTTTGACAGTTCTTTTAAAACATTTATGTATTCAACATTCTTTAGCTTCTGTTATTATGTAAGAAACTTTTGCTGGGCTGTAAGTATACAATATATAAAAACTTGATTTTACAATGCTTTTGTGAGATTTCATAGAAATGTTTCTTTGAGACTTGTATTCTTTTCTTTATTTTATCTTTAAATTCAGATTTCAGTCACTCTATCATCATTTTAACTGGATAATATACATCTTTAATTTCAACATTAAATGCTAATTCTATAATAATGCTGATTTATGCTAAATCAGGAATAATGAAAAACTTTGAAAGGCTATGCATGTCCACCTGTGCATTCATTCACTAAGATACTATACTTCTCCTCTTGTCACATTTTCAAATCCTGCATTGAAAATATACTGAATTCTGCGAGTTTTAATAGATTCCATTTCTTATTCTTTTGTATGTCTGTTTTTAGTAACATTTTGAAGTTTTTTATGCCTACCATTTTATCTGTAATTTTCCATAATATTCTTCAATTTTAATATATTTTATAATTCTCTACAATTTTATTAGAAATATTTCCCATATATATCTTTAATTCTATCATAAAATGTTTCTACTTCATTTTTCAAATAATTTAGCAATGTTTTTTATGCTTACCACTATACTCTTTAACTTTCCATGAAAATTGTCAATCTTAATGTGTTTTTCTATATGCTTCTTCAAATTTGTCAGAAACATTTTCCATGTAAATCTTTAATCATAAAATGTTTTACTTCCTTTTTCAATAAAATATAAAATAAAAAAAATGGTTAACTCACTAAAAATAACCCTCAAGATTTGATGATATAGAAAATAAGTAATAAAATAAGAAATGTTTATATTAAAATAAAATTTATGAATATGTAAAGTGAATAACTTAAGTTGAAAACTGCCTATTACAAATCTCTTTTTCTTAGCTAATATAACACATAATGCATAAGTATCTACCAAGATTTGGAGTGAACATTATATTTATTTTGCTATTTGTCTCTGACTTACTAATTAAATAGCAGAATAAAAGAAAATTCAGTTGTAGTTTTGACTTTTGTGTACATTGCTGTCTAGAGAGCCTTATTGGGGTGCCATGTCACCTGGCAGGAACTTGACATTGACCAAGGTGAAGTTCCTCTCCCAGCTTTTGAGCTGGAATCCCCTTCACCTAGGGTGGAGCTCTCAGACCAAGGTGAAGTTCCTCTTCTTCCAGATCTGTAAATTCCTGAATTGAGCAGGTGACCCACCCAGCCACCTGAGCAGTAGAGTCAATGCCCAGTGAATTTGTAGATCAGAGAAAAAAGACCCCAAGAGCTTTTTAATAACCCCATGTGGGGCACCTGGTATGGAATTTTACCTTATTTGCTCCCCTTATTAGGACCACTGATGAGATTACTATTGATCCTGTCCCTGGAACCCTTAATCTTTAACCAAATAACTATGTGTCAGTACCATTTAGGTGCTAATGCTACAGCAACAGTACCCGGAACTAGGACAGTATGAGACCTCATTTTAGGATTAAAATGGTCATAAGAAAAAGGGGGGAATGTGAGAACCCTGTCAGAAACAGCAGTCCAGCTTCCCACAACCAAGGGGGAACACAGCTGTACAGGAACTTTCCATTCTGCCCATGACTGCCTGGGATAAGGACAGATATGGAAATGGGCTAAACTGAGAACTATCCTGCCTAGGGTGAGGACAGAGAGGGAAGTGACTCAGCAAAAAGACAAGGCCAGGAAATACCACGAATATCATAAGGTGGGCAGGACAGGACCAAATGACAGAGACAACCTCCTGAATCAAGTTGACCAATAATTTTAAATGTTGCTCAGGGTAATCAATCACAGACGTCCAACTCAGGCCACCTCTGAACTCCCCGCCAAAATGTTTATAAAAAGGGTATGCTCTGGGAGCTCGGGGTTTCCTCTTGCCTGTGTGCTGGGGGACCCCAATGTACATTGGAACATTAAACCTATTGCGGATTGCAGCGATTCCGGTCTCTGTGGCCTTATTGAGTGGGGGTCTTCCGACAGACTCTAACATCTGGTGCATTGGCCAGGAAATTTCCCCCTCAGGACCCAGACGCCATGTATCAGAGGTTTGCTCGAGCAAGGTAACATGGGATCCCTGTCTGTTGTCTTTGTCTGTCTGAGTGTGCATCATATGTGCCTCTTTACTTTTTTTTTCTCCAGCGGCCATTCAGTCTGTAGTTTCGGTTTGATCTGTAGTTGCTAGAACAGCAGGCCGACCTGCCAGATGCCGTGGCAATAGGGGACTTGGAGGATGCTCTGGTCTCCTGCTGGGAGAAAGAATCTGATAGGGTTCCTCTCCATCTGGGCACAGGGGGCTCCCACCCTTGGCCATCTGAGTCTGTTATTCTTCTGTCGTGGTCCCTGAGTGGTCGTTTTCTTAGTATGTCTTTTTGACCTCTGTTTCATTTTTGGACTTGGACTGACTGACTGTTTGAACCATGGGACAGACTGCTTCTACTCTCTGACTCTGCCGTTAGACCATTGGAGGGAAGTTAAAAGTAGAGCTCGCAACCTGTCTGTGGACGTTAAAAAGGGAAAGTGGCAGACTCTATGCTCTTCAGAGTGGCCCACATTTGGGGCTGGATGGCCGACCCAGGGCTCCTTTTCTCTTCCTATTCTCGAAGGTATCAAGATGCAAATCTTCGGGAACAGGTCTGCAAGTCACCTGGACCGAGTCCCATATAGCAACATCTGGGAGGACTTAGCCACCTTTCTGCCCTCCTGGGTCCGTCCCCTCCTTTCCTCCACAGGACCTCTCTGAAAGAGAAGCTGGGGATAGATGGGGAGGTGGAGAAGAGAGACCAAGACTAAGATGGCATGGTTGTTCAAAGTCTTGTGATTTATTGGGGGACCGAGGTTTTAGGTTTCAGGCAAGACCCTTCCCCCAAATTCCAGAGTGTGTTCCCGAGAACTGGTCTGGCTGTTCACACTATTGTTCGGGCAGCTGGGCAGGTCACCTGCTTAATTCAAGAATTCATAGACCTGGAGGAACAAAGAACTTTACCTTCACTCCACCCTAGGTAGAGCAGGATTGTGACTGGGAGAGGAACTTCACCTTGGTCAATGTCAAGTTCCTGCCAGGTGACAAGATACCCCAATATGGCTGTCTACATTTATTTTCTCTTCACTTGAATAAAACATCCTAACAATTGATACACCCTCCCATGTCCCTCTGTGCTTTCTTGGGTATGGATTTTTCAATGTCACTTCCAATTAAATGCCATAGTGTACAACATGATTTTTTGAAATGATCAATTTTAGACTGATAACTTTGGCATTAATAACAGCTGTTACATACACTGGACATTTGTTTTTCCTCTATTCTAAATCAAAATGAACCTTTTTTTTTATAGAAAGATGACATTATCTATTACATGTTTAGAAATATCATCAGTACTAACTGTAACTATAGTACCCTATAGTTCATATTATGTAAAAGCACCTACTAAGATGTGTCAAAAGATAGAACCACAAGAGAATACAGGGGACATGATTGAGAGTGGAGTTCCTCATCTTGAAACCCATCTGAAGGCTTTCTTAAGCACAAAAGCAAAACAATTCCAGCACCATCAGTAACTGCTACAGCCTTTTCCATTTCAAGCATGAAACCTGCAATTTTCTAGGACTCTCACTAGAAAACTTATCTTTTCAGGGAAAGAACAAACTATTAAAACCTGGTGTCCTCCAATTTTAACTCATCCAATTATAATTCCATCAAAGGCAACTTCAGAGAAATTTTGCCTATCTACTATTCATCAAAGGCCAAAAGGATAAAAAATAAGGGATCTCAGTAACACGTTGAGATGAAACTTGTTACACCAAAATGGCACATATGGCTACTGTGAAGACAACACTAACACTCTGGATATCTTTTTACATATTGGTACTTTTTCAGAGAACCCCATACTCACTTTCTTTTCATCCTTTTTTCGACTTGAGTGCCTCTCTTTCTCCATCACTTGTACATAAACCTTATTAAAACTTCTTCAATAAAACTCCAGTTCTGTTTCAACTTGGCTAAGTCTCAAGTAATTTTCTATGTCAAAGTGTGAGAACCCTGTCAGAAAGAGCAGACCAGCTCCCCACAACCAAGGATGGGGACTAACAGCAGAACTAGAACATTCCATTCTGCCAAGAACTGCCTGGGGGAGGACAGAAAAGGAAATGGCCTAAACAAAGAAATGCCCTGCCTAGGATGAGGCTGTGGAGGGAACTAACTTGACAAAAAAAAAAAAAAAAAGAAAAAAAGGAAAAAAAAAAGACAATGCCAGGAAATACCATGAATATCATGAGGTGGGCAGGATAGGTCCAAATGGCGGAGACAACCTCCCCACGAGTTGACCAATTAATTTTAGATGTTGCTCAGGGTAACCAATCACAGTCGTTCAACTCAGGCGACCACTGAACTCCCCCGCCAAAATGTTTATAAAAAGTATGCTTTGTGAGCTTGCGTTCTCCTCTTGCCTGCGTGCTGGGGGACCCCAATGTACATTGGAACAATAAACCTCTTGCGGATTGCAGTGATTTTGGTCTCTGTGGCCTTATTGAGTGGGGGTCTTCTGACGGACTCTTACAAAAGCAATGAATTATTTTTTGGGAAGATTCTACCCGATATTTGACCACTGATCAATATGAGGGGAAATATGATAGACTAGAAAGGGCTCTTGCAAAGACCTATGCTGTAATTTCTCTTATGGCTATAAATACTTTTCAATATTCATGGTTTATGGGAATTTGTTTATTTTCTATTTCTATTAATAGACATTTGGTGATATTGTATGTAGAAATTTACTTCAGTCTGAGAATAATCACTAGTTTCATATAACAACAATGGGATTTGGGATTTATATGATACCAACCAACCAAAAATATATGATATTTGCTTTACTGTACATTGTTAGATACTTAACCTCATTATTAGGAAATTTTGTCTCTAGAAAGACAGAACCAATAACATGTACCTTGTTATTGGATTATACTTTCTACGGTTTTATAAGCTAAGACATTTCTGTTATAAGCTGGAAAAACAAAAATATGAATGGTGTAACGCTGAAAAACTCAAGGACCTGGGATAAGGAAAGTAACAATAAAGGCACAAGAAAATGAACATCTCAGCTTAAGAACAGAAAACATTCCTCACCTTTTTATCCTCTTTGGTTTCTTTTGCTCACTCAATGGATTAAGGACACTCCTGTCCACTGTCAAAAAGAATGTTACCAAACTTCCAATGAAAACATGCATTTTCTCAACACACATTCTCACAGACAGGCTTAAGATGCTTCAATGTTTCCCATGTAACATCTAGATTTCTTTAAGTTCAGGGAAGCTAATGAATACAATTAACAAGTAGGAGACTAAGTGATTTTGCAAATGTGGGACTCATAGCTGTACTGTGGAAAACTCATATATAATAAATGACTCAGGATTTTATGTAATAAAACTACTAAAAAAGTGGCTGAGAAAGAAAGTGGCATGGAAGACTGTGAAAGAAATATAAGTATCAGCCATAGCCTTGTATACTGAAATTAATAACAATATATTCACCGTTCTTATCAAATATATCTGTATTCCTATCTATTGTTTTATCCTTCATGATTATTTCCCAATGAAGTATTATGAATATTTGCCTCATTGCCATGTTATGGATAGAAATGTCTATAATCATTTTTCCCATAGCAATTGCCTATAAATAGCATTTTGCTTAAAATTTTTATTAAAAATATAGAGAATGGATATACTGGGAGAGGATAGCTGATTGACAAGATTGATATGTGTAAAGATGCAAGCAGTCTTGTTTAAATCTTGTATTTCTAAAACTACTAGATATACACTTGTCAGTTATGCTTAAAATTTGAATTCTTTGTTAAAATCAGTTCAACTTTTATAACCAAGGAAATCTCAGAATTTTGAAGTACTGTGCTCTAGATATACAGAAAATTTATGACAGAACTGAGAATTTGTGGAAATTGAATTCTGCATCTTCCATATATCCATAGGTTTCAAGAAAAGTGTAACTGTGTATGCACTGTTAAAGAGGCAGTAACAAAATTCTAGGTGAGTGGAGTATTATCTGGATTTTTTTGTATTTAGTTTTGAGGACACAAGGTTAAAATAAAATCTCAGTCATAGGCGCAAGAGTTTAATCTCACTCACTAGATGATTCAAGAATTACTTTAACATCTACTTAGTATGTCTATCTTGCAAATGTAACAATTTTTTCTTCTTGTTGATATTCTGCTGCAACATAACATGTATGGTTTTGTACATGTTTGTAAGACACAATTATAGGCATGCATATGTTCACATATAATTTTATAAATATATGTTCACAAATTCCCTAGGACATCCAAGTACATAGAATTTTGAAGTTTACAATAGCATTCATACTAATAAATGTATTAATAAGTGTTGCATAAAATGAATTACTAAAGTGCTTTAATTTCTTTTGAGAAATATTTATATTTCTCTGTGTATGCCTATATCTGTAACTGTGTGAAGGTGACTATAGAGGTCACAAGAGTGTGTTGGCATTTCTGGAGGGGGAGTTATAATTGGTTGTGAGAGTCCATATAGCAAACCAAACATAGGTTTTCTGCAATAACAACAAGGATTATAAGCCTCATGCATGCCTCATAAAATACTTGTTAGATGTTAAGAAAATTACATAATGCTGTTAATATAACTCATACATATATAAATAGTTTTAAGATACTGAAAAAGGAAATTTCAATATTTGGGAGCTAGCCACAAGAGCAAAAAATGTAGCCAATCCCAAAAGGCAAACAGATTTAAAAACAACTACATCAATAATGCAATCATTGATTTTAATTCGGGTTAGCATTCATTAGCAGGGGTAAGATTTATTATCTTGTCAGAAGCACCTAATCACTAATGGAAATATATGAATGAGTTGCTCTTAGGACAATAGGCATCAGCCTTGAAGGATAGCAGTGCCGAGAAACAGGAAAAGAATATAAATACTGCTATTTTTCCAGTCTATGGCATGATGCATTTCTGGGCTATGACTTAGGATTCAGTCAAAAGGAACTCAAATATAGCCAGAAAATAATCCTTACTTGAGGACACAGAAATAACTTTATAGACAGAATTAAATGATCAGACTCTGCAGTGAAAGATTAGATAAACGACTGCTGTTCAGGTGAAGAACTACACATTTCTACAGATAATTCCACCAGGATTCAATTAAATACTGATAAGTACATACATGATGAAAATATACTCAGGGTTTTTGAAATAACACAAAAGAAGTTTAGTAACAAAGTGGAATTTACAAAGGGTCACAAATACTGTCTGTTATCATTAACTAAAATGGTGACAATAATTCATGAGGCATAAAGCAATGTACTTAAGAGAACGTCCTAGAATAAATGACTTTCTCCATCTGCTATAGTGATTATTAAAATAATTGAAATTTATGAAATTATTTTCAAGACCCAACATCTGCAACAAAGGTCAGGGATATGCATAAGACAGTATTTGTCACCCATTATCTACATGTGTTAATTATAATTTTAATTAAATTTGCCTTGGACATTGAATCATGTGCATGGCTTGTAGAAAATTTTGACAGTGAGATGTTGTGGGACATGGAGATGGTGTGGTGAGACGGAGAGACAGTAAATTTAGCAAGATGAGGCAGTGGGACAGGGAGATTCTACAGTGAGACAGGGAGATTCTGCAGTGGGAGATTTTGTAAAGGAACTGGAAGATATTATGCTCGGAGAGTTGGGCAGGGAGATGGTATGGTATGTGAGGTCACTTCCAAGTTATCATTGAATAGAGAGTTGTTCAGTTTCCATGTGTATGTGAGCTGTCTGTTGTTTTTGTTGTTATTGGAGACTAGCCTTAGTCTGTGGTGATCTGATAGGATGCATGGGAGTATTTCAATCTTCTTTCATCTGTTGAGGCTTTCTTTGTGGCTGATTTTGTGATCAATTTTGGAGACAGTATTACTTCTTGAACATATGGGCACAGGGGAGAATTTCCTGAACAGAACTCCAATAGCTTATGCTCTAAGATCAAGAATAGACAAATGGGACCTCATTAAATTACAAAGTTTTTGCAAGGCAAAAGACACCGTCAAAAAGACAAAGCGGCAACCAACTAACTGGGAAATGATCTTTACCAACCTTACATCCGACAGAGGGCTAATATCCAAGATATACAAAGAACTCAAGAAGTTAAACTCCAGAGAGGCAAGTAACCCTATTAAAAAATGAGGTACAGAGCTACACAAAGAGTTCTCACCTGAAGAATATCTAATGGCTGAGAAGCACCTAAAGAGATGTTCATCATCCTTAGTCATTAGGGAAATGCAAATCAAAACAACCCTGAGATTCCATCTCACACCAGTCAGGATGGCTAAGATCAAAAACACAGGA
Organism: Tokudaia tokunoshimensis; assembly: GCA_036184795.1. Lineage (NCBI taxonomy): Eukaryota > Metazoa > Chordata > Mammalia > Rodentia > Muridae > Tokudaia > Tokudaia tokunoshimensis. The sequence goes on along the minus strand of BTHU01000013.1, from coordinate 52,578,502 downwards.
GACAGCAGTTGTTGGCGAGGATGTGGAGAAAGAGGAACACTCCTCCACTGCTGGTGGAATTGCAGGCTGGTACAACCACTCTGGAAAGCAGTCTGGCGGCTCCTCAGAAAACTGGGCATGACACTTCCGGAGGATCCGGCTATACCACTCCTGGGCATATACCCAGAGACTTTACCTGCATGCAATAAGGACACATGCTCCACTATATTCATAGCAGCCTTATTTATAATAGCCAGAAGCTGGAAAGAACCCAGATGTCCCTCAACGGAGGAATGGATTCAGAAGATGTGGTATATTTACACAATGGAATACTACTCTGCAATTAAAAACAATGAATTCACGAAATTCCTAGGCAAATGGTCAGAACTTGAAAATATCATCCTTAGTGAGGTAACCCAATCACAAAAGATCACACATGGTATGCAGTCACTGATAAGGGGATATTGACCCAGAATCTCAGAATACCCTAGACACAATCAGCATATCAATAGATTTCTAAAAAGATGGAAGGAGAGACCCCTGGTCCTGGAAAGACTGGATGTAGGGGAACGCCAGGACAGAGTAATGAGAGGGGGTTGAATGGAGAAAAGAGGGAGGGAAGGGGGCTTATGGGACTTTCGGGGAGGGAGGAAACGGGAAAGGGGAAGTGATTTGGAATGTAAATTAAAAAAATAAAATAAAAAAAAAAAGAACTGAAAAATGCATTCTGAAATCAAGTATCTAAAGATAAGATTACATCATGAAAAATATGCCATTAGTTGGAAATTTATTTAATGTAATAGAACACCAAATCTTAGTAACACAAGACATTGTGGAGCATTAGCTGTTCTTATTGTGACTGGTAAGGGATTACTTGGAATATCTCTTGCTGTTCTGCATTCATTAGTCCAATGCCTATCCCCTTATCACACTATCCACAAATTCAGTAAGGCAGAATTATTCTTCTAGAGAAGTCTCTAGAAATGGCTTGTCTGCAATTCCTTTTCAAAGGACATCCACTCCCACAAGGATATTTTGATATGAAAGATTACTGACCATTGCTTGACCAATTAAATAGCCATCACAGTCAATATCAGCAGTAATTGTAACCCATTCTTCTATGGGTGTTGTTTGAGCTTTTAAAGGCATGAGAATATTTTATGCTCTTTATTTGCATTTTTAAGAGCTACAATTGTATTTAATACCCATCTCTCATTAGGATTTAATATTGTCTCGTTTATAATGGATGTTAATCTATGTAAGAAGTAAGTAAAAGTTTCTGGGCCTTTACAAAACTTTGTGAATAACATAGATATTTTTCCTGTTCTTCCACTTTATCCCACACTCTTAAAGCTACTGAAGTACATTGTATAGTAATAGAGTTGTCAAGTAGCATCTGCTGTCTTAAATTAGCAAACTGACTTTCACCTAACAATTGTCCTTCTATGATATTAACACCTTTACACCTTTCATGATTTTCCATGTCTGCAGATTCTTTTTGCCTCCATGTAGGCCATTGTAATGAAGAAGAGATTCTAGTACAACTGCTACTAGTTCTTTCCAGTCCTGGGGGATTATCCTGTTTGAGCGGCACAGATGTTTAACATCTGTCTCATAAAGAATGTGTGCATCTCATAAGTTACTATTGATTATTTAAAATGTTTAAGATCTTGTATTATAACAGGATTCCAAACTAGTCATTTATTTTGTGAATTTTTGCCATTTTCTGGCATTTGCTTCTGGGTAACTTGGATATTAGTGAGGATGGTCACCTTTCCTCAATTTTATTAAGAGTTGGTACTATAGGTTCAATGGGCTATCTATCTTGATTCTCAACTTTGTCAGATATTATGGGTTCATAATTAAGCACTTCCTGTTCTCTTACTTCCTCTTTCATTTGTCTCACAAGTCTTTGTATGATCAAAGTTACTTTTTCTTGTTGTACAGCTATTTTTAACCTTTTCTAGAGGAGAGGAAACACGTAAAGATAGCAGTAGAAAACAGGGAAGGGTTTACTCCAGTAATTAAAATTGTATTAAGTACTGCAATGACTTTTGAAAATAAAGTTCTTATCCCAAATCCTACCCTTGGACTTAAGGAATCTGATATGAAATTTACCATTTTTTTTTAACAGGAGAAAATTCTGTCTATATTGCTAAAATTGGCTTTTGGGATGGCTTACTGTGAATCACTGTCCCAGAGTCTTCTTGCACTGGGCTTAAGGATCCTGCTGATTCCAAGTCTCTAGGTCTGTCTGGCCATCTAATCAAACTTGAAGAACTCAGACTTCCTCTAGACATGATCCCAGGTGAATTTCTCCTCCATTTTCTGTCAGATGTCACCTGTCCTCAGCCATGTTTCTGTCAGATGTTCTCTGCTTTCTGTGATACTGGTGAGCTTTCCTTTGTCAATCACATTGGGTGTTAGATTTAAATGTAACTTTCAATTATTTAAAGTAATCCTTAGAGTCTTATTTTCTCTGTCTGGTAACCTAGGCCTGGTCCTGGAATCTTTTAGACTCTATACAATCCAGTCTAGGCCTATGATATTTTCAACCTTTGAGACTTACTTCTAAAAGTACTCACACATTTTAGCTCTTATTGAATTATGGCTAGCTGGTTCAGCACAGATGTTCCATCTCAAACTCCTCTCCAAGATGATCGATTCAAACTGGCTTCTTTGGGTTTCAGATCGAATTGTCCTGCTTGGCCTTAAAATAACACTGTAGGTAAAACTATTCTCTCTCTCTCTCTCTCTCTCTCTCTCTCTCTCTCTCTCTCTCTCTCTCTGCTTCTTCCCTCTTAAATCAGCTCTCTTTCCTGTGTTGTTATCAGGAGACTTGGGTATATCCTGTGTATAACTCATTGTCTCCAATCTTTCTCTCATTCATCACTTTGTCCCTCAATTACCATCAATTTCCAGGACTTCAATCATAGCTGCTTCCTTCTACAAACTGTCTTTACCTTAAAGGTGTAAACAAATTGTCGGTCTGCATCCCATTCAGAATTCACAGACTTAGGACTTTGTATGTGATCCCTTGCCAGAGCAGTCATGTTAATAGATTAAAATAACTCTACATTTATTTCATCATACAAATCACCCAATCTTTCCTCTTGCTACTTTAATTTAATTTCTAGTAAATTAGAAATAACACATTATTTTCATATATGCATACACACATACACACACACATTATATATATATATATATATATATATATATATATATATATATATATATATATGCAAAAACAAATAAGGTCTCAAATAGGGGCATACTTTTGCTTTCTCTCTTTCTCTTCATTGACACATTTAGAACAGTTGAAAGTATGAACAGCTACCCAACTAATGTTGAATATTCTGAAAATCATAATTAGAAAATTTGGCATAAGAATAATGGATGAATCTTTAAAATATTTTAATCACTACTGTCAGTTTATCATAGCATTTCAGCATGCTATTTCTACACATAAAGATGGAACCATGGGTCCCTCCATGTGAACTACTTAGGATTACAAAAGAATACTCTCTTCTATATAAATATTGCAGTGTTTTATAAGCTGTATTCATTATGAGCAATGATTTCACATGCTGTTATTTTCTACTATTTCTTGACAAAATCTTCAAAAATGAATCAGCAAATATGAAAAATTACTGTCAATTTTCTGTCTGACCTTCTGGTTCTATGTTTCAATTTATAATCTTTCACCACACTGATTATAGGCACTACTGTTTTTAAACATTTTACTATTGAATTCTGAGCTTTCTTCAAATTTTACAATAATATCTTACATGAAATAAACAGTGTGTATATTAATACTATTTCATTGAGCTTTTCTCTATCTTTACTTATCTGCCTCAATTCTAATTATGCTATTTCCATATGTAACAAGAATTATCAATTTTCACACTGCTTTTTACTATCTTGGTGTTTTCTTATAAATAATAGTTGCAAGAATTAATGATAAATTTTAGTCAGGAAGTAGGTGTTAAACTTTTATACATTATCTCAGAAACTACATATAAAATGGTTTATAAATAACACTGTAAATGGGATCATCAAACATTGAAGATGATATTGATCATAACAAAACACTAAATAGGCATGTTTCTTAACAAAAACTATCAATATGATAGGGTATATCAAACAATATAGAGAAAATTAAAAAAATATTGTACATGGGGTAACTTTAAGAAAACATTACAGTTGGCAGGGCTTATATTAAACATTGGATGGTTTGTAACAAAACATTGTAGATTTGATGATTTATAATAAAATGCATATTTTTTTGTCTTACAATTAAAGTATCTACCATTGTGAGTCTCTGAGGAGAACCCACTTCCAGATCGTAGGCAGAATCTATCTCACTGAAAAACTACAACAATATTAAATGTTCTTTCACATCTCTTTTATAAAGAGATTAATTTAATCCATAACCACTCTAAATTTTCATCTAATTGATGTTCAAACGTACTATCTTCTAATGCCATTATATTTTCTTAAGAGTCTAATATATAAACAGGGGAGAACACAGGAATTGACTTCATAATATTTGTTAACCTATGAATACAACGACCTGCTTAACAACTCAATAACAGCATTATTATCTAGTTGAATTTACTTTGAGCTAAATATTTATAGATGTCAATTTTTTTATTGAATACTTTCTTTATATGCATTTCAAATGTTATCCCCTTTCCCGGTTATCCCCACCAAGAACATCCTATCCCATTCTTCCTCCCACTGCCTCTATGCCCTCAAAAAAACACCTACTTTCACCCATCCCCCTGCCCTGGCATTCCCCTACATTGGGACATCGAGCCTTCACATGACCAAGGGCCAATCCTCCCACTGATGCCTGACAAGGCCATCCTCTACTACACATAAAGATGGAACCATGGGTCCCTCCATGTGAACTACTTAGTTGGTGGTTTGGTCCCTGGGAGTTCTGTGGGGTCTGGTTGGTTGATATTGTTGTTCTTCCTAAAGGTTGAAAACCCCTTCAGCTCCTTCAGTCCTTTCTCTAACTCTTCTATTGGGGACCCCATTTGGGACATGCTCAGTCTAATGGTTGGCTGCCAGCATCTGTCTCTGTATTTGTTAGACTCTGGTAGAGGCTCTCAGGAGACAAGTATATCAGGATCCTGTCAGCATACACTTCTTGTCATCCACAATAGTGTCTGGGTTTGGTGACTGTATATAAGATGGATTTCCAGGTGGAACAGTCTCTGTATGTCCTATCCTTCACTCTCTGTTCAACATTTTGTCTCCATATTTGCTCCCGTGAGTATTTTGTTTCCCCTTCTAAGAAGAACCTAAGAACCCACACTTTGGTTGCCCTTGAGTTTCATGTGGTCCATGAATTGAATCTAGGGTGCTCTGAGATTTTGGGCTAATATCTACTTATCAGTGAGTACATACCATGTGTGTTCTTTTTATTGGGTTGCCTTACTCAGGAAGATATTGTCTAGTTCCATCCATTTCATGACTTATTTTTTTAAGAGCTGAGTAGTACTTTATTGCGTAAATGTACCAGAATTTCTGTATCCATTCCTCTTTTGAGGGACTTCTGGGTTCTTTCAAGCTTCTGAATATTATAAATAAGGCTACCGCTAACATAGAGGAACATGTGTCCTAATTATATGTTGGAGCATCTTCTGGTTATATGCCGAGGGATTGTATAGCTGGGTCCTCAGGTAATATTATATGTCCAATTTTCTGAGAAACCACCGGACTGATTTTCAGATTATTGGCCTGCAATCCCACCAGCAATGGAAGGAGTGTTTCTCTTTCTTCACATCCTAGCCAGCATCTGCTGTTGCCTTAGTTTTTGATCTTAGCTATTCTGAATGGTGTGAGGTGGAATCTCATATTTGTTTTAATTTACATTTCCCCCAATAACTAAGAATGTTGAACATGTCTTTATGTTGTCATAAAAAATCAAGCTTCTCATCCATTTTATATTCCTCAGATGAAAATTGTTTGTTTAGCTTTATACCCCCAATTTTAATAGGGTTATTTGATTCTCTGAAGTCTAATTTCTTAAGTTCTCTTTATATATTGGATATTAGCCCTATATTGGGTGTAGGAGATGCTAAAGATATTTTCCCAATCTGTTGGTTGCTGTTTTGTCCTATTTACAGTGTCCTTTGCCTTACAGAATCATTGCAATTTTATGAGATCCCATTTGTATATTCTTATCTTAGAGCCTATATCAATGGGGTTCTGTTCAGGAAATTTTCCCTGTGCCCATGTTTTCGAGGCTTTTCCCCACTTGCTCTTCTATTAGTTTTAGTCTTCTGGTTTTATGTGGAAGTCCTTGATCCACTTGGATTTGAGCTTTGTACAAGGTGATTAGAATAGATCAATTTGCATTCTTCTACTTGCTGATCTCCAGTTAAACCAACACCAATTTTTTTTTTTTTTTGAAAATGCTGTCTTTTTTCACTGGATGATTTTAGCTTCCTTGTCAAAGATCAAGTTGTGTCAAAGACAATAGGTGTGTGAATTCATTTCTGGCTTTTCAATTTTATTCCCTTAATCTTCCTACCTGTCTCTGTACCAATACCATACAGTTTTTATCACCATTGCTCTGTAGTCCAGATTGATGTGAGGGATGGTGATTTCCCCAGAAGTTCTTTTGTTGTTGAGAATCATTTTCACTATCCTAGGTTTTTTGTTATTTCAAATGTATGTGCAAATCACTCTTTCTAACCAGAAGAATTGAGTTGGAATTTTGATGGGGATTGCAGTGAATCTGTATATTGCTTTCAGCAAGATGGCCATTTTTACTATATTAATCCTGCCAGTCCAAGAACATGGGAGATCTTTCAATCTTCTATCTCCTTCTTCAGAGACTTGAAGTTCTTGCCACATAGATCTTTCACTTGCTTAATTAAAGTCACACCAAGGTGTTTTACATTATTTGTGACTATTGTAAAGGGAGTCATATCCCTCATTTCTTTCTGAGCCTGTTTATTTTGAGTAGAGGAAGGCCACTTATTTGTTTAACTGAATTATATATCAAGCCATTTTGCTGATCTTGTTTCTCAGGTTTAGGAATTCTCTGTTGGAATTTTTGGGCCCACTTAAATACACTACCATATCATCTCCAAATAGCATTATTTTACCTTATCCTTTCCAACTTGCATCCTTTTGACTTCTTTTGTTGTCTAATTCCTCTGGTTAGGACTTCTAGTACTATGTTGAATAGGCAGAGGGAAAGTGCGCAGACTTGTCTAGTCTAGTGGGATTGCTTCAAGTTTCTCTCCATTTAATTTGATGTTGGGTTTGGTTTGATGTATAATGCTTTACTATGTTTAGACATGGGTCTTGAATTCCTTATCTTTGGAAGACTTTTACCATGAAGAGATGTCGAATTTTGTTAAATGCTTGCTCAGTATCTAATGAAATGATCATGTGAATTTTTTTCTTTGAGTTTGTTTAAATTATGAATTACATTGATGGAAATCCACATATTGAACCATCCCTCCATCCCTGGGATGAAGCCTACGTGATAAAGATTGATGATTATATTGATGTGTTCTTGAATTTGGTTTGAAAGAATTTAATTGAGTACTTTTACATGAATATTCATAAGGGAAATTGGTCTGATTTTCTCTTTCTTTGTTAGGTCTTTGTGTGAGTTAGGTACAATGTAATTGTGCCTTCATAGAACGAATTGGGTAGTGTTCCTTCTGTTTCTGTTTTGTGGAATAGTTTGAAGAGTATTGGTATTAGGTCAACTCTGAAGGTTTAATGGATTTTTCATCTTGTCCTGACCTTTTTTTTTTTTTTTTTGGTTGGGAGACTTTTAATGACTGATGTTACTTCTTTAGTGGTTATGGGATGGTTTAGATGGTTTATTTAATCCTAATTTAACATTGACACCTAAAATTTTTCTAGAAAATTGCCCATTTTATCCAGATTTTTCAGTTTCGTTGAGTAGTAGGATCTGATGATTTTTTGAATTTCCTCAATTTCCATTGTTATCTCTCTCTCTCTTCAATTCTGATTTTAGTAATTTGGATACTGTCACTGTGTCCTGTGGTTTGCCTGGCTAAAGGTTTATCTATCTTGTTGTTTCTCAAAGAACCAGCTCCTGATTTTGTTGTTTCTTTGTATAGTTCTTTTTGATTTTACTTGGTTGATTTCATCCCTGAGTTTGATTATTTACTGCCATCTACTCCTCTTGGTTGTATTTTATTCTTTTGTTTTAGGATGACATGTTCTATAGATATCTGTTAAATCCATTTGGTCCATAACTTCTGTTAGTTTCACTGTGTCTCTGTTTAGTTTCTGTTTCCATGATCTGTCCATTGCTGAGAGTGGGGTGTTAAAGTTTCCCACTATTATTGTGTGAGGTGCAATGTGTGCTTTGAGCTTTAGTAAAGTTTCTTTTATGAATGTGGGTGTCCTTGCATTTGGAGCATAGATGTTCAAATTTAAGAGTTCATCTTGGTAGATTTTTCCTTTGACTAGTATGAAGCTCCCTTTGTTATCTTTTCTGATAACTTTTGGTTGAAAGTCAATTTTTTTTTTATATTAGAATGGCTACTCCAGCTTGTTTATTGGGACCATTTTCATGGAAAATATTTTTCCAGCTTTTTAGTCTCAGGTAGTGTCTGTCTTTGTCACTGAAGTGCATATCCTTTATGCAGCAATATGATGGGCTCTGTTTACATATCTTGTCTGTTAGTCTATGTCTTTTTATTGAAGAATTTAGTCCACTGATGTTAAGAGATATTAAGAAAATGTAATTGTTTCTTCCTGTTATTTTTGTTGTTATAGGTGGAATTATGTTTGCATGGCTACCTTCTTTGTAGCTCGTTGAAGAAGATTACTTTCTTGCTTTTACTACCATATAGTTTCCCACTTTGTGTTGGAGTTTTCCATTTATTATCCTTCATAGAGCTGGATTTGTGGAAAAATATTGTGTGGATTTCACTTTTTTTTGGAATATCTTGGTTTCTGCATCTATGGAATTTGAGAGTGTTACTGGGTATAGTAGCCTGAACTGGCATTTATGTTCTATCAGTGTCTGTATATCTGCCCAGGATCTTCTGGATTTTATAGTCTCTTTTGAGAAGTCTGGTGTAATTCTGGTAGGTCTGCCTTTATATGTTACTAGACATTTTCCCTTTACTGCTTTTAATATTCTTTCTTTGTTTTGCCCATTTGGTGTTTTGATTATTATGACATGGGAGGAATTTCATTTCTGCCCAAGTCTAATTGGAGTTCTGCAAGCTTCTTGTATGTTCATGGGCATCTCTTTCTTTAGGTTAGGGAAGTTTTCTTCTATAATTTTGTTGAAGATATTTACTGGCCCTTTAAGGTTGGGAATCTTCACTCTCTTCTATACCATTTATCCTAACGTTTTGTCTACTCATTGTGTCCTGGATTTCCTGGATGTTTTGGTTCAGGAGCTTTTTGCATTTTGCATTTTCTTTGACTGTTGTGTCAATGATTTTTATTGTATTTTCTGCAGTTGAGATTCTCTCTTCTATCTCTTGCATTCTGCTGGTGATGCTTGCACCTATGACTCCTGATCTTTTGCCTTGATTTTATATCTCCGGGGTTGTCTCCCCTTGAGATTTATTCATTGTTTCTATTTCCATTTTTAGATCCTGGATGGTTTTCAATTCTTTCTCTTCTTTGTTTTTGTTTTCCTGTAATTCTTTAAGGGATTTGTGTTTCCATATTAAGGACTTTTACCTGTTAACTTCTGTTCTCCTATATTTCTTTAAGGGACTTATTTATGTCCTTCTTAAAGTCCTTTAACATCATCATGAGAAGTGATTTTTAAGTCAGAATCTTGCTTAAGATCTTGCAGAATCTTTAAGTCGAGATCCAGTATTCTCGACTTGCTGCGGTGGGAGGACTGGGTTCTGATGCTGTCAAGTAACATTAGCTTCTGTTGGTTATGTTCTTTTGGTTGCTTCTTGCCATCTGGTTATTTCTAGTGCTACCTGCCCATGCTGTCTCTGACTGGAGCTTGTCCCTCCTATGATCCTGGTTGTGTTAGAACTCCTCAGAGAACAGCTCTCTCAATGATACTGTGATTCTGTAATCCTGTGATTCTGAGATGTTGGGTGTGTCAGAGCTCCTTGGTGTCAAGCTGCCCCTGGGATCCTGAAATCCTGGTGTAACCAAGCTCCTGATATCCTGTGATCCTGGGTATGTTAGAGAACCTGAGAGTCTCGATTCTTCTGGGTGTATTGGGACTGGGTGCAGAACTAGAATCCATGGTCAGCTCAGGGCACTGACTCAGATCAGAAGGAAATGAGATACCTATTTTTTAGCATCTTATTCAGATAAGTCATTTTGGTTTTATTAAATTTGTACAATCTTCTAATAATCTCTCTACTTCTCATTCTAACAGATTTTGACTTATTCTAGTAATAATCTTTCTGTCAAACTAGACATATTTCTTTGTTTTCTCTTCTTCAGTATGCTATTTATGTTTCATTAAGACAAAAAATTGTTACTTCAAAGTCTATGATATAGAAACAATTTTGAAAGAGCAATTTCTATATATAACTTCCTCAATAAGTAGAGCATTTGTAATCTCATCTGAGTCACTGCTATATGCTGCAATATTTTTCTATTTAATTAGAAAGGTACTAATGATTGACTCAACAAATTTAATGTTGCATGCAATTGTGGAGAGAGCTAAAATTGCATATATTAAAAATGTTACATTACATTTACATGGATCCAAATTTTTACTAGGATGTTGATTACATTGAAAGTAAATAAATTTTATTTCTAGAATTATGAAAAATACTTTTGCATTTATTGAAATAAGGTATGAATTTTGACTTAGATTCTCAAAACATGATTATAATTTTATGAAATACAAAACAGTACTTCAAATGGTAGCAGACCAAAGAAGTTTGACATTAAATTCTGTTGTTAGTCTTTCATTTTAAAAATAAAGAAAATATATTTTGTAATTCTATAAGAGGAAATATTCTTGTTTGCTTCAGAAGTTTTAGATTAGAAAATGCACTGTACTACATGTCATTTATGAATCAAGGGAGGTGGTAGAATTAGAAGATGTGATTTACTTTTGAAAGGCATGTATTTTGTGTGACTTGTGAGATACTAGACTAAAACTCCTGTTACCACATTAGGTTTTCAAGAGGTAACTACTTTTCAATAGGCACTATATGGGAACCCATGAATATTTTGAGAGAACTACTATATATTCAGTTTATAGGATACAATTAGACATTTACATTTTTGAAACAGAATTTATGTTATGATAAGTGCACATTTTGTGTTTGTTATCATCTCATACCATAACATATCATCCTCATATCATATCTATCATCTTATAGTTTATCATTACATTCACATTTCTTCTTCTATTAAGTGTATGCTATTGTTAATTATGACCATGATACTGTAAAATAGAACAGAAGTTTTTCTCATTATCCAATGGTACTCACAGAAACCAAGAAGATGGCTTGTCATCTTCACTATCTATGACAGTTCTATGTACTTCCAAAGGATCAAGTTTCAAACTTTGCATGTGAGTGTGATCATAAGTCATTAATCCAGTCTCTGATATTGTAACATATTCCTGACATTGTTGTGCCTTCATAGTGTCCTAAGTGTATTTTTACTCATTTAAATCTATGCACACATTGAAGGAAAATGCTTGGTTATATAGTGTTTCTACTAGGAGTAATACCACAATAAGTTTGAGCATATGGTTATTCTGTGATAGAGTAATTTTATTTCTTTAGAATATTTACTGAGTAGTGAATTGTTGATGATATGGTAAATTAGAGTTAATTTTGGAGAAACTTCTTAATTTCCTTACATAGTAGTTGCATTCATTTATATAATTAACAAAATGCTCAAATGTTTCTATAGGTTTTTACCATTTTGTACTCTTTGGGTTTTTTTGATAATAACCAATGTAAGTGGACCTAAGTGATTCATATTGTGGTTTTATTTTCACTTTATTTTTTATTTTAAAAATAATCCATTATTTTTATGCTTAGAATTGCTTTCTTTAATAAGTGAAAGATATTATATATATATATATATATATATATATATATATATATATATATATATATATAGTCTATTATCTATTTTATCCATCTATCAACCATTTATCTAGTTATCTATCTACCAATATGTCTATCACCCATGTCTATTCAAACACATATATGAATATATGAAAATACATAACATATTAGAATTCAAATATAAACATTATTTGAAAAACTCCTAATCTTTATCTTAGTATAAATTCTATCAAGTTCATAAATGACCCAACAAAAACTTGATGTTTTTTAAAATGTCATTAGGATCAGATGACTTCTTCTTTTTTTTTTTTTACTTCTTTATTGTTTTATTATCTGTAATCTATTTTTACAGTCCTGTCATTATTATTCTCCCATTCTACTCTCTGACAATTCCTCATCACATTCTTACTCCTGTGTCTCCAAGAAGATGTCCGTACCCTCCAATACACTGCCAGGTCTCTTGATTCCTTGGGGCTTTATGTCTCTAAAGAGTTTGGTGCATGAGACCAGACAAAGCAGTCCTCCTGTGTATATGCATTGGGGACCTCAGACCAGCTAGTATATGCTGCCTGGTTGATGGCTTAGTATCTGAGAGATCTCAGAAGTTCAGGTTTGTTGAGACTGTTTGTCTTCATATGGGTTCACCCTCCTCCTCAACTTCTTCCAGCTCTTCAATAATTCAACCACAGGGGACCCCGATTTTAGTCCATTGGTTGGGCATAAAGTATCTGCTTCTATCTCAGTCAGCTGCTTGTTAGGCCTCATGGAGGGCAGCCATACTAGGATCGTGTCTGTAAGTACACCATAACATCAGTAATAGTGTCAGGCATTGTAGTCTCTCCTTGGGACAGATTCCAAGTTTGGCTAGTCATTGGATCTCCTTTCACTATTTCATGTTGAGGAAGAACCTCATGTAAGTTGTGAATCAAATAAATTTTATATGTGTATGATTATAAGATCCTATAAGATTGTGTTCAAACTGTTATAGAAGGGTTTTTTTTGACTTAACAAATAACTTTCATTTTGTTTGAAATCCAAATATCCCTCAACAGAGGAATGGATATAGAAAATGTGGTACATTTACACAACTGAGTACTACTCAGCCATTAATAACCATGATTTCATGAAATTTGCAGGCAAATCCATGGAACTAGAAAATATCATCCTGAGTGAGGTAATCAGTCACAAAAGAACACACAGTGGTATATACTCACTGATAAGTTGATATGAGGAAAAAAACTTGGAATACCCACAATATAACTCACAGATCATATGAAGCTCAAGAAGAAAGACCAAACTGTGGATGTTTCAGTCCTACTTAGAAAAGAAAACAAAATAATCATGGGACATAGAGGGAGGGAGATATCTTGGAGGGAAAGAGGAGAGGGAGGGGAAAAGGGGAATAGGAATAGTATGGAAAAAGATAGAGAAGAAGTACAGGTGGTCAGGAATTGAACAGAGGTTTGTAGCATCAGGGGATGGGGAATTGGGGATAGCCACTAGAAAGTCACAGATGACAGGAAAGCAAAAGATCCCTGGACTCAATGGGATGACATTAGATGAAATATTTATCAAAGAGGAAAGGGAACCTGTAGAGACCATATGCAGAGGTTAGGCACCGCCTATGTTTGAGGGATGGAGCCACCCACCCATCTCTAAAATATTAACCCAGAATTTCTCCTTCCTAAAGGAAACACAGGAACAAAGAGTGGAGCAGAGTCTAAAGGAAAGGCCATTCAGAGACTGCCCCACTGAGGGATCCATCCCATCTGCAGAAAACAAACCAATATACTACTGCTGATGCCAAGAGGTGCTTGCTGACAGGAGACTAGTATAGCTCTTCCCTGAGAGTCTCTACTAGAGAGTAATAAATATGTGTGTTGATGCTTGCGACCAATCATACATCTGAACACAGGGACCCAATAAAGGAGATAAGGGAAGGCCTTAAGGGGCTGAAAGGATTTGCAAACCCATAAGAAAAACAATAATATCAACCAACCAGACATCCCTCCCCCTCCAGTGCTCCCAGGGACTAAACTATCTGGAGAGATCAGATGATTTCTAAATTTCACATAAACATAGGTGTGTTTTAATAAAAAAAAATTGATGGAAATTGAAAACACAGCCAAAAGCAGGACCTCTAATGAAGCTACAATAATAAAATAATTTCTTAGTTTGTTATAAAAATAACAAAGAAAAGGTATTAAGAAAGAAAAAAAAAAGTAGTGACAAAGGAGAAATTGAGAAAAGAGAAAGTAGAAAGCTGGTCTATATACCTAGATATCACAGAATTAAATGGAAAGAAATACATACATGCCAGAAAAGGAAAAGTTTATCTGCTATTATGTTATTTAAAATATCTCCCATGCCTTATTAAAAGTTTATCTGCTATTATGTTATTTAAAATATCTCCCAAAAACAAACTCAGCTGGATCAGCTCCTGACATTAATCCTTTGATTGGCCCACACTTGCATATAAAATACTACTCTAATCTGCCATGCAGATGAAGAACTTCACGTAAACCTATACTGCTCAATATTTTAAAATACACCAATACTGTTAGTCGGTAGAAACATATATTGCAAAACATGACTAATTTTACAAAGCTATTTTGAAATAGTTTCTTTTTAATAACTATAAGATGTTTATTTTTTTATTTTCTATATTTTTTTGTTTATATTCCCAATGATTTCCCCTTTCCTGGGTTACCCCCTCACTGAAAGTCCCATAAGCCCTCTTCCCTCCACTGTTCCCCAGTCAAACCCCTCCTGCTTCTCTGTCCTGGTATTCCCCTACAGTGCTATATCCATTCTTTCCAGGACCAGGGGTCTTTCCTTCCTTCCTTCTTGGAAATCAATTGATATGTGAATTAAGTCTTGGGTATTCCGAGCTTCTGGGGTAATATCCACTTATCAGTGACAGCATACCATGTGTGTTTTTTGTGATTGGGTTACCTCACTAAGGATGATATTTTCCAGTTCTGACCATTTGCCTAAGAATTACATGAATTCATTGTTTTTAATTGCAGTGTAGTATTCTGTATCAGTTTGGGTTTTACTGTTGTGAACAGACACCAATGGCCAATGCAAGTTTTATAAAAGATATTTACTTGGGGCTGGCTTACAGATTCAGAGGTTTAGTCCATTGTCATCAAGGCAGAAGCATGGCAACATCCAGGAAGGCATGGTGCAGGAGGAGCTGAGGGTTCTACACCTTTATCCAAAGGAAACCAGGAACAGAATGGGCATCTTCAGGCATCTAAGAGGAAGATCTCTAAGACCAACCTTACAGTGACACACTTCCTCCAACAAGGCCACACCTTCTAATACTGCCACTCCCTGGGACAAGTATATACAAACCATCACATTCCACTCCCTGGTCATCATAGGCTTGTTGAAACATAAGTCTATGGGGGCCATACCTAAACATAGCATAATGCAAAATACATTTAGTCCGACTTCAAAAGTCTTCACAGTCTATAGTATTCTCAACAGTGTTAAAAGTTCAAAGTTCAAAGTCTCTTCTGAGATTCATCCAATCACTTAACTGTAATCCCAAAAGCAAGACAGGAAACCAACTGGGAAGTCTCCAAACTCTGCATCTCCATTTCTGATTTCAAAGCAGTCTTCAGATCTTCAACTGGCTTTTCATCTTTGTTGACTGCAACAAGGTTCTTTCTCCTGGGCTGGTTCCACTCCCTGTTAACAGCTTTCCTGGCAGGCATCCTGTGTTTTGGCATCTTTAACATCTTGCAGTCCCCAAGTCAACTTCAGTTTCACAGCTTCTTGTTCTAATGTCAGAGTTCCACACATGATCTTCTGTGCATCTCCAAAGGGCTGGTGTCACTTCTCCAGCTCTGCCCTCTGTAGCACTTTAAGTTCAAGTTGATCCATTCCATTGCCACTGCTGTTCTTGGTGGTCATCCCATGGTACTGGCATCTCCAATATGCTAGGGTCTTCTACTGCAACTATGCTTCACCAAAGCCTCTCATAGTCTGTCTTCATAGTATCAAGCCTCAACTCCTTTGCATGACCCCTTCAGTCCTTCGCTGTCAACTACAACTGAGGCTGCACTTTCACCAGTGGCCTTCCATGGCGTCTCACAGTGCCAAACCTCAGCTGTTCTTCATGATGCCTTCATGCCTTCAAAACCAGTACCACCTGGATTATTCTTACACATTACCAAGTACAGCTGCAACATGAGGTACAACCTTGGCTATCTCTGGAACACAGCTTCTTTGTGTCTCAGGAAATACTTCCCAGAAAATATCACCTAAATGATGCTGGTCTTTTCTTCATCACCACTAATTTCTTAGCTCCAGCTAACCAGCATCAATTGTCCCAATAGTCTCCTTCTCCTCTTGAATATAAATCCAGAGACACATGCTGAGTTCTGCTGTTTAAAGGAGATGGAACATTGCCCCCACCCTTGTTCTATTACCTTATCACTAGCTTCCTTTATTCCAACTCCTTCACTGCTTAAGCTTGGCTGTCCTGGATCTTGCTCCATAGACTGACTTTGAATTCAGAGATCTGCATGCCTGTCTCCTAAGCACTGGGATTAAAGCTGTGATCCACCAAGCCTGGATTTAAGTTTTTCTTCACCTAGTATTTGCTCTGTTCTAGGCTGGCCTTGAACTCAGAGATCTGCTTATCATTGTCTCCTGGGATTAAGGGCTTCTACTACCCCTGAACCTAAATTTATCTGAGAGGAATCTTGCCTCAAAGTCACTACATCCTTAGTTCAGTTTAATATCCTTGAATTCAGCTCCATTTCACTTCCTGGTGTTCCTTTAATGCTCAAACTATATATTTTTGTATGCTTCCTTTCTCAGCTTGCTATGTTTGTTCAAAATGCTTTTCATCAGACTTAACTAGAAAACAAAGTCTCTGTTGGGCTTTTTTGAGTCTTCCTTTGTCAATACAGTTAATACACATCTCTTTTCTTTAGCCTTAGGCAGTTTCTTCAGAAAATGGCAAAAAGCAGCCATGTTCTTCACCAAACATAACAAAAACAGCCTCTCAACCACATATGAAAGTTCTCCACTGAAACATTTTGGGTCATCACGCCTACACAGTTCAAATGACCCTCAATACCACTGTCTTCCATATTCCTACTAGGCTGGTCCACTAAGCCCCACTTAAAGCATTCCATGACTTTCCAAATCCAAAGTTCCAAAACACACATTCTTCCAAACAAAAGCATGGTCAGGTCTATCACAGCAAAATCCCACTTCTGGTACCAACTTCTGTATTTGTTTGGGTTTACAGCTGTGAATAGACACCAATGACCAATGCAAGTTTTATAAAGACATGGACTTGGGGCTGGCTTACAGGTTCAGAGGTTTAGTCCATTGCCATCAAGGCAGAAGCATGGCAACATCCAGGAAGGCATGGTGCAGGAGGAGCTGAGGGTTCTACACCTTTATCCAAAGGAAACCAGGAACAGAATGGGCATCTTCAGGCATCTAAGAGGAAGATTTCTAAGCCCAACCCTACAGTGACACACTTCCTCCAACAAGGCCACACCTTCTAATAGTTCCACTCCCTGAGACAAGCATATACAAACCATCACATTTCCACTGTGTAGATATACCACAACTTCAGTATCCATT
The DNA here is from genome assembly GCA_036184795.1 of Tokudaia tokunoshimensis. Taxonomy (NCBI): domain Eukaryota; kingdom Metazoa; phylum Chordata; class Mammalia; order Rodentia; family Muridae; genus Tokudaia; species Tokudaia tokunoshimensis. The sequence continues at coordinate 52,560,863 of BTHU01000013.1, read as the reverse complement.
CCTCCATTAAGAGACATGTGGGTTTTTTTCCAGTTTCTGGCCACTATAAATAAGGCTGCTATGAATGTAGTGGAGCATGTGTCCTTATTGCATGCCGGGGAGGCCTCTGGGTATATGCCAAGGAGTGGTATAACAGGGTCCTCCAGGAGTGTCTTGCCCAGTTTTCTGAGGAACCGCCAGACTGCTTTCCAGAGCAGTTGTACCAGCTTGAAATCTCACCAGCAGTGAGGAGTGTTCCTCTTTCTCCACATCCTTGCCAATACATGCTGTCTCCTGAATTATTGATCTTAGCCATTCTGACTGGTGTGAGATCTCAGGGTTGTTTTAATTTGCATTTCCCTAATGACTAAGGATGTTGAAATCTCTTTAGGTGCTTCTCAACCATTTGATATTCTTCAGATGAAAATTCTTTGATTAGCTCTGTACCACATTTTTGAATAGGGTTATTTGGCTCTCTGGAGTCTAACTTCTTGAGTTATTTGCATATCTTGGATATTAGCCCTCTGTCAGATGTAGGGTTGGTAAAGATTTTTTCCCAATTTGTTGGCTGCCATTTTGCCCTTTTAACAGTGTCCTTTGTCTTAGAGAAACTTTGTAATTTTATGAGGCCCTATTTGTCAATTCTTGATCTTAGAGCATAAGCTATTAGAGTTCTGTTCAGGAAATTTTCCCCTGTGCCCATGTGTTCAAGCCTCTTCCCTAGTTTCTTTTCTATTAGTTTCAGTGTGTCTGGTATTATGTGGAGGTCCTTGATCTAATTGAGGTTTAGCTTAGTACAAGGAGATGAGAATGGATCAATTTGCATTCTTCCATATGCTAACCTCCAGCTGAACCAGCACCATTTGTTGAAAAAGCTATCTTTCTTCCACTGGATGGTTTTAGCTCCTACGTTAAAGATCAAGTAACCATAGGAGTGTGGATTCATTTCTAGGTCTTCAATTCTATTCCATTGGTGTACATGCCTATCACTGTACCAATACCATGCAGTTTTTAACACTACTGCTCTGTAGTACAGCTTGAGGTCTGGGATACTGATTCCCCCAGAAATTCTTTTACTCTTGAGAATAGTTTTAGCTATCCTGAGTTTTCTGTTATTCTAGATGAATTTTTGAATTGCTCTTTCTAACTCTATGAAGAATTGAGTTGGGATTTTGATGGGGATTGCATTGAATCTGTATATTGCTTTTGGCAAGATGGTCATTTTTACTATATTAATCCTGCCAATCCATGAGCATGGAAGATTTTTCCATCTTCTGAGGTCTTCTTCAATTTCCTTCTTCAGAGACTTGAAGTTCTATTGTCATACAGATCTTTCACTTGTTTGGTTAGAGTCACACAAGATACTTTATATTGTTTATGGGTATTGTGAAGGGTGTCATTTCCCTAATTTCTTTCTCAGCCAGCTTATTCTTTGAGTATAGAAAGGTTACTGATTTGCTTGAGTTGATTTTATATCCGGCCACTTTGCTGAAGTTGTTTATCAGCTGTAGGAGTTCTCTGGTGGAGTTCTTTGGGTCACTTAAATATACTAACATATCATCTGCAAATAGTGATAGTTTGAATTTTTTCCTTTCCAATTTGTATCCTTTTGACATCCTATTGTTGTCTAATTGCTCTAGCTAGAACTTCAAGTACTATATTGAAAAGATATGGAGAGAGAGGGCAACCTTGTCTAGTCCCTGATTTTAGTGGGATTGCTTCAAATTTCTCTCCATTTAATTTGATGTTGGCTACCAGTTTGCTGTAAATTGCTTTAACTTTGTTTAGATATTGGCCTCAAATTCCTGATCTTACCAAGACTTTAATTATGAAAGGATGCTGAATTTTGTCAAATGCTTTTTCAACACCTAATGAAATGACCATGTGTTTTTTTTTTCTTTGAGATATTTCATGTATTGGATTACAGTGATGGACTTCCTTATATTGAACCATACCTGCATCCCTGGGATGAAGCCTACTTGATCTTGGTGAAAGATCATTTTGATGTGTTCTTGGATTCGGTTGGAAAGAATTTTATTGAGTATATTTGCATTGATATTCATAAGAGAAAATGGTCTGAAATTCTCTTTCTTTGTCAAATCTTCGTGTGATTTTGGTATCAGCGTAATTGTGGCTTCATAGAACGAGTTGGGTAGTGTTCCTTCTGTTTCTATTTTGTGGTATAATTTGAAGAGTATTGGTATTAGGTCTTCTTTGAAGGTCTGATAAAATTCTGCACTGACACAATCTGGTCCTGTGCTTTTTTTGGTTGGACGACTTCCAAAGACCACTTCTATTTCTTCAGGGGTTATGGGACTGTTTATATGGTTTATTTGATCCTGATTTAATTTTGGTATTTGGTATCTGTCTAGGAAATTGTCCATTTTCTCCAGATTTTCCAGTTGTGTTGAATATAGGCTTTTGTAATAGGATCTGATGATTTTTTGAATTTCCTCAGTTTCTCTTGTTATATCTTCCTTTTCATTTCTGATTTTGTTAATTTAGATATTGTCTCTGTGCCCTCTGGCTAGTCTATCTAAGGACTTATCTATCCTGTTGATTTTCTCAAAGAACCAACTCCTCGTTTTGTTGATTCTTTGTATGATTTTATTTGTTTCTATTTGATTGATTTCAGCCCTGAATTTGATGATTTCCTGCCTTCTACTCCTCTTGAGTGTATTTGCTTCTTTTTGTTCCAGGGCTTTCACTTGTGCCATTAAGCTGCTAATGTATGCTCTCTCCCATTTCTTTGTGGAGGCACTCAGGGCTATGAGTTTTCCACTTAGCACTGCCTTCACTCTGTCCCATAAATTAGGGTATGCTGTGTCTTCATTTTTCATTAAATTTTAAAAAGTCTTTGATTCCTTTCTTTATTTCTTCCTTGACCAAGGTATCATTGAGTAGAGCATTGTTCAGCCTCCATGTGTATGTGGGCTTTCTATTGTTTTTGTTGCTATTGAAGACCACCTTTATTCCATAATGATCTGATAGGAGGCATGGTATTAGTTCAAACTTCTCATATCTGTTTTGTGACCAATAATATGGTCGATTTTGGGGAACGTGCCATGAGGGGCTGAGAAGAAGGTATATTCTTTTGCTTTAGGATGTAATATTATATATATATATATATATATATATATATATATATATATATATATATGTATCTGTTATATCCATTTCGTTCAAAGCTTCAATTAGTTTTACTGTGTCCCTGTTTAGTTTCTGCTTTCCTGAACGATCCATTTCAGAAAGCGGCGTGTTGAAGTCACCCACTGTTATTGTGTGAGGTGAGATGTGTGCTTTGAGCTTTAGTAAAGTTTCTTTTACGAATGAGGGTGCCCTTGCATTTGGAGCATAGATGTTCAGAATTGAGAGTTCTTCTTGGTGGATTTTTCCTTTGACCAATATGTAGTGTCCTTCTGTGTCTTTTTGAATGATTTTAGGTTGAAAGTCAATTTTATCCGATATTAGGATGGCTACTCCAGTTCATTTCCTGGGACCATTTGCTTGTAATATTATTTTCCAGCCTTTTACTCTGATGTAGTGTTTGTCTTTGATACTGAGGTGCGTTTCCTGCATACAGCAAAATGCTGGGTCCTGTTTACATATCCTGTCTGTTAGTCTATTTCCTTTTATTGGGGAATTGAGACCATTGATGTTAAGAGATATTAAGGAATAGTGATTATTGCTTCCTGATATTTTTGATGCTATCTTTATATTTAAGTGGCTATCTACTCTTGGGTTTGATGAAAGAAGGTTACTATATCATTTTTTCCTGGGTGTAGTTTCCCTCCTTGTATTGGCAATTTCCACCTATTATCCTTTGAAGGGCTGAGTTTGTAGAAAGATATTGTGTAAATTTTGTTTTATCATGGAATCTCTTGATCTCTCCATCCAAGGTGATTGAGAGTTTTGCTGAGTATAGTAGTCTGGGCTGGCATTTGTGTTCTCTTATAGTCTGTATGAAATTTACCCAGGATCTTCTAGCTTTTATAGTCTCTGGTGAGAAGTTTGATGTAATTCTGATAGGTCTTCCTATATATGTTACTTGGCCTTTTTCTCTTACTGCTTTTAATATTCTTTCTTTGTTTAGTACATTTGGTGTTTTGATTATTATGTGACAGGAGGTATTTCTGTTCTGGCCCAGTCTGATTGGAGTTCTATAGGCTTCTTGTATGTTTATGGGCATCTCTCTCTTTAGGTTAGGGAAGTTTTCTTCCATAATTTTGTTGAAGATATTTACTGGCTCTTTAAGATGCAAATATTCACTCTCATCTATACCTATAATCCTTAGGTTTGGTCTTCTCATTGTGGCCTGGATTTACTGGATGTTTTGGGTTACACGTTTTTTGCATTTTGCATTTTCTTTGACTGTTGTGTCAATGCTTTCTATGGCATCTTCAGCACCTGAGATTCTTTCTTCCATCTCTTGTATTCTATTGTTGATGTTTGCATCTATGACTCCTGATTTCTTCCCAAGGTTTTCTATCTCTAAAGTTGTCTCCCTTTGTGATTTCTTAGTTGTTTCTACTTCCTTTTTTAGATCCTGGATGGATTTGCTCAGTTCCTTCACCTGTTTTTATGTGTTTTCCTATATTTCTTTAAGATAGTTTTTGTGTTTCCTCTTTCAGGACTTCTGCCTGCTGACCCAAGTTCTCCTGTATTTCTTTAACCGATTTTTGTGTTTCCTCTTTACTGGCTTCCATCTGTTGACCCATATTCTCCTACATTTCTTTAAGCAATTTTTGTGTTTCCTTTGTAAGGGCTTCCAGCCATTGATTCATGTTCTCCTATATTTCTTTAAGAGATTTATTTATATCCTTCTTGAAATCTTCTAATAGCATCATGAGAAGTGATTTTAAATTCAGATATTGCCTTTTGGGTGAGATGGGGTATCCAGGACATGATGCTGTCGGAGAGTTGGGTTTGGATGGTGCCATAATACCTTGATTTCTGTTTGTAACGTTCCTACGTTTGCCTTTTGCCATCTGGTTATCTCTGGCGTTAGTTGGTCCTGCTGTCACTAGCTGGTGCTTGAACCTCTTGTGAGCCTGCAAGGCTATTTCCACACTCCTCGATTACCGTGTTTCCCCTGCCCCATTACTGAGTATCTTTGGAGCCCTGGTGTGCCTTGCCCCAAGTGATGTTATACTTGGGATCTCTCTGTGTATCTGGAGTCTCTGTCTGGTCTATCACCTGAGCAAAGGTGATAGAGGCTGCTGCGCTCCCTCCAGGCGTGGGTCGATCTGCAGCGCAGATGTCCCACAGTAGAGCTGGCACCCTGATGACCACAGAGCTGCCCCACTCTTGGATGCTGGCGGCACCCTAGTTGGCTGTGTCCCAAGCTCTGTTGTGCTCAGTTATCTCTGCACCTGGAGGCCCTCTCTGCTCTGTCGCCAGAGCAAAGATGGCAGAGGGTGCTGAGCTCCCTCTAGGCGCAGGTCACTCTTCAGGGCAGATGTCCCACAGCAAAGCTGGCACTCAGATGACCACAGAGCTGCCCAGCACTTGTTCGCAGATGGAACTCTAGCAGGCTGTGTCCCAAGCGATGTTATACTTGGGAAATCTCTGTGTACCTGGATCCTCTGTGTGGTCTATCACTGGAGCAAAAATGGCAATGGGTGCTGCGCTACCTCCAGGCATGGGTCACTGTGCAATGCAGATGTCCCACAGCAGAGCTGGCACGCAGATGACCACAGAGCTGCCCAGTTCTTGGGTCCAGGTGGCACCCTAGCTAGCTGTGTCCCAAGCAATGCTATGCTCGGTTATCTCTACACCTGAGGCCCTGTCTGCTCTGTCGCCAGAGCAAAGATGGCAGCGGGTGCTTTTGAAATAGTCTTATAAAACAGTTTCTCCTTTACCCACTTTCTTAGCATACCACTTTTTAAAGATCAATTTAACATAGTAATATTTAAACATGATTTGCATTGTGTATTTATGTACATATGTATAAATGTATGTACATATGCATGTATTTTTTGTTTATTTAATTATTTCTTATTTATATATTTTATCTATGTGTCTGTCTGAGTGTATGCATATGTGAATACAAAAATTCCTATGGGTGTGGATGTCAGTAAAGTATAAAAGATAAATTCTATAGCCCTCTTTGCCTAACACATTGAGGCAGTTTTCTCCCCTGGAACCTGGGACCTGAAAAGAATCCTTGGCAATAAGCTCTAGTGATTTCCATGGACTGCTCATATCAGAGCGAAGGCTACCATGCTTCTGGTGAAAACTCTTCACTTAGTTGCTGGGACCTAAACAACAGACACAGTACAGAACAAGTGATTAACTTCTGGTCCATGTCTGCAGCCCCAAAGAAAGTTGATTTTTAAGTATCTTATATTTTATGTATGTTCTATTACTATGACAAAATTTGTCATCAATAGAGAAAAATTCAAATGAACTATTTTTAGAGTAAACTCATCTATCTGAAAATCAATATTGTGTGTGTGTGTGTGTGTGTGTGTGTGTGTGTGTGTGTTGTAGCCAGTATAGTACTTAAAGGGGAATAGTTAAAAAATAAATGGAAATCGTTCAAGAGTTTCAAATATATACTCTCCTTAGACCTCCATTTAAATTTCAGTTACATTTTTTTAAGTGAAAGGAATAAAAGATTTAACTCTGTCAGAACAAAAAGATTCAACCTGTGTCTTTTCTGTTACTGTAAAACAGAAAAGAAGCTATTGAAGAAACAGAAGTTTCTGAAAAAAAAATTATCAAAAAAAAATTGCTCAGGAGGGTCCAATTTGGTGAAAGATTAACATTGAACTGAAGTCTATACATGTAACCTGCTCTATATCTATATAAACAATCAGAGTATAAACAGCCAGGGTCTTGTAAAGGAACATGACTGCCCTGGCTGGAATACAAACACCTTCGATCCCTCTGGCATATCCTTAGTATATACATTTCATCCCAAGCATGACTGTATGTAGGGTAGTCCAGTGAGCACTGTTCAGTGAGTTCAATTCCATTCAGTGCTATTCAGTTCAACACCAGTGAGTTCATACAGTTTTGTTCAGTTCACTTTATTTTGTGGAGTCAGTGCAGTTCAGTTCGTAGAATTTGGAGGCAGGTTTTTCAAGCAGTACAATTCTGTGAAAAGCCCAGAGAGGCCAGTTTGAATCAGTCATCTTGGAGAGGAGTATGAGCCACAACAGCTGAGTTGAACTGGACTACCAGAGTCTAGAAAGGGTAAACTTATTCAGCAGTAAGCTCCACAATGAAGTCTGGCAAATGAAAGTTACTTTTACCGTATCTATCAGAGAAAACCTCACAACTCATTCCCTAAAAGAAAGAATATCACATATATCATAGCAAAATAGAAGTTTATAGCTGAGTTTTTTCAGAGCATAGGCACATGATTTCCAACGCACATATTCCAATGTATTCAACTATCCTCCCACCTTATAAAGCTGAGAATAACCATGTTTTAATTAAGAAAATTCTGTCAATGCAAATTCCAATATACACATATGCTTTTTTGTGCTGCACACACACACACACACACACACACACACACACACACACAACTTTAAAAGAAAGTATGGTAGAAAATCAGAAATAGCATATAAATGAGAAAGATATAAGAAAAAAGTAGAAAGTTGAAGGTCTATCTATCTGATTATAGTGTAAATAGAATTTTACTGTTTTAAAGTAGTTTTAGCAACTTGGACCTTGGTTAATGAATTTTCAACATTATAACTCGATAACAGAATAAGTATAAAGTCTGCATTATGCTTTATGCTATTAAAGTTGTTGCTATTTTGTTTCCAGTGATTTTTCTCTCAATAGTTCTTGGTTTGGCCATTCCATGAAGAGCCATACATGATCTGAAATGTGTTTATAGAATGTTTGGACAGTGAAGTGGGAGTGGGTGGTTTGGTGAGCAGGGGGCATGGGGGTATGGGATAGGGTGTTTTCAGAGGGGAAACCAGAAAAAGGATAGCATTTGAAATGTAAATAAAGAAAATATCTAGAGTGTTTGTGAATAGTTACTAATACCAAAGAGTAAACTTAATTTTAAAACTTTGACATCCTGTGGCAGAAAACACCCTGAAAATACATGCTTGACTGGAGATGTTTCTCTAAAACACGGAAGAAAAAAAATACATGGAAACAAAGCATACAAAATCAGTGATTCATGTTATCTTTATGGGGAGAGAACACTGAGAAATGTAGAGACAATACATGTTTGATGAATTTCAAGGGACTTGGAAATGGATTAGTGGTTAAAGGCACTTGCCATTCTCATAGAAGACTGAGGTTCTGTTCCCAGAGTTAACATGGTTCCTCTCAATTCCAGTGAATGTAAACCTGTAAGTTCTTAGGACCGTTTCACTCCTCTGACCTCTGGAGACACTGTACCGTGTAGTACTCATAATATATATATATATATATTGTACAAATATACACGTTCATACATACATACATGCAAAACACTCATTCAGATGAAATAAATCTATAAAATTTAAAATAACTTAATTTATAATAGCATGGTAAAGAAATCATCTGAATAATAGAGTGCATGTCCAGCATGCATAAGGCCAATGTAGAGCAAAAACAAATGATACAAATAATATAACAGTTAAAACATAATCATATAGAAGTCAAGTGTCACAGATTTTAACTTAAAGTGACAGGTGCACAGGAGCTCAAGAGTTGCTAACATGTACTGTCATGGCATAGAACTTGAGTTTGGTTCCCAAAACCCATGCCATTTGGATCCCAAATAACAGTAATTCCAACAATCTGAGACCTGATAACATCTTCTTAGCTATATTGGGCTTCAGTATTTGTGCAAATTCTCACAGACATGTTCTTGAACATATAATAATAAAAATAATAAAAAAAACATTTACAAAATTCAAGTGACAAAGGGTTCAAATATAACTAAAATAGTTCATCCATTTGGTCAGCAAATAAAGTGTAATTTGCTTTTGCATATTTTAAAAAGAAATTAAAAATAAAACTGTGAGAAACAATGTATAGCATCATCATTTTTCTAATAGTCTCTTTTTTTTACTTAAAAGCAAAAAAAAAAAAACCTATCAATGACAAGAGTTCAAACAGCTTTTATATTAACTTCTCTGGCTTTTAAACAGCAAAATTTTCATATCTGGCTAGTCAAATCAGCTCTAACATATCCACTCTGGTTTCTGTAGAACTGCAGAACACATATTTACTAGCAGTAGAGTGTATATTTCTTTTTTGAGTTCAAGCTATTTTAGAAATAAAGTGCAAAGATCCAAGGGATGCAGATATGTTTTGCCAACAAAAAATAAGTAGGACTTAATAGCTTCTAGATATCTGAGATCTATATTGTCAAGAAAAATTTGTGTTATCCGAACTATAACAATGCACAAAACACTGCCAATGGATTTAATAGATATTCATTAATGTATACACATCCTAAGTATAGATATTTCTAAAACTTAAAGAGAAAACTATTTATGAGAGAAACTGGAATGATGGTAGACCCACACTATAAAAGATTTTTTCCATTCCCCACTTGCTGCATAGGTGTCTTGCAAGAAAATTTGTATCTAAGAGCAGCCACTAGAGTTGGATGAAAGTTATATAAGAGAGCACATGCCTTTTAAATGATACCCAAAGGGTCCCAAAGAGTTAATGAGCCTGCTATCCTCCATGAACCAGATTCATTTTCAAGACACCCTTTCACAGATAAGACTTGTAGCTAATTATATTTGCACATTTGGCTAGTTGCTTAGCCATGCAAAATGAGTGATATTATGGGCTGTGAGTCACCAACCAACTTGCCATATGGACATAATTTTCTGAATATGTATATCTTTTCAAGGCTTTATGGCCATAATGTTTTATTTTGAAGTAAAGATGGCTTTTTGTAAGGTTGTCTTTCTCCTCTACAACGGCTTGAAGTAACAGAAAATTGTAAAGTGATATTAACTATTTTTTAAGATATATTTTTAATAACATAGATTAAATTGTTGAAATGCAGCTAATCAGCATTAAATGATCCACTGTTTGCATGCAATTTTGATCAAAATCTTTAAAAGGAACAGTAGAGAATTTAGGCCGTAATTACAGAACAAAATAAATAGACATGATATAAAGCAAATTCCCAAGGTAAAATGTAGCATTGCATAAACATTTTCTATAAATTTTTACTTGATTCTATACAGGTGAGTAACAAGCCAGTATTCTTATTCCAAATATGTGTGGAAATAGATACAGAATAATAATATTTATTTAGAGTGAATGACAACCCTCAGGAGGCCTTTACATTTCGTCTACCACTGAGCCACAACTTGAAAAAGCAAACTATTATGCCTGATTTCTTAATATGTTGCATCCCTCGAATACTGATGTTATGCAGGCTACCATTCAGTCAGGAGTAAAAATTTTATAATAAATAGAAATCTTAAGTAATTAGGAATACTATTGAAGAATAAATGTTTAATCAAATATTTATGGCAACACGTATTATATTTAAGTTATTATTTTGAATTAAGTTTAGGAAAGCAATATTTTATTACCTTTATTTTAATATTTAATTATTTTTGAGGTACACACATATATTTTATTTTTATTTGTTAGGGAAGGGGAAAGTTAAATATGAGATTTAAAATGAAATAATGTTTTTCTTTATTACTTTTATAATTTGCAGTCCAGTCATTACTCCTCTCCTGGTCTGCCCTTCCACAGTTCCGCATCTCATTCCTCCTCCCCATTGTCTCCAAAAGGATGTGCCCCCCTCCCCAACCCAGGCACCAGCCTCTCTACTCACTGGGGCCTCAAGTCTCTCAAGGGTTAGGCTTGTCTACTCTCACTAAGGCCAGACCAGGAAGTCCTCTGCTGCATATGTGTTACAAGCCTAGTGTATGCTGCCTGGTTGATTGCTCAGTGTCTGTGAGAACTCAGCTGTCCAGGTTAGTTTAGACTGTTGGTCTTCCTATGGGGTCACCTTCCTCCTCAGCTTCTTCCATCCTTTCCTTAATTCAACCACAGGGGTTCCCAATTTCAATCCATTGGTTAGGTGTTTATATGTGCATCTGTCTCTGTCATCTGTTTGTTGGGCCTCTCAGAGAATAGCCATGCTAGGCTCTTGTCTATAAGCTCAGCATGGCATCAGTAATAGTGTCAGGTCTTGGAGGCTCCCCTTGAGCTGAATCCTAATTTGAACCTATCACTGGACCAACTTTCCCTGTGTCGTTTTTCCATTTTGTCTCTGAAGTTCTTTTAGTTTTTAATATTTTTCAAACATTTAAGAATGTTTTCAGGATTTGGCAGGACCTCTCAGGAGACAACTTATCAGACTCCTGTCAGCAAGCTCTTGTTGGTATCAACAAGAGTGTCTGGGTTTGGTGACAGTATCTGGGATGAATTCCCAGGTAGGACAGTCTATGGATGGTATTCCCTTCACTCTCTGCTCCACACTTTGTCTCTGTATCTCCTTCCATTAGTATTTTGTACCCCTTCTAAGTAGGACCTGAGTACCCACAGTTTGATCTTCCTTCTGCTGGAGCTTCATGTGGTCAGTGAATTGTATCTTGGGTATTCTGAGCTTTTGGGCTAATATACACTTACCAGTGAGTGCATACAATGTGTGTTCTTTTGTGATTAGGTTGCCTCACTCAGGATGATACTTTCTAGTTATATCTATTTGCCTAAGAATTTCATGAATTCATTGTTTTTAATAGCTGAGTAGTACTCCATTGTGTAAATGTACCACATTTTCTGTATCCATTCCCCTGTTGAGGGAAATCTGGGTTCTTTTCAGCTTCTGGCTATTATAAACAAGGCTACTGTGAACATAGTGGAGCATGTGTCCTTATTGTATGGTGGAACATCTTCTGGGTATATGCCCAGGAGTGGTATAGCTGGGTTAGCTTAGTATTATGTCCAATTTTCTGAGAAACTGCCAATAGGATTTCCAGAGTGATTTCACCAGCTTGCAGTCCCATCAGCAATGGAGAGTGTTCCTCTTTCTCCACATCATCGCCAGTATCTGATGTCATCTGAGTTTTTGATTTTAGCCATTCTCACTGGTGTGAGGTGAAATCTCAAGTTTATTTTGATTTGGATCTCGCTGATGACCAATGATGTTGAACATTTTTTAGGTGCTTCTCAGTCTTTCCATATTACTCAGTTGAGAATTCTTTATTTAGCTTTATACTTCATTTTAATAGGGTTATTTGGTTCTCTGGAGTCTAACTTCTTGAGTTTTCTGCATATATTGAATATGAATCCTCTATCATATGTAGGATTGGTAAAGATTTTCCCAATCTGTTGGTTGCCGTTTTGTCTATTCAGTCAACCATTGAACTGAGCACAGGGGCCCAATGGAGGAGCTAGAGAAAGGACCCAAGGAGCTGAAGAGGTTTTCATCCCCATAGGAGGAACAACAATATGTACCAACCAGTACCCCCAGAGCTCCCAGGGACTTAACCACCAACCAAAGAGTACACTTGGAGGAACCCATGGCTCTAGCTGCGTGGGTAACAGAGGATGGCTTTGTTGGACATCAATGACAAGAGAGATCCTTGGACCTGTGAAGACTCATTGTCCCAGTGTAGGGAAATGCCAGGTCAGGGAAGCAGGAGTGAGTGGGATAATGAGTAGGGGGAGGGAGGATGGGAGAAGGGAGTTTTAATGGGGAAACCAGGAAAGGGAATAATATTTGAAATGTAAATAAAGAAAATATCTAATTAAAAAAATGTGTTCATTTCCAAAGATATTGTGATTTCTGAAAGATATTTAAGACACTGATATAGCATCTTTTCTTCTCTAGAAGGTTTTCCAGTTCCTTCAGTTCTAAACTGTTTTACAGCGACTTCATGTAATCCCATAGGAAGGACAACAATATCAACTAACCAGACCACCCAGAGCTCCCAGGGACTAAGTCACAAATCAAAGAGTACACATGGAGGGACTCATGGCTCCAACTACATCTGGAGCAGAGAATTTCCTTATCTGGCATCAATGGGAGGAAATGCCCTTGGTCCTGTGGAGGCTTGATACTCCAATTTAAGGTGACACTAGTGTGGCGAGGCAGGAATGGGATGGTGGTGGGGGAATACATTCATAGAAGGAAAGGGTAGGAGGAATGGGATGGGGGGATGAGGAGGGGAAACCGGGAAGGGGGACAATATTTGAAATATAAATAAATTAAGTAACCTATAACATAAAAAAAGTAAAAGTCTTTTTCCTTTTCTATTCAATAGACTAATTTGTGGAACACTGCAACTAGCTTTTCTTTGAAAGATTGGCAGAATTTTGATATGTATACAGCTGGGCATAGGCTTTTTAGTTGTGATGTTTTAAATTCCTACTTCTTTATAACTTGTTTTTTATGGACCTATTTATATTATTTACATTATATTTTAGAAATTTTCTATAAATAGAATTTCTAGTTTGTTGGACTATATTTTTCTTTCTGATTAAAAATTATTTTTATGTATATGAGTGTCTTGCATAAATATAAGTCTGTGCATCATGTACTTGCTTGATGTCACAAATATTAGCTTCAGTCCCCTGTACCTGGAGTTACAGAGATTTGTGAGTCATCCTTTACATGTTCTTTGAATCAAACATTGTTCCTCTGGAAGAATAGCTAATACTATTAATCTCAAGCCAGGTGGATACAGCCCGATAGACTTGAATGAACTTATTATATTCTGTATTTCTTCTGTATCTATTATATTGTTACCTTTTTAACGCTGAATCTTTTACTGTGAGTCTTCCCTCTCTTCTTTTGTTTAGTTTAGCTAAAGTTTTATTCATGTTGTCAATGTGTGTAAAGAACCTAGTCTTTGCCTTTTTCTTGGTGTTATATTACTCATTTTTAGTTCATTAAATTCGGTCCTGACATATTCTCTTTTCTTCTACTGTTGACTGCTCTCTTAAGTAAAATAGCAAATATCTTTCAAACAAGATATGAAATTTATTTTCCTAGCATTTGTTCTAAAAATATATGAAAGGAATAATAGCTTGATATCTTTAGAGAAATAATTCATAATCTATGGATAAAACACACTTAACCTCCCTCAATCTAAGTAGAAAAACTTAAGGCAAATCTTTGCAAACACAAACACAGACAACCATATTAGTATAGCCTATTTAACTACAAAAGAATATTGTGACATAAATTTCATCACTTCAAACATTGTCAGTTTTTTCATATACTTGAGAAAGTTTAGAGATAAGAACTTGTAGAGCCCACCTTCAGCAGAACAACAGGGCATCAAGTGAGGAATGGGATCGCCATCCCACAGTCTAAAATTCTTACCCATAATTGTTCCTGTCTGAAAGAACTGCACAGATGGAAATGGAGAGGACCCTGAGGAAAATAAAGTTTGGCTACAGGCCCAAGGAGAAGTCACTAAGACCTGACACTATTACCAAGGCTACGGAGCACTCACAAAAAGGGTCCTATCATGATTGCCCTCCAAAAAAACCAACCAAGCAGTTGAAATGGTCAAATGCAGATATTTGCACCCAACCAAAGGACAGAAGCTGCTGAAGCCTGTGGTTGAATTAGGGAAAGACGGAAAGAAGCTGAGGAGCAGAGCAACCCTATAGGAGGACCAGCAGTCTCAATTAACTTGGAGCCCCGAGATCTCTCAGATACTAGAACACCAGCCAGTCAGCATACACCACCTGATATGAGGTCCCCAACACATATGCAGCAGAGGACTGGAGACCTCAGGGAGACCTGATGGGGTGGAGGGTGTGGGGTAGGGACATCCTCGTGGAGACAGGGGTGTGGGTAGGAAGTATGGGATGTGGAACAGGCAGAGGGGAATAAAATCTGAGGTTTAAATAAATAAATGAATGAATAAGTAAATAAATAAATAAATGATTAAAAAAAGTGTTCTCTGAAATAATTTAAATATCCCCCAAGCTATGTATGTATACCAAATAGAATATGTTATATTACTGTATAAAATATATTCTAAACCTCATTTTTGTAAATATTGAGCTAAGGTGAAGAAAGAAAGAAAAGAAGAAAGAAAGACAGAAGTGGAAATTGTATATATGTTAAACTAAATAAATAAATATTTAGAAAACATTAAAATATATTATCTCCGAAAAAGAATATCATTGGATTATGCCCAAAGAAATTACTTAATATGTATTTTTTTATGAAAAACTATGATGTAAGATAAATGGCAAGTTCAAAAGTGTTACTGACGAGCCATGCATGGGGCTCATACCTGTAAACCTCCAAGATAGATGCAAGAGAGTTACTGCATGTTCAAATTCAGTAATGACTTAAAAATAAATTCTGAGCCAACCTTGGATAAAGGACAAACAGCATCTTAAGAAGTAAAAATAGCCAGGCAGTGGTGGTGCGTGCCTTTAATCCTAGCACTTGGAGGCAGAGACAGGCAGATGTTTGAGTTAGAAGCCATCATGGCCTACAAAGTGAGTTCCAGGACAGCCAGGGCTACACAGAGAAACCCTGTCTCGAAAAACAAACAAACAAACAAACAAAAAGAAAAACAAATATAGAGAAAAGCTAATAAAAATTATCTATACTGGAGTGTTTTATCCTTTATTGTTTATATATTCAAAATTTCCTAAAGGTATGGTAATATCATTTGTTAGATGAATCTTCTAGAATTTGAGATTAATGTGAAATTCTGAGGGTTTCTGTCCTCAGAAGGATTCAGATAAACAAACCTGGGTCTGTCACTTTCCCTGGCTGTCACTTTAGTCTTCTGATCACTCCTGTCTTCACCAGCCTTGACACTGTGAATCCATCTATAATGAGGTGACACAGTCCTAGTAGGCACAGTCCTCCTTAGAGTCCACCTTCTCAAATGATGAGTTCAGCAAACAATCCCCTCCTTTCTTTATAACTACACAGCATCAGGGATATTGTTGGAGTAACTAGAGACAGATAAAAAAATTACTAAAATTATACTTGTGATTCGTTGACATACATTAAACTATTTCATAAGCCATAATTATTAGATACAAACTCTAAGTTCATCTTCAAATTATAAAGCAGAGCAAATCACATGGATTATAATTCTATTCTTAGAATAAAACTAGAAAATTTTGACAATAGATCCT
The DNA here is from genome assembly GCA_036184795.1 of Tokudaia tokunoshimensis. Lineage (NCBI taxonomy): Eukaryota > Metazoa > Chordata > Mammalia > Rodentia > Muridae > Tokudaia > Tokudaia tokunoshimensis. Next base: position 52,544,816 of record BTHU01000013.1, on the reverse strand, counting down.
AAACCTGGGTGATAGGTTCTTTCTACCCAGGCCATATAGGACTCTTGCCTTATGGATAGTTAAACATCCTTCAATAATTACTTCTCTTTATATTATATAGTTGCTTTATTTTTCTGAGAAAATTCTGTTCTTTTTCATTTATTAATTATACATTTTAAGAATGTATTTCTTAGTTTATTTTTAAGAATTTTTACATTGCTACTATACTTATGCCATTTCATTCCTTCCCTGACCTCCCTCCCACTCCTTCCATTTCCACTCCATCCCCCTCATATTACTTACTTCTTCATCTTTAATTATCATGTTTATACACCTATCCATGTATTGATAAAATATGAAATTTACTGACACAATTAAGGGGTGCTTGTTCATGCATTTGTTTACAGGTGAACACTTGGAATTGGATGACCTCTCAGAATCTTCTCTGTGGAGAAAACTGATCCTTCTTTTGTCGGGATAGATTGCATATCTGCCCATAGCTCTCAATCTAGCTGTGGCATCCTTGTTGAAAAGTCAACTGGTATTGTCATTCATTGTGCAGGCCTTATTTTGCAAACCAAGTTATTGAAATTTCATATGTCCAGATCTACCTGATTCTTTGTTCCCCAATGATGGAGATATAAGCAGTTCCAGTTTAATTTTATGCATGCATTTGGCAGATACCAATTCAGGAATTCAAGTAGATGACAGTCAGTTGACGGACTGAGCTACCTTCCCATCAAGAAAAGGGAATTATTTTGAGAATCCTTCCCATTAAGTAGCATCAGCAGTGAAGGTGGTGATAATACTTGGTATAGTATTACATTTGTTATCCATTTAATTCTAAATATGTTCACTTTCTTTTTCAAAAAGAGCTTCCTAAATGGCCCTTCTGTCAAGAAAGTCAAGTTAACACAATTACAGGGTTCTTTACACTATGTTTTCTCCAAACAATTATCCAAAAATAATTTAAAAATACAACAGTGGAAATTGCGTACTGAAGGAAACATTAGTGTTTCTATTTTTTTTTTTAAAAAAAAATGCTGTTACATAAGACCTCAGAGACAATGTATAGTATATTGTACATACAGGAACATACAAAATTCACATATGGATACTTCAAAATTATAGGACAGATATTCTCCAAACTGTTAATATCAATGAATTAAAGATTAAAGAATAAATAATCCAAGGAGGTACAGATCAAGGTAAATTCACAATATTCAGTGAAAGGGAGATAGAAAATGCCTTTTGTCCTATAATATTTCATAGTGTCTGAGATTAGCAACTTCAGGAGAACATATAAAGGGCTTGCACAAACATGAAGCGAGGAAGACAATTAGAAATATCAAAATCAATATGCTAAAACAGACACGATATTTTGGGGAGGAGACACTGATGTCTTTGTACAGTTTATATTTTTCCCCAAGGTCAAACTTGCCTCAATGCAAAAATCTGACTTAAATCAATATGTAGGATCAAAGTTTATTCAAAAAGATCATATGATTAACTAGCCTTGGCTTAGGGGAAGGAAGGTATTAGGAAAGCATTTTAATAGTGAGCTGGATAAAAGAAAGGTCTTAAAAGTACATTTATATTTGAACATTAAAAAGCACTTCTTTGAAGTGTTTCCTGATGAGATTCCACTTAGATAAATGTTCCTCCAAATGTCCTCAGAGCCCTTTATCCTCTTGCTGAAAGGAGGGGTAGTCTAGAGAATTTTAGATGGCTAGCAAATTACAATCATGTTTTTGTGTTGTTTTAGATTTTATTAAACAGTATATGTCAGTTTTTTACATGATAATAACCACACTGTGTTCTTTTGTCTTTACAGATAGCAAGTTCACTTCCATCAAGCAAATGCTTTAGCAACGTGTTTTTCTACCAATGCACAAAGAATGTTTTGATTGGTTTGTATGGGACATTTGAATTTATTGATTGGTACATAAAGCAATCATTGAGCTAATTGAGATAAACCTTACCACTTAATGAATATTTCCTCTTAGAGAGATGTGTTTCACATAATAATTATTAGTAGACTTCCTATTAAACCACTCACATTGATTTCATTTTAATGTAGTTCTGTGCAAGTTCTTTCTGTAAATATTTATGTCAATTTTCTCTTTCTCATACATTTTGGTGTAACTAGATCAAATTCTTTTCATTTATCCTTGAGATCTTCTACAACAAATACTGCAATGTTCTTATTATCAAAACTGAACTAGGTCTTTAGGACACAGTGGAAGGAAAGAGAATTGTGGGCTTAAAATCTTGGAGGAAAATAATGTAAATTTCCAAATCTTGCCTTTAGAATAGCCCTCTTCCTTCTTAATCTCCCCTTCTTACAAGGAAGCATCATGTTTTACCTGTGTTCCCAATTCAAGAAAAATAGACTACAAAAATTTTACCTTTGTCTAGATGTTCTAGATTCTTCAAGATTAAGAGAAATTCTGGTTGCAGTTACTGCTATTTGACTTAAGGTAGAACACAGATGTCAGATCTTAACAAGAAAATCATGGTTAGGATACACAGTTGTACAAAATTCTTAGTACCACAAGCAAAAACTACAAAAAAATTAAATATTTTGAAAATAATGTTATAAAATATGCATCATGAATATCAACTAACAAAGGAGGTATAGACAAGAATATCAACTAACTAAATATCCCAGCACTAGGGAAGCAGTGGCAAGCAGACCTCTGTGAGTTTAAGGACAGCATGGCCTACAGAGTAAGTTTTGAGACAACCAAGGCCACAGAGAAACCCTGTTTTAGGGAGGAAAAAACAAAGATCAGTTAATTTGCTATTGTATTATTCTTACCAATGTTAATAATAGAAAACAAAATATTACAGAAATGATACTTTGAAATTAATATATATATATGTACACATATAGTTTATGATTTTTATTTTAAGTATTTTGGATTTAGTTGTAAATTTAGGTTTTAGTTGTAAATTGATAGAGGGTACAAACTTCTGGCATGAGAAGAAGTAGCATTTCCTTATAAGATAAATTCTCATTGCCAGTCAGAGCAAATAGGAGTTGAAGGATTTTGTTATTGGGATATTTTATTCTTCCTGATTACATCTTGAATTTAATAATTCTATATGGTAGTCAAGTGTAAAACTGTAAAAGTTATATAAAAAACAACTGTGTTTACCTATTTAGTCTCAGGAAGGAAGAGTATCAGAAGATTTAGTTTCTATAATCATTACAAACTACATTTTATGATTTTAACCATTACAAACTATTTTTTATTACTTTAATGACAAATTTAAAAATATATATTTACACATTTTGCAGCCTAAAGGTTTAGCCATTTCATTCATTCTGATACAGTGTGCGCATATATTAAAAGAAGATTAAAATGTTTCTCAGCAAGTTTATAGTAATAGTTGAAATATACATATAAGTGTTTTCCAAATTCCTTAGATCTGAAAAAAATAAATGTGAGCATAATTTTAAAATGTATGCATTTGCATATTTGCATATACAACTCTTAGAACAACATGATTTACCTAAATATGAATACACAAATAAGCACATTTAAATATGATAATGTATAATTGCATAAGCACTATATTATATTATAGCCATAGAACTATGGGAACCAATATATGGATAGAGACTGCTGTTAAAATAGTAAGTATAAAAAAAGTCAATATTTAATTATATATAAAAAATAGATGTAAATGATAGTTTTCTACTGTAGATATTAAGCCCCCAAATTCATTGTTATTCAAACTTCTGAATAAACAGGAGAAGAATAAATGTTTACATGCCTTTATATTGAATTACTTTTGCCTTAAATAAGAATATTGTCAAAGTATTACAGAAGATGGAAAGAACCTAGATGTCCTTCAACAGAAGAATAGATACAGTAAATGTGGTACATTTCCACAGTAGAGTACTACTCAGCTATTAAAAACAATGAATTCATGAAATTCTTAGGCAAATGGCTAGAACTAGAAAATATTATCCTGAGTGAGGTAACCCAATCACAAAAGAACGCACATGGTATGCACTCACTGATAAGTAGATATTAGCCCAAAAGCTCAGAATACCCAAGATATAATTCACAGACCACATGAAGCTCACAAGAAGGAAGACCAAAGTGTGGATGCTTCAATCCTTCTTAGAAAGGGGAACAAAATACTCATGGGAGCAAATATGGAGACAGAATGCATTGCCAAGACTGAAGGAAAGGCCATCCAGAGACGGATTCATCCCAGATATAGTCACCAAACTTTGACACTACTGTGGATGCTAAGAAAGGCTTGATGAAACAAGCCTGATATGACTGTCTCCTGAGAGGCCCTGCCAGAGCCTTATAAATACAGAGTCCTTATATACAGATGCTCACAGTCAACCATTGGACTGAGCGTGGAGTCCACAATGACAGCATTATATAAAAGACTGAAGGAGCTAAAGGAGTTTGCAACCCCATAGAAAGAACAATATCAACCAATCACATCCCCTGAGAGCTCACAGGTACTAAGCCATCAACCAAGGAGTACACATGCCTCTGGTTGCATATGTAGCAGAGGACAGGATTGTCAGACATCAATCGAAGGAGAGGTCCTTGGTCCTATTAAGGTTTGATAGATGTCCCAGTGTAGGGCAATCGAGGGTGGGGAGACATGAGTGGGTGCGGTTTCCAGGAGAGGGGAAAATTGGGTAAGGCAATACCACTTGAGATGTAAATAAATTAAAATAATAAAAAAATAGAATATGTGTGTTTTTCCCTGTAAGGGTGTGAATGGGGTGCAGTGTGCTTAAAGACCATAAGAGGATATTTGATATTATGTTGCTGGAATTACAAGTGTTGTGAGCCAGCCAGTGTGGTTACAGGGAATTAATCTCAGATCTTTCCAGCCCCAAAGCACTACAATTTTAATAACTGTTTATGCCTTTGTCTGAAGTATTTTGGAACGTAATTTTGGTTTTAATTGTAAATTAATAGAGGGTACAGACTTCTGGCATGAGAGAAAGTAGCATTTCCTTATAAGATAAAGTTCCCATTACTAGTCAGAGCTTTTGGAGAATTGGAGAATTTTGGTGCTCAGGGATTTCTATCCTGTCAAATATCAAGAGTCAAGATCTTATTTGATTGTTCTCTTCTAATTAATTATCTGCTACACAAAAGTCAACAAACAAAAGATGTGTTAAGCTGTATGTAATACCTGAGTTATAATTCTTTAAATAACAAAAATTAGATTTGCTTATTATTTCAGCTGTGTCAGCCCTAAGGTTTTCAGCCTTAATCTTTATAAATCTATGATAGAAGTATTTGAAGACACTACTTATTACTTTTCCACCAACTAAATAAAAGCAGACAAGCAAAATCTCAATATAATAGTTTTCATGATCTTTATTTTATACTTGCATTTTTTCCAGTGACATTCTGGCTAATTATACCACAATAAGACTTAATTCCTTATAACAATTGTTAAATAGTCTACAGATCCAGTATGAAATGACTTGACTTAAAAGGACCTATAATAAAACTGGATGCACATTGCCTATATAACAAAAACTGGAAACCAATCTTGATCCTGTTTATCGTTTATATCTCATCTAGCATGTTAGCCAATGTTCTTAACCATATGTACCCAAACATACAGCAAATTGGTTACTTGTATGAAAATATATTAATGAAAATATGTATGAGCATGTGAGTATGGATATGTATCAAAGAGGGAGAGGGAGCGGAGATGGGGAGAGAGAGAGGGAGAGAGAGAGAGAGAGAGTGTTTCCAGAATCATCCAGAAGGCCGAAGAACCCAAAGTACACGTTTCTTGCATTTAAAAGTCACCTTAGTCATTTTAAATTAGAAACCAAGACTATTTCCCTGTAGATCAATGGAACAGAATTGAAGACCTAGAAATGAACGCATACACCTATGGTCACTTGATCTTTGACAAACTACCCAGTGGAAAATGACAGCATTTTCAACAAATGGTGCTGTTTCAACTGGTGGTTAGCATGTAGAAGAATGCAAATCAACCCATTCTTATCTCCTTGTACAAAACTCAAGTCTAAGTACATCAAGGACCTCCACATGAAACCAGATACACTAAAATTAATAGAAAAAGAAATTTGGAATGTGTCTTGGTCACAAGGCCACAGGGGAAAATTTCCTGAGCAGAACACCAATAGTTTAGACTCTAAGATCAAGAACTGACAAATGGGACCTAATAAAATTGCAAAGCTTCTGTAAGGCAAAGGACACTGTCAATAGGACAAAAATGAAACCAACAGATTGGGAAAAGGGCTTTACCAATCCTACATGTGATAGAGGGCTGATATCCAATATACACAAAGAACTCAAGAAGTTAGACTCCAGAGAAACAAATAACCATATTAAAAATGGGGTACAGAGCTAAACAAAGAATTCTCAACTGAGGAATACCAAATAACTGAGAAGCACCTAAAAAAATGTTCAATATTCTTAGCCATCAGTGAAATGCAAATCAAAACAACCTTGAGATTCCACCTCACACCAGTCAGAATGGCTAAGATGAAAAACTCAGGGGACAGCAGATGCTGGCAAGGATGTGGAGAAAGAGGAACACTCCTCCACTGCTGGTGGGATTGCAAGATGGTAAAACTACTCTGGAAATCAGTTTGGTAGTTCCTCAGAAAATTTGACATATTACTACCTGGGGACCCAGCTATACCACTACTGGCCTTATATCCAGAGGATACTCCAACATGTAATAGGGATACATGCTCCACTATGTTCATAGCAGCCTTATTTGTAATAGCTAGAGGCTGGAAAGAACCCAGATGTCCCTCAATAGAGGAATGGATACAGAAAATGTGGTACATTTACCCAATGGAGTACTACTCAACTACTAAAAACAATGAATTCATGAAATTCTTAGGCAATTGGATGAAACTAGAAAATATCATCCTGAGTGAGGTAACCTAATCACAAAAGAAAACACATGGCATGCATTCACTGATAAGTGGATATTAGCCCAGTAGTTCAGAATACCCAAAATACAATTGACAGACCACATGTAGCTAAAGATGAAGTAAGACCAAAGTGTAGATACTTCTGCCCTTCTTAGAAGGAGGATCAAAATACCCATGGGAGGAAATACAGAGACAAAATGTAGAGCAGAGACAGAAGGAAAGGCCATCCAGAGGTTGCCCCACCTGGGAATCCATTCCATATACAATTACCAAATCCAGAAACTATTGTGGATGCCAACAAGTGCTTGATGACAGGAGCCTGATATAACTGTTTCCTGAGAGGCTCTGACAATGCCTAACAAATACACAAGTGGATGCTCACAGCCATCCATTGGACTAAGCACAAGGTCCCCAATGGAGGAGCTAGAGAAAGAACCCAAGGAGCTGAAGTGATTTGCTGCACCATAGAAGGAACAACAATATGAACCAACGAGTACCCCCAGAGCTCCCAGAAACTAAACCACCAACCAAAGAGAACACATGGAGGGAGCCATGGCTCTAGCCATGTATATAGCAGAGAATGGCCTTGTTGGACATCAGTGAGAGGAGAGGCCCTTGGTTCTCTGAAGGCTCAATTCCCCAATTTGGGGAAAGCCAGGGTGGTGAAGCAGGAGTGGGTGGGATATTGAGCAGGGGTTAGGTAGATCAGTTAAGGGGTTTCTGAAAGGGAAATAAGGAAAGGAAATAACATATGAAATGTAAAGAAAGAAAATACCTAATCAAAAAAAAAATAATAAAGACCACGAGAAAGGAAATAAGGTAGAAAAAATATACTGCCACCACAGTCTATAATTTAGAATTAGGAAGTGTCTGTCACAGAGATCAGAGCTGTACTGATTGATTTCTCTACAATCAATACCAGAATAAGAATTTATTCTTAAATTCTCTTATCTCTGAGAATTTCAGTAGTAGATCAGAACTGACAAAAATGCATTTCACTAGTGCAATTTAAAACTCAACTTTAATCAAAAATATCACAGGATATCATATATTGTATACTAGCAATAAATGTGAGGAAACTGAATAAATCAATCAACATCCATCACCACATTCATTAGCATGTGATTTTAGGTGTTCGTAAATTCTTTCATGATAGGGTTACTTAATATATTTTTTTCATTTTCCTTCTTCCTGCTCTTTTTTTCTTATTCCTGCTCTTTTTTCTTTCTATAGCTCAGGGTGGCCTTGAACTCAAAAAGTTCTGTCTGCCTTGCTATCTGTGTGCTTAGGTCAAATAAATATATGTGTAAAAGCCCAGAACTGAATGTTTCCTACAATTTTCTCATAGAATGATAATTTATATTCTCACTGTTAATGTGGTACTGTGGTCTTTCTTTACAATTTTACTGTGTATATTGTTTTTTGATGTTTAAACAACTGGTGAAAATAAAGTTTTTGATTGATTTATATACTCATGAGCAGCAAATGTAAGCAAAATGTTTATACATTTTTCAGGTTTAAAGATATTTATTGATATATTTATTAATTCATATATTAAAATATATCAGTTCTGTATGTAATAACATTTTGTACTCTTAGTTGTCCATGATATTAGGTTAACTCTTGCAACATAGAGTTTTTAATTTTAACCTGAATAAGATTCTTAATGTTTATGCTCTATTTTCTCTATTATTTAAATATATTTTTCTTTTGTTAATCTTATAATACTGTACATATATATTGGAGTCTAGGTGAAGAATGATAAATAGCACATTTTAAATGCAATAAATTTGGAATCTAGTAGAAAGTTCTCACCAAACAGTAGAGATCTACAATTTTCATCACTCAACAATGAGCCTTTAAAGCTTACAACTAACTGAACAAAGTCTTTTTGAGCAGGTGTTTAATTCACCTTCAGTTGGGCAGTACAAATCCCATTGCTTCTTACAATGAATATCTTTTTAATTTTCTTTATCATTTTATAAATTTTATTATTAGAGTTTTGGAAAACTAATAACAAATAAAGATGAATCAGCATCAAGGAACTCAACAGACTTCTTTGTAATTAGAAGACATATTCAGAATGCAACCTATGGAGCATCACATTAAAATTTACACCTTCACATGCAAATATATTTTAATCACTTATCCACCAACTAAATGAAATACATCAGTGACAGAGTTAGAACTAAAAAATATATTAGATTCATACCCTCTTTCATAACACATATCGATTAAATGAATTAAGTGCTTCTTCCTTTCCTTAAGTTTAACTTTTTTACGTTTCTCTTCATGTTATTCTGTACTCACATGTACATTTTCACATGTGTACATATAATATTAGATAAATTTAGCATATAAGAAATAGCATGTGTTTTATGTGATTATGTGATCATGCTAAACATTATACATTTGAAGTTCACCCATTTTCCTGTTATTTTCAAATTCCTTCTTTAGATGAAAAACTAGGTTGATTCCAATTCCTTATTATGGTAAATAACTCAGCAATAAACTTAGGGGTTACAAATATCTCTATAGTAGTATATGGAGTCTTCTGGATTTATGACCACTGAAAGGGTTAAGTCCTGTGAGAGTCAATTTTAATTTTAATTTTGAGAAATCATCAAACTTATTTCCATATTGACTATATTAATTGCTATCCCCATCAACAGTGGAGTGCAAATTCTCTCCACATTCTGTCAAATATTTGTTATTAGATTTCTGATGATAGATATGCTTATTGAGCAAGTTTGTCTATCAGGGAATCAGAGAAACACTCTTTCTTAGTAAGGGCCATCCATTAGTTACTCAATACCAAAAGCTCATCTCTGAAACCATACATAAACATACACTGTACAAATTGAGGAGGCTATATTTGGGAACCCAAATATCTATACATGTACATAAATTCATATAAAAATAACTAATGCAAAAGAGGACTTAAATTTGAGAGCAGTGTGTGGGAGTGTTTGAAAACATAGAAAACTGTGGAATGATGTAAATATATTATTATCTCAAAAGCTAAAAGTAATTATTAGAAAAAATTGAGGAAGCTTTGATTTTTCTCATTCCAGTTGGGTAAAAACTTTTGAAAAATATTAAACATACATATATCCATGATTTTAAAAACCCTCTTATTTGCTCATTTATTGATTGTCAATAAATTATTTGTCATTTATTGATTATTTGCTCATTTATTGATTGCTTGTCAGCTTTATTTGCGTGGTATTTAGCTCTAAATGTCTTTGCAACTTTTAGATACTAGCTTGTTTTCTGAAGAGACCTGGAGAAGATATTATTCATTATGTAGACTGTGTCAACATTATTGATTCTTTCCTTGGCTATACAGAAACAAATTATTTTCATGTAGTCCCATTTGTTTAAACTTATGGTTATTGCTTATGCTATTGCTGTTCTAGTTAAGAAATTCTTGCCCACAGCTCTCTCAATTGTGGTGACAGGTAAAGGGCAGGGCCAGTTCAGCAAGGCATCTCAGGTCACAATCCAGACCAGCTACATTTGCATGTCCTTTGGTGGTAATATGGACCTGGGATGTCAATAGAGATGCTGGCTCCACAGAGATAGCAGCACAGATCACTCTGATCAGCCTGTAGTAGCATGACCCTGAGATATCCACATGGTCTCAGGTAGCAGGCCAGATTATATACATCCTCTTGGCCATTGGCAGTATATGAGGCCATAGATATCAACATAGACCACAGCTGCAGTAGGACCATGAACCTCTACTTGTCAGGCCGGAATCTTGTCATGGCCTCCTATACCTGCCTGTCCCTTACTACCATCGAGTCTCCAGTACCAACTTCTTCACAGTATAACCCCTTAGCCTCACTTTAGCCTCTATCGCTTCATCATGTAACACATCTTTCCCATCTCTCCATCACCTTTGTCCATCATCATGGCACTGGCAGCAGGTGCTTGGTTCCCTTTTTTTTCTGGCTTCCCTAGCCAGCATGGGATGTTAGATTATAATATTCAGATATCTGCATTTTATTTGGAGTACACTAAAAGTTCAGTTTTAAAGAGAAACTATATGATGTAACCTTTCTCCCTGGACTCTATTTCAGGAAAGTGTTCAGGTAGAATATCAGAGCCTGAGTTGGTAGATTACTATAAGTAAACATTATCTCTGGATGCAGATCGACTCACAGTGGTCATAAGATCATATACACAACTTGCAAAAGCCCATACCAGACCAAAATTGATCAAGTAGCAAGCAAGGTGACCATACAATTTTATCCCAAACCATGGAACCAGTGACAGATTCAGCTGCTGAGGGAGGGAGAGATTGTTTTCTCTAAGAATGTAGCCCCTGCCAAGTTGACTACTCTCTAGCAGAAGATAAAATATCCAAGAATATGTGAATTGCATAGATTGCTATTGAAAGAGAAAGAACAATAGCAACAACAACAACAAAAAAACCCTGTCACAATGTTTGATGCTTAGCAAAGAAGATCGAATTGGAGAAGAGCTGGGAAAAAGGGCGAATATGACCAAATAATATGTACTTCAGCAATCTGTTTATTTTCTTTTCCAATACTGGTACATTCATCAGCATGTATAAAGAGTGCCCATCTATTACATGTTAACAGTTTCTAAGTGTTTAAAGTGCAATTGTAATCCAGCTTATACACTGGTAAGCAAGTGTTTTTTGGATAGCTCTTGACTGGGGAACTCTTCCTTGTGTCTCTAAGGGACAGTGTTTAATTTTCATATTTACATCATAGTTTGAGCATTTAAAACTGTCATTATGTAAAATTACTAGAAGTTGAATTCATATATAAGAAAGTAGCCACTAACTTTTAGAACAACCTTGATTTTGAACAGTGAGATGTATAATGGAAGAGGTAGATATCTCATTGTTTTGTGGGCAGTTTTTTTTTTCAGAACACAGAATGACCTTCCTCTTAATATTTTATAATAAGTATGTTAAGGAAAAAGAAGGTGGGAAGAGGTGAAAGGGAATAAGAAACACAAGCAAGAGTATTGGAAATTTCTTATGGAAACATTAATTCTACATTGCTTATATTGTAGTGTCACACATCAGTTCTTGTATCATATTGCAAATAATATTGTCACTAGTTTTCAATCATTGGACTTCTAGCTGAACATAAGTTCAGAGTCAAAATGTTGATCTATGGATGTCCTGAATGTTGCAGTAGATATGTGTGTACTATCTGCAGCTACGTTTTCTGTAGATTTTGCTTGATGAGACTAACATAAAAAGCAGTAATTTATTTTGCCTTTCATCCATAGCTATGTGAATTGCTGCTGTGAACTTTAGGAGACTTTAGCCCAGAATTGCCAGTGGTGTAAAATACACATTTTGAACTTAGAGAAGAGAGGCATTTAATTAACAGTCCAGTTTTTTGCAGTGCTTTGTGGAGAGTACTTCTGGCTCTTTGCATCATGCTTTCATTGTCAGCCCTCTGTGTAAACTAACAATATTCTTTTTAATGAACTCATCTGTTGAAAGAAGACAGCTCCAGCTAATCTTGTGACTAAGAATTTTAACTGTCATCATGATTTTTGTGGACAGATGGCAAAATATCCAAAACTAGAATTCTGACATTTCTTCCCAAGAAAAAAAAATAGATAGTAGAAACAGAAGTCAATTGAAAATAATATTTTTAAGAAAATTTGTAGGAGAACTGAGGGATACTAGAGCTTTTAAAGCTCAGGGGCAAATGTTTGAACTCACATATAAAACATGTGAGTGCCTTCCACATGAATAATGCCTATCTCTTCTACATAGTGATGCTGATTAATCACCATTCATTTCTGGCTTTGAAATTAATTAGGAAGTGTAATCAACAGACTTTTTGTCAATGTAGCAGACTACTTTTTACAGTGAGTTTTAACAATCCCCCTGTTCTTTCTCTTCATAAACATACACACATAAAAATTAAATTATAAGTCCAATGGAGTAGACCTTACTATTAAGATTTATACATTACTATTTAGTGTTTGCACAAAATGCCCTGTTGATACAAATTGGTTATACTTAGTTTTACTTACTTAATTAGCTAAATTTATTAGTAGAAATAGTTGTGAAGAGAATTTAATATTGTAACTCATTAAATCAGATATTAAATAAATCACAAGAAAAAATAGTATAATTTGAATGTGTAAGCTATAGTCTTAAAACCTATGTATAAGGATACCAAACTAAAATTCAGTATAAATATACCAACTAAAATTTGCACTATACACATACAACAACAGATGTTAAACAATCAAATTGGCACATGTGAAGTGAATGACAATGAGAGAATAGCTTCAGTTTCCTTTGTTATTAAACAATATATAATAGAATAATAGATAATGATAGAATAATAGATAATAATTGAATGTAGCCAAAATATATTTGAACAGAATATTGGAGGATTTAATAAATATTAAAACTACTTTGGAGATATTCAAATCAAAGAACAAGTGCCAAAATTGTATCTTTCACCCAAAATTGCATCTTCATTTCCTATACACATGATTCAGTTAGTTTCGCTTATGTTAGCATAAATATTGCTTATTTGTCCTTATTATTCTTTAGGAATGTCTCCACAGTAGTTTGTTCACAAATAGCATGATTTATGTTACTCAAGTTATGTTTCAGAAAACCCTAAATAAATTTTGAATATTGCATGTTTGCTAGGGTACAGACCAATTAAATTTGGAGTGAATTTAGAGCATGGAATTTAGAGTGAAAAGGCAAATAATGATACCAAAAGAGTAAAATAGAGTTAACCTAAATCCTGTACTATATACTGTCATTGGAATCTCACTCTGGATTCCTGATTTTTTGATTCGCATTAAATAGTTCAAAGACAGTATATACAGCCTAGTGTAGAAAGTAGTTTATTATCAGCAGAAGACAACTCACTCAAGGGCTGAGAGTTGGCAGTAGCCAAAGGGACCATTGTGTTCTTCTATATTTTACAGGGGCTTTAATTATTTCTAAAGCCTCTAGAACAGACAGCTTTTCCTCAGGGCTGTTTTGTTCAGTTGATTGACAGGCCTATGTGGACTGAATCTTACAGGAGAGGACAAGGGTATATCTTTGTTTTTTTTTTGTTTTTTTTTACCTGAAAACATCTATCTAGATAGTTATTCTAACAAAGTGTTGATAGGTATCCATTAATGCTCTTGTAGACAATTGAGAATGTCATGCTTTCACCCAGGGCAGGAAAGAAGAATGTACTCTCAATTTTTTCACCAGCAATATGGGCTCCACAGTGTCAGTCTGGGGTTTTACAGACTACTTTAGAGGAGCTTTCTATCTTCAGTCCCCTCAAAATCTGCTAGTCTTACTAGCACACCTTACTTTATTAGTACACTACTTCTAAAGGATGTTGAGGTCTCAAATGTCATATCTCATTGTTTCTTAGAAATATTACTTGATATAAATTATTAGTTTCTCTATATGAGGAGAGTACCAATGAAGGAGTTTTTAACAGGCCTGAACATGGCAAACATGCCTTGCTAAAGTACATTACTTTCCCTAGCCATTTCCCATCTCCTGAGGCTGAATCCCAAGGTCCTGATATGAAAGTATTGAAATCCAACAACAAAAGTCCCCTACTGTTCACATTAATCAACATACCCAATCAAAATTATACAACTCCCATTTTACTTTTTTTTATTTTTTATATTCTTTATTTACATTCCCAATGATTTCCCCTTTCCCAGTTCCCCCCTCTCCGAAAGTCGCATAAGCCCTCTTCCTTCCCCCTGTTCCCCAGTCAACCCCTTCCTGCTTCTCTGTCCTGGTATTCCCCTACACTGCTGCATTCAGTCTTTCTAGGACCAGGGGCCTCTCCTTCCTTCTTCTTAGAAATCAATTGATATGTGAATTGTGTCTTGGGTATTCTGAGCTTCTGTCATTTGCCTATGGGTCATGTCTATCTTCTCTCCATCCAGAGGCGATCTTTTGTTCCTCCTGGACAAATATCCTTCCTCCTCTCCCTTGTTCGTGTTCCTTTATCCCTCATTTTCTATTTCCTACCATTGTTACTTATTCCTTGTCCTTTGTGCCTTTCGGGAAAATAAGTCTCTTTTGTGCTGATCATTTGGTCTTGGAGTAGCTTGAGTCTACTTTGATGTCCCAATGGTGTGTGTGCTGGTATATGTGTTGGTATGCAGGGATGTGAGGCAAAGATCAATGATAGGTGACTTCTTTTATAATGCTGTATCTCATTTTTTTGAGATATCATTTATTACTGAATTTGTAGTTTAATGTTTGGACTAATAAGGCTGACTTGTGAACTCTGAGGATCTTCTCTGTCCTCCAGCACTAGGATTTCAAAAGCATGCCACCTGCTCTGGCTTTTACATGGATACTCAGAATTAGAATTGAAGTTCTCTTGCTTTGTTAGCAAGCATTTAACCATTACATAAACAGAATGATCTCCTAAGTCCCATGTAAGGTATTATAAATCATAAATTTTATGGATGAAAAAACAGATACATTGAGGGTTGTATTTAATGCTTCAAAATTTGACAGCTAAAAGGTGGTGGACCTGCTATCAGAATTTAATTCATAATCATATTCTGTTAAAATGCCTATAGTCTACTTCATTCTCTTTACATGATAACATGGTGATCACTTCTCAACCTTTTGGTTAAGATCAAGTGAATACCATGGTGAGAGTCATATGAGGGACAGTCATAGAGTCTCCTATACCCATCTAAGTTCTTAGGTGAAGAACTTAGTGCTGAAGTAAAGGACTAATAAGAAACATTTTACTAAAATGAGTATTATATATACATATACAAGGAAAATGTATAATGCTCAGAGGTGGCCTAGAGTGCTGGCTCACTTAGCATCTTAAAGAAGAAAGCACAATTTTACAGAAATAATGAAGAGAAAGGAAACTGTGACAAGATATGGAAGTTAACTAAATGGGGGAAGAAATGGGACAATATGATAAGTGAATTCCTTTTGTAAAAGTTGCAGACTGATAAGGTACAAAGTCATCACAAGTGATCAGCCTTCATCCTTGTTGCTAGACAGGGAAAGCTGAGGAATACTTAAATAAGTTTACTTTCTACTTCTGGACAATATAAATAAGCAGAGAGTCTGTCTTGTAGATATATATTTCCATTGACTGAACACATCTTTATTCCATGTTAGGTATTTTCAAGCAGCAACTCTGGAGAAAAATTCTCTGGTGTACATTAATACGATTTCAATTTGTGTCTTTATTTACTTACTCGTTTACTTTTCTTTTATTTAACATAGATTTCTTTCTCACAAACTATAATCTAAATATAATTTCCATCCTCTTATTCATCCCAGTTCCTCTCTATCTCCCATCCATTCAGATCAGCTCCTTTTATGTCTCTCAATAGAAAAATAAGAGGCTTCTAAAAGATCACAATAAAACATAACAAAATATAATAAGATAATAATATCATATAGAATATGGACAAGCCAATTGAAAATAAACACACATGCAGGCACACAAATCAGAGACAATCTCATTTATGTATTTAGGAATCCCATAAAGGTACTATATTACAGGGTATAATATAAATCCAGAGGACTTGGTGCAAACCAGTGTAAGCTGTGTGCATGCTGTGTCAGTCTCTGTGGGTCATATTAGTATTGTTTCATTGAATCAGAGTACCTTACTCTCCTGATGTTTTATATTCTTTGGATCCTATGGCTCTAATTCTTTCTCTATGGCTCTAATTCTTTCTCTGTCCCCGTTAGAGGGTTTCCCTGAGTCCTGAGGGGATATAGTGGATGAAATCTTTAGATGATTTAGAAATCATCTGTGTGTTCCAAAGTCTTTCTCGTTCTCTCTGGATAATGTCTGGTTGTGAGTATCTGTATTTGTACAAGTTTTCTCTAGAAGGAAACTTCTTTGATCGTGACTAAATAAGGCACTGATCTATGAATATAGCAGAATACCATTAGGAATCATTTCATTGTTAATTTTGGTTTGGACCAGTAGTATTTGGCTTTATGTTCCACATTGATAACCATCACGGAAATGAAATCAAAATTATTTTGATATTAGATCTTAATCCCGTAAGAATGACTAAGATAAATCACACAAGTGATATCTCATGCTAGCAAGGATGTGGATCAATAGACTGGTGGGATTGGAGACTTCTATAGCCACTATAAATATCAGTATGGTGTTTCCCCAGGAAGATTAGAATCAAACTACCTCAGAATCCAACTATATCACTCATGGATACACAAAGGATATTTTGTCCTACTACAAAGACAGTTGCTCAATCATGTTTCTTATAATAGCCAGAAATTGGAAACAACATAGATATCCCTCAACAGAATGCTATGTTTACACAATGGAGTATTACTCACCTTAAAAAAATATAGTGTCATTTTTAATTTACAGTCTAATCAATTGAATGAGAAGAAAGTCATCTTGAGAAAGTTAGGCCACAATAAGAAAGATAAATCTGGTGTGCATCCACTTATATACAGATATTAGTCATTAAATAAATGATAAAAAAAAGATACAGTCCATAGATCCAGAGAGGATAGTCATAGAGGAAAATAGCAGAGGGACACATGGATCTCTCTGGCTGGAGTGGGGGGGGGGGCAGAAACAAAATATATTTTATTGATTGACAAGAACCAGTTGAGGGACTAGAATGAAAGAGACAGGTGAGAAGGAGGAAAGGAGATTGAATTAAGAGAAAGTAAAGAGAAGGAGAAGTAAGGAAAGAAGACTGAGGCAGGTAGAAGTGAAAGGCATTTGAGGAGCATTATTTGATTAAGTAAAGAATAAATCAGTTAATTCTGAAATCATGTATAGCTTTTTGAAACTAAGAGTTAGAAAGACATAATATAAATAATTTCAAATTTTTCTCTGAAATCCAAAAGACTTAATATAAAATTTACAATGGAAGCTATACTATATTTTTAGCATTTATTAATTACTTATACTCACTTATAAAAGTAAATGTAGGTTACATTTTAAATAGTATATCTCAAGTTAGTTTCCACGATAAATACTTTTGCATTATTGTTGGAGAATGATGTGTAGTGTTTCGATGACATTAGACACCATCAGTATGTTGACTTAATATATAAAGCCATGATTACAATCTGATATGATGAATCTATAAATATGGAAGAATGCTTTGAAATACTTGTTATAAAAACATAATGTTTGATATTTTTAAAATGACACTTTTACTGGAGAAATATAAAGTTCATTATTTTTTATATGATATAAGATATGAATTCAATCAATAAGAAATTTTCTTTTACATAAGGAAATGACTCAGTAGATAAAATCACTTGCTTTCTACAATAGATCACATTAGATCAGATCTTAGAACACACATGAGAATCTACATATGATAATATGCTTGTGTAATCTCTGCATTACATGAGAGGGTTGTTGCTAAGATAAAAGAATCACTTGAAGATCATTGGCAAGACCACTGGAGTGTGAGGTACAGAGACAGAAGCAACAAAACAGAACTTGAATCAAGATGGAAAGCAAGAGACAGAACTAGAAATTTGTCCTCTGATCACATTGTCTACAATCATACCATCAGCCCCAGCTGCTCTCTAAATGATCTACATTGCTAGACTTACAAAGCCTTATTCTATCTAAAAGGAATTACGTTTTAACACACACCGTATACTGCGACAAGAATACTTTTTACTATGTATTACTTTTTTATTACTAATTATTTTTAATTGAATATATTCTTCATTTACATTTAAAATGTTATACCCTTTCCCGGTTTCCCCTCTCCCCGAAAACCCCCAACCTATCCTCCCACCCCCTGCCCCCAAGAATATGCCCCTTAACCCAATCCACTCCCACCTACCCCTCCCCCCCTGATTTCCACAATCTGGGGCATCTATTGAGCCTTCTTAGGACCAAGGACCTCTCCTCCCACTGCTGCCCGATTAGGCATTCCTCTGCCTCTCTTTTGGCTAGAACCATGATTACCCCTTGGTTGATGGATTAGTCCCTGAGAGCATTGGAGCTTCTGGTTGATCAGCATCATTATTCTTCCTCTGGAGCTGCAAACCTCTTCAGTTCCTCCAGTGCCCCCTCCAACTCCTCCATTGGGGATCCCCCACTCAGTCCAATGGTTGGCTGCTAGCATCTGTCTCTGTATCTTTAAGTCTCTGGCAGGGCCCCTCTGGAGACAACAATAACAGGCTTCTTTCAGTGTGCACTTCTTGTCATCCATAGCAGTTTCGGGGTT
This sequence comes from Tokudaia tokunoshimensis, assembly GCA_036184795.1. Lineage (NCBI taxonomy): Eukaryota > Metazoa > Chordata > Mammalia > Rodentia > Muridae > Tokudaia > Tokudaia tokunoshimensis. The sequence continues at coordinate 52,525,690 of BTHU01000013.1, read as the reverse complement.
TGGTGACTGTTTATAGGATGAATCCCCAGGTAGGACAGTCTCTGGGTGGCTATTACTTCAGTCTCTGCTCCACACTTTGTCTCCATAATTGCTCCTGTGAGTATTTTGTTCCCTTTCTCAGAGGAATCAAAGTACCCCCACTTTGGTCTTCCTTCTTCTTGAGCTTCATGTGGTCTGTGAATTGTAACTTGTTTATTTTGAGCTTTTGGGCTAATATCCAGTTACCAGTGAGTGCATACCATGTGTGTACTTTTGTGATTGGGTTACCTCACTCAGGATAATACTTTCTAGTTCCATCCATTTTCCTAAGAATTTTATGAATTCATTGTTTTTAATATCTGAGTAGTACTCCATTGTGGAAATGTACCATATTTATTGTATCCATTCTTCTGTTGAAGGACATATGGGTTCTTTCCAGTTCCTGGCTATTATAAATAAGGCTGCTCTGAACACAGTGGAGCATGTGTCCTTATTACATGTTGGAGCATCTTCTGGGTATATGCCCAGAGATAGTATAGCTGGGTCCTCAGGTAGTGATATGTCCACTTTTCTGAGGAATGGCCAAACTGATTTCCAGAGGGTTTTACCAGCTTGTCACCCCACCAGCAATGTAGAAGTTTTCCTCTTTCTCCACATCCTCTCCAGCATCTGCTGTCCCCTGAGTTTTTCATCTTAACCATTCTGACTGGTGTGAGGTGGAATCTTGGGGTTGTTTTGATTTGTTTTTCCCTGATAACTAAGGATGCTGAACATTTCTTTAGGTGCTTCAGAGCCATTTGTGTTCCTCAGTTGAGAATTCTCTGTTTAGCTCTGTACCCCGTTTTTAATAGTGTTATTTGACTCTCTGGAGTCTAACTTCTTGAGTTCTTTGTATACCTTGGATATTAGCCCTCTATTGGATGTAAGATTGGTAAAGATCTTTTCCCAACCAGTTGGTTGCCATTTTGTCTTATTGACAGTGTCCTTTGCCTTACAGAAGCATTGCAGTTTTATGAAGTTCCATTTGTTGATTCTTGTTCTTAGAGCAAAAGCCATTGGTGTTCTATTCAGGAAATTTTCCTCTGTGCCCATGTGTTCAAGGTTCTTCCCCACTTTCTCCTCTATAAGCTTCAATGTATCTGGTTTTATGTACTTTTGCTTATTGCATACAAGCCTTGGATAATTAGTTAATAGTGATTTTGCTATAAAATAACAATAACCTTCTAGGAACCTGAATTATATTCATCTTTGAACTTGTATCCATTGTTATCACATTATTAAAAAAGATTTTTTCCTTATGACTTCATGACATTCCATTTTCCAAAGATTCACTTAGGTGAGTTATCCCCACAGTCCGTCATGTTGACATAAGTATATATTAGAATTTTTTATATCCAAAGAAAAAATGTAAATTTAAAAGAAACCTGTAATTCCCAAAGATGTGTCACCATAAATTATTGGGATCAAACTATTTTATGTGATGTAAAACTAGTTGTAAAGTCAACATATTCTTTTCAAAATGTTAAACCAAAAAAATTAAAAAAGAATGGAAGTCCACGAAATTCTAAATGGTATTATTTATAAGTACAACTAGTTAAATTTGAATAAAATATAAATCATACCATAATACTTCGAGAACTCACTTGGGTTCATTTCTTGTGATTAATCTTTCAAGCTTCCTAAAATGAAACTTTCATTAACCACATAGCATTTCATCGCTGCAGAAATTCTAAGTTGGTGGGAAGTTCAACCAAACAGTTGAGATTTCAATCATTTAAACTCAGAACCTTAAAAATAATTGAACAAGGAAGCATAAGAGCTGGAAATAATCATTTTCTTTTTTAAAAATTATTGGCAAAATGTTTCCATGGAAACAAAGTCAAACTCCTTAAATAAAGAATATGTCTTATTTAGTTAACCTGTTTCTATTTAAATTCAGAGATTATCAGGAAAAAACTAAAGTAGTAGTCACACAAAGGAAAAAAAAATTATGATGAATCTTGAGCCTAGCTGTTGAACTCTGAATTCAATACTCAGTTACATTTATTTTACTGTTTAAATCAGTTAGGAGTCACAAGTTGAATACTTACATGATTGACTCTTCACTTCTGGTAAAGCTCACTGAAAAAATAATGGAAGGAAAATGCAAGAATATCTTTTTTTTAATTTATCATTCTCTATTTTTGTCTCCTGATATAAATGTATATGCATGTATTGTATACAATATTTTATACCTTCAACCTCATCCTTATGTTTTCATAAATGAAAATATATAAACCCATGCCTCAATTCATGCAGAGTTGATATAGTATTTACCAATAAAATCTCCAAGCAAAATTTATACCAATCTCTCTGTTTATAGGGCAAATGCTGTGCATATTTTTGTTTCTCTCTGCTGAGAAATCTAAAAGTAGCCAGCACATACACTGCCCTCTGAGAGTTCTTTAACTATATCTCAACATGAGGTAATTTAACAGAGTTATTACATTCTGGGATTGTGTTTTGTTTTGTTGTTTTTGCTATTATACCAGAAGTACATTAAAAGTATTAAATCAGTTCTCAATATGTGAAAGCCCACGAGGAATATGTGAAAAATAAATGATATGTGTAATTCAACATTTTTAAAAAGGGGGTGCAGGATCAGTAGTGGGAGTAGATATGGGGGAAGTACAGAGGGTCAGGAAATTGAAATGAGGTGTGTAGCAGTAGAGGATGGGGAACTGGGGAAAGGGGAAATCATTTGAAATTTAACTAAAGCATATAGAAAAAAAATCCCAGATGCCAGGGAAACCAGAGTTTCAAAGGATCCAATGGGGATGCCATTAGCCAAAAACTCAACAATGAGGTGGGGGGTTGAACCTGAAGAGACCATATTCAGTGGATAAGTTGCAGGGTGGGACCATGCACCCATCTGAAAAATTTTAACCCAGAATTGCTCCTGTCTAAAGGAAATGCAGGGACAAACTGTAGAGCAGAGACTGAAGGAAAGTCCATCCAGAGACTGTACCACTTAGGAATCCAACCCATCTGCCGACACCAAACCCAGACACTATTGCTGGTGCCAGGATGTGCTTGCTGACATTAGCCTGGTATAGCTGTCCCTTGAGAGGCTCAGTCAGTGCTTGACCAATACAGATACAGATGCTCACAGCCAACCATCTGACTGAGCCCAGAGAACTCACTGGAAGAGTTAGGGGAAGAATTGAAGGAACTGAAGGTGATTGCAACCCCATAGGAAAAAACAACATCAACAAACAAGAGCCCCCGCCCCAGAGCTCCCAGGGACTTAGTCACCAACCAAAGACTACACATAGAGAGGACGTGGCTCCAGTTACATATATATCAATGGGTGGGTAGGCCCTTGGTCCTGTGAAGGCTCAGTACCCCAGTGTAGGGGTAGACTAAAGCAGTGAGGCAGGAGTGGTTGGGGTAGGAAGCACCCTCACAGAGGCAGGGGGAAGAGTGAATGGATGGGAGGGTTGCAGAGGAGAAACCAGAAATGGGGAAAATATTTGAAATATAAATAAATAAAATAACAACAGCAACAACAAAAAGAAAGATGATGTGGAAGGCAATTGAATCTGAAAGAATATCTGAAAGTCCAAGAGCACCTGACTGTGCCCACGACCCATGATATTCTAAGACCATCTGAAACAAGATACTCAAAAGTGTTCATGTATGAGGAGGAATAATAATGCAGACCCAAGCAGTGGTTGATTTCACTTCTGAGTGCGGAAGTGAGATCTCCACCTTCTCTCTGGAGGGGTGCAGCTAAGAGTGCACAGGGCATATGATTAGTGGAGCTTCTGGGACACTAGTCTTCCCTTCCAGCCTTCATTTGCATCAGGGAACCAGACAGTTTCACAATCTTCTGTGCACAGACCCTGCCAGAAGAGAGTTGGTCTCCCAGGAGTACAGACACAGGCTTACAGGAGGGGCAAGCTCCAGCTAGAGACAACAAGACCAACTAACACCAGAGATAACCAGATGGGGAAAGGCAAGTGCAAGAACCCTACTATCAGAAACGAAGGCTACTTGGCATCATCAGAGCTAAATTCTCCCACCACAGTAAGTTCCGAATACCCCAACACACTGGAAAAGTAAGAGTTGGATTTAAAGTCTCATCTCACGATGCTGTTAGAGGACATCAAGAAGGACATAAATAACTCCCTTAAAGAAACACAGGAGAACCTGGGTCAAAAGGTAAAAGCCCTTAAAGAAGAAACGCAAAAATCCCTTAAAGAAATACAGGACAACATGGGAGAACAAGTAGAGGCACTTAAAGAGGAAACACAAAAATCCCTTAAAGAATTGTGGGAAAACACAAATAAACAAGTGAAGGAACTGAACAAAACTATCCAGGATATAAAAATGGAAGTAGAAACAATAAAGAAATCACAAAGTGAGACATCTCTAGAGATAGAAAATCTTGGAAAGAATTCAGGAGTCATAGATGCAAGCATCAACAACAGAATACAAGAGACAGAAGAAAGAATCTCAGGTGCTGAAGATACCATAGAAAACATTGACTCAACAGTCAAAGAAAATGCAAAATGCAAAAAGCTCCTGAGCCAAAACATCCAGGACACAATGAGAAGATCAAACCTAAGGATTATAGGTATAGAAGAGAGCAAAGATTTCCAACTTAAAGGGCCAGTATATATCTTCAACAAAATTATAGAAGAAAACTTCCCTAACCAAAAGAAAGAGATGTCCATGAACATGCAAGAAACCTACAGAACTCCAGACAGACTGGATCAGACCAGAAAGTCCTCCCGGCACATAATAATCAAAACTAAACAGAAAAAGAATATTAAAAGCAGTAAGGGAGAAAGTTCAAGCAACCTATAAAAGCAGGCCTATCAGAATTATACGAAAATTCTCACCTGAGAAGATGAAAGCTAGATGATCCTGGGCAGATCTCATACAGACCCTAAGAGAACACAAATGCCAGCCCAAAATACTATACCTAGCAAAACTCTCAATTACCATAGATGGAGAAACCAAGATATTCCCTGATAAAACCAAATTTACACAATATCTTTCCACAAATACAGCCCTACAAAGGATAATAGATGGAAAGCGCCAACACAAGGAGGGAAACTACACCCTAGAAACAGCAAGAAAGTAATCTTTTTTCCAACAAACCCAAAAGAAAGTAACCACACAAACATAAAAATAACATAAAAAATAACAGAAAGCAACGCTCACTATTCCTTAATGTCTTATAACATCAATGGACTCAATTCCCCTACAAAAAACATAGTTTAATAAAAATATTTTTCATATAAATCTTCAATTTTATCCAAAAATATTTGTGATCCCTCTTTCCATCAATTTAGAAATGTTTTAAGTCTACCATTTTAGCTGTATTATTTTCTATGATAATCTTTAATTTTAACATTTTTTCTATATATTTCTTCAATTTTATCAGATATATTTTCCATGTAAATCTTCAATTTCACAAGAAAATATTTATAATTCCACTTTCATTAAACTTAGGAATATTTTTATGCCTACCATTTTATCTCTTTAATTTTTCCTTCAAATAGTCAATCTTAATGTGTTTTTCTATATAGTTCTTCAATTTTATCAGAGATAGTTTCCATGTAATCTTCAATTTTATCAGAAAATGTTTATAATTTCTCTTTCAATCAACTTAGAAATATTTTTATGCCTACCATTTTATCTGTATAATTTTCCATGATAATCCTCAATTTTAATGTTTTTCTATATATTTTTTCAATTTTATCAGAAATATTTTCCATGTAAATCTTTAATTTTATCAGAAAATATTTATAATTCTACATTAAATCAACTTAGGAATATTTTTATTCCTATCATTTTATCTGTATAATTTTCCATGAAATAATCAATTTTAACATGTTTCCTATATATTTCTTGAATTTTATCAGAAATATTTTCCTTGTAGACCTTCAATTTTATCAGAAAATGTTTATAATTCCACTTTCAATTTAGAAATATTTTTATGCCTACCGTTTTTCTGTAGTTTTCCATGATAACCTTCAATTTTAATGTTATTTTATATTTTTCTACAATTTTATTAGAAATATTTCCCATGCGAATTTGCAATTCTATCATAAAATGTTTCTAATTCCTTTTTCAATTAATTTAGCAATGTTTTATGTCTACCATTTTACTCTTTAATTTTCCATGAAAATTGTTAATCTTAATGTGTTTTTCTATATGCTTCTTCAATTTTGTCAGAAAGATTTTCCATGTAAATCTTTAATTTTATCATGAAATATTTTTACTTCCTTTTTCAATAAAAATAATGCAGACTCCAACTCAGAAGTATTATCAGTATTATTATTATGATTATGATTATTATTGCTATTATTACTATTATTATTAGCAGTGGTAATAGAAGTAATGAAGTGTCAGTGGAAGCAGAAAAACAGTGAAGCACAGGCTTCATCCTATCAGATATAATTCATTTAAATCCTTATGAGGAACATTGTGCACGTTAGAAGTTATATTGCATATTCTTTCTAGGCTAAGATCATTTGGCCCAAATATTTACATTATTTATGTTTGAAGGAATACAACCCATGTGTTAGACTCTCTTTTCTGAAGCACAATTAGCTTACCAAATGGGTTGGGTAAATATGAAAACAGGAGAGTCTGGAGAAGTTACATTTTTATCATTTCCTTATTGTTCATGTTTCATTGATATATGTGACAGATCCTTGTTCTTAAATCTATCAAGACATTAAGTGATAGACTGTGAACAGAATCCAGAGATTCAGAGCCCAGTTTAATGTCACCCATTTACAACAACAATGGGAAAACTATCTTATCTTTAATATACACCAAGAAATAGAATACAGAGCTATGTGGTATAAAGTAAACTCAACATACACACATTGACATACATCAATGAATATGAGATATTTATAGCTAGGTTTCTGTTTGCTTGGGTGTTTTGTTTATTTATATTTAGGTCTTATAAAGTAATGACAACTATAGTTACTAGAATGAAAAACAAGACAGAAACTGGTGAATATGACAGGATGGGGAGTATGTGTGTGTGTGTGTGTGTGTGTGTGTGTGTGTGTGTGTGTGTGTACATTGTAAATATGTTATGGCTTGATACTTAATCTTCCTTATCTTGGCTACATTCTTAATAATCTATATAAGACCATCCCAGGGTGTGTCTTTGAGTGTGTTAACAGAACGTTTACTTAAAGAGAAGATAGAGGCATTGTCATGTCTCTTGGGTTTCTGAAATAGATGATAGATAGATAGGTAGAAGACGGATCGATGGATGGATGGATGGATGGATGGATGGATGGATGGATGGATGGATGGATGGATGGATGGATGGATGGATAAATCCATCCAGCAGTCTTATACCAAGTGATGATATGGCATAAGCCTCATATTCCTGATGCTATAGACAAAGACCTCGACAGTCACATTCTTTTCTATGCTGATATTTTGTTCTCAAACTGTGAGATAGACAATTGAGAGAGCTTCACATTGGATTTAAGTGAGGTAACTTATATGGGGGGGGTTTAGATGGAGAACTGATAAAGGCTAACTAGAAATAGTATATATTGACAAGAAGAGCATGTGTAAAAGGGTAATTTAACAAGAACTGATAGTCAAACTATATTTTGAGAATGTAAATGACAAAACTAGAATGAAAAATTGAAAAACAATGCTCATCACTTCAGTATCAGTGCCTTTGGAAAGTATGAAATTATCTTCATCTTCTTTATTGCTGTGACATATTTGCCAGAATCAATTGAGTTACACACTTAACAGAAAAGCAGTGTCCCACATACAGTACAGCAGCTAGGTAAGTCTTAAAATCTGTCCTAAGGGAACACCCAAGAATGGTACACTGACACAAAATCCAAAGTATTTCTGTGTGCGTGCCTACATTACTACTCCATGTGAGAATCAAGAAGCTAATAAATCAGGAAATGTGAAGAGAGGGAAAGTAAATAAAACAGTGATAAAGAAGTTGAGTTATAAGCCTGCTGGATGCCTAGAAGTGCTGCAGAACATCTGAAATTTTAGAGCTATTGTGTATCATCAAAAAATAAATAAATAAAACAAATGAAGGGTGATAGACTTTTTTGTGATATCTAAATCTTTTTCCTCTGTTTATCCTGCTAGGAACATGCTATCATCTGAGATAAACTGAGGACAGTTTGCACCTTCCAGACTTGTGTTACTTATTATAAAAACAAAAAGTTTCGACTCAAGTCAAAACACTAGAACTCATATCCACCATCCCCACTTTGTGCACTATATATATTTCAGTTTTTTTAATTCACTGACTGATTCATTCAGCAAATGTTCATTTTATTTCATTTATTTCTGTTTCTAAGTTTGAGGAATAATCTTGGGAAGCAACCCAGAGAAGCTTTGAAATCATTCTCTGTCTTTGCTCACTTATGCTGGCTATACAGGAGTGCCTATTACATCCAAACAAATGTTTATTTTAAAACTGTTACATGCCAAGAACTATGCTGACATATGGAAATTTAAATGATGACTGAGGGACTTATCTCAGAATAGGACTTTAAGTCATGAGGAAGAGAATTAAGTGAAAGGTAATTTAAGCCATAGGACCTGAACAAGGACAACAGCAGCAAAGTGATGTTCAGACATCTACAGTGCTGTAAATATGACATCAATTACATATGCTACAGCACTATAATTTCACATAAAGACTCAAATACAGCTCTTCACAAATCACATTTTAAGCAACTTAACCATTCACTGAGTTAAGCATGGCTGTGATACAGGATATGTTTTGAAGACAACAGAGGAAGGAATGACCTGAGATGGGCTCTAGTGAAGGATGTGAGGATGTACTATGACGGCAGACTCTGTAACATAATATTATTGCAACCTGTGTTTTCTGTAATCAAAGAAGAGTAGGGACATATTAAGAAATTATATTTATATGGTAAGTGTAGAATGAAAATACAAAAAGTAAAAAGTCTAAAATGAAAATAGAATCGCCTATACTCTAACCAACAGTTCCTAAAGGTTTGGTCTGACTCGCTGACTCAGTGGGAACAATTAAATTCTGAATTCTTAAGGTCTGGTACTACAGCCTCCATACCCAGTGTCAGGGAGCCATAATGATATTGAAAGAGAAAAATGTCCCATTCAGCTCAATCTAAGTACAAGTACATTCAAATGGCATAGCAGGCAGAGGAAATAATGGAATCATCGCCTTTCAGGTTATGGGATTACCTTCTTCACTTGGAACTTGTTTGCTGTGTAGATTCTACAAGTGCTTATTGGTTATTAGAACTTTTAGTCTGGTAAATTATTTTACTCCACTCACTTGGATCTGTTCTGCTTAGAAAGTGACATGTTCATTCTCTACTTAGGAGCTGAATGGGTTTGTAAATCATAGGAGGAACAGCAATATCAACCAAGCATACCCCTCAGAGCTCCCAGGGACTAAAGGACCAAATAGAGAGAATCAAGCATATGTAACAGAGGATGGCCTTCTTGGACCTCAATGGGAGGAGTGGCCTTTGGTTCTGGGAAGGCTGGATGCTCAAGTGTAGGGGAATGCTAGGACAGGGAGGCAGGAGTGGGTCAGTAGGTGGGGGGCACTCTGATAGAAGCAGGAGAAGGAATGATGGGATAGGGGTTTGCAGAGAGAAAATTGGGAAAGGGGATAACATTTGAAATGTAAATAAATAAAATATCCAATAAAAAAGAAAAGAAAAAAAGTACTGATATATTTAAAATGGATAAAAATTAAAGATGTTTCTTATAAGTTGTGACAGTAGCTATGGGCAGAAGTAGGTGGACAAACTCTAATGAAGTGATAACAAACAATTTAAAATTTATTAAAAAATTTGATAATAAAGAAAATGAGAGAAAGATAATTTTTCTCATGTGATTTGAACGTGGTTCAGTTTCATTTCTCCCGAACATCCAAGTGAAAATGCTGAAAGCTTTTACAGGTTAGAAGAGATTTTCTAGATAGGAAAATGTGATTTTCATGACTACTGACATAGGAACCTAAAAATGTAGATAGAATTTCAAATAGAAAACGAGGTAAAACACAGTCACAGTTCCTTTTCTTGGTGCTATGATAAAGTAGTCTGACAAAAGCAACTGAAAGGTGACAGAGTTTCTTGTTACTTACATTTCAATGGTACAGTCCATTATATGGGCAAGTCTTGGCACCAGGACATGGAGGAAGCTGGTGATATTTGTATCTCCAGTCCAGAAGGAGGGAAAGATGCATACCTTAGTACTGCTGTTCATATAAATTTCTCCACTTACATTGTCTAAGGTCACAGCCAGGGAATGGTGCCACACACAGTGGGAGGGTCGTCTCAATTAATGTGATCAAGATAACATCCTATAAGGATTCCCAGAGACCATAGCCCAATGATTCTGGATTTTGTCAAGTTGGTATTTTCTAGCATATATCATACAAGTTTAGTAATTTAGGAAAACATAGTCTTGTCTAATACAATTAAAATGAGCCCCCAAATTAATGCGGTAGTATATGGGTAACATGTCAGTGTCAAGGAGGCATTCTCAAAATTAATCAACAGAAACACATTACAGATTTCTCTAAAATAAGAAAAAATCATATGGGTACAAAAATGCATTGTTATTGTTCCTTGTTCTTAACCTACATTCAAGTGTTATCTATATTAATATTCTACTACCTGTGAAACTTTGACATAAGAATTTTGAATTCACAACTTTGAGGCAGGTGTATATATTTGAAGGAAGCCATACATTTCTTGTTATTTTGCGTTTATTTCCAGTTAGAGTCTTGTATAGCACAGATAGACCTATGGGCCTAAGGATGCTCTTGAGCTCCTGCTTTGCCTCCAAAAATTCTGGGATTACAAGCATCTATCACCAGCCCAGGGTCCATTATGTAGGTCTGTCTGCTGCTGAGCAGTGATCTACAGCTTTAAGTCATTTGTGCCAGCACATGGGTAAACAACTAGCATTCTTTGGTGTTTGGTGTATTCTGTGGGCCTAAGATACATTGTTGTGAGTAATGTGAGGATTAAAACAAACTTTTTTATTAAAGACATTGTCAGTTACAGAAGTTTTCTTAAGACATAACCTTATATTGTATTGAGCAACATCTAGATCTTTTCCTTCAAATTCACATATGATAATTTCTGATTCTAGGAATCTTATATATATAAATAACAGCACACTTTAGCTGGGTGAAATTCACATCTCCCTGTTGAATATTTTCCTAAGAGTATATCTATAACTTAGAATATTCATTGATGCTACTCATTGGATTTTTGTCACTAAAACTTCTCATATCAAACAAGGTCATTTGTGTATTATCAAAAAAATATATCTAGCAGTTCCCTATTGTCAGTACAAATTGCCCAACATAAGAGCACTGAGTGGAGATATATCAACTGCTGCATTTACACCTCCAGCTGGAGCATCTCTGCCAAACTTGAGTTGTCCCTACATGGTCTGTTGTTAATACAGCAGATGCACATATGTAAATCAGTGATTGGATCAGAAAATAAAACCCTCAATGTACTCTCTCATGCTTGGGGTAACAATTTTATGCAGAACAATTGTATCTTGTATCACACCTTACATTTTAAAGATGTATTAACCTATTATTGTTTATGTATGTTTCAACAAATTTTCCTAACTCTACAGTAACTTCTGCCATGAATCGTGCCTATTCCTGGAATGTTTGCTCTCTTGGAGATGTTAAAGACTGAGGAAATATGTGAAATGATTGACACATGACATGTTTTTTGAATCTTCACATACTGTCCCTGACATTGGCCTGTCTTTTTAAATTTTAGAATTTACTTTTATTTACTGAATTCATTATTTTGATCATTAAATTTTCTATGAATTGTTGTTATATAAGACATACTATTCTATGTATTTAATTTCTCAATTATTTCCAATTGAACCATAAAATTGCATCATATAATTTCTACAATGGTTTCAAAATATCTTTTGTTAAAATTTTAATGATTAAAATGAAACTACTATGAATTTGACTGATACAATATGTCTAAAATCACTAAAATTGTTCAGTGCCTAATTAATTTAGTACCATAGGCATATCATGATATTATTCTCTCCTCCAATATGCATAGAAATGAATAAAGGTACAAAGTAAATATACCAAAATTTAAATATTAGAGATCATTTTTTAAATACCATGTAAACCTATCAGTTCTTATTTGGAATAAAATAATGATTATACTTCAAATGAAATGTTCTTGTAATAGAAAATGGGAAATGAAACTCAAAATAATTCACTCAAAAGAACACATAGTTTTATAATTTTTAGACACACATTATTCAATAACGTGGCATTATTCAAGTAGCACTTATGACTTCCATGATAAGGTTAGTTTTAAAAGTGTGTATAATGCTAAATTGAAACATGCATAGTGCCTAAATGAAAAAATTTACCCTGTTTCGTTTTATTTGTGCTTCCTTTTTCTGTCTGCCAATTAGGTAACTCAAACATGATTAACTGTATAATTTAAGAAATTTTCAAATATTACCAAGAGATATATGCAACCATGAACTAAACATTTTTTGCTTATATAGTCATAAGCACATGAAATTAAACAATTTACAAAAGGAAAATATTTATTATGACCAATTTCAGTCTTTAAAAATTATAATATATAAACAAAGAAGATGATACAAAGAATAAACAAAACCAAAAGCTTGTTCTTTGAGAAAATCAACAGGATAGATAAACTCTTAGCCAAACTAACTAAAGGGCACAGAGACAGTACCCAAATTAATAAGATCAGAAATACAAAAGGAAGTCATAATAACAGAAACTGAGAAAATTCAAAAAATCTTAAGTTCTTACTACAAAAGTTTATACTCAACAAAACTGGAAAATCTGTATGAAATAGATGGTTTTCTAGATAGATACTATGTAGCAAAGATAAAGCAAAAACAGGTAAATTTTCTAAACAGGCTGATATCCCTCAAGGAAATAGAAGAAGTCATTAAAAATTTCTCAACCAAAAAAGAGCCCAGGACCAGATGGCTTTAGTGCAGAATTCTATCAGATCTTCAAAGAAGAGTTAACCAACAGTCCTCAAATTATTCCATAAAGTAGAAACAGAAGGAACACTACCTAATTCATTCTATGAAGCCACTATCACTCTGATACCTAAACCACACAAAGACCCAACATAGAAAGACAAGTTCAGAGCAATTTCCCTTATGAATATTGATACAAAAATACTCAATAAAATTTGAGCAAACCTAATCCAAGAAGATATCAAAACCATTGATCACCATGATCAAGTAGTCTTCATCCCAGGGATGCAGAGATCAGGAATTCAAGGTTCATACCTAGACATTATAAAAGCAAAGCAACAGCCAACATCAAATTAAATGGAGAGATACGTGAAGCAATCCTACTAAAATCAGGGACAAAACAAGAATATCTTCAATATAGTATTACTGAATATAGTATCTATTCAACATAGTATTTGAAGTTCTAGCTGGAGCAATAAGACAACAAAGGGAGATCAATGGGATACAATTGGCAAAAAAGAAGTCAAGGTATGACTATTTACAGATGATATGATAGTATACATAAGCAACCCCAAAAATTCTACCAGAGAACTAGTACAGCTGATGAACAATGTCAGCAAAGTGGCTGGATATAAAATTAACTCAAACAAATCAGTAGCCTTCTTTTACATAAATGATAAACAGGCCGAGAAAGAAAATAGGGAAACAAAACCCTTCACAATACTCAAAATTAAAATAAAGTAGCTTGGAGTAACTTTAACGAAACAAGTGAAAGATCTGTATGAGAAGAACTTCAAGTCTCTAAAGAAAGAAATCAAGGACCTCAGAAAGTGGAGAGATCTACCATGCTCATGGATTGGTAAGATTAACATAGTGAAAATGGCCATCCTACCAAAAGCAATCTACAGATTCAATGCAATTCCAATCAAAATTACAGCACAATTCTTCAAAGAAATGGAAAGACCAATTCTCAATTTCATACGGAAGAACAAAAAATGCAGGATAGCTAAAAATTTTTTAACAATAAAAGAACTTGTGGAGGAATCCCCATACTTGAGTTCAAGTTATAGCACAGAACAATAGTGATAAAAACTGCATGGCATTGGTACAGAGACAGATTGATCAACAGAATAGAATTGAACATCCAGAAATAAAACTACACATCTATTGACACTTATTCTTTGACAAAGAAGCCAAAAATATACAATGGAAAAAAGAAAGCATTTTCCTTTTTGTTTTCCTTCTGGTTTTCTTTTTCTTTTTTTTTTTCTAAGTTTTTTTATTTACATTCCAAATCATTTCCCCTTTGCCATTTCTTCCCTCCCCGAAAGTCCCATAAGCCCCCTTCCCTCTCTCTTTTCCCCATTTTCAATAAATGGTGCTGGTCTAATTGGCAGTCAGTATGTAGAAAAATGAATAGAACCATATTTGTTACCTTGAACAAAATTCAAGTCCAAGTGGGTCGAGAACATGGACATAACACCAGTTACACTGTATCTAATAGAAGACAGAGTGAGTAAGAGCCTCAAAGTCATTGTCACTGAGGAAACATCCTAAACAGAACTCCAATGGCTCAGGATTTAAGATCAAGAATTGATACTTGGGCCTCATGAAACTGAAAACCTTCTTCTGTAAGGCTTCTGTGGTTTTCAATGTGTGTTTTGAGCTTTAGGAAAGTTTCTTTTATGAATGTGGGTGCTCTTGCATTTGTGGCTGAAAGAATTACAGGGACGGAAATAGAGAGGAGCCTGAGGAGAAGAAGGTTCAGTGAGGGGACCAAAGTTGCATCCAGCTCAGGGGAGGTCCCAAGGCCTGACACTAGTACTGAGGCTGTGGAGCACTCACAAAAAGGGACCTAGCATGGCTGCACTTGGGAAAACCCATCAGGCAGCTGAAAGAGTGAGATGAAGATATTTGCACCCAACCAATGAACAGAAGCAGTTGAACCCTGTTGTTGAATTAGAGAAGACTGGAAGAGGCTGAGGAGAGGAACAATCTTGAAGGAGGACTAGCAGTCTCAATTAAACTGGACCCCCAAGATCTCTCAAACACTGGACCACCAAATAGGCAGCATACATCAGGTGCTATGAGGCCCTCAACACACATACAGTAGAGGATTTCTGGGTCTGTGTTCATTCAGAAATAATGCACCTAACCCTCAGGAGACTGGAGGCCCCATGGAGTTTAAAGGTCAGGTGGGGTGGAGGGGTGCAAATATCCATGTAAAGACAGGGGGTGGGGAGGAGGTATGGGATGTGGAAAGTTGGAGGATGGAGGAGCAAGGGGGAATAAAATATGGAGTATAAAAATTAATTAATTATTTTTTAAAAATGGGGTATAAAACTAAACAGAGAATTAGCAACAGAGGAATCTTGAATGGCCAAAAAGCACTTAAAGAAATGTTGAAAGACTTTAGTTATCAGGAGAATGCAATTTAGAATGACTCTGAGATTCCATCTCACATAAATCAGAATGACTAAGATCAAATCTCAGGTGACAGCACATGTTGGAGAGAATGTGAAGAAAGGAACACTCTTCAATTGCTGGTGGGATTGCAAACTGTTACAACCACTCTGGAAATCAATCTGGAGGTCCCTCAGAAAATTTGGAGTAAGAATATTGACATTGGGCTAGGACACAGAAGTAGGCTCAAGTAAAAATACAGCTGAGGAATGTGTTCCTTAGATCTTGTTCATCTTAATAAGTCCCTGGATACAGTAATAAACAGGACTGTTGTTTATGCTTGTTTATTTCTTGACCAAGAACTGACCCTAATTTTTGCATGTACTTAGAATGGTATAAAAGCAGCTTGGGAAAAAATAAACTTACTTCAGTGCTTGCTGAAGTCCTGATTAAAAAAAAAAAGAAAATTTGGAGTAAATATACCTGAACATCCAGCTATACCACTATTGGACATATACCCAAAGATGTCCAACCATGCTACAAAGACACATGCTCCATTTCATTCATAATGGCCTTATTTGTGATAGCCAGAAGCCAAAACCAAGCCAAATGTCCCTGAAAGGAAGAATTGATATAGAAAATTTGGTTCAGTACACAATTGAATACTCCTCAACCATTAAGAATGAGGACATCCTGTGTTTTGCTGGCAAATGGATGGAACTAGAAAATATCACCTCGAGTGAGGTAACCTAGACCCAAAAGGATATGCCTGGTATATGCTCACTAATAAGTGGATATTAGTCAAAACTGTACAGAATACCCAGGATAAAATCCATAGAACTAAAGAAGATTAACAACCCGAAGGGCCCAAGTGAGGATGCTTCAGTCCCAATTGGGAGTGAGAAGAAAAGAATCATGGGGTGGGGGTCAGGATGTAGAGGGAGGGTGGGAATTGGGTGGGAGAGGGTAGGGGAAGGGGAAAAGGGGAACATGCTCATATATTTCAGGAGAACAGAAGGGAACCACTAAAGACTAAGAGAATGAATGGAATTTTGCAACCTTGAGAAGTGGGAAGTGGGGGAAACCCCTAAAACCCCTAGAATATACCAGAGACCTAGGAGGTAAGAAAGTTTCAGGACACAAAGGGATTAAATTCTCAACAATGGGGAGTGGGAACTTGTAAAGTCCATCTCCAGTAGAAAGAAAGGGCTGCAAGTAGAGGGCTGGGTGGCCATCCCATAGTTAAAAACTGACTCAGAATGGTTCCTGTTTAAAAGAACTGGAGAGCAAAAATAAAGAAGAGACTGAGGGAAAGGACTGTCCAGTGACAGGCCTAAATTTTGATCCAGCTCAAGGAGGGGCTCCAAGGCATGATACTGTTACGGATGCTATGTTTGCTTACATACAGGAGCCTAGCATGACTGCCCTCTGAGAGGCCCAACTAGCAGCTGACTGAGACACATGCAAATGCTTACATTCATCAACTGAATTGAAGCCAGGGACCGCTACTGTCAAATTACAGAAAGACTGGAAGAAGTTGAGGGATAGGGCATACCCCATAGGAAAATCAGAAGACTTACCTCTCCTGGACCCTTATATCTCCCAGACATTGAGGCACCTACAAGGCAGCATACATGAGCTGGTATGAGGCCCATAACACCTATACAGCAGAACACTGCCTCATCTGACCTCAGTAAGTGAAGATGCACCTAATCCTTGAGAGACTTGAAGCCTCAAGGAGTGGAGAGGCCTGGCAAGGTTGGGTGGGGTTGGGGTAGTGGGGACATCCTCTTTGAGAAGGGTGAGTAGGAATGGGATGAGGACCAGTCTGAGGGCATAAAGGGACTGAAACATAAAAAAAGATTAATTTTAAAAAATTACAATAAAGCACGTAATACAGCAAATGCACAATTAAACATCAGAAAATAGTGACAAAAATTAATTGAAAATCAAGCTCAAATAAAAATAAGTTATTAGATTTAGTACCTCATTTCCCTCAAAGCCCATGTAATTAAATCTTACTGTTTCCTTATGAATAGGAAGGGCAAAGGAGTTGTTGCTGTCTTACAAGAAGACATAGGTCAGTGTAGAAATCAACATTTTTGATGGTACGTGAGCTACTTGTTTTAGGGAACTAACATGGCATTCCGAGAAAAGAGAATATTCATTTTTGAAAGAATATGTAATTCATCCAAAGAAGGTTTCTCTGATTTGCAGATGTCTAGTCTGCTTTCCCTGACTTATTATGGATGGTGTAGATAGTGTGAGACTTTAAAGTGTGCTGTGAAAATGAAAAACCATCTTGTTAATACACTGTAAATCTGGTGGACTAACATTGGATTGAATAACATATGACCTCTATTCTGGATTTAAGGTCGAATGTTTACAGGTGGTGTGTCTAAACTACAATAACTACTAATGCTCTATTTGATGCTTCTGCATTAGAAGGAGGCTTTTGCTCTCCAAGGAACTATTTGTTGTGAGAAGTATTAAAAAAGACTGCTGGCGCATTCCTGTGCTAGTGCTGGCAAAGCAATGGTGATCTGCATACCTCACACTAGGCCAAAAGACACCTGCTAGCCTGCCAATGGATCTGTGAACTCTCTTAGGGTTAGGCCCATGTTCCTGTGATCTGAAGGTCTGCCCACTTTCCAGCCCCCAGTTAGCCAACTCTCCTGCATGGGAAGGTTTCCTACACAATGCCCACACATCCCAAGATCTGCCAGCTCAACCCCTGCCCCCACTCCCCCAATTACTCTGTAGAAGAATGACTCTTAAGGTTTGATTAGTTAGCCAATTAGACTTATGTATATTTAAAACCACAATTGACAAGACACCAACACAGCAATTTAATAGTTAACTGATAATGATAAAAGCTTTATCCCAATATTTCTAACCTTATAAAAAATTAGCTATTTGTGGCTAGCAAATGCCAAGCAGGTCCACGTCCGAACCCATCTCCCTTTGCCTTCCTTTTCCTCCTGTGACCTCTGTCCCACACAACCCTAACTCTGCCTCCCTTTTCCTGTCTAATCACAGGGCTTCCCTGGCTCTAATATGATTGGACATGGAAACCTACAACAACTATTCACAGAGACTAGCCTAGAACTCTCCTTCTCAGACTTGTGTGGCCTTCTTCCATACTGCTGTTTTCATCTGGGCACAATATTCTTTCTATATTTATTCATCTGCTGGACCACATTTTTGAGAAACAGAATACCACATTCTTTCTTTCTACTTTTCTTTCTTTCTTTCTTTCTTTCTTTCTTTCTTTCTTTCTTTCTTTCTTTCTTTCTTTCTTTCTTTCCTTCCTTCCTTCCTTCCTTCCTTCCTTCTTTCTTTCTTTCTTTCTTTCTTTCTTTCTTTCTTTCTTTCTTTCTTTCTTTTTCTTACTTTCTTTTTTGTGGTTGAATCAGTTCTTACTTTTCTTTTTTTTATTGATTATTTTACTTATTTCCATTTCAAATGTTATTCCCCTTCCCAGTGTTCCCATTGCAAATACCCTATCCCATCTTCCTTCCCCCTTGTTTCTATGAGGGTGCTCCCCCACCCACTCATGCTGCATATCTCTAACATTCCCTTATGCTTGGGCATTGAACCTCAATAGTATCAAGGGCCTCCCTTCACATTGATGCTAGATAAGGCCATCATCTGATACATATGCAGTTGGAGCCATGGGCACCTCCATGTGTACTCTTTGGTTGGTGGTTTAGTCCCTGGGAGCTCTGAGGTAGGAGAGGTCTGGATGATTGAGCTTGTCATTCTTCTTATGGGGTTGTAAACCCCTTAATCTCCTTCAGTCCTTCCCCTAACTCTTCCATTATGGTTCACATGCTTAGATGCTGCGACCATCCCCATCTGTATTGGTCATGCTCTGGCAGAGCCCCTCAGGGGACAGATATACCAGGTTTCATCTGCAAGTGCTTATTGGCATTAGCAATAGTGTCTGAGTTTGGTGTCTGAAGATGGGTTGGATCCCTAGGTGATGCAGTCTCTGCATGGCCCTTCCTTCAGACTCTGCTCCACTATTTGCCTCTGTATTGCCTTTAGACCAAAACAATTCTGGGTTAATATTAAATTTTCATAATAGATTCACATGACTAATCTGTAAAAATGATTAAAATGCACAAATGAGATTTTTACTAAATTTCAAATAGCTAAATGCAATTATTTTTAGTATATGTTTTTAAAAAGAAAATCTGTGGTTTATCACCATTTCCCAAGAATTGGATTTGAAAAACACTCTAAAATTCTGACAGATATATGCTTGCAATTTTCTTTTTAACTCTGTAATTGGCAAGAAAAGAAATGCCAGGAAATTGGAATGTCACATAAGATAATGTTTATTATATCTGCTTTCCAAACTTACACAGTCATGGGCAGAGTGTGTATGTAGTCATATATGAACTTGTAAATCATGAACATACATGAAGTAACCAAATCTTACTCTCAATAGCTAAAAAGAAAAACAAAAAGTAATGAGGGTTACTTTTCTTTTTAAAACTTGTCTACATATTCAAAAGATAATTGATCAGAGAGAAAAGTCCTCATAAACTTGTTTGTAATTTATAAAACATTAAGCAAAGTTACCAGGAGTCATTCTGTGACATCTGATAAAGCATTTATTATAAGAGTATTCAAACCAGCCTTATATTATATGCGTGTACAGTAATTTTAAATAAGAATGCTTATATAACAATTCACCTCTCAAAATAGTCCAGATTTCCAAAACCTGAAGCACATACATAGAGAGATATTAGCATATACCAATGTACTACTTAACTACCCACTCTATTTACTTTTATTTCCCTCTAGGCACAATTAATTCCATACAGCATAGTTTGTATGTTTTATGGGGCAGTGAACTGGAGGTAGATGAGAGAATCGTGGCTGTAACTGCTGCTGTTTCTGACAGAGTGGAGAGATAATAGGCCAATCTTCTCTCCCAATGACTCCTGCCTGACCAAGGAAGATGAGGTAGCAGAGGGATTGAATCATTTTAAAAGAGGTATTTGTGCCAAATGAAGAGTGAACTATCAATTGAGCTGTGCTTGACAGAAAATGGCACTTTTGCCTTTGGGGATCTTTTTAAGAGTAAGAACAAAGTTATATTTAATACTCTCTTGACTTTATGCAATGATCACTGTGTTTTCTCCTGTATATCAAAGTAATTGCTATTTTAGTGTTGTGGTTATTAAAGTCCATAGAGACTTGGGACTATACAGAGTTTAGGCTAATTTCTCTTGATTAAGTTTCCTTACGGTGAGATAATATAGCTGAGAATTCTTATGCACTGTGTTAAACAGACAAAAAAATTGAATTTCCAAGATAATGCTTAAAATACAAGAAAATTATGATCCACTGTATGAGTAAGGAATCAAAAAATAAGCTCTCTGAAAAATTACAGATCAATAGTCACACTTTATGTATGTCTACTTTATCTTTAAATATTGAGTATTAAAATTAAAGTTTTCTCCACAAAATTTCTTAATAACCATAAGAAAAGATTAATTACCAATATTAAATTTTACTTTTTCATCCTTTTTTTTTTCTTGGTTTTATTAAATTCTCCACTAAGTACATTCTGTATTTGTATATGAGTGAAAATAATTATGACTCTATAGGCAAAAATCTATAGAAAGAGAAACTAAGCTAACAATGGCTAAGGAGAGCTGTTAATTTAATCCAGATTGGACGTCTTCATATATCTGGTAATGTGTTAAACAGAGATTTTAGCTATCAGTGAAGAAAAGTCACTTATTATTAAATGAAAATCCATTCAAATTTTAATTGATGATTTTTAATTTAAAAATCATACTGCAGTGATCTCATGTAATAATGTTCTGTATGTGAAGAGCTAAGAGGAGATGAGGTTTATCTGTGTACTCAGTGACTCCATGTGTTTATATAGGGTGTCTCTTACTTTATTTAAGATTTGTTCTATAACATACCCAGTCCGTGTGTTGAGTCCTGCTTATGTGCCTTTCCCTTGAACAGAGATTGCTCTAAATTTACAAGTTTAAATAACTCAAAAAACAAAAAGAAGAGATGAGTTCTAAGAGAATGAAGTTACATTAAACCATTTTTTTTCAAATATGAGAAATAAGGAGAATCAGACTTTTGTAAAATTGAAAATGTGTGTCTCCAGTATGCAACAAGCATGAAACCATATCACAAGCCTGACCCTGAACATTGAGCATCATCATGCTGGCCCAGAAAATGGTTCAGGGAAGTATATATTTGCTTCTCAAGCCTGAGGACCTGTGTTCAATCCCTGGATGCCAGGATGCAGGGAGAAAATTGATTACTGAGGGTTGTCCTCTGAGCTCTGCCGATACACTGTCACTCACATTATTAGCCAAAACACACACTTCACACATCTTTCCTAGTGCAGGAAGCACTGTATTTGATTTTGTATTGAAAGCAGAGGTACTTCCAGGTTATCAGCAGTCCTTTCCTCCTTGTATTACCTCCTAAAACTAACATTTTATTTTGAGAATAATTTTCATCTTTATTCAGCTGTTTCTGCCCTCAGTTTGACTACAACCAGAAGCTTACTCCAAATTGTCATAGCCAATCTTTTTGAAATATTTTCAAGCAAGTTCTCATTTTATCTCAGAAGCTGAATCCTGGAAATCTTCCATTTTCTACTTTTATTTTATTCTAACGATCCATCCCAGAGAGGGCAAGCATCCCATGATTGCTTCCTGTTTCTTTTAAACAGTGTAGTTTTATTTTCTTTACTTTTCTTATACTTTATTTTCTTATAGTTTAACAGAGTCTTTTCATATTGTATCTTGTTTGTCTTATTTGGTTGTCATTTCTTGGAAGCCTAAATTTTTTTTTCTGAAAGGAAAATGGATAGTGAGAGGTTCTGGGAGACACGGAATATGGGCTGGAGCTAGGTGAAGTGAAAAGAGGAAATTTGTGTTTGAGGTGTATTGAATGACAGAAAAAACTATTTCAATAGAAATAGATTATTAATAAACTAAAACCAGTTGTCTATTTCCTGTGGTGTTTCTTTTACTTTTCTTCTCTTTCCTTCATTTTTCAATTAAACAGGGCTGGTTTATTGAGCATACATCCCAAAACTGATTCAACAGGGCTGCATAACAGACTTGGAAATACACTGAAGTCACAAATATTTCCTAGGACCATGATATAGAGGCAAAAAGAACAATGAATTCACATGTAAGTGGAGGAAGCACTGCCTGGTTCTTGGTTCCGACTCAAGGTATATTGGCTGCAAGGCAGAACAGTGCTAACTACCTTTATTCTGATTGGTCCTGAGTGAAGCTTACGGTTGTGGAAACTTTTGTTTTGCTTGTGTTTTGCTTTGTTTTTAATTTATTCACTTCACAACCCTATATCAGCCCTGTTTAGTAATAATTGTTATGATTCTCTTTGGTTCCAGAGCTTTTGACATAAGTCAGCATTGTAGTTATTATTTGTTAAACATAATTTTATTCAATATAATAGGTACTAAATATGATTTTCTTTCTTCATGCCCTCTGAGATCCTTTCTACTTCTCTTACCACCCAAATCCTCTGTGTCTTTGTTTCTCTGTCTGTGTCTTGTCTCTCTGTCTCTTTCTCTCTCTAATGGGGAATTAAAAATTCCAATAAGTAAGATACAATAACACAAAGAAAAACTAGGATAGAACAAAACCAAAAAAGCAATAAAAAGCAAAAAAAAATATGCATAAGAAACACGTAAAGGTACAGAGATACACAACATTTGCACACACAGAAAATTCACCAAAACACAAAATAAAAAACATGATATATATGTAAAGGAACTATAAAGGAAAACAGTACTTCTCATAATGCATTGTGTTTTAAAAGTGTCTGTGGATGTATAATGTATGCGAAAGATGTTTGAATTCAATATTTATATTTTCATTTTTTCAATATTGTGACAGATTTATAGTTTATTTAGTAAATATATGCTGATGTTTGCAGCAGATGTGCTTTGCCTTCCTGTATGGTCAAAACAATATTTTCTTGACATTGTAATGATTCACAGCTAATATGTGCTGATTATCCTTCTTTTATATTTTACTATTAAGTCATTCTGTATATTTTTCAAAGATGTTTGCAGTAATCAATAACACATTCAAAAAATGTCTTTATATGTTTTTGAATTGCTCAGAAAATGTTATTATTCATAACCATCATAGTATATAATAGATCATCAGAGCTTATTGTGATCTAACTGTAACTTTGAACCATCTAAGAGTTTGAGGTGAATTGGCAGAACACTAATGGACATTACTTATATCAATGTGATTTATATGCTTAGCAAAAATTTTTAGTAACACATTTCAATTACATTACTTGAAATATGAAAATTTCTGTATTCATTAATGTTATGAATCAGGGATATTTGGTGCTCAATAACTATTAGTGACTCTTAATTGAAATCTTTCAGAATAGTAATTATAGAACACAACTCCAAGAAACTAATTTATTCAAATTTCACTTCTTTGATGACCTAGTTTTACTTTTTGAGAAGAAGTATGTTTATGTTGAGAGTGCGTTTGCATTTTTTCACACATGAATATGTGGACACATTTGTTTTCACATGCATATGGGGGCCGAAGTTTGATGTTCTGGACTTTTAAATGGCTCTTTGATTTATTTATGGAAGCGAGGTCTCTTGCTAAACACAGAGGTCACTAAATCAGGTAAAGTCTCTAGTCAATTTCTCTAGTCCTCCAAAGCATGGGGAATGTATATAGGCCTATGAGCCCCAACCAGCCTTTGCAGTGTCCTAAATATCTGACCTCCAGTCATTAAGTTTTCACAGTGAGCACTTTATCCATCTCTTCAGTCAATGATGATTTAATTAAAAATAAACAAAAGTATCAAACTAATTGCTTTTATAAAATTTAAAATAATTGAATGTAATGGGGAAATGTTTCTACATACCACCTAAAACTAGCCTCAAAGCAAAACTTAAATCCATTCTAACAATGCCTTTATTAAGACTTTTATCAACACATGCTTAAACCATCCAAATGAAATAAATGACTCATCAGAGTTGTCAGAGGTGAGTAAGTTAGTATTACCAGGTTTTCTATTCCATAATTGCTTATCAGAAGATACCTCAGACTGAATGTCTTACAGGATTAATAATATGTGGATTTCAGTTATGTGTGGATGGCTGCTGGTTATACTGGGATCTGAGGAAATTATTAATTCCAGTTTGTTACACTAACATACAATTCTCTATTCTGAATACAAACTGAGGGTTCAGTACTTTGTCAGTGTTGTGAAAGTTCAAATGTTTTCTACTCTCCCCTGTATCCCATAAACAGACTACAAATCTAGATTTATTACTGAGATAAAAATCTGAGGGCAGTTGGATATTAAACTTTTTGTTATCTACATAATTCATAATATCAAAATATATAGAAGCAAATTTTAAAAGGACTTAAAGGTTCAGTGAACAACCATCACCAGTTCACAATTTCAAATCTCTTTCGTATTCTCAATTAGAACTATTACAATGTTGGGGAAATGAAGACAATGTACAAAAGTGTATTTTAATGGGATCACTATAAGAACAAAGATGTGTTAATAGCATCACATTCCAATATGTATGTGTGCATCTGCACAGGACAAAAATATGAACATCGGTTATCCTGAAACTGACATTATAGGCAATTGTGAGTCAGTAGAATTGCATGTTAGGAACCAAAGAGGGGTCCTCTGGAAAAACAGAAAGCATGCTTTCTTAGTATGTTTCCCACCCCTCGAATATTTGTGTTACATAAAGATAGTCCATACTTAAGGAGAACAGTTGGCTCACAGGTTAAATTGCTGCTCTTTCAAAAGACCCAAGTTTGGATCACTGAATGATCATGACAGTTTTCCACCATCGGTAACTCCAGTTCCATGGAGTGCAACTTACTCTTTCTAGATATAGATAATTCCATGGTACATATATGAGAAGGTAAAATACCAAACACATAAAATATATTTTAAAATAAAGGTAGCCTGCAACATCAAGCAATAAAAGAATTTTAAATTTTCGGCTTCTTCCTGTTTTCAATTATTTTAAAAGAGAATTTGATCCACTCCAGTGACTGAATTTCAATCAACATTAAAATTATAACCTGTGTTTGGAGAGACAGTCATTTTCTAGAACATCATAAACTGACCATCTTTTCCAAAATAAATTAAAATCAATCTGCCTTGGGCAAATATCTGGTGTTTACTTCTGTTCTGTTCCGACCTGATCAAGTGTAGCAGATGTATTGCTAATATGGATCTGGAGAAGTGCCCTTAACAGATTTGAGTGAACAGATGAGCAGTCAGGGAAAGTTTAGAAATTACATAATCCACAATATCTCTGTGACCTTTAGAAACATCACTTAGTGATTAAATTATCACTCTGGAAAGTTCTTATGGAGTTATTATGAAAAGTAGTTCAGTATGTAAGAAGTGGCTTAAACGTAGCTCATGCAGAGAGTTCACATTTAGTTATTGTTCTGAGTGGTGATATGGAATTTTTTATTAGTCACTGTTCTGCCTTGAATATTTTCTTTGGTTATAATTTAAACATTTTAGAATCCAAGTGATCAAAATCTACCCCTATTAAAAGATATTATGTATCCACTCTTTTTTTTCTTTTATAAGTTTTTTATTTACATTCCAAATCATTTCCCCTTTCCCATTTCCTCCCTCCCCAAAAGTCCCATAAGCCCCCTTCCCTCCCTCTTTTCCCCATTCAACCCCCTCTCACTTCTCTGTCCTGGCATTCCCCTACATCCAGTCTTTCCAGGACCAGGGGTCTCTCCTTCCATCTTTTTGGAAATCTATGGATATGCAAATTGTGTCTAGGGTATTCCAAGATTCTGGGTTAATATCCCCTTATCAGTGACTGAATACCATGTGTGTTCTTTTGTGATTGGGTTACCTCACTAAGGATGATATTTTCAAGTTCTGACCATTTGCCTAGGAATTTCGTGAATTCATTGTTTTTAATTGCAAAATAGTATTCCATTGTGTAAATATACCACATCTTCTGAATCCATTCCTCCGTTGAGGGACATCTGGGTTCTTTCCAGCTTCTTGCTATTATAAATAAGGCTGCTATGTACATAGTGGAACATGTGTCCTTATTGCATGCAGGTAAAGCCTCTGAGTCTATGCCCAGGAGTGGTATAGCAGGATCCTCCGGGAGTGTCATGCCCAGTTTTCTGAGGAACCGCCAGACTGCTTTCCAGAGTGGTTGTATCAGCTTGCAATCCCACCAGCAGTGAAGGAGTGTTCCTCTTTCTCCACATCCTTGCCAACAACTGCTGTCTCCTGTGTTTTTGATCTTAGCCATTCTGACTGGTGTGAGATGGAATCTCAGGGTTGTTTTGATTTGCATTTCCCTAATGACTAAGGATGATGAACATCTCTTTAGGTGCTTCTCAGCCATATTCCTATGAAGAAAAGCATGTTCTAAAACACATCATGGAAATGTTTAATGTATACTACTGAGTTTTAGTTATTTCTCATTTAGAGATAAATTTAGCACCACAAGAGCTTTCTCTCATGGCTTTGATCTGTTGCACAGATTTTTCCATCTATCTTACATTCTCATATTTATATTGTGTCTTATTTTGTACACACATAATTGAAGGAAAATAATCAATGATCAAACCTGCATGCAATGTAGGCAAGTGGATAAAAGTAGTCAGAAAAAGAAAACCTTAGAAATTGTGTTCTATGTGGTCTGAGTCAGTACAATTAATTAACAAAATAACCACTACCATGTATTTTCAATGTCTGCATAACATAAAAGTCCTAGAAGTGTGTGTCTATAAACCAGTATCTCTCCATTGAGGAAAACTGACCTTTATCTTCTACCAAGTGTCAAATGAGAAATAGCTTCTTATTTTGGAGTGAGATAAGGATAAAAATATGAACAAAATATCATGCATTATAATTTAGAGAAATAAAAAAGAAAGAATTAAAGCAATTATAAGAAAGTAAAAAATGAAAATACTAAGATGTATATGTAATTGTTTAACTTTTTGGAATATATTTGAACAGTAAAAAAAATTAAAATGTGTGACTATTGTACTAGTTTATAAGTACAGTAATATTAAGTAGAAAGATTACATTTATTTAGTGCTAAAACTTGTCTTCTAAAGTATGGTAAAGTGATTAGTATCAAGTGCTTAGAACTTGAACCCTTCTCCTTTCTCAGTGTTTAGTGCATGTAGCATGAGAGTTTCTCATCTAACTTTACCTTTCAATGAGCCAATAAAAATAATGGAGCTTAATGAATATGATTTGAAATACTTTGACATATAGTGCTAAACCATTCATTCCAAACAAAGGTTTACAAAAAAATTGATATAGCAATTTCTACTACAGTCAGTCACTCTTTTGTTGAATACAACATTTCCAATAAATCTAAGACAAGCTAAATTACAAATAAACAATTATTTTGATAAAAAATATTTTGTTTTGAGATGACAGAGAATTTAATAGAAAATTTGAGGATAAGTATTTGTAACAGAAATAGCAGTAGAGAATTCCAAAATTTGTCACATAAATATTTATGAAAAGTGTATTCAAGATTTAATTGAATTTCAATTACTAAGATAATATTCACATTTTAAAAATCACATCACTAAATATGAATATTAAATCACAACTTGAACCTGATTCAGAATAGCAACAATGTACATAGCTTTTCTAGGGTAAAACCTGATATTTAATCCATATACATGTATATGTATATAAGTAACTAGGTGCTTGAATATAATATGATATTATTGCTTTATTTGTAAATAGTCTTTTCAAAATAAAGTATTCAATTTTCTGAATACTTAGAAATGATGTCTTATTTTCATATGTAAAACTATCAAGGAATTCGCAAAAATATAATATAAATCTTTATCATAACTAGATAAAGGAGCTAAAATCAGCTGGTATCTCACTAATATACATAAAGGAAAAATACCTTATTTACTGAAATATTGTGTGGAATTTTTCAGTGTCTCTCATATATCTTAATTATTGAGATAAACAGAATAACTATTTACCTGGAGTTCTAAATTAGCTTGTTAAGGAGCATTTTAGTATAATTCTGTTTGCAGATCTTATTTTCAGATTGATAAAAAAAAATTTGGATAATCATGAAAATTTTTTTTCAAACAGTTTCATGCCACAGTCATTAACACAATCATGTAATCTCCAATAATTATGTACAGCATGGTACTACTTCAGAACTGTGTTCATATGCACCATTAAACAGATATTATAAATTATTGGTAATTTTCTTACTCTTTCAAAGTTGATAATATATTCATCTTTTTTCAGACTTGTGGATGAAATGAAGAATAATGAAACTATGGGACAAATCAATGTTACCAGCAGATGATAATCTGACAAAATTAAAGGGAACAAAGTTTGAGATGCAAACAAGAGTGTCATTCAGAGTTTAACCCTTAGATTCTAAGGTGATGAAATATTTTTGTATTTGCTCCAATTTGATATCTATCACCATGATCTAAAATATTCGTGGTTAAAAGACATCTCTAGTCAAAGCAGGAGAGAAAGATAGGGAAACTAGGTAATACAGAAAGGAGTAAAGCTTCCGATTCTAGTGTGTGTTTTAAAATTCTTGACACCTGAGATTCAGGAATTTAGCACAATTAGAAACATTTGTCCCAAATGCAGTCCTGAAGTTTTCTAGGAATCTCACCACAGATTCCAAGTACACACTGAACCATGTGTCAATCACAGCAGCTCCTAGTTTAACCTTATCAGCTATTGTTCCTACCAATATCTCCTGATACACCGTATAATATTATTTGCCCAACAGGGGGAGGTTTATTAAGAACTCTCTGAGTTGTAACTTCAGAGTCTCCACAGGATTTAAATACTAATGCTAAGGCTTAATTAAAACTCTTCCATTCCCAAATATATGTGTGTCTTATTCTTTCTTCTTTCATTCTGTTCATTCATTTCAATAATTTTTCAATCAACTTGCCTAAAATCTATGTTGATGAAATGATTTTCATTGAAAAGTCTATGTCTGTGCTCTTAAGTAACACTAAATATTCATATAGGAATAACTGAAATTATTTTTTGTGTTGGCCAAGGATCCAATTTGACCTATATTGAGGTCTCTGAATAACTAAAAGGACCGTTTAAAACTCTTTAGATAAAACCCCACAAAACTGAGTCTTCATTCTAGTCACCCTTGAGGAAGTCTACTCTTTTTCTGTCTCACAACAGACTGATTGGAAGATTACAGTGGAATATGGAATATGATGCACCATTCTGAGGAGAAGAACCACATCCCAAGCACCACAGACCATCAAGACAGCAGCACAGGAACAATAAGTGAATCTGGAGCTGAGAAACTGTTAACACCTCACACTTAGCCACAAGAAGAGAGGGAAATAGGATTATAAGGAATTTCTTGTGAACATGATGGAGTTTCTTTATGGAACACAAATTAAAGAAAATACAAGAAGTGTCGACCCTTTCTGAATAACAAAGACTTGACTCACAAGATACATACTTGTGCTGTCAAATTCATATGTTCCTATGGTCTGCCAGAAGTGGCTTAATTGTACCTAGAAAAACCCTCTCAAGAGAAAGTGGCTAAAAAAATTTGCCATCAAATCCATCAAATAAACCTGCCTATATAACATCAAGTGTTGTCAATTCTCTTGACTCCCTCAATGTGTTTAGGTAGGGTCCTCAGACCCCCATTATTGTTCTATCCACATCTGCTGCCCAAGAAGTTCTGAACATCTCAGTCAGACATTTGAGGATTGGCTACATAAATCATTCTTTTCTCTAATATGCCTTTTAAAGAACTAATTTGTTGGATAATTTTCAAAAGAATAAAACCACCTATATTCCTTGAATAATATCAGATTTGACTTTTATTGAAAATACATTATTTCATACAATACATTTTGATTATGGTTTGCCCTCCTTTTTCTTTTCCCAGTTCTTCTGCCCCTCTGCTCAGACCCATAGTCACTTCCCTCCTTGTCTCGCATCCACCCAAAAAAAAATCATTTAAGGAATAATAATAAAACAAAAATAATTAATTATAAATAAATTGGAATATGACAAAATAAACAAACACACACACATGAAGTGCTGATAGATGCAGATGAACACTTTCATACACAAATATACAGGTAATCCATAAAAAAATCTCAAAATCAGAAACCCATAATATATAAGCAAAGGGCATATAAAGAACAGAAATAAAAAAAAGTTCACTAAACAGTGAACCTTCAAAATGATACTGAGTTACTTTTTTGACCAGCTACTGCTGGGAGTGTGGCCTACCCTTGAGAGTGGTTTATATCACAGAGACAAAGTGTGGAGCAGAGACTTGAGGAAAGTCCATCCAGAGACTGTCTCACCTGGGGACCCATCCCACTTACAGACACCAAACCCAAACACTATTGTGGATGTTGTGAAGACCTTGCTGACAGGAACCTGGCTCTGTCAGAGCCTGACAAATACAGAAGCAGATTCTCACAACCAACCATTGGATTTAGCATGGGTCCCCAATGGAGGAGTCAGAGAAAGGACTGAAGGAGCAGAAGGAGTTTGCAATCCTTAGGAAGAACAACAATATCAACCCACTGGACTCCCCAGAGCTCCCAGGGACTAAATCACCAATCAAAGAAAACATGTGGAGGGAACCATGGCTCCAGCCACATATGTAGCAGAGAATTGCCTTGTCTGACATCAGTGGGAGAAGAGGCCATTGGTCCTGTGAAGATTCGATGTTCCAGTGTAGATGGATGCCAGAGTGGAAAGTCAAGAGTGGGTGGGTGAGTGAGCACCCTCATAGAAGCAGGGGGAAGATGGGATAGGAGGTTTCCAGAGAGGAAACTGGGAAAGCAGATAACATTATGAAATGTAAATAAATAAAATAGCCAATAAAAATATTTAAAAGAAAAAAAAGAATAGTTTATTTCCTTAATGAAAATTCCTGGGAGAGAAGTAAATTCCCACCTAAATTACCTATCCATTGGAGATAGGTTCCTGGTAATGGAAAGTCTTTATGTCCATTTCTCTTATAAGCTCTAGGACTACATGACATGCAGAGTCATGTAGGGCCTATGACTGCTGCCTTAGTTTATATGTGGATTGATCCTATTGATATAGACAACCTTAATTTTCTTGGTGTCCTCCATTCCCTGGCTCTTATACTATTTCTGCATCTTCTTCTGCAGAGTTCTTTGAGCCTTGAAGGAAGGATTTGATGGAGACATCCAATTTAGCACTAAATGATCCAAGGGCGTCTCAATCTCTGTATACTGTCTGGCGGTTGAGTCTTTATGTTGGTTAAGTATTAGAGTAACAGGAGCCTCATAGGATGAAATAGTTTGTAAGACATGTGGAACTATGTCAACAGACAAAAACTGGGAAGTTTGAACAGACTCAGAAACCCTGGTATTCTCACATTTGAGAGTAGGCATTTCATATGTTCCCAATAGGCTTCCTATCTTGGAGCAAATGACCATGACACCCCACATGAAGACAATGACCACTAGTCACATAGCACAGATTTTTCCATGCCAATGAGGCATGCAGATAGGGTGGCTCCTAAGGATTTTAGCTAATAAAAGATATTCAATCTGGTCCACCCTGAGTGAGTCATACGCACACGTTTTCGAAGATGAACAACAAATAAACAGCTCAAAGAAGTAAAGACTGTGTCTTATCAAGAACCACCACGGGAGAAACTATTATCATACAGAGCCATGCTGGTTAAACATCCTGCAGAAGACCCTTCCATTCTTTCTTTCACTCCTGAGCTAAGCTGAGATTCTCTCCCCATGGCACTGGAGATCCCACCTCCCCATTGCCCTGGGCATATTTATGGCCTTTCGTCACCTCCTTTCCTAATTCCTGAAGCTTCCCAGCTGTCCAGAAATTAAGGAAACCCAGCGTTGGCCTCAGCCTTTGCTGTTTCTCACCTGGGCTGGGGGCCCCATCTTAGGCTGCATTCTCCCATCCCTCAATGTATCAGCACTTCTGGCAAACCCAAAACCCAATGACAGTGAAGGGTAAAATGAAGCTTCCTGCCTCACCATTAATATGCCTGAGCAGAGTTCACACACCCCATAGGTGAGACAGAACACAGAAACACATTAGGTAGTGTTCCATCTGTTTCTGTTTTGTGGAATAGTTCGAGGAGTATTGGTATTAGCTCTTCTTTGAACGTCTGGTAGAATTTTGCACTATAACAATCTGTTCCTGTGCTTTTTCAGGCTGGCAAGTGTTTAATGACTGATTTTTTTTCTTTAGCAATTATGGGACTATTTTGATAGTTAACCTGTTCTTGATTTAAGTGCATTCTGTCGAGAAAATCATCCATTACATTTAGATTTTCCCATTTTGTGCAATGCAGGCTTTTGAACTAAGAAAATGAGTTTTTAAATTTCCACAGTTTCTGCTTTCATGCTTCTTTTGTAACTTCTGATTTTAAAATTTGGATGCTCTTTGTGTTCCTTTTAGTTAGTTTGGCCAAGAGTTTGTCCATATTGTTGATTTTCTCAAAGAATCAGTTCTTAATTTGGATGATTCTTTGTATTGTCTGTTTCTAATTGATTGAGTTCTTCCATGAGTTTGACTATTTCCTGCCTTCTACTTCTCTTAAGCATGTTTGTTTCATCTTCTTCTTCTTCTTCTTCTTCTTCTTCTTCTTCTTCTTCTTCTTCTTCTTTCTTCTTCTTCTTCTTCTTCTTCTTCTTCTTCTTCTTCTTCTTCTTCTTCTTCTTCTTCTTCTTCCTTCTTCTTCTTCTTCTTCTTCTTCTTCTTCTTCTTCTTCTTCTTCTTCTTCTTCTTCTTCTTCTTCTTCCTTTGCTGCTGCTGCTGCTGCTGCTGCTGTTGCTGCTACTGCTACTGCTTTCTATAGCAGTACTTTTTAATTGTTGGTATGAGAACTTTCTAATTTTTTTAATAGAGATACTTAGTTATATGAACTTTCCATTTAACACTGCTCTCATTGTGTTCCATAATTTTGGGTATATTGTGCCTCTATTTTCATTGAAGTCTAGAATTTAATTTCCTTCTTTGCTTTTTTCTTTCTTTCTTTCTCTTTTCTTTCTTCCCTGACCTATGCAACAAAGGGGATAAAAACATCCATAACAATATATATTGCCAATGTTCTGCCTTTAAAAGATAAGCCACCTCCATTGAAGAAAAATAAACACTTAACATGAATAACCAAACAATATATCTGGACCATAAAACAGTAACTGGTCCTAAGAAAAAAACAATTTAAAGGATGTATAAAATAATGGTTTTAAATTATAATAATAAATATGATCAAAGAATTCAAAGAGGATATGAACAAGTGGCAAGAGGACTAGAAAAACAAGAACTGAATGAAAATAATGAGAACCATATGACATGAAAATAGAATTTAATAAACAGGTAGAATATACAAAGTAATAACAAAATAAAATTCAATTTAGTAAGTATTTTTAAACAAACAAAAACAAAATGCCTCTGATTACCAATAGATTTGATCAAGTGGAATTAAAAATATAATGTCTTAAAGTCAATTAGAGGAATTGAACAAAGAAAATGTTAACTTACTTACCCTCTAAAACCAAATAACTCTATCATAGGATTGTATAGAGTCATATTGAAGTGCTTTATCACATGGCAGCTATCATTCAGCTCCAGACCCCAGTGAGCTACACCTCCCCACTCCCTCACACCTGGCAGAGCTGACAGAGCTCCAGGAGCAAGCCTTTTGTCACACCTCAGCCTCCCGCAGAGCAACAGACCCTATGGTGTCAACATCCTCGAGGAACAGTGGAGCCAAGGCCCTGCTGAGAAGCACTTAGAAGACTCTGCAACCCTGGGAGGGAGGGTCACGACCACAGCGCATATATTGCCGCTCTTATCCCCCAAGCAAAGAGAGATTTTGTAGAGCCATGCACTAATGTCTCTGTGTGTTCTCTTTCTCTCGACCCCCATCGTTTCACTTCCCAGCTCTTCGTCCATGGAAAACCCGCTTGTGTGCAACTCCTGGGAGGCTTCATAGGATCAAAACTATGAACAATAGGTATAACAGTAGAAGAGACGCAGGTTAAAGGCACAGAAAATATTCTTTAGAAAAACAAAGAAGAATCAAAGAAAAGATTAGTTCACTAATCTAAGGAAAGGGATCTATATATAATTTTAGATGTTCCTAACCCTTGAGAGACCTGGGGCCCCAGGGT
Organism: Tokudaia tokunoshimensis; assembly: GCA_036184795.1. Taxonomy (NCBI): domain Eukaryota; kingdom Metazoa; phylum Chordata; class Mammalia; order Rodentia; family Muridae; genus Tokudaia; species Tokudaia tokunoshimensis. The sequence continues at coordinate 52,491,035 of BTHU01000013.1, read as the reverse complement.
GTGGGAAGATCTTGTGGGGTGGGTACAGTGAGAACATCCTCTTGGAACCAGAAGTGGGGAAGAGGTGTGGGATGTGGACCAGTCAGAAGGTGGACTGAGTTGGGTGGGGGGTGTAAAGTCTGAATGGTAAAAGAAGGTCAAAGAATAATTTAAATTAAAATTTTTTTTTAAATGTGTTTTGTTTCACATTTTATCAGGGCTCAGTTACCACCAAATGCCATGTGAACAACCCTGATTTGTGCTGCTCCTTTGGGCCATATTGATGTCTGAGGGCTGTGCAAACTTGGTTCCACCCCCTTACTAGCTGTTGCACCCCTCATTTAGGCATCATGGAAGAGCTGTCCCCTAAGGCATGATAACAGCAAATCTGGCCCAGAACCTCATTGGCTGTGGCACTCTAAAGGGTGAGCTCTGTACTTCCCTGTATCTGGCAGTGACCCTGCACATCACCTTGGGAAACTCAGTAGAACTGACTGAGGTTTCAAAGGTGTGATAGCAGAAGAGCTGGTCCTACACCTTACCAACTATAGCAGAAGCCAGAACCTTCTAACCAGATCAATAACTCGTTGCAATGAACATTTGTGAGCAAACATGTGTGAACAAAAGTGTGTGATACATTGTGATACACTACAACTCCCACAAGGAGATGGATTTGTTGTTGTTGCTGTTGTTGAACAACCTTAACTTACCCAATAAGCTAAACAAGGACATTGAAATGCAGAAAATAAACCAAACATGTATTATACAAATTAAAGAAGTCAAATAAATAAAATATAAAAACATTATCAACAGACAAGTCCAAGATCAACTCATTTCAAGAACAGAGGAAATCTTGGGATAGTAACTTATACAACTATATATAAAGAAAAGATTTTAAAAAGGGAGTAAACTACCAATCAAAGAGTACACAGGGGGTACCCATGACTTCATCTGAATAGGTAGCAAAGGATTGACTTATCTGGCGTTACTGGGAGGGGAGCCCCTTGGTCCTGTGGAGGCTTGATGAACCAGGATAGGGGAATGCTAGGCCTCTGAGGCAGGAGTGGGTAGGTGGATGGGGGACCACCCTCATAGAGGCAGCAGGGAGGGAAGAGGGGATAGGGGCTTGTGGAGAAGATACTGAAAAGGGGTATAACATTTGAAATGTAATGAAATAAGTAAAATAACCAATTTTTAAAAAGTGAAAGAAAATACCCAAGATTCTGAGATATAGTTTAGAGACCATACCTGGACTGGAGCGATGGCACAGCAGTTAAGAGCACTGACAGCTCTTCCAGACATCTTGATTTCGGTTCCCAGCAACTACATGGTGGCTCACAACCATCTATAATAGGATTCAATGACCTCATCTGGTGTGTCTGAAGACAGCAACAGTAAATTCATATACCTAAAATTAATACATCTCTACAAAATGAGAGGCCATGCATAAGAATCCATAATGTTGAGGACATACTTGATTTAAAGTCTAAAATGTAAAGTTATCAACCAAATTAAATTAAAGCAGGGGAGAATGGAATGAAAACTTTAAATAATAATTATTTAAGAAGAACAAACAAAAAACCAAAACCAAAACAAAATAAAAATAGATTAAAACATAGAAACTTCAGATTTCTTTCTACTCAATTGTAACACTATCAAATTTAATCTGGGCAATACCTGGACTGGGGGTCCGTCTGTAACTTGGTGAATCTGTTGACACACATTGGATTGTGTGCAAGGGTATGCAATACCTCAATGATGCTGCTTGTAGGATGGAGAAGAATGAAGCAATAACTTTGCTTTTCACTTTGAAGTAGCACTCACAATACTCCTGCTTTCTGCCCTGTCACAGAATCTTTTAAAGTGAGTATGCATTTTGTCTCATAAATATTCTTGGCTTCACTGACCACCTTCTTTCTACTCCCTGCAACTTTCTTGTCTCTCCTGAGGCCTCAAATACATCATAGGTAAAAGAGAAATTTAAAGAGCTTCTCTACTCAGATTATGAATAATGTGATTAAGAAAAAATTTTCTGAAGCAATCCTTCTATGACATTGAAAATAACAACTGGAGTGCTTTATCTTGATTAATACATCTTTATTATTTTGTAAGAAATCTTCGGTGGTATAATAACAATCTTAACTTTAATGGTTACATAAGGTCCACAGTTCACACCAAAAAGAAAGAAAGAAAAAAAAAGTTTGGTTAATATGAGTTGATTTATAATCTTAAGGGAGAGAAAGTATTCTTTTATAGAATGTCAGAGTAGCTTAAGTAGGGGGGCTGAAGCATGAATTCAGGCAAAAGTTACTTAAACATGTAGGAAATGCTACCTTGAATTTACATATGCTCTTTATCCTGCAAGATTATTTTTGATTAAATACTAATCACAGTCAATATTGAGATATTGGATTTAGAAATCACATCTGCTTCATGCATATAAAGATGCCAGCTCTATCAGAAATACTTAGTAAAATGATTAGAATAAATTAATTGACAGAAAATTAAATATTCAAGTCTCTTATATGTTGATTTATCCAACAGAAATTAAGTGGCAGAATCACTTTTCATCCTGGGAAGTGAATATATGGGAAGTTGGTTGGTAAGACAGTAAGTTACTGAAAATGAATTGTGAATTCATAAATTTGGATATATTAATTTCTTTAAATGCTTTATGCTAAGTACATATATATTTCTCTTTACACATACAGCAGACTAACATGGATAAAATCTGATAGTTTTTAACATTTCTGGGTTGTCTAATTATTGATATTTCTGTAAAATTTATAAATCCTATGCTATACTTAATATGCGATAAAGCAAATATACAGATATATTAGGAGAATATGCTTATATTCATAATCAGACAAATATTTTGCATATAGAACATGGAATAGCACCCCTATTATCATTAAAACAGATCATTTAAAGATTGTCATGTTACTTGAATGAACATATCACAAAGAAGACATATAATTGGCCAGAAAGTATAAAAAGGAAAGATTATGGTGATATTCTTCACTAGGAAAAACAATTTTAAAATCATAATGAAACATCAGGGTGAGACCATTGGAAAAGCAAAATTAATGTTGCCACCACAAACTTGTGACAAATTTAAAGGATATTTGGAGATCTCATATACTGTCATTGAGAATATAAAATGATAAAATAGTGTTGATATGTTTTAAAAAAGAAACAGTTTTCAGGATATTAAACAATTGCTTAGTTCTTGAACCATTTTAATTAAACTTTTTACATGTTGAACTGAATACTTAAAATTTTATACTCAGTGTTAAAGATTAGTTAACAGTTTGTTAGCTCTGATATTCTAAGACTACTGTGCATTCTAGACTCCAGAAAAGTAAGTATCATTACAGTGAGATCTAATTTTATTAAATTACTAGTATGGAAAAGTTGAGGAAAGGTACTAAGAGATTTCTATGTTTATTTTGTAATGATGTCACTTAATAGAACTTCATGGTTTGATTAGAGACAAACTTAGATCAATATAGAGCTAGTTTAAAATATGCATGTAATGATAATCTTATCTGGTGAAAGCAACTAACAATATAATATTGTAGTGTCAATGAACAAAATAATGTCTTGTTATCTATTTTTTCTTTTTTATTGGATATTTTATTTATTTACATTCATATGTTATTCTTGTCTTGATATCTAAATAGTGTCTATTTCAATGGAAAACCGAATATCTCAAAGTCACACAACCACTCTCATGGCACAGACAATTAACTAAATGAACCTTAAACACTGGCTTAGAACAGAAATTAAGGTAATGTTCTGGGAATGATAGTAGCATGACAAAGATATGAAAACCACTCAGAAATGACTCTAATTGCTTACATTTTAAAATTTTACGTATGAAGAATGAGTAAATTTACCCACAGAGTGTAAGCATGTGAAAAAATAACCCTGCAGTGCATGTGTGTGAATATGCACTGATTAAAGCAGGTCTATACAAATGAGATAGAAGAGAAATGCCAACTTGTAAGAAGAGAAAAAGCAAAGGGAAGATTTGTTGGAAAAGCAACATCATAATACATAGATACAAAGTCTCTAAACACATTATTTATTAAAAATAAATTGCAAATCGGAAACTTAAAAATATAGAGAATGACAGTCACTCCTTAGAAATTCATTAAAACTCACGGTATTCTTACTATAAAGACAATACCATATACTACCTCATAAGAAACACTCTGAAGTTTAGGTAAAAAAATGTTTAGGTAAAAAAAATCATGTTGTTGAAATTTATATAATCTATGTGTAATTATTAGGAATTACTGATCCAAATCAAAGACCTCCTACTAAATTGCTAGTCTAAAACCCTTCTAAAATATTAATTAACCATCACAAATAGCATGAGATACTGCTACAGGTTACAAAACAATCACATATTTAAATGACATCATGCTACATTGGAAACATGCTTGTCAAAATGAAGTGCTCCTACAGATACTAGTAGGATCACAATGTTTGGATTTATAGTATATGATTGTAAGATTTCAAATATCATCTTAAATAGAATAAAAATACTTTAATGCATAATGATATATCAATGTTAATGCCATATGAGATTGATACAAGTATAGGATAAGTTGTGAGATTGCAACGGTCATGTAAAGGGAAAATACATTAATAAACTAGAATGGATGCTAAATGATAACAGGAATTTGACTGAAGATTAAATTATTCCATCAAGAAATATGCAGCTGTGTATACAGGAGGCTATGTGTTCTTGCTTTCTTCACTGACACACAGGTATATCTCTGAGTTAACTCATGAGTTCATGAGTTACAACTCATGAACTCACATGTTAAATATGAATAATAAATCAATTTCTTTGTCTATATGTGTTCTGATGTGCAGGTGCCTATGTGTGTGCACCTGCATAGACAAGAGATTTAATATTGATACGATTCTTGAATGCTGTCCCTTAAGATGTCATTCATCCTTTAGTGTGAAAGCAAGCAAAGGTGGATGGTTGGTGATCTCCTGGGATTCTCCTGCCTTTGATTCCCGTGCTGTGATTACAAGTACTGACACAGGGGAACAAAACCAAGTCCTTATGTTTGCAAGGCAATCACTTTACTGAGGGAACTATAAACTTTCCAGGTTCTTTGTATTATCCTTTTCCAAATACAAAAAAAAATTGGTGTGATAATTTCAATAATTATGTGATTCTTATATATGCATTAGTCTTCAGTCTGATTTTCCTAAGAATCAAACAAAATCTTTCCATAGCTGAAACTTTTGTCTTAAGTTTTGTCTGAACAATGCCAATAAGAAAGTCATTCTCAAATTGCTGATACTCTAAATGAGTAAAACAATATTACATATATTTATTATATTTCAAAATGATAAAAGGAAAACAAATATTTTATGGTGCCTATAAGGTTATTTTTAAAGATCAATAGAAAAAAATTTAGTGGTAGGGAAAGATAGGGAAAAGCAATAAGCAGTAAACACTAAAATCCAGGTTTTATATGATATGGTTAAAGCATGCATCCAGAACATTACTTGAGGGAAATAAAACATTCATTCAAGAATGTATTTATTTAACAAAAAATTCAAGGTATCATAATCATATAATTGAAAAAAGCAACTCATCTGTGCTAATGATTACTAAAATTCCTCTTGTGTATACATAAAAGTGAAAGCACTAACAATTTAGGGGGAATTACTGGGAATTTAATGTAATTTAGTTTTCTTCCTCAGATTTTAACTTTATTCTCAACATACATATTTGTTTAAACTTTGGGTAACAAGTAACTAGGAACATTGGCTTGAGCCTGGCCTAAGTGCTTCCACTGCTCTTGGTCTCTTCAGCCATACAAAAGTGTCTGAATACCTGTGTAGTTTTGTGGATGTGGGATCCTCTTTAAGTTCAAATGGTAGGACTGTGTACTGTATTATACTTCTTAGTCCTCAGTTCTCTCATTTCTGTGACATTCCAGCTCCACAATGCCAGAGCATGCTATAGGCTCCATTCTGAAGTGGAAGTTGTTGTTGAACCTTGTCTCTTCATTAAGAGAGCACAACTTTCATTCAAGTGTTTAACTGATTTATTTCGTCTCACCCATCATTATTCCTTTTATAAGTAATAAAAATAGTATAAATTAGGGCTTTCAACTCCTTTGGAGTTTCACTTCCCTCTTCCCATCTACTCACAGTGTGAAACATCTTTCCACAGTCCTCATTCACAGGCAAGGGTAGAATATTCTTAGAATTTTGAATGACACACATCTATTTTCTATTCTTGAGTAATAGATAATTACAAATGTGAAGCTCAATGCTTTCTGATTCATTATCTATCTTCTAACACCAAGTGAAGGATTGGTATTCTAATAGATTTAATACTAATACTAATACTGATACTGATACTGATGCTGATACTAATACTAATACTACTGCTAATAACAATAATAATTTTATTTATTTACATCAAAAATCTTGCCCCCACCTGTTTCCCCCTCACACAATTCTTTTCTTTATCCCCCTTCCTCTTCGCCTCTGAGAGGGTGCTGCCCCTAGCATCCCCCCTTCTTAGAGCATCAAGTCTCTACAGAATTAGGCACATCTTCTCCCACTCAGGCCAGACAAAGCAGTTCTCTGCTGCATATGGGCCAGGGCTTTAGACCAGTCTGTGTATGTTCTTTGGTTGCTTAGTATCTGGGAGCACCCCTACTTAGAAAGGGAAATAAAATAATCATGGAAGGCAGAGTGAGGGTGGTGCTTTGGTAGGAGAGGAGAAAGAGTGGGGAAAAAGGGGAAGAGGACCAGATATGAGGGGACAGAGAAAAGAAGCCTGGAGGGTCAATAGAGTAAATGGAAGTATAAAATTGCCAGGGATAGGAGTCCAGGGACCAGCCCTGGAGGTTCTTCTTTCTTTCTCTTGGTTCTTCTTTAGGGAACAGAGGGGAAGAGTGCCTGCCTGGGTAAGACTTGGTCTTCTGATATATTTAGGATTGTTGTATAATAATAAAACACTTGCTTATCTAGGTTTAAGTTATTTTGCTACTATAGCTGACCCACCTAAGTCTCTTTGATGACAGAAATTGAAGTTTCTAGCATTTAGCACCTAATCTTAAAACAGCATTTTACTAAACAAAGAATTAATTGCTAGAGTCTTTTCTCTTTTTTCTAGATGCCTCTCGCTTGTTAGTCTAGGGGGAAGTTTGGAATAATAAACTTCTATTCAATCAGAAGACGAGAATCACGCTGGCAAAAGGAAAATTTTACATAAGCAAATAAGCATAAACTCATATAAATTCATATACAGATTCACACTTGAATCAACTGGGTCCAGATTTCACACTATCTCATAATTACATACTTAAACATACATCCATACTTACATATGTATATGGAGCAAAAGACCAAGCACCAGTGCAGAAAGAACTCACTCATTCCGGATAAAATGAACTCCTATCTTCATTGCATAGAGAAATAGACTTTTACCCTTTTATAGCTAAATGAATTAATCAGAAGTCTGTACAAAGAACGCATTGTTCCTTTAATAAGACTAAGGCTGCCTTGCTATTAAGAAAAGACTTACTCAGTCCTATTGTAAGGAGAAGCCTGTCTGCTCCTTCTGCTCTCTGTGGTTTCTTCTTTTGTCCTCTTTCTCTTAGCATTCTGTATGTTGCTCTTAGTTTTTTATGTTGCTTTATAGTTTCTAAATCATTCCACTCTACATTTTCCTTCTAATCTTTCTTCTTCTCCTGCTCTGATATCACAATAATGCACTTATACTCAATAATGTTACTCCCAATGCTATACCTTTACTTCTAAGTTCTTCCTGAGTTCAGTTCCACCTAAAACGTTCTCTCTTGAGTTCTGTCTAAAAATTTCTCCTCAGCTCTGTTCTGTATAAAAGGTGTTCTGTCTTTAAAAGGTATCCTCAGCTCAGTTCTTTCTCCACTCTTTGTCTTCAGCCCTTATACATATTTCAGAATACATGATCACATGGTAAAAAGTTCATCACAAGTTTATGCATAAATTAAAATTATAAATCAAATAAAAAGCTTACAACAGAGAATATTTATGTGCATATCCATTAAGAATAATCATCTGGCTAAACTGTCATTATCTGTCCCAAGCTCAGTAGGTTCATGGAGAGTTAAAATTATAACATTTTGTGACTAATTATTAGTGAAGTATTGTTTCAATTAGCCCAGTAAATATTTTAGCTTCTGTCCTCACACCTATAGTAAATCATTAGTCTTCTTTTTGTGACCTTTGTTAGTAAATTTACAAACACTTGGAATGTGCTCTGACTAGTACATGCCTTCTTACTATATAAGTAGAAATTAATTTATGACACTAAAGACTGGCAGAGTTTTCACTGTAGCTTTGATTATAAGAGAGAACCTAATAGCAGTCCCACTACAAAATAGCTTTTCTTTATTGGATATTTTCCTTATTTCCATTTCAAATGTTTCCCCCTTTCTGGTTATCCCCTTTAGAATCCCCCTATCCCATCTGCCCTTTCCCTGCTTTTATGAGGGTATTCTCTCTCCCACCCACTCCTGCTTCCCTGGCCTGGCACTCCTTACATTGAGGCATCCAGTCTTCACAGGACCATTCTCTCTTCCCATTGATGTCCAACAAGGGCTGCTGGAAACATGGATCATTTCATGTGTATTCTTTTGGTGGTGTTTTAGTCTTGGGGAGCTCTGGGAGGTTCTAGTTGGTTGAGGAATTTTTATAGGATCATCATTAAGGATTAAAACATCATCTATTTTTTTATATATAGCATTACTACAAAACAGTAGAGCTTCATTGTTCGGCAGAGATCTGCTTAAAGGGGTGGGTCAATACCTAGTGACTGTTATTTATATTTAATAGTAAAGGGAAAAGTCATTTTTTAAAATCAGGAATGAAATATTCTCATTTTATCTTTTAAATATCTATTAAGTGCTCCACTTTATTGCTTCATGGATTGCTATGACCAGTATGCAAAGATATAGACAATGTAGAACTATACAAAACTGTTAAAGATATAGAAAATATAGAATATAAAATAATTCTTTATTGCATTAGATTGCATTATATCAGAATGATATACCAGAATGATTTATTTTATGCTAATTAAAGTAACAGTAAGTGTTTATTAATTTTCATAAAGCTTAGATTTATAACATTTAAAAATATTGAGGCTCTGCCAGTGCCTGACAAATACAGAGGGGGATGCTCTCAGTCAACCATTGAGCTGAGCACAGGGTCCCTAAGGGAAGAGCTAGAGAAAGGAACCTAGGAGGGTTTTGCAGCCACATAGGAGGAACAATAAAATGAACCACCCAATACCCCCAGAGCTCCCAGAATCTAAACCACCAACCAAAGAGTACACAGGGAGGGACCAATGACTCCAGCTGCATATGTAGCAGAGGATAGCCTTGTTGGACATCAAAGAGAGGAGAGTCCAATGGTTGGCTGCAAGCATCCACCTCTGTGTTTGTCCAGCTCTAGCAGAGCCTCTCAGGAGACAGGCAAATCAGGCTGCTGTCAGCTAGCACTTCCCAGCATCCAGGTTTGGCGACTGTATATGGAATGGCTGATATTCACATATCAGTGACTGCATACCATGTGTGTTCTTTTGTGATTGGGTTACCTCACTCAGGATGATATTTTCTAGTTCCATCCATTTGCCTGAGAATTTCATGAAATCATTGTTTTTACTAGCTGTGTAGTACTCCATTGTGTAAATTTACCACATTTTCTGTATCCATTCCTCTGTTGAGAGACATTTTGGTTGTTTCAAACTTCTGGCCATTATAAATATGGTTGCTATGAACATAGGGGAGCATGTGTCCTTATTACATATTGGAGAATCTTCTGGGCATATCCCAAGAGTCATATAGCTGGGTCATCAAGGAAGTAGTATGTCTAATTTTCTGAGGAACCCCCAAACTGATTTCCAGAGTGGTTGTACCAGCTTGCAATCCCACCAGCAAAGGAGGAGTGTTCCTTTTACTCTACATCTTTGCCAGCATCTGCTGTTACCTGAGTTTTTCATCTTAGCTATTCTGACTGGTGTGAGGTAGAATCTCAGGGTTGTTTTGATGTGCATTTCCCTGATAACTAAGGTTGTTGAACATTTCTTTAATTGCTTCTCAACAATTCTAGCTTCCCCAGTTGAGAATTCTCTGGAAAAAAAAATCCAATTAAAATTTTAATAAAAGAAGAAAAATAAAAGAAATCCCAGTGGCACGTTCACTACCTGCCTCTATGTTTTATGTTTCCAAATAAAATATACATACACACATACTTTGTGTTTTAATATGCCTTAATCAGCATAATACCTGGGCCCATGTCTAATCTCCACACAGTTAATCCACCTCCTTCCACTAATCCTGAGTTATTACTTACTAAACAGTATATTCTATGTAGGCTGTCCTGGACATAGTGGGCTGTCCAATTGAACCATGCTCTGCGCTGTACTCTCCTTCAGATGGTGGCAGTGTCTCTCTGTCTTATACTTTTCTCGAACATAGTATATCTCCTCTCCTCTACACTCTCCCAGCATGAACAATCTTCTTTTTGCCTCATCCAGGTCCAAGCCCAGGAATCCTAAAAATATCCCACCCCTCTCTCCTCCCCAGCTATTGTTTGTTGACATTTTAATTACCAATCAGAACCAATTGGGGACTTGTTCCAAGGAGCTATGTGCAGAAGTTCTCATGCAAAGAGATTTTTGGTGAACATAATTAGCATTAGAATACAGGCAGCTATACCAGTCTATTTTAAATCAAACATACTATTGACAGTGTAATTAATATATTGACCCCTCTGGTGTATGTAAAATCACCTATTTATAGAACAAAGATAAAAATAGCATTATTTTTAATAATAGCAAATGAATCTGTTTCAGATTTGTATTTTTGATAAAGAGTTATTTAATGGAGAGCAATGAAATGATAAAATGAAAAGATAATGCTTCAATGTTTATTTTTATACTTAAAATATATTTGGTATGTTTATTAATGAATAGATATTTATACATGTTAAAAGGAAAATGACTTAAAACTGTTTTGTTCATAATATTTCCTGTTCTTTGTTGATTATTTTCTTCTAATAAGTTTTTTAGTATATATTAAGATTATTGTGTAAATAATGTAGCTTTAAGCATTAAATGTAACTAGAAAGACTAAGCTAAATAACAATTATCAAGACACACAAAGGCTGTGTTTTGGTCCAAGTAATAATTACAATTATAACTGACACCTTAGAGTTCAGATGAGGAATACATTAGTAGAACAGGTAAAAGAATTGGCAATTCTCAGACCATTTAATGGATAAATAAGTAGGAATGAGTTAAAGTGGAAAGTACTATCATATGTTGTTTTTCTGTAAACTAATAAAAAGCTTTATAATTCTGAAATTTGATTAATAAAGTTGAAAACTGAAATTAGCATTAATGAATTATGTCCTCAGTTGGTATTTAAAAAATATTATTTATTTTTAGTAGGTAAAATTGAATAGAGTCAGAATGCTATGAATCTGTGAGAAATTTATCAAATATAGATACTATGATTACAGTTAGATCAGAGAGGTGACAGTAGAAATGCAAAACAGTATAAGAAGATAAAGCAGGTTTTGTTATTTATTCTACTAGAGAGAAGATGGAGATGGGATGGATTTTAATATAAAGATAAATTTATCTGTTAAAAATGGGATCAGAAATATTAATTAAGCAACTGTTTCAGATAAGATGCCCTTTACTGAAATGGAGACAATGAAGTCACTTGGTAAAACAAAGCAATGTAATAGTCTATGTGACAAATATGAGGCAAGTATTGAAGTGTTAGGTTTGTGTAAATAGGCAAATATAAAGTCAGAAATGTAACTAATTACATTATTATCAAGTTGGATAAACTATAGCAAGATTATTTTAACTTTATCTACAGTTATCTAAAGAACATTATTTATTCTATCATAGTCTATTAGTTACAGTACTTAATATTTACCAATATTACCATTATTTAGATAGCATTTTAAAGACCTTGAACATTATACATTTTATGGCTCATATATTGGTAGTGTAAACTTGCAATTACTTATGCTAATTTCATAGCTATAATTATTTTAATCTCATCATAGATAAAATTGCAATGAACATTTTGATCTGTAGCATTTCTTAAATCTATTTTACTCTACATTAGTCTCTTATAATGATAAACATACTTCTTCAAAGTTACAAATATATTGGCTACAATTCACAAACCACTGGAAGCTCAAGAAGAAGGAGGACTGAAGTGGATGTGCTTTGGTTTCTCTGAGAAAGGGAACAAAATAATCACAGGAGCAATAGTGGAGACAGAGTGTGGAGCAGAGACTGAAGAAAAGGCCACCCAGAGACTGCCCTACCTGGGGAATCATCCCATAAACAGTCACCAAACCCCGACACTATTATGGACAGCAAGAAATGCATACCGAAAGGAGGCTTTTCTGGTGGCCTCCGAAGAGGCCTTGTCATAACCTTACATATACAGAGGCAGATGCTAGCAGCCAACCATTGGACTGGGCATGGGATCCCCAATGGAGGATTTGGAGGGCAGACTGGAGGAGCTGAAGGAGTTTACAGCCCCATGGGAAGAACAAAGATGTCAGCCACCCAGACTCCCAGGGACTAAACCGTCAATCAAGGAGTACACCATGGTTCCAGCCAAAAATGTGGCAGAGGAATGCCTTGGGCATCAGTGAGAGGAGAGGTCCTTGGTCTGGTGAAGGCTCAATAGATGCACCAACAAGGGGAAATCGAGATGGGGGAGAGGAGGGAGTGGGTTGGATAGAGGGACTTATACTTGGAGGCAGGAGGTGGGAGAAGGGGTTTGGGGTTTTCAGGTAGGGGAGAAACAGGGAAACATTTGAGCATTTAAAATGTAAATGAAGATTATATTCAATAAAAAACCCAATATATTGGTGTATATGGGTAATGTCTATAGAATTATATCACTTAATTCAAGTCATACAATTTTAACATATCAGATTCATTTTTAAACTTGAATTTATTAATATTATTCGATTATGCCTACATATATATAATTATATTTGAATAAATTTTTACTCAAATTTGAAAGTGTCAACATTGTACGAGAAGTACAAGAGCTGATTTGGTGTGTATTAAGGTCTTATGAAAACAGCATGTTCCATCTAGGAGATTTCTCAGATACTGGAGCACCAACCAGGTAGCACAAACCAGCTGATATGAAGTCCACAAAACACATACAGCAGAGGACTGTTGGGTCTGGTTCAGTAAGAGAAGATGTACCTAACCTTCAAGAGACTGGAGGCCCCAGGGAGTTTAGAGGTCTGGTGGGATGGGGGTGGTTTTGGGAACATTCTAGTGGAGAAAGGGGAGAGGAGAGGAAGTATGTGATGTGGAACAGTCATTGGAGTTTGTCCCGCGAGAGGAATAAAATCTCAAATTTAAAATAAATAAGGGGCCGGGCAGTGGTGGCACACACCTTTAATCTCAGCGCTTGGAAGGCAGAGGCAGGCGGATTTCTGAGTTCGAGGCTAGCCTGGTCTACAGAGTGAGTTCCAGGATAGCCAGAGCTACACAGAGAAACCCTGCCTCGAAAAACCAAAAAAAAAAAAAAACAAAAAACAAAAAAAAAAACAACAAAAAACAAAAACAAATAAAATAAGGGAAAAATAAAGAAAATATCCAATAATAATATTAATAATAATATTAATATCAATAATAATAAAGCAGTCGCACTGTGAATCAGCACTATAAATAAATAATAATGCATCCAAATTTCTAATAATCAAATGATCCAAAATAAATATGCCAGACCAGCAAGATGGCACAGTGGATAAAGGTGAATAAGTCTCAAAATCTGAGTTTAATCCTTGGTTCCCACATTGTGGAAAGAGAAAACAAATTTCTGGAAGATGTCCTTGAACCTGTACATATAAGTGTGCCCATACATATACATGCATGCATAAAACAGATCAAAGCAAAATTGAAAATAAACATCTCTGCAATCAAAATTACTTATAAAGCCTGTATTTAAACATGGTATAACTTACTGTGGGTTTTTTTTGGGGGGGGGTTGAAAGGTTTGCCTGCTTGTGTGTATGTGTATGTGTGTGTGTGTGTGTGTGTGTGTTTATGTATGTATGTATGTATGTATGTATGTATGTATGTATATGTATAGCTTTTGTTTGTGGAGGGTGGTGATCTCATATTCTCATACACATAAAAGCTAGTGATCCCTTTTCTTCTGTGTCTTTTGGATTGGGTCTTTTAAGGAACCTGCAGCTCACAAGCTAGGCTGGCTAGCTGGCCACTTGCCTCTGGGATCCTTGCTTCTGTTCTCTGTTAGGTTACAGACATGGGTCACCACACCAATTTTTTTTTTTAATTTTATTTTCTAAGTTTTTTTTTATTTACATTCAAAATCATTTCCCCTTTCCCATTTCCTCCCTCCCCCAAAGTCCCATAAGTCCCCTTCCCTCCTTCTTTTCCCCATTCAACCCCCTCTCGCTTCTCTGTCCTGGTGTTCCCCTACATCCAGTCTTTCCAGGACCAGGGGTCTCTCCTTCTATCTTCTTAGAAATCTATTGATATGCAAATTGTGTCTAGGGTATTCCGAGATTCTGTGTTAATATTCCCTTATCAGTGACTGCATACCATGTGTGTTCCTTTGTGATTGGGTTACCTCACTAAGGTTGATATTTTCAAGTTCTGACCACTTGCCTAGGAATTTCGTGAATTCATTGTTTTTAATTGCAGGGTTCTTGCTAGCTTCTGGCTATTATAAATAAGGCTGCTATGAACATAGTGGAGCATATGTCCTTATTGCATGCAGGTAAAGCCTCTGGGTATATGCCCAGGAGTGGTATAGCCGGATCCTCTGGGAGTGTCATGCCCAGTTTTCTGAGGAACCGCCAGACTGCTTTCCAGAGTGGTTGCACCAGCTTGCAATTCCACCAGCAGTGGAGGAGTGTTCCTCTTTCTCCACATCCTCGCCAACAACTGCTGTCTCCTGTGTTTTTGATCTTAGCCATCCTGACTGGTGTGAGATGGAATCTCAGGGTTGTTTTGATTTGCGTTTCCCTAATGACTAAGGATGATGAACATCTCTTTAGGTGCTTCTCAGCCATTAAATATTGTTCAGGTGAGAACTCTTTGTTTAGCTCTGTACCCCATTTTTTAATAGGGTTACTTGTCTCTCTGGAGTTTAACTTCTTGAGTTCTTTGTATATATTGAATATTAGCCCTCTGTCGGATGTAGGTTTGGTAAAGATCATTTCCCAGTTAGTTGGTTGCTGCTTTGTCTTTTTGACAGTGTCTTTTGCCTTGCAAAAACTTTGTAATTTAATGAGGTCCCATTTGTCAATTCTTGATCTTATAATATAGATGCTGGGGATCCATATTCAGGTCTCTCTCTGTGCTTGAGCAGTAAGCAGTTTACCTAAAGTTTCTCTCCAGCCCCAGAATTTCACTTTGAAAAAGCATTTGCTAAAATGTGATTAAAATAAAAAATAAAGTAAAATTGCATGAAGAGTAGATAATATCAAGTTTCTCTCTCTCTCTCTCTTTCTCTCTCTCTCTCTCTCTCTCTCTCTCTCTCTCTCTCTCTCTCTCTCTCTCACACACACACACACACACACACACACACCTGAATTAAACAGTAAGAAAGATTATAATGTGGCTTTATATCTTATTTTGTAAGTTATTTATTGCCAATAATATAATTCTGAACATTATAAGCTTACTTAATTTTCTGTCAAAAAACTATAACAATTCATTAAAACATTATATTGAAGCTTTCTATGGTTTAAAAACTTTGTGATTATAAATAATGAGATAATGAATATAAGCACACATAATTCTAATTTCATCAAAATTCTCTCCTTGGTTTTATACATTTTTTCCAACTCCAGCAAAATTAATGTTAGAGAGAAACTTATTGATTTATATGCTTACAAATAACTACAGGATACCTACTGGAAGGGTAAAAGTAACCATCAATATCACCCAACTATGTACCCTGTTACTTACAGTAGCAACCTGCCTAGTAGGAATATTAGTGCAATAGTGACAGGAATGTTATAATAGAAATCACCTGATTTTTAATCAGATTTAATGTCCAATTCATGAGATTGAACCCATTCCTAACCCTGCTAAAGTTCCCATGTACCTGAGACCAGATAGCTTGAGTACTATTGAAAAGTCACTACTATTCTATTACAGGAACCCAGAAATAAAATGATACTTAAAGACATACTGATATAGTCATAGATCAAAGTGCCACTCTCCCAACCCTCATCAGAGAAGCTCCCTTTTGCAGTAGAAGACAATTACCAGCTGGGCACTGGGTTGTACAATGTTGAGAGTGTGAGGCTTTGGAGAATTTATCTCCAAAGAGCTGTCTTCATCCAACTCCTCCATTCAAATTCAGGAATCTATACAGAAATTGATGTAGAAATATTGTAAGAGCCAGAGGTTAAGGATAATTTCAAAGGAACAACATCATACAGATACAACAGAACCAATATACATGAATTCATAAAGACTAAGGCAGCACATATAGGACTGGTACAGGTTCAAAACAGACAAAATACCAGCATGGAGAGCAGGTAGTAGACACAAATTCTCACTCCTAACCAAGAAGCTGATACACGTTTGCAATTGATACACATTGGGTAATGGAAAAACAGTTTTCTCTATTGTAGCATCACAGATTATGTGAGCTCTATTCAATGGAAAGCTCATACCCAGGAAATTGACCAACTCAAAAGTGACTCCAGTCTCTCTCTCTCCCATTCCCTCCCTCTAACCATTCCCTCTCTCTTGCCCTCCCCCTCTCCCTCTGTGTGCATTCATGTATGATTTTTGTTTGTTGTGATATATTTTGTCTTATACAATGTTCATTTTGATTTTATTTTGATGCTTTTGATTTTTATTTTTGAGTTGGAAAAGAAGTAGAGCAAGAACAAATGAACCAAAAGTTAGATGGGGAGGGTGGATGGTAGGATCTGTAGGATATTGGAAAAGGAAAAGAATATGATCAAATATATTGTATTAACATGGTTTTTAAAATTCTAAGTTGTAAGGAGTACTTTTTATCTTTTTTTTTTTTTGAGACAGGGTTTTTCTGTGTAGCCCTGGCTGTCCTGGAACTCACTTTGTAGACCAGGCTGGCCTCGAACTCAGAAATCTGCCTGCCTCTGCCTCCCAAGTGCTGGGATTAAAGGCATGCGCCACCACTGCCTGGCTTTTTTTTTTTTAAAGGTTTATTATTTGTAAGTACACTGTAGCTGTCCTCAGACACTCCAGAAGAGAGAGTCAGACCTAGTTATTGATGGTTGTGAGCCACCATGTGGCTGCTGGGACTCGAACTCAGGACCTTCGGAAGAGCAGTTGGTGCTCTTAAGCACTGAGCCATCTTTCCAGCCCTACTTTTTATCTTAATTGCATTTTATAACTGCATGTGTCCTGTTTTATTTTTAATTAAGCAGAAATTGAATATATTTATCATAGACAGCATATTCTGAATTATCAACACATCTAGAATTATTAAAGAGAATTATTTAACATATTTAATACCCCCATTACATAATGTTGTTTAAACACTTAAAATCTATTCGTTTAGCAATAAGACATTTTATTATCTATAGGCTTCATGTTATTAAATAGAACTTTGAAAGTTATTCCTCTTTGTAATTGAGGTGTTATATCCTTTGACTGACCAACACCCCCTTAATACCTGCTGTGACATTTAATCCTCATTGTTAAGTTGATAGTCTTTATACTCAGCATGGAAACATGCCATGTGTGTTTATGATTGGTTTCCTTAAAATGTTTAAACTATCAGGGTAGGAATTTGGCCTGGACCACTTCATGAGCTCTGGTTCTAGAATGGCAAATAGGAGAAAGCAAGCTAACCATCAATCCTCTCAGCAGTGCTCAGTGGGCCAGGTGACCAGTGCTATTTGGCCACTGTCACAATTTCTCCACCATCAAGGATTGTTACCACAAACCGACAGTAAACTTAAGCAGATCTTTCCTCTTTTCTCAGATATTATGTACAAGTAAGAAAATAAATAATTATTACTCATACCAGTCTCTAGTGGCCAGTTTTCTTCTTTATTCCTCCAAGGTCAGCTTCTTCAGATTTCACAGATAAGTGAAAACAAGCTTGAGTTTGTCTGTGTGTCTCGTTTGCTTCACAAAATTGTCCTCTAGTGACCCGTGCTGTGCAATGACAGGATTTCCTTCTTTTATAAAGCTGAGTGGTATTTCAGTGTGTGTGGTAAACTTTTTCAATATTACATTTTATTTTGTATAATTGATATTTTTCCATTAAAATGTTATCTCTCAAGGGAAATTTTAGTTATCAAGCTTTACAGGTCTACATTGACTTACTGTGTTTAGGTTTCTTGGCTACTAGCATATAATTATTTTACATATGTGCATACGTGAGTACATTTTATAGCAATGTTTATATAAATTGTATAAATTTCTTGTTAATTTTTTCCAATTTCAAGTATGGATTCATTATAATACACATTCTCTCTGGTTATGATGACATATGAAATATGCTATGAAACTTCATTCTCTGATTATTTCATCATATTTATAACAAGGTTTTGTTGTGATTTATAACATGCTGCTGATAAGAGACTTGGAAAATGAGAATGGGTATATTTCAACTAACAGAGTAGAACAGCGTATTTACCTGTCTTAGCCAAAATTCTTTCTGTGTCATTTCCAATCTCAAGCATTCATCTTGAATGCATTAGACAAATTGGTGGTTCTCTAGCTATTAAATCATTCATGTTATCAACATAAAAATATAAACATGAAACTTACAGGAGCCTTGATTTTTATTGTACTTTTATGTAAGTATTTAAAAAGACTCTAATGATTCAATTTAATTTCACACTGATAAAAAGTAATGAGAAACTGATTTTGTTGAACAAAGAGATAGATACATATACTAGATACAGGTTAGAAGCTAGGCATCTGTTCCTTCAGCTTGTGATTTTCTTCTTTACCTTTCTCACCTCTGCACTTGTGCAGACCAACTATATTTTTGCTTCTGTCTAACTCATCACACTTGCTCCCAGGCCTGAAATAACAGAGATAAGTCACCATGTTAAACCCTGTATTTTAGAAAGAACACAATCTGAGAAGCACAGACACATCACTCCTATAGACAGAAGTCTTTCATGAAGAGATGGCTTCTCCATGGAACAAGATTGATCATATCAAAGAAGGCAGATTGCCCTTACTCTTTGAGGATAATAGGAGAAGGATGTATTTGGAAGCTGCCCTGAGATAATGATCATCCAGTCCCACCTTGACTGTACAGAGTATACTTCTTGTCCTATGCCCCAATTCTTCTGCTATTTAAACATAAATAACATGTTAATACTCACAGGGAAGACTAGGGGAAACCAGACACTTTTATCTCATTTTTTTTGTCTCAACTACATAGGGTTCCTCTATGATTTTTCACCTTCCCTCGTATCTTTTATCACTATACTAGTGATGGGTGAGTGATCTGGCTTGTGCTTGCTGTAGCTCAGGTTTTAAACCCTAAAACTTCTATTAAAAATTGTTTCATGGGCTGGAGAGATGGCTCAGTGGGTAAGAGCACCTGACTGCTCTTCCAAAGGTCCTGAGTTCAAATCCCAGCACCCACATGGTGGCTCACAACCATCTGTAAAGTGATCTGATGATCTCTTCTGGTGTGTCTGAAGATAGCTACAGTGTCTTACATAAAATAAATAAATCTAAAAAAAAAAAAGATTTAAATAAAAAAAAAAAGAAAACCAAAATATTTGGGGCTGGAGAGATGGCTCAGTGGTTAAGAGCACCGACTGTTCTTCCGAAGGTCCTGAGTTCAAATCCCAGCAACCACATGGTGGCTCACAACCATCCGTAATGAGACCTGATGCCCTCTTCTGGTGTGTCTGAAGACAGCTACAGTGTACTTACATATAATAAATAAATCTTTAAAAAAAATTGTTTCAAAACAAAGATAAAACTGCATTATCTTATGTGTCAGATACTATTCACTACCAAACTTCCTTGCAGTGACTGCTAGAAAATGTATTTTATACTTCAGTGCAATGAGGAAACTAAGTAAAACAGCAATATGGTAGAAAGCAGACAACCTGCTTCTATATCATTTCATCATTAATTTTGTTTTTATAGTTTCTGTGCTCTGTGTGTGTGTGTGTGTGTGTGTGTATGTGTATGTCTGTGTGTGCGTATGTGTGTGTGTATGGTTACTTACAAGCATGCATATGTATATGTCACGAAGCTAACATGACAGTTAGATGATAACTTGCTATCCACACATTCCACCTTGTGGTTTCAGATGATAAGACTTACATTCCTCAGGCTTGGTGACAAATACCCTAATCAGCAAGCCATCCTCAGAGTTGTCAGTGTTCTGTTCATAATTGTATATTTGCTTTTTTCTTTATTCCATATACTTTTCAATAATATTGTTTTACTTTTCTAACCTCATTTCTCAATCATAACTTTATGTGAAGTTTTCCAAATAGAACCTATCCTTCCATTTTTGACTAGGGGCTTTATAACATGATCTTTTATAAGTAAGAAACAGTTTCTTCATGTAAAAAAAGTTTATCAAAGACTTAGTTATGTTGTGTTTGAGCAATGATTTTTTAAAAGGGAATTTTTAGTTTGTACTTTGGAAATTAAAGTAAAATTACATACTAGCTCCTGTCCATTCCCTTCTTCTCATCCTCCTCCTCACTCTCATTCAAATTTATAGCCTTTAGCATATTTTAATTTAATTGTTACTGCACACACACACATACACAAACACATGCACATTCAAAATATATAAATTCACACTTTTCAGTGTGTATATTATTGATTATAGTGTATATAATTATAAAAAACTTTAATTCAGTTTTCTATTACTAATCCTTTACTAAGCTATAAGATAGATTGGAAATATTTATATATGTTTCTGGTACTGATAAGTTTTGCTCCTAATATCTTGTTCTATACTGTTAGAATTTTTCAATCTTTTATTCTATGTATGTTCTTTTTTTCCTATTAATTTGAAAGCCGTGCTTCCCATCATTAATTGTGGTAGCAATGTTTTATTGCATGAGCAAAGACATTAAATCTGCATTCTATAGTAAAATCAGGAATAAAGAATGTGATCTTATTCAGTCAAATTTACTTTTTTAATTTTTACATGAAAAGCAAGAAACTTGTTAATAATAAAAGGCTGTGATTTAAATTAAGGATTGCAGATAAATGAGAATATGTCATCTAGATAATAGTCTTTCTGGAGACAATGAAATGAAATGTACTTACTGAGAACAAAGTAAGACATTTACAAAGAAGAAGCACAAATGAGACAAGTCCATAGTCAGATAAACATCCCGTTATGAGACGATGGAACTCCTGAGTTATAATATCTTCTCAGGCTCCAAACTGTCTAAAGAACATTTTTGTTTATTTGTTTTCACTATAGCTGCTATCCATTTCCAACTGAATGAGTCTTGACTCTAATGGAAAGCATGATGCTACCTCCTAAGGAACAAGCATTATGCCATAAGCCAGTTAGGGAAGATGATAGCTGAAGTGCAGAGTGGGCTATTTTCGTGAGCTAAAAAAATCATTTATAGCTTGGGCTTCTCATCTCTTCCTCAAATGTAGGTGAAAAATCGAGTGTCTTCCTTAACATTCATCAGTTACTTCAGTTATTAAGAAGTTTAAGTCTAGCCGTGCAGTGGTGGCGCACGCCTTTAATCCCAGCACTTGGGAGGCAGAGACAGGTGGATTTCTGAGTTCGAGGTCAGCCTGCTCTACAGAGTGAGTTCCAGGACAGCCAGAGAAACCCTATCTCGAAAAAAACAAAAAAACAACAAAAAAAGAAATTTAAGTCTGTTGACCAATGGTGATACTTAAAACAGCTACTATCATGTAGTGAGCAGTGTGTTCTCTAAACAGATAAAAAACAAAGGAGGAGCTATAGCAAGGATTGAAGGAGCCGAAGAAGCTTGCAGCCCCATGGGAGGAACAACAATGTAAACCAACCAGTAACCCCAGAGACCCCACAGAGTATAGAGGTCTGGTAGGGGTGGGTGGTGGGTATATCCTCTTGGAGACAGGGGAGAAGGGAGAAGGTATGGGATGTGGAACAATCTGAGGGTGGACCAGGAGGGTAATGAAATCTGGAGTTTATTAAAACAAACAAACAAATTAATTAATAAACCTAGTTTTTCTGATTTCAAATTGTTTTCTAAGATTTTCCACATCAATGCTATTGACAAAAATATCTTAACCTAACGAACAATCTACTTCTCCAAATTCTTTAAGGGTGTGATTATTGCTAACAACTTATATTTCTAAGTTCTTTTCAAGGTTAGTGATAGAATCATTAATCTGCTCCAATGTTTGAAAAAGATCAATCGCTAATTTTTTTTGAGTGGTAATGAAACTGCCCAGTGACGAACTGGAAGCCCCTTTGGAGTTCTAAAAGAACTAAAATTAGGAGAATCAAGAGGGCAGTAAGCAGAGCAAAACTCCACAACAGCATGAAGTCCACAGGACATGTAGGGGCTCTGACTCTCTGAGCACTTTGATCATAGTTGTATTAACTGGTATGTCATATTCCATGAGTGCTAAAAACATTTGCTGTTCTGTTTGCACAGCTCCCAACATTTGTCTAAGATAACATGATGAAGAAATATTAATATTAATCAGTGGTGAACAAATATGCACTCATTTCTTACCAATGTGCTTATTTTAGCACCATAATCTGCAATTATTCACTTATTTAATATTTATCCCTTATGAAACTTATTTTCCACGCTATGAACAAGTAATTTTTAATTACTATTTTAAGGTATAATTTTAATTATCTATTATTGATCTACTATGAAATACTCTAAAATGCCATATCTGACATTCAAAATATGTGCAAAATGTTCTAAAAAGATTTTATATTACTTAATTATAAATTTGTTCCCTAGTCACAAAATTTATTACATCTAAAATTATTGACAACAGACTAGACAGGGAGTTTATTTGCTGGGTGAACCCCAACATAAATATCCAGAACAGGTCTCTGTACTTTTTACCGAATTTTTCAAATATGAAATAAATCATTAACATTGCAAATATTGATGCTATTAATATGTATAAAACAAATCAAAATAATAGTGCACCATTCCCCTTTTGTGAACCATTTATCATAATACACTTTTGTTTTGAAATATCTGTGTAATTGTGAAACAAATTATTTTTCACTAAATTTGTATACCATAATAATTGGTATGAGAAATAACTTATATGTTGTTAATTTTACATCAAAATATTTTAATTTTCTTCATCAGAGTAACATTTGCATTCTTGAGTACATATTTAAAGCTCAGTTGAAAAGAAAACTGCTCTTGCTTTTGGCAGGTATGTTGGCAGTGGGTTGATTTTGCATAGTAAAAGAAAACTGATGCCTGTTCATTCTCATTCCTTTCTTCCACCTCCTGTATTACTTATATACTACCAATGCCACTAAAACCAAAAATATTTCATTTTTCTTTTCAGTTTGCATACTTTAGACTTTGAGTCACAAGGAAATTATATTTATTTTTATGTTTCTTTGAAGTTCTTATTTCACAAAGTCAAGGAAAAGAACAAAAGATTGTGTTTGTGTGTGTGTGTGTGTATGTGTGTGTATGTGTGTATAAGAGAGAGAGAGAGAGAGAGAGAGAGAGAGAGAACAAAAATGTGCTTATATACACTGAAATTTAGTAATTCTTCCCTAATCTTTGAAAATTTGTTGAGAGAGCAACACATTAAAGCATAATTGTGCAATAAATATTAATTTATTACTTATATTTGATTAAACATGCTTAGTTCTCCATCAGATTTCAAATCCATGTTTTATTTAATCTACTTTACTTATAAAAATGTAACACTGATACCCAAATTTCATTGACTACTTGTGGAATATATTTATATTCTGGATTATATGGAACATTGACAGTAGAATGTTCTAGAAGGTATTTAGGAAATTTTAAAGTAATGAAAATCATTAAGAAAAACATATGTATTTATGCATGTATAATTAATTTATAAAACATCATGATTTCCTTCATTCCTTCGTTCATCTTTAAAATGCTTTCAAGGGTATGGTCGTATTTCTTTATTCTATCTGTGGCTCCTTTCAGCATTTCTTACTCTGCCTGCTACTCTAAATCCTCCAGCCCTTGTGCTAAGCTTTGCTTCCAGTTCTCCAGCTTCTTATTCCTATATAATTCCCCTATTCTGGCTACCTACCACTTTGGTTCCCATATGCTCTTTAGGTCTTCTTGACTCCCATCCTCCTTTCTCCCTCTTCCAACTCTTAGCTCTTCCCCACTCTCTTTCATGACAGAATCTATTCTGCTGGCCATGTTCAGTCTGGATTTTAAGATGACCCTGGTTATTCTGTTCCTCATGTTTATAATAAAACCGTTATTATCAACCATCCCTCTTAAAAGTCATGTCTTCAATTTCATAGTTATAATAATTTTGTTCATTAATTTGAAAAGAAAACTTTTTCTCATGTTATAAGCTGGTGTTCTATTTAATTGAGAACTTCTTGATCATTAGGTGTTGACTGTTAGTGGCTTTATAATAAATGCTATAATCTATGCTGCCTTTGATATTATTATTCTGTAAGTATGTTTAGTAGAATCACCAATATTCACTGGTTTACATTACTCATACTAGTTTTTAAAATAAATTCAGGAAATCTAGCATTTTGAGCATTGTAGTGTTGTGAATTACTCTTGCTAAATTCAGTGATAAACTATTATGGATCTACCAATTTAGAAAAAAGTAAATATAATAATATATCATACTCAAACATAACATAATATTCTACATGGATTTTTTTATTTCACATAAAATGTTGCTTAAGGTTAATGTCAAAAACTCCTATTATATTTCTTATCTATCAAGTATTAAATTTGTGTATATATATGTACACACACACACACACATATATACATATATATATGTATATATATGATGTAAAAATTTATTATATTATCATGTATGTGATTGAAAACCTATGTATATATAAATAATGATGGAAAATAACATTATACTCAGATATATTTTGAACTCTAAACCTATTTGCATTACCTTTCACAATCTGGTTACATATAGTTCATTTTGACTCTTTCATTACATTCAATTATCAAATCTATTATGGCTGAATATAAACGTTGAAGCATTAAATGTTTGCTAAATACTCATAAGTCAGTCCTTAATTACTCATGATACTATTAGACTGAGAATAAGTCGATATTTTATAGAATACAGAGGATCTCCCATTCTACATAGAAAGCCTGTCTCAAAGCAACTGCCACACATCATAGTCAACATAGATACTTGAATTATAATAGCTTATTATGAGATGGCAATGGGAAAAAGTTCCATTGAAACATATCACAACTGAGTTTAACAGAATTAAATTATTAGTATTTAAGCAGAATATATGCAAAAAACCCAAAGTTGATAGTTAGTTTGACTTGGAATGTAATACTGGAAAGGAAGTACATTGTCCTAAAGCATCAAAAGAGACTACTAAGTAACAAACTCATCTTCTCCAAATGTTAAATAGATTAAAGATACTTCTTCTTACAAATCATTATATTTAGTTTTCACATGTAATTATATCCTTCTTTTCCTTATGACTAAATCATTTTTTAAAATAATGTACAGTTTGTAGTTGTAATTTGTTAATAGCCAATAGAAATTATGATTTTTAAAATGTCATTAACCTCATTTTTACTTATTTTCTCATACACATTTTACTCAAAAACACAGTATCTTTAGCTCATATCTTTAAACAATAATTGCACAGTTCTGCTAGGGACATTCATCTGTTTTCACTAGATATTATCACTGCCTATATATTTTCACAATTAAAAGACTTATATTAGGAAGTAAATCCAAAGACCCACCATAATAAATTAGAATAGTTTTTGACAGAAAAGAAAAAGGTAATTTAAAAAAGTAATGATAAACTCTTTTGAAAGCATGTGTTGCTGAAATAGGCAGACAATGAATCTTTGAAATATGATCTCATACTCTTCACAAGAATAAGTCAATGACATGTTGATCAATATTTAAAATGTTCAACCATGAAGTTGTACAAAATAGGAAACCTAAATAGTATTTATTTGCTGGCAAAATTTAAGATGCAATAAAATACTATATTCTATATATATAGAATATTGATAAATCAGAATTCACTAAATTGAAACTAATACATGAAAATTTCTATAAAAACAAAGCCAAAACTTGAAAAAAAGAATTTGCAAACTCTGATAAAGGACTTATATGTAAAAAAATAAAAGGAAAATTTCCATATCATTGAAAATGGAAATATGATCTTAATAATAATAAGAAATATACATGGAAAATGACAATAAGAAAAGCTGACAAATGTTTTTCACAGGGAAAATTATAAACAATGAAATATTACTACAAAGATATTAGGCTGAAATAAAAGCCAACATAACATTCCCTGATACTGGTATTACTAAATTTATGGAGAAGAATGAACACTCAACTTGGCTTCTTAAAATGGAAAATGTAGACACTAATAGGGGTTAACAAATACTTAAAAAGAAAAACATGCTCTTAATATATACTATACCTATAATACTTTTAAGTATTTAAAAATGACAAAATTTATGTCCCCACAATAAATATATCAGAAATGTGTATAACAACTGTCCACAATTCTCAATATTTGGAAGGTAAATTAATTTCTTTATATTATAAATAGACAAATTGTGGTCATCTACTAAATTTCTTATATGCTAGTTATAAAAACAGAGAAACTCTATCAATTAATGACCAATATGGAGAAATTTAAATGAATACTACTAAGTTAATGAAACCAATCAAGACTACTCACAGTTATCATTTTTACAAACTGACAATTGTTTGGAAAGACCATTATTATAGATAAGGTAGATATATCAGTTACAAATGGGATTCTGGTATGCAGAAATAGATTGCTGGTGAACAGGAAGTTTTCATGTAATTAAAAATATGCATAAGATGCAAATGGAGAAAACATATATGTCACATATGTACAATGCCATATTCGTGCCTAGAATGCATCAATAGGTAAATTACTGACTTAAGTTAGTAATATACAAATACTGGATCATCCATTAACTGGGTATACATACCCTAATAGCAGATGGGGAAAGCCAATATTATAAATTGTAATTGTTACTCAATTTTTAAGTTTAGAACAGATATATGATGTACGCTTTTTAAAAGTATCTTTGTCCCCATTTACCTTGTTGTCCTCTCAGAGACTTACTGATGAATAGGCTCACCCTTTCTATTTTTTTCTGAACTCTGGGGGGGAGGGTGGTTCAGCTCAGTTCTCCTGACTTAAACTCCTGCCTATAATGTTTTCTGTCAGCTTATTACTGAATTGTGCTATTTGGTGTCAGTCTAATTCTGGCAATTTGTCTTAATCTCCTGGCTTTCTTATTTTCTAGCTAAAACTGCCTCTGCTGATCTGCATTGAAATGCATGATGCACTGCAATCACTGCACTTCTCCCAATTGACTGACCCTCTCTCCCCACATTGGTCTTAAATGGCATCTTTCTTTTGTTGTTCTTATGAGAGTTGGAAGTATCTTATCACTGACTCATTATGGCAAATCTTTCTCTGAATCTTCACTTTGTCTGTCCCTCAATTAGACTTCAATTTCAAACATTGCTGTTTCCTTCTACAAACTCATTTTTCCTTAAAGGTTTGTACAAAAAGAATGTCTGTATTGCAAATTAAAGGTATGTGGCATGTCTACATTCCAAGTAGATCTCATATATCAAGGTCTTTAGTTGTGATACCTTGTCAGAGTAAATATATTTCTGTATTAAAATCTCTCTACCACTCTATTAGGTTTTTTTATCCTTTTGAATTGATATTTCTTCTAGAGGTATTGATGGTATCAATTGCTGTTGGCAACTTGTGGTCAGTTGTTCTTGTCATTTTGACCAACTATGAATTTCTGGGATGGTTTCCGTTTGCTGAAAAAAGAAGATGCTTTGATGAGCGCTGAAAGTTATACTTATCTGTGGATTGGAGAATAGTTATTTAGAAAGTAGTTGGTTATTATAGTGGTTGAAGATTTTGTATGGTCCTCTAGGGCCCATGCCACAGATAGCTGGCTATTTCCACCTATTGAGAATTCTTTAAGGCCAAATTGGTAGCTAGTTTAGACATTGTTTTGTTGTCCTTTAGAGCCCATGACATCACTAGTCAAAACTATCAAGCTAGCTTCACAATTTCAGGTATAAATTTACCACTATTGAGAAGGTCTCACAGCCTATTAGGTAGCTATTGTTTAGCATAAAATTGTAAGAGCCAGTATTGCACCCTTTGGTATATCTCGATGTTTTGGTTAATATTGTGGTTCAAAGTTTTTCAAAACGGTAGTACTATTTGTGGTTTTATTCCTTTAACAACTTGTAAAGCATTTGGATAGTCAGCTATCCAAACTTCCATATATTCCTATGTTTATGAACATATGCATATGAATACATATGTATTTACATATATATGTGAGTGTGTATGTGGTATGTATGTGTATGCACATAGAATTACAGAAAATGAAGTCATGAATTAAAGAGCAAGGGAGGGAACATGGAAAAAATTCAGTTGAATATGGATGTATAGTATGTAAATGCAATTATACTAAACTCTCAAAATATGAAATAAATACTATCTCTGAAGCATAGTAGAGGTAATTCTTTGCTGTCAGATTATTAATTACATAATCAATAATTTGTATAAATGGTATAATTTTTAATCATCCTATGAATTGCACTTTGGATATTTAAAACACTACTTTTTCTTATCTCACTCTGATCTCTCTTTTTCATCCATGCTTTGTTTTATTCGAGTAATTGATGCTAAAGTAGTGTCTTTATAAACAATGGACAATATATTTGAATACAACAGTTTTTAACATTTCCCTTTCATTCACAATTCCTCCGTTGTCAGGATTAACTTAATTTGTTCAATATTTATGCTCCATTTTACAGAATGGTTACAAAGTTTTAAGCAGTAACTGCATTTACTATCCATTACACAGACTTTTTATAATAGAATTAGAACATATACTAAACTGGAACTCACCTTATTCTATGAAGAAAGTTTTACAAACAACTTCAGAAATTATTGCAATTTCTCATTGAGCTACTTTCTACATATGTTCCATTATTATGATGTGAACCAAATGTTATGTACTTGCACATTGCTACAGGAGACATGATTGTAGTCAATTATAACAATATCCATTTATTGTATTCATTTTTTAATTAATTATTTTATTTATTTGTATTCCAGATATTGTCCCCATCCCAGAAAGCCCTCCCAAAGTTCTTCATCCCATTCCCTCTCCCCTTTGCCTCTGAGATGCTGCTTCTATGCCCCACAGGCAACCACCTTTCCTGGTGTCCAAAGTCTCTACAGGATTATGCACATCCTTTCTACCTGAGCCATACAAATCAGTCCTCTGCTATGTATGTGTCAAGGGCCTCATACCAGTCTGTGTTTGTGCTTTGGATGGTGGCTGAAACTCTGGGAGCTGCCAGTGGTTCATGTTAATTGAGACTCTTTATCTTCCTATAAGGTGGCCAACCCCTTCATCCCCTTCAATCCTTTGCCTAAGTCTTCCATAGGAGTCCTGACTGCAGTCTAAGGGTTAGCTCTAAGTGTCTGCACCAGTCTCTGTCAATTGCTTTAAGGTCATTCAAAGAACAGCCATGCTAGGCTCCTGTCCATAAACACAACATAGCATCAGTAATAGTGTCAGGCTTTGTTGCCCCCTATCAGAGGAATCCTAAGTTTGGAAGGTCACGGGACCACCTTTCCTTCACCCTCTGCTACATTTTTGTCCCTGAATTTGTTTTAGACAGAAATAGTTCTAAGTAAGAATTTTTGACAGTGCGTTAATAACTCCATCTCTTTACTTGAGGACCTGTCTATCTACTGGAGGTGGTCTCTGCAGGTTCCCTCTCCCTGTCTCTCTTTCTTCCCAATCTTTATTTGATTCATCACCTTGTACCTCAATTAGACATCAATTTTAAACATGTCTGCTTCCTTCTACAAACTTTGCCTTCATTGTGGGGATTAAAGGTGTGTACTAAGGGCATATCTGTATTCCAGTCAGAGAGATTAAAGGTGTGTCATTCCAATTGGATCACACAGACCTAGAATTCTTCAATGTGATTCCTTGTCAGAGCAGCCCAGTGGCTGGATTGAAATTCCTCTACAAATATTAAATTTGATTTTTTTTTTAATTTCTAAAGGTTTCATACAAAATTGATCAAATTATAAAATAATGAAAAGTTAACTTAATTAAATAAGGCTAGATGTCCACAACTGACCTAATTAGCACAGAGAAGTCTACCAGCAGTACAGATGAAATCAAATGGTTATGCAGTCCCTCTATGGAAGTCAGACCAAAAACACAAAAACAAAAACAAAATAAAACAAAACCTACAGAGGAGCTGCGAGAAGTGGAGGCTTGAAATTTCAGCAATGAACTAATCCTAAAATATGAGCTGCACAAATAAAAAGCAGGACCTCAAAATTCAAAGAAGCCATTTGCAGGAAGTCTAGATAGTCTAATAGGTATACATATGGCTATTAACTGGGGTAAGTTGCTTTAGCACTGATGACCGATGTGAGCTAAAGCTTGCAGAAATGATTGGGAGTCTTCTGCCTGTAATTCCTGTGATGTACAGGTAGTCAGTAAGGTGTCAGAGCTCTGAAACTGCCTTTGCATGTAGCGTCATAATCTACCAGAGGCAAGTGTGAAGCATAATTCGACACAATTCAGTAGTAGCCAATGTAAGTACAACATTTCAAAGTCTAATCTATAGTAGTTTATTTTAGTCATAATTAAGCCCAGAACAAATTGTAAAATGTTGCCTGCTGAAAATTAATTCAATCTTCTAGGCACAACAAAGCTTAAAACATGACTACAAATAAACTCTTTGTAAAGTACAAAGTTACATCTTCAGTGTCCCATATATTTACTGTAAAAGCAAGCTCAAGAGGGTGTAGGGGAAAATCTGGTCTTGACTACACAAATATTGCAAAGGTCACTAGGCTATTAACCTTGTTTGTTCCCAGCCTTCTGGAAAGAAAATGGGTTATAATATATCTCTACCATTGAAGAGACAACCCTCTGTGTAAAACATTGCGGGTTCCCCTACTTTTATCTGTGAACACAAGGACCTACATATGTCTACCAATCAGATAATCAATCATGGGGCATTGCCATACCAGTGTTAAGTGCCTGACTATATATAGTGTCTTGATGAAGAGGATGCACTCTTCTTTTTTCTAGTGTGCTCCATTAATTTTGATCTTGCTTCCTGGATTGGGTGGGATCCTAGTCGTGTGTCTGTACGTTTCCAATCTAACCTGATGGGTTTATATAATAGTACAGTTTTTCTAGTATTAAGAGTAGATTATTTGTTAGCTTATGCACAAATGGTCATAGACATGTGGTGGTGTTTACGTACATGAGACCAAGAGTTATTCTGCTTTTGCATTTGAAGTTCTGCAAACAGAACCAAGTATTGTTTGCAAAGTGGCATATTCTAGAGTAAGGCATTCCTGCAATCCAGTTTTATGCCATACTGAATGAAATAGAGTAGCCCACAGAAAGTACCCAGGAAGATTATCTGAGAAAATTGCTACTCTTCGAAATCCTCAAAAAACAAAAAGTATTTTAGTAATAAGCACAGGAAGCTTCATAGAAAATCATAATTCCTACATGATAACTGAAAAGTTTCTATAAAGCAAAGGACACTGTTTGTAGGACTAAACAGCAGTGTACAGGTTTGGAAATGATTTTCAGCAACCCTACATCTGACAGAGGGCTAATATCCAAAGTATATAAGAACTCAAGTAGTTAGTCACCAACAAACCAAAAGGCCCAATTAAAAAATGGTATACAGAGCTAAAGAGAGAATTCTCAACAGAAGAAACTCAAATGGTTGAGAAACCCTTAAAGATATGAACTTCATTCATCATCATGAAAATACAAATCAAAATGACCCTGAGATTCCATTTTATATCTATCAGAATGGATAAGATAAAAAAAAAAGTACTCAAAGGACAGCACAAGCTAGTGAGGGTACAGAGCAAGAGGTATAATCTCTTCTCCATTGCTGGTAGGAGTACAAACTTGTACAACCCTGCAAATCAATTTGTCAGTTTCTCAGAAAACTAAAAATAGCTCTACACTACTACTTAGCTATTAAAAACAATGGCATCATGAAATTCACAGGCAAATGGATGGATAGAAAATATCATCCTGAGTGAGGTAACCCACTCACAAAAGAATACACATGGTATGCACTCATTGATAAATGAATATTAATCCAGAAGCTCAGAATATCTGACACAATTCACAGACCACATGAAGCTCAAGAAGAAGGAAAAACAAAGTGTAAATGTTTCAGTCCTTCTTAGAAGGGGGAACACAATACTTATGAGAAGAAATATGGAGACAAAATGTGGAGTAGAGACTAATGGAAAGGCCATCCAGAGATAGCCCACCTGGGGATCCATCCCATATACAGTCATCAAACTCAGACACTATTGTGGATGCCAAGAAGTGCTTGCTGACAGGAGCCTGATACAGCTGTCTCCTGAGAGGCTCTGCCAGAACCTAACAAATACAGAGGCGGATGATCACATACACCATTGGACTGAGCACAGGGTCCCCAACTGAACAGTTAGAGAAAGGACTGAAGGAGCTGAAGGGGCTTGCAATTCATAGGAAGAACAACAATTTCAACCAAACAGACCTCCCAGAGCTCCCAGGGACTAAACTACCAACCAAAGAGTACACATGGCTCCAGCTGCATAAGTAGCAGAGGATAGCCTTGCTGGGCATGTATCAATGGGAGGAGAGGCCCTTGGTACTGGAAAGGCTAGAGGCCCCAGTGTAGGGCAATGCCAGGGCAGGGAGGTGGGAGTGGATGGGTGGGGGGCACCTGCATAGAGCAGGGGGAGGAGCGATGGATAGGGGGTTTCAGGGGAGAAACTGGGAAAGGAGATACCATTTGAAATTTAAATAAAGAAAATATCCAATAAAATAAATAAAAATAAATAATAAAAACCTTAGAAAGTAAGAAAAACACCCAAAACAAACAAACAAACAACAACAACAAAAAAAAAAAAAACCCAAATAGTTCTAACTAAAGACCAAGCTATACCACTTCTGGGCATACACCAAAAAATGCTCCACAATACCTCAAGGGCATATGCTCCACTATATCCATGGCAGATCTTTGTTAATAGCCAGAAACTGGAAGCAACCCAGATGCCCCTCAACTGAATAAGGAACGCCCAAAATGTAATTCATTTGCACAATAGACTACTAATCAGCTATTAAAAACAAGGACATCACACAATTTACAGACAAATGGATGTAACTAGAAAATATCATCCTAAGTGAGGTAACCCAGACCCAGAAGGACATGCGTGGTATAAATATATGCACTTATAAATAGATAGCCGCAATCTACATATCCAAAGAAGCTAACAAGACTGGCAGTGGTGGCGCACGCCTTTAATCCCAGCACTTGGGAGGCAGAGGCAGGTGGATTTCTGAGTTCGAGGCCAGCCTGGTCTACAGAGTGAGTTCCAGGACAGCCAGGGCTACACAGAGAAACCCTGTCTTGAAACCCCCCCCCCAAAAAAAAAGAAGCTAACAAGAAAGAAGGCTCAAACAATGATGTTTGAATTTTACTTAGAAGGGGGAATAGGATAGGCATGGGAGGCAGAGGGAGGATGGTACTGGGTATAAGAGTGGATAGGAAGAATTGTGGTAGGTCAGGATCAGATTTGTGGAAAGACAGGAGAGAGGGCCAGGGAAATGAATGAAACTTAGAGGCTCGGAAATGGCATTGGGGAGTACCTACAGGGCTTCCCAGAGACCTGGGATGGGGGATGCTCCCAAGAGTCTACAGGGGTGATTTATCTGAGGCTCCTAGCAGTGGGGATATGGAACTTGAAATTGCCACTTAATGTAGCCTGTCAGAACCCCCAAGGTAAGGAGAACACCAACCTACCTCAAAATGCTTGACTTTATTACACAATTGAATACTACTCTGCAATTAAAAACAATGAATTCACGAAATTCCTAGGCAAATGGTCAGAACTTGAAAATATCATCCTTAATGAGGTAATCCAATCACAAAAGAACACACATGGTATGCAGTCACTGATAAGGGGATATTGACCCAGAATCTCGGAATACCCTAGACACAATCCGCATATCAATTGATTTCCAAGAAGATGGAAGGAGAGACCCCTGGTCCTGGAAAGACTGGATGTAGGGGAACGCCAGGACAGAGAAGCGAGAGGGGGTTGAATGGGGAAAAGAGGGAGGGAAGGGGGCTTATGGAACTTTCGGGGAGGGAGGAAATGGGAAAGGTGAAATGATTTGGAATGTAAATAAAAAAACTTAGAAAAAAAATGTGCCCCATCTACAAAAAATGCAGGGACAAAGATGGAGCCAGTACTAAGGGAATGGCAAACCCGTAGTTTAAGTGGAACAACTTGAGACCCATCCATGGGGCAAGCACCAGTCCCTGACACTATTAATGATACACTATTATTCTTGCAGACAGAAGTCTAGTTTAGCTGTCCTCTGAGAGGCTCCACCAAGCAGTTTAAAGAAACAGATATAGATAAATAGCTAGACATTGGACGGAGTTGCGGCAGTATTATGGAAGAATTGGAGGAAGGATTGAGGGCCATGGAGGGGCTGGGAACTCCATGAGAAGACAAACTGAGTCAGCTAACCTGGACTTTCAGAGACTCAACAACTAACAAAAGAGTGTACAGAGGTGCATGGTTTGAACCTAGGCACTCTGAACATGTGAAGTAGTTTTGTAGTTTGGTCTTCATGCAAGTCCTCCAAAACTTGGAGTAGGTGCGGTCTCTAAATCTGTTACCTGCTTGTGGATTCCTTTCCCTTAACGGAGCAGCCTTGTCTGGCTTAAGTAGGAAAAGATGCACATTGTCCAGCAGAGATTTAATGTGCCAGAATGGGGTGATATCCAGAGAAGCCTCTAACCTCTCAAAGCAGAAGAGGAGGGGAAGATAGGGCAAGCCTTAGTTAGTGGCCATTAGAATGGGCCACAGAGTTTGGGATGTAAACTGAAAAATACAGTAACTAATTAATAGGAAAAAAATTCTAAATATTTGCCAATTTCCTGTAGTTTAACTGTATTTCTTCATACCTCATAACTTTTTTCTTGGGATGGATGTAACGTTCTTCCCAGTGTTATGTAAACAAGTATTAAAGAGCAAGAATTTGCAACATATAAATTATTGGTTCATATCACAGCTCATCTATCATCTAAGCATATCTTAAAGTGACATTTGATTGAAATAACTAATCCAATCTTTTGAAGCAAATTATTTTATTTAGTTTATACTTTTTCTGAAAAATTAAGGATAAAATTGGATCACAAAATGAGACATATGAAATAAAGTATGATTATGTATCAAAATGATGTGAGAAAAGACTACTTTTTGCTTATGTTTTTGTACTTATTCACAAATTTTATGAAAATTAAGCAAAATTAGGAGCTATAATATCATATTCCTAATGAAAGTAACATTTACTACAATGTCAACATGAAGATTTAGATATATAGTATCAGCAATATATAAGAATGTTACTCTCATTCTGTTAATTCATTAAGTATTCAAAGTTTATTGAATGCCAAGCAATGCTGAAAAGTGTGCTAAGCTCTGATTTGCCCTTGGTCTTTATTTTTCGTCATTTAGGTTTTATTTGACATCAAAATGTATGGTATGACACAAAAATGCAAACACATACTATTAATAAAATGAAATTTCAGCAGAGTAATGAGCCAGTAATAAGTGGAACATCTAGTTCACTTTTCCACAGGAAATGTCTGGTACATTCATTCAGCTTGATAAAATGTGCTTGCTGTAGTTTCATACATTTTCTTCACATCTGCAAATTCAGCAGTTATTATCTGATGTCCCTTGATTTACAGAAGAGCCTAGTCATGACATTGTGGTAAAAAGAAATTTGTTCATTTTTTTAAAAGTAACATTGTATATCTTTAATGCTAACATGTCATTTGAAGTCATGTAATTACCATATCCAGTAAATCATGATCTTTTACTAAGGCACTTTTCTGTTCTCTGTGTAAAAACAATTTTCGAGAAATATGTTTCACCTCTTAGTAAACCCTGCCTCCGCTATTGACGCAAACTAGGCTATTCAAAAAATAATGTGTTTTGTGAAATTCACTGTACAGCATTTATAATGTAGAGCAATTCTATTATCACTGAGCTATTGCAGCTGCATGCTTCCAGAAGTTCTTTTAGAGATACATAGCTATAGTAAAATTTCAAGTTCAGTTTCAATGGAAAAATTTCTCCTTTCAAGGAAAATACTAAACCAATATTTTTCCAAAGTTTATATAAAAAATCAAAGAAGTCAAAAAAATTAAATATCATGAAAGAAATTAAATATCACCATTTATTAGACATTTAAAGGGGAACAAAACCACCTTGTCTCTAGAGACAGTCTTATTTTGGTTATGAGACTAGACTTTAATGGTCAAGACAATTTTTTTGTGCCAAAATAGTCTCTATTTAAATATACACAAGACATAAATAATAAGGGATACTGTATGTATGTTAAAATATTTTAGTGGAAACTTCAATACTATGATTAAAATATAGATCACTAACATATCTCTTGATCTGTAAGATTTAAGAGAAAATATTTTAAAAATCCCTTGTATGATTAAGAAAGCATTATTATAGAAAACCATAGAGTTTTCTTAATAATTAAACATGACTAAGTGATCCCGTTTTACATTCTATTTCTAAAATACATGAATTCTATATATCAGAATCTAGCTTCTATATACATTATAATATTAATACAATTGACAAGTTATGTATATAACTTAAGTGTCTCTAACTAGACAAATACATGAAGAAAATCTGGCTCTGAAACTAGTATATTGTTACATACCTGCAACCCCAGCCAATTAAAAGATGAAGTTGAGCAGAACTAAGAAGCTAGACTCAACAACACAACAAGTTTAATGTAATTGATATCTATACTTGACTCTGTCAAATTATTAAACAAAAGGTATATAAGATGACCCAGTAAAGAGAAATGCAAGGACACTGAGGCAGGAGGGGGTGGGCAGGTGGGAGAGCACCCTCATAGAGGCAGGGGGAGGGGGATGATATAGGGAGGTTGTGGAGGGGAAACTGGGAAGGGGGATAGCATTTGAAATGTAAATAAATAAAATAACCAATAAAATAAGAATGTTATTCAGTATCTAGTAAACAGAAACTTTGTCACTTACAACACCTACATCTCATTTTGCTAAATTAAATGAGCCTGTTAAGGGATAAATATTCTATCTATGTAAGTTATCAAAAACAAATTAATTGACATAAAGGATAGTATATTGAATATCATGATCTAGAGAATAGGGAGAAAGACATATCTATAAATATATGATATTTGCTGTATGAAAAGTAGGTAATTTTAGAATTTATAGTAAAAAATATTAAGTAATGGTGGAGGCATAGTACAATAGAACCTACTATACTACATGAATTGTTTTTGTCAGCTTTAAGGTCTTTTAAGGCAACCATATTGTTTAAATTTCCTAGGTGCAGCTTCCCTGTCTTATATGGAACCCACCATGCACAACATTTCCTCTGATCATTTGGTTCTTACAACATTCCCACTTCTTTTGTCATGATATTCCCTGAGTTTTAGTTGTTGAGATTTTGTTGTAATATATCAAATGGAGATAAGCAATTTACACTCCATTGATTAACTCATTCTCTTTCTGCAATATATCTGTCTGCTGCCAAAAGAAACTTCTATGATGAGTTCAAGAGTTGTACATCTGTGAGTATAATGTTAACTATTATAAATGTAGTTAGAAATTATACTCATTTATAAAGAGATGGCACTAATAAATTTTTCTCGGGTCCATGGTCTAAGCAACCATATTAGTGGGTTAGATATTTGGTATGAGAATTCCCTCCTATTGAAAGTGTATTGGGTCAAACTAGGTAGCAGTTTGTTATCCCCAGAATATAAGTGCCACTGTTACATATTTTGTGGTATCTTGCCATTCTAGTCATTGATGTACCAGCTGGGTAAGAATATATTTTGAATTTTTCCTTCCTATTCTATAAGAGTTATTCCTCATAGAGGAGATTTTTAAAATCATTTGTAACACTTAGAAAATCTTTTAAAAATAAATAATTATTATTATTCTTTATACCACTAAATACAATGTTTATTATATATGCACATACACATACATATACATATACATACATATATCACAGAGTAAAGGGGTGATATCTCTGACATAAGGATCACAGATGGGTTATATCACATCAATACTGAACCAAACACTTATTCTTATAGAGGAAAGCCTGGGACACTTCTGATATTGCTTTAGCTTTGCTTTTATGGCTGTGAAGAGACCTCATGACTACAGCAACTTTGAAAAAGGAAAACATTCAATTGGGGCTGGTTTACAGTTTCAGATTATTAGTCCATTATTAGGAAACATAGCTGATTATAAGCATTCATGGTGCTGAAGAAAGAGCAGAGAATTCTACATCTTGATCCAAAAGGCAAAAAAAAAAATCAACGCTGAGAGTAATTTAAGAACATAAAACCTCAAAGCCCACCTCCATGATGATACACTGTCTCCAACAAGGCTGCTTCCACTCCAAGAAGGAAACATTTCCAAATAATGCCATTCTGTATGGACCAAGCATTTAAATGCATTAGTCTATGGAAGTCATACTTATTCAACCACCACAGACACTGAGACTTAGAAATCCTTAAGTCAAAAATGTAAGGTTCCTATTCTCTAGTATGCCACCTATCACAGTAAGGTAATTCTATAATGCCCCATGACCTCATGTGGCCATTATGTGAATTTGTATGCATATCCATGTTCATAACAGCTACTTATTGTTTTAATCCCAAAATCAACTATATTTTCAGAGTATACAAGTCAGTTAGGCTACAAATTTCTATAATTTCTGGACTTGCCTTGAACATGTTTCATCATTATTGGACGAAATATATGATTCAATATAGCATACTGTTTTCCTGAGTTCACGAATTAATAGAAGGCTGGTATGCTACAATATTTACCTTATATTCTGTATTAGTCAGAGTTATCTAGAACAACAGAATGTACAGATTTTATTGCCTTCTGTAACTAGAAATGAAATTTTTAATAATGATTTACAGGTTGTAGTTTTAGTCCAAAAATGGTTGCCTAACAATGGGCACTCAAAGAACCCAATAGTTGTTCAGTCCATGAGGTTGGATTTCTTGACTGGTCTTCAGAATACTGGTGTATTCTGAGACCAGAGAAAATAGTCTTCTCCTATGAGGAACACACAACGTGACTATCAAATACCAAATGTTCAAATACTGAAAACATATGCATACAGTTAACATTATATTAGCAAATTTCATTTATGAATTTGTGAATATACACACACATACACACACACACACACACACACACACACACACACACACACACACACGCCACATCACGCCCAAGAGGAGGTTAGTCAATTTAGAAGAAAAAGAAAATTAAAACGGTAGGTTGGAGAATTAAACTTTAATTTCAAAATATAAAATTTAAATAGATATAAAGATATAGGTTTTTTTTTACACAAAAGGGTAAAACTAAAAATAGAAAATTAATTATAGAAATCAGGATATTGACCTGTCTTTCTCAGTATAAAATAGAAAGTGGAAAGTATAAAATAGTTTTAGTATAATAAAGTCTGCAAGTCAATATTATTATATATCATCTCATTAAGTAGAATATATAATAAAAATTTACAAAACTTACAATAAGCCAACTAGTTATATAAGTAGCTATAATGTTAGGTTAATTTGTTAATGGCTAACTTTATTTATTTATTAAGAATGAAGGAACCCTGTGGAAGAAGAGGAGAAATGATTATGGGAACCAAAAGGCATGAAGGGGATCAAGAGAACATGGCCCATTAATCACCTCTACAAAGCTTGGTGTTTTTGTGGGAATTCTAACAGTTGAAGCAAGGTTATCTATTACTCTTTTACCTTCTCTTAGGGCTCTTTTCTTCCCATTTTGTTGCCTTGTCCAGCCTCAACATGAGGGCTTTTGCATTGTCTTACTGTTTTGTCCTATTTGCCTTTTCTTGTTTTGTCATGTTTGTTTGTGTTCTCTTGGAGGTCTGCTCTTTTCTAACAGGGAAAAAATAAGACTGGATCTGGGGTAGAGGGTAGGGGGAGTTATGAAGAGTGGAGGGAAGGAAACTGTTGCTGATCTATTATATGAGAAAAGAATCTATTTTCACCATAAGAAAAGAAAAACTTATTTACATATAAAAAAGAATTTTGATGCTTTCTACTCAAGAATGTCATGATAAAGAAGATAGCAATATTTTATTTTAAGATTGAATTAAACAAGCAAACACATTAGCAAATAGTGTGTACACAAAAGACACATTGGATAACAAAATTCAGATAATTTAAATGAAAAACAATCCCAATAAAGCAGCACAGAAAATACTAGGTTTCAAAGGTAAATAATAATAAGTACAAATATTAATTAGTAATTTGATATTTCAGGAAGAAACTATACATTATTGAATACTCATTGTTCATTCTATCAAGAAAGCTTGAAAAACTTTCTTATTATTTTGACAAATTCATCTTAGAAAAAGATGCAAAGAATAATGCTTTAGTTTGCCTTAAATCTATTAAAATTGATAATTACTATAGGATAACCACTGTACAGCATATTTAATTGCACATCTAAAAGGAATAAAGTAGCCAAACATGGTGCTTAAAATAGAGGATTTAAAAAAACCCTGTCAAAATTGTATATGTGGAAACAAAGCAAAGCAAACAAAATTATGTAGTTCTTCTATTAACCAACATGACTTAAGACAAATTATAGACAAATGTCAGAAAATGTTAAAACATGCAACTATTTTCAAGAATAAAGGAACGATCATTAAAATACACTCTACTCTGAAAAACTAAATTTCAGTAAAGTTTAAAAGATAAAATCAAGACAGTATTTTCCTATAAAATTAGATCTAAATTAAGGATTAAGAGAATTTAAATATCAAACATTTATAATTCATATTTATAACCTTGTGTTATATGAAATACTAAAATTATCATTTATTCTAATCAAATTAATTTATCCCTGGGCTGAAATTTGATTCTGAACATTCCATTCAAGAAAAAAGTGATTTATCATTAATAAAATGAATTAATATCAGAAAATTATCTCCATAGGTTCAGAAATAATAATTTCATAAAATTCAAAATGCTTTTACTTTAAAAATTTCCAACAACTGGAATATAAAATGAATGTTTCTCAGCAAAATGCTGCCAATAAATGTCAAGCTAATATAGTCAGCTATTAAAAATTTACTGCATTTCATGTAAAGTATTTATATTGTAAATATGCTTGTTCACAAATTCTGATTAAGATACTGTTGAAAATTCTAACCCTAAGAACGAGGAAAGAGACAAAATAAAGTGTTCCTGAATGGAAAAACATGATGTATAGTTGTCTCTATTTTCCAGAAAACATGAACCTCTACATACAACACCTTCAGGACTCCATCAAAGTTTCAATATGTGATAAGCAAGCATATGAATGCAATAAGTAGCATTTTTATATCCTAACAACAAACTCTGAAATATAAATTAATAAAAAAAAATCTCATTTAAAATTATATTAAGAAAATTAGTCTTATCTATGAATTTGATCAAGTCAATGGAAGTTTCTTCTGCTGAAATATAGAAAATACTCAATGAAAATAAAATTGAAACTGCCACAAACAATGGAAAGTCATCAAACTTTCACAGACTGGTAGACCAGTGCCCTGAAAACATCAGCATGATCTGAATTGATCACCAGGTTCAATGTGATCTCTGTCAAATTCAAGTGTCATTACCTAAAGAAAAAGAAAATTACTATATATATCCTTAACTGGAGAAAACCTGAACAAAACAACAAAACAAGAGACATCACCATAGTATATAAATATAGTATAAAGTTACAAAAATATTGTCATTGTGGGACTAAAATAGAAACAAAGAGAATATCCCGATGCCAGAGATCAGGGCTTCCTAGATTTCCCCACTGTAACAGCTTTGGTCCAATTACATTTTGACCTAGATATTCTAGATTATAAGGGACTAAGCATTCAACCCAACTTTTATATTATTGTTTTAGCCATAAGAGTCCATTTAGGTCTATGTTATGCACATGAGTGTGGTTTCTTGTTTTCAACTTCATTTTTAAAATTCATCCTTAGTTTTGAAACTTTTACATTTGTATTTAAAGATATATGATTGTATCTTCTTCCCATCATCCCCCTAAAAATGCTCCTACATACATTCCAATAGGAGCCCTTCCAATGTTGCATGTGTGTGTGTGTGTGTGTTGTGTGTGTGTGTGTGTTGTGTGTATGTGTGTGTGTTTACTCACTAAGTTCAGTCAGGTTACTAATCATACATAAGCATAGATCAAGTCATAGGGCTTTGGGAAATCTAGCAAGTACCACGTCCTCAACAAAGGATTACTCAATGATTATTCAACTCCCCCAAATTATCCACTGACAATAGATCTTTAATGAGAGGTGAGGTCAGGAGATGTTTTACCACATCTGTGCAGAAATTTTGGTTGACTTTCCCTTGTGTAGGTCACGTGCTGGTAACCACAACTGATATGAGATCATGATTCCAATGCCTTGCCACGAGGTGGTGAGAACACAGTGTTCAACAGCATTCCTCCACCACTTTCATTCTTACTGTATTCTAATTCATGGTGTTCCCTGACCTAATTGTTGGAGGGAGGTTAATAGACATGGTCCTTAAGTCTGAGCATTCAGTTTCTGACTCTGAGCACTTTGGACATACATATATGCATTGACTGCTTGTACATTAGAAGAAGAAATTTCTGTGACCAACATTTAAAGCAATCCAGTTCTGTAAGTACAAATATACATACTACAAAAGGCAATTTGACAATGTGAACATTTAGCAATGTGATAAATCTTTCATTCTAGTGATTAGGACATTCTCAGGTGTAGTCTATTAAATAGGATTACTGTATTATACATGGAATCTCCTTCTGTAGAAATATTT
Organism: Tokudaia tokunoshimensis; assembly: GCA_036184795.1. Classification (NCBI taxonomy): domain Eukaryota; kingdom Metazoa; phylum Chordata; class Mammalia; order Rodentia; family Muridae; genus Tokudaia; species Tokudaia tokunoshimensis. The sequence goes on along the minus strand of BTHU01000013.1, from coordinate 52,447,736 downwards.
TAGTTATGAAATTCATTTGAAGTCTTATAGCTTTGCATTGTTTTATCTCATTAACCAATTCTAATAGGCTGAGAACTCTTAATTGAGAACGGGAACCCCAATGTGATGTAGGGAACACAAAATATACTGCACTTGGATATATAATTCATTAAAAAGACACACTCGACTCAAAATTAAGTATACTTGGAACTCAATTTCATTTGGTCCATATGTATTTTTTTATTTCTTTTAGCTTATTTTTTATTCTTTTGTCCATCCATGTCTTTTGGAGCAACTCCTCTCCCTGTAATTATGAACATAGATGCATTGCTCAATAGCTTTACACATCACATGGTGATTATCATAAGCAAGCTTTTAGGATTTTGTGAGAGAAACCTTTGATAGGTTCACAAAACTATGCTGTGATCACTCTATATAAAAGTTTCAAATTCATTTCAGAATTCTATATATTACTGAACTTGTTTCATACTCTTTGCACTCCTGTTTATTAGGGATGTATTGGTTCATGATTACCATATCCATGTCCTTACACTGAACAAAATACAGACATGAAGTCAAATCAAATCAACTTATGATTTTATCTTGATAATAAAAGTGACAAAATATGAAGGAAACATTTGTGATGTGTGGTTTGGGGCAATAAGGGAAGAACTCTCTGATACAGTGACGTTTTCTTTAAAAACTGAAGAAAATTGTGAGCATATGGCTTCCCATATGGCAAGAGTGGGAAGAGACAAGGGCAGTCTTTCAAATAACAAGCAACATTCCAACTTGTTCTGGAAGATTCTAAAATAATAGATAGAACATGCCAATTTATATCACTTTTACTTTTTCTTCTTTGAAATTGAAGCATTTAGACTGTGGCAAAAATATTCAAATTTTGCATTTAAATTTAAATAGCAGAAATACACATTATTTATCTTCAAAATTTTTGAAGAAAGTTATTGATAAATAAGTTTGAAATGATACTTAAATATCAGCCCAGTTTATTTTTACTACTAAAAGTTAAATACCTGTTAAAATTATAAAATCAAAGTAAAGGTCAAAGACATACCTTTAATAAAATTTTATTATATCCTAGCAATATTTCTTGTTTTAAACTATGTATATGCTACTTTAGTATCAGAAATGTTTTCAATATAGGCATAAAGTCCTGTGTAATTGTATAATAATTACAATTAGTAACTATTATGTTAGTTTTTGTATAAATATTATATTTTCATGTAAAGATAAATTGCATTTTATTTTTTAATTTATTCTCTCATATATTACATTTTGAGTGCAATTTCCCTTCCCTCCTCTTCTCACAGTCTCCCCTCCACCACCTACCCCTGCCCATTTATTCCTTCTCTGTTTTCCTTTAGAAAAGGGCAGGCCTTACAGAAATATCAACCATAATTATCATATCGAATAGGAATAGAATTAGGTACATCCCCTCATATTAAAACTGGACAAGACAACCCAGTAGGAGAGCAAAGTTCCCAAAAGCAAGTTAAAAGTTCCACAGAAACACCAAATTACAAAACAGGATGGAGTAACCATTCTAATATATGAAGAAATAGACTTTTTTTTTATTTTATTTTTTTAATTTACATTCCAAATCACTTCCCCTTTCCCGTTTCCTCCCTCCCCGAAAGTCCCATAAGCCCCCTTCCCTCCCTCTTTTCTCCATTCACCCCCTCTCGTTACTCTGTCCTGGCGTTCCCCTACATCCAGTCTTTCCAGGACCAGGGGTCTCTCCTTCCATCTTTTTAGAAATCTATTGATATGCTGATTGTGTCTAGGGTATTCCGAGATTCTGGGTCAATATCCCCTTATCAGTGACTGCATACCATGTGTGTTCTTTTGTGATTGGGTTACCTCACTAAGGATGATATTTTCAAGTTCTGACCATTTGCCTAGGAATTTCGTGAATTCACCAAAATTAATGAGAAGAGATGGGGAAGAACACTTCATACTCATCAAAGGAAATCTATCCAAATGATGTCTTATTTCTGAATATTTATGCCCCAAACAAAAAGGGCACATTTGTAAAAGAAAGATTATTAAGGCTTAAATCACACATTAAACCCCATACATTAATATTAGTTGGGTCATCAAATCATTTCATTTTACATAAATTGAGTCAGGGATCAAAATATAGGTACTCCTTTAATCTCAAGCCCTCATTCTTTTTACATTGATAAAGAACTGGCTACATTGTTAGGGCTAAATCAACCACAATACTGGGCATTGATTTTCCTCTTTAGAATAAATATGCTTTTCTGCTTCAGCAGTAACATGATGGCAGGTGCCCCTAACCTCTTCAACTACAGAGAATCATTGGTATAACTTGGCCACAGTGCATATAAAATTTTGTTTCAAGGGGATCCTTATATTCATTAATATTTGCTTATACAGAATTCATTAGAAACCCATATCACACTTAAAGATAGTACACTGATGAGATGAGATGCACTGGGGATTCCTTAGATAGTTTTGACTTACAATTGTTTAGTTTTGAAGTTATCGAAGTGATACAGATACTACATTCATTTGGTTTAAATTATATATGTGACCAAAACATGATTTTGTGCCCAATGCATATAAGTGAGTACTATACATCAAACAAAACAAAGCCATTTAAAATAAACCTTGACAATTAGTAACATCACAGGCATGCAACTTCTTTGTAATTGTTTAACGATTGAATTATGGTTTCAATATAAAATGTGCTCCCTCTATCTCAAATGCCTGAACCAGCCAGTAGTACTGTTTTGGAAAGTTATGGAAATTTACCAGCTAGGGCCTTGTTGTTGCAGGGCCTCACACATTTATTAACTGTTTTATCTACTTAAATACTAATTTGTTAAAGACTAATTTTTCTATATTATATTTCATATATCCTAAACTATTATTTAAATATCATTATTTAACAACTATTTAATAATATATTTAAGCATTTTATTCCTTAATCTGCATTAATAACTGTTGATTGTATATTAATATTTTCACCATATAAAATCATATTATGTTAAAATATTTTATTGAATATACTTCTTCCAATTTGATGTCTATTTCTATTGCTAATTTTTTCTTACAAAGCCAGTCCATAATAAATTGAGTAAGAAAATGTAGCCATTTTCTTTATTTTGTTCATGATCTTGGTGTAAATCCTTTTTTCCTTTTTCTTTTCAGATTTGCTTTTTGTCAATTTTGTATATTTATTTTTGAGGTATAATCTTTCTACTCTATTTTTCCATTTACAACTAGAACTATTAAATATTTTAATTTGATTCATATTAAATGTTGTTCAGCACACATAATCATTGATTCCTAATTCTTTTGATGTTATCTGTAGGTTTTAGTCTTGTAAATCTCCAGTTAATCTTTAATCCTTAGAAAAAATAGGATTTTTGTCTAAATTTCTCTTTTATTTCTCCAGATGAAATAATTAGATGAGAAGAGTACCCAAGATGTGTGAATACAGCTATGTGAATACACAGCTTGGGCTAAGCCTAGAGTTTCCTTCTCTCTTTTAACTTCCCTTAGACCTGGACCTCAAAGCCATCTAATTTTCCAAGCTGAATGATTTGATCTGGCTTTTCTGTTTCTAACTGGATTGTTCTGCATGGTCTCAAACTAACTTTGGCAGTATGTTCTAATCTTCTGACTCCTCCTGATTCTCTAGCTAGATCTATTTTCACCTGCATCTAGCTTGTTCTCTCTGTAACCTAGGTGTGTAAAACTGCCATACACACACACACACCAGTCACCCATCACCCCACTTCTTGTCTCTTCAGCTATTTTCATGTAGCCTTTCTTTCTCTGCTGTTCTCCTGTTAGTTGGTTATATCCATTCTCTAAGTCAGTGTGACAAATCATTTTCTGATTCGTGACTTTGTCTTCCCTTGTCACTTTCAAATGTGACTGTTTTCTCATACACTATAAACTTAGCTTCATTGTTAAGGGTTAAAGTTGTGTACTAAGGTTATGTCTGCATTCCAGGCAGATCATATGTTTGGATATGATCCCTTGCCAGAGCAGCCATGTTACTACATTAAAATTCCACTAGATTTTTGGTTGGTGCACATTATTCTAACTTGCTTAATATTCTTTTTTTTTCTAAGTTTTTTTTAATTTACATTCAAAATCATTTCCCCTTTCCTGTTTCCTCCCTCCCCGAAAGTCCCGTAAGCCCCCTTCCCTCCCTTTTTTCCCCATTCAACCCCCTCTCGCTTCTCTGTCCTGGCATTCCCCTATATCCAGTCTTTCCAGGACCAGGGGTCTCTCCTTCCATCTTCTTGGAAATGTATTAATATGCAAATTGTGTCCAGGGTATTCCGAGATTCTGGGTTAATATCCCCTTATCAGTGACTGCATACCATGTGTGTTCTTTTGTGATTCGGTTACCTCACTAAGGATGATATTTTCCAGTTCTGACCATTTGCCTAGGAATTTCGTGAATTCATTGTTTTTAATTGCAGAGTAGTATTCCATTGTGTAAATATACCACTTCTTCTGAATCCATTCCTCCGTTGAGGGACATCTGGGTTCTTTCCAGCTTCTGGCTATTATAAATAAGGCTGCTATGAACATAGTGGAGCATGTGTCTTTATTGCATGCAGGTAAAGCCTCTGGGTATATGCCCAGGAGTGGTATAACAGGATCCTCTGGGAGTGTCATGCCCAGTTTTCTGAGGAACCGCCAGACTGCTTTCCAGAGTGGTTGTACCAGCTTGCAATTCCACCAGCAGTGGAGGAGTGTTCCTCTTTCTCCACATCCTCGCCAACAACTGCTCTCTCATGTTTTTGATCTTAGCCATTCTGACTGGTGTAAGATGGAATCTCAGGGTTGTTTTGATTTGCTTTTCCCTAATGACTAAGGATGATGAACATATCTTTAGGTGCTTCTCAGCCATTAGATATTCTTCAGGTGAGAACTCTTTCTTTAGCTCTGTACCCCATTTTTTAATAGGGTTATTAGGCTCTCTGGAGTTTAACTTCTTGAGTTCTTTGTATATATTGGATATTAGCCCTCTGTTGGATGTAGGGTTGGTAAAGATCATTTCCCAGTTAGTAGGTTGCCGCTTTGTCTTTTTGACAGTGTCTTTTGCCTTGCAAAACTTTGTAATTTAATGAGGTCCCATTTGTCTATTCTTGATCTTAGAGCATAAGCTATTGGAGTTCGATTCAGGAAATTCTCCCTTGTGCCCATATGTTCAAGGTTCTTCCCTAGTTTCCTTTCTATTAGTTTCAGTGTGTCTGGTTTTATGTGGAGGTCCTTGATCCACATTATTCTAACTTGCTTAATATTCTATGATTGAAATTATTTGTTATTCTACCTTTCCGATTTAATATTAAAAATACTGAAAAATGACTATGATTTTGTCTATTTACTTTGTAACTTTCACCATGAATTATTCACATTTTTCATAAAAAACTTTAATGATTTCTTAACTTTTATTGTTTGACCTTCAAAGGTGATTGATAGCCTTGTAACTAGTCTTCTACAAATTTTCATTATATGAATTATGATTCAATTTAGCAAGTATTTAGCCTTTGTTAACAATGCATTTCTACCAAGATTAAATAGTCATTAAATTCAGAGTTTTTGATTCAATTTATTTACTTTTTTTTTCAGCTTTCCTTCAATGTTTTAAACATTAGTTAATTAACTTTTCCATTATGTTGTCCTATACATAAACATGATCACCTCACATGGCTTAATACTTTTCAAGCAATAACATAATTTTTAGGTATTAAATTGAAGTTCTAATTTTAATAGAAATTTAATATGAGCCTATATTTACTGTGACATCGTACAAAGCTCCTTTTCATTTCTAGAGGAAATATAAATGGAAAGCAACCTGAAGGAGGCATATAAAGTCAAACACCACAGAAAAGATAACATTTAAAACTCTCATTTCCTTGACTATTCCATTAGGTCTTAGATCTTTGGCTTAATAGATTTTGAAAGCTTTTACTTCCTACAAAAGAAAAATATCTCTACTTAAATGTCTTAAAAAAAATAATAAGTCATCAAAAATTCTGGTGAAGGATTCCGGAGGTGAAACAGTACATCAGAGAAGTAGGTACACAAATGAGATGAAGTCAGGAGTGGTAATCAACCCATATTAAATATTTATGAAAGCCCTATATAGAAAATTCTACTTTATAATATAGTCTAAAAAATGAAAATACAAGATTTCAAAAGGAGGAAAGTTTGGAAAGAATACATTTCTTTAGAAAGGCATTAATCTATTCATGAAAACTCCAAATATATAACACAAATATCTGCCGCATAGCCCCCTGAATTGCCATAGATTTAGCATAGACTATCGGCCCTACTGATTAACCATTGCAAAATATATTAGCAACATACCCAAGTAGCTCAGATATAAACTCTAACATGTGTTCTATTTTCCCTTTTAAGGAAATGATTCTTTTCCATATAATATATCCAGATTATAGTTTCCGCGTCTTCTACATATGCCAGATTCTCCCCATCTCCCCTCCCATTGGCATCCACCCATTTTCTGTTTCTCATTACAGTAGAACAGAATTCTAATAGATAACAACAATAACCGGGCGGTGGTGGCGCACGCCTTTAATCCCAGCACTTGGGAGGCAGAGGCAGAAGGATTTCTGAGTTCGAGGCCAGCCTGGTCTACAAAGTGAGTTCCAGGACAGCCAGGGCTACACAGAAAAACCCTGTCTCGAAAATCCTAAAAAAAAAAATATATATATATATATAACAAAATAAATATACTAAGATAAAACAAAATCTCACATTATAGCTGGGCAAAGAAAATCAAGAGATGGTAAAGAACCCAAGCAAAGGCAAAAAATCAGAGACTTACTTGTTAGCACACTCAGGAGACCCATTAAAAGACTAAACTGAAAGGTTTAATATATACACAGAGGACCTGGTGCCGACCAGTGTAGGTCCTGTGCTCACTCATTCAATCTCTGTGAGTTTTTATGAGCTTTAATCAGTTGATTTAGAGACTTATTCTCCAGATATTCCCCATTTCCTCTGGTTCTTGTACTCTTTCTTCCCTTTCTTCTGTAGAGTTTCCTGAACTCTGAGGTGAGGAATTTGATGGAAAGGTCCAGTTTAGAGTCTTGATATGGTCAAAACCCTTTCTCTCTCTCTCTCTCTCTCTCTCTCTCTCTCTCTCTCTCTCTTTCTCTCTCTCTCTCGCTCTCTCTCCCTCTTCTCTTTCCATAATGCCCAATGGTTTCATTTTTGTTGCCAAACTGTTTTTACTTATTTTTAACAGGTCTTAGGCCAAACAAGATATAATTGTATAGTTGAGCATGACAATACAAGGTAAATTCACTGTCTGGTGAAGTTTATAAGAGAGTTATGAGAAGCTAGTATTCTATTCTATTAGGAACTTTCTCCTATACACAGGTAAATAGCACACTTTCTTTATAGGCTTTATGCATCATTATTTGGTATCAATTGCTTTCCTAATAAAAGATTGTGCTAGCTTCAATAAATCACTGATTGCATTTTTTTTACAGAGGCTGCATTTAATTGTCCATTACATAAGTGGATGTGTGGTAGACAATACAAAGTCCTATTCTGAGGTAAGACATCTATACTCTGAGTATGTAAGATGTTTGCTAATTATGTCTTCAGATTCTAAACAACAAAAGTGAGAAAGTATATTAACATCTCAAGTTCAATCCAGAAAGACAAACTTAAGCCTTCCTGATAATACTGGGATTAAGGTATATGTTCACCTATTAACATATTTCTAATTGTTGACTTGGTTGGTTGCCTGAAACCAGGATTCAGTGCTTGCATGTGCTAAACAGAATATAGAAGCTTGGCAAAAGTTTGTTGTGTTAATTAAATAAATTAAAGTTTAGAAAGCTAAAACCATTAGAGTGGATTTGTCCTGTAAGTTACAGAAACCTCCCTACTGTCAATATCTATCATGTCTCAATCTAGAGAATGCACAGAACACTTCCTTCCCAGAGATATTTAGCAATGAGCTAGTAAAAAGGCCAAAGCTGTCACTAAGAAGCTAATGGTGCATCTTGTAATGTATTTTAAAGTACCACATGGAAATATGTTTTCTTTTATTTCTTCATTATGCCTGTGTCATATATCACATTTGAATGAGCATATCCCACATTGAATGTAAATTGATGATGCTTACTCATCAATTAACAGTTCTGTGATTCAAGAAACCTAGAGGAAGAAAGAGCTCTACATACAACTTTGGCTCTTTTCACCACCAATATACTCCATTTAAATAAATTAGTTTCTTATATTCAGCAATACTATTTAAAGCATTAGGCATGTTGGAAAACTCTGCCACTTAATGTCACAGTCCACCATGTCTGGATAGCTCCTCTGAGAATTCCCTTTTCCAGGAGACTTTCCCCTTCTTTGACCTTATGTGGGGAGTCCAACCCCACCTTCTACCTGAAGAAAGTCACAACATTCTTGGAAAACCTACAGGTTGAATTTTTCTCCTCCTCCACCCCACTCATAAGTGGTAAGGACAGAATTCCTAGAATGTCTCTCCATGCAAATGAGGCATTCCCTATACTTTAAACTGTGGCCAACGATTTACATTTTTCCTGAAAACTCATTCTCACTCTTCAGTGTTCAAATATAGCCTTTGTTCACCCCCAAATAAAGTGTATGTGCACAAGGCATGATAATAAAGATCATCAGAGTAACCCCCCACACACCTCACCCCACCACCCAAACCCCTGCACTCACTCGCAGACTCAGCCAGAAGAGTTCTGCGCTCCATTTCATCCTTCCACTGACACTTTCATCTGGACACTCTGAGGAAGAAATCACAGAGCAGAACCACAGCTGTAGAACAAAATTAAAAGCATAAACATGAAACCACACTGGCATATACAAATAAAAATTACAGTGAACACATTTAAGGAGTTTGAAGAAGAAGGAGGAGGAAGAGGAGGAGGAGGAGCAGGAAGAGGATGAGAAAGAAGAAGAAGAAGAAAAAGAAGAAGAAGAAGAAGAAGAAGAAGAAGAAGAAGAAGAAGAAGAAGAAGAAGAAGAAGAAGAAGAAGAAGAAGAAGAAGAAGAAGCATACATGCATACATTCACCTGCTGAAGAAAACTACAATCCTTTGGAAAAAATATTCTCTTTCTCATTTTCACTAAATTTAAATCATCATTTATACTTAGTGGTTATCCTGTGTGTATATCATGGTTTAATGGCTTTTACCATTTATGTTACCTGCATGGACTATGGAAAATAATTTAGTTAGGATATTTGTAGAATGATTAGTTAAGCGAGGATTCAGAGAGATAGTTGAGATCAAAAGGAAAAGAGATGGAGATGCAATCTCTATTAACTATGGTGAGAATGAGGTACATAACTAAGGTCGGATACAGACTTAATAAGGAGTAAAGACATGAAAATAAAATAGACCATATGAACCCATTATAATAAACAATATAACTAATTAATCAAATTATACAAGGAAAGTATTTAATTTTTGTAAATTGCTAATATGTGTTTCCTTTTAATAATAAAAGAAATGGAAGAATGATATTTTGGAAGGAGTAGATTATATTATTTCCATACATTTTATGATTATGTTTCAAATTTTATTATGGTACTTTAACTAGACTTTACTACTCAACATATTTTAGTACACACACACACACACACACACACACACACACACACACACACACACACAGGTATGTCCTCTATAATTGTTAGATCATTTTACGCACCCCCCTTCTTCCCTCCAATACCATTCATTTCCCCAATTGGGATGGTTTGAATATGGTTTGCCCAGGGAGTGGCACTACTAGAAGGCATGCCTTGTTAGAGTAGGTGTGGCCTTGTTGGAGGAAGTGTGTCAATGTGGGAGTGGACAGTGAGACCCTCCTTCTAACCATAGGAGCCAGTTTTCTCCTAGATGCCTTTGGAACAAGAGGTATAATTCTCAGCTCCTCAAGCACCATGCCTGCCTTGTTGCTGTCATGTCCCACATAACGATAATGGACTGAATCTTGGAACTTGTAAGCAAGCCCCAATTAAACATCATTTGGTCATGATGTCTCTTCACAGCAATAAAAACCTAATATATCAACTCTTGCTCTTTCTCAAGTTTATGCCCTCATTTTCTTTTATTAATTATTGGTATGTACTTGTTTTTGTATGTGTGTGTGTTCCTCAATACATTAATACACTCTGCTCTACCTGTTTAATTCTAAATGCATTTTCAGGGTTACTCATATGGTATGGGTGACAGCATAGTGTGATTTTCATAGGCACAACTATTCCCCCACTCTCAGCATCCCTTGGTCACAAGAATTCCTCTGGTTAGAGTTGCCTACATTTTTTACTGCATGTTTTGGCTATTATCAATGTATCAAAATATAGAAAAAAATTTCAAGACAGGCATATAAAAATGGAACTCTATATTCTCAGGAAACAATAAAAATATTTAACAGTGGTATTATATGGAATTAAAAGAGTCTCCACAGCAAAATCAATAGTTAACAGAAGGAAAAGGCATGTTAGTTAATTGGGAAAATCTTTGCCACTTATTAATCTAAGAGGTATTTAGGGAATGTAATCATAGCATATCATCAATTTATAGGGAATTATTATCATGGCAGGAAGTGCTGCAGCTTGCAGCCAGGAATGATGGTGGAATTCATTGAGAGCTTTCTTTCTTGATCTGCAGGCAGGGAGGGAGAGGGGATTGAGAACAAACCTGGCATGGCTCAAAGTTTATTCACAGTAACACACCTATTCAAACGAGGATACTAGCCTTAATTTTCCCCAAACACACATACACACATACACATTTAATAATTTTCAGTATTTATTTATAATTACAAATACCTTAAAATTTTTTAAGTTATATAGAAAATAAATATAGTTATTCCTCAATATCTAAAAGAATTTGATCAAAGACTAGTTTAGATAAACCAAATCCAAATAAATTTATCTTATAAAAATTAACACTAGATTAATTCTAGATTACTGTTCTTGTAATAAATAACTCTATATTTGTATTTAGTAAGTACATGCTGTATTTTATGGCTTTCCAGAATAATTACAAGGAAATTCCTGTCAATGCTTAAAGAAGATTTGACTGAAATTTAATAAGTGTTTAGATTTTAAACCTGTTAGTATTTAATAATACTTTTACAATTATTTTTAAAAGCATTTTAAATTTAATTTCTAGTAATTTCGAACATGGAGGCAATGCATTGCGAAGGTATTCATTACCCTGCCGTCTTTTATCATCCTTTACTTGTACAAATCCCTTTCTTGTTCCCAACTAATATGACTCACACTTTCATGTCTAATGTTTTATGCATATCTTGTGTGGATAATCATAACTGCTGCATGCTCATGATTACATCAATCTTGTATTTAGAAGACAGAATATCATAAGAATCCTCTCTATCCTGCATCTCTTCATATTTCTGATGCCTTTGTGTGATGTTCCCTGAATCCTGTAGGGGCAGATGCCTATTTACATCTGCACACTCAACGAGGATTTATTCTCAGACATTTGACCAGTTCAATGTATCTGTATAAAGAAGACTTCACTGCAAAGAAGCATCCCTGGCCAAGGCAAAGAGCAGCATTAGTCTAGAGGTTTATATAAGTATGCAAGAGGTAAGTTTCCTCTATAACTATTTAACATTTTCAGCAATAATTTCTGCCCCAGGGTACAGGGTGTTCCATCCACAGGATTTTGCTGTTGGTGTCTGCTTAGTTGATTTTTCTATTGCTGTGAGGAGAAGACATGGCTAAGGCAACTAAAATGAAGGGGAAAATATTATAATTAGTTAAAATACAATATCAAAAATAAGCCATTGAAATTAAGCATTTGATTGAGAACTTGCTTACAGTTCCAGAGTGTGAGTCTGTGATCATTATCATGTGAAGCAAGGCAATAGGTCAGCACTGAAGCAACAGCTGAGAGATCACATATTGAGGCAACAGCCATTAGGCAGAGAGTCACACATGGGATAGTGGGAAGGTATCATTTTTTGAAACTTTAAAGCTTATATAACCTAATCTTGCCTAAATAGCACTATCCACTAGGTACCAAACTTTCAAATACATGAACATAGGGGTGTTATTTTTCAGTCAAACCACTACACTAGAATATTTGCGTACTAGAATTCTGTACTTTAGAATAGTGTACAACTAGAATATGAATTGGTTATTTGTTGTATGAAAGCTGGCCTCCAATACAGTTGTAAACTCATTGCTTTCTCCACCCTGAAACATTCATATCAGTATTGTATCAGTGGGGACATCTTGCTTAGACAGGTTGGTATTGTGGTTTCCAGATTCACTGCTAGGTAGGACCATTAGTCGTTTTCTATTCACCAGCTACTTCATATAGCACCTTCCAGCCTAGGCAGCATGATGGAAGCAAGCTTTTGAAGATTTTACATAGTTCCTCCTAGTATAGTCTATCTACTTTGTGCCAATCATGAGATGGAAAGTCGTTTACATCATACATCCTTAACACAGTAATATTCTGTTTATCCCACATGATATGTCACCATGGACTGAACATTTTGAAACCTCTGAAGCATGAGGCAAAATAAATTTTCCCCTTTTAATTCATTCAAGTATTTTCAAACAGCTATGCAAAAGTAAAGCAATGTCATTATACATATTGTTTCCCTTAAATCCCTGTTGAGCAAGGAAAAGAGGTTCCACCAATACCCAGTAGGGGACTATAATTTTACTTTTAGTAGAAATAACACATGTAATCAGAATTATGCATTGTTGTAGCAAGAACTTGGTTTTCACTCCTGCTATAAATGATTCACTAATGTATGAAATCAAAGTAGTAGAACGTCTGAGTATTGTGTATTCCCTTATGAATAGATCCATGACATTTTAAATGCCTCTTGTTCTCAATGTGAATTCTTGTTTTCAAAACTCTATTCCTCTTGATAAAGCCATGGAACTACACATTGTATCTATCTACTAGATTATACATCAACATGTATAAGACAAAGACAAAATTATTAAATATTACTGGAAAACTGATTCCATCATAGACACATTTTCAAATTTAAAATACTATAATTAGTAAGCACTTGATCTGTGTAACAAGATTCATCTGTGTGGATTCATCTACAAATCCTTCATAAGACAAATACCAGCAGGGAAAATAATGCTTCCATGATCCCACTGAATAGAAGCTACTGAAAAGCTGAATGGGAACAGCAAAGCTTCCTAATTGTGAGTGACTTGTTTGTTGTATCCAACACATTTTCTACATGTACTTTGATGTGCCATTATTCATATTTTGAATGTATGTCAATGTGATAAACTGGACTGACAAATTTTATGTATTCAGCTACACTTCCCCACCCAAAATTTGCATGTATACATGGATTTATATTTCTTAACATAGTTTGAGATTTGGGTTGTTTTTGTTCTAGTTAGTACATTGGTTTAGATACAGACAGAAAGAAGTAGGCACAGTTAACATGCCTGATCCCCTCAGGTGGGTCTTCAAACAAGTTCAGGCAATCAAAATAAAACTAGTGTGCATTATCTTAGTGAGCTTGCAAGCACTTAGGATAATAAGTCCTTTGAATGGCATAATACATTCTATATAATTGTGGTGCTTTATGTTAATGTAATCTTGTTAGAGATTTGTTTTCCATGTTTATATTTTATGTGCACAGAGAGATGCAACTGAGTGATTATATAATTAATGCACCTCATATTTCTTCTATGACTATCCTCAGTTTTATATAAAATCATAGAACTCAGCTATCAACAAATCAAATCCACAAATTCAGTTCTTCATATTCTACTCAACTTCTTCACATTACATATTGTTTATGTTGTTTTCCTGCCCAAACATGACTAAGAAATTTGCATATGTATTTTGAAGAAGCAATTTGTAGCCATGTTTCATGTCTCAATTTAAATCCTCTCTATTAATTTTGTCTTTGAAGATTACATTTCCGTATTTCTAATTTCAGTGGATTTATTTGATTACTCCATTTCTTACAACGTATATTTGAGTTTGCTCCTGATTTTTCAATATCTGAATAGATACATTACTAAACTTTGCTGTATAATTTGTTGTGAATGCAACATGTGTTTCTTTTGTGTAAGTATCTCACTTATTTTCTTTTTTTTTTTTAATTTAATTTTATTTTATTTTTTTAATTTACATTCCAAATCACTTCCCCTTTCCCGTTTCCTCCCTCCCCGAAAGTCCCATAAGCCCCCTTCCCTCCCTCTTTTCTCCGTTCAACCCCCTCTCATTACTCTGTCCTGGCGTTCCCCTACATCCAGTCTTTCCAGGACCAGGGGTCTCTCCTTCCATCTTTTTAGAAATCTATTGATATGCTGATTGTGTCTAGGGTATTCTGAGATTCTGGGTCAATATCCCCTTATCAGTGACTTCATACCATGTGTGATCTTTTGTGATTGGGTTACCTCACTAAGGATGATATTTTCAAGTTCTGACCATTTGCCTAGGAATTTCGTGAATTCATTGTTTTTAATTGCAGAGTAGTATTCCATTGTGTAAATATACCACATCTTCTGAATCCATTCCTCCGTTGAGGGACATCTGGGTTCTTTCCAGCTTCTGGCTATTATAAATAAGGCTGCTCTCACTTATTTTCTATGTTGTCTACTGTATAACCATTGTATACACACAGCAGACACAGAAATGCACACACAAGGGCATGGAAAGAAGGGGCAGGCATGTTTTTTGTTTTTTTTTGCTTGTTTGTTTGTTTGTTTTAGAGTACAGTAGAGTATTCTGTTTCAAGCCCAACTCTTACTGTAGTTCCTTGTTCCTGGCCTCTAGAGATTCCTTTATACATGCCTACAGATTCAATTCTGCATGAAAAGTTGAGGTGCTGTGTTGTGTGAAATATTCCCTGATGTTTTATAGTAGCATAATTTTAAAGCTTTCTAGTTACCAAAATTGCTGGATATTATAGCATTCTGCTTTACCATTAGCTATTCTATCTTATGATATTTTTCTGTTTCTACTTTTCAGAACAACAAATCATCTCAATTTACATTCTGTTTCATTGATTCTAATGTATTATTTTTGACATGCCTCCTTCTTGCAAAGTGTAAATCTTGTACTTTTGCACTGTTTCTTTGGCAGCACTTAATTTTGAATATTTTGTTATTTTCTTTTCATTATAATGATAAAAATATAGGAAGAACCAGAGAAAAAGGGTTTATTTGGGCTCAAGTTTTCAAACATTTCATTTCTTATTCTGTGCTTGCTGAGACAGAAAAATCACAGTACGGAAAATTTAATGAAGCAGGGTTGTTCATCTGAAGACTCCCAGGAAGCAGAAAGACAGGTAGAGTAGCCAGTGACCTGATATACATTTCTGAATCATGCCTCAATAACTCAATCCTCCAACCAGGCCAACCTTCTAGGTTTTACCTTCTCTCAATAATTCATAAAGTTTTTAGTTCATGAAAGGAATAATCCAGTGATGATACGTGAGCCTTCTTGGTCTATTGGATAACTTCACCTGAGCCCATTAGCTAGCAATCAAACTTTAGCATATGAATCTTTCTGAGCACACTATCCATTGAAACTAGAATTAATGGACAAGTCACTCTTTTTTTATTGGATTTGACTTTAGTTATGTGTATCAAAAGCTCTATGCTTTTAAGAAAATATCTATTCATTGATTCTATACTGTAGAAGTTCCTGGATGATAATTTCTGTCTCTAATGATCATGAAAAAATTAACAGCTATATTCCATTGATTTCTTTATAGGGAAAAGAGATTATTTTTCCCACATACTATATCCTGAAAAGAGTTTCCCTCTGTCTAGTCCTTCAGCTTCTCTCTGTCTCCCCTCTCATCCTGATTCACCCATTTTCTGTCTCTCATAAACAAACAGGCATCTGTGGGATAATAGCAAACTAAAATAAAACATAATACAATAGAACAGAAACTAAAATGCCACAACTGGGTAAAACAAAGAGAAGAAAAAGAGCCTAAGAGGAGGCATAAGAAACAAAGTGCCGCTTATTTTCACACTCAGGAATCTTATAAAAGAAGTAAACTGGAAGTGATAGTATACATGCACAGAACCTGTAGGGAAAAGAAATAGGAAAAAATGGATATAAATAATTAAAAGTTTAAAAGTAAATAAATAAATAAATAAATAAACAATGATGAGATAAAATAAAAAATAAGAACCAAGAAACTACAAATATGACTTTGAACTCATTTTCTGTTGGCCATCAACTGCTGGACATGCCTACCCTTAAGAATACCTTGTTTTCCCCAGTAAGAGTCCTTTGAAATACACTAAGTTTTCCTTTGCAAAATATTATAAATTGAAGAATGCTTCTGGTCTAGGGATAGTGTAATGTGTCCACTTTCAGATTCAATATTAGAACACCATCTGGCAAAGACCCATATGACCCCAACACATACTCCCTTAGTCTCTGAGAGTTCATATGCACAACTGAGGGCCTGCTGATCTAGATGGATTTGTTTTCTTGTGTCCTCTAGTGACTTAATTATCTAGCAAATATAGTGGATGATTCAGTCCTTCTTGAAAGGGAGAAGAAAATACTCACAGGAGGAAATATGGAGACCAAGTGTAGAGCAGAGACTGAAGGAAAGGCCATCCAGAGACTGCCCTACCTGGGGATCCATCCCATATACAGTCATCAAACCCAGACACTATTGTGGATGCCAAGAAGTGCTTGTTGACAGGAGCCTGATATAGCTGTCTTCTCAGAGACTTTGCCAGAGCCTGACAAATACAGAGGAGGATGCTTGCAGCCAACCGTTGGACTGAGCACTGGGACACCAATGGTGGAGCTAGAGAAAGTACTGAAGGAGCTGAAGGAGCTTGCGACCCCAAAGGAAGAACAACAATATCAACCAACCAGAGCTCCCAGAGCTCTCAGGGACTAAACCACCAAGCAAAGAATACACATGGAGGGACCCATGGCTCCAGACACATATGTAGCAGAGGATGGCATTGTTGGGCAGGGCATCAATGGGAGAAGAGGCCCTTGGTCCTGTTAAGGCTTGATGTTTCAGTGTAGGGGAATGTCAGGGCAGTGAGGTAGGAGGGTAAGCACCCTCATAGAAGCTGGGGGAGGATAGATGGAAGAGGGGGTTTCAGTTTCTTGAGGGGAAAAGTGGAAGGGGATAATATTTGAAATGTATATAAATAAAATAAAATAAAATGAAAAAAAAAAAAACAAAAAACCTGAAGAGTAGAACTCAAGTAAGTTGCAGCCGTGATGGAAGTAACTGAGATGGAAACAAGTCTGAGTCTGTTTGAGTTTGGGCTTCAGAAAAATGTTTAGATGCTGAGGAGTGGGTAGGGATGCTTTCCTGGGATGCATGTTTTGCAAATCTGGTCTGGGGCTCCCAAAAGAGGACCAGCCTCTTCATAAAAAGACCTGTGCAGTAAAATAGGATTAAAGACAGAAATGTGGGTGGGAAGCTGAATGTACTGCTTTGACCTCAGCAAGACTCAGCTTTATTGCTGGTCAGTTAAAGGGTGAAGGAGAATGTAGGAATGTAGCCCCAGGAATTAGCCTGGTTTCTGTATGGTGCTTGAGATTTTTCCCAACTCCTGCCGCTGTTTGCTGCTGTTGTTGTTGTTTTGGTTTTTTGTTTCTTTGGTTTGGTTTGTGTGTTTGTGTTTGTGTGTGTGTGTGTGTGTGTGTGTGTGTGTGTGTGTGTGTGTGTGTGTGTTAGGATATACAGTGTGGCTGGCAGAAAGAGTGTTCATCAAGATTTTTTATAAAAGCCAATGTGTGACCTTGAACTCCCATAACTCCTGGGCTTGCTCCTGACCACTGAGATCACAAGACATGGACACCATACCCAGGACAACTTTTATAATTTTTGAAATAGCACCACAGTTGAAACCTCCCAGGAGTTGCACCCAAGTGGGTTTTCCATGAACGGAGAACCCGGAAGTGAAACGACGGAGGTCGAGAGAAAGAAGACACACAGAGACATTAGTGCATGGCTGTACAAAATCTCTCTTTTCTTGGGGAATAAGAGAGACAATATAAGCCGGGCGGTGGTGGCGCACGCCAGCACTTGGGAGGCAGAGGAAGGCGGATTTCTGAGTTCGAGGCCAGCCTGGTCTACAGAGCGAGTTCCAGGACAGCCAGGGCTATACAGAGAAACCCTGCCTCGAAAAAACATAAAAAAAAAAAAAAGAGAGAGACAATATATGCTCGGTGGGCGTGACCCTTCCTCCCAGGGTTGCAGAGTCTTCTCAGCGCTTTTCAGCAGGGCCTCGGCTCCATTGTTCCTCGAGGATATTGATCTCACAGGGTCTGTTACTCTGTGGGAGACTGAGGTGTGACAAAAGGCTTGCTTTGGGAGCTCTGCCAGTTCTGCCAGGTTTAGGGAGGGGGGAATGTGTAGCTCACTGGGGTCTGGAGCTGAATGATAGCTGCCATGTGATAAAGCACTTCAATATGACTCTATACACACAGTGATTCCAAACTCCCCATCCCTCTCCCTCATTTAGAGCAGAAGTTTCCACAGGCTTTGATGGACTCTGTGCCTGGCCTAAAGAGTGGGTGGGTCTTCCACTGGCCCCTTCAATGTTTGGGTTCCACTGAGGGCTCTGGGAAATTCCTTTGAGGAAGTGAAGCCCTCAAGGGAAAGACTCAAAAGATCCTCCGCGACCCTTGGGATCAAGGTTTTGGGTTTTGAACCATCATCCTGTGTATTAAAAAACAACAGCAACAACAACAACAAAAAACAAAAACAAAAAAACCAAACAAATAAAAAAAAAACCACTTATGTATGGGGCTATGATTTGGTTTCTTCTTTCACCATGGTGTCCCTGGAATCCAGTTGAGGTTATTGTGACTGGAAAGCTCCTTTAGAGACTAGCAATCTAACACAGTCACCTGGGATGGGTGGAAAGGGTTGCTCCCAACCATTTTTTTTTCCTCCTCATCTTGCGTGGATAGAAGCTCTGGGTTCACCTTTGTGCATTCCAGGAGTTAAAAAAAAACTCCAAGACAGACCCTGACCCTAACATGGAGACTCTGGAGGCCTTGGCAGATGCACTCAAACTGACAAAAGAAGACATGAGAAGGCAGACTAATCTCTAGAAGTTTGAGAACAACCTGCTCTACATAGCAGGTTACAGGTCAGCAAAGAGATGGAGGAACTTCCTAGTTCACCAGAAAGTTAAGGTCATCACTTCCTGGTCTTTATAATGTAATTGGAAGATATGGTTCCTATATTAGAGGCATAAGATGGAGTTCAAGCAGTTGTCTGAGGTCCTCATATCTGAGTTGGAGTCAAGGGAACATAATTTTCAGTCTCAATTTGTCAAAAGTTATGGGCCAAAATGTAGCCTAAGAGCTAGTTTAACATACTATAAGCACAAGCTTTGGGAAAGGTACTCCATATCCATAGGTTCTACCAAGCAGAACCCTGAGGAGTTCTCCCAAAATGACATTGGACTCCCCAAAGCTTTGGAAGCTTTGAAGAGTCTCACACTCTCTGCAGGATACCAAAGCAGCGATACCATGTCACAGGATTTCTGATTCCCTATAGCATATCTATTGTATGCTCCTTTTGTTAATGTTTTTCAACTTCGTTTTGGGGGCAGGGAGCTGTTGGGTTTTATGACTATGGATGGTACATTAATAATAAACCTAGCTATTCCCAAAGTGAGGAGGAGATTAAAAAAAAGGGGGGGTTATGGAGAGACTAGACAATCTTTTCTTTCCTTTTTGAGGAACTAGTTTGAGTTTCTTTGTTTCTTTACACTGAAGTTGATGGAGGCTACAAGTTTAATGTAAATTGCATTATTGTGTTGAGGTGTGTCTCCTGTATCCCAAATCTCTTCATTTAAAATGAAGGGATGTTATATTTTTGTAATGGGCCTTTTCTAAATCTAATGAGATAAACATGTAGTTTTGTTTTTCAGTGTGTCTTTATTGTGAATTACAATTATTGATTTATATACATTCAAATATTTCTTCATCATTGGGAGGGAGCTTATTTGATCATGGTGGATGATCATATTGAAATATTCTTGGGTTTGATTTGTAAATGTTTTATTGAGATTTTTTGCAATGCTTTTTACAGCATAGATGGCTATGTTATCTTCTGTTGGGGTCTTGTGTAGTTTGGGTGTCATGGTAACTGTAGACTCATAAAACAAATTTGAGAATGTTCCTTCTCTTTTCACTTTTTTGAAATTATGTGAGGAGTATTGAATAAACTCTTTTGAATGTCTGGTAGAATTCTCTGTTAAAATCTCTACAACTGGGAATTTCTGACTGGGAACTTTTAATTAGTGCTTCTCTTTCAGCAAGAAATATTAGTGCATTTAATGCTTATATGTTCTTCATTTAATATTGGTACATAGTATGTATTACAAAAAAAATATCCATTTCTTTTAGATTTTCCAACTTGGTAGATGTCTTATTTAGGGCTACTAGGCTAAGATAAAATACCATGACCATTACAATTTTGTAAAGGAAAGTATTTAATTGAGTCTCTCTTATACTTTCAGAGGTTTAGTCCATTATTGTCATTATGGGAAGCATGGTGGGGTGAAGGCAGATTTGGTGCTAGACAGGCATCTGAGAGATCTACAACTTGGCAGGAGGAGGAAGAGAGAGTAAGCAAGTGGGACTGGCTTGAGCTTCTGAATCCTCAAGTGTCACACTTCTACAGATAGGTTATACTTACAATAAAACTACCACATGTCCTAATTCTTTGAAATAATGCTATTCCCTGTGAGCCTAAGGGACCATTTTCATTCAAACGATTACTGTTAAATGTTCTGAATTTCCTTATTACCTGTTATTATATTCATCTTTTCCCTTTTAATTGAATTAATTTGGATATTCTTTCTCCATTTTAGTTTCTCCCTTTTAATTAATTTTAGATATGGGTTTACCAATTTTGCAGAGTTTCCCAAAGAACTAACTCTTTTTTTAATTGGTTCTTTGTATTATTGTATTTTATAGTTGTTCCTATTTTGTGTATTTTATTCCCGAGTTTTGTAATTTATTGCCTCTTATGAATTTAATATGTGTATTTTTTTTAAAGTCTGGTACTGTCAGGTGCACTACTAAGTTACTAGAATGAGATTTCTCATGTTTATTTATTTATTTGTAATTTAGTCACTTATTATTACAAACTTGCCTTTTAGAATTGCTTTCATAAGTTTGGGTATATTGTGTACTTATTTACATTCTACTCTAGAAAACCTTTAATGCAATTCTTGATTTATATCTTGAACTATTAAGTAGTGAGTTGTTCAGTGTCCATGAGTTAGGAAGCTTTCTGTTGTTGTTTATATTCAACATTACTTTGCAATGGTCAAATAGGATGCAGGGCTTATTTAAATTTTCTTAGATCTATCGACACTTTGTTTTGTGTCTTAGTATAGAGAAAGTTCCATGATGCATTGAGTACAAGGAATATTCTTTTGTATTTGAGTAAAATGTTCTGTATATATGTGTTAGATCATATGATTTATAATGTCACTTACCCGCATCATTTCTCTTCAGTGTTTGTCTGGATGATTTGTCTACCAGCAAAAGTGGTATTGAATTCTCTCATTCTCAATGTGTGAGAGTCATTATGTGATTTAAATTTAGTCACTGATAAGGGGATAGTAACCCAGAATCTCAGAATACCGTAGACACAATTCGCATATCAATAGATTTCCAAGAAGATGGAAGGAGAGACCCCTGGTCCTGGAAAGACTGGATGTAGGGGAATGCCAAGACAGAGAAGCGAGAGGGGGTTGAATGGGGAAAAGAGGGAGGAAAGGGGACTTATGGGACTTTAGGGGAGGGAGGGAACGGGAAAGGGGAAATGATTTTGAATGTAAATAAAAAATAACTTAGAAAATAAAAATAAAAAAAATAAATAAATTTAGTAGTGTTTCTTCTACGAACATGGCTGCCCTTGTGTTTTGTTATTTTGTAGTGTCATGTTCTTCTGGGATGCTTAACAGTGGGAGTGGGGGTGTCTCTGACTTGTTTTCTTGCTCTTGGGACTCATCTTCCAACTGTGTTGCCTTGATATGAGGGTTTTTGCCTGATCATATTGTAATTTGTTGTACCTTGTTTGGTTGATATCTCTGAGAGTCCTACTCTTTTCATAAGGAAAATAGAGGGGAAATGAGTCTGGGAGAGATGGGAGGGGAGGAACAGGGAGAAATGATAAGGACGGAAACAGCAGTTAAGATGTAATATAAGAGAGAAGAATAAGGGGAAAAAATGAAATGTCCTCTTGGTAGAGTTTTGCTTTGATAAGCATGTAGTTTCCTTCACTAACTTTTCTGGTTAGTTTTGACTTAAAATTTATTTTGCCAGATATTTAAATGTCTACACAAGGTTGTTTAAGTGTACTTAATTGGACTATACATCTCTTTAAACTTTTACTCTGAGGTGGTTAATTTTTTTTATATTATTAAGTTATTTACCTATTAGAGAGGAGCTTCCATGGATATCACCTGGTCTTGTCATAACAATGTGCAGCAAGATTTGGTGTATCTTTTACTGTTGCTACTACAGAAAGCAGCATGGTTTAGAGGAATGATATCCAAAGCAGGCAATGTAGTTAGAGACAGCCCTTTTTCTTGCTGTTTGGGGTCCTACATGAAGACCCAGCTTCATAACAATTTCATATGTGCAGAGGGCCTGGGTCTATACCATTCATGCTCTTTTGTTGATAGCTCAGTCTCTATAAGCTGCTGTGGAACAGGTTAGTTTAATTTATAGGTTTTCCTGTGGTGTTCTTGGGCCTGTATCTCCTTCAATCCTTTCTCCCCTTTCTATAAGATTCCCAAAATTCCACTTAATGTTTGACTTTGGGTTGCACCATCAGTTTTCATCAGTTGCTGGGGGAAGTCTCTCTGATAACATTTATGCTAGGCTCCTGTCCTCAAGAATAGCAGAGTACAATTAATAGTGTCGGAAGGTAAGGCCTATCTCAAGGCATGTTTCTCAAGCTGGGGCAGTTATTGATTAGCCCTTCCCTTAAATTCTGTTCCGTATTTTACTCCTGAAAATCTTGTAGGCAGGCCAAACTATGTGTATAAGTTTTTGTGGCTGAGCTGTTGTCCTAGTCACTCTATTGGAAGTCTTGCCTGTTTACAGGAGATGGACAGTCAGCTCTATATCCCCACATTGCTCAGAGTCTTAGCTGGGTTCACCCTTATAGGTTCCTGGGAGTTTCCTTTGTCTGGATGTCATGGTATGTTTCTTGGGTACAGGAGAAGGATAGACACTATTTTTATTCCATTGTTTTCGTCTGTCTTTTTATTCATCAATTGAGCTCACCAATGTTGAGAGATATCAATAACCAGTTTTTGGTTGATTTCTGTTATTTTGTTATTATTGTTTTAGTGGTGGTGGTCATGGTAGTGGTGGTGGTGATGTGTGTGTATTTGTGTATGTGTGTGTGTGTGTGTGTGTGTGTGTGTGCATCTGTGCATGACTGCATTTGTGTTTGTTTGTGTTTGTGTCTGTGTGTGTGTGTGTGTGTGTGTATGTGTGTGTTCCCTTCTTTTGGTTTGCTGATCATTCTTTCTTTCTTTCTTTCTTTCTTTCTTTCTTTCTTTCTTTCTTTCTTTCTTTCTTTCTTTCTTTCTTTCATTCTTTTCTTTGCCTTTGACTTCATTTTTCTCCTCCTCCTCCTCCTTTTCTTTCTTTTCCTCCTCCTCCTCCTCCCCCTCCTCCTCCTCCTCTTCTTCTTCTCCTTCTCCTCCTCCCCCTCCTCCTCCTCCTCCTCCTCCTCCTCCTCCTCCTCCTCCTCCTCCTCCTCCTCCTCCTCCTCCTCCTCCTCCTCCTCCTCCTCCTCCTCCTCTTCTTCTTCTTCTTCTTCTTCTTCTTCTTCTTCTTCTTCTTCTTCTGCTTCTTCCTTATGGTTAAACTCTTAAGATCTGAGATATACCCTTGGGGAATATCCCAGGGGATTGTTTTTCAGTAGAGGTAGACGTTAAATTGCTTAAATTTGGTTTTATCAGAGCAGGTCTTAATATTCCCATATATTGTGATTGGAATTTTCTAAGTGTACAGCAATCTGTCCTGGTATCTGTGGTCACTTAAGAATCTACAGAACAAGCCGGGCGGTGGTGGCGCACGCCTTTAATCCCAGCACTTGGGAGGCAGAGGCAGGAGGATTCTGAGTTCGAGGCCAGCCTGGTCTACAAAGTGAGTTCCAGGACAGCCAAGGCTACACAGAGAAACCCTGTCTCGAAAAACAAAACAAAAAAACAAGAATCTACAGAATATCTGTATTGGTGTTTATGGCATTTATAGTCTTCACTGAGAAGTCTTCAGGCATGTATTATACTAATATCTGCCTTTATATTAGTTTTTTCTCCTTGTAGTTTTTAATATTATTCTTCTGTCAATATGTTTAGAGTTTTGATTATTATGTGCAGAGGGTATACTTTTTTCTGGTCTATATTATTATTTGATGTTTTATATGATTCTTATATGTTGATAAGTTCCTTCTTCTTTAATTATAGTAAAAATTTCTTCTTTGATTTGTTAAATACTTTTCTTTGCCATTGGCCTGAGATTTTTTTGATTCTATTTCTATTATCCTTAGATTTAGTGTTTTTATACTATTTGTGACTTCCTATATGTTTTTTGAAAGACTTATTTAAATTTTTCTTTGACTGATATATCCACTTCTATCATGTGTACAATGCTAGGAATTCTCTCTTGCATCTCTTGTACTCTGTTGATGAAGTTTTTCTCTGAGGTTCAAGTTTATAAAACTTGTATTTTACAGTTTTCCTTACGTTGGGGTTTCTTAATTGATTTCATTTCTACTTTCTGTTCCTGAACTGTATTATTCATTTCAGTTCATTGCTTTTTTGGTTTTCACAGATTTCTTTAAGGGATTTAATCATTTTCTCTTGAAAGACCTCTAACATTAAAGCTATTTTAAGGTCTTTTTTTTTCTCTGTGCTTCAGCTATATTGTAATAGTAAGGGTCCATAGTTGTAAAATTGCTGGGCTCTAGTGGAGATACTTTTATTCTGATTGCTATTAATAGTTTTTATTGTAACATCCATGTATCTTGATTTGAATATTATAATTTCAGTTGTTGGTACCTGTTCTTCCCTTGTTGGGATGGTGTTTAGTTCTTTGATTTCTTGTTGTTTTCTGGTTTTTAGAAGAATATGTTAACTGTGTGCTTACTGGTGGGAATTCTGATAGATTGGGTTCTTATAGATATGACCATCTGTGGTTTCAAGTAAGACATTTGGAACTGACACTTAGCAAAGGTGAAGAGTTAGGAGGTGAGGTGGAGAGAGAGGGAGTGGATGAGAGGGTTCACAAGACTGAGAAAGTCAAATTGGCTCACAGGATTTTGTTTAATCCCCTGGTAATGGGAACAGTGAGAAGTATGGATGAGACAAAGTGATATTAAGCACAGTAGGAAAATACATAGATCTTATGCTCATGTACTGGCTTCACTGACAGTCTTGACTAGAGGGTTCCAGGGGATTGTCTTTGGAGATTGCAGCTAAGATAGCAGCATGAGTAAGGAGAAAATTTGGAGCAGATCACTGTGATCTACTTGAGATGGGGGTATAGAGATGGAGCACTGGATTTGGAGAAACAGAAAGAATGGTAAAGGTATGCAATTAGTCTTCCTGATTTCCTGACTTTAGTCCTTTGATTTTTTTTTTTCACTTTTTCTTACCTATGGTATTATTACCTTTGAATATAACTCTAATACTTTCTACATTTCATCATTTAACGGAAGAGAATCTCCTAGGCAAGGTAGGAATCTATTTTTTTATATAAAGTCACAAAATATTTCAATGTCACTGCATTTCAGTGAAAACACATAGAAAATATACAAAGAATTGGAAATTGCAACCTATGTTTGGATATCACAGACTAAACAAAGTAGCCCAAACAGAAATGTCTATAATCTGAAGATAAGTGAAGCAAATTGCTCAATGCACTAACCAGTCATTTGTAAAGGGTAAAAACATGCATAAACACCACTTGAGGCCAAGGTACTGAGAAGCCATTCAGTGATTCAAGTTTCTGTGGGTAGATAAAAATACACTTAAAACAAGGTTAAAAAAAAAGAAAGAAAAAGTAAGTCATTCTATTTTTTTTGAAATTAGAATTATTTTTATTGGATATTTTCTTTATTTACCTTTCAAATATTTACTGGTTTCCCCTCAGAAACCTCCTATCCCATCCCCCTCCCCCTGCTTCTATGAGGATGTTCTCCTTCCCACCCACATACTCCCACCTCCCTGTCCTTGCATTCCCCTACACTGGAGCATCAAACCATCACAGGACCAAGGATCTCTCCTCCCATTGATGCCTGATGACAAGGCCATTTTTTGCTACATATGTGGCCGGAGCCATGGGTCCCTTCATGTGTACACCTTGGATGGTGGTTTAGTTCCTGGAAGCTCTGACACAGATTGACAGTTGCCAGTTGCCAATAATGTATCATAGGTATAAAAAATACAGTTCTTAGGAAAACTCAAATATATACTCAAGTAGGCCAAATCAATAGGATTGATAACTGCAATTAATGACAAACTAAAGTATATAATGAGACAATATACAAAGTTAAGAACCATGAGCATGATACTTGGTAATGTAATTTGGTCTAGAATATGCAAGATCCCAATCTCTGACAATAAAAACAAACACTAAACAGCAAAAGTAGCAGCTAATAATAGTACAACTCAATCGATAGATTTAATGTAATTATAATACAGAAAAAAAAATGTAAATGCCTAGAAAAGAGTATAGAAGAAACCATTCAGGAGTACATGTGCATTAGCATTGTGCTATAGCATGATTTGAGAATGAGAACTGCACAGTTACTTATCTTTTAATAATATATGTTTTTCAGTGTTAATTTCCATCCAATGCAAATAGATGCTCTTTGATGAGAGAAAAAAGCAGTACTAATCGGTGGTTATAAGGATAAGTATTTAGAAGGCAATTTGGATTCTTTATTAAACTTTTAAAAGTATATTTAAGTATTCTTCAACCATATATTAAACTTCTATAGCTGTTTCCCGTTCCTCCTTCCTTCCCAGTTTCTCTATACCACTTCTCTTCTTCTCCCTTCCCTAATCTAGTTTCTCCTCTGTTTAATTTGAGAAAAGAGCAGGCTTCCCATGGATATCAACTAAACAGGAATATCAAGTTGCAGAAAGCTAGTTGTCTCCCTCATTAATGCTGAACTAGGCAACTAAAAGGATTCCAAAAGCAGAAAAAAGAATCAGGGACATCCCCTGCTCATACTGCTAGAATTCCTACAAGATAAAGTTACAGGACTCTAACACATATATACGGAGGGCCTATGTCAGACCTGCAGAGGCTCCTTGGTTGTCAGTTCAGTCTCTGTGAGCCCCCATTCTGTGGGTTTTCTTGTAGCATCCTTGATTCCTCTGATAACTACAAACCTTCCTACCACTCTTCTACATAATTATCATAATGTTTGGCTGTTATGCTCCATTCTTCCACAGGATTTTGCCAAATGTTTGGCTGTGAATCTCTGAATCTGCTTCGATCAGTTTCTGGTTGAAACCTTTCTGATGACAATTGAGCTAGGCACCAATATGAAAAAGAATATCATTAGGAATTATTCCCAGTTAGTTAGTTGCTGCTTTGTCTTTTTGACAGTGTTTTTTGCCTTACGGAAACGTTGTAATTTTATGAGGTCCCATTTGTCAATTCTTGATCTTAGAGCATAAGCTATTGGAGTTCTGTTCAGGAAATTCTCCCCTGTGCCCATATGTTCAAGGTTCATCCCTAGTTTACTTTCTATTAGTTTCAGTGTGTTTGGTTTTATGTGGAGGTCCTTGATCTGCTTGGAATTGAGCTTAGTGCAAGGAGATAAGAATGGATCAATTTGCATTCTTCTGCATGTTGACCTCCAGTTGAGCCAGCACCATTTGTTGAAAGGCTATCTTTTTTCCACTGGATGTTTTTAGCTCCTTTGTCAAAGATCAAGTGACCATAGGAGTGTGGATTCATTTCTGGGTCTTCAATTCTGTTCCATTGATCTATATGCCTATTATTGTACCAATATCCAATATATACAAAGAACTCAAGAAGTTAGACTCCAGAGAGGCAAGTAACCCTATTAAAAAATGGGGTACAGAGCTAAACAAAGAGTTCTCACCTGAAGAATATCTAATGGCTGAGAAGCACCTAAAGAGATGTTCATCATCCTTAGTCATTAGGGAAATGCAAATCAAAACAACCCTGAGATTCCATCTCACACCAGTCAGAATGGTGTCAAAACACAGGAGACAGCAGGTGTTGGCGAGGATGTGGAGAAAGAGGAACACTCCTCCACTGCTGGTGGGATTGCAAGCTGGTACAACCACTCTGGAAAGCAGTCTGGCGGTTCCTCAGAAAACTGGGCATGACAGTCCTGGAGGATCCTGCTATACCACTCCTGGGCCTATACCCAGAGGCTTTACCTGCATGCAATAAGGACACATGCTCCACTATGCTCATAGCAGCCTTATTTATAATAACCAGAAGCTGAAAAGAACCCAGATGTCCCTCAATGGAGGAATGGATTCAGAAGATGTGGTATATTTACACAATGGAATACTACTCTGCAATTAAAAACAATGAATTCATGAAATTCCTAGGCAAATGGTCAGAACTTGAAAATATCAACCTTAGTGAGGTAACCCAGTCACAAAAGAACACACATGGTATGCAGTCACTGATAAGGGGATATTAACCCAGAATCTCGGAATACCCAAGACACAATTCACATATCAATAGATTTCCAAGAAGATGGAAGGCGAGACCCCTGGTCCTGGAAAGACTGGATGTAGAGGAATGCCAGGACAGAGAAGCGAGAGGGGGTTGAATTGGGAAAAGAGGGAGGGAAGGGGGCTTACGGGACTTTCGGGAAAGGAGGAAATGGGAAAGGGGAAATGATTTGGAATGTAAAAAACTTAGAAAAAATAATAATAAAAAAAAAGGAATTATTCCATTGACTCATTGACTTTTTTTCCATTCATGTTGTGTTTTATCTCCAGCCCTGGGTTCTGGCCTTCCCGTCAGTGTCAGGATTGGGCTCCCTCTTGTGGCATAAGACTAATGCTATAATAATCATTGGATGGGCCTTCACACAATTTCTACCAAACCTTTTCTCCAGTATATCTTGTAGGCATATTATAAGTGAAACATTTTGTGGCTGGATTGGTAACACAGCCCCTCCAACTGAAGTCTTGCCGGACTACAGGAAATGGCCTTTTCAACTCCATATCCTCCATTGCAAGCCATCTTGGCTAGAGTCACCCTCATAAGTTCCTGGGAATTTCCGTTGCACTAGGTTTCTAGCTCATCACTGACATTCCCTAATTCCAGTTGTCTCTCCTTCAGTATTTGCTCTCTCCACCTGATCTCAACCTGATCCTTCCTGTACCTGTCCCCACCTGCCCTCATTCCACTCACAAAATCTATTCTGTTTTCCTTTATCAGAGAGATTCAAGTGTCCACCATGAGCCTTCCTTTTTACTTAGCTTCTCTCGGTCTGTGGCTTGTAGCATGGTTATCATTTAATTTATAGCCAATATTCACTTATAATTGAGTACATACCATGTTTATATTTATGGGTCTGGGTTACCTCACTCAGAATGTTTTATTTAAGTTCTATCCATTTGCTCACAAATTCCATGATGTTGTTTTTTAACCATCTGAATAATACAGTGCAGGACAAATGAACCATGCCACTGGACAGAAACCTCGTAAGGTTGGGTTATGTGAGCCCAAACCCTATGAAACTCAGAACTAGGAACAGTAGGCGATGGGGTAGCTTCTGTTGTTTCTGTTGTTGTTAAAATCCAGTTTTAATCCATGATGTTCTGATAGGATGCAGGGCATTATTTCAATTTTCTTGCATCTGTTGAGATTTGCTTTGGTACCAAGTATGTGGGCAATCTTGAGAAGGTTCTATGAGATGATAAGAAGAAGACATATTCTTTTTCATGAAATAAGTTCTGTAAATATCTATTAGAAACATTTGATTCATAATGTCTGTTAGTTTCATTATTTTCTCTCTTTAGTTTTGTCTGGCTCACCTGCCATTGGTAATAATGGGGTCTTGAAGTCTCCCACTATTGCGGATGTGTGATGCGAGTTTTAATAATTTTTCTTTTCAAAATGTGTGTGCTCTTGTGTTTGGGGCATAGATACTGTATCAATTTAGCAGTACTATAGAGCTGTGGTCTTCACTATGCCTGGATAGCATCTCTAGTCATAAGTTCTTGGGAATTTTACAGTGCAAGGCATGATTTCTTTGTGAAGCAAGGTTTAAATTTAATCAGACAACCTTCATTCCTCCACACTTGTCAAGTCTTCCATGCTACACTTGCATCAATTGACATATCTTATTTGGCAAAGCACTATTTTAGTTCTTATGGTTCATAGCTGGTTAAGACAGCTGGCACCTTTTCTCTACTAGCACCTTTCCTAGTGTAGTATTTCCCCACTATGAAAGATGGCCACCAAGAAGGAGGTTTCCAGTTTAGTAGGAGAGATGAAGTTCAACTGTTTTTCAAGAAACTCCATTTTGTGTGAGAATAGAGGACAAACTCCAAATCAGGAAGAAAATCATAGTCTTCCTGAGCAAACATCCTATGGCAACCCATCCTCCTTAGCAACAGCCAGTCAGGCTACAATAGCAAGGTCAAGATACATATAGTTAACTTGAGACATCCTACAGAGAATAGACAACTTAGCCATCCTGTTTGTCAGGTGGTTTTGTCCTTGTGTTCAGTTCCTGCAGTTTATGTGAGTAATGCAGTTTTTAAAATATTAGCTTCCTGATCCATATGGAAATTCCCCAAGTTTGTTGTAAACACAATAAACACCCTAATCCCATATTCTCAGGTCTCTCACTCTGACCAGCTGTAACAGTGAGAGTATGAGAGACCTTGCTCTCAAGCTTACACTAAAGCCCTTATGTTTTTTACAATGGAATTGACTCCTTGGTAGTCTTTGGGTACCTGCAACTTGGGCATAAACAGGAGCTTGGTTTCTCTAGTTCCTGTGACTAAAATGTGTCATTATTTCAATGAAAGAGCTTAACCACCAAAGTCTGATGGACAAATAAGTACGAAACCTGTAATAATTGGAGAATCTCTAGTAGGTTTTCATATGACATTTTTAACCATCCTTAAGATTATCTATTTCTCATCTTACCCTTTTGAGGCTTTACCCTACTGTTTCTCTTGCCACTTATTTTTCCCTCTGTACTGTTATCCCTTCCCTTCATACCACATGTGTTTTGATACTTTCTATAAGTACATCAAGTGATATACACACAAACTGAATGATTTGAAGCTGAAAACATATATGAGAAAATATGCAGTGTTTGTCTTCCTGAGACTGAGTTACCTTGATTAGTATATATCTTATTTTTATGTCAGTTCCACTCATGTGCACATTTCATAATTACATTTTTAGCATCTAAATAAAGTTCCATTGTTTATATATATATACAGTTTTATTATATAATTTTCAGTTGAAGGACATCTATAGTTTAATGTTCTAAAATTCTCACTTTTTTATACATTAACTGATGTTTCAGTTTTACTAATGTATTTTCAGAAAGTCTCTATAGGATGACACATTCAATATTTACTAATATTTGACAGCATTATTTCTAAGGTTGTGTTTTATCCATAGTAATAAGCTTCATCCTTAAATATATTTTAGTTTTATTGCATAGGGTAGCTAAGCTGTGAAATGTGCACATAGCAACTGAATACAACACGAATACTGCCTTCTGCATTTATTCTATTCTAGACACATTTAAAACATTTCTTATTCACAATAGAAGTTATTTTACTGACTGTTTAAATTAAACTATAAATTATGTATTAGTAAAATACTGCTAAAATTCTTGATAACTTATTTTAATAAGTTTATTGAAATAACCAATCTTCTTCATTCAGTTGTACATTTTCTATGACTGTATTGTGATTTAACAGTAAATCTGGCTCAACACAATTGAGTCAAAACAGTACTGTCTTGTCACAGAGAAAATTCGAGGAATGGTACTAAGAATTTTAAGATTCTAAGAATTATAACATTACAAGATGGCTCATCAGTCATTATTACACTGTAATATATATAGGCCAGTTAACACCCAGGTAGTTATGATTCTGAAAACAGTAAATCTATTGTAAAGCCATATGACATGAACTTCAAAGAAAGACATTTTCTTTTCTTGTTGAACGATATCAATCCTGTCCTTTCTCTGAGAGAAAGGACAACAACAAGAGAGTTTGTTTAACTAATATAATTTGATTATCAGCAAATGATTATTTAAATTCTGACTAGAGTTGCTTTTAAAAGCATACATTTATATTGAAGTCCCTTGATCTTACTGACCTAGAAAAAATGTGTATCTCTTTTTACAATTATTCCAGAATTAACCTATACCAGTGTTTAAGGTCATTTACTATGAGTATACACATTTGATGTGCTTTAATCATTGACAAAACTAAAATTCTTCTGATTTTCCATTTTTGAAGTGATAAATAATTCAGACAATTTTTAATTTATCTAGCTACTCAGTTTTCTATTTCCTAAGACTGTTCACAACGGAAAATTAGGGCCTTTCTCATAAGAAGAAATCAAGAAATGGTTACATTCTCCAAATTGCCTTAAAAAAAAAAAAGACCAAATTTAAAAGAATAGATTCACTGGCTGAACTCCTTCATGAATAAGGCTGTGAACTCTATACACAATTAACAAATTGATCATTTCACATACAGAATTGTTAAAATATATTTTGATGTTGTTTTGTGAGTTTTTGCTGTTGTTCATTTGATTAGTTTTTGTTTTTTTTCCTTTTGTTTGGTTAATTGGGTTTTGTTGTTTTTGTTTTGTTGTTGTTTGTTTTGTTTTGTTTCACAGGGTTTTTCTGTGTAACCCTTGCTGTCCTGGAACTCCCTCTGTAGACCAGACTGGCTTCAAATGCATAGATCCACTTGCTTCTCTTTCCCATGTGCTGTGAATAAAAGAGCAAGCTACCACCACCCAGCCTAAAATCTTATTGCCATCTTCAAATTCTTTTAATTGACTTAATATGAGGAATTTCTTATGCTCACAGATAAGCACTAGGGAATCAGTAATTTTAAACACACACTGTTTTCTCTGCAATGGGAGAGATGTATAACCTGTATTCCTCCAAGAAGGCAGAAAACAGGTATAGTTAATAGCCTAGTGACCTTCACACTATCTGTGTGGTTTGAGACCATACTGTATCCTTCAGGCCCTTATCATGAGCTTGTTTTTCTGTCTATAAGCTCTAACATTATGGAAGATATCACGTGTACCTTACAAAGAGGTTTTATGTAATCTTGTTTTAAATGTACACATGGAAATGAGTCATTTACTAAAAAGAAAAATTTCACCCTATTATATTCTGGCTATTTATGCCTAAAACAAACAACCTCAACATTTGAACCAATGCTAGCTACTGAATCATGTAGAACTAAACTACCTTCTTGTCTCCTATGAATCATTATTCTACTGGCATTGTAACAAGAGAAACTCCAACATTTACTGATAAATTATCTATTCCACTAAGAGAATAACAATTTTAAATACAATAATGGGAAGAAATTAATAATCTGAAGATAATCTAGAAATATTATACCTGATACTAGTAATAAAGAAAAATAGGCTCTAGATTTACTTGTACATGAACAAATAACTAAATTTGTATATTTCAGCACATGAGTAGCTAATAAAGGATTTATACTGATTTATTACTGCCCCATATTTTGTTTGCCTAATTGTTGAGAAAGCAATTTTATCACATTTCAAAAATAATCAAAGATTCTAATTAGATACACTCTTCCGCAGACCAAATATGTACATAATGTTGGGAAATAATGCTACCTTCTCTACATTTAAATTTTAACTTTCAATATAAATATTAAAATATCTGAAACTTGTGAAGTTATATTAAATATAGGCTTTACAGGTATTGTGAGGCAATATAAAATTATAATGCAATATTTTCATTCAAGTACTTCAGTAAATTGGGTAAACAATATGAAATTTTTTCTATGAATTATTTGTTTGCTACATTATTTAACTTTCTCAATTTAATTAATCAATATATTTTGATTGTGGTGGCTTTCTATGTGTATGATATTGATATTAAAGGATATAGAAAATATATTCTAATAGAGAGTTTGTTTAACTAATATAGTTTGATCATCAGCAAATGATTATTTAAATTCTGACTAGAGTTGCTTTTAAAAGCATACATTTATATTGAAGTCCCTTGATCTTACTGACCTAGAAAAAATGTGTATCTCTTTTTACAGTTATTCCAGAATTAACCTATACCAGTGTTTAAGGTCATTTACTATGAGTATACACATTTGATGTGCTTTAATCATTGACAAGACTAAAATTCTTCTGATTTTCCATTTTTGAGGTGATAAATAATTCAGACAATTTTTAATTTACCTATCTACTCAGTTAACTAGTTTACATTCCTTCATATGGACAGGGTAATTTCTAGCTTTAGAGCACTTGACAATTTGATATATTTACATAATGTATTATGAACATATCTGTCCCATTAGCTTCCTTTTTCCCTCCTACTCATGTTGACCCACCCTGTAGCATTCACAATAATATAAACATCTGCTGTCAAATATAATTTTATTTTTGACAAAAAGAAAATGGCTAACATCCAATGAATAAATGATAAAGAATAGTTCTTTCCATAGTGGCAGCTACATTCTTCAAACATTTTAACATTTTGTTTTGTTACTAAACATGTTTGCAAGTAAAACAACATTCTTTGTAAACATGACAGTTTTACACAATCATATCAATTAGCTTATACTAATAAGGGTTTTATAATGGGATGTAAATAACAGAATATCAGGATGTGCCTCATTAAATGTAATATTATTCACCTTCTTATTTATTTATTTTAGAGTAATATTTTCCGTAGATGGAAGGAAATAGTACACAATTATATAAAAATACTCTTACATGATAAACCTTAAGCCATTATAAAAGAGGCAAAATTATCACCTGGAAATGGCCAAGCATAGTCTGACCTGACTTAACTGTCTCCAAAATGGATCAGAGTTAGAACTGCAGTGCTTGTTCCCAAGAGAGAGAAACAAGGATAACAGGCTTTTTTTTTTCCATTTCATTGTCACTTAATACTTTACACATGCGACTTAAGGGGGGATAGGTTGAGCCACACTCTCTGAAGTTACAGTCCATCACTTTGATAAAGGCTTAGCAGTGGGACTGACATGGTCCCCACCCAGAGGGGCTTGAAGTATAGCATCCTGACAAGTGACAGACAAGAGCAGGAGCATCAAAGAGGAGGCAGCTGAGGGCAAAAGCGCTGGAGCCTTGCCTCTAGTGACCTCACTCTAACACACAAGCTCCAATCCCTAAGGTTCCACAGCATTCCCAAGAGCATTACCAGCTGAGGGCTGAGGTTTAAATATGCGAGCCTACAGAGACACATTCTCCAAACTTAAGGCGTTATTAATACTTTACTTTTTTAACTATAGCTATAATTTTTGTACTCTGAAAGTGCTCCTCCCTCCCGCAACTTCTATTCCTTATCTTTTTTTTATTATATATTTTCTTTATTTACATTTCAAATGTTATCCCCTTTCTGGTTTCCCCTCTGAAAACGCCCTATTCCAACCCCCGTTCCTGCTTCCCTGTCCTGGTATTCCCCTATACTGGGCATCCAGCTTTCTCAGGGCCAAGGGCTTCTCTTCCCTTTGATGTCCAACAAGGCCATCCTCTGCTACATATGCAGCTGGAGACATGGATCCCTCCATGTGTACTCTTTGGTTGGTAGTTTTCCCTGGGAGCTCTGGGGGTACTGGTTGGTTCGTAATGTTGTTCCTCCTATGGGGCTACAAATCCCTTCAGCTTCTTGGGTCCTTTCTCTAGCTCCTCCATTGGGGATCTTGTGCTCAGTCCAATGGTTGGTGGGGAGCACCTACCTCTGCATTCGTTGGGTACTGGCAGAGCCTCTCAGGAGACCACTATATCAGGCTCCTGTCAGCAAGCTCTTGTTTGCATCCACATTAGTGTCTGGGTTTGGTGACAGGATATGGGGTGGATTCCCAGGTGGGAGAGTCTCTGGATGGCCTTTCCTTCAGTCTCTGCTCCACACTTTGTCTATGTATCTCCTCCCATGGCTGTTTTGTTCCCCCTTCTAAGAAGGACCAAAGTATTCATACTTTGGTCTTCCTTCTTCTTGAGCTTCGACTGGTCTGTGATCTTTGGACTTTTATGCATTAAATATGGATATCTTTCCTTCTCTTTCTTTGTTTCTTTGTTTCTTTGTTTGCTTGTTTCTTTCTTTCTTTCTTTCTTTCTTTCTTTCTTTCTTTCTTTCTTTCTTTCTTTCTTTCTTTCTTTCTTTCCTTCATTCCTTTCTTTCTCCCCCACTCCCTCTGTCCCTCCCTCCCTCTCTCCTCCCTTCCTTCCTTCCTCCCTTCCTTCCTTCCTTTCTTTCTGTTTCTCTAATGACTTTTTTCTTGTTATGGATAACGTCGTTTTGTGTCAAGTCATCTTTAATTGTGTAGAGTGTTTTATCCTTTAACAGTTTGTTATGCCAAAGACAGTCAGTACTTACTCAGAGTTATTAAATGAAGTGTTATTTAGCGGTTCTTGTTTACAGGTGCTGAAGCCTTCACATTTCCTGAACTGCAATTTGCCCTGCACACTGGTGATAATAGAATTCGCTTCCATTGGAATAAAAAAACCAGGAACCAGAATATTATGAAGAAGAGATATTTTAATTTCTCCATGGAACGAGATATGTCTCCTTAGAGACACAACAAGAAAATTAATTCCTTATAGTGGGATATCATAATCTCTTCTATTTAATTTATTACCCAGAACCTCCTGTTCAAATAGCAGCATTAGAGATGAACGATGTGTAGTATGATGCCTGATTAACTGCAACATCCTTCCCTGGGGTTGTTTGAAAATAGAGCAGGCTTAATTGGTTCCTGTAAAATTATAACCAAATATGAACTTAACTAAAATAAGTATAAATTTCCAAATCTATGCTTGATTTCCTTAAAGATTTCAATCTACTTGTCTTTTCCTGTGTTATGAGTCTATTGAAAGAAAAGACACAGTTATAGTTCTGTATATTTAAAAGATAGTGAGTTTTTATTACATAAATTTCCGAATTGTTATTCTACATATTTGGACTTTATTTAAAAGCCCATTGCAGTGCTCACTTCCACCACATATTTACTAAGGTTAGAATGGAACCCCCACCAGAGATATTTTTATCTTTAAAGACATTGCTCAAGTAAAACTGAAAAAAAAAAAAAAAACACTGAATTGTTCATGTGCCTTAGAAATTCACATGGGTGTTCTATACACCAAAGATCTGAATGTTTTGCAATAAACATGTTTAGCTACATTTAGAAGAATATGTTAAAAAATGCATATGAGGCATTTCTCACCAAATCTTGGAGGGGAGACATGCTCCTCAGTATGCCTGAATGTGAATTCTCTTGTTATTCTTCTCTTTTAAAAAAGTTTAAAAATGTATCTATGCTTCTTTTTAATTTTTGTGGTAGTTTGAAAATGCTTGGCCCAGGGAATGGCACTATTAAGTCGGGTAATCTTGTTGGAGGAAGTGTGTCACTGTGGAGGTGGACTTTTAGAGACCCTACTCCTAACTGCCTGGAAAACAGTCTTCTGCTGCTTGTCTTTGGAACAAGATGTAGAATTCTCAGCTTCTCCAGTGCCATGCCTGCCTAGACAATGGCATGTTTTCTGCCATGACAATAATGGACTGAACTTCAGAATCAGTAAGCCAGCCCCAATTAAATGTCCTGTATAAGAGTTACCTTTGTCATCATGTCTCTTTACAACAATAGAAACCCTAAGACAGAAGTTGGTACAAAGACTGGGGTAAGGCTGTGAGAGGCTTGACTGTGTTTTTGCTTAGTTTAGTCTCGGGAAGAATATTTTTAACGAAGCACAGCAAATTTATAAAGAGAAAATACAAAATATGTGGTTCAAGGGCACCAAGAAGTGCAATGGAGCTGAATCCTATGTTCAAGGAGATAAATGGATTAAGAGTGGGGACCTAAGGGCAAGATCCCACCCAGCTAAGCTTATTGTTTCTGTGTTTGTATTTGAACAAGGAATAGTATCATGGTAGTCATTATTACCTTGTTTTCATTTGGACTTTTAATCTGGAATGAATTACAATCCAGAAAAGGAGAGCACACTTGTGATCCAGAGCTTGGGGCTGAAAATTACAGGATTTAGATCCAGATCTTGAGGAATGGTGGCCATGAAAAACTGCCTGGCAAGGGCGTGGTGTCGCATACCTTAAGTTACAGCTTGGTCTCAAACACAAGATCCTCCTGCCTCCCACCCTTTAAGGAAATCATCCTGGCATGCACCACCACAAGCATCAGGAGTAGTTGCATGTTTCATGAGACTAAACCACAGCACAGAGTCAAAACTGGATTGTTTTGATCCTCCTTTGTCAATGCAAATTAATTTGACACTCTTTACCTTAGTCTCGGATAAGGTCAAAACCAAGTTATACTGTTCACTAAAATATCACTAGAGCTAAGCTTCCACAGATCAAATTACCCTCAGCAATAGTCTTCAATATTCCTACTCAGGTAGCCCATTAAGCTCCTCATAAATTATTCCACTGCTTTTCAAATCCATAACCCCAAATCCACATTCTTCCAAACAAAAATATTGTCAGGCAATCACAGCAATATCTTAGTGCCTGGTACCAACTTCTGTCTAGTTAAGGTTTCCATTGCTTTAAAGAGACACCATGATGATGGTAACTCCTATACAGGACAATTAATTGGGATTGGCTTACTAGTTCTGAGGTTCAGTCTATCATCATCATGATGTCAGTGTCTAGGCTAGCATGGTACTGGAGGAGCTGAGAGTTCTATATCTGGTTCTGAAGGTGAACAGGAGAAGACTGTCTTTCAGGCAGCTAGGAGAAGGGTCTCTCAAAGTCAACCCCCACAGTGACACACTTCCTCCAACAAGACCACACCTCCTAATAGTGCCACTCCCTAGACCATATTCAACTTACTACAATTGTAGTATGTATGTGTATGTGTGTTGGGAAGTGTCTCTTGGTATTTGCACTTAAGTGCAGGTACAACAGAATGGCAAAGCATCAGAAACTACTGGAGCTGGAGTGACAGGCATTTGTGACCCACCCGGTACTGGTACTAGGAACTGAATCCAGGTCTTCTGAAAGAGCAGTACAGGTTTGGAAACACTGTGTCATCTCTCAAGTCCTAGTGTTTATTATGTCTTAATATGAAATTCAATAGAAAGGGCTGCTCCTTAATAAGGATCAAGTCACAGAAGACAATAAGTGCTGATCTCTTTATGGGCAGAAGCTACATTTTGTTCTTAGACTTTGGAAAGTTCTTTGTCACAGAGACCTGACAATCTGAAACAAGAGGCTTCCTGAAAACTGGAGCAAAATGTAAGCATATCAATCTAGGGAACTTTGTCCTAAGGGCTTCTTATCTTTAGTGCTCTTATGCTCAATGTCAGCTGCAAATTAGAATCACCTAGAGAGTTTTCACAGATATTCTGTTATCCAGGTGCTATCCAACACCAGTCATTACCTCCAAGAAAGCAGCCTGGAACTGGTATTTTTGTAAAGCTCTTTAGGTGATTCTAATAGCAATGCCAAGGTTAAGAGCCACTGCTGTAGTGTCCCATTTTCCACAGAGTGAAAGCATTCTTTATAAATCTATTTCACTCTCTTCTATCAATCACACACTTACCACAAGTGGAACACTTCAATGATTTGCTCCCTTGGCTAAAGTTGTAAATTAGAGAGACAGAAACAATTAAACCCATTGCTTTCACATATCATTTGATCTCTCTGTATATTTGTATTTCACAACCTGAGTACCTCTTAATTTGTTTACTTTTATAGTCGCTGCTTGCACTTCTTCTAAACAATAACAAGAAGAATAGATATGAAAAAGTGGGTAGGGGAAAGTCCAAGAAGCCTCAATCCTACACAAAGTATTACAGATAAATAAGCAAGCGATATAAGCTTACAGAGAGAGGAAGACAATTGGTTATCTAGTGCCAAATGATCAGCCCTTAAAACATAGTGTGTATTTAACATTTTATCATGTCATTTGCTAATCCTATCACATTTTATTTCCCATCCATCTTATAGTTAGGTTTCCTTATATGATTGGCTTCTAATCAGTGAAACTGGGAAACTAACACCTAAATAAGATTTAAAGGATTTCCAGAAAAAAAATGAAGATAGTAAATCCACTTGGAGTTAAAAATCTTCCTTTTTTATATCATTCCTGATTTATAAAGCTGAAAGAATACGAGTGCACACATAGACTCACACTTCATGCATTGCAGTGGCTGTTACATGGAATGCTATCAAGTGTAAACCATGATATATAACCACAGTATATTTTTATTTACTAAATGATTCTTGTCAACCTACTGTCAAATCTATGGTAAGGTGGCTTTGAATCTTCATTGTAGTACCTGGCTTACTGA
Source organism: Tokudaia tokunoshimensis (assembly GCA_036184795.1). Taxonomy (NCBI): domain Eukaryota; kingdom Metazoa; phylum Chordata; class Mammalia; order Rodentia; family Muridae; genus Tokudaia; species Tokudaia tokunoshimensis. The sequence goes on along the minus strand of BTHU01000013.1, from coordinate 52,407,147 downwards.
TTATATATTTCATATATTAAGTCTTAAATATTAGGTAGTGGAAACATGAGACTTAGAGTATCAATAAATTAATGTTGTTAAGTAATTGTGTATGTTTTTGAGAACAGCAAAGGAATTTCAATATAATAGGGCTCTAAATGTATTTTATACCACATTGTCCATCTTTGTAGGGTCATTACTGTGGCTCATTATTTTATGATTTTTTTCTATGATAACATATTGAAAAGCAGAGACTAAAACAACAAAACTACAAATATTAATGTCTTAAAATTCTAAGGGGTTCATGTTATCATGGATTAATCCCTCTATACTTTTAATGCTTGACATATCTTCCTCATAGTGAAAACCAATAAACATTCTAAGGAGTCCAGATTCCTCTATCACTCTGCATCAGACCTTACCTTTGACTATACACATTATGCTTTGTGAGCTCTCTCTATTAAACTTCCTTTCTTAGTGTATCAATTTTATTCTTCTCCTTATTTTATCAAAACTGTCTTTGCAATGTAACATCATTAAAAACTCATTAAGAAAGAAACACGTTTTTAAAGAAATGAATGACTCCAGGACTGGCAGCATATGAATATAATGCCTGATCTTAGGAAGTGAACTCAAAGAGGTGATGAAAACAAGGTCCTTTTGGACTGTATAATGAGGCCATAACTCAAAAATCGAGCTATAAAGGGTAAGTGTAGTAATATGTTAGTTGATTAGTAAAGCACAGAATTCAATTCTGTGCCCTGTAATCTTAACATTAATTAATATAATAGCACTGTGCCAGGCTGGCAAGGTGTCTCATCAGTTAAAAATTCTCCTGATGATCTGAGGTATGTTCCTAGGACCCACATAGCAAAATAGAAGTAACTTCTACACCTTGTGCTCTTATCTTCACATGTAGGATATGGAAAACACCACCCTATATTTAAACAAAATAACAATGTAATATAAATAAAAGTTCTATTATGAATAATTATATTTAAGGATAATTGTCAACTTAGTACCTGGAAGGTGAGCCTGTAGGTATTCATCTGGAGAACTGCCATTAATATGTTAACAGAAATTGAAAGACCCATCCACTGTTAGCTGAATTCCTTACCTGAGACCTTGTATTACATAAATGAAAGAAGAAAGATCAATAATAGCGAGCCTGTATGCTTATGGAGTGTGGATGGGATGTGACCTACTCTTTCATTTTCCTGTCAGGTTGACTTCATTACCAAGATAGACTGTATCTTTTAACTGTGGACCAGAATGAACTTTTTATCCATTAAATTGCTTTTTCTAGGATAATTTATAACAATGGCAAGAAAAGAAACTAAAACAGAAGATGGTATTCAGAAAGGATTCCATCTGAGTGGTTTTGTAGTTAGAATTTAGAAGTATTTTGTTTCCTTGGATTAAAAACTATTTTGAGGGCTGGAGAGATGGCTCAGTGGGTAAGAGCACCTGACAGCTCTTCCAAAGGTCCTGAGTTCAAATCCCAGTACCCACATGGTGCCTCACAACCATCTGTAAAGTGACATAATGCCCTCTTCTGGTGCGTCTGAAGACAGCTACAGTGTCCTACATAAAATAAATAAATCTTTAAAAAAACGATTTTGAGTGATCTAAGCAGGAATGAGCATTCCATTCCTAGATAGGCTTCTTCTTGTCATCTGAGACTTCATGAACATAGTCTTTCTTTATTGTTTGCGTGTTGATCAACTTAAAGCCTTTTTCAGAACTCTTACCAAAATCAACCTTTACTAAAATCACCTGTAGAGTTCTGTATCTCCAAATTTTTCTACATTCGTTCCACGTGCCATTTTAAAGGGTCGAAAAGAAAAACAAGCTCACTTATTTGGGTCAAAAACTTTGTATTAGTCATTTTTAATGTTGCTAAAACAAAAATATCTGTAGAAATGACTGAATATAAGACACACTATAGCTCATGGTTTTAGAGAGCTTCAGTTCAACATAGAACAGAATGAGGAGGAGAAGGGCTAACACTCTGAAAGTAGAAAACACAGAGACTTTTTCTCATAATGACAGATGACACAGAAGGTGAAGTACTCTGTCGCCACTCATCCCTTTCTACCAGGAAAGTCACACAATATAAAAGTTCTACAGTCCTTAAGATAATACTGTCATCTAGGAAGTAATATTCATAGTTTGGGTCAGTGGAAGATTTTTCATATTCAACCATAACATGAGAAAAAATCAATTTAAAACCTTTCTTTCTTTAAAGTATATTTCAAGACACATGATGGCATATAATATTAGTCTTACCAGCACTCGGAAGATAACACCAGAATCGTAATCATTTCAAACACAGTGTGAACTACTCAGTAGAATTTTGAAAAGAGATCCCTGGAGCAATTTGTCAGCAAATCGAGTTGAATCAATGCTCAATGAGAGATCTTGTATCAGATAATAAAGCAGAGAGAACCATGGAGGAAGATGTCACCTGTCCACCTGTCAACATTTGGCTTCTAAATGTGTGTCCATTACTGTCAAAAAATATTCATACAAACACTGAAACATGTATAATCTCACCTGCTTCACATGCAAATATTTGGAAAACAAAAAAATGCAGATAGTTGCTTCCAATCAATGGACAGAAGCTGGTGACCCCTGTGGTTGAATTAGGGAAAAGCTGGAAGAAGCTGTGGAGGAGGGCGAAGCTGTAGGAGGACCAGCAGTCTCAATTAACCCCTGAGATCTCTCAAACACTGGACAACCAACCAGGCAGCAAACACCAGTTGATATGACCCCCCACCGACACACACACACACACACACACACACACACACACACACACACACACACAGAAGAAGACTGCCTGGTCTGAGTTCAATCAGAGTAGATGCACCTAACTATCAAGAAACTGGAGGACCCAGGGAGTGGGTAGCTATGGTGGGGTGGGGTGGGGGAGGATGGGGGATGGGAGAGTAGGGATATTCTCTGGGAGATGGGGAAGGGAAGGTATGGGATGTGGAACTGTCAGAGGATAGACAAAAAGGTGGATAAAATCTGTAGTATGGAAAAAAAAGATTAAATAAAATTTTTAAAAAGACTGAAGAAATGGTCTACACCGTTTTAGAAAGTATGTTTAAGCCATACATCTCACAAGGGTTTTAATATAATAAAGCAGACATCCAGGTTTTAAAGTTAAATAGATTAAAATGCACATTTTAAAGAGCAAGAAGAATACAATCAAAATACGTCATTGTTCCTTAAAAATGTAGAACAAATTCACAATTAATATTATATCAATAAGAATGGATTTAATCAAAAAGGACAAAAAGAAATAGTAAATATTGACAATGTGGAGAAAACATAAATTTTGCATCTAATTAGTAGAAATATAAAGCCTTTCTGTAAGTTTTTAAAACTAAACAGATGTTCCTTAAAAAGTTAAAAACAGATCAATCACATTATCGAGAAAGACCAACTGTTAGTATATATCCAAATGATATTGTAGGTCTGCAAGGAATCTGTACCTGCGTACTCATTGCAAGCATTATAATTACTAGAAATTAACAGAAACAACTGAGGTGTCTATCAACAAGTAAATCAATGAAGAATATGTGGCAGAATTGTACAATGGGGCATTATCTCATCACTTAATTGTAAACATGAAACTCATGTCCTTTGTGGCAATGTAATTGTAACCATAGAATATGATAACCAGATAAATACACACCATTTGTGTGTTTTTATAACTGCTTAAATAAAACTTAATACCAAATTTACCTTAAAATCATTTTACTTACACTATTTTCTAAAGAAAGGGAAAACATCTAAACCACATGCTACTAAAAGGGTGTGTGTGTTTGTGTTTGTGGTCTAAAAGGATTTTAACTGCTTAACTCGCAGACAAAACTTCATATTTTTGGTCGTCTCTTGCAATCCTGTAATAAAGCCACTTCTTGGCTTAAATTGCTCTCTCATGGCCCTCAGTTACCTGATTCGATACTTACTTCTGTTCTCCATACCTTGCTCAAGGACCAAACTTATTTTGATAAATAAGTATTGTGAAAGAATTTTCCTGCACCTAACCGTCAAGAAACTGGAGGACCCAGAGAGTGGGTAGCTTTGGTGGGGTGGAGTGTGGGAGGGTTGGTGATGGGAGGGTGGGGATATTCTCTGGGAGATGGGGAAGGGAAGGTATGGGATGTGGAACAGACAGAGGATAGACAAGAAGGTGTATCATGTATGCACTTCTACAGAGAATACATCTATTCACCCCAGATGGAGATCTTATGACAGAACAAAATAAGGATACTACCAAAGTTCAACTTGCTGTACCAACAAGTTTTATCTGGGTTACTTATAAGACTATGGGTGAGGACATACCTATTGAGGTGCAAATGACTCAGACAGCTGTATCACAAAAGCCCATCTAAACATGTGTGACAGCTCACAAATGCTGAAAACCTGAGGCACACTGTGCAGTCTGCAGCCAGCTCATGTGGTTGTAGGGTGTATTTTCCAAGAAGTTCATTTGGCCTAGGACTCTTTAAGGCAGCTCAGCTTGATTCTGTTACTTTCAGGCTGCTTGGCTAGTCACTGTGAAGAAGTTGAACTTGAAACAGAGCCCTCCTTGAAGCTTGGCTTTCAGCAATTTTCATTGGTCACTCTTTGAAAGGATAGAAATTTTAAATTTGGTTATTTCTAGGGACTAACTGAAACTATTTTGAGCTGTGGAACTTCCTTGTGAGATGGCTTGTTTCAAGAGGACAGGACTGTATAATTTCATATCTACATGGAATGCTAGTTCTAGTAGCATTTCACATATACTATAGGGTTATATTTTATGTAAAAAGTGAAGTCTGGATATGGATTCAGTAAGTATCTGTGTTATGAATAAATTTCTGGTATATATCTTTCTTTCTTTGCTCACCTTGAAACGGTAGAAGCTTATGTTATACATAGATGCTAGAGATACACATACACAAAATATATCATGTATATCATATATATATATGAGAGAGAGATACATAAACATGTGTGTGTGTGTGTGTGCGTTTGCGTGTGTGTGCGTGTGTGTGTGTGTGTGTGTGTGTGTGTGTGCGCATCTATAAGGGCAGATTCTCATAGATAGAATCTTTTCTCTGTAGAAGTGCATAACTGATTCAAATTTAGCTTCACCTAAATGTCTTCTGATGAATGAACATCTTTCTTGAGAAGATATAACTCAGGATCTCTTTAACATGAATTTGCAACAGGAAGCCAGTGATTTAGGGAGGCAAAGATATAAGAATATTAGAGAAAAAATGTTGCAGAAAAAAAACTTTTAATTTATTAGTAACTTAAAGGAGGTAAATAGACATTTGAAGAATCAGAATTTACAAATGGAAATACTGACAGATTTTTGAAGATAGAAATAAACTATTATTCCTAAGACATAAAAAAGAAAAATACCTGCAACAACAGAAACATATAACATGAAATGCAGCATTTATCTGCCTGTTGTCAAACAGCAGCAGAGATAGGCACACAGCATGTAAACATGGTTTGAAAAGAAGACTATTATCACAGTGCTGTTGAAAATGTATTAATTTGAAAAGCAATTTGATAATTTGAAAAGTGGTGACTTCTTACCAGTAAGAGTGGAAATTAAAAGCAAACTGAGTCTCAAAATCTCTGACTGATTAAACAGATAACTACCTATCTCTGTTTATATTACTTAAGAAAAAGCAAGCTTTGGGGATAAAAGGAAGGGATTTTTGTTTTCAAATGAAATATGATATATTTTGTTAAAAATTAACTTATATTGAAAATTGCAAAAGTCAAAGTTTTAGAAGACATTTAAGATCAGCAGAACTGTCTGAGATATACAATAGAAGTCTATGCAAGTGTGCTCCATTAAAAAACACATTGAATCTTTTATAATTCAGACTGGGCACCTGAAATTCCAAGTACAATTTATCATGACAATAATGTAAAAAATAACTGGGTATCATAAAAAAATATGGAAAATAGATTATCCAAAGTGAAATGTACAAAGTGTCTTTAATTCTTTACATGGATGATTGATTTGACCTCTAAACAGATAAAACAAAATAATTTGTCAATATTAGCCCGATTTTTTTTTTGTCTTGTTAGAGGTGTGGTTTGGATGAGACTAAGTTTCTTGATTGTAACCTAGGCTGGCCTAGAAGTCAGAATCCTACTCTTGCCTCCTGATTGTTGAGATCATAGCCTTAATTACAGATTAGGAAATAATAAAAGGTTTAACTATTTTAAGCATAAATGAACAATCAGAAAAAAAAAAACACTCAGAACTTTTCTCCCCTAATAGTGAAATTAGGGAGAATGACAGAAAATCCTAATAAAAAGTGATTTAAATAGTGATTAAAAATTCAAAAACAGAACAATGAACAATATAAAACCCTAAATGGGTTATATTGTAGTAAAAAGTACTTCATGTTCTTATTCAGATGACAAAATAAATGTTCAAGAAAGGTATATCTGGTATACCACTGATAAAATAGGTTATAAATAAACATCAGAGCAAAACTCAATAAAACGAAACCCAAGATTAATAGTAGTTATACTGTGAAAATATAATATAACATTAAATTGTATAAAATATTAAATCTATCCATCCATCCAATAAAAAAGTACAGTGCAGTATTAGAAAATTCTATTATACCTCTCTGTATCCCCCCAAAAATATTTTCTAAATGGTAAGGTTGTAATCAATAATTTGTTGTAAAAGAAATGCAAAGTATTAAGTACATACTATATTAAAGCAGAAGCAAAATAGTAAATATTAAATTAGAATAAAAGACATATTTAAATCACGGGGATTTAAGTGTTACTGGGTAACTCTTAAAGGAGTAGAAACCAAAAATCAAACAAACAAAATGGCCACAATTTAAAAAGATAATATGGCAATTAAATGAATGTTTCAAAGAAAACATTACACAGTGTTAAAGAGACTAGAGTGAATACTGTAACATTAGAGGTAACTTATAGAATATTATTGCTTCTTGATGCTCTGTTAAAGAAAGTAATATACTTACTTATGTGGTAAGTCTTTAAACCACTTTGACCTTCCAGCAGATTGTCACTCACTTTATGCTGCCTGCTCCAGATTCTCTGGATAGTGGATGGAAAACATACAAACACACTGTCTTTATATTTTAATATGCTTTAGCTAGTAGATTAGTATTTCAGTAGCTGGGCCAATTCGAAACCTCCACGCACCTAACACACCCTCCCCTTCGAAATTCTTGAGTTGTTGCTTTCTAAGATCTATACTTTATTCACTGCTGCCCCAAACCCAATCAGGGCAAGTGGCTTTTGGGGCCGCTTTCTCCTGAATCTTACATGGTTGGATCTTTGTCTTCCAAAGCCCTCATGTTCTCTCTTCCTTCTTTCTGTCCTTGTGATTCTCCTTCTCTCCCCTGTGTTTCTTCTCCTTAAATCCTCAAAGTCCCACCTCTGTACCCATAAGACCAACTGTTCGCAGGGACCTGCAGCAGACTTTAGAATTCCCATATAAGCACGACTCAAATTCCCAACAGTATACTGCCCCATGTCCTCATTTTGCCTTTTTATTATTTAGAGTAGGAATCCAGAACTAATACTAGGCAAGCCATATGTACAGACTAAAGCTCTAGTCCACTGACTACATAAAGAATAATATTAGAAGCTTTCATCAAAACTTCCATAAATTATAAAATGATCTACACTGAACAGTAAAACATTATTCAAACTGTCAGCCAAACAGCTGCTGTAGTAATGAGGAAAGAGGGATTTGATGTTCCGTACATCTGTATTCCTTTTTCTGATCATAACTTATTAGAGATCTCTTCTGTTGACATGAAAAACTAGTTCTAGAAACTATGATGAATGCAGCTAAAATAAAATATGAGCCTCATATTTCTTTACATAAAATGAAACAGTTATATAGAATTTTATTAATACATGACAAGACATTAGTTTATTGATGAACTTTACAAAATGCTGTTTAGTCCATTTGGAGCTAGCAATTATACGAAAATTATTTTAATTCTAGAAGTAATTATTAAGCTATTGTTTGAATATGGTTAACTGAATTCCATTAGGTAATGCAGCATTATTACACTTCTTTCATCAAAACTGACAGCCTAGTCTTGTCCTACAAGGTTTATAATAGTGCAATAAATCAGCTTCATATTTCAAAATATTAAGACTTCACTAGTTTATTGGGTGAATTTCAAGAAACAATGATTAAACCCTCAAAACTCACAGGTGTTATACCTAACATTTCATATGCTATGTATTAGACACAGCATTTTGGCAAATTCTTCAATGACCATCATACTTCGGTTCAGTTGTGTGTTTTTGTTTTTCTGTTATATTAAAAGCACTTTTACCGGGTAGTGGTGGCGCATGCCTTTAATCCCAGCACTTGGGAGGCAGAGGCAGGCGGATTTCTGAGTTCGAGGCCAGCCTGGTCTACAAAGTGAGTTCCAGGACAGCCAGGGCTATACAGAGAAACCCTGTCTCGAAAAACCAAAAAAAAAAAAAAAAAAAAAAGCACTTTTAAAATACTATCTAGAGCATGTCCTACACACATTACCAAATATACTATGGAGCACTTTTTATTGATGGTATTTTGTTGGCAGTATTAAATTATCTCTGTCAGATGTCACATCTAACAGAGGACTACAGAGTGAGTAGCTAAAACATTAGATATGTGTTTGTCACATAAGGGAATCTTTGGAGATTAAGGTTAAGATCCATCAGTATGGTATTCTAAGAAGTGTCATCTTCCTGGCTTGCTGACAGTTGTCTTATTGCAGGACATCACATAAAAGAGACAGAAAACACTGGTGTTTCTTCCTCTCTCAGAGACAGAGACTGATAATCATGGTGTCCATATGAGACTATCATCTAATCCAAATACCCATTCCAATGGACTCATATCCTGATATTTATGAATTAGAAGTTAAGAGAACCATCATGTGAATATTGAATACACATATACACATAGCATACTCTATGTATTATCTTTATATTCCAAGTATATTCTTCTGTCAATAGCACACCAATGTTAATGATTTTTTTAATTCCTTAAACATTTCCTATGAAAAAATTAAATAGATCACAGTAAAAATCTGTCTAATACAGATCAGTGAAATTAAGATTCATTTCTCATCAAAGTAAAATGTACAAAATATTTTCATAAAGTTGTAGAATGAAGTTTTAATACTATCTAGAATATTATATTATATTTGCAATTTTCCATATTTGTAAAATAAAATGAATAAATAATTACTTTATATCAATAATGAATACTTAATAAATGAAGCACAAAATAAAATATAAAGAGAATAGAGGCTTACCTAAGTAAAGAGGTTTTTACAGCTGGGATAACAGTCCTAATCCCTTGCTAGAGCAGCACAATAAAACATTTTGATGGTGAAATCTATGCACATTTATTTTAACTCTTTTAACTGTCTGACTGAGATAGAGTCACATGGTCATTTTAACAAAGCTATAATATTCAGACCAATGATTAAAAACTTAGTTGAAAGGGGAGGATTGACTGGTATATTTTATGACCAAATATGGTAGTTTTGTTTTTAAACAAAATATGAATCAGGATATGAGAATAACCTACATTTGGATAAGTTATAATACTATGACTTTTAATAAAATTACATTGGCTACTTCTCTGTAGGCAAGAGGTTTGTAAAATATTTTTGAAGTATGCAATTCCATCTCTTTGCAGTGTTGATATTGAATACTGTATTTCTAACTCCATTACTGTAACAAATATATTAATTGCCTTGTAAGAGATGAAACTTTTATTTTGAATAACTGTTATAGAACTTTTAACCTATGATCAATCAAACTCAATACTGAACCTGTTAACACATTACACAAGGGATTAATTGGAAAGCAAACTAGCTCATCTCACCATAAGAGATACAACAAAATAAGAGGAAGAATAGAGAGTCCCACATTCTCTTCAAATACAGCTTCAGGGACCCGAAACCTCCAACAAGATCATGTCTCCTAAATGGATCAAAACTCTCCCAAACTTCATCTCCATGGGGGCTAAACCTAAAACAAATGGTTGGTTGGGGATATTCAAATTTCAAGCACATAACTTGCATTTCCTTTTTATCAATGTCTGAAATTAAAAATAACTACTGAAAGTCTTCTGGTGGAGTTGCCATTCTCTCCAGTTCCTTCAGTCTTCCCCTAACTCTTCTATGGAGGTCCCTGACCTCAATCCAATGGTTGCCTGTAAGTATATGCTTTTGTCTCAGTCACGTGCTGGTAGAGCCTCTCAGAGGACAGTTATGCTAGGCTCTTGTCTGTGTTTCTGAGAGACTAAGCCACCAATGTAAGAACACATACGGGCTAGTCTGAGACACACAGCACATATGTAGTAGAGGACTGACTGCCTTGTCTGGCCACAGGGGAGAAGATGCACCCAATCCTGTAGAAACTTGATGCCTCAAAGAAGAGGGATGCCTGGAGTGACACCCTCTCAGAAGTGAAAGGTAAATAACTCTGGGAATGAGGGGCTTGGAGTGGGACAATATTTGAGAGAAAAATCCATAAAATAATTATTTTTAAAAAATGAAAATGAATCTACTGTAGAATATAACATTCTCTCCATCAATTCAAATAGAAAATTAATAACTTACATAAATATTTTATAAATCACATAAGAGTGCAGTATTATTTTCACTTAACATTATATGTATTGTATAGTGTATCTGACAGTTTTTAGATTCCTGAACTTTTTTTTTACCCTTGCAAATCAATTTTATTTTTTTTATTTACATTCAAAATCATTTCCCCTTTCCTGTTTCCTCCCTCCCCGAAAGTCCCATAAGCGCCCTTCTCTCCCTCTTTTCCCCATTCAAACCCCTCTCGCTTCTCTGTCCTGGCATTCCCCTACATCCAGTCTTTCCAGGACCAGGGGTCTCTCCTTCCATCTTCTTAGAAATCTATTGATATGCAAATTGTGTCTAGGGTATTCCGAGATTCTGGATTACTATCCCCTTATCAGTGACTGCATACCATGTGTGTTCTTTTTGTGATTGGGTTACCTCACTAAGGATGATATTTTCAAGTTCGACATGAAATTTCTATCTGATAGCTTGTCAAAAACATTTTAAAATCTTATGATATTTTGAAAGCTGTTAATATGATAGCCCTCTGCATTCCTTTAAAGCAACATAGTAATAATTTATCTTTTACTGGCAGTATAGTCTAGAAAATTATTTATCTGAATAAATATGGAAACTCAGAATCATTCTAAGTCAGGTAGCATTTCTTGTTTATTAGATTTTCATTGTATATCATATTTTTCCAATAAATTCAAAATATTAATGCAGTTTTAAAAAGAATTGAAATAGCTACTCTGTATGTAATCAATCATAAATTAATATCACATGAAATATGTATAAGCCTAATATTTTTAATATTCTTGACAATAAATGAAAAAATTCTAGATACATATGTATTGCATATATATTGTGCCTTCATTTGTGATTTTTGTGGGATTCCTGTGTATGACCTCCTATGTCTCTGTGTTGAGATGGGTTTTTACGTACTTTCTTTGGCTTTTTTTGTTTGTTTGTTTTGTCCTATTCTTGCAGACTATACGAGATCACAGATGCCAGTCCAGACTACTATATCCCAAAAAATCTTTTAGTCACTATAGTTGAAGACAACAAGATATCCCATTTCAAAACCAAATTAAGCATTATCTATCCCAAAAGCAAGCCCTACAGGTCTACAGAAGTTACTAGAAGAAAAACTCCAACCAAAAAAGGTTAACAAACAAAACTAAACATAGGAAACAATTTCAGAGAAGCACACATGCACACACCCACACCTACCACCATCACAAAAGTAGCAAGACATCAATTCCCCATAAAAAGTCACAGGCTAATAATGAATATATATAAACAGGACCTAGCATTCTACTGCATACATGAAAGATACCTCATCATCAAGGAAAGTCATTACCTCAGAGTAAAAGACTGGAAAAAGGTTTTCCAAGCAAACAGATCCAAGAAGCAAGCTGGAATAGCTATTCAAATATCAAGTAAAATGTACAAATGGAATTTCAACGAAAATTAATCAAATGTATTGGAGAAGTACCGTTCAAAGTAATCAAAGAAAAAAAAACTGCCAAGATGACATCTGAATTCTGAATATCTATGCCCAAACACAAAGGCACACACATTTGTACATGAAACACTACTAAACCTTAAATCACACATGGAAACACACACATTAATAGTAGAAGACTTCAATGCCTCTCTCTTACCAATAGATTAGTCATCCAGACAGAAACTAAACAGAGAAACAATGGAACTAACAGATGTTTTGATTCAAATAGATTTCCAGATACCTCCAGAACCTTTCATTCAAACAAAAAAAGAATATACTTTCTTCTTGGCACCTCATAGAATCTTCTCCAAAGTTGACCATATACTGTATCACAAAGAAAATCTCAGCAGATATTAAAAATATTAAAATAGCCCCTATTATCTTATATGATCACAATGGATACAAGCTGGGCTTCAACAGTAGAAGAAACAACAAAGAGCCTATAAACTCGTGGAAACTGAACAACTCTCTACTCAATGAAGACTGGGTCAGGGAAGAAGTAAATAAAAAAATCAAAGACTTTCTAGAATTAAATGAAAATAAACACATAACACACAGAAACGATGAAAATACTTTAAGAGGAAAGTTTATAGCATTAAGTGCTGTATTAGTCAGGGTTCTCTAGAGTCACAGAATGTAGGGTAGTCCCTACATAGTTAGGGAATTTGTGGATGACTTATAGCTCGTAGTTCAACTCCCCAACAATAGTCAACAGTACTTGTGGATGGAAGTCCAAGGATGTAGCAGTTGTTCAGTCCCACAAGGCAGCTGTGGATGGAAGTCCGAGGATCTAGCAGTTGCTCCGTCCCACGAGGTAGGCCAGGAAAAGCCAGAGTGAAATCGTCCTTCTTCCAATGTCCTTATATAGGTCTCCAGCAGAGGGTGTGGCCCAGATTAAAGGCGTGTGCCACCACGCCTTTAATCCCAGATGACCTTGAACTCAGAGATCCCCAAATCTTAATCTTCTGGAATTCATAGTCACTATGCATCAAGATCTGCAGGTCAGAAACTTGTATCTCTGAGCCTCCAGATTAGGATTATAGGTGAGCCTTCCAATTCTTGTTTAGTTCATTCCAGATTAAGTCAAGTTGACAACCAGGAATAGCCACTACAAATGCATTCATAAAGAAATTAGTAATACCTTCTACTAGTGATTTAACATCAAACTTATAAGTTCCAGAACAAAAAAGCTAGCACACCCAAGAGGAGTAGATGACATGAAATAATCAAACTCAGGACTGAAATCAATAAAATAGAAACAAAGAAAACAATACCAAGAACCAAAGTATGAAGGAGTTGCTTCTTAGAGAAAATCAATAAGGTATACAAACCTGTAGCCAAACAATCTAAAAAGCAGAGGGAGAGTATCCACAAAAATTCAGAAGTAATGAAAAGGGAACACAACAACAGACACTGCAGAAATCCAAAGAATCTTTAGGTCTTACTTCAAAACCCTGTACTCCAGAAAATTGGAAAATCTAAATGAAATTGACAGTTTTCTTGATAGTTACCACTTAATGAAAGTTAAATCAAGATCAAGTAAGCACTGTAAGTAGTCCTAAAACCTCTAAGGAAGTCAACACAATCGTTAAACTTTTCTCAATCAAATAAAACTCAGGACCAGATTGGTTCTAGTTCCAAATTCAACTAGACCTTCAAAGAAGAGCCAATACCAATACATCTTATAGAAACAGAAAGAACACTGCAAACATCATTCTATGAGGCCACAGTCACCCCTATACCTAAATCACATAAAATTCATGCAAAAAAGAGAAATTTGGGCCAATTTCCATTATGAACTTTGATGCAAAATTTCTCAATAAAATCTTTACAGACTGAGTCCAACATCACGCACTGTGATCAAGTAGGCTTCATCCCAGGAATACATAGATGGTTGAACATATACAAATCCATCAATATAACATACAAACAATGAACTGAAAGAAAAACAAAACATGATCATTTCATTAGATTCTAAAAAAAACCTTTGACAAAATCTAACACCCCTTTATGATAAAGGTCTTGGAGCGATCTGTGATACAAGATGCATATCTAAACACGGTAAAGGCAATATACAGCAAGCCGATATCCAACATCAAACTAAATGGAAGGAAACTAAAATCATGCAGTTCCACTAAAATTATGGAGAAGACTAGGATGCCCACTCTTTTGTCTATCTATTATATATAGTACTTGAAGTTTTAGCTACAGCAGTAAGACCACTAACGAAAATCTACTTTAACTAATTAAACTCAGAATATTTATTTTTTAATTGATTTGCAGCTAACTTATTTATAGAGAAATAAAGAAGTCATTAACAAAATATGAGAAAGCTTTAAAATATGCATTTAAAATATTTTTAAATTGTCTTCTAAGATAAATCTATTACATTTCAGCACTTTGTCAGAAAAAATATATAAAACCTTCAAGACATAAGAGCAAAAAACTCTAACAAATTATATATATATATCAGATACCAGCTATATCTAATGAAATCAACTAATTACCAAACCTTTTTGTTTGTTCTTAGTCTGAGTAATGGAGATAAGTTCATGTTTTAGAATTATGATTAGTTAAAGCTGTAGAGGTTTTATAAATCATGCATAATGTCTACTTGTTAGATTAACATTGTGGCTAACATTGAGAATGAAGTAAAATTAGTTTTCATATGCTTATCAGTTATCGCCTAATAAATTTTCATCACAAAATAAATTGTTTTTGTATTTAATTATGTTTGTATTTTAGACAGTAGATAACACTGGGGAAAATGCAGAGTATTTTCAATTTATTTTCATAAATAAGTTTTAATACGTGTATGTATTGTTGGGGTTGTTCAGAAAGAAAATAGAAGCCTCTGACTTTTGGAAGGAAAACCAATTACATAGCTAAATTATGAAGCACACCCATATCATAGGTATATACAATGAATTTATTCAAAATTGTTTTTTCTACTTTCAATGAAAATCCAATTTCCATTTTAATAGTGTTTGCAGGAAATACTATTTACACACATTTTTAGTGTTAGAACAATGTCAGTTCTATTCTCTTAGTAAATTAAGTGGTATTTTTTGTGTTTTATAAAAGCTATATATATTTTAGACATGGTCAGTGTATATAAATATGATACTATGAACAGGCCATCATTTGGACATCTGTGTTTATGTTTATTTCAGTAACAGTGAATGTTTTATCACATGCACATTTAATTCATACATCTAATTCATTTTGTGGCAAATAGCAAATTTTGGGTTATATATATATTTACAAGCCTATAAGTAAAGAGTTGTGCTCTGTAATATAACCAGGTCATGATAATGTAACAGATGACTTTAAGAAGTTGGTAAAACAGTTGATTGCAATTAGATAACTTACATCTTTATTTGATAAGGTTTTCAGCTATTAAGATTAAATATTTAAGTTTTGAATGAAAAATTGGGAACATAAATTATAACTCAAAATTGTCATTTATGGATAGTTTAATGATTTTGAATTTACTGTGCAAAACTATTGTCTCTTGTTATTTGTAATATTCTAGATCACTTTAAATCTTAATTTTGGAAATAAAACAATAAATAACAATTTTTGAATAATATATTTTACTTTTGTGACAGAAATGTTACTTTTTTATACATTCATTTAACAGAAACTACAGTTCACATGTTTATAAAAGCAAAAATATAGAAAGAGTTTGTATAGATGATTAAACATATAAAAGGAAAATTTGTACTTACTCAAGTTGATAGATATTTGGAAAAATAACAAAATATATTTACACCAGAAATTGTTAAATTCCCACCCTATCCAGAGAATTGCCATTAATGGAAATCATACAAAGAATTTGAGGCTGAAGGTAAATTTTCAATGAGAAATAATAATAATAATAATAATAATAATAATAATAATAATAATAATAATAACTACATATAATTATAATGGTGTGTTTAGTTTTGAATTAGGGACTCATACAGCTAAGTTGGCCTCAAATTAATGAAACAGGTGAAGATTACGTCAAACTCCTGATCCCCTAAAATGATTATTATTTCCTAAATAACTAAAACATATGGCTATTTGTTTTATAGTTGACTATCATTATAGTTTCATGATGCTTAACCTGAAATAGTCACTATTGTTGGAAACTGTTGCAGGATATTTGATCACACTGTGAACCCTAAAATTGTGTTATTTACTGAAACAAACCTTTTGGTGTGGCTCTCCCCTAGCACATACCTTTTAGCCAAGAATTTGCTCTTAATTATAAACAAGTATTTGTGGTATGGCTTAGTACTAGAACACACCTTTAATCCTACCACTAACTAAAATCACATGTTAAGAGGTGGAAGAAGAAATCAGCTGAAAGGAACTGAACATAAGTAAACAAAAGGAGGATCTTTGAATGGAAGGTTATTAAGATAGTGTGGAGAAGGAGAAAAAGGCTTTTCTTCTTCTTCTTCTTCTTCTTCTTCTTCTTCTTCTTCTTCTTCTTCTTCTTCTTCTTCTTCTTCTTCTTCTTCTTCTTCTTCTTCTTCTTCTCTGAAGTCTGGGTAGTAGGAAGTAAAGGAGTTGGTCAGCTTTGCCTCTCTGGGCTAGCAGGATTTCACCCCAGCATCTGGCGCATTAGTCTTCATTGGTAAATCAAATCACTAGGATTTTTGTTTTTCAAACAAACAGGAGATAGTTTCCAACTGACAGGGGAGCTGTGAGGATAGCCCCTGATACTTCTTTTACAATCTAGATTGAGTGTCAAACATAGCAAGAGAAAATATTTTCAACTGGGTTGATACCAAGAATATAATTTTGCTCATCCCCCCCCCAAAAAAATAAAGGACATAAACAATGAATTCTCATTAATAAAAACTTCATATTATTTGTGATCATAACTTCTCAACAAAGCCTGTATGCACTCAGATTCTTATTACCTTAGGTTCTGGCCCTATGTTGCTTACATAAAATTGGAAATATAATAAAGCCACGTTTTTCCTTCTTTTTACCTCCAATTACTGTAGTGAAATTTGGTATGATACTGCTAATTATGGGTTGAGCATTGTTTCATGGATATCCATCATGAAAATGAATAAAAGAACCATCAAAAAATGTGCTTTATACCTTTACCAGATGACGCCATTGGGATGACATTTTTATGCCCCAAGTATAGGATTTGCAGAAACATGCATTTGATATGCAGTATTTTTCATGACATTTGCCAAACAGCTAACTTTAAAATTTGCTACTTTATTGACACTGCCACCATGACCTTGTTTTGTAAATGTCCTATTAGAATTTCTGTGCATTAGTGTCTTCTACTCAGTTTAAAGAAAGAAAAGAAAACAAAAGAAAAGCATTTATAACTATGGCCCTTTGGAAGTTAGAAGCTGTAATGTTTTATAAATTCATGACAGATTTTGGATAGCAAATAATTGGTAGACTGTTGTTATTTTTCCATTACACTATGCTCTAGTACTTGGGCTAAAAAAATATGCATATATAAACCCAGTAAATTTAGGCCACCATTAGATAAGCCTCAGTCAGTGTCTTACAGTTTATGAGACTGCTTTAGAATTATGTATGAAGATTTACTGCTGATACTGTTAATATACCTGAAAATTCTACACAGCTGTTCTCTGCCTTGCATTGTTACCTATGGTCTTAATTTGGTAAGGTAACATTGGGCCATTGGGGATTTAACAACCCTTTGCAAAACTTTCATAGAAAGTACTTAGCTCAGATCTACTTTTATCTTTCAATAAATAATGAAAAATCACTTGTTAGATTCAGGGCCTTATCACTAACTAGCCAAGCTGCTCAAAGAGTAATACTAAGAATCTTTGAGAATCTGTAATACAAACAAAATAAAATCTAAACAAACACTCTAAGATAATTTGTTTTTCCAGTTAATGTTGTCAACACGGGCATATAGCAATGAAAATACTGGACTATTTTTAGGAGATATTTTTTCCAAAGGGCCACATCTTATCACTACTTTGGTATTTTTATAACAAAAACAAAGCCTGGATATAGCTCTCTTGCAAGCACTTCTCAACAGAATATCCTTAAACTTGATTTCATTTTAATAGGAAGAAGGATTGGTAAAGATATTTTCACACTCTGTTGGTTGCCATTTTGTCCTATTGACAATGTCCTTTGCCTTACAGAAGCTTTGCAGTTTTATGAGGTCCCATTTGTTGATTCATTTTTGTTTTTGTTTTTTTTTATTATTTATTTTATTTTTTTTTAATTTACATTCCAAATCATTTCCCCTTTCCCATTTCCTCCCTCCCCGAAAGTCCCATAAGCCCCCTTCCCTCCCTCTTTTCTCCATTCAACCCCCTCTCATTACTCTGTGCTGGTGTTCCCCTACATCCAGTCTTTCCAGGACCAGGGGTCTCTCCTTCCATCTTCTTAGAAATCTATTGATATGCGGATTGTGTCTAGGGTATTCCGAGATTCTGGGTCAATATCCTCTTATCAGTGACTGCATACCATGTGTGTTCTTTTGTGATTGGGTTACCTCACTAAGGATGATATTTTCAAGATCTGACCATTTGCCTAGGAATTTCGTGAATTCATTGTTTTTAATTGCAGAGTAGTATTCCATTGTGTAGATATACCACATCTTCTGAATCCATTCCTCCGTTGAGGGACATCTGGGTTCTTTCCAGCTTCTGGCTATTATAAATAAGGCTCCTATGAACATAGTGGAGCATGTGTCCTTACTGCATGCAGGTAAAGCCTCTGGGTATATGCCCAGGAGTGGTATAGCCGGATCCTCCGGGAGTGTCATGCCCAGTTTTCTGAGGAACAACCAGACTGCTTTCCAGAGTGGTTGTACCAGCTTGCAATCCCACCAGCAGTGGAGGAGTGTTCCTCTTTCTCCACATCCTCGCCAACAACTGCTGTCTCCTGTTTTATTGATCTTAGCCATCCTGACTGGTGTGATATGGAATCTCAGGGTTGTTTTGATTTGCATTTCCCTAATGACTAAGGATGATGAACATCTCTTTAGGTGCTTCTCAGCCATTGGATATTCTTCAGGTGAGAACTCTTTGTTTAGCTCTCTACCCCATTTTTTAATAGGGTTACTTGCCTCTCTGGAGTTTAACTTCTTGAGTTCTTTGTATATATTGGATATTAGCCCTCTGTCGGATGTAAGGTTGGTAAAGATCATTTCCCAGTTAGTTGGTTGCCGCTTTGTCTTTTTGACAGTGTCTTTTGCCTTGCAAAAACTTTGTAATTTAATGAGGTCCCATTTGTCTATTCTTGATCTTAGAGCATAAGCTATTGGAGTTCTGTTCAGGAAATTCTCCCCTGTGCCCATATGTTCAAGGTTCTTCCCTAGTTTCCCTTCTATTAGTTTCAGTGTGTCTGGTTTTATGTGGAGATCTTTGATCCACTTAGAATTGAGCTTAGTGCAAGGAGATAAGAATGGGTCAATTTGCATTCTTCTGTATGTTGACCTCCAGCTGAGCCAGCACCATTTGTTGAAAAGGCTATCTTTTTGCCACTGGATGGTTTTAGCTCCTTTGTCAAAGATCAAGTGACCATAGGAGTGTGGATTCATTTCTGGGTCTTCAATTCTGTTCCATTGATCTACATGTCTGTTACTGTACCAATACCATGCGGTTTTTAACACTATTGCTCTGTAGTACAGCTTGAGGTCCGGGATACTGATTCCCCAGAGGTTCTTTTACTCTTGAGAATAGTTTTAGCTATTCTGGGTTTTCTGTTATACCAGATGAATTTTTGAATTGCTCTTTCTAACTCTATGAAGAATTGAGTTGGGATTTTGATGGGGATTGCATTGAATCTGTGTATTACTTTTGGTAAGATGCTCATTTTTACTATATTAATCCTGCCAATCCATGAGCATGGCAGATTTTTCCATCTTCTGAGGTCTTCTTCAATTTCTCTCTTCAGAGACTTGAAGTCCTTGTCATACAGATCTTTCACTTGTTTGGTTAGAGTCACGCCAAGATACTTAATATGGTTTGTGGCTATCGTGAAGGGTATTATTTCTCTTACTTCTTCCTCAGCCTGCTTATCCTTTGAGTATAAGAAGGCTTCTGACTTGCTTGAGTTGGTTTTATATCCGGCCACTTTGCTGAAGTCGTTTATCAGCTGTAGGAGTTCTCTGGTGGAGTTCTTTGGGTCGCTTATGTATACTATCATATCGTCTGCAAATAGTGATAGTTTGACTTCTTCATTTCCAATTTGTATCCCTTTGACCTCTTTTTCTTGTCTAATTGCTCTAGTTAGAACTTCAAGTACTATATTGAAAAGATATGGAGAGAGAGGGCAGCCTTGTCTAGTCCCTGATTTTAGTGGGATTGCTTCAAGTTTCTCTCCATTTAGATTGATGCTGGCTACCGGTTTGCTGTAAATTGCTTTTACTATGTTTAGATATGGGTCTTGAATTCCTGATCTTTCCAAGACCTTTAGCATGAAAGGATGCTGAATTTTGTCAAATGCTTTCTCAGCATCTAATGAGATGACCATGTGGTTTTTTTCTTTGAGATTGTTTATGTAGTGGATTACATTGATGGATTTCCTTATATTGAACCATCCCTGCATCCCTGGGATGAAGCCTACTTGATCGTGTTGAATGATCGTTTTGATGTGTTCTTGGATTCGGTTGGCAAGAATTTTATTGAGTATTTTGGCATCGATATTCATAAGAGAGATTGGCCTGAGATTCTCTTTCTTTGTCGGATCTTTGTGTGCTTTTGGTATTAGTGTAATTGTGGCTTCATAGAACGAGTTGGGTAGTGTTCCTTCTGTTTCTATTTTGTGAAACAGTTTGAAGACTATTGGTGTTA
Organism: Tokudaia tokunoshimensis; assembly: GCA_036184795.1. Classification (NCBI taxonomy): domain Eukaryota; kingdom Metazoa; phylum Chordata; class Mammalia; order Rodentia; family Muridae; genus Tokudaia; species Tokudaia tokunoshimensis. The sequence continues at coordinate 52,386,217 of BTHU01000013.1, read as the reverse complement.
GGTCTTCTTTGAAGGTCTGATAGAATTCTGCACTAAAACCATCTGGACCTGTGCTTTTTTTGGTTGGAAGACTTCCAATGACAACTTCTATTTCTTCAGGGATTATAGGACGGTTTAGATGGTCTATTTGATCCTGATTTAATTTTGGTACTTGGTATCTGTCAAGGAAATTGTCCATTTCCTCAAGATTTTCTAGCTGTTTTGAATACAGGTTTTTGTAGTAGGATCTGATAATTTTTTGAATTTCCTCAGTTTCTGTTGTTATCTCTCCCTTTTCGTTTCTGATTTTATTAATTTGGATACTATCTCTGTGCCCTCTGGTTAGTCTGGCTAAGGGCTTATCTATCTTGTTGATTTTCTCAAAGAACCAACTCCTCGTGATTTTCTCAAAGAACCAACTCCTCGTTTTGTTGATTCTTTGTATGGTTTTATTTGTTTCTACTTGATTGATTTCAGCCCTGAGTTTGATGATTTCCTGCCTTCTACTCCTCTTTGGTGTATTTGCTTCTTTTTGTTCCAGGGATTTCAGGTGTGCCATTAAGCTGTTAGTGTATGCTGTCTCCCGTTTCTTTTTGGCGGCACTCAGGGCTATGAATTTTCCTCTTAGCACTGCTTTCATTGGGTCCCATAAATTAGGGTATGTTGTGCCTTCATTTTCATTAACTTTCAAAAAGTCTTTGATTTCTTTCTTTATTTCCACCTTGACCAAGTTATCATTGAGTAGAGCATTGTTCAGCCTCCATGTGTACGTGGGTTTTCTTTTGTTTTTGTTGCCATTGAAGACCACCCTTATTCCATAGTGATCTGATAGGAGGCATGGGATTATTTCTATCTTCTTGTATCTGTTGAGGTCTGATTTGTGACCAATTATATGGTCAGTTTTGGAGAAGGTACCATGAGGAACTGAGAAGAAGTTGTATTCTTTAGCTCTAGGATGAAATGTTCTATATATATATCAGTTAGTTCCATTTGGTCCAAGGCTTCAATTAGATTCACTGTGTCCCTGTTTAGTTTCTGCTTTCCTGAACGATCCATTTCAGAGAGCGGGGTGTTGAAGTCACCCACTATTATTGTGTGCGGTGCGATGTGTGCTTTGAGTTTTAGTAAAGTTTCTTTTACGAATGAGGGTGCCCTTGCATTTGGAGCATAGATATTCAGAATTGAGAGTTCTTGATGGTGGATTTTTCCCTTGATCAGTATGTAGTGTCCTTCTGTGTCTTTTTTGATGACTTTAGGTTGAAAATCAATTTTATCTGATATTAGGATGGCTACTCCACCTCGTTTCTTGGGGCCATTTGCTTGTAAAATTGTTTTCCAGCCTTTTACTCTTAGATAGTGTTTGTCTTTGACACTGAGGTGCGTTTCCTGCATGCAGCAAAATGCTGGGTCCTGTTTACGTATCCAGTCTGCTAGTCTATGTCTTTTAATTGGGGAATTGAGACCATTGATATTAAGAGAGATTAAGGCATAGTGATTATTGCCATCTGCCATTCTTGACGCTATCTTTATGTTTGAGTGGTTATCTACTTTTGGGTTTGATTCAAGAAGGTTATTATCTCATTTTTTCCAGGGTGTTGTTTCTCTCCCTGTATTGGAGGTTTCCACCTATTATCCGTTGCAGGGCTGGATTTGTGGAAAGATATTGTGAAAATTTGGTTTTATCATGGAATATCTTGGTCTCTCCATCTATGGTGATTGAGAGTTTTGCTGGGTATAGTAGTCTAGGCTGGAATTTGTGCTGTCTTAGTGTCTGCATGAGATCTGCCCAGGATCTTCTGGCTTTCACAGTCTCTGGTGAGAAGTCTGATGTGATTCGGATAGGTCTTCCTTTGTATGTTACTTGGCCCTTTTCTCTTACTGCTTTTAGTATTCTTTCTTTGTTTAGAACATTCGGTGTTTTGATTATTATGTGACGGGAGGTATTTCTGTTCTGGTCCAGTCTGTTTGGAGTTCTGTAGGCTTCTTGTACGTTCATCGGCATCTCTCTCTTTAAGTTAGGGAAGTTTTCCTCCATAATTTTGTTGAAAATGTTTACTGGCCCTTTAAGTTGCAAATCTTCACTCTCATCTATACCTATAATCCTTAGGTTTGGTCTTCTCATTGTGTCCTGGATTTCCTGGATGTTTTGGGTTACACGTTTTTTGCATTTTGCTTTCTATGGAATCTTCAGCACCTGAGATTCTTTCTTCCATCTCTTGTATTCTATTGTTTATGTTTGCATCTATGACTCCTGATTTCTTCCCAAGGTTTTCTATCTCCAAAGTTGTCTCCCTTTGTGATTTCTTAGTTGTTTCTACTTCCTTTTTTAGTTCCTGGATGGATTTGCTGAGATCCTTCACTTGTTTGTTTGTATTTTCCTGTATTTCTTTAAGGTATTTTTGCATTGCCTCTTTCAGGATTTCTTCCTGATGACCCACGTTCTCCTGCATTTCTCTGAGTGATTTTTGTGTTTCCTCCTCATGGGAATCCATCTGTTGATCCATTGTCTCCTGCATTTCTTTAAGCAGTTCTCATGTTTCCTTTGTAAGGGCATCTAACCGTTGATCCATTTCTTTAAGCAATTTTTGTGTTGCCTCCTTATGGACATCCGTCTGTTGACCCATATTCTTCTGCATTTCTTTATGCCAATTTTGTGATTCCTTTGTGAGTGCATCTACCCGTTGATTCATCTCGTTAAGCGATTTTTGTGTTGTCTCCTTGTGCGCCTCCATCTTTTGATCCATGTTCTCCCGCATTTCTCTAAGCGATTTTTGTGTTTCCTTTGTAAGGGCTTCTAACCGTTGATTCATGGTCTCCTGTAACTCTTTATGAGATTTATTTGTGTCCTTCTTGTGATCCTCTAATAGCATCATGAGAAGTGATTTTAAATCCAGATCTTGTCTTTCGGGTGTGGTGGGGTATCCAGGATTTGCTGCTGTTGGAGAGTTGGGTTCGGATGGTCCCACATTACTTTGATTTCTGTTAGTAACATTCCTACGTTTGCCTTTTGCCATCTGGATACCTCTGATGGTTTTTTTTTTTTTTTTTTTTTTTTTTTTGGTTTTTTTCAAGACAGGGTTTCTCTGTGTAGCCTTGGCTGTCCTGGAACTCACTCTGTAGACCAGGCTGGCCTCGAACTCAGAAATCCACCTGCCTCTGCCTCCCAAGGGCTGGGATTAAAGGCGTGTGCCACCACCGCCTGGCATCCATTTGTTGATTCTTGTTCTTAGAGTATAAGCTGTTGATGTTCTGTTCTGGAAATTTTCCCCTGTGTTCATGTGTTCAAGACTCTTTCCACTTTCTCCTCTATAAGCTTCAGTATATCTGGTTTTATGTGGAGGTCCTTAATCCACTTGGACTTGAGCTTTGTACAAGAAGAATGCATTGATTTACCTTTTTTACGTGATGACCTCCAATTGATCCAACACCATTTGTTAAAAATGCTGTGTCTTTTCCACTGGATGTATTTAGCTCCTTTGTCAAAAATCAACTGACCATAGGTATGTGAATTCAATTCCTCTGTAGTAGAGCTTGAGGTCAGGGATGGTGATTTCCCCAGAAGTTCTTTTGTTGTGGAGAATAGTTTTTGCTAACCTGGGTTTTTTGTTATTCCAAATGAATTTGCAGATTTCTCTTTCTAGTTCTATGAAGAATTGATTTGGAATTTTGATGGGGGGATTGCATTGAATCTGTAGATTGCTTTCAGCAAGATGGTCATTTTTACTACATTAATCCTGCCAATTCATGAGCCTGGAAGATCTTTCCATCTTCTGAGATCTGTTTTGATTTCTTTCTTCAAAGGCTTGAAGTTCTTGTCACACAGATCGTTCACTTGCTTGGTTAGTCACACCAAGGTATATAATATTAGTTATGACTATTGTGAAGATTGTCATTTCCCTAAATTTTTTCTCTGCTTGTTTATCCATTGAGTAAAGGAAGGCTGCTGATTTGTTTAATTTTATATCCAGCCACTTTGCTGAAGTTATTTATCAGCTTTAGGATTTCTCTGGTAGAAGATTTGGGGTCACTTAAGTATACAATCACATCATCTGCAAATAGTGATATTTTGACTTCTTACTTTCCAATTTGTATACGTTTGACCTCCTTTTGTTGTCTGATTGCTCTGTCTAGGACTTCAAGAATTATAATGAATAGATAGAGAGAGAGTGGGCAGCTTTGTCTGGTCCCCAATTTTAGTGGGATTGCTTCAAGGTTTTCTCAATTTAGTTTTTCTGTTTAGTTTCTGTTCCCATGCTCAGAGTGGGGTGTTGAAGTCTCTCCACTATTGTTGTGTGGGGTCCAATGTGTTCTTTGAGCTTTAGTAAAGTTTCTTTCATGAATGTGATTGCCCTTTCATTTGGAACATAGATGTTCAGAATTGAGAGTTTATCTTGGTAGATTTTTTCCATTGACAGTTATGAATTGTCCCTCCTTATATTTTTGACAACTCCTGGTTGAAAGTCGATTTTATCTGACATAAAATGGCCACTCCAGCTTGTTTCTTGGGACCATTTGCTAGGAAAATTGTTTTCAAACCTTTGACTCTGAAGTAGTGACTGTCTTTGTCACTGAGATGGGTTTCTTGTATGCAGCAAAATATTGGGTCATGTTTACATATACAGTCTGTTAGTCTATGTCTTTTTATTGGTGAATTGAGAGTCCAATGATGTAAACAGATATTAAGGACAAGAGATTGTTTCTTCCTGTTATTTTTGTTGCTAAAGATGGAATTCTGTGTGTGTGGCTTTCTTCTTTTGGGTTTGTTGAAAGAAGATTACTTTATTGCTTTTTCTAGGGTATAGTTTCCCTCCTTGCTTTGGTATTTTCCACCCACTATCCTTTGTAGAGCTGAGTTTTTGGTTTTGTCATGAAATGTCTTGGTTTCTCCATCTGTGGTAATTGAGAGTTTTGCTGGGTATAGTAGCCTGGACTGGCATTTGTGTTCTCTTAGGGTCTGTATGACATCTACCTATTATCTTCTAGCTTTCATATTTCTGGTGAGAAGTCTAGTGTAATTCTGATAGGTCTGCCTTTATATGTTACTTGACCTTTTTCCCTTACTGCTTATAGGAGGAATTTCTGTTCTGGTCCGGTCTGTTTGGAGTTCTGAATGCTTCTTGTATGTTCATGGGCATCTCTTTCTTTAGGTTAGGGAAGTTTTCTTCTATAATTTTATTGAAGATATTTACTGGCCCTTTAAGTTATAAATCTTCACTCTCTTCTGTACCTACAATCCTTAGGTTTGGTCTTCTCATTGTGTCCTGGATTTCCTGGATGATTTGGGTTACAAGCTTTTTGCATTTTGCATTTTCTTTGACTGTTCAGTCAATGTTTTCTATGGTATCTTAAGCACCTGAGATTCTTTCTTCTATCTCTTGTATTCTGTTGTTGATATTTGCATCTATGATTCCTGATTTCTTTCCAAGGTTTTCTATCTACAGAGTTGTCTCCCTTTGTAATTCCTTTATTGTTTCTACTTTCATTTCTAGATCCTGGATGGTTTTGTTCAGTTCCTTCACTTTTTTGTTTGTGTTTACCTATAATGCTTTAAGGGATTTTTGTGTTTCTTCTTTAGGGGTTTCTACCTGTTGTCCCATGTTCTCCTGTATTGCTTTAAGGCATTTTTGTGTTTCCACTTTAAGGGCTTCTACCTTTTGACCCATGTTCTCCTGTATTTCTTTAAGGGACTTATTTATATACTTCTTGAAATTCTCTATCAGCATCATGAGATGTGATTTTAAATCCAGATCTTGCTTTTTCAATGTGTTAGGGTATCCAGGACTTGCTGTTGTGAGCCAACTGGGTTCAGATGGTACCATATTATCTTGGTTTCTTTTGGTAATGTTCTTGCATTTGCGTTTTGCCATCTGGTTGTCTCTAGTGTTAGCTGGTCTTGCTGTCTCTGACTGTGACTTATCTGTCCTGCAAGCCTGTGTATCTGTATTACTGGGATTCTGATCTCTCTGTGAACACAGGTTTGTAGGCACTCCTGGGAGACCAGTTCTTTTGTGGTGGTATTTGTGTATGTAACTCTTTGACCAAGGATCAGCTCTGTGCTCTCAGTCCTGTCCACAGTCCTGGGAGGTTAGCTATCTCCCTGTGCCACTTTGTTATGGCCTGCTGTGGCAAAGGATGGTTGCCCTAGCAGGAGACAGAAACCAGAAGTCTCCTGCCTGAGGGTCCTAGAAGGGTTCCTCTGAGCAGCAGGGGTGGTCCTACCTGTGCTCTCAGGCCTCTCCACAGGAGGGACAAGCAGCAGATGGGGTGGAAGTTATGGAAGGGGAGTGGTATTCAGGAGGGTGGGGTTTGGTCATTGATGGGTAGTTAGTCCTGCTACGCTCCCAGCAGCAGCTCTAGCAATCCAGAAGTGGAAGGGGGTTCTTACCAATTGCTCTAATTGCAGCAGGTTCTCTAGGATGGAACAGGAGATGGTGTCTTCACAGGAGAAGAGTAGCCAAGGGTCTGCCCCAGCAGAAAGGACAGGCAGCAAAAGCAATAATTTAATTAATAAATAATTTAATTTCACACTCATGCACCATGAGTGTGAAAGCACTGCCTAAAAAATCTCAAATTTTTGTCGCTCTCATAGTGTGTATAGAGGAAAGGAGGAACCTTCTGAAAATGGATAATTAGAACAAGGAATTAGAGGTTTCTTCAAAATTTATTAATAACTCAGAACCTTCCTTTTGTTGAAGATACTAAAGACTATGAGATGCATTTTCACTATTTGCTGAATAGCAATTGGATATTCATATTGAAAGTAAATCTTTAACCTCATACTGAATCTAAAATGTAAGATAATACATCCCTGATTATAAGCCTAAAAGCATACGTATCCTGACTTTCTTTATTATGTGGAAAGATAAACCAAATAAACCCTATCCTTGCCAACTCTCTCATTGGTCATGATGTTGCATCTCATCAAGAGAAACCCTAACTAAAATATTTACTGACTACAATTGCCCAAATGTTCACTTGTAGTTTTCTATTAAATCCTTATTGCTATTCAAGCAGCTAATTAACCTTTATTATTGGGCGCTTTCTTCACATAAACTCTACCACTGCACACTTTTTTTTTAACTTAGAGTACCCGAATCCTAAAGCCATGGGCATATATAAAAGCAAATAGCTATCTGTGAAATGGCAAACCTATTATTTTAGAGAACAAATACATATACTTCACTAAGACATTATTGCACTAACAATTAAAGATAGATGGCTATCAGTTACACTAAAAAACTACATTTCTCAATTGATAAAAAAAAAATAACCACAGCAGAAAGTAGGCATTTGTATATTTCTCGAATCAATTTGTAGCCTATAAATTACTCCTAAAAGAACATACCCACTTTACCCTACTCTCCTACACTAAAAGGACCTTATTGGCTACAGAGGACAAAGGACTAAAAATTAAGAACAAGATTCATAAAAACAGCCAGATAACCCTTCCCCACCCTCAGTGCCACTATCTATGCTATCACTTTAATTTTTAAGATGCTAGGAACAATTATTCCAAGACTCCCTCAGGCACAATGGCTCATCGTTCCAGATCTTCCATCCATAAGAACTTTTCTGGCTAACATATATGTATTCAGACAATATCTGATGGCTTGTCATCTGTCCTTGCAGCAGACTTAAAAGAAGTACACCAATCCTTAAGCAAGGACATAGTTCATGCCCAGGACCAAATATATTTTACAAAGTTTCAATAGCACCTTTTTACCCCTAAGACTGGCGAGATAAATGCTGATCTACTCTCCCTAGTCCTCTGTCTGTACAGTGGGAAGCCTTGTTTAGAGAAGAATGTCAGATGCAGGCTAAAAATAATGAAACACATTAGCAAAAAATAGGACCACATCAAGGGAAAAAAAACAATAAATTGGAATGATTAGCAATTAATCAGCCAGGGTAATTTATTCACAGGGATCCAGCAGCCTTACTCCCTGCAGACTTCTTTGAACAGGTCCACTTATGTGCACTCCATGACTGGGTCCATTTAGTCCCTGTCCACAGGACCTGGAGAGTCCTCTTCACTGACTTTCCTAAAACAGAAACCAACCCAGAATCTTCTGAATTTTATATTAAGGACACAAACTAGTTTAGACAGATAACTAACAGACTCTGCAGTCAAAACAATGCTCTTAAACAATTTTATTTGATAAGGAACAACCCCAGAATACAGGCAGACATGCTAGGACAAAACCAAAATAAATAAATAAATAAATAAATAAATAAATAAATAAATAAATAATCGATCAGTGGAAGCATCAGTGTTTCAGTGGGTCAGTGGTAGATTGTGGCTATGCATGACATCAGTACATATTCATACCTGATTTCCTCTCCTGCCCATACCTTTGTAGCTGCCACTTGGTCCAATTCTAAATGCTTTAAATCTGAAGAGACCAGACATTGGAAACAGGTTGCCCACCAAATGACTCAACTGCCCCGAAATCTCCCAACTCTGTCTTTCCTGGTGTAGGAAGGCTTTCATTAGAAAAATAACTTTAAATTCAGATATTACAAATATGATAAATACCTGACTCTTAACTATTTGTGGGGCAACACTAATCCCTACCAGTCATTGGGAAAATATACAAGTCTACTGAATCACTAACATACTAGAAAAATCCCACCCTAAGCTTTCAGTAAAAATTGACTATAGAAGTTTTAAGTGAATAATAGGTATAGGGACAGATAAGACCATTCTAAGATGATACTAGGTTCTTACACAATGGATCCTTCTAACAGGACCTTAACTGATAGGAGTAAGTGGTCTCTCTTGAGCATTTATTACTTAAGAAGTTTAGAGGGAAAAATGGATGGAACAAATGTTCCAGATAGAACAAATTGAACCATTAGATCCCTGGTGGCCGATTTGGTTTTAGTTTGTTTCCTAGAGATCATTCTTATGATATTTTTGGTGAAGAATGTAGCTATCTTTTGCCCTTATTTGAAGAGGCTAAGCTAAAGAGATTTAGATTAATTTGGCAAAGGAACACTCTAGTCTTAGTTTAGACTTTATCCTGTGGTTCACTATTATGAGGAGTGTTTTGATCAAACATACCAAGCTTAGAAGGGAAATATATAAAATGTATGGTTCAAGTAATAAAGGGGTACCAGGATTTGAAATGAAGCTAAATCTCATGTTTATGAGTATTAAACAGAATTATGGGAGTGGTGATCTCAGGACAAGTTCCCACCCAGTTAAGATTATTATTTGGGTTTGCAGTTGCACAAACAACATACATCATTTTAGGTGTTATTACCTACTTATTGTTTTATTTTTGACTTTTAATCTGGAATGAACTACAATCCAGAAATGGAGGTCATATCTGTGATCCTGATCTTGAGGCTGGAACATACAGGCTTTTGATCTGAATGTTGAGAAATAATGGCTATGAAAAAACTTTTTCATGTTTCAAGTTCACATGGTGGTATATGCCTTTAATCCCAGGAGACAGAGGCAAAGAGATACCTGAGTTCAAGGCCAGGCTGATCTACAGAGGAAATTACAGACCAGCCAAGCATAGACAGTGAAGGAAACCATTGTAAAACAAAAAGTTGATGATGATATAATAGAACAGGCAGACCATGTTCCAGACTCAGCAAGCAGCAGAACTTGGCAGCTTTGGCCATTTAGATCTGGCTTTAGAATCAAAAATAAAAGGGATTACTGGGACAATTGATGCTGGTTGGCTACAACTAAGAAATTAGCCTTGATTAAGAAGAGATCAGCATCATTGGGGTGGAACCTACTGAGAAGTATTTTCTTAGAGAAGCTATGTTCCAAAGCCTGCTAAGATTGTACCTCATGCTAGCTGCTGGACTTGGTAAGGTGTAAAAATAATCTAGGTTTTTCTCCATGAAGGAGTCATGGAGAACAGCTTTGGCTTGGTACTGTTAGAGGCCATGAAAATCCATTGCTGATGGTACAGCTTCAGTTATAGTTAATGACCAGGACTGAAGGGGCCATGCAAAGAAGTTAAGGCTTGGTACCATGAAGGAAGCTTATGAGAGGCTGTTGGTGAATCCTAGTTACAATAGAAGACCCTGGTATATTAAAGATGACAGTGTAATGGGATGAGCACCAAGAACATCAACAGCAGTGGAGTACAGACAAGCAGACATAGAGTTCTAGATATGGCAGGCAGAGATGGAGAAGTGACCCAAGCCCTTTGGAGGAACCCAGAAGATTGTCTGTGGATCCCAGACATTAGAACAAGAAGCTGTGAAGTCAATGTTGCCTTGAAAATCACAAAATGTTAGAGATGCCATAATTGTGGAATACCTGCTGAGGAAAGCAGATAATAGGGAATGGATCCAGCCCAAGGGAAAGCATTGTGTTGCAATTAACAAAGCTGAAAGAATTTGGACATTAGACATAGAGATGCAAAGTGTGGAGTTTGCCCAGCTGGGTTTGGTCTTTGCTTTGGTTAAGTATTTCCTTACTATGACTCTTTGAATTGGCAATATATATCCTTTTATGTTTGAACTATCCAATCTGATTTTCTATTCTGATTTTTATATGGAATTACAGTTAAGAGATAACATGAGTCTTAGAAGAGAATTTGAACTTTAAACTTTTAACATCACTAACATTGCCACAGACTATGGGAACTTTTGAAGTTTTATTAAATGAATTTTTCATTATGTTATGCCTAGATATGACCCTCCCATAGACTCAAGTGTTTCAAAAAGGCTAAGGGGGGCAGGGGATTAAGTATGGTGGATTGAATCTCCTTCGCTCATGTTAAGTGACATTATTCACTGTTGTGACCTTATTTTAATAGGTTTGGAATTTTTGGAAGAAATGTGTCACTATGTAGGCAGGCTTTGAGGGCTATTAGTGTTCAATCTTCACTCAATTCAGATGATGCAATCTTTCCCTGGTTGGCTGTGTATCAAGATGTAGATCTCTTGGCTCCTCCTGCATCATGTCTGTCCTCAGGCTGCCATGCTCTTCCTACCGTGATCATAATGGTCTGAGTATCTGAAATTGTAAGTAAGCATCAATAAAATGTTTTTTCTTTATAGAAATTGTTTTGGTCATGGTGTCTTATCATAGCAATGAAACTCTAAGTGAGAAACCTACTATTAATAAAAATTACAAAAATAGTTCAAACTAGATGATGTCCCATTCTTATCAGCAATCTAAGTGTCACACTCATCTCTACACTAACTTCACTTTGATGCAAATACTATAGCCAATAAGATTGCCACAACTGGGGCCTTTACTATGTGAATTCTCCATCAGCTGACCCATATGAACCTGAAAAGACTTAAGTGCAAATCCTCCAATACCCAGATAAAACACCTTTACCTCATTCTTAAAATGTTCTTATTTTGTGCATCCCTTATCCATATCCCTGCTATACAACAATTGGACACCAACCCCAGAGGTTGTGAAGCCAATGCCCTCTGACAGATTGATGTAATTCACACTCAATCATTTAGTAGAAAAGTTTGTATTTGTTACGATAGATATCTATTCCCATTCTACCTGGACCACAGCAAAAGTTAATGAATACTCAAAGAGACAAATTGACTACATGCTCTCCTCTTCTGCGATAATGGGGCTACCTCTCCAAATCAAAACTAATAATGAGCCATCTTTCAAGTGCCACCAACTTGAACATTACTGTAAGGCTTAGAAATTGTCTATTCTACTCGTATCCTTCAGAATGCTCAAGTCCAATCTATCATTGAAAGAGTATATCAAACACTTAAAAAACAATTTATTAAACAAATACAAGTCTCCCTACCATCAAACATTCAATTAAACTTGGTAATATTCACACTCAGTGTGTGAATATCTGTGCTACCAAAGACAAATATCCTATTGTCTGTGAGTGGAGTCAGCTACCACACATACCACCCATTCTGGTCAGGTGGAAGTACCCATTTAATGGGTGCTCACGAGGGCCTGAGTTCTGTTAACAGCAAGAAGGGGATTTGTTTGTTTCTAACCATAGTATCAACCTTGGTCCAGCATGACCTCTCCAGTCAGAAAGATAGCAGGCTAGAAATCATAAAAACAATAAAGAGGAATAATGAAGGTACCAGATCACCTGGAAGGACATCCATGCCCTCATTGACATAGCCTGAAGTAGTTGTCCAACCCTATTTCTATCATTCTAATGGCACCCTGCTTAACGCAACTGCCTTGGCTAACCCCAACTCTCTAACACTATGCTTTGGTGATTTTATGTCAGAGATATATACCAAGGGAAAAATGAAATAATCAGGACCAGAGATTACTCAACCTCACATACTTCAGTCACTGTACATGAAGAAAAGAAGTTACTACTGACTTGGAAGTTTCATCTCTAATGTCAAATTTCCACAATTCTTGAACATTTTATGCAAGATTTTGGAAAGAAAAGTAATCTCAATGACTGAATTTAGCGAGAAATGCAAATATCTGCTCTGTTAAGATGTAAACCTCTGGTTTAATAATGGCACAATATTATAAGTTACTCTCAAGTCTTTGCAATAGGATTCAAGGCCCACTCCATAAGATGGCACAACACCTATGACAGGCAGAAAAATTCTGGGGCTGGTTAGGACTGTCCAGAGTTCACTGGCATCTCCCACCTGAATTTCAATTAGGAAATTCTCTACAATCACGACCATAGTCAAATATAAGGGAGGTAATTTCTCGGTTAGGGATATCTATTTCTGAATCTTGTGTCAAGTTTACAAAAAACTTATTGGGACATTAAGAAACGAATACTACTACTCTGATAAATGGGCATAGAATTCTGCTAAATTATAAGTTCTTAACTTTATGCCCTTTTGTTTCATTCCTCAAACTTCATCAGATAAGTTTCTTTTTACAGTATATGCCAATTAATACAAAGACTCATCTTTATTCAACATGCAGTGGTTAACAGACTGTAGAGAAGGTGGAAATTTTTCACCAGCTGGAGGCTGTGAAGAACTGAAGCAAATAGTTTTTGCAGGACACAGATGTGACACAGATGAGTTCACAGTGGCTGAGACTTTGTGCATAAGGCCAGCACCAGATCAAACCAGTCACAACACCCCAACTAGAATTGTGGAGAGGTTTGTGAAATATTATCCCTAGCTAAGAACAGTATTGAGGAGCTAAGGAGAGTCAATTATCTTTAGAGATACTGACCATGAAAATCTATTCATTGTTCAATAGATGGTCCCACACCTATAACCATACAGCCAGCACCAAGTCAAATCACTGGATTAAAATCTATCCACCTGAGGCAGGGAAGGAAAAGCTCATGAGGAGTGTAGGAAAGGAATTAGAAGGGGGGGAATTGAAGCATGTTTTTTTTTTTTATTATTTTTTTAATTTACATTCCAAATCACTTCCCCTTTCCCGTTTCCTCTCTCCCCGAAAGTCCCATAAGCCCCCTTCCCTCCCTCTTTTCTCCATTCAACCCCCTCTCGTTACCCTGTCCTGGCGTTCCCCTACATCCAGTCTTTCCAGGACCATGGGTCTCTCCTTCCATCTTTTTAGAAATCTATTGATATGCGGATTGTGTCTAGGGTATTCCGAGATTCTGGGTCAATATCCCCTTATCAGTGACTGCATACCATGTGTGTTCTTTTGTGATTGGGTTACCTCACTAAGGATGATATTTTCAAGTTCTGACCATTTGCCTAGGAATTTCGTGAATTCATTGTTTTTAATTGCAGAGTAGTATTCCATTGTGTAGATATACCACATCTTCTGAATCCATTCCTCCGTTGAGGGACATCTGGGTTCTTTCCAGCTTCTGGCTATTATAAATAAGGCTGCTATGAATATAGTAGAGCATGTGTCCTTATTGCATGCGGGTAAAGCCTCTGGGTATATGCCCAGGAGTGGTATAGCCGGATCCTCCGGGAGTGTCATGCCCAGTTTTCTGAGGAACTGCCAGACTGCTTTCCAGAGTGGTTGTACCAGCCTGCAATTCCACCAGCAGTGGAGGAGTGTTCCTCTTTCTCCACATCCTCGCCAACAACTGCTGTCTCCTGTGTTTTTGATCTTAGCCATCCTGACTGGTGTGAGATGGAATCTCAGGATTGTTTTGATTTGCATTTCCCTAATGACTAAGGATGATGAACATCTCTTTAGGTGCTTCTCAGCCATTAGATATTCTTCAGGTGAGAACTCTTTGTGTAGCTCTGTACCCCATTTTTTAATAGGGTTACTTGCCTCTCTGGAGTTTAACTTCTTGAGTTCTTTGTATATCTTGGATATTAGCCCTCTGTCGGATGTAAGGTTGGTAAAGATCATTTCCCAGTTAGTTGGTTGCCGCTTTGTCTTTTTGACAGTGTCTTTTGCCTTGCAAAAACTTTGTAATTTAATGAGGTCCCATTTGTCTATTCTTGATCTTAGAGCATAAGCTATTGGAGTTCTGTTCAGGAAATTCTCCCCTGTGCCCATATGTTCAAGGTTCTTCCCTAGTTTCCCTTCTATTAGTTTCAGTGTGTCTGGTTTTTTTTTTTTTTTTTTGTGATATTTGGGAAAATATGTTATTTTTTTTTCTTTTCTTTTATTTTTTTAATTTACATTCCAAATCACTTCCCCTTTCCCGTTTCCTCCCTCCCCGAAAGTCCCATAAGCCCCCTTCCCTCCCTCTTTTCTCCATTCAACCCCCTCTCCTTACTCTGTCCTGGCGTTCCCCTACATCCAGTCTTTCCAGGACCAGGGATCTCTCCTTCCATCTTTTTAGAAATCTATTGATATGCTGATTGTGTCTAGGGTATTCCGAGATTCTGGGTCAATATCCCCTTATCAGTGACTGCATACCATGTGTGTTCTTTTGTGATTGGGTTACCTCACTAAGGATGATATTTTCAAGTTCTGACCATTTGCCTAGGAATTTCGTGAATTCATTGTTTTTAATTGCAGAGTAGTATTCCATTGTGTAAATATACCACATCTTCTGAATCCATTCCTCCGTTGAGGGACATCTGGGTTCTTTCCAGCTTCTGGCTATTATAAATAAGGCTGCTATGAATATAGTGGAGCATGTGTCCTTATTGCATGCAGGTAAAGTCTCTGGGTATATGCCCAGGAGTGGTATAGCCGGATCCTCCGGGAGTGTCATGCCCAGTTTTCTGAGGAACTGCCAGACTGCTTTCCAGAGTGGTTGTACCAGCCTGCAATTCCACCAGCAGTGGAGGAGTGTTCTTCTTTCTCCACATCCTCGCCAACAACTGCTGTCTCCTGTGTTTTTGATCTTAGCCATCCTGACTGGTGTGAGATGGAATCTCAGGGTTGTTTTGATTTGCATTTCCCTAATGACTAAGGATGATGAACATCTCTTTAGGTGCTTCTCAGCCATTAAAACACATTATAAGCATGTATGAAATTCTCAATAAAAATGACTCCTTATCAGATGTAGGACTTGCAAAGTTTTTTCTTATTCATAAGCCTCCTATTTCACTCTTCTGATAACTCTTTTTGCCATGCAGGGTTCTTTCCAGTTTGTACTCATTCCACTTGTATCCTTTGTTTTGTTCCCACACCTAAGTACATAAAGCCAGCAAAAAATGGACTCTTGAAGATCTTCCATCATGGTCTCTTGTAAGATCCTTATAGTTTTATCTCTTGTATTTAATCCTCAATTCGATTTTAAATTGTTTTTTTTAAATGACATAAAATATGGGTCTGAATTGATACTTCTGCTCACTGATATCCCATTTATCCAACTCTTAAAGGCAATGTACAAATGTCCAAAAGATAAGTAAAATTATGCTTTATGTCAACAAAGTCCAAAACATAATTACTTTTTCATATCATTTAGTATATCTAACATCAAATGTCAGAAGATGTTTGCCACTGGGTGCTGGGAAGCAGATAAACTAAAACCATTAAAATGCTTACTTAAAGAAACTCAGACAGTAATGCTGGTCTAAAGAGTAAAATGCAAGTTGATCAAAAAAATGATAAATGAACTGTCATATGATACAGTAATTGCCCAGGTAGTCAGTTATCACTGCAACTGAAGTAGGGACGGTAGGATGATACATGAATCCCTATAATTCTTGTAGAATGATTCTAAAAATTTAAAATGTGTAAATATCTCCAATATAAATGTTGAAATACTTGGAGCTTAACAAATATCTAATTCTTGTCATATGTGACAAATAGAAGAACCTAAAGGACATCACAAAGTGTCACATAAGCTTGTGCTGAAGGACACAGGTTTCCATCCTATTCCATACCTAAATCAGTC
Organism: Tokudaia tokunoshimensis; assembly: GCA_036184795.1. Taxonomy (NCBI): domain Eukaryota; kingdom Metazoa; phylum Chordata; class Mammalia; order Rodentia; family Muridae; genus Tokudaia; species Tokudaia tokunoshimensis. Next base: position 52,370,033 of record BTHU01000013.1, on the reverse strand, counting down.
AAACCCATTCAATCAGTGTGGTCTGGTGAATTGCTGTGAACAGTTGGGCTAAAGATCAGCAGACATGAGGTTAAGAAATACAATGTGACAATATTCTACACAGTAAAAATCTATAAAGAGAGTAAACATTATGCTGTTTATTGAGAACAATAAACAGTTTTAAAAACATGAGGTAATTTTATTAAAATTTACTTTAAGCCGGGTGGTGGTGGCGCCCTCCTTTAATCCCAACACTTGGGAGGCAGAGGTAGGCGGATTTCTGAGTTCGAGGCCAGCCTGGTCTACAGAGTGAGTTCCAAGACAGCCAGGGCTATACAGAGAAACCCTGTCTTGAATAACCAAAAGAAAAAAAAATTTACTTTAAAATATTTTATTGATGAATACATTTTCTCATTTTCCTTAAAATAGTTTAAGTATTTTGTGCTTATTCTCCCATATGAATTTTATTTTATTTTAATCAAAGTTCATTGAAAATTTATATCAACATTATTAAATATATTAATATTCACAATATTATATCTTAAAATTTTAAATTAAGATAATTTAATATTATATCTTACATTTTTTTATTATATTTATTGAACTTTATGTTATTGATAGCATTACAAAGTTACCTTAATTTATTTTGAAATATTCTTAACAGGTATATTGTTCTTCATGAGGTCATTTCCTAATATTTCTTGTCATGAGATTTTTTTTCAAACATCTCAAAACAATTCATGTATGTTCACATGACTATCTCCCTTATTATTAATAGCTTTGAATCTAAGTTAATTGGATTATTTTAAGTAAAGGTGTCAGAATTTTCAGAACCAGTGAATTATTTATTCCTAAACTTTCTCCCTTTCTCAGTATATATAGGAGAGTTTTGAAATATGTATACTAGTTATATATGTATGCATGCAATATATCATTAAAATCAAAATATAAATAACATACATTTTTATGTATATACCATATAAATACTTCATATGCCTATACATAAATAGCATACAGGTTAATAGTATATATTTATACATACAGATATCTACATTAAAATGTATATTTCTATGAGTGCATATTTTATTTCCATTTTAAATATTTAAATATTAGTGAGATGGCAGCAAGGTTAGGAACTGTCATTTTTATATTCTCAAATGTTTCTCAGCATATACTTCTTTATAACAGTCCAAACACCTTGACTCACAGGTTTAAATTATTTTTTAAAATAATTTTTATTCCATTCGAGTGTCTATAATCAGCTAAGATTTTCTGACTGGGGATCTGTAACACAGTTATGGCAGTTTGATTGGCAGGAGCAGTGGAGTCAGGGCATATTTGGCTGGAGGCTAATAGCTCCACTTTGACTTTCACTTGCCCCCTGCCTGATGAGTGCTCTAGTGACATTTGCCTTTCCTCTTGGCATGCAGCACTCCGAGCACTTGTATTACTTACTGGCTAGCTGAAGGCTTGTAAGCAACTCTTCAGAGTACCACAAAATTCTTTTAATTCCTTTTATGAGTTAGTACAAAAAAAAAAAAAAAAAAAAAACAGACCTCACTCCATTACAATCTGTTTGCTTAACACATAAAAGTTCATTCATGAAAATAAATTTAGATTCTATCTCTTCATTACATAGTTTTTGAGTATCATAAGCCAGATTTTAAGCATTTTTTCATATTTTGAATTTTTTCTTTTTTCTTGAATAAATGTTTGTTATAACATTATATTTTTTATAATTTTGTTAATTAAAGTATTTTTAACTTTTATTTCATTTTATTTATGTATGCATGTATATCTACATGTAAATGCTGTGCATATCTGTGGTCCAGGCATATGCCAAGATGTATATACATCACATATCCAATTGCTGGAACAATTCTCTACAACAATCACACGGAATCAGAGGAAAAATTCAGATCCTCAAACTCACCAGTGTGAGACTTCACCCACTGAACAATCTTACCAGCTCTGATTATTTTCTTTTATTGAAAGTAGATTGTTTTATGTAGTATGTCTGGCATAGCATTTTCTTCTCTTCAATTCCTCCCCACCATTCTTTCAATCTGGATCTAACTCCTTTCTGTCTCTTGCTGGAGAGGTGGGGCAGGAGAGTGTGGGTGGGTGGGGGAGCATGCTCATACAGGCAAAGGGGAAGGATATGGGATGGGGGGGTTGATGAAGGGGTAACAGGGAAGTGAGATATCATTTGAGATATTAATGAATGGAATGATTAACAAAAAAGAAAACAAAGAGGCATCTAAGAGATAATAATAAAATATAATCAGATAAAATGAAAGCAAACCAATTAGAACAAGAAAAAACAAATGGAAGAATAAGAAAGCCCAACAAAAGGCACAAAAAATATATATAGTCATATTTTTTTTCAAAGTTTTACTATGTAGACCTTGCTGGTCCAGAACTCACTATATGCAACTGGATTGTCTTAAACTCAAAGATCCTCTTGTCTTTGCCTCTACAGTGTTGAGATAAAAGATGTTGGGCACTACACCATACTAACCCTGAATATTTTTATTTCTCTTAAGATTTTTTAAAAAAGATTTATTTGTTCTTTATTTATATAGGTACACTGTAGCTCTCTTCAGAAACACACTAGAAGAGAGCATTGGATCTCATTACAGATGGTTGTGAGCTACCATGTGGTTGCTAGGAATTGAACTTAGGACCTCTGGCAGAGCAGTCAGTACTCTTATCCATTGAGCCATCTCTTATTTTTATCCCGTTTTCTGTTAGACTCTAGCAAGCTAATGATTTTCTTTCATTCAAAAAATGCCCTTATTTTTGATACTCTGTCAGACTCTGTGATGCATCCTCCCTCAGATAAGAGAAGTATCGGGTAAGGGTGTTGACTAGGGCATGAAGGATCATTACAATTGCTCTTTTGATTGCAGGTCACCTGTATGACCAAATGAGATCTGGCTGTCTAAAGTCATTGAGCAATTTTTAATCAGACTTTAACGCCATCCTCTCCTCTTCTGTAACCTTCTAGATCCATCACATAACTAAGTTAATATCATGAATCCCACATTAATGGAAGTAAGAAAATCTGCCCAAGGGGAATGTGGTACCACTCCATCACACAATCTACTTTCCTAGTATGCTAGTACATAATACTGCATATCTTTATCTCTTTCTTACAGCATATTGCTAACCTAACATGTTCTTGTTTATTAAATATTATTCTGTACTTATATTTGCTCCTAAAATATGGTGTTTCCATAGATTAGAATTTTCCTCTTTTCAGTGGATCCTTTCATTCAAATAGAAACAAAATCCTACATCTGTCTTTCTTTTTTTTTTCTTTTTTTTTAATTTTATTTTATTTTATTTTTTTAATTTACATTCCAAATCACTTCCCCTTTCCCGTTTCCTCCCTCCCCGAAAGTCCCATAAGCCCCCTTCCCTCCCTCTTTTCTCCGTTCAACCCCCTCTCATTACTCTGTCCTGGCGTTCCCCTACATCCAGTCTTTCCAGGACCAGGGGTCTCTCCTTCCATCTTTTTAGAAATCTATTGATATGCTGATTGTGTCTAGGGTATTCTGAGATTCTGGGTCAATATCCCCTTATCAGTGACTTCATACCATGTGTGATCTTTTGTGATTGGGTTACCTCACTAAGGATGATATTTTCAAGTTCTGACCATTTGCCTAGGAATTTCGTGAATTCATTGTTTTTAATTGCAGAGTAGTATTCCATTGTGTAAATATACCACATCTTCTGAATCCATTCCTCCGTTGAGGGACATCTGGGTTCTTTCCAGCTTCTGGCTATTATAAATAAGGCTGCTATGAATATAGTGGAGCATGTGTCCTTATTGCATGCAGGTAAAGTCTCTGGGTATATGCCCAGGAGTGGTATAGCCGGATCCTCCGGAAGTGTCATGCCCAGTTTTCTGAGGAGCCGCCAGACTGCTTTCCAGAGTGGTTGTACCAGCCTGCAATTCCACCAGCAGTGGAGGAGTGTTCCTCTTTCTCCACATCCTCGCCAACAACTGCTGTCTCCTGTGTTTTTGATCTTAGCCATCCTGACTGGTGTGAGATGGAATCTCAGGGTTGTTTTGATTTGCATTTCCCTAATGACTAAGGATGATGAACATCTCTTTAGGTGCTTCTCAGCCATGAGATATTCTTCAGGTGAGAACTCTTTGTGTAGCTCTGTACCCCATTTTTTAATAGGGTTACTTGCCTCTCTGGAGTTTAACTTCTTGAGTTCTTTGTATATCTTGGATATTAGCCCTCTGTCGGATGTAAGGTTGGTAAAGATCATTTCCCAGTTAGTTGGTTGCCGCTTTGTCTTTTTGACAGTGTCTTTTGCCTTGCAAAAACTTTGTAATTTAATGAGGTCCCATTTGTCTATTCTTGATCTTAGAGTATAAGCTATTGGAGTTCTGTTCAGGAAATTCTCCCCTGTGCCCATATGTTCAAGGTTCTTCCCTAGTTTCCCTTCTATTAGTTTCAGTGTGTCTGGTTTTATGTGGAGATCTTTGATCCACTTAGAATTGAGCTTAGTGCAAGGAGATAAGGATGGGTCAATTTGCATTCTTCTGCATGTTGACCTCCAGCTGAGCCAGCACCATTTGTTGAAAAGGCTATCTTTTTTCCACTGGATGGTTTTAGCTCCTTTGTCAAAGATCAAGTGACCATAGGAGTGTGGATTCATTTCTGGGTCTTCAATTCTGTTCCATTGATCTACATGTCTGTTACTGTACCAATACCATGCAGTTTTTAACACTATTGCTCTGTAGTACAGCTTGAGGTCCGGGATACTGATTCCCCCAGAGGTCTGTCTTTCAAATAAAATAAATAAATCTTTTTTTATGAACGTCCCTCTTATCTTTAAAAAATGCAAGTAATTATTTAAAAAAGATATTGGCTTCTTTTCAGTGGCTCTCCATTCTATTTCCAATTGCAGGCCTTCCCTCTCCAAGTCCTCTCAAAGCTGACTCCCCAACATAATGGTATTGAGATCAGTAATTCCTTTTAATCCCTAGCTGCCTTCAATGCAGGATTTTATTAACCTCTTGAAAAAAAAATACTCACAATTATATAATCAGGAATTTAAATCAATATATCAATATGTGTTATGATTTATTAAAACATGAACTTTAATTCATTGTACTCTATTTCTATAAATTACATTATTTACACAATAGAAGACCAGAGAGAAACTGAAGAAAATATGAAGGAAAATATGATATGAATATTATACCTATGCTCATTTGTGTGTGCTTAGCTGATTTACTGTTAATGTTTAGAAGAACATTGCTATTTTTGAAGTTAATTCATTTAGCAATTTTATATGGATCCAGAAGGAAACATCTCTCTCGCTATTTCTCAAAATAATATGATCTTATAATTATTTCTTAATATTTAAAATGATGCCAAACACAAATATTTATAAATGTTCACATGTTTGTATATATTTATTTTTCTCCTTTGTGTAATGGCATATTCAGAAGTTAGTATCACAAAAGACCAGTTTATGAGGTCTACTAAAAGTTTTCTATAAATACTTTTGAGACATATATATTATTTTGGTTAATACATGAGTAGCCTGATCTTAAAGATTAGTTTAATTCTTCTTTATAACCTCAGATTGGAGAGAGAAGGATTAGGATTAGGCTGTTTTCTCTTCTGTCTCTTTATCCGGTACAATCAGGGGGCTAAGAAAAATGACCTAGACAAATCTCATCAGAGGATAATGACAGGTTTTCTGAGAAATATTCATGGGTTTATTTGCTTATATAACTTCCTAGGTTAGATTATTAAAATAATAAAAACTATAAATTTATGGGATAGCAGCAAGAGATTTTCATGTGAACTGTGTAATATTGTCAGTGAAAATAGGCGTGGTATCAGCACTGATGGAGTAGTCTTCTGAGTGTTCTTCATTGTTTACTAGGTGACTCTAAATTAGGACCAAAATCTACTTATACAATGGAAGAAAGCATCTGAGCACCCCTGAAGTCAGTGTTGTCCTTATGCCTTGAAATTATTTGTACAGAAATAAGAATTTACTAGGAGGTTTCAAATTGTTAATATTATTAGATTTCATAAAAAATGATGTAATATAAATATTTCAGAAGATGAAAAATAAAAGGAACTGCTTTTATTTTCTCTTATATCATTTATACTCTATTTATGCATGTGTCTATCTATCTATCTATCATCTATCTATCTATCTATCTATCTATCTACCTATCTATCTATCTATCTATCTATCTATCTATCTATCTATCTATCTATCTATCTATCTATCTATATCTATTTGTCTTTATCTTCTCCTGCCCTATCCTTTCCCACTTTTAAATTTCTTTTGCACTATATATTTGAGTGTGTGTTGAACATGTCATGGTCATAATTATATATTGTGGACTTTTATACATTTAAAATATTATTTTATGTAGTTATAGTCTATGAAAATTAAATTATCTTCAGTGTTTTACACCATTAGAATTTTCTCAATCCATCTCAAAACATAAGCCCTAGTTGTAAGTGATACTTATTACATACACTCAGCATAATCTAAAACAATTTTATTTAGTCATAATACTAACTAAGAAAATATCGACCCTTTCTTCTCTGTTAACATTTTTAAAAGGCTGATAATTCAGAATCAATAAAGAACCTAAGGCTGTAATAGTGATCTGTGTATTCTTTATTCTTGTAAGTTTTCAAAAGATAAAAGCAACTTAAAATTCACTTAAAGAAGCAACTAAATTGCTAAATTAAATTTCAACATATTTATATATTTGTGTTTTATGTGTCAACATGAAGAAGATATAAAAATCACTATAATGAAATCGACATATAGTTATTATCTTGAAGAAATATTTGTACTTCTTTATGTGTATACATGTCTTCTGTGTCTCTGGGTGTGATCAGCTGAACATGAATATGCATGCAGTTATCTGGTATCTTTTCTCTATAATTACTCATTTTATTTGGGAGGCAGATATTTTTGCCAAACATATAACACTATTGTGTATGACTAATGAGTTGCAGATATCTTCCTATACTCATCTAATCAATTCTAGGATTATAAGTGTTCTAAATGCAACATTTTATGTGATGCTGGGGATCAAACTCATGTCCCCCACTTTTTCTGGAAACGTCATATTGCCTGAGTGATCACCCAATTAGCTACTGTTGCATTTTAAAACTAGAAACAAAAACACAACTACTGTCTTTTAATGGGATAACACCTTTCAACATAAGAATCAAGGACAAATTAAATGTGTATTGCTTTAGTGTTTGTGGATATTTTCTTAAAAGTAAATTAAATGAGTGAGCCACCTTTAGGAAGAAATATAATGGTATGTACTGCCAGTGATGAAGTTCAATCTTGAAGGTAAAAATTTTGGAGAATGGATGATCACCACATTCTTCTACTAGTTTTGCAAACTTTAAGAATACCTATGGAAATTATAACAGTGACAATACTATACCACAATGGTATTTGCACACTTGGAATATGAGAAAAACTCATTTAACCATTCATATGTGATAGCAAATATGTAATCAGAGATTAGTTTAACAGTTTGCTCTCTTTTTCCTTTCAGTTTCTTTATAAAGTTTAATTAATATTAATTAATTTTTTTTCTCTTCAAGAGATCCTCTTTGGTTTTCTTTGCTTTAGATAAAAACTTTCTTAATAGCTTACATCCTTCATTTGGCAAGCAGTAGTTACTTTTCTAGTCTTGTGTTAAAATATCATGACCAAGACAACCAAGGGAAGGAAGGGTATATTTCAGTCCCAGAGGGATAAGAATCCATCACCCATGGGAGGAGATACAGAGTTAAAGTGTGGCACAGAAACTAGAAAAAAAAAGAAGGCTATCCAGAGACTGTCTCACCCGGGGATCCATCCCATATACAGTTTCCAAACCCATACACTATTTTAGATGCCAACAAGTGCTTGCTAACAGGAGTCTGATATAGCTGTCTCCTGAGAGGCTCTGCCAGAGTCTGACAAATATAGAATTGGATGCTCACAACCATCCATTGGACTGAGCACAGGGTCCCCAATGGAGGAGCTAGAGAAAGGACCCAAGGGGCTAAAGGGGTTTGCAGCCCCATAGGAGGAACAAACAATATAAACCAACCAGTACCTCCAGAGCTCCCAGAGACTAAAGCACCAATCAAAGAGTACACATGGAGGGACCCATGGCTCCAGCCACATATGTAGCAGAGGATGGCCTTGTGGAACATCAATGAGAGGAGAGGCCCTTGGTCCTGTGAAGGCTTGATGACCCAGCATAGGGGAATGCCAGGACAGGAAAGCAGAAGTGGGTGGGTTAATGAACAGGGGAGGAGGGATGGGATAAGGAATTTTTGGAGGGAGAAAGGAGAGGAAAGGGGTTAACATTTGATATGTAAATAAAGAAAATATCTAATAAAAATTTGAAAAAAAAAGGATCCATTACGATGACACTGGGAAGGCATGGCTATAGCTTTGGACAACAGTTGAGGCAAGCTAAGAACTCATTTCTTGAGCTGTAAGATGAAAGAAGAGCAACTGTAATGAATCTTTAAACTGTTGATGATGGTCTCCAGTGACACATATACTCTAAATAGGCCATAAGGCCTCAGTATCCTTAAACAGTATCACCAACTGGAGACCAAGGATTCAAATACATAAGCCTATGGGCACGCATTCTCATCCACACTGCCACAGCTACTTTGGTTTTATAGTTCATTCTGTTTGTTAACTAAGAAGGCACATTCTTATAATCTAAGATATTCTGCTATTTATGCTGTATTGTTTGATATATAAGTTCTTATAAATAATGGATTTTCATTTATTTTTTCCACTTAGCAATATATATTCAACAGGCAATATATGTATAATACAAATATATATCACAGTTTTCAAAGTACCTTATGTTTATTATCTCTAATGCTAAGTAATTAGACTAAAAATTCAAAATGAGAAATAAAAGACCTCATTAATAAAACTTCTTTGATAGCAACTAATTTCTTGGCTAATGTTTATTATTTTCCTGTATATGGAGACTAAAATGATTGTAGTATTACAGAATTATAAATGTCAACAACAACTTATGTATTATAGATTTGAATCTGCAAGGTTAAACTGGAATGGAGATGATGTGTTAATTGGATTACCTTATTTATGTCATATATGTGTGGTGAGAGATATTTACAGAAGTCAATGAAAAAAGAAATGTAAATGTAAAATAAAAATGGACTGTAAGCTTTTGGATTTCTGAAAGAAAAGTGATCATGAAAATTAAAAGACTGCAAGTCTTTTAATCCTTATTTTAAGTGAGAAATCCAAAGATATCTCCTCAATTAGAAGAATATGAAAAGATCGTAAGAAAATATGTCATTATTTATAAGTGAGTACTGGAAAAGCTTAAAATGAGAATATAAAAAAGTAGTTAGCCTCAAACCTGTAACCTCACAGGAAGCTTCCAGAGCATGTTCCTGGGTTTTATATCATATCAGTGATTGAAACAAAAAGTCTTCGTTTTTTTGCCTTAGATTTTTATTATACTGTAAGAACATGCCACAATGTTAGGCTACTAAAATAATTCAGGAATTCTATCATTTACTCAGTATATTTGAAATATAACATAACTTTTATTTTATTTTATTTTTAACAAGGTTACTGGGATGTACTCCTGTGGTTTTAGAGAAGAATTTGATATCTTGCCCTTTCTTTTTTAGATGATTTTTTTCTTAATGTGTATGGTTGGGTTTTTGTGGTTTTTGTTCACTTGTTTGCCCATATGTATTTGTACAACATATTCTCAAGAGCCAGTGGAAAGCAAAAGCTGTTGTAACTTTCAGAATTAGTGTTATAGATAATTGTGAGTCACCATGTGGATGCTGTAATCTGAGTCTGAATCCTCTGGAATAAAGACAGTCTTCTTTTTCTTTTCCTTTTTTTTATTGGTTATTTTATATATTTGCATTTCAAATGTTATCCCCTTTCCCAGTTTCCCCTCCAGAAATTCCCTCTCCCCTCCCCTCTCCCCCTGCCTCTATAAGGGTGCTCCCCCACATGCCCACCCACTTTTAACTCAGTGCCCTACCATTATCCTACACTGGGTCATTAAACTTTCACAGGCCATATAAGGCAATCCTCTGCTACATATCCCATTGGAGTCATGAGTCCCCAATGAGTACTCTTTGGTTAGTGGTTTAATTCCTGGGAGCTTTGGAAGGTCTGGTTGGTTGATACTGTTGTTCTTCCTATAGGGTTGCAAACCCTCCAACTCTTTCAGTCCTTTCCCTAACTCCTCCATTGGGGTCCGGATGTTCAGTCGGATGTTTGACTGCATACATCCACATCTGTATTGGTCATGCTCTGACAGAGCCTCTCTGGGGACAGCTATACCAGGTTCCTGTCAGCAAGAGCTTTTTGCCATCAGCAATAGTGTCTGGGTTTGATAATTGCTAAGCCATCTCCAGCTACTTTTCCTGTCTTTTTGAAAACTTGTACTACTTTCCTCTCTCTCTCTCTCTCGCTCTCTCTCTCTCTCTCTCTCTCTCTCTCTCTCTCTCTCTCTCTCTCTCTCATCTCTCCTTCTTCTTCCTGGCTCTTAATCTTTTAAAGTCATATTGGCTGATTTAAGCCACCTGAGTAAAACGACTATTTTCATTTGAAAGACTGGTCACTTGTGTGAATTTTTTCTGAGAAGAGATCAGAATATGTTTATTCCTCTCATGCATATCATGAACAACAGAACAAAATAACCACTCTACCAAATTTGAATTTGGAAAACTAGCAAATGTATTAAGCTTAATTACAGAACATGGATGATGGATTACATTCAGGAGCACATGTAACCCAAAAGCAGCATTTTTATTGAAAAGTTTCACCTCATCATGGACGGGTAATTCCTTTTCATTCCATAAAAGGAGGTTCCACTTGAGATAACCTACCATAGCCTATATACTGCAGCATGTCCTTGGGGACATGCATGGGGAGCAAAATTAGGTACAATTATCAAAGATGTATAAGAGGCATTGCTAAAATATTAAGTAAGTGTTTAGTGACATTTTCCACAATCTTCTTCTTGTGGCGATACTAACAATAGTACTGATTCTAGGGTCACTTAAAAGCAGTTATGTTTGTCTGTGATATACTATAATGGTTTGCTGTATAGCAGCATTCTCTCACACCAGCTCAGTTCTTTGTTATACAGTCTAAGAATTTTATAGAAATTAGGACATGAGTGTCTGAGGAGTCTATCATCCTGCCTCTAATTTTAGAAGTAATAGTACTCAGTAACTCTGCTAAGGTAATATGCCTTTATACTTGATCACCTAACCATCCCTGTATGTGATGGTCTACATTATAAAGATTGGCTACCTTAAAACCAACTGAGGTGCATAGTGTTCTTGAATATAAACTGTGCTTTAACAAATAAATTCTTTGTGTGTGAGTGGAGTTTAACAATTGTCCCAATATACTTTCACTTATATCAAAGGATTAAATATATGACTTTACCACATTAAAGGAATGTCAACAAAATTTCTTTGGGTGATGAACATAGGAGGTCGTAGAACATAGACTAACTTAAATGATCGATCATAAAGGGATACCTCAAAATAAAAGTCCCAGTGTGACCATATTTCTGGAAAAATCTAAAAAGTAAGTAATGAAGAATAATCAAGTGACTCAAACAATAGAAGCATAACTACAATCTTCATGTGTCATTTCTTTAAATATTTAGTGAATAAAGTTTAAACTATACACTAATCAAGAAAAAGAGAAGAAAAAATGCAAGAAACAAAATGGTTTCTGCTGAAGAATCTGGTTACAGAAAGATAATATGAATATACAACACTGATTCCAGTTTAACAAGAAACACATTTTTATGAGAATTACTTACTATCCTGAATGTTTATAATGTAAAATTTACATAGTATATATAGAATCTTAGATTAAATTATGCATGGCACATAAATATGTATCTTAAATTCATAGGAAAGAAAAGCAGAAAATAGGAAAATAATACTTCTTTTTCTCCCTTTGTTTTTGTTTGAAAGGGTTTGGCTGAAGTAATGATACTTAATGAACTACCATTAATCACCCTCTGGCAGACACTAGTAATAAAAGTAAAGTTCATTGGAAGAAGTAACAAGTGGCAATTAGAATTTACCTGAAATTCCAAATACTTTGAAATGACAGACAAGTTAATAATGATTACAAAAGTGATGCTAAAATGGGACAACATATAAAGGATGTAGTATTTTTTTATGTATGTATTTGGATCTCCAAAGTTCTCATTTTAATAGGTTATCTGTATCAGCTTTAGAATTTATAACAACTTTGATTTAGTGTTTTTTGTGATGATACTTAATATTAACTGCTGAACTATTATAGGTGTGAATCATACTGTGCTGAGGACCCAAAATTTAGTAGATGTTAAATAAAGTTCTATCTCTTTGAGTGTGTCTCATGTTATTGTAAAATAAGCATTCAGAAGTCTATGCCTTAGAGACCATTTCTAAAATGATTTTAATGTCATTTTAAAAATAAATTTGATTATCTATAAGTTGGCTACATGATATTCTTAGATGGTTGGTTGAATATGAGACATTCAGACCAAGGAATACTGCCAAGCAAGTAATATTGTAATGCTTATACTTATGTAAGAGCACATTTTCTTATGAAGTTACTATTTAAAAAACCATTGAACTGAAAATATTAATTCAATAAGTTTTTGAAGTTAACTCTTTAGTACTATAGATTCTGTCTGTGAAGTATTGTGTTGGAGTTTTGATTGGGATTGTATTGAATCCATAGATTGCTTTTGGTAAGGTGGCCATTTTCACTATGTTAATCTGATGAATCCACAAGCACAGGCGATCTTTCGATCTTCTGAGGTCTTCTTTGAATTTTTTTAGGGATTTGTAGTTATTGTCATACAGATCTTTCACTTGTTTGGTAAGAGTTCCCCAAGATATTTTATAGTATTTGTGACTATTGTGAAGGGTGTTGTTTCCCTAATTTTGTTCTCATTCTGTTTATCATTTGTGTAAAAGAAGGCTACCAATTAATTTGAGTTAATTGTATATCTTGCCATGTTGCTGAAGTTATTTATCAGCTTTAGGAGTTCTCTGGTAGAGTTATCTGGCAGTTTTACCAAGACAATTTTACAGACACATTTTGCAAGTGAAGACAGAAGATTAGAACAGATTGCCAGAGTTAGTTTGAGCCATTCAGAACAATTCAGTAAGAACAAAAGACTCTAGGTTGAATCAGCCAGAATATCTGAGTAGAACCAGCTTGACAGAGTTGAGAAAGAAATAAAAAAGATAAGTTTATTCAACAGTAAGCCTCCTAGATGACAAATATACCTGGGAAATAAAAGTTGCTTTTCAGTTGTAATCAATTATCCTTATCTTGGGCTAGCCTTAAACTCCCGAATAGTTAATCTTTACCTTCTTCTGTGCCAGAAGTGACATCTGTGGCTAATGAATACAATTTAGTTTAAAGCTATTAACTTAGCAGACTGCTAACTCATATTAAACAAAAGTAAAGAAAATAAACTTACCAACCTTAAACCATACATTGAATCCATTCAAGCCAAATTATCTGTTTAACATTTTTATCATGTAAAACACTTTTAATTGAAATATATTTTGACCATATTATTTCATTCCCCCAAGTATTTACAGATAGATCCTTTCCCCTTCCCTACCCAACAACTCTTAAATTCTTTCTCAAAATCAAACCCAAATAAAATACAATAACTCCTGAAACCAAGAAACAATAGTAAAACTACACCAAAGGATAGACAGAAAGAAAGAAAGAAAGAAAGAAAGAAAGAAAGAAAGAAAGAAAGAAGCAAAGAAAGAAGCAAAGAAAGAAAGAAAGTAGCAAAGAAAGAAAGAAAGTAGCAAAGAAAGAAAGAAAGTAGCAAAGAAAGAAAGAAGCAAAGAGGCAAAGAAACAGAAAGAAAATCTTTCATTTTTAAAATTATAATTATTTTTAAGTCATCAAAATAATTTATAATAGTTAAATGCCTCTTAAATATACAGATATCATCTATAAAAGTATTCTATGAAAGGAAATTGTGACAAGTTCCTGATTAGACAGAAACTGTTCCATCTCCCAGGGAGAATACTCAGTGTAACTGTGGCTTCATAATGGATTGGGTAGTGTTGATTTTATTTTTATTTTGTGGAATAGTTTAAAGAGTATTGGTGTTAGTGAAAGGAGACCATCACTCAAGTCTCAGGATGCCATGACCCCCCCACCAACTCCCAAGAGACCGTCCTGCTGCAATCACACGAGGTTTATTGACAGGGATGTCAGGAACTAGCACACTGGGGCCGAGACTCGTATCCCATGCAGGGGTAGAGGAGTTCCACCCCGAGTAGCTGGGAGAAGGGGTATTTAAAGGGCAAAACAGTTCTCACCTGAAGAATATCTAATGGCTGAGAAGCACCTAAAGAGATGTTCATCATCCTTAGTCATTAGGGAAATGCAAATCAAAACAACCCTGAGATTCCATCTCACACCAGTCAGGATGGCTAAGATCAAAAACACAGGAGACAGCAGTTGTTGGCGAGGATGTGGAGAAAGAGGAACACTCCTCCACTGCTGGTGGAATTGCAGGCTGGTACAACCACTCTGGAAAGCAGTCTGGCGGCTCCTCAGAAAACTGGGCATGACACTTCCGGAGGATCCGGCTATACCACTCCTGGGCATATACCCAGAGACTTTACCTGCATGCAATAAGGACACATGCTCCACTATATTCATAGCAGCCTTATTTATAATAGCCAGAAGCTGGAAAGAACCCAGATGTCCCTCAACGGAGGAATGGATTCAGAAGATGTGGTATATTTACACAATGGAATACTACTCTGCAATTAAAAACAATGAATTCACGAAATTCCTAGGCAAATGGTCAGAACTTGAAAATATCATCCTTAGTGAGGTAACCCAATCACAAAAGATCACACATGGTATGAAGTCACTGATAAGGGGATATTGACCCAGAATCTCAGAATACCCTAGACACAATCAGCATATCAATAGATTTCTAAAAAGATGGAAGGAGAGACCCCTGGTCCTGGAAAGACTGGATGTAGGGGAACGCCAGGACAGAGTAATGAGAGGGGGTTGAACAGAGAAAAGAGGGAGGGAAGGGGGCTTATGGGACTTTCGGGGAGGGAGGAAACGGGAAAAGGGAAGTGATTTGGAATGTAAATTAAAAAAATAAAATAAAATTAAATTAAAAAAAAAAAAATAAAGGGCAAAACCACAACCCAAAGGGGTAGGGGAGTGCTTCATTGGAAAATACCAAAAATAGCAGTGGAAAATCACAAGGAGAAACATCCTGTTTCTCAAGATTGTTCTAAAGATTTTAATCTAACTTTTATAGGCAACTAGTTCCAGGAGTAGAATTACTAAACCAGCTTGTATAATTATCCATTCCCGTTCTGTGGTCAGCTAGTTCCTGGCACAAGCAGTTCCAAGGCCAGACTATTTTTATTTCTTTTTGTTCTAAACTTCTATTTAGGAGAGTAAACTTAAAACTTCTACCTTTCATTAGGTCTTCTTTGAATGGACTGATAGAATTCTGCACTAAACCTATCTAGTTCTAGGTTTTTTTGGGTTGTGTGACTTTTAATGACTGCTTCTATTTCTTTAGTGGTTATGGGACTGTTCAGATACTTTATATGATCCTGCTTTAACTTTGGTATTTGGTATCTATCTAGAAAATTGTCCATTTCATTTGGATTTTCCAGTTGTGTTGAATATAGGCTTCTGTAGTAGGATCTGATGATTTTTGAATTTCCTCAAGTTCTGTTGTTATATCTCCCTTTTCATTTCTGATTGTGTAAATTTGTCCCCATGCCCACTAGTTAGTATGGCTAATAGTTTATCTATCTTATTGGTTTTCTCAAAGAACTAGCACCTGGTTATGTTGATTCTTTGTATAGTTTTTTTTATTTCTATTTGTCTGATTTCAACCCTGAGTTTGATTATTTCCTGCCCCCTATGCCTCTTTGTTGTATTTGCTTCTTTTTGTTCTATAACTTTCAGATGTGCTGTCAATTTACTAGTGTATGTTCTCTCTGGTTTCTTTTTTGGAGGCACTCAGAGCTATGAGTTTTCCTCTTAGGACTGCTTCCATTGTCTTCCATAAGTTTGAGTATGCTGTGCCTTCATTTTCACTAACTACTGAAAAGTCTTTAATTTCTTTCTTTATTTCTTCCTTGACCAAGTTATCATTGAGTAGAGTGTTGTTCAGCTTCCATGTTTATGTGGGCTTTCTACTGTTTTTGATGTTTTTGAAGACCAGCATTATTCCATGGTGATCTTATAGGAAGTGTAGAGAGTCTTATTGGGGTGCCAGGCCACCTGGCAGGAACTTGACATTGACCAAGGTGAAGTTCCTCTCCAGTCCTTTGAGCAGGAATTCCTGTGTTAACCATAATCCCCTCCACCTAAGGTGGAGTGCTCAGACCAATGTGAAGCCCATTGTTCTTCAAGGACCTGAAGTTTCCTGAGAGACACTAGCCACCTGCGGAGCAACCAAACCAGTTCGCAGAGAGTTTCCAAACTTTGGGGGAAGGGACAGTTACAAGGAAGCATGGGATTATTTTAATCTTTACATCTGAGCACAGCAGGAAAACATTACTGACATTCATGGTAGGACTTCCTACTTCAGGAAAATAAGTCAAATTCCTTACTTCACTTTTTGAAGATGAATCTAATCTAGATGCCCACCCCCCAGCACCCTCCCCCCAGAGGTATCCCTAGAGGCTGGTTTCTTATTTGATAGCATATCAACTGCCAAGAGTGATCATTATACAGCTTTTTAAATGGTAGGTGCTGAGTCACAGTGATTGAAATTGCCAGCTAAAAAAAGGCAACCACAAATATTTCTAAAATTCAAGCAACTGTAACTAAATGCTAATTCCTACACAAATATTCAATGACTCCTTTGTGACAATGCATTTCCATGTTGTATTATTGAACTTCTCTGCTGCTTTGGTTTTCAATGGAAGAGTTCAGCAGTGAATACAGCTGAACACTGCCTGAAATACCACTGCTCAGGTTATAGACTTGTATTCTATTAATCATAGTTCTCATTTTAAAACAATTTTTTACACTTACAGAAACATATGCAGTTAATTGTGGAAAACAAAAATTTTATTTCTTTCCATAACCTCTTGGAACATAATATTAATATCAAATTATTATATATCTCTGTATTATATTTTATTGTATTGTTTGAGTTTACAATTGCAGTTGGAGTATAGTCAAAATAGTTCAATTGATAAAGGTCTGTGCCAATCTACACAGAAGCAAACATTTTACCCTCTGACCTCTGTGTGCTCCATCCCCAATAAATAATAAAGAACTGTAGAAAAATATTGTTGAGACTGCTTGTCTTCCTATGGGGTTGCCCCCAGACTTCCGAGATCTCTCAGATATTGAGCCACCAACCAGGCAGCATACACAAGCTGGTCCAAGACCCATGATACATGTACAACAGAACATTGCTTGCTCTGTTTCATTGGGAGAAGGAACACCTGTCCCTCAAGAGACTTGAGACCCCAGGGACTGGGGAGGCCTCGCAGGAGTTGGTGTGAGGGAGGGGTAAGGGATGGGGACATCCTCTTGAGACAGGGGGAAGGTGAATGGAATAAGAAACTGTGGGAGGGTAGACCAGGAAGGGGGATAACAAATGGACTGTAAAAACATAAAAGTAATTTATAAAAAAAAGAAAAATGTTGTTTGAGTTACTTGAGTTTCATAAACTCTACTAAATATATTTTGACTTTAGATATTAAATAATGTCTCCAAAATTCTGTAATGTCTCTAAACCCTCATCTCCTATTTTGCTGTACATACTCATGTGAAACACTGTTCAGGTTTAATTCACTTAAAAATAAACAAAGCATTCATTAGATTAGGTCATACAATTTTATATTTAATAAAAGGTAAATTATACATAAGATATTATTATATTTTAACTTTTTATGGAATCTTTGTGAGTTTCAGATCATGTAACCCAGTCCCACAAATCTCCCTTTCTCTTCATATCTGCCCTTCTCCCTTGAAATCACCCCCAAAATAACACAGACACAGACATAAACACACACACACACACACACACACACACGAAACCTACAAAAACATATTGTGGAAACTGTAGTATATCACAATGTGTCCCATATATCCTTCTGTCCAGTCTTCTTTACTTGTAAATGGTCATTCCAATGAGTCATTGGTCTTCTTTGAGGTTTCTGTCTTCTTTGACATCATCAATATTGGGTCTTCACCAAGATTTCTCCTGGTAATCTTGTTGTTACCCTGTGTCATGGGGATCATGTTTTCCTTCTCTCATGCTCTTGGGCTGGCTCACCATCACTGGAGTCTCCATAGCTTGTGCTGCTCCGTCAAGTTATGGGTCCACTTTCCCAAGCCCTGTAGCTTATGAGGGGCTGGGGCTGCACTCACATTCTCCCACTTTCAGGGTTAGCTCACCCTTGCTTTTGCAGTCAGGGCAAACACAATGTCTGCAGGTGGCAAGAGGGGAAGGATGGAGAGCATTCCCTGCACCCATGTCGCCACATAGGCAAGCCAGTCAAGTAGAGGAACCAGTTCTCCTTTGCCCTTGTCCTCAGGCCTCACTCACCTGTATTCCCTCCAGCAGTTCTACTGTGCTGCCTGGGCAACTTGTATGGCCTGCTCTCCTGCATGCAACAGATTAGATTAGGTTTGATTTGATTTTTTTGAGTCTTAGGCATAAAACAGCTTTGGCAAACAAGCCAAGCACTAATCTTGGATGAACAAAGAACTGCTCTGCTCTTGACTGATATAAGAACACCACTGTCAAGTAGCTATCTCTTTGCCCATTGCAGGGTAGGGGGAGAAAAAATTATTTTTTAAAATGAATGTTTATATGAGCCATTATCAATAAATGTTTGGCTTATTTGTTTAGTTCATAAATGTAAATATCTGGGTTGAATGGGGAAAAGAGGGAGGGAAGGGGGCTTATGGGACTTTCGGGAAGGAAGGAAATGGGAAAGGGGAAATGATTTTGAATGTAAATTAAAAAAACTTAAAAAATAAAATGAAATAAAAAAAGTTTCTTAGACAAGAACTTATAATGAGCGAAAAGTTGAAGAAAGCTTATACTGTAGCAAAATTTCAATAAATCCCTAATCTCTTCCATGATAGCCTTTATAATAAATCCTTTTTTCTTGGGTGATAGCCTCACTCAATTAGCTCCACTCTGGAGAGGACTTACTATACCACAATAAGCTATTATAGATTATCACTTGTTTATACCACACTAAAAGGCACTTGTATTATGTTAGATTGAGTCCTATTCTAAAGGACCCTCCCATACTCAAAGTTTCCTAGAAAGCAGGCTGCTTAGATGAATTTGTATCAACTTCTTTCTAATTTTGTTTTCTTTTTTTATGGAGACCACCATAATATATTCATACATGATCTGTCCATCTGCATGTGTATGTTCAAGAAGCCATTAAAGGACATTTTTACGTATGAAGATAGAAAACGATCATGACGTTCATTAATCTTGCACACCCATATCCTCTGTGAATTTTGCATAATATGCAATTTGACCTGCATCCACATGTCAAGATATTCTGTGATACTGTGTTGATGACCTGCTCTTTATCCTCCTTGCCTCTAGTAATTACAATGACTGCCATTTATATATCTATCAATGTATTTAATCTCCACAACAAACTGATTAGTAATTATCACTAAAATGCATCTATTTTTATACAATTTAAATCTTCATGCATTTTATTCTTTTTAGTCATACCTCATTCTGCAACTTGCAACCATTTTTAATCCTTCTCTGACAAACATAATATGCTGTATTAGTAAGTGTTCTTTCCTATACAGAAGTTTAGGAGCTTCATGAGGTCTCATTTTTTAGTATCTATTAATGTATATGCTACTGTTATTTTGTTGAGAAAATCATTTCTTGTTCCCATGAGATCAAGTCTGTTTTGTATTTTTACTTCAATCATATTACATATTATATATATATATATAGATAGATAGATAGATAGATAGATAGATAGATAGATAGATAGATATAGATATAGATATTCTGCATAAAGGTTTCTCTATCTGAATGCAGAGACTTGCTCTTCCTTGCTAATTGCTGATCTTTTCAAAATAAGAAGAATTTGAAACTAGATTTCCATCAAATGATGATAGTATAGTGAATATGTGATGCATTTACACAATGAAATATTATTTAAAAACAAAATTATTAAATTTGTAGGTAAATACATGGAACTAAAAATAATCATCCTTAGTGAGGCAATTTAGACACAAAAAGAAAAATATTTAAACATAGATATTTGGATTCTATTATATAAGCTTTATATGTGTACATTTCACTATAAATACACTATAAGTATGGAGGTTTGATAGCTGTTATGTTAGAGTCCGTCAGAAGACCCCCAGTCAATAAGGCCATAGAGACTGGAATCGCTGCAATCCGCAAGAGGTTTAATGTTCCAGTGTACATTGAGGTCCCCCCAGCATGCAGGCAAGAGGAGACCACGAGCTAACAAAGCATACTCTTTTATAAACTTTTTGTCGGGCAGTTCAGCGGTCACCTGAGTTGTATGACTGTGATTGGTTACCCTGAACAACATTTAAAATTATTGGTCAACTCGAATGGGGAGGTTATCTCTGCCATTCAACCCTGTCCTGCCCACCTTGTGGTATTCGTGGTATTTCCTGGCATTTTCTTTTAGTCACTTCCCTCTCTGCCCTAACCCTAGGCAGGGTAGTTCTGTTTAGCCCATTTCCGTATCTGTCCTTACCCCAGACAGTCATGGACAGAATGGAAAGTTACTGTCTGGCTGTGTCCCCCCTTGGTCATGGGGAGCTGGCCTGCTGTTTCTGACAGGGTTCTCACATTCCTTTCTTTTTCGTATGACCATTTCAAACCTTAAATGAGGTCTCATACTGTCTTAGTTCCTGGTACTGTTGCTGCAGCATTAGCACCTGAATGGTACTGACCCATAGTTAAAGATTAAGGTTCCCAGGGACAGGATCAATAATAGCTTCATCAGTGGTCCTAATAAGGGGAGCAAATAAGGTAAAATTCCATTCCAGGTGCCCCACATGGGGTTATTAAAAAGCTCTTGGGGGCTTTT
Source organism: Tokudaia tokunoshimensis (assembly GCA_036184795.1). NCBI lineage: Eukaryota > Metazoa > Chordata > Mammalia > Rodentia > Muridae > Tokudaia > Tokudaia tokunoshimensis. The sequence goes on along the minus strand of BTHU01000013.1, from coordinate 52,348,875 downwards.
TTCGCTGATCTACAAATTCACTGGGCATTGGCTCCACTGCTCAGGTGGCTGGGTGGGTCACCTGTTTAATTCAGGAATTTATAGATCTGGAAGTAGAGGAACTTCACCTTGTTCTGAGTGCTCCACCCTAGGTGAAGGAGATTATGGCTAACACAGGAATTCCAGCTCAAAAACTGAGAGAGGAACTTCACCGTGGTCAATGTGAAGTTCTTGTCAGGTGGCATGGCACCCCAATATGGCTCTCTACATCTCTTTTCTTTTTATTAGTTTTAAGATGAGAAGGTAACAAACAAGTGGATAAACATCCATCAAAAGACGGTGGGCCTTAACCAGGGAGGGGAAAGCAGGGACCTGATCCTCTCAAATATTTTATGGTGTCTTTTTCAGAGGAGAGGGTTTAGGCTTCCTTGTTATTATTTTAAGGACCGCCTTTCGACACCAACCTCTATGCAATCAGGTGTGCTTCGCAGGGGACTCAGAGACAGAGAAACATGGTCCTCCCCTTGAAGTTTTGCCTGCACCTCACACTGGTACCCATGTCAGCTCGTAAACAGACACACATAAATCTGAGTTCTATGTGGCTCAATGAAGAAGATCCACTTGTATAAGTTTTGATGCCAGGGGGTCGATTTGTTTCCAAGCAGCTGTAGGAGCTCTTCACTGCTGAGCCATCTCTCCAGTCACTAGGTGGAGACAATCAGTCTGCTTAACATATAAGGTTAAGAGTTAAAGCAAAACAGGATTAACTTGTCTGCAGATGCCCTGAGGTATCCAATTCAGTTGCAAATTAAGAACTTTCAGACACAAAGGCTAGCATCTGGGGTAGGGGAGGTAGCTTTGTGAATCAACAGATAAGCTGTTACTTCTCAGAAAGAATGGAGATCATATTCTAAATTAACTCAGCTGCCTGATAAAGATTATTAGTCATCTTCATAATTGGAATCTCCAATATTGGATTTGTTTCTAGATCAGACTACGATTGAGTAAACTGATCACATTAAAGGAAAGAGAAGAGTCATTATAACTCCTCCTTTACACTAACTTTTTTAACTAAGTCAGTTTTAACAATCTCCATGTCCTCTGTCCCACAAGGTCTAAAATCTTGAAGCAAGGCAGTTTATCTAATCTGGAACATAGGCAAGTAAAGTCACCATTGTCAGGGCACTCAGCAAATTTACAGGTCGGTATTATCCTCAGCATGTCAAACCCATCACTCTGGCAGCTACCATGCTTCTGCAACATTCTGTGGAAAAACACAAACATGCCTTCTTCCCCATATTAAATAACTGATCAGGATCCTGCCATATGCCAATAAGTGGATCCTTTCATATCTGTTTTTATCTAAGTTGGAACACCGAGCATAGACAATAATGTAGGCAATGACTATGCAAGAATAGAAAATAAACCTAGCATTTTTAGTTGCTTTTCCAGTTAGAGCAGTTGCAACTAGAAAGCCTGAAAATGTATCATTAGTCACATGCACATATTTTAATTTTTTAAAATCAGAAATATGAGTGCCATTCATTTGTAGTAATTGATTAATTCCTCTAGAAGTAACACCATTATGTGGTACAGGAGAAGTTGAGGACACTAAGAACAAGCCTCTACAATTTGATGTGCACAATTTCTAAAAATATAAAATTATTTTTAAGCCATTACTATTTTGATGATGTAAAGAATATGATTGTATGGCCAATTGTTCCTATGCAAGGCCTATAGTCTGGCTGGGATACAAATCCCTCCTGCCCTGGGATGAGCTCTTAAATGTCCAGAGGACAGTCATTTGAAGGAACAGTACCTTTTCTTGACTTGTGTTGTATTTGCATAAATAATTGCAAAATTTAAGAATTAGCAGTATCTAAAAAAGGAACAATTTCAAGCAATTGTAAGCCATGAGCTATATATATATTTATTGGCTATCAGTATATAAATTAAAGGCTTGATTTTTAACATTTTAAAAATAGTGGCTACAACACTCAATTATCTGTGCTGAAGAAGGGGGAAACTCAAAAGAATAAACATGTAATCCAATTGCATGAGCTTCACTCCCACAGTAGATGCATTCTTTATAGGATGCATGTTAACAACTTGCCTTTTGGATAACAATTACCAATTTTGCCTAAAAGGCTTGCCATGTAGTAGACCAACTATCAATACTCTGCAATGACTAATTTGATTGCTGTTTGAAACAAGGAACAAATGTTTCATCAGGTTCTTAAAACATTCCTTTTAAAACACTTTATTAACACACCAATATCTTTATTGGAGGATGTTAAAACTTTACTTGGAGATGAAAAAAGGTGATTCTACATTAATGTTCCCTTTGCTAAGGAATGGCAGTGAACACATAATATAAACTGTTGGCAAATGATTATAGTAGGTTCCTCCAAGTTTTTTTTTTCACCAGTTAATTTGCATCCACCTTGAGAACACAGAGGCTTAATTCTTTCTGTAATGAGCATAAGGTGAGGTTAATATATAAGATAAGGCCAATTAATATATCCTAACAGTGTTTGAAAATCATTTAGAATAAGCAAATCATCCTTATTTGAATCTTCAGTGTCAATTAACCTAGGATACAATTGATACATTACATTTGAATCCTTTTAGGAGCAACAACTACTTAATTTTTTTTTAAAAAACCCATTGTTAAGAGAAAAGGCCTATAATAAAATTCTATGAATATACACTTGTGATGGTTTGTATATGCTTGTCCCAGGGAGTGGCACTATTAGAAGGTGTGGCCTTGTTGGAGGAAGTGTGTCACTGTAGGGTTGGGCTTAGAGATCTTCCTCTTAGATGCCTGAAGATGCCCAGTCTGTTCCTGGTTTCCTTTGGATAAAGGTATAGAACCCTCAGCTCCTCCTGCACCATGCCTGCCTGGATGCTGCCATGCTTCTGCCTTGATGACAATGGACTAAACCTCTGAACCTGTAAGCCAGCCCCAAGTAAATGTCTTTTATAAAATTTGCACTGGTCATTGGTGTCTGTTCACAGCAGTAAAACCCAAACTAATACCACACTGAAAGATTTAAAATCCTAACCTTGTATTGAAGCAGAGACGAAACATTTTTCCTCACATAAGGTAAGGTTATAAACCATTTATTGAGGAAAAACCTTCTTTCTGCAAATGCTTTTACAATTATCAGGATCGACAAAGCAAAAACACCTTTTAAATCCATAATAATTTTGTATAGAGTAGGCAGGCCAGATTTTAATGCCTTCATAAGTTCTACACAGCCTTATTAATCTTTTATAGATCTTAAGTTTGAACTCTATTTACTAACCACACCTGGATAAGTCTGTGAATAATGTTGCTTTGGCCAGAAATCCCTTAGGTGGGGTTTGCAAGACAAAGCAGTACCTCACAAGCCTCCACTGAGGCAGCTCTGAACTTTGTATTAACTCAAATGTAAATATTTTCTAATCTGAGCCAATTGTCCAAGGCCAGACCCAGACCCAACTGTCCTGAGGAGGGGAGGGGGCAGCAGCCTGCAACCAGACCCCATTGTTTGAGGATCAAATAATAAAAGGAACCTATAATTTGAGGGTTCCTGGAAAAATTCTACTAGCTGTGTTTAGTAGTCTTTTTGAAACAGTTCAAAAAGATTTCGAATAAATTTTGAAATTTGATATAGAATAAATTTCCACTGAAATTTCCTTTTCAATCTTGGGGTGTTAAATTTTGCTCCTACCACTGTATCCAATGAACTTGTGAAAAAGTGGCAACAGGCCTATACTGGCCACAGCTTTTTTTAACCTTTATCACTTTTGAAATCATCTTAATTACAAAATATGTTAAGAATCACGGTGAGCCTTCATTCAGACTGCAAACTGCAGTCAATGGTACAAGGGTAGCTGTTAACCATAATTCTAAACTTTTTCTTGCAATATTAGGGCATAACTACAACTTTGGAAAACAAAGCCCAATTTTAAACAATCTGTTTTCTTTAAAATCAAGGACAAACACATTACTTTCACATGACAAAGTTTTTCTACCAGTTTTTTTGTTTGAATGCATGACAGTTCAACTTATTAAAGAGACATTGTCTTGAATCTTATTCCTTATGAGCCTAATTCCTAGGACAAGATCCACACAAAACACTATGCCAATTTGGAAGTATCCCCAGAGGCCCGCTTCTCATGGGTTGGGTCATGCCATGTGTTGCTCATGATGGCTCCAACCCGGAATCACCAGCTCCAAGTCAACTTCCTACTACCAACAGTATACCCTTACATACTTTTCCTTTCCTTGTCGAGTGGCCTGTACGCTCAGAGGGGAAGTGTCATCACAGGGACCGGGGGCCCAGCTTGTCGACTTGGAGTCCCTATAGCTGGTCCAGAACCAGTCTCAGAAGATGGAGCTGAAGGGAACGATGGTGATCTCTGTGGATTCAAAGAAGGAGAGTCTAAAAGGAGGAGATCAGCATCAGGATCTGATAAGACGGTCTTCTTGGGGGGGTCTCCTGGAAAGCATACATCCACACCAGCAGAGAGGTCCTGTGAAGGAAAGGAGGGGACAGACCCAGGAGGGAGGAAAGGTGGACAAGTCCTCCCAGATGACGCTATAGGGACTTGGTCTGGGTGACTTGCAGACCGGTTCCCGAAGATTTGCATCTTGATACCTTCGAGAATAGGAAGAGAAAAGGAGCCCTGGCCGGCCATCGAGCCCCAAATGTGGGCCACTCTGAAGAGCATAGAGTCTGCCACTTTCTCTTTTTAACTTTCACTGACAGGTTGTGATCTCTACTTTTAACTTCCCTCCAATGGTCTAACGGCAGAGTCAGAGAGTAGAAGCTGTCTGTCCCATGGTTTCAAACAATCAGTCAGTCCAAGTCCAAAAATGAAACAGAGGCCAAAAAGACACACTAAGAAAACGACCACATGGTGACCACCACAGAAGAAAAACAGACTCAGATGGCCAGGGGTGGGAGTCCCCTGTGCCCAGATGGAGAGGAAACATATTAGATTCTTTCTCCCAGCAGGAGACCAGAGTGTCCTCTGAACCTCCTATTGCCACAGTGTCCAACATGTATGCCTGCTGTTTTGGCAGTTACAGAAACAGACTCAGATGGCCGGGGGTGGGAGCCTGCCCAGATGGAGAGGAACCAGAACCCTATTGGATTCTTTCTCCCAGCCATAGACCAGAGTGTTCTAAGTCCCCTGTTGCCACGGTGTCCGGCTGCTGTTTCTGACAGGGTTCTCACAGTTAAGACACAAGGATGGGAGATTTTCTAAGGTATGGTAAATAATGTGGATTAAGTGGAAAATTAATTATGAAAATTAAATGGAACTAAAGATGGGAGTATAGAATTAAGGACGGAATATTAAAAAGGAAAGCAAATTCTTTTGAAATTCAACTTGGACAGCTCCACTGTTGAATATATACATGTATGAAAGGAATTTAAATAGATGCACCATATAATGAGAGAGACAACTCTCCAAATAGATATTTTATATCATCAAGTAAAACTTCCAGTTTCAAGAACATTATATCTTGCTGAGTCTTTGACCAATGAGAACCCACGGTCTCTCCTAAACATCAGAGGATATTTGCAAGGGTAGTGATTACTCTTCATTAACTTATGGTGATGCCTTATTGTTGAAGACATGTCATTGATTTACCACTACTGACTAGTATTCATGGCCCTGGAAGGTAATTTGCATGTTACCAGAGGAGGAAAATAATCATCAATAACACTAATTTGTAAACTTGAAACCTACCACTGTGACAGATTTGGAAGATACACTGGTGATTTAAGGGAATAAATACTATTGGCATAAAAACAATTCTCTGATTGGATTAAAGACAAACTCTATAAAACCCACACCTGAAATTGTTAAAATGGAAAAAAATCTGAGAATAGATAGAACCTAAGGGGAAAACCTACTCTTAATATCCTGGTAAAGGATTGTAGCAATTAAATGACTCCTAATGAAATATTGGTATAACAATAGATCACTGCTTCACTCCACCCTTATCATTGAAGTTTCTTCTTTCAGTCGTTGGAAATTAACCCAGAAGCTTATAAATGAGAAATGTAAAGTAAGTGAGAAATTGGATCTTCTGTCATAATTGGGATGCATTTATCATACTTGTTACTTTAAAACTCAAGAATCTATACAAAAAATGATATAAGAAGACAGTGAGAGCTAGCATTTCCAAGAAATAATATCTTACAAGCACAGCAAGACTGATAAGCATATAACATATCAGAGACTGTCATAGAATTCACTTGCCATGAATGAGTTGAAAACGCAAAGTCCCACATTTAGCCTAGTCAGTATTTGAAACTGATACTACATAGCAAAATAAAAAAATACATTTATAGAGCATTACTATGTATATCCATCATACTAAATACTACACCCTATACCCACGAAGAGACAGACAATACAAATCAGAATCAAGAATTTATGTTTGTGTGCACCTTTTATTTTGTTGTGATATTTTTGTTTTACTCATTTTTTCTTGTTTGTATTTTTTATTTTTAATTTTATTTTTTGTCTCTGATTTTAGAGATAGAGTCAGAAAGGGAAAGTGAGAGAGGAACAGACAGAGAGACAGAAAGACAGAGACAGAATTGAAAGTTAGGTGAGTCGAAGAGAGGGAAGTTTCTTGGGGGACATAGGCAGGAGAAAGAACATGATAAAATATATTGTATGAAGAAAATTACATGAAAAAAAAATTATTCCAAATGATTGAAAAGCAAATATTCATTTTACATGTATTTTAAATTTTTAGAGAATCTGTATAAAATTGTTTTATTTTTAATTGGTGAAATAGAGGTCTTTTCTCATCCTCATCATTTAGTATTGATGTCAAATATCAGATGGAACATATTTCTGAGAATTATGTGTTGGCTTGGCTAAATATGTCTGACTTGTTTTCTATTGGCTCAAGGAACCCATTATAAATTTAAATTCAATTCCAGGGAGTTAAAGTCAAGATTTTAGAAATCTTTAGATGTACTTTAGAGGATTCACTGAACACAATTTCCTATTTTTTTTTTTTTTTTTTAGTGAGAGATTAGTCATTTTACGTTAGAAAGCTTTTCAGCAATGACAATATGGACATTATTCATTTAAGTAGGAGCATCAGTCACACTAATGTGCTGTGCTAGTCAGAAATGACAGAAATAATAAACTCACTAAACTTGTTCTGATTTACTACTGATGAAAAGTTTCCAATGTTCCATAATAGAGCCTGAGAAATCTCACGTGTCAGGCAAGAAAGTTGCAAACTGAATGAAAATGTGTAATGCTAAGGAGAGTAGAGTAGAAGAGTTGTAAGTCATTTATCATTGTAATACTTTCCTTTACACTAACAGACAAAAGGTTTTATACACTCAAGACATTTTGAATTTCTGAAAAGCTGTATCATCCTCTACTATTATGAAGTTTTTGAAACACAAGAAATGCTTATAGATATGAGTAACAGAGCTATGATTTTCTACAAGGCAGTCCTGTAATTGTCACACTGAATTTTGTCTTCTGATGGTGAGTGGTGCAGTACAATTTTTTTTTTAATGTCAACAAATATCTAGCCTCAATCTGATAATGTCAAACCACAGAACTGGATAAACAATCATGAAATAATGTTACCTATATTGCTGATAAGCAGATAAAATACACATCACTTACTCATTTTAATTTTGGCTTTATCAGTCCTATTTCATGCACATATATAAAATATATTTAATATTTCATGCACACATATATATTTAATTTTATTATTTTAACTCATATTTCTCTTTTCACTTGATTATATTTGCTGAAGTATTTAATATTTCAAAAACAATCAAATATAAATTTTGTCCTTCACAATATTAATTTCTTGCTTATTTAAATTTTTTATTTTTTATTATGTAGTTATTATAAATATTTCTCTGCTTGTAAGGATATTTTCATATAAGTGTGCTATATAATGTGCATCAACAATTCTATCCTAACCCCTCAGTCTTATCTTACTTTCACTACTAATTCCCATTAATCCTCTTTCAGATTACATGCATACACACACACACACACACACACACACATACACACACACACACACAAACACATCAGAGATGAAATAAATGATATTGTCTTTAGGATTCTAGCTTAATTTGCTCAAATGACAATTTCCAATTGCATCCTTTTTTCCAGCAAGTCATGAAATTTCAATTGTAAAATGAAATAATCCTTTATATATAACATGCTTTCTTTATTTCTCCTCCAGTTTTGGACAAAATACTCATTTCCACAGATAAGTCGCTTTGAATATTTCATCCATAAACATTGATTATACCAATTTCTCATCGATAAAGCCCATTTGGCATTCTTTGGGCAGGCACCCAAGAGTAATATAGCCAAATCGTATGGTAAATGTATTTTTAATATTTCAGGAAAAGATTATGTAAATTTAAATAATGGCTGAATTAATTTACATTCCCACGATGGGAATATAATGATTAATTTTTGTCTGAATTCTCCCAGGCACTAGTTGCTATTTATTTTCTTTTATATATATAATTTATTTGTTTGATACTTTATGTATTTACATTTCACACACTATTCCCTTTCTTGGTCCTCCCACCCCGATATCCCATATCCTATCCCCTCTCCCCTGTTTCTATGAGTGTGCTCATCCTTTTACCCACCCACACCCACCTCATTGTCCTGGCATTCCCCTACATTGCGGAATCGAGTATTCACAGGACCTAGGACCGCTCCTCCCATTGATGCCCAACAAGGCCATCCTTTGCTACATGCGTGACTGGAGTCATGGGTAGTTCCATGTGTGCTCTTTGGTTGGTAGTATAGTCTCTATTATTTATTTACTTAATGGGCACTTTTCTGCTTGGCCTGAGATAGAATCTTATCTATGTACCTATCTATGTTAAGTCATGGATGTTCATAACTCTTTTCTGTAGCTGGCAAATTAGACTTCTTTTGATGTTATTAACTGAGTCTTTACACTAATTAGTAAAGATATAGTACAGATAGTACATAAGATAATAGATGGGAAAATAAATGTACATGATTTTTGCTTTTAATTTAAGTTCTCATCTAATAGTTGAAAGAAATGATAACTTGAGGATACCTTTTCTTGGAGGTATCACATACATTATATAATATATTTGATTAAGTATTATTCCTACTTATTTACTGTGGTGGAAATTGCACATGTTGTAGTTTGCATGTGGACAATGTGCAAGAATCATTCCCCTCTTTCTACCATATGATATTTGAAGAAGAAACATATTTTCAAGTTTGCCAGCACATCTCTCTACTCACTAAATCATTATCCAGTGTTCTCGGGTCTTAGTGACTATTACTTGGAACTGAAATGTCCTCAGAGACTCATGCTTACTTGATTCAGAAATATGGACAATGTTAGGACATGGTAGAAATTTTAGGGTTGCATAAGAGTTGGAAGAAGTTAGTCTGTAAGGGGGTGTACCTTTGAAGTGTAATTTGGGATTCTGGTCTTCATCTTTTTTCCTGTTTCTACCTTGGTCACATGCTTCTACTTTTTTTTTCTGACTATTTCAGCCCAAAGAGTTATTGACTAAGATTCAAAAGTATTACCTACAACATACCTTTCTTTTTAGATAACTGTTCTCAAAAGTTTTGGAGCAACAATAGAAAGCTGAAGATAAACTTAAAAATATAATATACAATGAATATTTTTTTACTTAAATTGGTCATGATTTATTGAAAGTTGGCTGAAATATTGAATTTCATTTAATTTTACTGTTTAATTCTATTTCAAGGAAATTTTCTTTGTAATTTAAATCTTAAGAATCTAGTTAGTAATTTCTTTTTATTCATTTTAAAATTGTCATTAGAGTTGCTCAATATAATATGTTCTGATTATGGTTTCCCATCACCCAGGTCCTTTGAGATCCTCCTTATTTCAACAACCATCTAAATCCATATCCTTTCTTTCCCTCTCTCATTAGTATAGTCATCTCAAAATTAACAATAATTATTAATAATTAATAATGTAAAATTAGATAAAATAAAAGCAAGAAAACCAAAATAGAATAAAACAAATAGAAGAAAAAGCACCAAAGAAAAATTTTGACACATATAGATGCAGGGACACACATTAGCACACACAGAAATCACATAAAAACACATATCTGGAAACCCCCATATACACATAGAGGTCTATAAGGGAAATAAATTATTGAATCTCCAATAATTCCAGCAACCTCATTTTACTTTTGACATCTAGAGCAAGGCATGGGGCCGGGATTTAAGAATGGCTTGTTTACCCAGTGAAACTCTCTTGGAAAAAACTAATTATTCATTTGAAGATGGTTATCAATTTCAGATAGCTTCTGTATTACATATATGACCCTATGTTCACTTTCATTCTTAGATCTAGAAACCCATCAGGCTCAGACATGTGCTGATCCTTACTTGGTAGAAGGGAGAAGAGTGTAGGATCAATTGGGAAAAGAAAGAATGAGTGGTATGAGGAAGGGAATACACAAAGTAATAGCCGAAGTTAAGGGTCATTTGAGAGGTTGAGTGTTAGCCTAATACAGTTCAAGCTTGCTAAAATATATACATAGATGAAGGTGTTCTAAATGTAATTGTCAAACATGGAGACAAGGTACCAACTGGACAGTTTTTATCACCAAATGAACCTCCTGTTCTATCAATGGCTTACATTTAATATACTCGCTGGCCAAAGATGATCCATGGGAACACACAAACCAACCATACTATTACCAAGGCTATGTTTATCATCACACACTGATGGTAAAGTGTTATTGCTGAAAGCAACACTATATAACCTACAGGACATAGAAAAGTAGAGGAAGGCCTTACCTATAGCTTTTCCCCTTAATGATTAGTGTATCTATTAAAAGAATAGTACTTTCTATCCAAAGGAGAAATGAAAGCACCAACCCAGTTACAAACTCTCAAATTCAAAATCGAGAGCTACCTGAGAGACATACGAGTGCAATTGTGACACCAAGCTTGTGGGGGATAACCAACCAATACCTGAATGGAGCTAAGGTATGTTCCATGAGATGGAACCCATTCCTGATGCTGAACATTAGATGAGATAAACACAGATATAGGGGGAAATTAATCACTACTATTCTGCTAAAGCAATATAACAATACAATGATTTCTAATGATATTCTTCTCTATCTGTAGCTCAGAATCGCATTCAGCCAGCACCAAAAATATTAAATTCATTTAGAAGTTGAAGAATGAAACAAAGCAAGACTTTAAGATAAGGCCAAAATTTTTCAGTTCACCAATTCACATTCTGCCTAGGACTTCAATTATTCCATCAATCATCCCTTGCTTTTCTTTTATTTTTTTCCATTGGGTCTCCTTTAGAAGTTGAACAAGAAGGAAAACTGTCCACATATACTGAGTGTACACTTTAGTACAGTGCTCTGCAGTATTGTCACTAAGTCAAAAGATCAAAATGACATCTAGTGAAATAAACAGTAAAATTCAGAATGTATATATTCACTTCTTTACAGGCATTAAAAATATGATATTGATAATAGCTCATTAAATAAAACATGACTAGTTCATGAGAAATTGCCAATATCACCTCCTTCCCTTGATATTTGCTTGTCTTCTTTCCTCTCTTCTTCATTTTTTTCTCCTATAATAACCAAATTGTTTATGTTTGGTGGGCAAATCACTGAAATCTTGGATGAAATCTCATTTTAAAGTTTGATGTTAATTGAATTAGATAATTAATGACTAGCATCACTAAGGATAAGGAATTTCCTCAATACTCTTCTCTTCCTATTCTCTCCTCTCATTTCCTGTATCTTTTTCATCCCTTTCTTTATCTAACTCCTTCCCTATTTAAAGCAAGAAAATCAGAAGAAAAATGCAAGTACTATAATTATGTATTTGAAATTTGTTCATGTACTTAAGTATTTCTTTGAACTAAGAATGACTTGTGACTAACCTTAAATTAAATGGGACTTAATTTTTAAGATCGGGAGTGGACATGGACTTGAGAGGTGAAGGCACAAAGATTAGAACTTCAAGGTTGTTCATGGCTATATAGTACTCCCTTTAAAGCAAAAAATATCAAATTGTAACATGAAAATGTGAAAGGATAATTATAGCATGAATACAATTGAATTAGGAGAAGGAATATATACATATTTGTATGCTATGTCATATAATCAAAATGCATCATGACGATTAAGATGAAGTTGAAGATGGTAATGACAATGATGGTAACAACGACGATGATGATAATGATAGTGTTTCCAGAATGATGATTTTTGGAAGAAAATAGTTCATATTTTTCTTTTGTAAATTAATTTTTCTTCTTGTTTCATGGAAGTACTGATGATATTTATGAACTCTGTCAAAATATTTTCTAAATTATAATTTATGGTAATATATTACATTATTATCTGGTAAATTAAGGCTTACTGTTGAATAGTTAGCAAACCTGCCTTGTACAAACCTGCAAAAATGACAAAAGTAGACGGAAAATGTATCTTACTTTTCAATGGGAGAAACATCAGGGTGCCATGGAAATGGGTTAATGAGTAAGAATGCTCCTGGCCTGAAGACCTAAATCTGAATGCTTAACACCCATGTAATAAGTCAGGTGTGTGAGAAAGCTCACAACCCCAGTGTAGGGAATTGCCTGGTCAGGGAAGCAGGAGTAGGTAGGTTAGTGAGCAAGGGGATGGGGAATGAAATAGGTGGTTTGTGTGTGTGGGGGAAACATGGAAAGAGAATAACATTTGGAATGTAAATAAAGAAAATCTCTAATAAAGCAAAGGGAAAAATGTCAGGTGTAACAGTGGAGACAGGATGGAGATAGGACTATTGGGTTGTGCAGAATCAGAACTATATAGAAAATATAGGACAATTAATTTTCTGCTGTGATCTGTTTTTAATACTTCAAAGTATAAAGAGTGGTGAGAATGATTTAGTTTGTTTGTGATTGGCATTTCAATTTGTAATAAGCAATATAAAAAATAACACTGCAATTGGGGATTCTGGAGAGACACTTCAGAAGCACAACTCACAAAGATAATATATTCCAAATAGACAATTTAGAGCCTGTGAAAATGTATTAATTATGGGAAATTTTATATTATAGCATAAATATCCTTTATAGACTTTAAATCCATAAAAAATTCACCATATAAAGGAGACCATTTCTTTCACTTCCTTTTATAAAGAAAATGCAGTCTTTGAATAATAATGGGATGATCTTTAAAAACAACTTTATTTCATTGAAACAAAACTTTGGAATGTAATTTAAATGAATTGTCCTCCTACCATTCATAAACTACTTATACTGAACTCACAGAGCTTATGATGTCAGCAGAGATTAAATTATAGCCTTGTGTTAAGCTGGAAACCAGTTATTAAGAATAATCTGACATCACTGCAAAAAACCTTTTTATGTTGGATAATTATAGCTCATTATGAAAATGGAACAAATTGTGACACTCCCATTATAGATGAAAAAAAAAAACCCAATATGGGGGAGTCCAGATGATTTTATAGAGTAACATATTTGAATAGGAAAATTCCAATGATCTTGTCAAAAATTCTACAGTAAAATCATAACACAGAGCCAAAACTAAATTTTAGAGTTTGACCCATTTCTATACCTATAAACATCCAAAGCTACAACAAACTCTAACAAAATTGAATTTTCTTTGAAAATCTATAAGAAGCATTATTTTAAATTTCAGTAATTTTAAATTTCATTCAATGATCCTGAAGGAAGTATAAATCAGTTGCTATCAACCTTAACTGAATTTACATCCTGTTCTTTCAAATAGTTCAAGATATTTATGGAATTGTTAATGTGAAATAAGTCTGACATAAATCTGTCTCTGTACTTAAGTAATGAAGTTTGACTCACAGCAGTCTCCTTACATAGTGAACTGCACTTGACATGTAAATAAATTGAAACTCAAGAATAATTCTTTGTAACTAAGCAACCAAGTCTCAGCTAACTGCAACAATTGAGTTTCAGCCAGACAGGCTGCAATAGCACAGACCACATATATACATATAAGCTTAGTATCTCATTAGTCCATTCCCATATAATGCAACTGCTAGCAAGACCCAGTCAGAACTTTGTCATTTCCTTCTCCCTGGCTGTAAGTAAAAATTATGTGGTGGGCTGAAGCATTCTGAACCAATTTTTATATACAATGCTGCCTTGTTGGAGAAACTATATCTAGTGAAACAATCTGGTTAAACACAATTGTCATTGGCTTCAACAGATAGATGCCCTCTTGCCAGTTAAAAATTATCAACATAACAGTGTCATCATTATAACAAAAGATACTACATTGGCTTTAAGTAGAAGACAATGATTGCACCCATTTTATCAGTAAGGACATTATAGAGAAAAATTCAAAGTTAGTGTAGTGAATAAACGATGTGTTTCTCTTCATACAGCATAAGACAAATTATATTATAAATATGTGGCTATTGTCTTATATCTAGTTGGATGCTACACCACTAGCATGTAGTCATTTTACATATCCTAGGATTTGTGTAACACTGATAAATTCTGTTTACTGAGCTAAGCAATGGAAAGGATATAATAAAAGATACTTATAAAAAGATCAATATTTTGAAATCAAATTATGTCATATGTCTCTTAATTAGGTTATTATGCTAATATTTCTCACATAAAATTAAACCTAAATTTTTTGGTCATACCATAAAATAAATATCAAATATTCATAATACATTTAAAATTCAATTATTTAGCTACATGTTATTTTCTTCTTTAAATATTATTTTTAGTAACAATATATTCTTCATATATTATATAATAATAGAACAATTGCAGAAAAATAGTATGTGTTAATAGCTTGGAAAGTGGTACTATCTTAAAAGTATAGATATAAATATGTAGGTAGTACACATCTGAAAACCAAGCACTGCAGGGAGAGATTCAGGAGAAGTTCTGCAAGTGTGAAACCAACCTGAAGTACACAGCTCGTTTCAAGGCAGCTAAGGAAGCTTAATTAGCAAGACTGTCCCATAACAATATCAAAGATAAAGCATGATGCCCTGCTCCTTGGAGAAGCTTCATAATATAATATTAAGTAAAACATAGTCAGTAAGTATGGTTTCTTTTGATTTGACTTCATACAATATTTTTTTTGTTTTGTTTTGTTTTTTTGTTTTTCGAGACAGGGTTTCTCTATGTAGCCCTGGCTGTCCTGGAACTCACTTTGTAGACCAGGCTGGCCTCGAACTCAGAAATCCTCCTGCCTCTGCCTCCCAAGTGCTGGGATTAAAGGCGTGCGCCACCACCGCCCGGCTAAAATGAGATAGTAACTTATTTTTTTTTTTTTTTTTTTTGGTTTTTCGAGGCAGGGTTTCTCTGTGTAGCCCTGGCTATCTGGAACTCACTCTGTAGGCCAGGCCAGCCTTGAACTCAGAAATCCGCCTGCCTCTGCCTCCCAAGCGCTGGGATTAAAGGCGTGCGCCACCACCGCCGGGCTTCATACAATATTAAACATGACTGTGTTAGCAAACAGATTTATTAAATCATGTATTTACATTGTGTTAATGAGGCATGTATGCATGTATAAAAGACAAGGTCAAAATAAATAATTTGAATAATTATATAAAAGTATTTCTTCAATAAATGACTATGAAAAGGAAATATAGAAAGAGATGCACAGCTGAAAGTTTGTTAATAGATGGTGATGAGGGTTCATGGTAGAAGAAAAGCTTGTTGTTTGACCAGAACCTGTTAAGTCAAGTGCTAACAAGCCCCAGTGAACCATTTGCCTGATTTCACATTGAGTTAAGGTCTACTTAATCAATATTGCAGTAAATTTAGAGAATTTGTTTTTTGGCAAATTATGAGATGAAAGTAGAAACATTTGTAATACTTTAATGATGTACCTGTAGATTAAATAAATGAATCCTAAAAAATCCTGACAGTATAGAAGAAACTAGAACCTATGTATTCTGTGCCAAATTTAAGGTGATAGTATAGTATATGTATACATATATAGTATATGGATCAACTGAATTGGATACCTGAGGACATCTACAGACAAGTTAATTCTGTTCTTCTTCTAACTTCTAACCTATTATTATTATTATTATTATTATTATTATTATTATTATTACTATTATTATTATTTTCTATATTCTTTATTTATATTCCAAATGATTTCCCCTTTCCCGGTTCCCCCTCCCCCCTGCCCGAAAGTCCCATAAGTCCTCTTACCTCACCCTGTTCCACATTTCTCTAAGAATTTCATGAATTCATTGTTTTTAATTGCTGAGTAGTATTCCATTGTGTAAATATACATGGAAAATATCAGAGAATAAAATTGAAGAAATATATAGAAAAACACGTTAAGATTGACTATTTCATGGAAAAATTATACAGATAAAATGGTAGGCATAAAAATATTCCTAAATTGATTGAAAGTGGAATTATAAACATTTTCTGATAAAATTGAAAATCTACAAGGAAAATATTTCTGATAAAACTCAAGCAATATATAGAAAAACAAGTAAAAACTATTTTATGAAGAATTATACAGATAATATGGTAGGCATAAAATATTACTAAATTAATTGAAAGTAGAAGTAAAAACATTTTCTGATAAAATTGAAGATTTACATGGAAAATATCTCTGATAAAATTGAAGAAATTTATACAAATAAATTGGTAGGAATTAAAATATTCCTAAGTTGATTGAAAGTAGAATTATAACCATTTTCTGATAAAACTGAAGATTTACATGGAAAACATCTCTGATAAAATTGAAAAAATATATGGAAAAACATTAAAATTGAAGATTATCATGGAAAATTATACAGATAAAATGGTAGGGATAAAAATATTTCTAGGTTGTTTGAAAGTGAAATTATAAACATTTTCTGATAAAATTGAAGATTTACATGGAAAATATCTCTGATAAAATTGAAGAAATATATAAAAAGCACGTTAAGATTGAGTATTTCCTGGAAAATTTATACAGATATGATGGTAGGCATAAAAATATTCGTAAGCTTTTTGAAAGTGGAATTATAAACACTTTCTGTTATCTTTCCACAAATCCAGTCCTACAAAAGATAATAGATGGAAATGCCAACATGAGGAGGGAAACAACACCCTAGAAAAAACAAGAAAGTAATCTTTTTCCAACAAACCCAAAAGAAAGTAACCACACAAACATAAAAAGAACATCAAAAATAACAGGAAGCAACAATCACTATTCCTTAATATCTTATAACATCAATAGACTCAATTCCCCAACAAAAACATAGTCTAACAGAAATGGTTTTCATCTGGATCTTCAATTTTATCAGAAAGTGTTTGTGACTCCTCTCTCAATTTAGTAATTCTTTCTGTGTCTACTATTTTTGACTGTTTTATTTTCCATGAAAATGTATTATTTTCATTAAAATCTTTAATTTTAACATTTTTTTCTGTGTATTTCTTCAATTTTGTTGGAGGTGTTTTTCAAGTAGATCTTCGATTTCATCTGGGGGGGGGTGTTTGTAGTTCCACTTTCAATCAATTTAGGAATTTTTTTTGCCTACCATTTTGTCGGTATAATTGTCCATGATAATCTTCAATTTTAACGTTTTTCTGTATTTTTCTTCAATTTTGTCAGAAGTTATTTTCCTTATGGATCATCAGTCTTATCAGAGAATGTCTATAATTTTACTCTCAATAACTTAGGAACATTTTTATACCTCCCATTTTATCTGTAGAATTTTCCATGTAATAGTCAGTTTCAATGTGTTTTTCTATATATTTCTTGAAATTTTTTTTGGAAACTTCTACCTTTTTATGTTGAGCAGACTGATTGTCTCCACCCAGGCTAACCTGAATTGAAAACTGGCATGTCTGTTAAAGACACTTGCATGGCGTTTGGCAACAAATTGACTCTCTGCTATCAAAACCTATACAAGTGGATCTCCTTCATGGAGCCACATAGAACTCAAATCTATGTGTGTCTGCTTACGAGAAGACATGGGCAGCAGTGGGAGTTTGCAAGGCAAAGCACTGCAAGGGGAGGACTATGTTTTCTGGCTCTGAGTCCCTGGGAAGCACACGTGATTTGCATAGTGGTTGGTGTCAGTCCTTGGAACACTCTACATTCTTTGGGGATCTCCCACCAAGTTAAGGCTCTGCCTCCTCCTCTCCAAAAGTCACCAAGAGTCATCTAAATGTGGGAACAATCCTCTGTTCTCCCCGAGAGGAATCAGGTCAATCTTCTACTCCCTGGTTAAAACCCACCGTCAAGGAAGGATGATTATCCACTTGTTTGATACTTCCTCATCTCAAAACTAATAAAGAGGGAGGAGATGTAGAGAGCCATATTGGGGTATCGTGTCACTTGGCAGGGACTTGACATTGACCAAGGTGAAGATCCTCTCCCAGTCACAATCCTGCTCTACCTAGAGTGGAATGAAGGAGAAGTTCTTTGTTCCTCCAGGTCTTCGAATTCCTGAATTAAGCAGGTGACTCGCCCAGCTTCCCAAGCAGTAGTGTCAATGCCAGTGAACAGCCAGACCAGTTCTGCAGACCTGGTTCCAGCCTTTGGGGGGAAGGGCTTTTTCCTCCGACTATATATATTTAGAAATGTTCATTAAACTTTGAGCCTTGTGCAGGAAATATCACCTTGGCTCCATATTTCTCCTGTTGCCCCGTCATTTTCTAGCCCCAGCTCTCTGTCCAGAGAACCTGATGACTCGTTCGTATGAAACCACAAGTGGTTTCAGAGAATAGTTAAATGATTCCCTAAACAAGATTGAATATTGATGTAAGTGTTAGTTGCCTCTCACCAGTTGATAATGGACCTCTTTTGATAAAGGCACCACATAGTTAGTATAGAGAATTTGGTTTATTTAAACTGATCTGACATGAAAACTTCCTTGAGTTGTCTAGCTTCCTTAGTTTCATAAAATACTAGGCAAGATGCCAAGAGAGAAAAACAAACAGTACTACACATGTTCACACTTATGATTTATGGCATTCTACACATGTTAATGGTAGCAAATATCTCTCAAATATTAATCTAATCAATTAATATAATTAATCTAGTATTACTTCTGTGTAAGATTCCTGGTATTGAAACCCTTCTCTGGAGCTTCCCAGGGCTAATTATGTCAAGAGATTTAGGAAATAATCTATTTCCATCATTTTGATAGATAAGCGTAGTACCTTACTACATTACAAATATTATCCTTATAATTAAAGTTAAATATAGCTTCAACCTCTCATTAAAGAAGCCTCCTCTTGAAGAAATTTGAGACCAAGAGAGATAGACACATCTGAAAACAATACAAAGATTAAAGAATTTTCGGGAGTCCAACCACATCTATGGCTTTGGAATAGGGCCAGGCAAAACGTTTTTTTATTGCCAGAATATGGAAAATCTAATACAATATAGTTTTTCCTATAAATGGCTACATAAACACAATCACAATAATATCTATAGCAATGGACATACTAACATGGAAAGGGAAAATATTCATGAAGTCTAATCCTGATACAAAAACCTACAGCCAATTAATAAGCACTGGTAGATGAAAAGCCTTTATCAGAAAGGTGACTCCTTATTAGCTGCCCAATGCAGAGTGATCTGTCATGAGACCATAAACAGACAACAAAAACTGACTCAGCTGGTTCTATTTACATATTTATTCACACACACACAAACACATAGGCACAGACATTCAAACACATAACCATAATAATTAAATAAAAAAGGCTATCCATTTGAGAGTAATGAGGGAAAGAAAATAGGAAGGTAGAAGGATACCTTCCTGGGAGGGGCTTGTAGGAGGAAAGTGAGTGGGAAAAATAATGTAATTTTGTTTCAATTAAATGTATTTTTAAAAATATATAAAATTTAACAGGAAAAAAAGTTCACTTGCTGTCCAGTACTGAGAGCTGGATTTCAGGTTCCAGGAATCTGTGTCATGTGTCTCAGGAAACTGATTTATAGCAGTAAATCTAGTACCAAAGCATCTGATGTCTTTTATGACCTCTTATGGTTACTACAAACACATGTGTGTATACTCAGAATCACACACAAAGACAGAAGTATATGCACACATAAATAAAGTAAAATACTTTCAAAGAAAGGATAAATTATTTTCTTTTTTTTTCTTTTCTAAGTTTTTTTTATTTACATTCCAAATCACTTCCCCTTTCTCATTTCCTCCCTCCCCGAAAGTCCCATAAGCCCCCTTCCCTCCATCTTTTACCCATTCAACCCCCTCTCACTTCTCTGTCCTGGCATTCCCCTACATCCAGTCTTTCCAGGACCAGTCTTTCTCCTTCCATCTTCTTGGAAATCTATTGATATGCGAATTGTGTCTAGGGTATTCCTATATTCTGGGTTAATATCCCCTTATCAGTGACTGCATACCATGTGTGTTCTTTTGTGATTGAGTTATGTCACTAAGGATGATATTTTCCAGTTCTGACCATTTGCCTAGGAATTTCGTGAATTCATTGTTTTTAATTGCAGAGAAGTATTCCATTGTGTAAATATACCACATCTTCTGAATCCATTCCTCCGCTGAGGGACATCTGGGTTAGTCATTAGGGAAATGCAAATCAAAACAACCCTGAGATTCCATCTCACACCAGTCAGAATGGCTAAAATCAAGAACACAGGAGACAGCAGTTGTTGGCGAGGATGTGGAGAAAGAGGAACACTCCTCCACTGCTGGTGGGATTGCAAGCTGGCACAACCACTCTGGAAAGCAGTCTGGCGGTTCCTCCGAAAACTGGGCATATACCCAGAGGCTTTATCTGCATGCAATAAGGACACATGCTCCACTATGTTCTTAGCAGCCTTATTTATAAAATATTTTCTATATATACATCTTATAGAGCATTAATATCCAGAAAACCAGAATTCTTAAACTTCTTGAAGAAGAATATAGAATTACAGAATAAAGACATATAGAACCGATGCTTATGTGAAAAGGGTTAATATACTTAATTATTGTGAAAATGCAAATAAAATTTCATTATAATTTTATCTCAGTCAAGTCACCTGTAAACATTCTTGAAAGACTATGAAGAAAATTGAATGCTTAGGAATTGTTTATGCTTACTTAATATGTATGAAAATAAGAATCCATTGTAGATGCCAATCAAGTGGTAAATATATAAAAACATGGCCCATAGATAATGTAGAATTCCTTAGCAATAAATGAAAACACTCACTGAGTCTCGTGTTTTTGTCCTTCCTGATCAGCTACCTGGGAGGCTAAATGTTAAAGAACCACATAGTCAAGGGGTTTCTATTTGACAAAGCAAATTACCCTAAAAAATTTGACAAGATTCTGTTCTTAAAATGACAGATAAAAATGTTGATGATAAACCCTAGTGTTCCTTTATCTAGGATGCATAGGACCCTATCCATACCTGAACTGGAAATAGGGTATGAAATTTGCGGTAAACATATACAGGCATTAAATATCTTATCTTATATTAAAATTAAAATTAAACACTTAGGAGCAGAATAATAGAACACAGATTACTAACAAAGTGAGAAAAATGGGAGTGGATGACAAATTCAGGAAAATGTAATAGATGAAGAAAATTCACAAATTAATATGTAAAGAAAAATCACTCATATACATATGCATACACCTGTCTCCTATGGTAAGCAATGTGCTAGTACAGAGTAAAAATATGCCCAAAGTATAGCATAGTTATATAGAGAACTACCATAACAAACCTGTTGTTTCATTTGATTACCTTGAAGGATTAAGATGGAGAATTTATACATATGCAATGACAACACAACATTCTCAAATCTCCTTTTTAGAGTGAAGGCAAAGAATAGAGACTGCAACTATGCAGGGAGACATGAGGAATAAGTGCTAGAGTTCAACAATACAGGGAAATCATTATATCAAGTCTGTAAAGAATTGGAATCTATGAGTTTGTGATTTTCCATCCTGGCATTGATAAATAGTTAAGTAAAGAGAAAGGTAAAGAAAATCTTGACTTGATAATAATACTTTGCAAGTGTATTTCAGACTGCAAAATTATATGCCATGAATATACACAATTTAAAAGGCAAACTAATTTCAATGATAATAAAAATTTATGAGAAAGTGAAATGAACTCTTCTACATAAAGTTTTAAACAAATTCAAATTTCAATAGTAAAATAAAAGTCAACCTATTTGGGTATAAATTTAAGAAAAGAATAAAAGCCTTGCACATTAAAACTTTGAAATATTGATAAAGTAATTAGAATAAGGAAAATAAATTAAATATAGTCCATTAATATATGAGAATAGCTAATGCCTCTCCTTCTCTGGTTTCTCTTAATGGTGGATTATAACCTCTAAGAAGTAAGAGGCCATTTCCTCCTGAGTGCTTTTGATTAAGGGTTTTTTAGAGCAATAGAAAATGCAGTGTATGATGGTACACAAACCTGAATAGTATAGAACAATTAGTAGACATGTCTTCTTGATGTAAATAAGCAACATTTAATAGACAAGCAACATACATATCAAAATCATTTATTCTCATTATTAAATGTTCCATATTTCACATACTGTGTACTGCTTTTTTATGACTGGGAGCCAAGCAGGTTTCTTTATACTATCTACCTATATGTGAAAATATGTATTCTCCAAGAACTGCATTGTCACATGTAATTTCTCAGCTCTCTTTAAAGTCTATGGAGCCACTGTCCTGCATATGTGGTCTATCACTGTCTGAAATATTGTGTAGCATATAGATGTGTATGGATGTTTCCTGGAAAAATTATAAACAAAATAGCTTTTCAACTGATTTCTGGTAGCAGCAAATTATTTCGTGTAATCATCCATGCATGTTATTTGTAATTCATTTTTAAAAATGTCAGTGATGGAGAACATTTTAATTTTTAGTTTTGCATAGATAAAATTGATTGTGAAACAAAAGTCTTGTAAATAAATTGAAAATTATCAAATTACCAGAAAATATTTATTTGTATAAAAACAGTATATATATTTTCTAATTCATTTCTTCATGACACATAAACATGAATATTGAAAAAAACTGTCAAATGTGTTCTTTTATGCATATATATTTTTATTATGTATTTTTCTTAGTTTTAAAGACAAGATAGTTCAATGTCTGATTATAAAAGAAAATTGTCTTAAATTGTATATTTGATGGTCATATAGTAATATTTAACTATATAGAGAATTTTAGAAAAATTTCAGCCATTGCTGTCAAAATGTAATGAAGGGGGAACTGTGGTCCAGTCATTCTGGACATTTCTCATTTTCTAGAATAGCCTGTCACTATATATTAAGTTATGGAATGCAGTCATTCTAAAATATTCTACATTGATCTTTTCAGTAAGATAAATATATGGCAATTAATATTTTTTCAATAATTGATGCCATTAATTATCCCTGTTTCTTACCATGTGAGATTTCATATAATACTTTTTCATAGAATTTTCATGACATACTATATTTCTTCTAATAAATTTTAAAAATTTTCCATGTAAATTAAACTCCAAATATTTATAAAAAGAGATTGAGAATTGGCAAAAGGTAAAAGAAAAGCCTTAGAAAGCTTTTGTCTGTGAGTTTGTATGCTTTCCAAGTTTTGTTTGAGTTGCCAGGAACCTCAAACATGTTTTTTGGAATTTGGCGAGAAGAACCATGCCATAGTCTTTATTGTTGGATTGAAAAGGGAAAGGGGAATTTTTTGTATGTTTTTGTGTCTTGCTTTTGTTTTGTTTTAAGAATATTATTACATCTAAAGTTATAACTTTTATTTTCTAATACGGAAATGCTAAGGAAAATTATCTTTATATTTATATCAGAAAATTTTTATATTATATTAACTATAGTATTATTTTCTAAGCTACTTTCTAGTAGAGTCACTATCAGTTATTACTGGAGTTTTCTTGTCTTTGATATTAATATAACTTCCATTAATCTTTTGCAATATTATTGGGTGGCTATTTATAAAGAAAATAGATCTGTATAACTATAGTTCTAAAATCTCTCTTAAAAAAGAAAAAGGCACCAGCATCCTCTGAGCCATTGGTAGGTTATCTTGAGTAACAGCAGCAGAAAAGAAGAAAATGGAAGCACATAAATGAGAAAAGGGTGTGTGAGATAGAACAAGGCAAAGATATGACTTCATGACATAGCAGCCTAGATTTGTTTACAACCAGTCTGTCCTCAAAAGAATAAAATTTTTCATTAAGTAGAAATTCTGTTTTCTGTCTTAAAAGAAATGACTCATTTTTAATTACACTATTTTTATTTTGCTTTTGATATTATAATATAAT
Source organism: Tokudaia tokunoshimensis (assembly GCA_036184795.1). Lineage (NCBI taxonomy): Eukaryota > Metazoa > Chordata > Mammalia > Rodentia > Muridae > Tokudaia > Tokudaia tokunoshimensis. The sequence goes on along the minus strand of BTHU01000013.1, from coordinate 52,324,574 downwards.
TACATTTTCCCATTCTATTTCCTCCCTCCAAACACTCCCACACACTCCTCCCTAATTTCCTTAAAGTTAACTGAACACCATAAAACCATCCTGCAGCAGAAATTCAACATGAGTTTTGTTAAAAAGCAACCATGCTGAACCTAAATATCTTAACCGTACATAGTATACCATACTTCAAAATCACACTTTAAAAAGTAGAGATATGATAAAAAAAGAAGTTTCATACTGAAATTAATAAGAACTCTGAGTAATTAATAAAATTAGAATAATGAATAATAATATTGTATTATTTTCAGTGTGTTCTACTGATTTTGAGTAAACTTAGGAAACACAAAGGAATACAACTAAATTGTTTTCAGTATACCTAATCATATGCAGTATCTAATTAAAATTTCCTGAAACAACTTTTATAGTTTTGGACTATAAAGTTAGCCACACAATCACTTTGCCTGTTTCTAGTGAATTACAAAGTAAAATATATATGAGACAAAGATCTATGATTCTTGAATGTTAAAGTGAGTTTGATATTCTTTTATTAAAGATAAAATAAGTTGTATATGGGAACTGTGTAAGGTCAAAAGCATACAGTTTGAAGAGCTAAAAGTAATTTTAACATACAGTGATAATATCACCAACTGCATATTCAAGTTCATACTTCACATACACATTTAAATTTTCATTGCATATAAGCTTTGGTATCAGCCCATCACCTTGAGTAAGAATGGAAAAAGCCATTAACTTGACTAGCCCACACAGAACCATTCACATAAAACCTACCAAGAAAAGTTTGTACTAAACAACAGCTAGATAAGTAAATGAATAATATGGTGCACTGTGAGATACTATAGGTCTATAAGTCATCACTACAAAGAAGTTGTATAATGTGTTACATTTAATAAAATGGACAAATAATCTATGCACTAGCAATCTATTAGGTATTTATCTATTTCTTTAACTCTATTACTTTCTCAATACCTATTGTCATTTAACCAAATGTTCCTGCTTACGGTCTTGCTGATTACTCACTGGCCTTTGAGAATTGCCTTTGTTGGGAAGAGTATCTGCCTTCACCAGACAGTGTGTACCTTTCTCTGGGAAGTATGTATCGAATAGTTGATATATTAGAGTGAAAGTATTGGCTTATTTTTACTATTATAAGAAAACTTTAGTTTGTCTCTACTGCAGGATTCTTGAAAGGGCTCGTAAACTTTTGTTAGAAATTCCACACAGTTCTCAAAGAGTTAAGCCTAGACTTATATCCTCAACTATTTAGTAACAATCAAAATAATAAATTAAATCATATGACCTCAGTCACCCTGCTCATGTGTTCAATTAAGCATATCTATGTACCTAAGGCAACCTCACCCATTTCTCTGTGTATTTCTGCACCTCTCTCTTTCTTTGTGTGTGTCACACTGTGTTTCTCTGTCTCTCAAAAATAGATATAGATGTAGATATAGATATAGATATAGATATAGATATAGATATAGATATAGATTAGATAGAGATAGAGATAGATGATATAGATACAGATACAGATACAGATGATATATAGATATAGATAGATAGATAGATAGATAGATAGATAGATAGATAGATAGATAGATAGATAGATAGATAGATAGATAGATGAAGATATAGATATAGATATAGAGAAATAGAGATAGGGATAGAAAGAGAGAGAGAAAGAGAGAGAGAGAGAAAGAGAGAAAGAGAGAGAGAGAAACATAGACATAGACATAGACATAGACACAGACATAGACATAGACATAGACATAGACATAGATAGATAGATATAGGCTGAAGGATGAGAATTTCCTCTCTGTATTCATTAGGTTTTTGTTTTTGTTGGTTTTGTATTTTGTTTATTTGTTTTGTTTTGTTTGTGTGACCCTGCTATAGTCATCTAAAAAGAGGTAACTCCTCTCAATCAAATGCTCCCATTAGGTAGGCTTATACTTTAGCTCCTGGCTCATTTTCTTCAATGATGATTGATGTGGAAGAGACAGCCCACTATAGGTAGTAACATTATTGTTCTTATGGTATTGGATTATGAAATTGAGCAAGCAATAGGGAACAAGTCAATAAGCAGCACACAGTTATAAGCACTGTTTCAATTCTTGTGTACAGGTTCCTGTCTTATATTCCTTCCATGACTTCTCTTCATCCTGAATATATTTTTTTGTCTTATAGGGTTTATTTTGTTATGAGGTTTTATCACAGCTATAGAAAAAACTAATACATTCCCAAATAAAAATTAGATTGACATAGTGACATTTCAATATTTTGAATCATTTTTATCTGACTTGAAAATATATTTTTTACCTACCACATCCTGTCATAATCAGATTCCTCTTTTTCGTGTACCCTTGAATAATGACAGAGAGATTATCAAATTTAGGTAAATTTTATTTTTACAACTTTATTATTATAACATTTGTCTGAGCATTCAAAATAGTGTCTGGCTGAAATATTAAAATGACATCAGGTTTTTATTATTCTAACAATAAGATCTTTGTTTTAGAAATACAAATATTTGTAAATTATAATACACAGTTTTTGACAAACAGTTGTTTTCATGACTATGCAAAGATGATTCCGAATAGATTATGTCAAATTTTTGGTAATAAATATTATAGATATTATTACTTTCTCAGGTATAAATCCAACTAGTTGTGAACTTATTAACTATATAAAATTCATAAATAAGTAATAAACACATACTAGTTACTGAATAAATGTATACATGGACTTAATTTTTACATCTTACTAGGAATATAAAAATGAATAAAATACAGCACCTATGTATCTCATATTCCTGGTTGGTAAAATTCAATTGATGGTGTATTGACATTGACTAGGGGTTTTCTGCTTCCTAGTTCTTCTCTACCCATTAATGGATTAACTGGCTCAAAGTAAAGTGTGAACTTTATTTTTTAAGATTTATGTATTTTTTTGTCTATGGGTGACCACTCATACACATGCATGCCAGAAGAGAGTACTAGATCACATTACAGATGATTTTGGGCTACCATGTGATTGACCGGAATTGAATTCAGGACATCTGGAAGAGCAGCCAGTGCTCTTTTTTTTTTTCCTAAGTTTTTTTATTTACATTCCAAATGATTTCACCTTTCCCGTTTTCTCCCTCCCCAAAATTTCCATAAGCCCCCTTCCCTCCCTCTTTTCCCCATTCAACCCCCTCTTGCTTCTCTGTCCTGGCATTCCCCTCCATCCAATCTTTCCAGGACCAGGGGTCTCTCCTTCCATCTTCTTGGAAATTTATTGATATGTGAGTTGTGTCTAGGGTATTCCAAGATTCTGGGTTAATATCCTCTTATCAGTGACTGCATACCATGTGTGTTCTTTTGTGATTGGGTTACCTCACTAAGGATGATATTTTCCAGTTCTGACCATTTGCCTAGTGCTCTTAACTACTGGAATATCTCTCCAGTTCCCAGTGTAGAATACTTTTAAGCATAAATGTCATACTAAAGATGGTTATGTGATTTTTTTTTTAATTTAATTTTATTTTATTTTTTTAATTTACATTCCAAATCACTTCCCCCTCCCCTTTATACCACTGTTCAACTTTTCTTCCTTCTGATCTTCACCCTTCCTCCCATCATCCACCCTTTTCTTCAATACATCATTTTTTTTTCTTGTGCTTTCAAATCTCCATAAACCTCATACATGACCCTTGGATATTTCAGTGTCCTAGTGGATGTTGCTGAATTTTAGTTAGTTGTTTTACTACTTTAGGTAGCTAAGGGACGTTTATACCAATTTTAGACAATGTTAACGGAATACTCCTGTATCTCTAATTAAGAACATGGAGAACAGCAATCTTTTGAACTATTGTTTATAATCCTCAGTTATCTTTCTACTTTTAGTTGGATATCCCAACAATTGTTGTTACCTAGTCACACAGCTGCTCAAAAATTGCTATAAGTTAATATAGTTGTCACCACAGATCATTGGGGATTATTACACATAGTAGACCAGGGAAATATATATTTCAGACATATCTAGTATGTTATTCTTGTCATAAACATAGTTGATCTAATTCATTTTAGAAAAAGCATGACAAGATAGATGCTTTACAAATTCCCCAAACTTAAGAGACAATGTATATTATACCTTGATAATACTTTTTCGGAATGATATATACCCATTAATGCCAAGCATAAAATAAGACTATACAGATAAATTATATATCAGGAAATTTAATGAAGCAATGTAGCATATTTTTTTCTGTGGAGATCAGTCACCTATTATTGAACAATATCAAAGGCCCCTAGAAACCCCTCTTATCACTGAGCAACAAGCTATGACCTATCACAATTCATCAAACACTCAAGTAAGTATGACCCTGCCCCAATTCTTAGTGAAGAAAATGAAATGATTGTTAATACAGAACAGCAAAAATAAGCTCAGAAGGGAGAAATTAAAAAGCAAAGCTGCTGTATAATTCAGAACTAATTCTAGTTAGGATATATAATTTGGACCTGTGATTTACAGTTCATTTTACCACTGATCTATGCAACTTGAGCAGAAGGAACAGCCAATATCAAATACCATCCTTCTCTAAGTGGGTTCAGATAGTAAATTTAAACTCCAATGAAAATCAGTTTATGTACTCTAATGAGACCTGACCCATTGACATTACAACTTTGTGTTTTATAATACACATTAGCATCTACTTTCTCTGCAATAATAGGTAGAAAATTAACACATTTAAACTAATTCTTTATTTTTGTAATAATGTACTCCTTATTTTTCAGGTAGAATTTTTCTTCGAATATCTAAATACCAGGACATATCTCTGTGTAAGAAGATTGACTGCAAGAGTGGATTAAAAGCTTTCAGAGAAATCCTCCACTCATTTATATTAGAGTCAGAGAATTTGATTTTCCTTCCAACAGAAATTCCTGCTTTATCCAGTTTGTGTTTCTAAAGGGCATCCTAAAAATATCATTGACTTTAGGCCATACAAATGTTATGTAGCACATACCGATGAATTTTACAGCCAACTTCCTTATAATTTCAAGCAAAAATTTGATTTAAAATCATGAGAAAAATATTACAGCAAAATTTATTTGCAAATGTTAAAGTGTAGACCATGATCTCTTCTACAAATTTGATCTATTGTTTCTCTTTTTTCTTAAAGTACTCTTACATTGTGATATTTCAAATAACTTCATGTTCCTTAGTCTTTCATCCCCAAGTTCTCACCATCCAAAAATCTTCACTATGCTAAGTCAATATCCTGTCTTGATATTTATAATGTTATCAAACACAGATCCTCTCAAGATCTTTAAATGCCAGAAAGAAAATAGAGACAAAGACCTTGGTATAGCTTTTAGTCAGTTAATTTGACATAAGGAAAATTTGTAAGTAAATTGAGAATAGTAAATATCCATGAAATATGTACAAATATAAGATGCATTTTTTTTAATGCACTTCTGAGAACTACCTAGGTTTTTACAATGCAATATACTATGTGATCCTGTTTAGATTTTCTTAGCTTTTTTTTTTTCAATCGAAGTGTGTTAGGATTTTCTCTAAGCTCCACCTCACAGTTACCTAGCAACAGCCAGGTAGGCCTGGCCCACTATAAAATGGGCTGCTTTCCCCTCCTCTCTCTCTTGTCTCTTTTATTCTCTTAGCTTCTCCCTTGCCCTCTTGGGCTCTTCCCTTCCCCCCTCGATTCCCCCCTCTCTCCACATGGTCATGGCTGGCCTCTACTTTTCTACTTTCTCCTTCTTTCTGCTTTTCTCTGCCTCTACTAACCCCTTAACTCCCCTCCCCATGCACTGAATAAACTCTATTTTATACTATACCATCCAGTGTCTAGTCCCTCAGGGGGAAGGGATGCCTCCCCATGAACCCGCTGAGGCACCCCCCTTTCCCGACATGCCCATAGAACATATTCTTAGACGTCTTTCTCTTTCTATGATCACAACAAAGTGGGTTAGAAGAAGCTGGATAGTAAAAGCCTGGGTGACATACTAAATACATATGAGGAACATCCTTGTGCTTCATATCAAATTAACCCTGTCAGAAAATTTAGCTGCACTCTGGGGGAACTACAGACCTAGATGTTAACCCAGAAACTGCTCACTTGGAAACAAATTAGTTCCACTCATGCTGACTCATTCTTTCTCAGTGGGATAACTTTATGCCACATAGAAGAATCTCATCGAATTTCTGTAATATCAACTGGTTACCTAATCTCTTCATTTTAGACACCCTGAAAGAATCCACTCAGCAACAGCCATTAGGAGGAGCTACACTGGAGTAAGAGGGATTAAGGCACAATTTGAAGTCAAGACATATATCTCATTAAAGGGATAATCCTTCTGCCTGCCTGTTAAACACATCATCAAGTATAACAGATTTCCTGAAGGTCACCTTAGGTCTACATGATTGGAAGGCCTATTTAGCTTAGTTATCAAAAGAAAGGACAATGACATCAATGTGATCTCATAATCTTTGGGAAATTTAGATTGTCATGCTTCTGCGCTGAACCAGAGGTTTCACTCAGAACTTATCCTTTTCACCAAAAGTCACATAGCAGCACAGATCACAAAGAATTTAAGACAAATAAAGAAAAATAGTTGCTACAATAACCACCTTTTATCACAAGGAGACAGTTTGCCTTCAATGGGCTCCACCCATCCTGCTAATCCATCTTCTTCACTCATGCAACAGCTCGAAGCATCAGTACACATATAATGTTCTCTGTCTCCTTTAATGACATTTAAGTCTTCCCCAAATGTAATTGTGCCTGTATCCTTGTCTTCAATTTAGTGTGTACTCAGGGAAAATGAGATACGGTCCAGTTCTGATCTGGATGGAAGTACACCTCAATGTTTGCTAGGTCAGATAATGTCTGGCTAGCTCTCTATGTGAATGGTTTAGCACAATGAAAATCTTGTCAAAATAAAAGAAAACAACAACAACCACAAAAATAAACAAAAAACAAACAAAACCACAAAACCAAGCATTATGGAAAAGTTCCAGGAAGTCTTTGTGAAAGAGGAAAAGGTAGAAATACTTATTCCCATATACATTATCTTAAAAAATAATGGTTTTGCATCTTTCTGTATTTCTATTTTATTCTTGTTCTGACAAAATTGGTAATGCTCTGCCTAAAATACAAAAGGGAACCTAGAAGAGATGAGTATCTTTCAAGTGCCAATTCATTTTATCTGCAATTCTACTGCATCAATCGGATAGTGAAGAGACATTGTAGAAAAGCATAACAAAAAGGATGAAATGATAACTGCTATAATAAAAGATGGAGCCATTTCAGTGCAGACTACAGTGAGAAGCTATTTGATATGCAAATCTCCGTTTCTCTGCTCTGCATGTTTCTGTCTATTAACTCAATTCTACTTTACTAAGTCTTTTCTCCCCTGAACTCCATATGCTATGTGTACAGTAAATAAGACATTGTATTAAAGCATGTTTTCAGCATTTTTGTTTTGTTTTAAACAATTTTAAGTTATTCAGGAGAATGTATGCCGTTATGAGCACTTTATTTTTTGTTGTCCTTATAATGAACATAATAGTTATTCTGTGAAATATATCACATTCATTACTTCAAGTTTAACAGATATTTATTTATTTGGAGGACAGGCAAGGCTAATTTGATTTCCAAGATAGCTCTACTGTTTTGTGGATTTAATAAGTGTATGATTAATAAAAAGCCTTAAGACCAGAAAAAAATGTGCTGAGAATAATTTCTAAGATTCAAATGAACTCATTAAAAGAAAATTACTCGTTTATTATATATAAGTACACTGTAGCTGTCTTCAGACACACCAGAAGAGGGCGTCAGATCCCATTACAGATGGTTGTAAGCCACCATGTGGTTGCTGGGATTTGAACTGAGGACCTTCAGAAGAGCAGTCAGTACTCTGAACCACTGAGCCATTTCTTCAGCCCAAGCTCTTAAATCTTAATCTTAGCCTTAATTCACTACACCTTTTAAGTTGTATAACAAAAGGAAGATGGGGTAGAGGATCCATTAAGTTTATTGTATTTTTTAAATAACTTTCTAAAAAGAAATGTTTCTGCTTTACCATAGTGATTTTTCAATCCCACAAATCTCATAAGCAAAACCAATAAGAAGAGATGTTTTAAAAGACAAAACTCTGTCTATGGTAATTGAGAGTTTTGCTGGCTGTAGCAGCACGGGCTAGCATTTATGTTCTCTTAGGGTCTGTATGACATCTGCCCAGGGTCTTCTAGTTTTCATATTTTCTGGTGAGAAGTCTGGTGTAATTCTGATAGGTCGGCCTTTATATGTTACTCGACTTTTTCCCCTTACTGCTTTTAATAGTCTTTCTTTGTTTAGTGAATTTGGTGTTTTGACTATTATGTGACAGGAGGAATTTCTGTTCTGCTCCAGTCTATTTGGAGTTCTGTAGACTTCTTGTATGTTCATGGGCATCTCTTTTATAGGTTAGGGAAGTTTTCTTCAATAATTTTGTTGAACATATTTACTGGCCTTTTAAGCTGGAAATCTTTGCTCTTGTCTATACCTATTATTCTTAGGTTTGGTCTTCTCATTTTGTCCTGGATTTCCTGGATATTTTGGGTTAGGAGCTTTTTGCCTTTTGCATTTTCTTTGACTGTTGAGTCAATGTTTTCTATGGTATCTTCTGCACCCGAGATTCTCACTTCTATCTCTTGTATTCTGTTGGTGATACTTGCATCTATGACTCCTGACTATTTTCTTGACTTTTCTAACTCCAGGGTTGTCTCTCTTTGTGATTTCTTTATTGTTTCTATTTCCACTTTTAAATCTTGGATGGTTTTGCTCATCTCCTTAACCTGTTTGATTGTGTTTTCCTGTAAATCTTTAAGGGACTTTTGTATTTCCTCTTTAAGGGCTTTTACCTGTTTACCTGTTTTTTTCTGTATGTCTTTAAGGGAGTTATTTATGACATTCTTAAAGTCCTCTGTCATCATCATGAGAAAAGATTTTAGATCTGAATCTTGCTTTTACTGTGTGGTGTTATATCCACGACTTGCTATGGTGGGAGAGTTGGGTTCTGATGACATCATGTTGACTTGATTTCTGTTGCTTATGTTCTTACACTTGCCTACCACCATCTGATTATCTTTAATACTACCTGCCCTTGCAATATGTGACAGTAGCCTGTCCTTCCTGTGTTCCTGGTTGTGTCAGAACTCCTGGGTGTCAAGTTGCCTCTGGGGCCCTAGGATCTTGGTGTGGCCAAGCTCCTGGGATCTCCATCTTTTTCCACTACTTTTCAGATAAGATAAACATTCACAGTCATGTAAACCTGCAATCTAAAAAGATTGTCTCATTATTTAAACCTTTTCATTTTCAGACCAAAACCAAACCATAGCAAACCTTTAAAATTTATAAGGAAGAAGATCAGGTAGCTTCGCCATACTTGTGTCTTCTAAACATCCTATGTTGACCCTTTGTTCCTGCTTTCCATACTGTAGGTGCAAGTGTGTGTGATAGATATCCACGAACACTTTACTAAAATTCCTTTTGCTGAATAAATAGTAATTCTTACCAGTTGAAAAATACCTTGACAATTATAGAACAGTTTTTTCCCATTATCAAAGTACCTGGAGTCACAAGAACAATCTACCAAGCAAACATTCAAAAGTTTCCAAAGACTCCAATATCACACGGTATTAAGAACTGCATAGAGTCAAACCATGCTACCAATAATTTATGCGGTATTTTGGATTACCAACATTTTTTTCCATTTATTGAAGATGAAAAGTAATTTAATCTCATAATCTCATGCTTTAAATATTTTTAGCTGTCCCTTTAACTTTGCAAAAGATATGTCAGCATATTACTCATGCACTACAAACTTTTACAAAAAGAAACATTTTGTATGCTACATTAAATTGATTTATTCAAAGTGTCCCAGAGCTTAACAGATTTGTTTGTAACATTTCCCATCAAATCCCATTGTCTTGATTTTAGCCTTTGGAAATGTACTGTAATTCCACCTCCAGGCCTTTAGTGTCTTATTGGGATTTACCTCTCTTGTCAATTGAGAAGGAAAGTTTCTCAAAACAAGGCATATTTTCCATTGAAATTTCTTCAAGTCCTATTAGAATAGAACTTGGAAGACTGGAGACGTAAGGATAGTTTGTGTCAAGAGCAAAATTAAAATTTGTCTTTGTACTCCTAATTAATTATTCCTTTTCCACTTCTGTGTCTGACCTAACATCCCTGTGATTATCAAGGATTTGAAAGGCATTAACTTATCACACCACAGGGTTCTACCATCCAAAAAGCTAAAAGTCATCAGATAGTGTCTGATCATATGAAAGTTCCCCCTGATTTGCTGCAACAGACTTATCTATTGCTTCTAGGCATGTGTTTTGATTTATAACCTTTGTTTTAACTCTATTAAAAGTTCAAGAAATTCCTACCTCAATGGAACATGGAATTTAGAGAAAATTAAATCTGTGCTCCTAGGCAATTGTCACTCATATTTGCCTGCAGAATAAACAACTTCTTTGTCCCTTGAAGTAAATGTTATTCTTTTCATTAATATAATTCTGCAGTGTCATACTTGTTAGACAGAAACTACAATACCCAGGTATTTCAAGACTTCTGAAATCTTTTCAGGAAACAGTGATTGGAATTTAAAGAAGAGTCCATGTGCTTCATGTGAAACTAATTCCACTCTCCTGTGCTCCTGGCTTTGATTTGTTTCTATGTGCAGTGAAAGTATACAGAAAAGAATTTTTTTATGAAATTAAACATGATATGGGGCTAGGGATACGGAGATTATTTACAATTCCAGAAATAATGATAACTCAATGTATATCACCATTATTTTTTAGTCCTTATTTTTTACTTTGTGATTAAATTAAAATTACATCATTTTCTTCCTTCCACACCTTGATACTTGATACTTTTTTATCTTTCAGATACATGGAATCTTTTGTTTTATTAATTGTTATTACAGGCATATATGCATATTTACATAGATATGTGTTTAGAAAGGTAGCCAGTTCTATCTGTACAATGTTATTTGTCCATATGTTTTGAGGAAGAATCATTTATTAGAGAACCAATTGTTGCACTCTTTCCTGGGGAAGACTATTTCAGCTGTTCTCAGAATTTCTAATTTACCTTCAGTCTTTTGTGTAGGCTAAGGCTACTTGGCATGGTCTCTTCCCTCTCTATTTTGGCATGTCAATTGTTTCCTAGTTCAGTCTATGTTTGAGCAGTCATGTTGGTGAGACTCTATGAGTATAGCTTACAACATTACTAGGAGACATAGTTTCATAGAAATCCTGTGGCTTTTAGAATCTTTCCACCTGTTATTCTGCAATGTATCCTGAGCCTTAAGTAAGATAGTTACTTTGTAGGTGTATCTATTGGGACTAGTTTCTATAAATCTGCATTTTGATTGATTTTGGTTTTTGAAAAGGCCTACTCCTATTGTAAAGAGAAGTTTCCTTAACAAGGTCAAGGATTATACTTACTTGCGAGTATGTGGATAAATATTTAAAATGCAGATATAGATTATTTTCTTTGAGTTTAGTGATTGTAAGTTCTTCTGTATGATTCATTACTTACTTCTGCCTCTGACGTTCTTTCTGGAGACAATCATTCTGCTATGTATGAAAGCAGACATGGTCCTCTTTATTTTGGGTGGATCATGCTTACTTTCAATTCAGTTTATGTTTTTGAGTTCTGGTGGACATAAAATTTAAAAAAAAGACTTTGTAGCTCATATTATATTTTTCCTTGTTTTGTTTAAGAAATGATCTCTCTGTGTATCCTGAATGGCCTTGTTGCTCTTTTCCTAATTGTTCTAACTTCTAATTCCATGCTTACTTCCTTTTATAATCCTAATAATTTGTTAACTCTTTTCTCTGTATCTTTTGTTTTTATTCCTTTATAACTCTTCATTACTTAGCAATAATAGGTTGGGTGGTTTAAGGATACATAAAATGAAAATAATATCTACAGAAATTATAATAATATTTTCAAGAAAAAAATAATAGTCATTAGCTCAAAATACAAACCAATTTTCTTTGCCTTCACTACTAAAATAATGCTTTTTAAAAAAATTCTCTGTTATGTTGTTACTTTTTATGGAACCTTTAAACTAATGTGATCATGTCTTTATATAACTGCATTATTTTTACGTAAGTCCTCTTCACTCAATGTCCTTTTATAAGCAAGCTTGTATGTCACTATTTTTACAAAGTTTTGTGGCTACTTAATGTCTTCTTATAACTGGATAGACATAATTATGTTGTATACGATGCTGATGAAAGCACATTTAAAATGAAATTAATCTAATAATAAGATTTTCTTAGTAAAACAAATGACTGCATCTTTATTATTGCCTTGGTAAAATAGCACTGTAAGTAAAGTTATCAAGTCAAAGCCAAACAATATGGAAGGATTAATATTTGAATTATTTATGAATACATTATAGCAGTTAATTACATGATGCAACAAGTATTTTTTGTCATCGTATTCTCATTATTTTTGGCATTACTATTTTTTTCTGGGGAGGGACATAGAAATATAACTAAGCAGAGCTCCAAGCAAGCTCAGCATGTTCTTTCAATTAGTTGTATATCATCCACCTTATAATCACTATTTAATATTTCACTGCTTGATTCATAAAATATGATATTTTATTGTGTTTATATTTTGAAAACTGGGTTGAGAATTCAAGGTATAACTCTTCTTTGCTTAAAATTTGCATTGAAGGTCTTTCATTAGTCTTGCTATTACTGTGATAACTTTTATGGGACATCATGCTTCATTAAAAAGTAACTGGTGTAAGGAATTGGGGCAGTAGAGGAGTAAATTTAGAGAGAGATAAACATCTAAAAAGCTACTTTAAAAAGAGTATGAAAACATACTACTATGGAAGATTCATAAAATATGTACATATGCACATTACCCCAACACAAAGAAAAAATATTCCATCTAGACAGAAATAAACAAGAAAATCCTCAGTCCTAGGAAAGCCTTGATCAACAGGTTCTCATTAACTTTTCTTGCCCCTCAGCATTAGAGGTTATTGTCAATACTCTCAGCTACATTCCAGAACATAGTGGTAAGACACTATTGTTTAAGACACTAAATATTTGACACATAGTACATGGAGAAATCAAGTTGGTACTAGGCTGTAATTTTATTCCCACTGGCTAGTATTCATGATGCTGGAAGATAGAAGATGCATTCATCCTACTTCTTCTGCAGCAATAACATCTATAAGGTATTACAATGGTTGGTCTGCCAAGATATCGGTGCTATAGTTTTAAGAATGTATGTGAGTCAGCAACATCTTTATGATTGGATTTGTGGCCTGCTTTTGAAGATTGCACACATATCTGTAGTTATCAATTGGGCCAAGAACTGGTAGGTAAATAGGTCACAGACTTTGAGGATTATATAAAATTATTACTTTACTAACTGGACATAAAATTAAAATGATTTGCAATGACTTGTTGTTAAAATTGGACACATTTTTCAACTCTCATCAGAGAAGCTTCTCCTTTCAGTATCTGACAATTAACACAGAAATCCTCAAATGGTTAAAATGCAGAAAATAAAAGATGTCAGTTATCAAACATAAATGAAACGTTCCTTTCATACTGTTCCTAACAAAGCATGGGCCTATTTAAAGCACATGGGGTGGAAAGACTGTAGGAAAAAGAGGCAGCAGAGAATATCAAACAAACAATGCTTTACAGACACACTGGGACAGGCACACATATGAACTCAGAGCAATTGTGAAATTACAATACCTGTTCAGGTTTATGCCACATAACTTCCTGGCATAAAGAGGGAAGGCAAATATGAAATCCCACCAGTAACTTAAGAACTATAGTTGCGGAGAGATGGACAGTTACTTTTCTTCAATGATGTGTCCTCTGGTATGCTGACTACACAAAAAGACAAGCCTATTCTCAAGACTATCTGGGCAAAGAAATTGGTCTAAATCGAAAAAGAAGAAGAAGAAGGGGGAAAAGAATTGCAATGTTTGTTGGGAAATGTGAGGAATGGTACAGATGGTAAGAGGAAGACAACTTAGGTAAAAGAAGGATGAATATGCTTTAAGTACATTGTTGAAATTAAAAATGAAGCAATAACATTTTCTAAAATTATACATTATGTTTATTATTATTAAAATATTAATTTTTTTGTTTCTTAATACTATCTTCCTTTTTGTTCAAGTTCCTGAACTGTTCAAATAAAGTCAACATAGCTCTCAAGATTTCAAGTTCTTTTCTGTAGAAAAAAAATTTAAAATCTGTATTATAAAGTACTCTAGAGAAAAAATCCATGATAATACAAAATAAATTTAGCATATCATAATAATAAATAAATTTGCTAGAGTGTCTTATAGGCTGTTGTCCAGCTAGTCCAAGAATGGATATCTACCTACAGAGGATCCAAGAACTCAATAGTTGCTTATTTAGTCTAAGAACTGGATGTCTCAGCGAGTCTTAAATATATTCAGGAATTCTGCAGAAGTAAACTTTCATGCAAGTTAGGCGAGCAGGCAAAGAGCAAAAGCTTTTTTTCGTCTGTTTCTATTAATCATTTTATTTATTTATATTTCAAATGATACTCCCTTCCTGGTTTCCAAACCACAAACACTCCATCCCATACCCTTTCTTCCCCTCCATTGTGTCTCTATGAGGGTGCTCCTCCACCCACTCACCCATCCCTGCCTCACTGCTCTAGCATCCCCCTATACTGGGCCATCAAGCCTCTACAAGACCAAGGGCATTCTTTCCCATTGATATCAGATAAGGCCGTCTTTGCAACATATATATCTGCAGCCATGGATAAGTCTATGTATATTCTTTGGTTGTTGGTTTAGTCTCTGAAAGCTCTGGGTTCTCCACTTAGTTGATATTATTCTTCCTATGGGGTTGCAAACCCCTTCGGCTAATTTAAGTCTTTCTCCTACCTCTTCCATTGGGGTCCCCTGGCTCAGTCTGATGGTTGCCTGTGGATATCTACATCTATATTGGTCAGGTGTTCATAAAACCTTTCAGGGAACAGCCATATCAGTCTTCTGTCAACAAGAGTTTCTTGGCATCAGCATTAGTGTCAGTATCTGCAGAAAGGATGAATCCCTAGGTGGAGCAGTCGCTGGACTGGCTTTCCTTCAGTCTCTGTTCCAGTTTTGTCCCTGTCTTTTCTTTGGATATAGCCACCCCCGGCTACATTCAAATGGGTTACTGGGTTCCCTGGAAGGAAAGCTGGGGATAAAAACGGGTGACCAGAGAAACATGGAGCCAACACAAGATTTCCTGCTCAAGGCTCAAAGTTTAATGGGGTTCTCCAAATATATAGGCGCAGGGGGTGGGGCGGGGAGAAACTTTCCCCCCAAAGGCTGGAAAACAGATCTACAGAACTGGTTCGCTGGCTCCGCAGGTAGCTGGCTCCACAGGTGGCTGGCCTCAGCTGGCTAGTGCCTCTCTGGAAATTGCAGGTCTCTCTGTCTGTGTCAAGTTTCTGTCAGGTGGCATGGCACCCCAATATGGCTCTCTACATTTGGACAGGAACATTTCTGGGTTAACGATTTTGAGATGGGTGGGTGGTCCCATCCCTCAAATGGGGCCTTGTCTATCTAATGGAGTTGGTCTCTACAGTTTCTATCTCCCTTTTGTTGTGTATTTCAGCCAAAGTTACTCAGTGGGGTCCTGGGAGCCTCTCAATCCCCTGGCGTTTGTCCTGTTTCTAAGATGTCATAAGAAAGTGTAATCCAGAATTGGAGTAGGTCTTCTGACATGAAAATATTTGTATATAGATTAGTCTTTCTACTAATTCTTTCTACTAATCTATTCTTTAGTCAGATGTTCCAATTTGCTAAAAATCCCTCTCAAATGTATCCTCCTCCCCTTGGAATTTTAATTAATTTCAGAAGTAGTCAAGTTGATAACAAAGTATAGCCATAACAGTCTCTAGCTATTTATTGCTCTCATGACCTTGGTTTTAAAACACAGTTGATTCACATGATGAATGAAGGTATTCTAAGAGAGTGAAAAATTTGTAGGTTTTCATCATTCAAAAGGAGATTTTATGTACTACCGAGAAGCAGCACTTCTAATTCTATCATAAGAATCAATTTAACTGTTGTTTTTCCATAGTGTTTCACTTTCTAAGTCTCAAATAAGCACTGGAACTCATTCCTTCTAAAGGATTTATATGCAACAACTGATCTGCTTCTATCAGAATATGTTCTAGACTAACCTTAAGGACAACAGACTTAATAAAATTGAAAACACAAAAATTCTATGAGTATATTTTAGCTCATTTTTATTATTCCAGTTTAGTTATTCCAGAATACCCCATATTCCACCCTCAGATCATTGGGATGGCATAGCTATGATGGAAGTGATAGATTCAGGAAATCATAGACATCGTAACATCATAACAGCATAGTCATCATAAGCATGCAAACATTAGCTGTTACATTTTTATAAGTCTATATTATACAAACAATGCTTTTGGGAATGTAGTAAAGTAATCTTGCTGACTGTTAGTTAAATAGTATCTATTATAAACTTATTTTTAATTTAACCAGATTTTTTCCCCCCAAAAATTGTGAACTGTATGTACATTTCTGAAGTAAAGACTATGGTCAAAATATTTCACTTATAGTGAACATGGGCAATAAAACAGGTTTCCAGTGTTGATCAATAAATTACTATACTTTGTATTTCAAGGCAACCAAAGCGAGTCATGTGAAAAAAAAATCCAGATACATCAACATGCATGCTGGTTTAATCTAGGAAATATTTGTGTTTCTGTCATTCAATAAAACAATATTGTTACTGGTGTGTGTGTGTGGGGGGGGGTTGTGTATGATTTGTGGACTCATTTTTTTGAACTAGTTGATGTTTTTAATGTTTCAAAATATCTAACTCTGATTTTTCATTATGAATAGAAGTGAAAGAATAATCAATATACCACTCCAACATTAATCTTAGGTAATGTAATTTCGTATACTCAGTCCTGAATTATATTAAGTAAATTTTCACCATTTTTACTTTTGAATCAAGAAAGTAGAACTTTCAGATATTCTTGGGATTTATGCTCCTTCAAAGAAAGAAATATATTATTTCTTCCTACTCCATTGTGTTGCTATCATGATATAACCCTCAGGATACGAAGTGCAGAAAGACTAATAATAAGACTGATTCCTCTTACAGCATCCTGGAGGCAAGGGAACACTAGTAAATCTTCTGGTTTAAAATTTTAAGTACTAAGTAGCCCTTGTGCATCCAGGACAATAAAGCCATCAAATTTGCCTCTGAACCCATCCTCCTCCTCATCTATTAAAATATCCCCCATTTCTATATGCTCAAAAACAGAAGAAATCCAATCTCATGCTACACATGAATGCCATTTCATCTAAAATTACTCACTGGAATACCAGGCACTAATAATAGAAAAACATGGTTATACTCTATTATACTCGATAGTGTAACTGAACTCTATTATTTCTGAATGTGTTTGTGTTTTGAAGAATATCTAATCCAGAAATTAAAAAATAATTAATGTGTTTCTTCTATACTACTTGTGACATGCTAGGTAAATCACTAACAGCAATACTGATGCAGAACCCATTGCTTGGCCCAGTTCCCACTGTGATCAAAAATTTATTATTTCTTTATAATAACATCAGAGACTCACACAGTGGTAATTAAATATAATGCTCTTTCTGATTACATAATGATGAAAAATAATGAGCATTGCCATAAGGAATAGTAGGTGACTGAAAAGGAACTTCAATATTCCTCTCTGAGCAGTATACTGCTTTATATTACTTAAGGAAGATTTATTTGTTAAGAAAATAATAATTTTAAATAGAAAAATAATCCCTAATAATTTCCCCTAATTATGTCTGTATTATTTAATGACGATTTCAGTAGCAATTGAAAATTTTTGGTTAAGTTATCGAGTGGCATTTGCTAATTAAAATACTAGAAATGAACCCATACTTTACAGGCTCCCTGAAGGAACCAAATATTTAAAAATGCATGTGTAAAATTGTAAATAGATGGAGACATTGAAAACCCCAAAATTAAAATAACAAAGGAATTTAATAGTCCAATAAGGTGTTTGTTCTACTCAAATGTCACTCAGGATGTTTCTGCTGCAGACTCTGAATTCAAGCACAGGGAGAGATGCTGGGCCTCTAATACAGTGATCTCACAATTTTGAAGAGCTATGCCCCATTTTTATATACTAGGAGAGAATGTACTACAGGTAATATCTAGGATGGAAGGAGAGCTCCAGCACACATACAGCTAATTCTCCCAGAATGCTTCAGACTCTCATGCACTCTTTACCAAATCAAACAAAGCTGCAAGTGGTAAAAGTACTAAGTAGATTATACATTTGTACTAAGACATTTCATATGTTTCAAAAACTATATAAAATAAAATTGTCCAAGTATCTTTGTGAAGAAAAATTTAACTTAAATGATATATGTGAACCAGAAATTGCATAATACAGTGACAAGTTTAAATAAATAAAAACATTAATTTATGAAGATGTGAAAATTTAATGCATGAATAAAGAAAAAATAGGTAAAATTGGAAATGTTAGAGATAAAAAGTTATTGAAATCTTAATACATGATATAATGTTATAATTTCAGTCAGTCTAGTGAATATTCATGTCATGTATATTCTTTCTCTCTCTCTCTCTCTCTCTCTCTCTCTCTCTCTCTCTCTCTCAAACACACACACACAGACACACACAGTAACATTTAGAAATGATATATATTCCATGCAAGTTAATAAATTACTAAGTTCAAACTAGGAAGTCCATAGTTATTTCAAGAGTTATCATGGAAAATCAAGAGAAAAAGATAAGAAAATGTACATTACTGTATATTAGAATTTTATGTTAAAAGGTGTATGTGACAAATATTCTATAAGAGTCATACATATATTAAAAATGAATGAATAAAACTGAACAAATTGACACAGAATTTCTAGAATTGAAGACAAATCGCAATAGAGGTTAAATAAAAACAAAATGAGCAAAGTAGAATGTTCTCAAAAATTAATAAAAATGTAAGAGCAAGATACTTCCAAGGACTGAGCAAGTTAGAAGTGAATCATTAAAGTCTAACATGATGCCACTGGAGTGAAATAGAATCACACACTCTAGAGAGTGAAGGCAGATAAGAAGGCACAGAGAAGAACAGACTCCAATCAAAGCAAAGACCTCATCTGGACACAAAATGTGGAATGAAACACCATACCCATTTTATTCAAATTGTTATAAAGTAAAGGAAGATAGTTAAGTTGCCAGGTCTTTGGGCAATGGGACTGCCTGTGAAGGTGAAACTGATATGGTTAAACTCACCAGAGGTTAATTTATTTTCATTTGTTTTGTTTGTTTGTCTGTTTTTTAATTTATCCCCCTCCTTCTTCCACCCTTGGACTAGTCCACATCCCATACCTCTTACCCTAGTCTCCATGAAGATGTCCCCATCCACCCCTACCCCCACCCTGTGATACCTCCACACTCTCTGGGGCCTCAAGTCTCTTGAGGTTTAGGTGCATCTTCTCTGACTGAGTCCAAATCCAGCAGTCCTCTATTGTATATACGTTGGAGACCTCATATCCATTTGTGTATACTGCATAGTTGGTGGTCCAGTGTGAGAGATCTTGCGGGTCTAGGTTAGTTGAGACTGCTGGTCTTCCTATAGGGACACCCTCCTCCTCAGATTCTTCCAGTTTTCCCCTAATTCAACCACAGGGCTCAACAACTTCTGTCCATTGGTTGATTATAAATATCTCAATCTGAGATTTTCAATGACAGGCCCAAATTGGGATCCAGCTCAAGGAGAAACTGTATGGCCTAACACTGTTACTGATACTATGGTGTGCTTACAAAATGGACTCTATCATGACTGGCCTCTGAAGGATCAAGCAAGAAGTTGAAAGAATCAGATGCAGATACCTGACTTAATACTTTTAATGGAATAATATATTAAAGCAAGTAAGAAGAAATTTGAAAAGACAATGGATATGGAAAGAGCTAAAAGATACTTAATTCTTAGTGAAATTATAAGTTTAAATATGTTTCTTGAATAAATGTTTCTAAATTTATTATAATATATTTATATATTATTATATTTTACTTATTTATTATTATATTATATTTATATATTATTATAAATTTATATATTATTATAATCATATTATTAATATAATTATATTTATAATATAAATTTATTATATATTAAATATGTTTCTAAAATTTATGATGATATGAAAATCAGAGATGACTAAGTCAGATGGAAAGTCTACTGAGGGTCTTATGTCACCTAATTGATGCAATATATACATTTATGTATACATATACTTACATCTCCTATACACATAAATATAGGCATAGGTACATAAATGAAAACTCTCACTGTGTAGATACCAGCTACCATTAAAAGGTTATAGCTTTCTTTATTCTTTTATAATTTATTCTATAATCATTTTTACAATCCAGATTTCATCCCTCTCCCGATCTACCCTCGGGCTGTTTCACATCCCACATCTCCACCCTGCCCCATCTCCAGGAGAATGTCTCCAGCAATCTACTCCATCAATCTTCCCAGACAATAAGACCCCAAGTCTCCCCAGGGTTAGGCGCATCTTCTCTGAGTCCAGACCCTGAACCTCAAAATTCTCCTTATTAACATTAACTATTTGGTGTCATGTGACAAAATGTGTTTTGTCAACCATGATACCAATAAGGAATAGGATCACATTAAGAGTTGTATCACATCCTTCTGGTTTCCTTCTGAGCCCAGACCTGATCTTATGCCACAGCACTCCATACCCTAATACCACAGGGAGAGTTCTGGTCTCCCATGCATGCAGACACGTCTGTGTGCAAAAGTAAGACCACTACTTCTGCTCAGAGGGTCCTGTCTGGGGCCCTCAGGACACAGAAACTGAGGAACAACCTGGGACAGGATCCTTCTGGTTTCCAACTGCACCTAGGAGCTGAACCTGTCCTATAGCTCTCCATATCCAAATTCTTCCTGGAAAGAACTGGTCTCCCAGGAGTACTGATACACAGGCTTGCAGGGGGACAAGCCACAGTCAGAGACAGCAAAACCATCTAACACCAGAGCTAACCAAGACAAGAGGCGAGGACAAGAACATAAGCAACAGAAACCAAGGCTCCTTGGCATCATCAGAACCCAGTTCTCCAACCACAGTGAGCCCTGGATACCCCAAGACACCAGAAAAACAAGACTCTGATTTAAAATCACATGTCATGGTGATGATAGAGGACTTTAAGAAGGACATAAATATTTCCCTTAAAGAAACGCAGAAGAACAAGGAAAGAGGAAGCACAAAAATCCCTTAAATATGTACAGGAAAACACAAACAGGTGAAGGAAATGAATAAAACAGGATCTAAAAATGGAAATAGAAACAATAAAGAAATCACAAAAGAAGACAACCCTAGAGATAGAAAACCTAGGGAAAAGATCAGGAGACATAGATTCAAGCATCAACAACAGAATATAAGAGAAAGAAGAGAGAGACTCTCAGGTGCAGAAGATACCATAGAAAACATTGTCACAACAGTCAAAGAAAATGCAAAATGCAAAAAGATCCTAACCCAAAACATTCAGGAAATCCAGGACATGATGAGAAGACCAAACCTATGAATAATAGGTATAGCAGAGAGCAAATATTCCAAACTTAAAGGGTCAATATCTTCACCAAAATTATAGAAGAAAACTTGCCTAACCTAAAGAATGAGATGCCTATAAACATACAAGTTACCTACAGAACTCCAAATAGATTGGACCAGAAAAGGAATTTCTCCTGTCACATAATAGTCAAAACGTCAAATGCACAAAACAAAGTAAGAATATTAAAAGCAGTAAGGGGAAAACGTCAAATAACATATAAAGGCAGATCTATCAGAATTACACCAAAATTCTCACCAGAGATTATGAAAGCTAGAAGATCTTGAGCAGATGTTATATATACCCTAAGATATCACAAGTGCCAGCCCAGGGTACTATACCCAGCAAAACTCTCAATTACCGTAGATGAGAAAACAAGATAATCTATAACAAAACCAAATTTACATAATATCTCTCCACAAATGCAGCCTTGCAAAGGATAATAGATGGAAAATGCCAACACAGGGAGGGATACTACACCATAGAAAAAACAAAAAAGTAATCTTCTTTCAACAAACCCCCAAAAAGTTAGCCACACAAACATAAAAATAACTTCAAAAATAACAAGAAGTAACAATAACTTTTCCTTAATATCTCTTAACATCAATGGACTCAATTCTTAAATAAAAACACATAGACTAACAGATTGGATACATAAACAGGACCTTACATTTTGTTGCATTCAGGAAACACAACTCAGTGTCAAAGATAGACACTACCTCAGGGTAAAGGGCTGGAAAACAATTTTACAAGCAAATGGTCCCAAGAAACAAACTGGAATAGCCCTTCTAATATCTATTAAAAACAAATTTCAATCAAAAGTTATTGCAAAGGATAAGAAAGCACACTTCATATTCATCAAAGAAAAAATCTACCAAAAAGAACTCTCAATTCTGAACATCTATGCTCCAAATACAAGGGCACCCACATTCATAAAAAATACTTTACTTAAGTTCAAAGCACACATTGCGCCTCACACAATATTAGAGGGAGACTTCATCATCCCACTCTCATCAATGGATAGACCACAGAAACACAAACTAAACAGAGACACATTAAAACTATAGAAGTTATGAACCAAACAGATTTAACAGATATCTGTATAACATTTCATCCTAAGATAAAAGAATATACATACCTTCTGCTCAGCACCTCATGGTTCCTCCTCCAAAACTGAGGTCACAAAACAGGCCTCATCTGATATATGAAGATTGAAATAATCCCATTACTCCTATCAGATCACTATGGATTAAGGCTGGTCTTCAATACCAACAAAACAACAGAAAAATTTAAAAATCATGAATTCAATGTTATAAGGTGAAAAATGCTGTCAATGTCCCAGCATTATTAAGAGTACTTATCCATTTTAAACCACTAGCAACAAATATTGCAATATTTTGATTCATATTATAATTTATTTGTTTGAGATATTCCCCCTCAACACATAACTTATTTTTTTCCTAAAATCACATGTATCAATAACCTTGATCTCAAAACAAGATTCCCTACTCCATCACGCAATAGTTTTCTTTTACTACAAAAACTGCTTATTCAAAATAATTAACACAATTTGTAGATATATTTTCTTTTATGTTTTAATAAAATGTATAACATTCTATGATTCATCAGATAGAAAGAAAATGAAATGTAATCTTTTAAGCAAAATTTCTACTACTGAGGATATAGCAGCTAGTTTTAAATGCTCATATGAAAGGCAGATAACACTACCACTTTGAAAGTATTATAAATTTTCAGAACTCTCTGGATTATTTTGATTTCCAGCCAAGATATTTTGCAATCTGTGACTAACTAACAAGAAAGAGGTGACGAATATTCTGACACTCAGAGGTTAAATTAGAGATGTCCTCATTAACACAGTGTGAAGATAAGAAACCACAGAGAAAAGCACAACACTATTGTAAGATATATATTATTCCTTAAATGTTAAGAGGAAGAAGGAAAGTATTGGTTTCAACAAAAATCCTTTAAATGAAAACATACACTTATTTTTAGACCAGACAATGACACAGAAAAGTGACTTCATCAAGTGTCCCAGCTGGGCACACCCATGAGTCAGACTTTCAGTACTGGCTCATAGTTTTAAAATGCTCATGATCATTAGGGATGCTCTAAATATTTAAGTGCAGGAATTGAACTTTAAAGGCATTCTTAATTGCTTTATTGTAATCATGAAGGATGAAGACAATTTGGATGTGATCCTCTAGTCTGCTGCCAACTAAGTTATTAAAAGAACACTATGTCTATCAAATATTGATTTCTTGAACAGAAAGAGGAGTCCTCAGGGATAGTAGATACTGTCATGAAACCTTAAAATCTGGATCTTTTCTCTCCAAGGGCACTGTGATTCCTCCATATTCTCTGGAAATAATGGCCATGTTTGGGATGAAGAGTTTATTTTCAGCATTGATAAAATTCTTAGGTGGGGAATTAGTTGAACTGAGAGAGAAGTGCTAGGAAATTCATGCAGGGGTCCATATTTCTTACTTTTCATGTCTATTACACTTAATTTTTTCATATTTGATTGCTAAGAGATGATCTTTATAAAATATATCACAGATATATTTTATATTTGCTTTTTCAACGTTTTAATTTCATGATCAACCAAATTAAAGATTTTGCTCCAAGTTATAGAATGGGAAAACAAGCATGTGTGTGCTTGTGCACAAATGCACACACGCACTCACACAAACACATACATACACCCACGTATACACACACATACATATGCACATACACACACACAATCCTAGCTAGTAATTAATTTCCATTGGCTCCCATAGAAACTGTGGTCAGACTCCAAAACACAGAAATTTCTTTTTCATAATCATTGTAATCTCGTGTTCTTTCTGTGCTTCTTTTCTTACTCCTTCCATCCCTCTCTACCTCTCTTTTTTCCTTCTATCCTTCCTCCCATCCTCCCTTCCTCCATCCTCCCACCTTCTGTCCTTTTGTTTCTCCCTTTCTATCACCCATCTCATTTCTTTTGCTTTGTATTGGCCTTGTTTGACTACCTTTCATCTTTGTGTCAATTGCTCAAATACCTCTGGTTAATGTTTCCTATAAAGAGGACTTTCTGTCTCCATACCACTGCTCTACCCACCAGTAATACTCAGAAATATGCCAGAGGTAGTAGAGGGAAAGCAAGATTTCAGAAGTTTGACTTCTCTATAGCACTAGTCAGGGATATAATATTCCTTTATATATGTTAATCCCCTACACGAAATGAGAGTTATGATAGAAAATATTTGCTAATATTTTCCAGATCCTAGGACTATATCATACAGTTAACAAATATAATCTATCAAAGTAATATTACAAATTAGTTAATTCAACTTAGTTTTTAAAATGGTTAAAAAATTAGTGAGTGAACAAATGAACTTTTTCATGGGCATATTATATATTCTATTAGTTATCGTCTACTTCAAGGAATAGTAAGTAGGACCAAAAAAATTCCACTTTGATTTCCTTGCTGCCATTCAGACTGAATATCCCAGTCAAATCTGGACTCTTTTCCCTACCATTGAAATCACAAGTTACTTCCATCTTGTAGGTCTGAAACCCCAAATGTCCTACTTAATCTTAAGCTCCATAGACTAGGAACATGACATAACTCTTAAGCAACTAAAGATCAAGGTGTTGCCAAAACCTTGTTACCCCTTAGTACAAAATGTGAATGATTGCTAGTTTCTTCTTTCTTCCTCCACAAAACTAGACAGGCATTATGTTTGGGTATATAGTACCCCAATGTACATTTCCATGGCTACTTTGCCTTCTGTAGTTTTGAAATTCCTAAGAGTTCTCAAAAAAAAAAGTCACTTTATTCTACAAATTTTACCACTTGTCTGAGGCTATTCCCTCGTTCCCTCCTTCCCTCCCTCGCCTCCCTCCTTTCCCCCTCCCTCCCGTCTCTCTCTCTCTCTCTCTCTCTCTCTCTCTCTCTCTCTCTCTCTCTCTCTCATTCTGTCACTCTCTAACTCCTTCTACATTATACTTATTATTCACTTACAAAGCCATTTTTACATATGCAGATACTGTTATAGCACCAGAACCCTTTTCACTGCCATATTACTGAAGAAAGTATATTTTACAAGTAATAGTTAATTAGTTAAATTCTATATCACAAATCTTTAATAGTCTGAAAAGTATTTACCTTTTTTCTTGCCAATAGTATATTTTTAATTTAATTTTGAAACCATTAATAATTTTAAAATTAAATTTAATTTAACTTTATTTTACAGGCATTTTTTTTTTGTTTTGTTTTTGCTCTCATACAATTAAGGGTACCAGGGTTGTATCTGGTGTCCCTGTAGGCCAAAAGAGAGCATGGGTTTCCTGGAAGAGGAATTGCAGATGGTTATGAGCTGCTATGTGGGTGTTCAGCAAAAAGTACCTTGATCTTTGCAAAAAGCAGCAAGTTTTCAAAACTGCTGAGCCATATCTCCAGCCCCCAAACATCATTACTTCTTGTAAAGTATCACTGTTATGATACAATTGAGAATAAAAATTACAAATAACTGGAAAAGAGGACAGTACTTTTCCGATGTCCTCTCCAAAAGACTGATGAAGAAGAAAAAAGGTTCATGGTATATAGAGATCAAATTGTTGTAAGGTATTAGAAAGCAAAGGAAATGGTTGGCAACTGGATGAAACCCAGTAACACTGAGCTAGAGAAATGTAAGAGAAGCATCAATATCTAACAACAAGTGTCCACTGCTCCACTGAATGAGTAATTCTTAGTGGGACTGGGAGCATAAAAGAGAACGGGGCCACAGAATAAACAGAATCTTGAATTTTTCAAAATTATAGTCTCAAATAGAAAAACTTGTGACATGTGTGCCAAGCTATCAAGTCACAGTACTACAGAAGCAGAACAAGTCTTGAGTTCATAGTTTCAGACCAACTTAAACTACAAAAGGAAATGCTCTTATCAGGAAAAGAATCAAGCAAAAACTACTTTGTAATTTTGCCTCACTTTAGTAAAAGTAGCAGATACAGTGGGTTAAATAGGCATGAATATCCCCCTGGTAGTGACAATACTAGGAGGTATGACCTTGGTGGAACAGGTGGGGTCTTGTTGGAAGAAGTGTGTCACTGTGGATATGGGCTTTAAGACCCTCTTCTTAGCTGCCTGGAAGCCAGTCTTCTCCTGCTTGCATTCACAACAAGATGTAGAACTCTCAGATTTTCCAGTGCCATACCTGCCTTGATACTGGCATGCTTTCTGCCTTGATGATAATGGACTGAATATCAGAATCTATAAGCTAGCCCCAATTAAATGTTCTCCTTTGTAAGAGCTGCCTTGGTGGTATATTTACACAATGAAGTACTACTCAGCTATTAAACACAATGAATTCATGAAATTCTTAGGCAAATGGATAGAACTAGAAAATATCATTCTGAGTGAGGTAACCCAATCAGAAATGAACACACATGGTATGCACTCATTGATAAGCCAATATTAGCCCAGAAGCCCAGAATACCCAAGATAAAATTTACAGACCACATAACATTCAAGAAGAAGAAAGACCAAAGTGTGGAGACTTTGGTCCTTCTTGGAAAGGGGAACAAAATACCCATGGGAGGAGACACAGGGACAAAGTATGGAGCAGATACTGAAAGTAAGGCCATCAAGAGACTGCCCCACCGGGGTATCCATTCCATATACAGTTACCAAACCCAGACACTATTATGGATGCCAATAAGGGCTTGTTGACAGGAGCCTGATATAGCTGTCTCCTAAGAGGCTCTGCCAGTGCCTGACAAATACAGAGAGGGATGCTCTCAGCCAACCATTGGACTGATCACAGTGTCCCCAATGGAGGAGCTTAAGAAAGGACCCAAGCAGCTGAAGGGGTTTGCAGCCCCATAAGAGGAACAAGAATGTAAACCAACCAGTACTACCAGAGCTCCAGGGGCTAAACCACCAACCAAAGAGTTCACATGGAGGGACCCCTGGCCCCAGCCACATATGTAACAGAGGATGGCTTTGTCAGACATCAATTAGAGGAGATGCCCTTGGTCCTGTAAAGGCTAGTTGCGCCAGTGTATGGGAATGTCAGGACTGGGAATCAGGAGTGGGTGGGTTGGGGAGAAGGGGGAGGGAGGAGATATTGGGGGTTTGGGAGTGGAAATGAAGACCATTGATAACATTTGTAATGTAACTAAAGAAAATATCTAATAGTAAAAATTAAAAAAGAGTTGCCTTTGTCATAGAGTCTCTTAACAGCAATGGAAAATCTATCTAAAACCAGATACTATTAAGAAAAGAGAAGCAACAGTAGCAAATGTTGGCAAGGATAAGGAGATAAATAGAGAAAGGAGCACTTATGAACTGAGTATTGTATGTAATTTTTTAGTCCTATAGCAATCAGTAAGAAGATTCATGAAAAAGTGAAATGCGTATGAAAATGTTTATGGTATAATTTAAGAATCAAAAACAAAATGTCTTCATAAAAGTAGATAGAACTATAGATTATGATATTAAGCAAAATAATTCAGAACTAGCAAATCATCTTTTGTCATATATGTAATTTAAAACAAATCAAACATAGAAGCACAATGGGTATTATTAAGTAATAGAAAAAGGATCAATTAGAGGATAAAAGGTCATAAGTTAGTGGATAAGGAGCAAATATAGTCTAAAATATCTTTTCATAAAATGACAATAATCAACATTTTGTGCAAAAAAATGTATTAATAAGAAAATAAAATAGTATAAACAAGTTTATAGAAACAATACAGTTCTAAGAACAATTTCGTACATATAAACACGTTACTTTTTAAATGTTGCTTTCTATTTAAATACTGGTTAAATTGGAATACCTTGAAGAAAGAAGGTGAAACAACCTTATATGTTTGAGAGAAACTAGTTAATTTGCTAATTAATTAATTAATATGAAAGAAAGAATTTCCAGAATGTTGATTTGGCGCATCCATTTGCACAAAGAGACACTGCTTGTACCTCGAGACACTGAAAACAATGAAAAGTCTCTACATTTGGTTCTCATGCAAAAAGTTGCCTGGGATGTGATCACTATTACGTTCCACATATTCCTATGCCATCTGATGAGAATGCTTTCAAACAGAAGCAATCGTCCCTGTTTGATGAGTATATAGGCAGTATACTAGAAACTATGATGTACCATATATGTAATATTGTATATTATATGAAGCAACTAAAATAGAAAAAACTTGTGAGGCAAGTTGTATCAGGCCTTTAATTAAGACAAATAAATGTATAGATTTCATTTTATTGCCATAAAGCAATCACACAAATTAAAGATATATACCATTGTGACTTTTTCTGATACTGGATTTGAAGTCTATAACATGTAAACTCTCTGGTAAAACTAGGAATGTCTGGATTGTTTCTTTGTATATAATAAAATATCTTTGATTTTTGTGTTTATTTCTACATGATGAAAATTTGTTATTGAAATTTTCTAAATTTTGTTGATAAGTGAAAAATGTGGGATAGAAAATTTGCCGATTGTTACTGGTACCTACACAGCCTCAGAGAAACAAAGGAAGATGAGGAAAAAATTGTTTTTTCATCCACTGGCTTTTGACTGTAATGGAAGTATAAATACACTTTCTTAGGCCAAAATGATTTCCCCACCAGGCTTGGACCAAGCAGAAGAGAGATTGAGCCTAAGCTCCCTGCGATTATTGCGATTTTGCTTGGGTGACTTTGATGTACTTTAACCCTTAAGCTATGGAGTTCAGAATCATCACGAATACAATCACATGGGAATGTTTGTGCTTTCTTATTTTCTTGTTTATTAGTAATTTTATAGTTACATACATAAAATGTTGCCTAATATCATGTAAAAATGATGTAGGAATAAATCCTTGACTTGTATATTAGCCACTCTCCTATTTAACTTTGAGAAGACTGTCGCTGGTACCTTTTGCTTTTATCATTTATGTCACATACACTCTTCCCACATGAATGGACCTAAGGAGGATTGTGCCAACTCTAGCATTCCAGTATCCTTATGTACAGGCCTTCTCGACATTTGTCAGTTTGCTTAAGGCATTTTAGAGTGAAGTTATAGATTTAAAAATAGAGGACCCTCCACAGCCACTTGTACATTGCCAGTGACAGAAGCATTTGATTTCTAACTTCCACATTTTGCTCCTACACAGCTCTATCATGAAAGTGTTACAATGAAAAGAAATCAGATAAGTCACTCTAAATGTGTATCAAATGTAGTATGATTCTGAACAAAACAATCTGCTGCAGTACTAGAGACTATGACAAAGAGGTAACTATTTATTGTATCTCTAAATAGAATAATGTCTCAATACCAATTGTGTTTTAATGTTTTAATAATTTAAATCCGATTCAATTTATAAAATATAGTAGTCTCTTTGATATTCAAATAGGTGTATGATTTCTATACAAACTAATGGTTTAACATACATGTTCTAAAATCAATGTTTGGAACGTGCAATTACTGTGGTTGACACATTAAATTTTTGATCAAAAAGTGAGTGCAATTGTTTAATTTAAAACTTCTACATGTATGATAAACTGAGTATATTTACTTTCATAGTATATTCGTAATACATACATAATCATTGAAACATTTCTTAGTGAATGTAATAAATTCTATTGCTAAAAACAGGTTTTGTTGTTACGATGAAACTCATATGTATTGTAGTCAACTGGTAACAAGAAATAAGAAATGAAGAACTTCTCTGTCCATGACTCAAATTAATATGCTTCTTATTGCTCTTTATGGATCTATCCCTCATTTCTAAGTATAGATAAATAATTGTACAATATTTGCACATCAATTATACCTCCATATATATCCAAGTCACTCTTTTGTTGATAAATATTTTATGTACTTTGCATGTAAGATTATATAAGTTCCACAAAATATAAAATAATGTATTATTAGTATAAATATTACAAAATTGGATTTTGTTTTCTGCCATTTGTTTCTTTTAAGATTTGAAATTATTTTCTGATAAGTACAGAATAAAACACTCAAGACACCAGAAGATACCAGATAAGGTTCCATTCTCACTCCCACCCCCTGTCCACTTTCCCTCCCTCCCTCCCCACTTCTGATTGCTTTCTTCTTCCTCCCAAGTGGGAGTTAGGCATCCTCATTTGGGCCCTTGAGCTTGTTGTTCTGTGGACTGTATCCTGTGTATTCTGTACTTTTTTTTTTTGGCTAATATACACTTATTAGTGAGTACATACCATGCATGTTGTCCTTTTGGGTCTGAGTTACCTCACTCAGGTAGATATTTTTTAGTTCCATTCATTTGTCTGCAAAACTCAGGATGTCCTCGATTTTAATAGCTGAATAGCATTCCATTGTGCAAATGAACCACATTTTCTGTATTCATTCTTCTGTCGTGGGTTCTTTCAAGCTTCTGGCTATCACAAATAAGGCCACTATGAACATAGTGGAACATGTGACCTTGTGGCATGGTGGGGCATTATTTGAGTATATTCCCAAGAATGGTATTTTTGGGTCTTCAGGTAGATATGTCTTCAATTTTCTGAGGAACCTATAGATCGATTTCCAGAGTGGTTGTACCAGTTTGCAATCCTACCAGAAATGGAGGAGTGCTCCTCTTTCTCCACATCCTCACTAACATGTGTTGTTACCTGAGGTTTTGACCTTAGCCATTCTGATTGGTGTAAGGTGGAAATCTCAGGGTCATTTTGAGTTGCATTTCTCTATTCACTAAGGACTTTGAACATTTCTTTAGGTGCTTCTCAGTCATTCGAGATTCTTCTGTTTTGAACTCTCTGTTTAGTTTTATACCCCATTTTTTGATTGGATTGTTTGGTTTTTTGATGTTTAGCTTCTTGAGTTCTTTATATATTTTGGATATTAGCCCTCTATCTGATGTGGGGGTTAGTGAAGATTTTTTTCCCAATCAGTAGATTGCCAATTTGCCTTATTGACTATATCCTTTGCCTTACAGAAGCTTTCCAGTTTCATTTTGGGTAAGGGAAAATGACTGAAGCCCTGAGGGCCAGTAGAAAGACTGGAAACAGGCAATCTCAGGAGGTAAGAGGTTGGGAGACCCTCCAGAATGCCCCAGAGACCTTAGAGGTGAGAGACTCTCAAGACTGAAAGGGAGGTACCTTTGATGAAATGCCTGAGAGTAGGGAGAGGGAACTTACAGAACCACCTCCAGCAGGAAGACAGGACATAAAGTGAGGGAGGGAATTGTCATCCCACAGTCAAAACTCTGACCCATAAGTGTTCCATCTGAAAGTAATTCAGGGATGGAAATGAAGAGGAGCCTGAGAAAAAGAAGGTCCAGTGACAGGCCCAAAGTGGGATCCAACTCAAAGGGAGGTCCCAAGGCCTGACACGATTACTGAGGCTATGGAACACTCACAAAAAAGGACTATCATGACTGTACTCAAGAAGACCCACCAAGCAGCTGAGTCAGATGCAGATATTTGCACCCAACCAATGGACAGAAGCTGCTGACTCCTGTGGTTGAATTGGGCAGAGGCTTGAAGAAGTTGAGGAGAAAGATGACCCTGTAGGAGAACCAGCAGTCTCAATTAACCTGAACCCTTGAGTTCTCTCAAATATACACCAGCTGATCTAAGGCTTCTAACACATATACAGCAGAGGACTGACGCGTCTGGGTTCAGTCAGAGAAGATGCACCCAACCCTCAAGAGACTGGAGGCCACAGGGAATTTAGAGGTCTGGTTGGGTTAGGGTATAAAACATTAAATAAATAAATAAATAAATAAATAAATAAATAAATAAATAAATAAAATAAGTAACAAAAAAAGGCACCAGAAGAATTTAGAAGTCATTGTAACCATTCTTTCCTAAACAGAAAGAAATTATGGATTCCCTTTGCCTCTTTAAAATTAACTTATGATTTATACATACAAAATATTGGGTTAACTAACACTATAGGTGTTTCAATAAAAAGCCATATAGAAACCTAGTACTGTAGAATCTTTCAAACATATACATATCTGTACATAAACATATGCTTAATGGAATTATTCTACAACAAGAGGACAGTCCAAAATAGATACGACATGGTAATAAATATAGGCACCTGATATAGCTGTCTCCTGAGAGGCTCTTCCAGAGACTGGCCAATACAGATGTGGAAGCTTGCTGCCAACCATCAGACTGAGTACAGGGACCCCAATGGAGGAGTTAAAGGAAGGACTGAAAAAGCTGAAGGCATTTGTAACCCCATAGGAAGAACAACAATATCAAACAACCAGACTCTCACAGAGTTCCCAGGGACTAAACACTAACCAAAGAGTACACATGTAGAGACCCATGGCTCCAGCTGTGTATGCAGCAGAGAATGGCCTTATCTCGCATCAGTGGGAGGGGAGGTCCTTGGTCCTACAAAAGCTTGATACCCTAACATATGGTAATGCTAAGGCAGTGAGGCAGGAGGTAGTCAGTGGGTGGATGGGGGAGCAACTTCATAGAAGCAAGGGTTGAAGGAATGGGATAGGGGGCTTTCGGAGGGGAAAATGGGAAGGGAGATAACATTTGAAATGTAAATAAGATAACCGGTTTAAAAAAAAGGAAAAACTAAAAAGAAAAGCAATACTAAGTCTAGACAAACTCTTCTTGAGTAATTAACCATTGGGTCACACAGCCCATTACCAAACATTATAGTTTATTTTCAATATTCTTAGTTAATTTCCAGAATTGTACAGTAAGCCTCTATTGGTGAGCATGCTTGAGTCTTTTAGATCATAAACAAATAATGCTATCTGTATTTGAAAGCTTCTAGGGAAGGGGAATCTCTTTTGCTTAATGATATAACACATGGCAGGTTGAACACACTTTAGAGCAAGCACACTCCAAAGGCCAGGGGGACAACACAAACTGACGGAACAACTTGATGTGTGGAAAAGAAAAGAAACAGGAAGAAATCTCTAAGTTTAATGGAAAAAGAAGGAGGATGGAGAAGGTAGTAATGAGGGGGAAATAAGGGAGGAAATTGAATATATTTGAAATACAACATGAGAAATCTACAAAAATTTAATAAAATACTGTTAAAATAATGGGTTTCAGAAGAGATCAAGGCATGTATTGTTTTCTCTTATTATTCCCCTTCTTCTATTTGTTTCTCCTGTATATTTACTTTTTTACTTCTACAGATTCCTGATCACTTCTTAGCCATTAACACAAACAAAACAAATAACTTGTCATATTAAAAGTTTTTTTTTACTAACCTCTACTATATATTACTAACTCAAGTTAATTTTTGAATATAAGGAGAATAATATCTGCAGTCTGAATCTCATAGAATAAGAACCATCCAGTAACCTCAAACAACATGACATGTACATATAAAATCTTATTTGGGGATGGAGAGATGACTCAGTGGATATGAGCACCAACTGCTCTTCCAAGGATTATGAGTTCAAATCCTAGCACCCACATGGTGGCTCACAACCATCCATAAAGAGATCTGACACCTTCTTCTGGTGTCTGAAGACAGCTACACTGTACTTACATATAATAAATAAATAAATAAATAAATAAATAAATAAATCTTTAAAAAATAACTATTTGGATGAACAGATGAATGTGTTAAATATGCATATCACAGAGTTATAGTCAATAATAAAAATGAGTGAAATATTGTCATTTGTAATAATGTGCATAGAATGTGAGCTGAATCTCATTGTGTTTGATAAAATGAGCCAGGAAGAGGACGATGGCTTCTGCATGATCATACTCATATGTGAATTAAATAGAGTTAATGTCAAAGAATTTAAGAGGGTAACTGATTATTACAAATGCTTCATAAAGAAAATGAAAGGGTGTTTATGTCACATATAGATGTAAGAAATTCTAGTATGCCATTGTAAAATTTGCAGCTGTTAGATATATGTCAAGCATGTAGAAAACATGAGTTGGAATGCTTATTACCACTAAGAAAAGATATGTTTAGCCAGATTTAAACTTTATAAAAATATACATGTAGCAAAAATCATAAACTACTCCATTGATATGCATATTTTTCCATTATTACACTAATTCAAATAAATGTAATTTTATATTAAAATGTTGATTGCACTTTACTCCTGCAAATGTACTATCCATGACATTTTTAGTTGGAGTTCAATCACTTCCATCTTTCCCTTCATTGAGGGATCCCAGAATGTAAATAGGAATGCGGCATAAATTATCTGAAGGCTTTGCTTTAAATTCTAGTTCATGGCTCCTACATGCTCATGCAAGTGCCTTTAACCAGACTTTGTTCTTGTCATTAAGAGTTCCAGGAACTCTTAAATAATTTTTTGTTACAAATTTAGGTTTAATTCCAGCAATTAAGATATTCTGCATTCTTTTCATTGTCAATTTTTCATACACTTAAATGTCTTTGACTTGTGATACAAAATGCAAATGTTTTCCTCTTTGAAGTGAATATTTTAATCCACTTTCTTGAACTTTTATGTCCTTAGGCAAGAAAAATAGTCAAATGTGCAGTAAAAGTTCAAAGACAGTTTCAATAGTCACTCTGGTATCAATAAGCAGTGCAAATTTTGTGAATTATGTTGGAAGTTACAAAGAATTAAAAAAAAATTCAAGTCATGTCTATTCATATGACCAAAATCTAGAATACTGTTTAAATATTTAATTGTGGTACTTTCCGGAGTGTCCCATACATACAAACATTTAAGTAATTTTACATTTCTGTGTATTATTTCCTAGTCCTTCATCCTCATTACCTCTTAACTCTTTTCAGTCACTCTATGCCCTTATTACTACAGAAGAATGATTTGAATCACCTTCCTTAATCATGACAGGACATATAGACCTTTTTGAAATAAAAGCCAGTCTTCCAATCCACCATGGTCATAATCACAGCATTTTGCAGCCTAGAAAAATTAGTATTAGAATATTATACTTAACTTTGTGCTGATAGAGCTCCTTTAGATACTTCAGAACACCCATTGCCCTGTCTACATGTTGTGATATCTTACACCTGAGAGCCCATCACAGGAGTTTCCTGATCAATGTGGGGGGGGGGGGCTCAGACCAATGTAGGTGGTGCGATTTCTGAGCTCTTGCCTGGATTCTAGGACAGAGCAGGTTGAGCAAGCCATAGAGAGTAAACCAGTAAGCAGAACACTTCTATGGCTTCCGCATCAGCATCTGCCCCCAGGTCGCTGCCCTGTTTGTATTTATGTCCTGCCACTAATGCTGAAAAACTGCTGTGGAAGTACGAGCCAAATAAATCCTTTTCTCACTAACTTTCTTTTGTTCATATTATTTTATCACAGAAATAGTAGCAGAAAGAGAAGAAGTTATTTTTTTGTTCGTTTGTTTTGTTTTGTTGTTTTTGCTCATATTGTTTGCTTGTATACTTGTTTATCTTCTTTATTCTTTGCTTGTATGTTATTTTTTTCAATTTTGTACTTTTATGCTTTGCGTATACATGTATATATGTGTATCCAGGTATATGTGTTTCTTGTAATTTTATTTTTATATAATTCTTTTTTAAAATCCTTTATTTTGTTTTAATAGGGTGTTTCTAAAATGAGAGACAAATAAGGAGTAGCATTTAATGAGAGAGGAGACAGGGAAGATCTTGGAGGAGATGGGAAAGAAAAAACATGGTGATAATATATTGTACGTAAATTTGATTTCTATAAAAATACTTAAAATAATTTTAAAAATCATATCAATATTTTAAATGTCTAGAAAAGATATAAAAAGAGTATGGCGATAGTGGAACCTCATTTAGAAGTTTTCTTTAGTAAATCCTGATGTAACCCATGAGTACTGGCAATCTACAGAAAGAAGAGCAAAGTACCCTCCCCCCACCCCCAGTGCATATATATGTGATACTGAATCTTCTTCAACCCCTTAAATGGAATGTGTGTGTGTGTGCGTGTGTGTGTGTGTGTGTGTGTGTGTGTGTGTGTTGATTTTTCTTGTTATTATACTGGATATTAGAGAAATTTAAAGATATATAAAATGGCACTTGTATTTATGTTTAGAAAATATTCTTAATTTTATAAATTGGTTATTTGTTTAATAGTAAACTGTTATTCTTCATTAAATATATTAATAAATATTATTTTCAGTTTTAAGTTTCTAAACACTGTGTAACCTGAAATGAAGTCAAGTGTAATGAAAAGTTTTAGAAATCTTGAACATATTGGATTGGGTTATAAAAGTTTAAGCAATGTCATAAATTATTTAAATAATCACCTTTTAAAGTAGGCTCAATATGAAAAAAAGGAGACAGTGATCACTAATTTAAAAAAAAATACCTTATAGCCAGATCTTATATTTTATTTATTTATTTATTTATATACACTCCAGATTTTATTTGCCCCCTGCCCAGTACCCTTCAACTGTCCCAATCCCATACCTCCTCCATACTCACTGTCTCCACAAGGATGTTCCCACAACCCACCCCCAAACCAACCATTTTCAATGAGGTTGTCTTCTTTCAGATAATGCTAGTTTGTATCAAATTGACATAAAACTAACTAGGATTCTCTTCTCCTTCCCCTTTTCCACACAGGTCCCTCCTTCCATCTACCTTCAATATATTTTATTTCCCCTTTTGAAAAGGAATCAATCAACCTTCCTTGGACTTTCCTTGTTATTTGGATTCTTTAGTTCTGTTGATTATAATGTGGTTATCCTGTACCTAATGACTAATATCAATTCATCAGTTAGTACAAACTGCGCACATCCTCTTAGGTCCAGGTATCTTATTCGGGATATTTTCTAGTTCCATCCATTTGTCTGAAAAATTCATTATTTTTAATAGCTGAGTAATATTCCATTGTGCAAATGAGCTACATTTAATGTGCTATTTTTAAAAATCCAGGAAAATTGACCTCTTGTCCTCTTGAAATAAAAATGTATCACTGTTAAGATTTTTCCTTACTTGTTCATGCCCAAGATCACACATTAACATCAATGATAAGACATGTCACAAGCTTTAAAATTCTAAGCAGAATTAGGACTAGATTTTATTTATTTACTTGCTTTTTTATTTATTTTAAACAAAGAAAAGGGAATTTTTAATACGATCCAGAAACTATAAGCTTTCACTATATTTTTTAAGGTTTTGTTAAGATCATGATCTGCTACTGTTGTGTGTGTGTGTATACGTGTGTGTGTGAGAGAGAGAGAGAGAGAGAGAGAGAGAGAGAGACAGAGACAGAAACAGAGAGACAGAGAGAGACAGAGACAGAGACAGAGAGACAGAGACAGACAGACAGACAGACAGACAGACAGACAGGCAGACAGACAGAAAGACAGAGAGACAGAGACAGAGAGACAGAGAGAGACAGAGACAGAGAGACAGAGACAGACAGACAGACAGACAGACAGACAGACAGACAGACAGACAGAGACAGAGAGACAGAGAGAGACAGAGACAGAGAGACAGAGACAGACAGACAGACAGACAGACAGGCAGACAGACAGAAAGACAGAGAGACAGAGACATTCTCTAACGACAATAGCTATAGCCTGTGTTATGTCGACATTAAAAACTACTCAACACACAGCTAGGCTTACAGAATAGGGCGTAAATTCTTGCCAAGTGAGCAAGATGCTGTTCATTATCCAAAGATATAAATTCCACTATTGGACTCTTGGTGTTATCTTATGGTAATCATTGTGGCAGCTTGTAGAATATATATATATATATATATATATATATATATCATTATCAGTTAGGGTATTCATGTATTGAAAAATTACATACTCTTAAAATCCTTCATATAGTATTAAAACTCAAGACTTTATGAAGT
Source organism: Tokudaia tokunoshimensis (assembly GCA_036184795.1). Lineage (NCBI taxonomy): Eukaryota > Metazoa > Chordata > Mammalia > Rodentia > Muridae > Tokudaia > Tokudaia tokunoshimensis. The sequence goes on along the minus strand of BTHU01000013.1, from coordinate 52,286,045 downwards.
TGTACTTCTTCACTGTTCACTTTCACTTTTCCATTTTCTGTTAGAAAAATATATTTCACACCTAGAATGAAATAGCTTAAAAATAATAATGGAAACCAGAAAACCCACTGGCAATTTCATCAATTGTCACTGTGAAGTTTTACAACACCAAGAAAATATCCTGATTTTGTTGTCTCAAATGTAGAAATAAAATTTTTCTTTTTAGTTTAAGATTACTCAGTAGAAACTTTCTGAAATGCTATCAATGTACTTCAAAAGCACTGATATAATTTATTCAAATAAGTACATATTGCAGAGTATCCCTTACATATAATTTTATAAACTTGACAAAAGAAGAGCAATACTATTATCTGCTAAAAGAAAACAAAATCAAAAACAAAAGCAACAACAGCAAAAAGACTGATTACTAAAAGTTCAAAGGGCATGTTCCCATTTTCTTTCTCTTTTCATTTTTTTTTTTTATGAGAGTTTACAAGGGTTGTTGATTGATTCTAATTTCTGTGGTTATGGAATGTAGTAGGTCTGGAACAGCATTATCTTGGTCTTCTCTTTGTCATTGTTTTTTTATTATCCACCTTTCTGTCTGACCCAATGTCCTCACCACCACCACCCCCCCTCTCTCCCTCTCTCTCTCCTGAAACAGGGTTTCTCTGTGTAGCTTTTGCTGTCCTAGACTCACTCTGTAGGCTGCCTTGAACTCAGAGCTTCACCTGCCTCTGTCTCCCAGTGCTGGGATTACAGGTGTGCTACAACTGCCTGGCCTTGTGACTCTTTTTTTTTTTTTCTAAGTTTTTTTTTTTTTATTTACATTCCAAATCATTTCCCCTTTCCCGTTTTCTCCCTCCCCGAAAGTCCCATAAGCCCCCTTCCCTCCCTCTTTTCTCCATTCAACCCCCTCTCGTTTCTCTGTCCCGGTGTTCCCCTACATCCAGTCTTTCCAGGACCAGGGGTCTCTCCTTCCATCTTCTAACTACACCATTTGTTGCAATAGTCCTGGATTTCATTCTCTAAGCTTAGATTCATTTTGAAAATGATTAAAAATGGAAAAACCAAAGAAAAAAATGGAAGTTAAAAAGAATTATAGAAACAAGTATATATGAGTCAATCGAAATTAAAGGATTTTGTTGTACCATGTACAAGAAAGTATGTGTCATCACAAACTCCGTAGGCATAACTAAGGAAGAATAGAAAGTCATACAATCATATGAATTCAAAAGATGATTTAAACCAAGGATCAGACAGAGAGGATAGATAATCATTTGTGTAGATCTGGGCTATCAAATAGACAGGGGAAAAAAGGTTGAAGGATTTCAAAGACTTGCTTGTATTGATCTTCTTGGTAACTGGTAGGTAAGAATAGACACTATGCTCAAGGTGCCTGAAAGAAGATAAAGAGCTATCAGAGTTGAAAAGAATAATTGACACTGTAGAAAACATGTGAAAGGTAGGCAATTAGTGGTAAATGAGTGTTGAGTGAGACTAAATGAAAAACCAAGGTAAGAAATTTATGAGGCAATTAACATGGGTATGTGTCAAAGCCCATAAAGCCCAGAAGTAGGGATATGATCCTAAGAATGGGCATTTAGTAGTAAGCAGGATGGTAAAGGGTGCAGGGATAAAGAAGTATTCTAAAGTAACCCATTTTTAGTGATTCAGGTGATTCTTCAGGCAGCCAATTTAACAGATTCTCAGAGTGATAATAATAACTAAAAAGGTTTTAGAGTCTGTAATACATAGTTGGCTTATTTTCTACATTTCAAATTATCTTTTCTTAACTTTCAGTAGTTCACAGAGGGGTATCATCCCCTTTAGAAATGGCCAGTTTGACCTTTTAAAAGTTAATCCATATCAGATGTCACACAGTTGCTAAGTGGCACATCATAGTGCAGTCCAAGTTGCTGAATGTCATAGCCTGGGATCAGACAGTGTGCTCTTTTGCTCTTCTGGAGGCTTTATAAGTTGACAGTTTCAAAACTTGACTTTTACCTGCAGGACATTCAATGGGATAAAAGTGTGCTTTTATACAGCTGTATCTAGTTTTTAAAAAACATAACTAGATCTACCCTCTTACTAGTCAACTTTTCAGAATGTATTTTAAGTTTCAGTGATAAATTTATAAAGATAAATTAGAAATATAAGAGATATAATTAGCCAAAGGAATCTGAACAGATTTAACTGCCACTTCACAGCTCATGTGATAAGTAACAGTCTTTGCTTGTATCCTCTAAAATGAGGAGTTTAAAATTCTCGAATTCTAAGAAGGTTTGAGCTTTATAATTTTACATAACATTTTTATTTTCTTACTACGCACACTGCAACTCTGATACTGCATTTGGAAATATAGGCTGTAAGAGTACTTGAGCTCTCATGAAGTGTGGAAGGATGATTAAAGTTTTATTACATGCATCAGTCCCGGAAATGTATAATTATTCAATCACAGATATTAGCATACAGTATTTCACGTTTTCAAAGATAGAATTTAGATTTTATGAGAAGCTTAAATGAAGGTGTCACGAATTATCAATTAAAGTTAAATGTAAACAATTGAGTAATATCATAATTCTTAAATCACAAACTAAGAAAGATTTCATTTAAAAAGTTACTCCCACGTGGAAAAGGGAAAGATAGCAAATGTAATATGAGGAATGAGGTTTCTCTTACAGTAGCAAAAGCAGGGCCCAAAGAATGAGACAATATGAACTAGGAAGAAAGGGTATCTAAGGAAGATAGTGAATAAGGGAATTTTTTACTCCACAACTAGCCTACTGTATACATAAATTTAGGCAGGTTCAAGATGTAGAAAGAATGGATGTTCAGGATCTTAGAACGAGATCATCTTAAACAAATTTTTTGATAAGCATACATTTCAGTGAACAAAGCGAAGAAATAAGCAAGTTCGCTATTTTCCTAAAGGCCACAGGGAAAAACAAACAAACAAACAAAAACATAGAGAAAGTAAATGAAAAATGGAACAAAATGAAAAAATTAATAGAACATCAGGAATTAGCAAACATCTTTCAATAATAACTAAATAACTAAATATTCAATTACTAGTTGACTAGTAAGAGGGTCTCAATTTCCCAATGTGAAACCAGGACTAGCTTATTGAATAAGACAATTGAATTCATAGCTTTGCCCAAAAAAAGGCACATTATCATCAAAATAGACACCATCATAAGGTATGAGGATTAAAAATATATTCTTAGAAAAAGAACTGAAGAAATTAGCATGTGTAGTTTTTCTAATTTCTGGCAAAAATATTACAAATCAAAAGATTTTAGTGGTGGAGGAAACACCCTGCAACATAATACATGTTATACTCCACAAGGCTATACCCAATAATATGTTATGTGGAAAAAAACCTCAAGAGTTACGACTAAGATCAGGACCAAGGGCTGGGTCCACTGTCTTCAGTTGTATTCATTACACTGCTTAAAGACTTAGCTCAAGCAATAAGAGGGAGAAAGAAAATGAAAGAATATAAATGAATGTGTAAAGAAGACTTCAAAGTATCCCTGTTGGCAGATGATTTGATTCTTTGTATACAAGACCCTACAAAACATTCTTAGAGCTGAAATAGTTTAGCATAGTAAAAAAAATACAAAATGCACTTGGAAAAACCAGTAGCCCTCCTCTTTACTAATGGGAAAAAATGAAAGTAAAGCAATAATATTTTCACAGAGAAAAGATAAAATACCTTGGGAAGAAACATAAAGAAAACAAAAATCTCTACAATAAAATTAAAAAATTTGAAGAAAGAAATTGAAGATAATATTGTCTGGGATTTTGTAACTGTATATGGGATGGATTTGGAGCCAGATATAGCTGTCACCTGGGAGGCTCTGCTAGTGCATGAGAAATACAGAGGGGGACACTCTCAGCCAGCCATTGATCTGAGCACAGGTTCCTCAATAGAGGAGTTAGAGAAAGGACCCAAGGAGCTGAAGGGGTTTGCAGCACCACAGGAAGAACAACAATGTGAGTCACCCAGTACTTTCAGAGCTCCCAGGGACAAAACCATCAACCAAAGAGTTACCCATGTCTCCAGACACATAGGCAGCAGAGGATGGTCTTGTTAGACACCAAAGGGAGGAGAGGTCCTAGAAAGACTTGATCCTGTAGTGTAGAGGAATACCAGGACAGGGAAGCGGGGAGGGTTAATTGGGGAAAAGGAGATGGCTTATGGGATTTTCGGGGGAGGGAAGAACCAGGAAAGGGGACAACATTTGAAAAGTAAATAAAGAATATATCTAATAAAAAAAAAGAAATTGAGGAAGATACTAGAAAATCAAAAAACATGGCATGCTTTTATATGGGAAAATTAATATACTGAAAATTACCATCTTGGCTTCCATAGGATAAAGATGTCAAACTCTTAACTCTTCTGCAGCACTCTTTCTATCTGCACACTGCCATGATGATAATGAATCCTCTGAAACTCTCAGCCTTCCTCAGTTAAATGGAACTAGGAAAGAGGAAATCATTTGAAATGTAAATAAAGAATGTGTATAAGAAAAAATATTTTCCTTTATAAGACTTTACTTGAACATGGTGGCTATTTACAACAATAAAACTGAAACCAAGTCAATCATAAGCACAGATCAAGAATATCCAAACATTCATGAACACAAAGAATTCTGGGGGATATATTACAATACCTGTTCTCAAGTTATGTTATTATGCTATGGTAATAACAGGACTGTGCTTTCACAAAAACTTACATATATGTCAGTTCTTATAATGGAGCAAATATATCCACAGAAGAAGGTTACCTGTTGCTCTATAAACATACAAACAAAACAAAACCAAACCAAAACAACAACAAAAACACTGACCTTTCACTAAACAAAATCTCAGTATCAAATGGGTTAATGACTTCAACATGAGGCTGATGGCCTGAACCTGCCAGAGGAGAAATTGGAAGGCAGGCCTTGGATTACAGGAAGAGGTAAGGGTTTGAATGGTAACACATAAATTAAGACAATTGGTCAACAGTATCTCAGGAAACTAAAATGTTTCGGAATAGCAAGGGAAAGTGAAGCAAATGAATATGCAGCAGAGACTGGGGGAAAATGTTTTCTGAGCTACTTATCTGACAGATGATTATTGTCTAGGATCTAGGAAGCCCTAAAACAATGAAATAATGAGAAAATAATTAAATACATAACTTCAGCATTAATTAATTAATTAATTAAGTTAATAAATAACTTAAAATGTGTTACAGAACTGAATAGAAAATTATTAAAAGAAGAAATATAAGTGGGTAACACATGCTTTAAATGAATAATTAACATCCTTAATCATCAAAGAAATTCAAATTAAAACCAAGATTCCTCCTCATTCCCATCAAAAAGGCCATCATCTGGAATAGAAATTACAAATGATGCTCCTATATAAATGATGAACAAGGAATATGCACTGTTGGTGGGAATGTACATAATAATAGGGCTCACATATGATACAAGGATAGTACATCTGAGCATATACCTGAAGTATCTATATCCTACTAAAGATATACATTCACATCCATATTCATTTTTGCTGTACTCACAGTACCTAAGAAATGGAAGCAATCTAGATGCCCATCAATAGACTAATGGATGAGAAATATGTAGTACTGGATCATAATTGGAAATCACTCAGCTATACAATATTAATATTGTAATATTAATATTTATATTAATATTTAATATTTATATTAAATATAAATATTGTGGTTCAGTTGATCAAAGTGGTAAAGTTAATACTGACTGCTATAAGTCAGGCTCAGAAAGACAAACATCTGTGTTCTTTCTCATAAGTAGACCTTGGCATCAAACCTTTTGTTTTGAGTATTTAACTAGAAGTACAAGTGAAACCCAGGAAAGGAGAAAAGAGCTTTGTGGGAGATTTAAAATAGAGGAAGAATAGAATTTAGATTAAATAATAGAAGGTAGAATAAGAGGGATATAAATGTCTAAGCATGGAAGTGTGGGTGCACAAAGGGAATCACACAATGAAGGAAAAGGCTAACACAAAGAAGGAGTTTCAAAGGGCATGTGGAAGTCTAGTATCTCACAAGTCAATTGAAAACAAATGAAAAACAAGCAACAACAGAAAACACAGTGAAGGGATAGTAGAATATCCATGAGCACAAAAGAGAGGCAGGGAATAGAATAGTGAATTAAAGGGAAATTAAGTGAGGATTTCACTAATTGGGCATGGTTGTGTCCTCAGTTATCTGCAGCTTCCAAAGTTTGTCTAATGTTTAGAACCACCAACTATAGAGGGTCCCATGGCTCCAGACACATATGTAGCAGAAAATGGCCTTGTTGACATAAATGGAAATAGAGACCATTGGTCCTGTGAAGGCTTGATGTCCCAGTGTAGAGGAATGCCAGCGTAGAAAGGCAGGAGTGGGTGGGTGGGTGGGGAGCACCCTCATAGAAGTAGGAAGAGGGGGATGGAATAGGGGTCCCGAGGGAGTATACTGGAAAGATGTTAACATTTGAAATGTAAATAAGGAAAATATCCAATACAAATTTTAAAAAAATATGAAAAAAAAAGTCTCTAAACCTGGCTTACTATTTTCCCTTTCCTTACTTCCTATGTCCAGATACACTGCTTCAGTTCTCATACTGAGCATTCCTTCCTTTCCATAGTTTGCTGTTAGGGTTACTGTATTTGAATAAAAATCTCACCTGTGTGCTATACTAATAATGCCTAACAATTTCAGGTCAAAAATGAAATGAATTTCTCTGGAAGTCTTTTATTACTTTCAACAATAGGCCAGACATCTTTTCTATGCTCCTTCTATTTTACAAATCATGATGAAGAAAAGGGGTTTCTGGGATCAAAGCCTTAAACACAAGTCCTCAAAGTAACAGACAAGAAGAAAGCAGAAAGGAAACACTTCAGGATATTGGTCTGTACAAAGAGTTTTTTGCTAAGACTTCAAAGCACAAAACACAAAAGCAAAAATAAACAAAGGAAATTACATTGAACTAAAAAGCTTCTCTACAGAAAATGAACAATGGGCAGAGTAGGGAGAGGACCTACACAATAGGAGAAAATATTTGCAAATTCTTCATTTGACAGGGGATTAACATTTAGCATACATTTTCAACACCCAAACAATTTACCAGTGAAAGAAAACATGAAAGAAACATACTCAGATTTAAAACATTAGTAAATGATTTGAATAGGCATTTACAACAATGACATACAATGTTCAACATATGCTGAACATAACCTCATTCTGGAAAATAGAAATAAAATCTGCAATAAGGTGTCATTATCACTTTACTTCACTAAGAAGAGTTATTATCAAGAAGAATACATGGCGTGGGGAAAGTGTTGCACATGTGAGAAGATCTCCAGGACCTACATTAAATAAATAAAAATGATGACATAGATAGATAGAGAGATAGGTAGATGATAGATAGATGACATTGACAGACAGACAGACAGACAGACAGACAGACAGATAGATAGATAGATAGATAGATAGATACACACACATACACACTCACACACACACATACACACATATATATACAATACATACATACAACATACATAGAACATGGCATGGCAGTATGGGTTATACTTGTTACAGTACTGGTGATGCAGAGATAGCTAGATCCCTGAAGCCTGAAGCCTGAAGATGACTTACTAGTCATTTCATCTACCTGGTTCCATCAGGCAAAATAAGATGTATAGTGATTGAGGGAGATACTTAATGCTAACCTCCCTTCCTCTCTTACAAACACCCCCATGTACACAAAAACACATACATAAAAATATATGTCATATAAGCATAAAAAAGAAGACAAAAGAAACCCAGTCCTGTGATATGAAGATAGGGGAAGCTGTGACACATTGTTGGTGTGAAAATGCAAATTGTTATTGGTCAGACATGCATAATATTAAAATAATACCATAATTTTTTTGTTTGAGGAAATTCTGCCAGGATTTCCCTTGGTAAATGACAGCATTACATCACCAAACAGATTACATTTTAATCAAGTAACCTGTTCATTTTTAAAATGCTACCATGTAGCACAGATTATAAAGCAAAGTACAATGCTTAAGCTACAAACCTCTCGTGACTTCCAGCCTTTCCCTGTAAAATTATTTTTTGTATTCCCTATTTATAACCTAAAAAGAGGACAGGGGTACAAGACCCTGTGCTTCCAGCTTGCTAATTGTTATGCACAACAGGTTGCTAATTCATTTGGGTTTAGCCATTGCAAGCTGATAGGCTATAGTTGTTACCTTCTCATTTTATGTATCCAATTTTAAAGTGGCCTTCCTCCCTCCCTTCCTCCCTTCCTCCTTCCCTCCCCAAGAGCAGCTAGCTGTTTACAGAGAACTGAGAGAAAACAAGATTAATCTAATCTAGCTCCATACAAAGCAAGGTGCTGAGCTTTCTGAGATTTCAGCTTAACAAGTAAAGTCCTGGGCAGTCACATGACATCTTTGCTTGTCAATATAAAGTAATGGAGTTAAAAAGATGAGAGAGAGAGAGAGAGAGAGAGAGAGAGAGAGTAGAAAGCACTAGTATGCAGGTAACTAAGATTAGGAGTAAACAGTGAAAGATTTTCTAAATCCAAAACAACTGATCCTTTTATATCTGCTGTAACATATAGCATATGAAAAATGCTAAACAGTTTGCTCTAAGTTTTATGCTAAGTGTGCTTGACAAAATGAAAACTTTATATAAGGTAATTATAGAGAATATGCATTTGACAAAGGAGTACAGTTCATATGCAAACAATAATTTTAAAAGTACATTAGTAGATCAAATGTTTCTATCAGCAATCTGTGTTTCTCTTTCTCTCTCAGCCTCTGTTTCTCTCTATGCCTCTATTATTTTTCTCCAGATTCTCTTCTCATTTTTGTTTTGTTTCTCTCCACAGTCCCATTTTATATTTTGTTACCCACATGCCAATTATTAGAAAATTATTTGAGTGACTATTTTGTATCAGGCTCTCTTTTTTTTGTACAGAATGTACTGTATGACACTCAAACCTAATGATATGCCATATGTTTTCTGTAATCAGTGATTAAATTTGTTCTGACACATAAATACAAAGCAGCCCACAGGGAATACTGTTTCCTAGCCCTCCTTGCAGCTCCACCCATGTTTGAAAGTGTTCCCACATCTAGTCAATTCCATTAGTTCCGCTTTCTCATATGAAAATATGTATGCACTGAAACTGAATCTTCTGTGATGATGTCTTAGGGTTTTGCTGCTGTGAACGGGCATCATAACCAAGGCATCCATTATAAGGACAATCTTTTCCTGGGGCTGGATTATAGTCCCTGTGGTTCAGTCCATTATCAGGTGCAAGTATGACAGTATCCAGAAAGGAAAAGTACTGGAGATGCTAAGAAGGAAGCCAGGAGCAGACTAGCTCCCACATGGCTAGGAAGAGGGACTCAAGCCTTCTCCCACAATGAAACACTTTTTCCAACCAAGCCTCACCTACTCCAACAAGGCCATACTAAATTAAGCATATTCAAACCACCACAGATGCACTTTCTAAAAATGAATATAGAATGACCCTGCAATCCATTTGTCAGCATCCTTGGCAACACAGACTCTGAAAGATAACAAGATAACCTCTGTCTTCTAAGAAGTTTTACAGAGTAAATCATATTCACAAGACCTCTACTACATACTTCTTATGTGTGGCTCATTAGTATTACCATGAACTTCCTAGCTAGGAGTCAACACAGAGTGTTTGAATTATAGGTAGCTCCTGAACCTCAATGACAGGATACTTGAGAAAGGAAAAGGATCTGCACAGAAGAAGCTGTATGTATAGCTATTGAGTCAGGGAGTTATAGGTATGTTAGTCTCTTGAATAGACCTTTTCATGTCTTAGATTTTTATCACTACCTGCATAGCTTGTATTCATTTCTCATAGTGAATCTGTCATGTTGAATATTGCACTATTCCAACATCCAAGCCAGCTTTGGTCTATTTGTTACTATATTTTTTGTAGTTAATTTCAGTTCTTGTCTTGTGGTTTTTGTTCTGTCAAACAAATAGAAAATGGATTAGCTCTATGAATACTGCTTTGAAATGGCCAAAAATCTGATTTACAAATATCACTATTTCTGGCAAAAAAGTAAAACTAGCATAAAATATGAGCTAGCAGACCAATTTTCATTGTGCCAGTGATCTCATTTATTTCTTGTTCATGGCTAACCCCTGGTTTTGTTTAATTTTGGCCTTTTTCTGTTATTTCAAACTCCTTTAAGTGAGAAATATTTATTATCTTTTCTTGTATATTCTTTGTATAACTGGAATATTATTCTTTTGCTTTTCACAGGAAGAAATAAGAAGTAGCACAATAAGTAAGTAGAACCAGTCTGTCTTTTATGTCAATCCTACAAATTCAAAATCTGTGATAACATTTTCCCTTGCTATTGCTCCAATGCCATGAGATTCCTTGAACATTCAGATGATGTTATTCTAACAAGAAGTCATAAAGCCTCAATATAATCATACTTCAGGGCTTTTTAGATCAATCGGTTATGTAAAAAGTTAGTTACTTGGGACTGGAGAGATTGTTCCTCAGGTAAGAGCACTGGCTGTTCTTGCATAGGACACTAGTTCAATTCCTACCAGCCGTATCTTATGTTGCAATTATATGTGATGTCTATCTTTGGCCATTATAGGTACCAGGCACACATTTATGCAGACAAAACACACAAACATATCAAATAAAATTAGATTTTAAGAGAGCACTATATGCTATCAATACTAATCCTTCATAATGATCAAAGTGGTATTGGGTGACAAAAGTATAGTCTTGGGTGTCAATGAATGCTGAAAATATATGTTCTACTTCAGTGCGATGTTGTGCTTAAACTCTAAATAAACAAGAAGCACTTAAAGTATGCTCATTTCATCAGCATTTATGGAAGAATGCATTTCTTCAAGATAACTTTTCACTAGTAGGATTGGACCTAGCCACATTTCTTTTTCTGGGGCAAGCTGATCACTTCTAATGTAATCCATCACATCATATAAAACCAATCAAAATAGGGCTGCCACACTGTCTAAATCCATCAAGATTAGAAATTAAAGTCCTATTCAAACATATATATTCATGAGCAATTTAGTAATTATGGACATGATACTTATTTTTACTTCCTGCTATTCCTGAAACTTGTTTGTGCTATTATTGTGAATGTTTAGTGATTTAGATTTACCAGCAAGTAGAAGAAATATATTTTTACTTGCAGGAATGTAAGATTTATATGAGATCTAAAATTAGACTATGTACATTATGGGAACAGCTTATATAATTTTTATATTCAAAAAAATAATTTAATTTATATAGATAATCTGGTGAAGATTACTACTATTTTAAAGACTATCATGCATGTTTTCAGCATGTTCTAACAAAATGTAATAATTAAAATGGACATGTAACACAACTTATATTTCCAATGAAACTCATCAATCACAAATTGTTAATTTTATACTTTCAGTTAGTATTTTGCACCTAGAACCATTTAGACTTCCAGTTGCTACTACTGTCCTATAATATGTATAAGAAAGTACTTCTTGTGGTTTTTATTTATTTTTTTTATTATTTTATTTTATTTTTTTAATTTACATTCCAAATCACTTCCCCTTTCCCGTTTCCTCCCTCCCCGAAAGTCCCATAAGCCCCCTTCCCTCCCTCTTTTCTCCATTCAACCCCCTCTCGTTACTCTGTCCTGGCGTTCCCCTACATCCAGTCTTTCCAGGACCATGGGTCTCTCCTTCCATCTTTTTAGAAATCTATTGATATGCGGATTGTGTCTAGGGTATTCCGAGATTCTGGGTCAATATCCCATTATCAGTGACTGCATACCATGTGTGTTCTTTTGTGATTGGGTTACCTCACTAAGGATGATATTTTCAAGTTCTGACCATTTGCCTAGGAATTTCGTGAATTCATTGTTTTTAATTGCAAAGTAGTATTCCATTGTGTAGATATACCACATCTTCTGAATCCATTCCTCCGTTGAGGGACATCTGGATTATTTCCAGCTTCTGGCTATTATAAATAAGGCTGCTATGAATATAGTGGAGCATGTGTCCTTATTGCATGCGGGTAAAGTCTCCGGGTATATGCCCAGGAGTGGTATAGCCGGATCCTCCGGGAGTGTCATGCCCAGTTTTCTGAGGAACCGCCAGACTGCTTTCCAGAGTGGTTGTACCAGCCTGCAATTCCACCAGCAGTGGAGGAGTGCTCCTCTTTCTCCACATCCTCGCCAACAACTGCTGTCTCCTGTGTTTTTGATCTTAGCCATCCTGACTGGTATGAGATGGAATCTCAGGGTTGTTTTGATTTGCATTTCCCTAATGACTAAGGATGATGAACATCTCTTTAGGTGCTTCTCAGCCATTAGATATTCTTCAGGTGAGAACTCTTTGTTTAGCTCTGTACCCCATTTTTAATAGGGTTACTTGCCTCTCTGGAGTTTAACTTCTTGAGTTCTTTGTATATCTTGGATATTAGCCCTCTGTTGGATGTAAGGTTGGTAAAGATCATTTCCCAGTTAGTTGGTTGCCGCTTTGTCTTTTTGACAGTGTCTTTTGCCTTGCAAAAACTTTGTAATTTAATGAGGTCCCATTTGTCTATTCTTGATCTTAGAGCATAAGCTATTGGAGTTCTGTTCAGGAAATTCTCCCCTGTGCCCATATGTTCAAGGTTCTTCCCTAGTTTCCCTTCTATTAGTTTCAGTGTGTCTGGTTTTATGTGGAGATCTTTGATCCACTTAGAATTGAGCTTAGTGCAAGGAGATAAGGATGGGTCAATTTGCATTCTTCTGCATGTTGACCTCCAGCTGAGCCAGCACCATTTGTTGAAAAGGCTATCTTTTTTCCACTGGATGGTTTTAGCTCCTTTGTCAAAGATCAAGTGACCATAGGAGTGTGGATTCATTTCTGGGTCTTCAATTCTGTTCCATTGATCTACATGTCTGTCACTGTACCAATACCATGCAGTTTTTAACACTATTGCTCTGTAGTACAGCTTGAGGTCCGGGATACTGATTCCCCCAGAGGTTCTTTTACTCTTGAGAATAGTTTTAGCTATTCTGGGGTTTCTGTTATTCCAGATGAATTTTTGAATTGCTCTTTCTAACTCTATGAAGAATTGAGTTGGGATTTTGATGGGGATTGCATTGAATCTGTGTATTACTTTTGGTAAGATGCTCATTTTTACTATATTAATCCTGCCAATCCATGAGCATGGCAGATTTTTCCATCTTCTGAGGTCTTCTTCAATTTCTTTCTTCAGAGACTTGAAGTTCTTGTCATACAGATCTTTCACTTGTTTGGTTAGAGTCACGCCAAGATACTTAATATGGTTTGTGGCTATCGTGAAGGGTATTATTTCTCTTACTTCTTTCTCAGCCTGCTTATCCTTTGAGTATAGGAAGGCTTCTGACTTGCTTGAGTTGATTTTATATCCGGCCACTTTGCTGAAGTTGTTTATCAGCTGTAGGAGTTCTCTGGTGGAGTTCTTTGGGTCGCTTATGTATACTATCATATCGTCTGCAAATAGTGATAGTTTGACTTCTTCCTTTCCAATTTGTATCCCTTTGACCTCTTTTTGTTGTCTAATTGCTCTAGCTAGAACTTCAAGTACTATATTGAAAAGATATGGAGAGAGAGGGCAGCCTTGTCTAGTCCCTGATTTTAGTGGGATTGCTTCAAGTTTCTCTCCATTTAGATTGATGCTGGCTACTGGTTTGCTGTAAATTGCTTTTACTATGTTTAGATATGGGCCTTGAATTCCTGATCTTTCCAAGACCTTTAGCATGAAAGGATGCTGAATTTTGTCAAATGCTTTCTCAGCATCTAATGAGATGACCATGTGGTTTTTTTCTTTGAGATTGTTTATGTAGTGGATTACATTGATGGATTTCCTTATATTGAACCATCCCTGCATCCCTGGGATGAAGCCTACTTGATCGTGGTGAATGATCGTTTTGATGTGTTCTTGGATTCGGTTGGCAAGAATTTTATTGAGTAATTTTGCATCGATATTCATAAGAGAGATTGGCCTGAGATTCTCTTTCTTTGTCGGATCTTTGTGTGCTTTTGGTATTAGTGTAATTGTGGCTTCATAGAACGAGTTGGGTAGTGTTCCTTCTGTTTCTATTTTGTGGAACAGTTTGAAGAGTATTGGTGTTAGGTCTTCTTTGAAGGTCTGATAGAATTCTGCACTAAAACCATCTGAACCTGTGCTTTTTTTGGTTGGAAGACTTCCAATAACAACTTCTATTTCTTCAGGGGTTATAGGACGGTTTAGATGGTCTATTTGATCCTGATTTAATTTTGGTACTTGGTATCTGTCAAGGAAATTGTCCATTTCCTCAAGATTTTCTAGTTGTGTTGAATACAGGTTTTTGTAGTAGGATCTGATGATTTTTTGAATTTCCTCAGTTTCTGTTGTTATCTCTCCCTTTTCGTTTCTGATTTTGTTAATTTGGATACTATCTCTGTGCTCTCTGGTTAGTCTGGCTAAGGGCTTATCTATCTTGTTAATTTTCTCAAAGAACCAACTCCTCATTTTGTTGATTCTTTGTATGGTTTTATTTGTTCTACTTGATTGATTTCAGCCCTGAGTTTGATGATTTCCTTTCCTTGTGGTTTTTAATGTGATGTTGTTATAATGTTTTTTAACAGAGAAATCTATAAACATTTAATCACAAAAGTATAAAGCAGCCTGCAGTAAAACTGTAATTCAAGAAGGGAATTCTATAGGAGGTCAAAGAAAGATGTCCTTATATCTGATAATATTATTTCCACAATTTTATATTGCCAACAAGCAACATTTTATATTTATACCTTTTTATATTCAAATATCCTTTGAGGATAGAAGTAGGAAACATCAATGTCCTATGATCTTATATTGATTCATTTTCCAGTCTAAAATGTCCTTTGCTTTATGGAATGTGGATAAGAACTATTTGGATAGAATATAAGATAGACAGGTTATAGTTTGGAAACAGGATTTCAGATGCTGTTATAACAAAAATATATATGCATATGTATGTATACATAAATTTGGGAATAAGATTGTAGAAATATAAAATGAGGCTCTCAGAGGACAGCCATGCAAGTTTCCTGTCTACAAGAGAGGATATGACTAATCCTGTAAAGTCTTGATGCCCAGGAGTGGGTGAATAATGGAGGGGTGGAGCACATGATCAAAAGCAAAGGGGAGAGGGGATGGAGGAAGAATTCTGAGGGGGAACTGGGAGGTAGGGCAACATTTAGGATATAATAAATTAAAAAGAAAAATATGCAAATTGAAGTTAATAAAAGAAATTAGATCATTGAGGGAAAAACAGAGGATATGGCAATGATAAATTGATGCATATGATTTTCAATGGCTGAGCAAGGATGATGAGCTATTCAAAACCATCTAGAAAAAGTAAAAGTGGCAGGTGACTGAGATAACATGTATAGTATGTAGTCAAGAGGATTCAGGGAAAATCAGAAAATTGGATCTGGGTACTTTCAATTTTTGATGACAAAGTTATGACTCATAACTTATATTACTGATTCCAAGATGAGACTACCATGAATCAGAAATAAAAAAATTACCTTTTCTGGGCTAAATGAATGATGAAATGAAGATTGTATTAAAATGAAAGAGTGGTCTGGATAAAGCTCTAATGCATTCTATAATTGAATGCACTAAGTTATACTATATTGGCAAATCATTTCTGTACTCTCAGTTGCTCAGGACAGAAACTATTTTGTTGCAGCTCTGTGTTGTTTGACACTATTCTTGGGGAGATGTGAACAGATTAATATCACTTATGATAGACCAAAGGAATATTATCACCAAAGTCAAACAAGTGAACCAATGACATTGCAGGGGAACATTTGTAGGAGAATGAGTGAGAAGTTAAGAATAGAAGCAAACATTAGACAAATATAGTTGCATCACAAATGCTTCCTGCAAGTGTGGTTAATGGCTTATGAAACTTGGATCTTACTGAACAACCTGCAGAATTTTCAGCCACATAACCAGTTATGTTTCCTTTAAACAACTCATGTGGCCTGTTCCTCTTACAGAAATCTGTTCTGGTCTGTGCTTTTTCCAGGCTACTTAGCTGATTTGAGCCTCTTCCATGGCACTCAGCTTGCCTGTTAATATTGCTCAGCAGTTTTTATAGCTTTTATATGCCTGAGGAAGTGAAACTTGACAATTTCAGGTAGGTAAATTTGTGTACTTGTTTACTCCCTGAGCTTATGGAAGTTCCTTGCAAGACCTACTGTTGTATCTCCTCTTATATAATCTGTTGTTTCACCTCCTTTTAACTTTTGTGTCTTTTTCAAAAACTTTTATTGGTTATTGTTTTTATTTATGTTTCAAATGTTATCCACCTTCCTGGTGTCCTTTCTGCAAATGCCCTATTTCTTCTCTCTCCTCTTGCTTCTATGACGGAGCTCATCCATCCACCCACTGGCCTATCCACTCCAAACTTACCACCCTAGCATTCCCCTATGCTAGGGAATCAAATCTCCATGAGATCTAGAGCCTTACCTCTCATTGATGCCAGATAAGGCAATCCATTGCTACCTAAGTAGCTGAAGCCATGGGTACGTCCAGGTAACCTCTTTGGTAGGTGGTTTATTCCCTGGGAACTCTGGGGGTCTGGTTGGTTGATATTGTTGTTCTTCCTATGGGGTTGTAAACTGCTTCAGCTCCTTCAGTCCTTCCCCATATTCCTCCTTTGGGGTGTCCAAGCTCAGTATGACGATTAGCTGCAAGCATCCTCATATGTATTGGCCAGGCTGTGGCAGAGCCTCTCAGAGGACAGCCATACCATGCTCCTGTCAGCATGCACTTCTTGGCATCAGCAATAATGTCTGAGTTTGGTGTCTGCAGATGGAACGGATCCCTAGGTGGGGTAGTCTCTGGATGGTCTTTCCTTCAGTCTCTGCTCGACTCTTTGACCCTGCACTTCCTTGAGACAGGAAAAATTCTGTGTTAATATTTTTGATTTAAAGAAGAAGGAAGACCATAGTGTGGATACTTAAGTCCTACTTAGAGGAAGGAACAAAATAATCATGGGAGGAAGAAGGAAGGGGGACCTGGGAGGGAGAAGAAGGAAGATGGAAAAAGGGGGAGAGGGTCAGTTGTTGGAGGAGACATAGGCTAAGTATAAGGGTTGGTAATTGAAAGGAAGTGTGTAGCAGTGCGGGGATGGGAACTGGGGGTATCCATTATAAAGTCCCAGATGCAAGGAAAGCAAGAGTATCCCAGGACTCATCAGGAATGACATTAGCTGAAATACCCAACAAAGTTGAGAGAGAACCTGTAGAGACCATATCCAGAGATTAGGCGTAGCCTCCGTTCAGGGATGAGTCCTCCCACCCATCTTGAGAATATTAACCCAGAATTTTTTGTGTCTTAAAGAGCTTCCGTCCCTGAGGAACTGCTACATTTCAGGAAAATAACTACAAAACAATTTATGCTGATCCATATAGTCATTTCCAAATGAGACAAATTCAACCTATTATTGGTGGAAGAAAAATATATTACTGACATCCTTATTATCCTTTTTCTCAAAAGCACGTACCCAGAAGTGACACATATCACTTTGGTACAGGTTATGACAGAATCAGAAATTAGCTCATCAGAATCTAACAACATAATTGGTACTGGATAATGGGGGTAAAAGTCTGTACCAAAGAATGGACTTATTCGTTATGGACACAATTACCAACACTATGTTTATCAGCAGTATATCAAGCATAATATTAACATAATGATCAAAATAAGTGACTGGAGTAATATAAATCAACATCATAAAGGCAATAAATAAATACTTAAATTCACCTTAATTTCTATTGGAAATGACTTTTCAACAGACTATAAATCTCTTAAGAAACACGTCACATCTATGATACTAAGCCTAGAGTCATAATGCCTAGAGACCTGTCTATTTGATGCTCAGATATTTACTGAAAATTTGCTCGGTAAGAACTAATGAATCTCTCAACACATATAAATGGCAAAGCAAAGTGGAATAAAAGACTTAAGACTTGAAATTCTAAAAACATCAGAAAATAATATAACAATGATATGTATAGATCTAGTATAAAAAGATTTGTTTCTTAATGTGATTTCAAAAGTATCTTGAAAATTTATTTTAGAAATAAAGACATTTACTGAATACCATACATGAGAATTTTAGAAATGCATTCAAATTTTCCATTTTTCTCTCTGACACAACACTGGATGATGTCAGAGTTCTTGAGAGCTTTTGGATTCACTATCATTCACTTTTATGCCTGTCATTTCCTCAAAATCTAATTTTTATCTGAAGATTTTACTATGAGTTGAGGAAAGGGAAATAGATCAGCGTTTCTAATTCTTACTGAGTAAATTTTCTTTCATAGAAATGGAAGATTTTTCTTTTGGAAACTCTTAAAATGCAGAAGGTCTGTCATCTTTTTCTTTTACATTGTTTTTAAGATTATTCCTGTTTTCAGAATTTCCAAAATTCTAGAATTAAATATATTATTCACATTCTGATTATCTCTCTAACTCATCACATATACCAACCAAATGCCTTCCTCCCAACATCATATCAGCTTTGTTTTTGATAAACTATTATATCTACTTAGTGTTAGATTGGCATCAGATTACCTACTGGGACAAGGAAAATCTACCTGTGGCTACATCCTCAAAACTGAATGATATTCCCTAATCCAGAAGCTATCACAAGGGGTGTAGCCTGCTGATCTTCTAGTCTAGCTATGTCATTGAGATGTTTTTCTTGTTTAATAGCCTTCAAACCAAATTTAAGCATTATAAAGCTAGCCAATAGGGAAAAAGTTTTCCACTGGGTTTAAGATTGATTTATCTATTACTTGTAATCAAAGTTTGTATTATCTTTATCAATAGGGTCTTACAATATAGTTATGGTGACCATTCAAGACTAAAGATAATAACCTGTGTTATTTCGAGGACTCCGTGTACTTAATCCCTGACAAATAATTTGAAGTTCTGTATTCCATATCTTATACAACAACTTTCACTTATTACTTAATTGAACATTTTTCATACATGCAGGGTTAATATAAAACTTATTCTCCTGTTCTGGATCACTAAAGACAGATAACTCTTACTCAAGTTCTCTATAAGGCTTTATATAATATTATAGATAAAAGGAAAAGCAAGTTAACTTCATGCATATTCAATTTGTTAATTAGTACTTCTTAGTAACTGGATTAGAGATCATAGATAGATAGATAGATAGATAGATAGATAGATAGATAGATAGATAGATGATATATATATAAAGATAGGTATAATAAGTATCTAACATATATCTATATATCTATGTATCTATATATCGATAATTAGAGAGATATAGATCTAGATATACTATCTGTCTATTCCTGAACCCTATCTTTTGCCCAAAATATTTTATTTAAACTTTGCAAGTAATCTTCACAAATCCTGATGAATGTTCATGTGTATTTATAAACCTCTATATTTTTTCTTGACTTATCTTTCTTCTGTGGTTTCTAAGAACTAGATAGAATATAATAGTTCTAAATTATTTTTAACATTTAAGTTCTTGATTTTAATACCTGCCACACTTCAACAGAAAACACACATCTGTTATTCAAGTACTTTTGAAAATTATTGTCAAAGGGTTGCCTTATCTTGTGTCTTTTAACAGTTGAAATTTTATTGATGTTTTATATACTTACAGTTTATAACAATCCTATGCCAACATACTTGTCTTTCAAGATAATAAATATATTCCCAAATGTTCCCAAGCACTTTATTCTCCAACACATATTTCAGTATCTAACTTTTTTTGACAGTTAGACTCAATCATTTCAATTAATTTCTGTTTTATTTTATCACTTCTCTCTATATCATCTATTGATATATTCTCTCTATATATCTACATCTACATCTATCTATCTGTCTCTCTCTATATGTATATATACATATATATACTCTCTCTCTCTCTCTTTCTCTCTCTCTCTCTCTCTCTCTCTCTATATATATATATATATACCTCTCTCTCTCTCTCTCTATATATATATATATATATATATATATATATATATATATATATATATACCTCAAATATAATCAAAAGACAAAAAATATTGTTTGGACCTTGTGTGACCTTCACCTATTACTACATTACTTCAAACTATTGGACAATAAATGCACCTGGGGTCGCTATTATTTAGAATAAGTTACAAGTGGGAAATATATTCTGTTCTACACTTTCTATTCTCTTTTGTATTTACCAACAGGTAATTACTACATTAAATTTCCTTTTTATTTTCATTATTTCTTTTTGAAGTAAAATAGAATTTGAAAACTTAAAACTTCATCTTAACAAGTATATGACAAGTTGAATTTCTTTGTCAAGTAACTATACAGCTTTATTTTGGACATACTTCAATTTCATACTAGGATTACCCAGTAGAGGTTCAATTGCAGTTGTACAGATAGACCTTGCTGGAAGTGTCTGACATAGTGAACAGACTTTATTATTTAAAAATTATCAAGCGATTTGTAGGTGTCTCAAGTAATCTCTTGAGAGTTTTCTTAAGTTTAATTGCACTACTATTCACCTTTGTAACAATTTATTATATTATTGTTAATTTTGTTCCTGTTGCCATCATTGTTGTTGTTCTTTGTGTTATTGTTCTTGTTGACATACTAAAGATCCAAACCAGTCCTTCATGCATACTGAGGAGAAGCCTTCACCATTGAAGTACATCTGTCCATCCTCAAACCTGTTTCTAACAACCATTATGAATTAATTTTTCAGATGTTCTTATAACATTTTGTATTTCTAAAAATTATTTACTGAGAGAGGTGGCTTGAATGGTCCTATGACCTCCATTTTCAAGTTCTAGGTTTGGCCTTCAGTCTTGAGGAGCCTTTCTGAAGAGTGTCCTGCTTATCTGCGGAGGCCTGTGATAATCTAGACTAACAAGCTTGAATCGATTCTCCACAAATGCCTTGCCAGTACAGTCCATTGGAGACAGCTAGAAGAGTCAGAGTACTCTAGCTTCTATTGTTTGGCCCACAGCATTCCCTACCTTCCTGAGAGGTCCTGATGTCATCAGGATCATCCAGCCAACACTAAGAAAAAAGGTGCAAGAACACAAGAAAGAGCCAGGAAAATATGGTACCTCCAGCCCCCAACTATCCTACCACAGCAAGTCCTAGATATCCTATCTACACTAAAGCACAAGAAAAAATCTTATAGACATGATAGAGACCTTTAAAGGGGAAATGAATAAAACCCTTAAAGAAATGCAGAAAGATGCATCCAAACAGGTAGAGCCATTAAGAGAGGAAGCATATATATGGAAAGAAATTATAAGAAAATATAACCAAATAGATGAAGGCTATGTGTAAAATTATTCAAGACCTGAAAATAGAAGTAAAAGCAATAAAGACAACACAAACTGAGGCAATCGTGGAGATGGGAAACCTAGGAAAAGAAGTTAGGGAGAAAATACTCTCAAAAGTAGCAACAAATAATATAAAGTATCTTGGTGTAAGTCTAACCAAGCAAGGAAAAAGACATTTTGACAAGAACTTCAAGACTCTGAAGAAATAAATTGAGGAAGATATCAGAAGATTTAAAGCTTTCCCATGTTTATGGATTAGAAGGATTGACATAGTGAAAATGGCCATCTTACCAAAAGCCATATACAGGTTCAGTGCAATTCTCATTAAAATTTCAACATAATTCTTTAAAGACCTTAAAGAACAAGTCTCAGCTTCATATGGCAAAACAGTCCTACACAGTAAAAGAATTTCTGGACATATCACAATCTCTGACATCAAACTGTATTATAGAGTAATAGCAATCAAATCTCCGTGGTATTGGCATAAAAACAGTCATGCTGATCAATGGAATCAAATCAAACACCCAGAAATAAACCCACACACCTACACACCTCTGGACACTTGATTTTAGAAAAAGCAGCCAAAACTCTACCATGGAAAATGGGGCACATCACCCCGAAATGATGCTGCTCTATCAGATGTCCTTTTGTAGTAGAATGCAAATAGGTCCACATTTCCCACCTTGCACAAAACTCAAGTCCAAGTGGTTCAAAATCCTCAACATAAAGCAAGATACACTAAATTGAATGGTACAAAAATTGGGAAATAGTCTTTAACTCATTAGTACAGGAGACAATTTCCTGAACAGAATACCAGTGGTTCAGGCCCTAAGATCAACAATTAATAAATGGAACCTCATGAAGCTGAAAGTCTTCTGTAAGGCAAAGGATACCATCACTAGGATAAAACTACAGCCTACAGTTTGAGAAGAGATCTTTATTAACCCTATATCTGACAAACCCTATATCTAAAATATATAAAGAAATAAAGAAGGTAGACATCAACAAACCAAATAACCCAAAATATGTTCCGACATCCCATAAGGACACTTGCTCTACTATATTCATAGCAGCTTTATTCATAATAGCCAGACATTAGAAATAATTTAGATATCCTGCAAATGAAGTAAAGATAAAGTTAATGTGGTTCATTTACACAATGGAATTATACTTACCTACTAAAAACAAAGACATCATGAGTTTTGAAGGTAATTGGATGGAATTAGAAAGTATCATACTGAGTGTTGTAAAACAGATCCTAAATGATATGCAGGGTTTGTACTCACAAGTGTATATTAGGCATAAAGTACAAGATAGCCATGCTATAATCAACAGACCCCCAAAAGGCAAATAACAAGGAGGGCCCATGGAAGGATAGTTGAATCCTTTTCAGAAGGGTAAATAAAGTAGATATTGGAGATGGATGGAGGTAGGGAACTTGTTCTGTAGGGTATAGGACCTGAAACAAAGAAGAGGGTATATCCAATGTTTGGAGAACAGTAGAAGGAAAATGAAAAATCAATGACTGTGGGAGGCAATCTCTAGGAAGTGTCATAGACCTGGAATGGAGAAGAACCCAGTGGTTCTTTCGGGTAGATTCTAGCTGGGATTTCTAGCAGTGTGGGATATGGATCCTGAAGTGGTTACTTCCTGTACACAGGCAGAACTCCCAGGGGAGGAATAAGAACAACTCACCCACAAAACCTTTGAACTAAAATGTTTCCTGCCTACAAAATGTTCTGGGACACAGACAGAGCAGAGACAGAGGGAATGACCAACTAATAATTGCTCCAGAGTGAGACACACTCCATTGTCAAGAACCAATCCCTGACACTATTAACAATATTCTGTTATGTTTGCAGACAGGAGGCTAGCATTATGCTACTCTTAGAGGGTCCACCCAGCAGCCAACTGAAAGAGATGCAGAGACCCACAGTCAAACATTCCGTGGAGCTTGAAGATTCATATGGAATTGTTGATGGAAGGATTGAAGGATTAAAAGAGGACAGGAACTCCACAGGAAGACAAATAGAGTCAAATAACCTGAACATGTGGAGGCTCCCAGAAGTAGAATCACCAACCATGGACCTCTCCCTATGAACATATGAAGCAGATGAGCAGCTTGATCTCCAGGAAATTGTGAATTTCCAAAGACATGAGCAGGAGCTCTCCCAGAATGTGTGCCCTACCTGCCGGTAGGACCAATTCCCATAATTGGGAGGCCTTATTTGTCCTTAGTGGAGGAGGAGGATGCTAGTCCTGCAGAGACTTGAAGTGTAGTTGGGGGTGGGGAGTTAAGGAGATATTGGGGTTGATACCTAGAGGGGTCTCCCCATTCTCAAAAGAGAAAGGGAGGGAGAATCAGGGGAGGATGTGTGTGAAGGGGTACTAGGAGGAGCTGATACTGGGATGTACAGTGAATAAAAATATTTAATTAAAAAAACGAATTTATTTAAATCTTCATTTGGTACAGTTTTTATACTTTTTTTTTCAACGACTAATTTAATATGGGATGACAAGAATTTCCTCCTAGATGGAAGGGATTGTCTTAATCCGAAGATATTCAAATCCAAGTTACATTACTTAACATCAGTGGTGGGTTCGATACTAAGAATTAGTATATTTGACCATTTGCACAAACAGCTAGGAGTACTCTAATTATTGAACACTTGTAAATAAGGTATCTTTAATCTTTTCAAGATTTTTAATAATTTTGTCTCATGTCAAACACCATTTTTTTTGCTTCACACTTTTTCTTGGTTTTCTCTTTGTTTTGTTTTGTTTTGGGGGATTTTTTGTTTGTTTTTTGTTTTATGCAGCCTATGTACATTATTCATTCCAGTGTCCATTTATGTCCTGGTCATAGGTGCTATGTTCTAACTCATTTTACTTGACAATCTACTTTTTTGTTGTTTTGAGCAAAATAATTGATAGGAAGTAACTTAAGGAAGAAATGGCTTATTATAGATTATGGCTGAAAAGTATGCAGTCTATCATGGCTAGGCAGGCCTGGTGGCAGGAACAAAAGACAGCAATTCATGCTGCCTCCACAGTCAGGAAGAAAAGCTAAATAATTAGTGATGCATACCTTTCTTTACCCATTTGTTAGCCTAGGACCCCAGGTTATGGGATCGTGCCTCCCTTGTTTGGAATGCTCTATCATTTCCGTCAACTCTCATGAATGTTCCAAGAACTGTCTTTCTTGTAGTTTATGATTATTATTTTTGTTTATTCTTATCTCATAAGATGAATCCTGATTTCAGTTACCCCTTCTTCTACTTTTCCCACTCCCCCCAACCTCCCCTTTTCCCCAGATCTACTCCTTTACCATTACTCTTTAGAAAATATGAGGCCTCCCAGAGGTATCAACTGAACACGGGATAACAAGTTACAATAAGTTTAGACACCCAGACCTAGAAAACAAACATGGTATATACTCATGTATAAATGGACTTAAACCATAAAGTAAAAGATAATCGTGCTAAAACTCACAGACCCAGAGAGGCTAAGGAACAAGGAAGGCTCTAGGGGATAATCCATAACTCCCTGGGAAGGGAAAATGAGTATATTTTCCATGATAATTCTTATCCCAGTGAAGTTGACAATAACAATTAAGTACTACATCATGCGGAATCCAAACAGGAGGATACGAATTAAGTTTTCAAAAACATATTCATGACCTAATTTCTATATAAAGAGAGATTTAGGATGCAACAGCATTAGTAATCTGAAAGTAAGGAGATTATTATGCATTAATAATTGTGTTATACATATATCAAGTTCATTTTTCTAAGAAGACAGAGAGAGATTTTCTAAATACAGAGGGTAAAAAAGCTTGCAGATGCTGTCCTTAGAGAAGGAAATCAAAGACTAAGCAAGAAGGTAAGCACTGGAAGCTGAAGTATGCAAGGAATGCATTACTTTAGAATCTATTTGAAATCACAGCCCTTCATGTTATTAAACTGATTATCATTTCGACTTCTGTTCTCCAGAACTATAAGAGAAGACATGTATGTTTTATGTTACAATGCTTGTGTTACTCAGTACGGCAGTCAAAGAAACATATCCAAGTAACAAAAATGAGTTTTGTTTTCAAATTTATGAAGATAATAATAACATGCTATATTTGCTTTGTTTCCTGTAGCTGTAATAAAATATCTTACAAAACTAACTTAAGACAGGAAAGGTTTATTTTAGGTCTCAATTTCATGTTAACATCCTTCATAGTAGAAATATTACAAGTGCACAGACCTTACAGCACTGTTCACTTTGAAGGCATAGTGAGAAGTCAGACAGAAAAGCACGCATGCTTACACTCCTCTCACTTTACTGCTCTTATATAGTTCAAGATCCTTTGAATAGAAAATTGTGCACCCACAGTGAATAAGTCATCTCCATTAGTTTAAGAATTATATTCCAGAGGGAAAGACACAGAGCAACTTAAGTGTTCTTTCATAGAGATCTGCCATGCTAGGTGATTCTAGATTATTTTTTTTTTTTTTTTTTTTAATTTAATTTTATTTTATTTTTTTAATTTACATTCCAAATCACTTCCCCTTTCCCGTTTCCTCCCTCCCCGAAAGTCCCATAAGCCCCCTTCCCTCCCTCTTTTCTCCGTTCAACCCCCTCTCATTACTCTGTCCTGGCGTTCCCCTACATCCAGTCTTTCCAGGACCAGGGGTCTCTCCTTCCATCTTTTTAGAAATCTATTGATATGCTGATTGTGTCTAGGGTATTCTGAGATTCTGGGTCAATATCCCCTTATCAGTGACTTCATACCATGTGTGATCTTTTGTGATTGGGTTACCTCACTAAGGATGATATTTTCAAGTTCTGACCATTTGCCTAGGAATTTCGTGAATTCATTGTTTTTAATTGCAGAGTAGTATTCCATTGTGTAAATATACCACATCTTCTGAATCCATTCCTCCGTTGAGGGACATCTGGGTTCTTTCCAGCTTCTGGCTATTATAAATAAGGCTGCTATGAATATAGTGGAGCATGTGTCCTTATTGCATGCAGGTAAAGTCTCTGGGTATATGCCCAGGAGTGGTATAGCCGGATCCTCCGGAAGTGTCATGCCCAGTTTTCTGAGGAGCCGCCAGACTGCTTTCCAGAGTGGTTGTACCAGCCTGCAATTCCACCAGCAGTGGAGGAGTGTTCCTCTTTCTCCACATCCTCGCCAACAACTGCTGTCTCCTGTGTTTTTGATCTTAGCCATCCTGACTGGTGTGAGATGGAATCTCAGGGTTGTTTTGATTTGCATTTCCCTAATGACTAAGGATGATGAACATCTCTTTAGGTGCTTCTCAGCCATTAGATATTCTTCAGGTGAGAACTCTTTGTGGAGCTCTGTACCCCATTTTTTAATAGGGTTACTTGCCTCTCTGGAGTTTAACTTCTTGAGTTCTTTGTATATCTTGGATATTAGCCCTCTGTCGGATGTAAGGTTGGTAAAGATCATTTCCCAGTTAGTTGGTTGCCGCTTTGTCTTTTTGACGGTGTCTTTTGCCTTGCAAAAACTTTGTAATTTAATGAGGTCCCATTTGTCTATTCTTGATCTTAGAGTATAAGCTATTGGAGTTCTGTTCAGGAAATTCTCCCCTGTGCCCATATGTTCAAGGTTCTTCCCTAGTTTCCCTTCTATTAGTTTCAGTGTGTCTGGTTTTATGTGGAGATCTTTGATCCACTTAGAATTGAGCTTAGTGCAAGGAGATAAGGATGGGTCAATTTGCATTCTTCTGCATGTTGACCTCCAGCTGAGCCAGCACCATTTGTTGAAAAGGCTATCTTTTTTCCATTGGATGGTTTTAGCTCCTTTGTCAAAGATCAAGTGACCATAGGAGTGTGGATTCATTTCTGGGTCTTCAATTCTGTTCCATTGATCTACATGTCTGTTACTGTACCAATACCATGCAGTTTTTAACACTATTGCTCTGTAGTACAGCTTGAGGTCCGGGATACTGATTCCCCCAGAGGTTCTTTTACTCTTGAGAATAGTTTTAGCTATTCTGGGTTTTCTGTTATTCCAGATGAATTTTTGAATTGCTCTTTCTAACTCTATGAAGAATTGAGTTGGGATTTTGATGGGGATTGCATTGAATCTGTGTATTACTTTTGGTAAGATGCTCATTTTTACTATATTAATCCTGCCAATCCATGAGCATGGCAGATTTTTCCATCTTCCGAGGTCTTCTTCAATTTCTTTCTTCAGAGACTTGAAGTTCTTGTCATACAGATCTTTCACTTGTTTGGTTAGCGTCACGCCAAGATACTTAATATGGTTTGTGGCTATCGTAAAGGGTATTATTTCTCTTACTTCTTTCTCAGCCTGCTTATCCTTTGAGTATAGGAAGGCTTCTGACTTGCTTGAGTTGATTTTATATCCGGCCACTTTGCTGAAGTCGTTTATCAGCTGTAGGAGTTCTCTGGTGGAGTTCTTTGGGTCGCTTATGTATACTATCATATCGTCTGCAAATAGTGATAGTTTGACTTCTTCCTTTCCAATTTGTATCCCTTTGACCTCTTTTTCTTGTCTAATTGCTCTAGCTAGAACTTCAAGTACTATATTGAAAAGATATGGAGAGAGAGGGCAGCCTTGTCTAGTCCCTGATTTTAGTGGGATTGCTTCAAGTTTCTCTCCGTTTAGATTGATGCTGGCTACTGGTTTGCTGTAAATTGCTTTTACTATGTTTAGATATGGGCCTTGAATTCCTGATCTTTCCAAGACCTTTAGCATGAAAGGATGCTGAAAGAAAGAGAATCTCAGGCCAATCTCTCTTATGAATATCGATGCAAAAATACTCAATAAAATTCTTGCCAACCGAATCCAAGAACACATCAAAACGATCATTCACCACGATCAAGTAGGCTTCATCCCAGGGATGCAGGGATGGTTCAATATAAGGAAATCCATCAATGTAATCCACTACATAAACAATCTCAAAGAAAAAAACCACATGGTCATCTCATTAGATGCTGAGAAAGCATTTGACAAGATTCTAGATTATTTAAAGCTGAGAATTAAACTAACCTCCAAGCACATACAAATAAAATACCCCAACCCTAGGAGCCTCATCACCACATTAGTTCTAGAATAACAATTTCCCTCTTGCCATGTCATTCAAAGATACCCTTTAGACTTTTGCACATTATTCATTTGTGGGAAAGAGAACAGGATTCACTAGTGAGCAGCTCCATTACCCTGTACAAGGGATATTTTAAATTTAAATGCTTGCATAGAAAGGGCCTGGGAAAATACATGAAAACGAAATTTCTTCAGAATACTCTCACAATTTCACTGGCACCAATTTCTCATATTAATTTTTCTATATAAAGTTTTTATATTCTAACCTTCCTTTAAAATCATCCTGAACATGTCCATACCTACTTAGAAAATTGTAAATTCATAATACCTTAAAATACTTTTATGCATTAGATGGTTTGAGTAAAGTAAGCATGTTTTCAAGAAGAAAATCCATTAATCAAGATAAACTAGTCTACTTCCTAAAACTGCATTTTATAAATTTAGTTTTAAAACTATCTTAAGCATTTTATTTTTAATGAGGCTATTATAAAAGAAAAACTTACGATACAGAAAAACCAATTCATTTCATTTCAATGCTATTAGCTTAGCAGTTAAACTCTCCAATTAGCTTTCTCTATTTCACCCTGGATAAGATTATTCATTACTCTTCATTTGTTAGAGATACTGTAATTTATAACTCTCAGTTT
Organism: Tokudaia tokunoshimensis; assembly: GCA_036184795.1. Classification (NCBI taxonomy): domain Eukaryota; kingdom Metazoa; phylum Chordata; class Mammalia; order Rodentia; family Muridae; genus Tokudaia; species Tokudaia tokunoshimensis. Next base: position 52,256,887 of record BTHU01000013.1, on the reverse strand, counting down.
ATAGTTGTTGGTGTTTTTATTTTTTCATCCCTAACAAAATGTGCTGATATATTGCATGTTTATTCAAGAACATTTTTCATTTCAGAAAGGCATGAACAGGTTTGCTAACTTTGAATTCATTTCTTATCTATTTATCTGTATGTGATACACTTCCTGTCAGTGTACCTCCTAAGAACAGTTTCTATACAGATACACATTTTTTTTCTGTTCTGGATTTCTTACATGTTGTTGCAAAGACATCAAATTTCTAGGAACATTTCTTTGCAAGCATTCAGTTTTGTGTGTTAACTCCATCTCATCTACAGACAGCATTTTACTTTGTTAAAAACAACAATAAAGTCTTGATAATATAAAGTAATAACCAAAGTGTTAAGTCTTTTCTAATTTCCCTTATCTGAATGTAGAATGAGGTGAGATTAATTTGATCTCTTTAACTTGAAAAAGCAAGCAGTGTGAAGGCACTATAATATAATAAGTGATGAATCCTTAACCAAAAAATAATTGCCTTTCATTAAACGTATCATAAGTCATTACCCATACAGTTTAAAGTGAACCATATATAATCATTACTATCTATAATTTCCCTTAGTATAAATTTAGTATTGAAAAACCACATACCTGTAAACTTACAATTTGAATCAAGATAAATTCTTCTAAAACCCAAGTATGAAATAATCACCTGGCTATAATGAGTAGCTTAAAACTGTGATTTGTACAATTGGTAATAATAACAGGAATGAGCTGCAACATATTCTAATAGTTATTTTACTCATTGGGACCAGATGCCTGACAAAACAGTGAGTACTGAGTACTGGTGCTCCCTTAGTTTTCTTCTTATAGGCAGTTGGAGACACCACTCCATTGAATGTCATTGCCCACATTAAAAGTTTCTGCATTGTTTCATTGTTGTAATAAAATAATTTTAAAAGAAATTGAAGAAGGAAGCATTAGCTGAGTACAGTGGTGCAATATTAATCTCAGTGCTGTAGATAGACATAGGTAGCTCTTCATGAGTTTAAGGCCAGGCAAGAATACGAAAAGAAAGCATGTGTCAAAGAGAAGGAGGAGAAGAAAAGGAGGAAGAGGACAAATAATAAATGTGGGAGGAAAGGAGATTGAGGAAAAAGAATAATATATATATATATATATATATATATATATATATATATATATATATATATATATCCAATATTCAATAATATAGAGTAAGCAATAATATAGATTAAGCAATTTGACTTAAAAAGAGAGAAATGATGTGGTACCTAGGGATGATCCATTCTCTACTGAATGTAGGATTAGTGAAGAATTTTTCTCAATCTCTAGGCTATCATTTTGTTCTGATGACAGTGTCCTTTGCCTTACAAAAGCTTTTTAGTTTCATGAAGTGAAGGTATCACTATTCATGGATAATATCCCTGCCAGCCAGTTCTGTTGCACCATACAAATCTCTTTGCCTGGATCACCACTGTATTTTGTCTGAAGCCTAATTTGATCCTAGAATCTTAGACATCCCAGGGTTTCTACTGTAACTTATCATTTACTTTCCCAGTTTCTAGCAATGTCCTATTAGTGCTTTCTTTAAAGAGACACTAATCATGCCACGTAGGATTTCTTCATCAGGGAACTTTGATACAATGATCTATGGCCGTAATATCCTACAACATACATTTCTATAAAACAATACCTTGTGAATAATGCTGCCAAATTCTGTTAAAAGCTTATTTTCTCCTTTGAGGAAGCATCCCCAAAGCGATAACATTCCTAGTTTTCTTAGTGATAGGTAGGCATGAGAACATTTGAACACCAAACAATTTAGTAGATGCAATAAATTGATATATATTATCACATAACTCAATTCATCTGTAATAGACCTAGGTCACAATAACATGAGATCAAAGAAAACAAGCAAACAGATGCAGGATTAAAAAGAGTGTAATTTATAGTCCTGGATGGCAGAAAGACCTAATGGATCCCCATCAACTGTGTCAAAAGAAAGAAGCTAATAAAATGGTGAAGACAAAAGTGACTTTATCCAAGCAGAAGTATATGTGGTTTATTTTAATTCACTGTCACAGCGAAGTACATACCTGGGGCCTCAGTTATGAAGCTCCACATACAGTCTAGTGACCCAGTTTATCTAAACCAATTTTTTCACACACCTGCTGTGCTTTTTTATTCCATGAGATTTTTCCATCTTAGTTGTTCAATATCAAAAAGGAAGTAACATCTTGGGTAAACTTGTCATGTCTGATGGCATGTGATTGAAGTTATCAGATGTCCTCAGCATCACAAGGGAAGCCCTCTACCCAGACAGTTCTTGATCCTGTCTGTATCTCCTATGAGATTGTATAGAAGCAAGTCTCTGGTGAGAAGTCTTGACACTGGCTCAGCTTCAGTGAGTCCTTCCTGGTCTGCTATGGCTGTTTGAAATGCAAAATAATATTTGAAATTCCACATAATATTAAATAGACAAAGAACAAAATTGAATAGATTACTATAGAATTTTACATTTTTGGTTTAAAAGTTGTAGTTTTCACAAATAAGAATATGATTAATAAAATACTAAAAGTTAAAGCTAATATAAACTATGTAAGAATAAAATATCTTATCACCATAGAATTTGAGAAAATTCTGTTGAAAAATTTAAACCAATTTTGAGATGTAAAAACAAACTTACAAAATATTAGCATTCGTTCAAAAAAAGCAAAAAAAAAAAAAAAGCACAATTCCATTTTGAACCATTTGGTATTCTGCTGGAATTTGGGTATCCTCACCAGTGCTAGATCCCTGAATCAAACAAATAAACGGAAAGGAAAACAAACAAACAAAAAGACCCAAATCCAACCAACCAAACAAACAAAAAACAACTGGTCCTTCATTCCCCTGCACCAGTCAAGTGCCTCTTCTACCAGTGGGATTTCATGGGCTATGCTCTTGTTATTGACACTCCGCAGTTTATATGTTGACCAATTGTGACTCTATGCATTAATCAGCATCTACTGTAGAAAGAAGCCTCACTGGTGAGAGTGAAGCTCCACCAGAGAACTCCCATAGCTGATAAAAACATTCATCAAAGTAGCAGGATCCAAAATTAACACAAGATAATAAATAACTTTCCAGTAGCAATGATAAACATGCTGAGTACAAAACAAAGGAATTAATTGTATTAACAATGGCTTCAAAAACATCCTGTAGTAAACCTGATCAAGAAAATATAAAGCTTGTCAGAATTCTAATGAAAATAATAGTTATTACATTTATTCCGTGCTTGAAAATAAGGAATGGGTACAATAAGGAACGACAGTAATCATTCTGGACACATTTGAAGCACAGCAAAAGTCATGAGAAATAAAGATGTGGGTCCCTTTTCACCTGAACAATGAACGAGAGCAGATGTGAATACCTCTTATGAATGAATTTCTCAAAAATGTCTATCGTTACTGCTAACACAGAGTGCACATGAGCCTGAAATCAGGTTAACTGAAGAATGAGCACAAAACCACTAGGCAGCTTCTGAACTTTAGCCCTGCCTGCACTGCAGACAAAGTCTAGACTACAAGAGCACTGGAGGAAATTTGCAACCTATTTTCTAACATAGTAAGTAGTGAGGGGGAAGAAGTTAGGTATTTTTTAAAGACATGTACTTTTGATCTGACAGTCAGAGCATCCTCAGGGTCTTATTCTCTCCTGAACCTTGGAAATAGTCTGGTAAGTAAACAATCTCTCCCCACAGAGTGAACCTATATATTATGGCTGAGGATTTTAGAAGTAAAGACGTATAATAGTGAAGTGAACCCCCCCTTTTTTTTCTGTATTAGATAGTTTCTTTATTTACATTTCAAATGTTATCACCTTTCTTTGTTTCCCCTCCGAAAACTCCTATCTCATCCCCCCTCTCCATGCTCACCAACCCACCCACTCCTGCTTCCCTGTCCTGGCATTCCCTTACACTGGGGCATCAAGCCTTTACAGGATCAAGGGCCTCTCCTCTCACTGATGTCCAACAAGGCCCTCCTCTGCTACATATGCAGCTGGAGCCATGGGTCCCTCCATGGGTACTCTTTGGTTGGTGTTTTAGTCCCTGGGAGCTCTGGGAGTACTGGTTGGTTCATATTGTTGTTCCTCCTATTAGACTACAAACCCTTTCAGCTCCTTGGGTCCTTTCTCTAGCTCCTCCATTGGGGGCCCTGTGCACAGTCCATTAGTTGGCTGTGAGCATACACTTCTGAACCCTTATCTGTTACAAATGCACAGTAATTTTATAAATGAAACATAAATAAGGTAATATGAATGGAGTAAAACATTAATAAAAAGTGTATAGAGAAATCTCATGTGCAATTCTATGATGACCACAAAGACACCCTACACACCTTAGACTCCTGATGCACAAACCCATACACAAACACACAGGTATACTTGTTCAATGTTTAGTATTCTCCAGTCAGAAATTGATATGATTTGTATATGTTCAGCCTAGGGAGTGGTACTATTATAACGTGTGGCCTTTTGATGTAGGTGTGGCCTTGTTGGAGTAGATGTGTCACTGTGGATATGGGCTTTAGGATCCTCATTCTAGCTCCCTGAAATCCAATATTCTGCTAGCAATCTTCAGATGAATATGTACAACTCTCAGCTCCCCCTGTACCATGCCTGCCCACATGTTGCCATGCTCCCTCCTTGATGATAATGACCTATACTTCTTAACCTGTAAGCCAGCCACAATTAAATGTTCTTTATAAGAGTTGCCATGGTCATGGTGTCTGTTTACAGTGATAAAACCCTAACTAAAGCTGCAATATATCATACATTCTATGTCAGTTCCATTAGATTATAATGCTAAGTGATCTAAATTGCTCAAGCAATGATGAGGGCATATTTGAATGATTACCTAATGAGATTTTAGAGAATGTCTGTCTATCATTAAATGTTTCATAAATGTGTTTGTTTATTTCTAAATATAGAGAAAGTACTACTTAGGTTGAGAGACTAAAATGTTACAAAATAACATAAAACTATCAAAAATTACTCACTGTGAACATATATATATATATATGACATATATGTATATATGTATAAATATATATACAAATGTCATTACTTTATTCTAAAAAGAAGAGTATGTTGTTATACAAAATTTTACTGTTACTTCTCAATTGTGTAACTTTTTTTTTCTTTTTTTTTTAATTATTTATTTTATTTTATTTTTTTAATTTACATTCCAAATCACTTCTCCTTTCCCGTTTCCTCCCTCCCCAAAAGTCCCATAAGCCCCCTTCCCTCCCTCTTTTCTCCATTCAACCCCCTCTCGTTACTCTGTCCTGGCGTTCCCCTACATCCAGTCTTTCCAGGACCAGGGGTCTCTCCTTCCATCTTCTTAGAAATCTATTGATATACGAATTGTGTCTAGGGTATTCCGAGATTCTGGGTCAATATCCCCTTATCAGTGACTGCATACAATGTGTGTTCTTTTGTGATTGGGTTACCTCACTAAGGATGATATTTTCAAGATCTGACCATTTGCCTAGGAATTTCGTGAATTCATTGTTTTTAATTGCAGAGTAGTATTCCATTGTGTAGATATACCACATCTTCTGAATCCATTCCTCCGTTGAGGGACATCTGGGTTCTTTCCAGCTTCTGGCTATTATAAATAAGGCTGCTATGAACGTAGAGAAGCACCTAAAGAGATGTTCATCATCCTTAGTCATTAGGGAAATGCAAATCAAAACAACCCTGAGATTCCATCTCACATCAGTCAGGATGGCTAAGATCAAAAACACAGGAGACAGCAGTTGTTGGTGAGGATGTGGAGAAAGAGGAACACTCCTCCACTGCTGGTGGAATTGTAGGCTGGTACAACCACTCTGGAAAGCAGTCTGGTGGTTCCTCAGAAAACTGGGCATGACACTCCCGGAGGATCCGGCTATACCACTCCTGGGCATATACCCAGAGGCTTTACCTGCATGCAATAAGGACACATGCTCCACTATGTTCAATTGTGTAACTTAAATGTCATAATTATGCAACAGAAACAAGGTAACTGGTCATGCCTTTAAGTAGAAATTAGTACTATTGTAATGAATAGTTAGCAATATAAGTATGAGAAAGAAGTTATCAGTTGGATTGTAGGATAATTGGATCCTAAATTCAGGGGCTTACTTATAGGTTTGAAAGTAGCATATGTCCTTGACTTGTTTTGGCAGACAAAATTTGAAAATTACTGACCTGGTTTAAGAAATTTCTACTTAAAGGTATGATAATTTATAATTATCAACTGACTATTATATAAGTGCAATTACATGTAATATGGTGTAGGCCAGAACACAATAAACGATTGGATAGATGTAGATACATATTGTGAAAGTCAGTTGATAATTATAAATTTTCACACAGAAAGTTCTATATTTTCAGCATGTCTCTAGCTTTTCATTAAAATATGGAAGATGGCCTCAGGAACTGAGAAAAATCTTTTGGAAAATGGTGATGTCTAAGCTGACTCTAACAAATTTGTAGGTAGAAGATTAAAGAAGTGCTCAAAGGCAGAAAACATCCATGAAGAGAATGAAAACAAGAAAATTATAAAATGTGTGAATGAAGATAAGTAACTTTTGGTAATGACATGTAAATGATATGTATACTATGGTGCAGACAGTGGTTTGAGGAGAGTCTCAGAGCACGGTTCACATATGGTCTACAGAAATCTTACTATACAGGATTTTGTTGTTGCTTACTCTTGAGGATCTAAATAAGAACCATGGGGAGTAGGTAGCTAAACAACACTTGAGTCATGTTCTGTATTCAAAGAGAAACTCAGAAATTAGAGCCTACATATACTCATAAGCATAAATGTGCAGACTTTGTATAAGGATGCTACAACATGTGAGCATGTGACTTGGTGTACTCATAAGTGTATAGATTCAAGGTTAAGATAAGGCTGAGGGATACATAAAGGAATAAAGACTGTAGTCACTGAAATCATTTAGTATCTTGCAGATGAAATGGTAATGGAAGAAACAGACCCATTTGAGTGGTAATTCAGATCGAATGATGCATAGAATGTAGCAGAGGCATGACAAAAACATGAAAAATTTGTAACTGAATTCTGAGAATTCCTTTGTATTGTCTATACTTTTCCTTGAAGAGAATGGATGTAAAGTAAACTACAAAACCTAGTTTAATTAAAATTAAGAACTTCCCTAAAAGTACTTCTTCATAGTAGCATGCTCAGCTTTGAATAATAAGTGTTAAAGGATATGTGTCAAAGAGAATCTAAAATTCTAAAAATGGTGTGGTAAAATTCTTTTACAGACATGACATGCTATTCTTGAGCTGAGACCAATTCAGGAAGAACAGGAGAGTAATGAATTTTGTAGAATAGCTCTCTGAAACAAAAGCATTTTAAGGAGCCAATAAATCAAATGCTGGCCTCATGTAATCCATGGAGAAGTATTCTGATGTTTTAGAGTTAGGTAGGCAAGCAAGTGGTGTGTGATGCATATGCAGACTTTAGGAGAACAGTTATCTAAGGGTTCCAATTTATGCCTGGAATTCTTAGCTCAGGAAAAGGGGATGAGCAAGCAAAGAGAACAGCTGACCTCAAGGAAATAGCCTCTGATCGTGGAATAGAAGGCACATTTTCTTAGAAGGGATTCCCTTCTTTTTGGTGGATATTATTAATTAAAAAGTATAAAGCTTTGAATCTTTAAAAGTCAGTGACTCAGGATACTAATTGAGACATGAGGAATGGATCTAGTCAATCAGTTTATAGGGACTGCAGAAAAATAATAGAAATGTATACTAATTTCTGAATTCAAGAACATTATTGATTCTTTAGTCTCAAGTTATATATAACTATGAATACGTATATAGTATTGCATCCATGCCTATATATGCATACATGTATATGTATACATATATGTGTGTGTGTTTGTATATGTATATATAGTATTTAAATCCATATATATGTTATTTGCATCCACGTATGTATATAGATGCAAATACTTTATACTATTTACTGATTCATTGGCTTCCTCCACTGAAAAACATGTTTTGTGAAAAATAAAGCCTTAGAGCTCTTTTTCAGCTGGGAAAAAATAAACAACTTGCAGCTTGTGATTCCATCTGTGCTTTCTGATTTCTACAAACAGATTACTCCAATAAATCAAAGAATGTGTTTTAGAGTCAGGTAGGCAAAGAAGGGTAGGATGTTCATTCCTGAACCGTGATCGAGGAGTCACCCTTATTGAGTTGATGAGACTGAAACAAAGCTTATTTTAACCTGTTGTAGAGCAGGAATGTCCTTCAGAACATGCATGATTGCTTTACAGAAAGTCAGTCTACTCAGGGAGACTAAGGATGGTTTGAAACCTGAGATATCCTCTTTCTGTTTCCAACTCTGCTGCCTATTCCCAGATTATAAGGTTCTTAGTTCAGGATTTAGTCTCTTGATGTAAAATAAGAACAGAGCATTTATTTATTGAGAGAAAATAAAGCCTTCTTAATTTATTTTCATATGAAAACTAACAACAATAAAGTCTTACTAAACCATGCACGTGCCTGACCCTCAAGCCATAACTGGCATTATTATTTCCTAGTGCTCTGACAATCTTCCCATGTAATACCACAAAATGTTCCCTCTAATTAGCAAATTAAAAGACTCTACATTATCAAATGACATAAAATGATAAATAAACTTCCATATACAGATGCAGTTTTTATTAAATTGCAGTATTTTGGATAACATTAAGGAATCTTATTTTCAAAGTTAATAAATATATATGAAAAATTCCATTATAGGCATTTCTTAATATTTGTTTATGATGCCTGTTTGGTGGTCCAGTGTTTGAGAGATCCTGGGGGACCAGATAAATTGAGACTAATGGTGCTACAACAGGGTCACCCTCAGCTTCATTCAGTCTTCCCTAATTCAACAACAGAGGTCAGCTGCTTCTCTCCATTGGTTTGGGGCAAATAGCTGTAGTTAACTCTTTCAGCTGCTTGTTGGGTCTTCCAGAGTGCTGTCATGCTAGGACCCTTTATATGAGAACTCCATAGCCTCAGTAATAGTGCCAGGGCCTTGGGAATTCACCTTGAGCTGAATCTTACTTTGGGCCTGTCGCTGTACCTTCTTTTCCTCGAGCTCCTCTCAATTTCTATCCCTGTAATTCTTTCAGAGGAACAATTATGGGTCATAGTTATGACTGTGAGATGGGCCCCCTTTCCCTCATTTGATGCCCTGTCTTCCTGCTGGAGGTGGGCTCTATAAGTTCTCTCTCCCTACTGTCAGGCATTTCATCTAAGGTCCCTCCCTTTAAGTCCTGAGAATATCTCACTTCCCAGGTCTCTGGTGCATTCTAGAGAGTCCCCACAACCTCCTATCTCCTGAGGTTGCCTGTTTCCCTTCTTTCAGTTAGACCTCAGGGTTTCAGTCCTTTTCCCTCCCCCAATGCCAATTCAGGTCCCCCTCTCCTCCCACCCCATTCCCCAGTCACATCGACTTTCCCTCCCAGATCCCTCCCTCCCTTGCACCTTGTTACCTCCCAAGTGGGACTGAGGCATCCTCACTTGGGTACTTCAGCTTATTGAACTTTTTGAGTTCTATGGACAGTATCTCACGTATTCTGTACATATTTTTTTTTTGCATAACATCCACTTATTAGTGATTATATACCATGCATGTCCTTTAGGGTCTGAGTTACCTCACTCAGGATGATCCTTTCTAATTCCATCCATTTGCCTGCAAAACTCAGGATGTCCTCACTCTTAAGAGCTGAGTAGTATTCCATTGAGTAAATGAACCAAATTTTCTGTATCCATTCTTCTGTCATGGGTGTCTAGGTTGTTTGCAGCTTCTGGCTATTACAAATAAGACCTCTATGGACATAGTGGAACATGTGCCCCTGTGGCATGGTGGGGCATCTTTTGGGTATATTCCCAATAGTGGTATAGCCGGGTCTTCAGGTAGATCTATTTCCAATTTTCTGAGGAACCTCCAGATTGATTTCCAGAGTGTGCAATACCACCAGCAATGGAGGAGTATTCTTCTTTCTCCACATCCACTCCAATATGTGTTGTCACCTGAGGTTTTCATCTTAGCCATTCTGATTGGTGTAAGACAAAAATCTCAGGGTCATTTTGATTTACATTTCTCTAATCACTAAAAACTTTGATTTCTTTGGATGCTTCACAGCCATTTGAGATTCCTCAGTTGTGAAGTATTGATTTAGTTCTATACTTCATTTTTTGACTGAGTTTTTTGGTTTTTTTGGTTGTTAGCTTCTTGAGTTCTTTATATATTTTGGAAATTAGCCCTCTATTGGATGTGGGGTTAGTGAAGATTTTTTTCCCATTCTGTAGGTTACAGATTTGTCTTACTGACTATGTCCTTTGCATTACAGAAGCTTTCCAGTTTCATGAGGTCCCATTTGTCAATTCTTGATCATAGAACATGAGCCATTGGAGATCTGTTTAGGAAGTTTCCCCCTGTGCCAGTGAGTTCAAGACTCTTTCCTGCTTTCTCTTCTATTTGATTCAGTGTATCTGGTTTTCTGTTGAGGTCCTTCATCCACTTGGAGTTGAGCTTTGTGCAATGTGACAAATATGGGTCTATTTTCATATTTCTGCATACAGACAGCCAGTTAGATCAGCACCATTTAATGAAGATGCTTTCTTTTTATCCAATGTATATTTTTGGCTTCTTTGTCAAAGATGAAGTATCTGTAAGTGTGTGGTTTTATTCTGGGTCTTCAGTTCTATTCCACTGATCAATGTGTCTGTTTCTGTACCAATAACATGCAGTTTTTATCACTATTGTTCTGAAGTAAAGCCAGATGGTGATTTCCCCAAGTCGTTCTTTTACTGTTAAGAATTGTTTTCACTATTCTGGGTTTTTTGCCTTCCCAGATGTATTTGAGAATTGCTCTTTCCATGTCTTTGAAGAACTGTGTTGGTATTTTGATAGGGATTGCACTGAATCTATAGATTGCCTTTGGTAGGATGGCCTTTTTTCGTGTGTTAATTATGCCAGTCCACGAACATGGGAGATCTCTCCATTTTCTGAGCTCTTCTTGGATTTCTTTCTTGAGATACTTGAAGTTATTGTCATACAGGTCTTTCACTTGTTTGGTTAGAGTTACCGCAAGACATTTTATATTATTTGTGGCTATTGTGAAGGGAGTTGTTTCCATAATTTCTTTCTCAGACTGTTTATCATTTATATGAAGGAAGACTACTGATTTATTTGAGTTAATTTTATATCTTGCCACTTTGCTGAAGTTGTTTATCAGCTGAAGAAGTCCTCTGGCACAATTTTTGGAATCACTTATGTATACTATCATATCATCTGCAAATAGTGATACATCTATTTCTTCTTTGTGAATTTGTATCCCCTTGATCTCTTTTTGTTGTCTTACTGTTCTAGCTAGCACTTCGAGGACTATGTTGAATAGATGTGGGGAGAGTGGGTATCCTTGTCTTGTCCCTGATTTCAATGGGATTTCCTCAAGTATGTTTCCATTTAATTTTATATTGGCTATTGGTTTGCAGTAAATTGCTTTTATTATGTTTATGTATGGGTCTTGAATTCCTGATCTCTCCAATACTTTTAACATAAAGGGGTGTTGTATTTTTCAAATGCTTTTTAGGCGTTTAAGGAGATGATCAAGTGATTTTTTTTCTTTGAATTTTTTTACATAGTGGAATACATTAGTGGATTTTTGATGGGGATTGCTTTGAATCTATAGATTGCCTTTGGTAGGATAAGCCAAATTAAACTAACCTTGCATCTCTGGGATGAAACCTACTTGATTATAGTGAATTATGTTTTTGATGTGTTCTTAGATTCTGTTTGCTAGAATTTAACTGATTATTTTTGCATAGATATTCATAAGCGAGATTAGTCTAAAGTTCTCTTTTTTGGGTGGGTCCTTGTGTGGTTTAGGTATCAGAGTAATTGTTGCTTCATTGAATGAATTTGGTATTGTATTTTCTCTTTCCAATTTATGGAATAGTTTGAGGAAAATTAATATCCGATCTTTTTTGAAGTTTTGATGTCTGCACTAAATCCATCAGGGGCTTTTTTGTTTGGAAGTTTTTTAATGACTTCTTCTCTTTCCTTGTAAGATATATACCTGTTTAGATAGTTTACCTGCTCTTGATTTAACTTTGGTATGTAGTATCTGTCTAGAAAATCATCCATTTCTTCTAGATTTTCCAGTTTTGTTGAGTATAGGTTTTTCTAGTAGGATCTGATTATTTTTTGAATTTCTACTGTTTCTGTTGTTATGTCTTCATTTTCATTTCTGATTTTGTTAATTTAAATACTGCCTCTTGGCCCTTTAGTTAGTTTGGCTAGGGTTTGATCTATCCTGCTGATTCTCTCAAAGAGCTAGGTTCTGGTTTTATTGATTCATTGTATTGTTTACTTTATTTCTAATGGGTTCATTTTGGCCCTGAGTTTTACTGTTTCCTGCCTTCTACTTCTCTTTGGTGAGTTTGCTTCTTTTTGTTCTAGAGCTCTCAGATGGGTTGTTAAGTTGTTAGTGTAAGATTTCTCTAGTTTCTTTACCAGGGCACTTAGTGCTAAGAAATTTCCTCTTAGCACTGCTTTCATTGTGTCTCATAAGTTTGGGAATGATGTGTTGATATTTCCATTAAATTCCAGGAAGTCTTTAATTTCTTTCTTTATTTCTTACCTGATCAAGTTATCATCGAGTAAAGAGTTGTTCATTTTCCAATGTGTATGTGGGCTTTCTGTAGGTTTTGCTGTTCTTGAAGACCTGCCTTAGGCCATGGTGATCTGATAGGATTCATGGTATTATTTCAATCTTCTTGTATTGATTGAGGGTTGTTTGTGACAATAATATGGTCAGTTTTGGAGAAGCTAACATGAGGTGCTGAGAAGAAAGTGTATTCTTTTGTTTTAGAATGAAATGTTCTGTAGATATCTGTTAAATCCATTTGGTTCATAACCTCTCTTAGTTTCACACTGTTTCTACTTAGTTTCTGTTTCAATGACCTGTCCATTGGTGAGAGTGTGGTATTAAAGTCTCCCACTATTATTGTGTGAACCTCAATGTGTGAGTTGAACATTAGTAAAGTTTTTTTTATGAATGTGGGTGCTCTTCCATTTGGGGCATAGATGTTCAGAATTGACAGTTCATCTTGGTGGATTTCCCCCTTGATTAATATGAAGTATCTTTTTCATCACGCTTGATAACTTTTGGTTGAAAGTCTAATTTATTGGATATTAAGATGGCAACTCCTGCTTGTTTCCTGGGACCATTTGCTTGTAAAATTTTTTCTACCCTTTTACTCTGAGATAGTGTCTGTGCTTGTTCCTGATTTGTGTTTCTTGTATGCAGCAAAATACTGGATCTTTTTTGTATATCCAGTCTGTTAGCTTATGTCGTTTTACAGGTGAGTTGAGACCATAAATATTGAGAGATATTAAAGAGAGATGACTGTTGATTCCTGATATGTTTGTTTTTGTAGGTGGCTTTTCGTGCCTGTGGTTCTTTCCTTTTGGCTTTGTTGTGAGATATTTAATATCTTGTCCTTTCTTTGGTGAAGGTACTTTCCTTGTGTTTGAATTTTCCTTCTAGGACACTCCGTAAGTCTGGATTGGTAGATAGGTACTGTTTGAATTTGTTTTTTTTTTTTTTCATGGAACATTTTGGTTTCTTCATCTATGTTGATTGAGAGTATAGTAGCCTGGGTTGGCATTTGTGTTCTCTTAGTCTGCATGACCTCTGACCAGGCTCTTCTGGTTTTCATAGTCTCTGTTGAAAAGTCTGGTGTAATTCTGATAGATGTATAATTGTATGTTATTTGGACCTTTTCACTTGCAGCTTTTAATATTCTTTCTCTTTTTCTGTGCATTTAGTGTTTTGATTTTGGCCCCATTTATTTGGTGTTTTCAGGTGTGTTGGTGTATTCAGGTCTTGCTGTGTTGGGAGAACTATGTTCTTATGATTACCCAATATATTGGCTTCTGTTGTTTATGATCTTGTACTTGCCTTTCACCATCTGGATATCCCTGATGTTTGTTGGTCCGGGTGATTAGACTGCATCTTTTGTCCCTTGGTTGCTTCAGGTCTCCTGATAGGCCTGCGGCCTTGGCTGTAGCAGAACACCTGTGTGGCCAACCACCCGGGATTGGGACACTTCATCAGGGCAGAGAAGCTGCTGATCTGTTGCCCTGGCTGCAGTAGATCTCCTGAGAGGCTTTCAGACTGTTGGGTCTTCAGTCGAGCAGTCAAGCTGTTGTCCAACTGCTCTGCAGCTGATCCTCAACTTCTCTGAGTGCAGCAGGTTCTCAATTACTCTGAGTACAGCTGGTCCTCTAGGACGGGTCAGGATATTGTGTCTTCTAGGGAGCCAACCAGCTAGGGAGTCTGTCCTTGCAGAAAGGACCTGGCAGAATGGGGGAAAGGACTGGACGGGGAGTGGTATTTGGGAGTGGGGGTTGGGGAGGCTTGGTGGGTGATGGGTCCTGAGTCCACAGGGATTCCAGGAGCAGCTCCGGGACTCCGGAGGTGGTGGAGTTCTTACCATCTGCATTGAGTGCAGAGGGTCCTGTAGGATTGGCCATGATATTGTGTCTTCAAAGAAGCAGATCAGCTATTAGTTTGCCCCAGCCGAAAGGACTCTTAGTATTTAATTTAGTAATAGAAAGAGAATTTAGAGAAATGAAAGGGAAATGCAAGTGATGGAGAACAGGGGGTAGAACTTGCTGAGATAAAGACAGAAAGTGTGAACAACTCCACCAAAGTCTGTTCAACATTATCATTAACACCATCTTTAATGTAAAAAGCCAGTTTCAAATTTTAGCAGTTTAAAGGGGAGTATTCATCATCAGAACTTCACAAAAGAGAAGAAAAAATGATTGTTATGAAACAGCAGAAAGTGTCAACTAGTAAGTACCAAGACAAAATAAAGACAACTGAGATCAAAAACAAGGTTAGGTTTGAAGAAATCACACTAACTGTAATGGTGAACTATATAATGGTAATTTGATTCATTAATTACATACTTGCTACTGTGTAAATCATAACACATATGAAACATCATATATTTTCATATATTTGAAAAATTACTTGTCTCAGGAGAAATATTTTCCCCAAATAAATATAGAAAAAATATTTTAATGTTTTCTATATTCTGTATCAATGAAAGAAATAAGCCAGGTGAGTATGAGTAGGTTAAAAAAAGTGATATTAAATTTACATCAAGGGTAAAATCAGGATAAATCCATTGTGTTTGCAGAAAGTCTCTTATACTCAGCATTTCTACAACAGTACTTAGTAAAAATGACAGCTTTATTAGTTATTTTCCCCACTGCTGTGAAAAAATACTGGATAAGAAGCAACTTAAGGGAGAAGTGGTTTATTTTGGCTTGCAGTTAGAAGAGATATAGTTTATTTTAGGAGGGAAGACATGTTGGTATATGTAGTCAGGAAGTAAAGAGAAATGAAATGAATAATTTAATGAGTCACTTCTCTTTATCCGGTTTTTTATCAGGGCCCATGGAATGAAGGCTCTCACACTGAGAGTTAGTTATCCCTTCCATTCTTAAACTTTGGGTAAATATGATAACAGATATACTAACACGTTTGTTTCCATGGTGGTATTAAATATCATCGAGCTGAAACAAAACTTAACTATAGCAATAATGGATTAATATGAAAAATGTCAAAAATGTGTCTGAAAATATGTGTTTGGGGTACGAATTAAAGGGCAATAATTGCTGTCATCAAAGAGTCCACTCTTCATTTTTATTAGGATCTATTTGGCTTGACAAGTCTCTTGTTCATTACAGTGTATGAAGTGAAATATAAGAAACCAGAAATTAGATACTTTTCTGTAGGGGATGGCTCTGATGTTTTGATCTGGAATCTGCAGGTGAACACTGAAGGTCTTATTCCCCAATTGGTTCTTTATCGATCATTAAAGATGCCAGTGGCCAATGAGCTGGGTGAAATAAGTGGGACTTCCAGTTTTCCTGCAGGCAGGCTAACAGATACAGTGGAGGAGAAAAGTATTCACCATGCTTCGAAGGGAGAGTCAACAGCCATGTGAGATCTTGGGTAGAGTGCCCATCGGCTGCTTCCCAGACTGGGGCCTGGGGTAGTAGGCAGGATATTAAAAACATAATAAAGCTGAGGGCATATTTAGGGGGCTGAGCAAGGACAAGATAACTGAGCAACTAAAGTTTTGGGCAGATTTAGGGTGCTGAGTTGAGAGTGAAAAGAAGGGTACGACAGTCGAGGAAAGCTTAGAAGAGCCTGGTCATTGAGTTAAAGCATATCAAAAATAAATGTGTGTGTGTGTGTGTGTGTGTGTGTGTGTTTGTTATCTGTGGACTCAAGGAAACCTGGGCAGGGCTGGTAGCAAGGTCCACCTAGATCTTAAAGTGGAGGTAGTAAGAACTACACACTACACTTTCCTCTTTCATTTTAAAGCTTCCTATCCTTTCACTATCATTTACTGTTATTTATAAGTTCTCACCCAGTTTTAAAATGTCTATTTTGTGTTATTTTTCAGTTTCTCATCTTAGCTATGACAATGGGAGGTGTCTACTACATTTATTACTAGCATACATCAAATTATATTTACCTCTCTTAATTTTAAACATTTTTAAACGTCTATGAAGAGAGAAACTCTTATATAGTTTATGGAAGCATCACCTGTCAATAAAAGCAGATAGCATATTAAATGAAGAGGGTAATAGGAGGTGAGAGTTCCGGTAGGGAGAGAGAAACTCTAGGATAGAGAGAGGCATGAAAAGATATTCAACACCCAGTCTCTCAGGAAGTTAGATGTATGAAACTCAGAGAGGTAAATAAACAGTTATGTGGCAGACACAGAATAGAATAAACAGGTTAAATAAGTTACAGGTTAGTTGGGGAAAAAAGCATAAACTTAAGGCTCTAAGCATTGTAATAATTAACAAGCCTCTGAGTCATTATTTGAGAAATGGAGTAGATGAATGAATGGGTGCAGGGATGGAGAGGGCTGGGTGGAAAAGCCAGCAGTTACTAATGGAGTTACATTTTCAATTTCTTTTAAATTTTATATAGGTGATTGTTTTGCCTGTGTGTGTTTGTGTATGTGTGTGTGTATGTGTGTGTGTGTGTGTGTGTGTTTGTGTGTGTGTGTATTATGCTGAGTACTTGATTCATATGACAAAAGAAACTCTACCTGTAAAGGTGAGCTTCAGATTCTGGGAGAGACATTCTCTCAAGAGAATAAGACAAAAAGTGATATGGGCCAATTTTGATGCCTTCTTCAGAACTCTACATATATGCTCACAGAGAGACAGAAAGACAAACTGACAGACAGACAGACAGACAGACAAAAACTACGAAGCATGCACACAAAAACATACACACACAACTTTTTGAAACTGTATAAGAAAATAAAAAGTTATAATATGCTAATGATTATGCACAGAGAAGATATTACCAACAACAGCTGATTTTAAAAAACAGCATGTTCTTTAGTGTTTGGGGATAAAGAAGTTGTTTTCCCTGGAAACTTCCAGATGGCATTTAGAAGTAGTGGCAGGTCTAGAAGAGCTGCAATACAGAGAAGAAAATGATAATGATCAATCTGTAGAATAAAACTATGTTTTGTATCTCATTTCTTATGATGTATTGCATCTTCATAATAAAAACAGACACCTGGTCCCACTCTTTTTCTTTTTTCTTTTCATTTCATTTCTTTCTTTCTTTCTTTCTTTCTTTCTTTCTTCCTTCCTTCCTTCCTTCCTTCCTTCCTTCCTTCCTTTCTTTCTTTCTTTCTTTCTTTCTTTCTTTCTTTCTTTCTTTCTTCTTTTTTTTTAACTAAGCCATTAGGATTGGTGTATGATGGAACCTCATGATCATTTTGATTTTCATTTCCTTGATGACAAAGGACTTTGAACATTTCTTTAAGTGCTTCTTGGCCATTTGGGATTCCTCTTTTGTGAGTTCTCTGTTTAGTTCTATACTCTTGTTAACTTTATACTCTATTTCGTTCACTATTTGATTGGATTATTTACTTTATTTGGAGGTTATCTTCTTGAGTTCTTGATATATTTTGGATATTAATCCTCAGTTGGAGATGGGGTTAGTGAAGATTCTTTTCTCCAATCTTTAGGTTGCTGATTTGTCCTATTGACTATGTCCTTTGCCATACAGAAGGTTTTCCGTTTCATAAGGTCCCATTCGTAAATTCTTGACCTTAGAAACTGAGCCATTTTGTGTTTGTTTTCCTATCTTACAGGGTCACTTTAGACTTTCTAAATCACATAACAAATTAAAAACCCAGCTCTCAGGCATGATTCTTAAATCTTCAACCACCAGTACTCACAGTAAACCTTTATTTTTCTTGTCAGATGAACTTATGGTTTTCTCTTTCTAGTACCCTCACTCTAATTGCTGAAATGTTTCCTGAATTGAATTCCTACACATCCTTAAAGATACACGTCTGTATAAAACAATTTGCTACTTCCAGTGGGTCAGGAAGGCACCATTCTGAAAATTTCTGTACAGAGCGTGTTTACCCGTATCAAAAGCTCATTTACTACTGTTGTAAATTTACTAAGCCACCAACCAAGGAGCACACATGGGATGGTCCAGGGCACCGGGCACATACATAGCAGATGACTGCCTTGTCTGGCATCGTGGGAGAGGATGTGCCTAGCCTAATCCTGTATAAACTTGTTGCCCCAGGGAAAGGGTATGCTGGTGGGAGTGAGTTGGGGTTGGGTAGGTGGATGGGAGAACTCTCTCTTGGATGCAAATGGGGGACTAGGAAGGGGGGCAACATTTGGAATGTAAATAAATACAATAATTCAATAGAAAAAGAAATCTATCTTTCTTTTTAATGTGAACACTTTGAAAGAAGACCCTAACTCTAAATCATTTTTATCTTCTTATAAGACTTGTCACTTTTCTCTTTGAACATGGAAAGTTCTGCCTAAGTGCTGGCTGCTTTTCTCTGACAGCAAAATCTTCTGTCTTCCTAAAACTTTATGGATGACTATAAATAAATCAGTAAGTTGAAGTGTCTCTAAACAAGGAAGTGCAAGAATAAATTAGCTTTCTTATCTTTTTTAGGAAGTAAATCATATCCAATTTTAGACTTTCAGTGTGATATCTATATTCAATGCTTTATTTGGGATTTTTTTTTTTTTTTTGGTTAGATGATCTTCCTGCTGAAAAAGTTTATTCCTTCTAGTGAAAATTGAAGAATCTTTTTTCAGTGAAACTTCAAGACATTCAAATATAACAATTTAGAACCAAACTATACTGTTCTTTACTAGCTTAGATGTCCATAAATCATTATTATATGGGACCATTTGTCATTTGATCACTTGGTAGTTTTCATCATGAACTGCATTATCTCACTTCTTGCTAAAACCTGTCCTGTAAGTGGTCCTCATACTGTTCCAAAGACTTTGTCATTTCATCATACCTTAGAAATGTAGACATTTATTGATTTTATTTACTTGTTTCATTCACTTTGTTCTTCAAATGTGTTAAATAATTTTAAAGACAATAAAATATTGATAAGTGGGTGGAAAGGTATACCCAAAATACACTTGACTGGTAGATGGAATCTCATCTAATGAGAGTCTGTATCACATATTGTTATCATTGTGTTATCATTCTAATTTGCTGCTTAACATCAGCTGATTCAATAACTTCACTTCAGAGAGATTTCAAATCTGTTACATACAGCCTGTTACAGTGTTTTCTTAAACAGGAAAGACAAAAGGTGTCTTTACTGCTGAGCCAGATATAGAAACTTTTTCTCAGAAAATTAATTTCAAAGCAATGTGGAGTTCATTTTCCAAACAATACTAAAACAAAACAAAATCACACAACTAACTGGACCACCCAGAGCTCCCAGGAACTAAACCACCATCCAAAGAGTGTACATGGAGGGTGCCAGGACTCCAGATGCATATGTAGCAAAGGATGACCTTATCTCATATCAATGAGAGGGCAGGGAGTCTTATTGCCCCAGTGTAGGGTGAGGAAGGAGTAGGTGAATGTTGGAGGAACACCCTCATAGAGGCAAAGGGGGATGGAATGGGACTTTGGTAGAGGGGTAACAGAGAAGGGGGTGTCATTAGAAATGTAAATGACATTAATAAAGATTAATAAAATCTAAACAAATAAATAAATGAAATTAGAAAATTTTAATGTATTCCCATAGCTAAGGATTTATGGTGGGACCTTTAGTTGAGAATCAGAAGGTGTCAGTTCTAAAGTAATTGAGCTGCAAACTTAGCTAGATAAATTAGAGACTGAGAGGAGGCTTACAACAATGTTCTTGGGCTTTAGAAGTATTGGTGTGCTGTAGTTATGGACAATCTGAGTGGAATGGCTTCAAAGGTTTAAATGATTAGCAGTTATTTCCCAGATTTAATGTCAGAGGGATAGAAATGAGCATTCCAGGTGGGTGAGTTGTTTAGACACCCTGCTATGAACTCAATATGCTATTGAAGATGTTTTTGTCTCCTAAATTTGTGACTGAACAGTTTGGGTTTGGAGAAAGTGAAGCTTGAGTCTATCCTCTACATTTCCCAGAAAGGAACATTTTCAGGTTTTTACTTTGAGAAGTGCATTCTATGTATATTTTTGTTGTTGTTACAAAATATATTTACAAAAGCATCTTACAGAGAAAGAGTCTTTATTGGCTTACAGTCTGTCCTGGTGGGGAAGTCATGGTAGCAAACAGAAAAGCTTTACAGCAGGAGCAAAATGATGGCTGATTACATTAACTCTAGGTGATACCAGATTTAGTCAATTAATAATTGATTAACTACCACAAAATATAACAGAGAATCCAAACAAAGACAACAGACATCAAATTGGAATATTTATACATTCATAGTCATAAAATATTGTTTATAATTTCAGAATAATTCTATTTTGATATTTTTGAGAATCCCTTACCATACCAACTACTTGTCTACTTAAATCCATTGAATTATGACAGTTGATTATCTTGCTTTAAGAAGATATGTAAAAACAGTAGAGGTCTAAGCACACATTAAAACAATCACAAATATATTTACACATATATACATAAATGAGACCTTAGCTAAACAAGCAAAAACAAATACCACCTTGCTTAAGATTGTTTCATTTTTATGGTGTATTGAATAATAATAGATAATTGTGTATGTGATTTTAAAAGATTTTATATATACACTTTTCTTTCCTTTCTTTGATAATATATTTGATTCTCAATAAAAATGTATTTGAAAAAAACACTCTAATAAAATAAGTTTCTTTTCCCCCTTTCTTCTCTTCTAGATTAGAAATGTCAGTCTTATAAACCCTGGTTTTATTTTCAGAATAAACAAATTAGACATTTCTTCATGAAGCATGTTCATTGTTTAAACTTTGTTCTCAAAAGCATAGTTAATTGATGGGGTTATGTGTTCCAAACATTGAGTATACAATAATATTTTAATAAGTCCTGTCATTTGAAGGCCTTGCAAACTGATGGAATACTGGTGTTCACAGTCACCATTAAAGTTTCAGTTCAATGCTCCACTAGCTAAAGTTTTATTGTTCCCTGGATGTTTTTATTTTCTGAAATTGGATGGTAGTGTGTTTCTGGGTGAAAGCTTCATTTTAATTACCTTGCAGATCAGTTTTGTCATTATTTTATTCATTTTTCTCAGTGGATACAGACAGTCTAAAGTCAAGATGTGGCTCTCTCCGGGTCACCATATTTCGCTTATAGTACATATCTACTCCATTACAAACATTTGGATTTCCCTTCAGATTTTATCTGGAATCTCACCACTTTTACTCCCATGGCTTTTATTCTTACTGAGGCACCATGAACTTGCAAGGCGAGTGATGGAGGAAACTTCCCTCACTTTGTGTATACCTTCACAAACCATCCCTAATTTGAGTGCCAGATGATTCATTTTAAAGATAGTAAACACACAGGCTACAGATTCACACTTGTAAATCCAGTGCTGGAAAGGCACACACACACATACACACACACACTATACCATGACACAGAGGGAAAACTTCTATCTAGATTCATAGAACACTTCACCTGTTGTTAAACTTAGACTGAAGATTCGATTCTTTTCATTGGTTTGTAAAGTTTGGCATTAACTAAGCTTGTTTATCCCTTTTCATACTTAATTTTCTACTAATATTTCAGCCCAATTTGGCTCAAGTTACAGTATGTTTTTTTTTTATCCTGCTAATGCTATTGCATAATTGTATTCCCAGTCTCCATTATGATGTGGTACTACTTTATCCAAAGACTTTATTAGTTGATCACTGATAATTTATGGAAACTTATTGTCTTCCATTAGAATTTGAATTCAAATGGAAGCTTTACATGAACAGAACTTTTGCACATTTATTTAAAATATTTAATGAGGTTTATACAGTTATACCATAGTGATCAAACTACAGGTAGACAAATATTAGATTCATATTTTATTGATTTTAGTATAATGAGAACAGTTGAATGGTTGTGAATTGCAAAATCCTACAGTGATATCTAAGCTTGTATGTATTTAAATGCTAAAGACACATTTTTAATCAGAAATAATATTTTTATAGCTTTCTGGATATCTTTAATTATAACAAATTGCTGGATTTATATGCTATTAAGCTTTACAGAAGGAACTTTTAAAGCTAAAAATGGTGTAAAGTTTTGAATGCCTTGAGAATTGCAAAGCTGTCTCTCCTCAGATACTTGAGAATGAGACAAGATAAGACACAGTTTGCTGTGAAATTCTAGAAGGAAGGTGTGCAGACACTGAGGAAAGCACTAAGCTGCTTGAATATTTTAGGCAATATTGCAATATCAGGATTTCATATGTCAAAAAAAGTCAGGGGCAAATAAAAAAGGAATATTGTATGTGGGAAATGGAATATTATTGCTAGAATGCACTATTAAGTACTAACCATTTAGTAACATCTAATTAATATGCTCAGGAGGTAGAAAATTTACATTAGTAAAATTTACAATGTAACATGAGCAGGGATATAACTGGCTTGCTGGCAAGAATAAACAAGGGATGGTGCAAGGTAGACTAGTAATAGAAAAGGAAACTAGTGACTACACAACCTGAATCTCTGCTCCCAATTTTAAACAAATCATATTTCTGTAGCACCTACTCTGAACTCTGTGATTTTAATAACCTTTAATCTGATATTAATTCGCTGATGCTAAGTAATTGAAGGTACTTGCTAAGTTGCTGCCATGCATTTCTTTAAAATTTATACTATTCAGGGTGCTGTTCTTCAATACACTGAATAAAAAATATAGTATCCAGGACCAGGGGTCTCTCCTTGGTCCTGGATACTATATTTTTTATTCAGGGGAACGCCAGGACAGAGTAATGAGAGGGGGTTGAACGGAGAAAAGAGGGAGGGAAGGGGGCTTATGGGACTTTCGGGGAGGGAGGAAACGGGAAAGGGGAAGTGATTTGGAATGTAAATTAAAAAAATAAAATAAAATAATAAAAAAAAATATAGTATCCAAAAGTTCAGTCTACTTGTATTCACAGCAGTGAACAACATATTAGTACTTTCATGGGACTGGAACTTTTCTACACTTCCAAACATAAATACCATAGAATGTAATATAATGTCTAGCTAATGAAAAATCCCAGCAAATGTAACAAGTCTCTCTAGGCCTGTTGCCACAGGTACTAATGGAGGAAGAAGGCACATAACATTTCATTCGTGTTTAAGCTTCAGAGAAATGGCTTGTTTATTTATTTCAAAACATTGCTTTAACAGTACCACTTAAAAAATGTTGCCTGACAATTTAATATCTTTTGTACCACAAGGAACTGATAAAATCTGGAAAAAATTAAAGACAGATAAAATAGTGCTTTGTTCAATTTTTTTTTTGAGAATAATGTTAAGGATTCTGTCACTCACAGCTAATTTCATGAAAGAAACACTATTTGCACAAGCTTCAAATAGGAAAATAATAATATGACAAAGAAGAAAAAAACTTCATAACTTATTTGTTTTACATTATAAGCCCATAAGCTCACACTTTTAGTGTATAACATGATCTCTCATCTCTGTACAGTGTATATATATACATATATATATGTATATATATACAGTATATATGTATATGTATATATGTATGTGCATATATATGTATATATACAGTATATATACATATATATATATGCAGATAGACTTATTTCTAAGTCATCAGTGGCATTCAAATACCATCTCCTCTGTGATATAGGAGGCAAAATTTTTCAAGATATAATTTTGCGAAGAGTATCCAAGAGTATATTGTATTTTGATTTTCCCTCTCCCTCCTTGACATGAGTAAGCAGACATGAGTGAATACTTCCTTTTTGTAATCTTTCAATGTTTCAGATGAGTTTACTTCACCTTTGGAAGTCATATCCTCTACATCTCTTTGCAGAAACTATTGACATATCATAAGTGTGACCTGGCTGGATAGAAAACCTATATATGTGTCTGTTGGAATGCTTTATAATTCACACGTTTATAGGAATATATCTCTCTGCCTCTGTCTTTGTCTCTGTCTCTCTGTGTGTATATGTATGTGTTTGTATGTGTGTGTGTTTATTCATTTTACATATTTCTGTATACACATGGGTTTACTTTCATGTAGAAGACTCAGGTAAAAGTTGTATGTTTAACTTTATCACTCTCTTTCTTGATGTTTTTACTGCAATGATAGATCTGCAAGACCAAATGCAACTTAGGGATGAAATTTTTTATTGCACCTTATAAATAACAGTCTGTTTTCTAATATCATGGGCAAAACCACAAAGCAGAAACCCAGAGGAAGGAACCGAACACCAGAAGCCATGAAGCTATTGCAGTTTCTTTATTGGTTTGATTTTCATGATTTGCTGAGTGTTCCTAGGTCTCACATTCTTCATATTATCTGTCTATGGGATAGTTTCTTAATACCCAAGGAAATTTTTAACCCATCAAAGGACCAAAAGACATAAAAATACTGGAGTTGGAAGAGATTTTAAAAAGTTAAGAGAAGGTATCTGACAATTGAAAGGAGATCTTCTAGAAATTTACTGAAAGACACAGAACAATTTTTTACAATATTTAAGTTAATTATCTTTTATTTTATCTTATTACTATAAATTTGTTGAACAGCAAGAGGGCACCAACAGGTGAGCCTTATTTCCAATCTAGTTCCTAATGTGAATGTGGACACATTAATTAGCAATAAGATCTTCTTAAGGAATTAATGATCTTTGTTTTCTTTTTTTATTTCTTGTGGAATTTCTTAAGTATCCTTTGTTAATAATCTCTTGTTAAGGCTTGCAGCTTCCTACCAGTTTCCTACTTCTTTTGTTCTCTCCTCCCTCTCTCACTCCCTCCCTGCCCTCAACTCATAACTCACTGAGTCTCTGATACTCTTGGGTTTGATGCCTACCTCCTCAGCTTCTTCCAGCCTTTCCCTAATTCAACCACAGGGAACCCTGACCAGTGTATTGGTTGGGTTTAAGTACCTACATCTCTCTCAGTTAGCTAGTTGTTTGACGTCTCAGAAGACAAACATGCTAAGTAAGTTCCTGTCTGTAAGTACATCATAACATCAGTAATAGTGTCAGGCCTTGGAGCCTCCCCTTGAGATGGATTCCAAGTAGAGCTGGTCACTGGACCTCCATTCTCTCAGTCTCTTCTCCAGTTTCGTCCCTGCAGTGCTTTTAGATGGGAACAATTCTGGGTCAGTGTTTCTGACTGTGGGATGGCAACCCCATCCCTCCACTTGATGCTCTATCTTTCCTTTTTTGTTTGTGCTTTTGATTAATTAATTATTTAATTTTTACACTCCATATTTTATTTCCCCCACCCACAATCCACCCTCTGACTATTCCACATCCCATACATCCTCCCCACCCCCAGCCCCTGTCTCCATGTGGATGTTCCCACCCCTCATCCCCGGCCTCTAAACTCCTGGGACCTCCAATCTCTTGAAGGTTAGGTGCATCCTCTCTGAATGAACAAAGACCCAGCAATTATCTACTGTGTGAGTGTTGGGGGCCTACTATCAGCTGGTGTATGCTGCCTGTTTGGTGGTCCAGTGTTTGAGAGATCTTGGGAGTCCTGATTAAATGAGAATGCTGGACCTTCTACAGGATAGCCCTACTCTTCAGCTTCTTTCAGTCTTCCCTTATTCAACAACAAGGGCAGCACATGTTGGAGAGGATGTGGAGAAAGAGGAACACTCCTACATTGCTGGGGGGATTGCTAACTGGTACAACCACTCTGGAAATCAATCTGAGATTCCTCAGAAAATTGGATATAGATCCACTTAAAAACCCAGCTATACCATTCCTGGGAATATATTCAAAAGATGCCCCACCATGCCACAGGGGCACATGTTCCAATATGTTCATAGTGGCCTTATTTGTGATAGTCAGAAGCTGAAAATAACCTGGATGCCCCATGACAGAAGAATGGATACAGAAAATGTGATTCATTTACACAATGGGATACCACTCAGCTATTAAGAGTGAGGACATCCTGAGTTTGCAGGCAAATGGATGGAACTAGAAAGTATCATCCTGAGTGAGGTACTTAAGACCCAAAAGGATAAACATGGTGTGTTCTCACTAATAACTGGATGTTAAAAAACACAGAGTACTCAAGATATAGTTCACAGAACTCAAAAAGCTGAAGTGACCAAGTGAGGACACCTCAGTCCAACAATGGGAAGAAGAACAAAGCAATCACAAATGGGGAGGGAGGGAGGGAGGAACTTGGGAGGGAAAGTAGACAGTGGGGGAGGGAGTGGGGTAAGTGGGGAACATTATCTGGTATTGGGTGAGGGAACTGAACTGAAGCCCTGAGGGCCAGCAGAAAGAATGAAAATAGGCAACACTGGGAGATAGGAGGTTGGGGGCACCCTCCAGAATGCACCAGAGACTTAGGAGGTGAGAGACTCTCAGGACACAAAAGGAGGGACCTTAGATGAAATGACCAACAGTAGGGAGAGGAAACTTATAGAGCCAACCTTCAGCATAAAGACAGGGCATGAAATGAGGGAGAGCGGAATCATCCCACAGTCACAAGTCTGACCGATATTTGTGCCTTTCTGAAAGAATTAAAGGGACGGAAATGGAGAGGAGCCTGAAGAAAAGAAAGTCCAGAGACACACCCAAAGTAGTATCCAGCTCAAGGGGTGGTCCCAAGTCCTGACACTATTACTGAGACTATGGAGAACTCACAAAAAGGGACAGAGCATGACTGCCCCATAGAAGACCCAACAAGCAGCTGAAAGAGTCAGATGCAGATATTTGTACCCAACCAATAGACAAAAGATACTCTGTCTTTCTGATGGAGATGGACTCTATAGGTTTACTCTTTCCACAGTTGGGTAATTGTAATATCTTAATGATACTCAGTGATAATATGATTTTGATTTTTGATTCTGTGTGCTTACAGTGTTAACATATGAATGTTATTGAACATTTGCCTAAATGAATTTGAAAGATAAAAATTTTCCCTCTTTATGCAGCTGTTAAATGTAAATTAAATAAATATGTGATGTGTAAACATTGATTATAAAGTTAAAGCAATCGAGTCATTTCCAGGTTACCTGGATTAACCATCATAAAATGTTAATGTTAAATATAAACTCAAGGACATTACATTAATTTATAAATTCAAATCTTTAGATCACTGGTAAATAGAAACAGAATTCATATTGTTCAGACATTGTGTAAGGATTGTTTAAATATGGGAAAGAGATTTGAAGGGAATATAATTGTGTAGATACTTTTCATGAGGAAATGTATACAGAAGAGATGGCTTGAATATCAGGCTATATTTTACACACTTTCAACAGACAGGGAATCCCAGTGTTGCCAGCAGAGAGATCAGATAACACTACAAATCTGTTTGCTGGGGCTAATACTAGAGCCCATAGATAAAAAAGTATATGACTTTTATAAGACAGGTTCCATCAGATAAAATAAAAATGCAGAATTTAATGGAGCTCCTGAATAAATCCCTGACATTTTGTAGACTTTACTTTAAAGTTTATAACAGGGATTAGATGCTAGAGAAGAATGAGCGGAAGCTCAGTGGTGGGGTAGGTATGACAATCCTTATATTTGAGAAAAGCCAGATCATTTTCTTCTTATAATAAATGTGGCTTCTTATCTCTAAAAAGTCTCCTGCTGTCTACAGAAAATAAAAGAAACAAATCTTCTATTGCTTACATTATATTGCAGTATATATTTTTAAATTGATAAAGTATTTTACCTTAGATCTACTGAACTATTATTTCCATTCATTCCTCCACCAAGGAAAAGAAAAAAAAATGATAGCTAAAGCATCAGCCACTTGTTATCCATCTCCCCAATTAGTACTCTGATTGAGCCTAATAGATGATTATGACACTAGGTTACAGAAAGTGAAATTATCCTCCATGTTTTAGTGTCAATAGCCTTAACAGAAGCTTTTTTAAAACATGAAGCCAGAAAATCCTCATATTATGTAACAACCTCATCTAAGCCCAATCTATAATTATTTGATTGAATGAGACAAGTAAAAAGCATGAGCTCTCCTGTAGATGTTCAGGGAAAGTTTTAAATATAAATATTTAATTATAGTCAGACACAAATGTCAGTTTTAATCATTAACACTGAATATAAAACATAAAATTATAAATTACCATCATGGTATTTAGATGCCAATGTAAGTCTTAGTTATGATAATGTAATAGTAATTTTCTGTCTGTGAAGTTTTATTTTTTTATATTTTCTCACAACTAGTAAAACTCTTATTGATATAAAATGAGCACTGGATATCAACATATTTGACATCCTTTAGGGAATTGTCTTAATAATATGTTTAAATTCTGATTTTAAATTTCAATAAATACGTATTAATAAGGATTTATTTCCCTCTATGGTTTTAAATGCAAAAGTGAAATAACCTACTGAAATTGTGAACTTTTCTCATGAATTTGAACATATCTAAATAAGCTTACCAATCATTAACTGCATGGAAATAATCAGAGTCATTTAGTGGTTACTTCTAAACATTTTGAGATGTAAGACAAGTTCTCCATTTGACTAAGAATAAATAACATGTTCAAATAACAAAAAATATTTCTACTGGACATCTGCCATTGTTCAATAATGTATTTAACATGCATTGTATAGTAACACATTTACAAATATATTAGTATCATTTGACATACTGTGATCATGAATGGATATACAAACAAAATTTCCTACCTTTGTAAATATTTATTTTTTTACTGACTTTTAAGAAAAAAAAAAGAATATGAAGCTCAAATATTGATTGATAGCCCTAGGCTTTAAGGTTTAGAAGTTGATTTCTCCAAGCTAATCCAAACATTTGCTGCATATGATCACGGCTGTATATCATTTCATTGTGACAAGAGTTCAGTGATGAAAGTAATTAATCCAGAGATGAAATACATCAAACAGCATAAAATTTTAGAGTATCTACTTAAATCTTTTTAATGTCATGAAATCATTGAAAATTTTTGATGTTTTTAAGCATCAATATGAGAATAAGTTTATATTATCACTGAGTGTCATGTAAATCCTTCACCAATATAGGTGTCATTTTACTGTCTAGAGTCTATAGCAATTCCCAGAAATAATTTTGTGTGAAATTTTCAAAAGAAAATAGAATATGTTTCTTTGTCTAATTGCTACAATCAGCTTAATTACTGACCATAATTCAAAGAGTAAGAGGATAGAAATATGGAAGAGAAAAATCAACTTATTTTAATGAATATTTAAATTTTTAGATTATTATTCTCCAATCATTTGTGTGTGTATGTGTGTGTGTGTTTGTGTGTGTGTGTGTGTGTGTGTGTGTGTGTTGTCATGTCATTTTTTTAAAAGCAATCTCTTGCCTCATGCTTTCAGATCTATAGACTCTGCTAATGATTCTGACTTCCTGGGACTGTGTAAACTACCATGAAATTACTTTTTTATCCAATAGAAATACCTTCTGGCAGATATCTCAGACAAGATTCCCAAGTAGCAAGACAGGAAAACTAGTGTAAGCTTTCAGAATATGTTGTGTTAGTGTGAGCCTTATGAAGGAACAGGGAAGGAAAGACTGGCAGAAAAAAACTTCAGACCTTATTGACATTCTGAAGTTTATTGCCAAAATCTTCTATTGGTAGAAATATATCTCCATTAGGAGTGTGTGTGTGTGTGTGTGTGTGTGTGTGTGTGTGTGTGTGTGTGTGTGCGTGTATGTGTGCTGTTCTCATATCATCCCTCAGACTATATTCACTACAGAGGGTATAATACATATGTGTACAAAGGGGATGCAGATCAGGCCACAACTGTAACTGTCAGTTTTTCTTCACAACAACAAAGAATGTTATGTTTATATGCCCACCATGGTGGATGTTTTATGCCCTAAAATTTTGTTCGCTACTCAGGTTTGGTTTCGAAATTGTTTTTTGGAGAGGTAATTCATCATGACTCTCAATCATGATGAATATCATCCCTGGATATCATTAACAGAGTGTCAATTTGAGAAGCCTAGTTGCCTTCTAACCTTGAGATATTTTTACATATAATTGTTTAAGGAAATCAGTGGCTTGTTTATGAAACTAATTCTCTACTCCTTGATGTCACTACTGATGTGTTGCAACCTACCACAAAAGGCACATAGTCCTTGGTACTGCGTTTTTTGGTTGCAGTACAGAACTCTTCTAGTTTACACTAATTTAGGCCTATTTTCTCATGTTGTATTGCAGTTGATGGACAAGGAGAACTAATGAATCTGTGTTTGTGCTCTAGACATGAGTATCCTACAGACTTCTTTTGTTCCATCTGCTTTGGGCATAAATGAATGAGTGGCAAGTTTAGTTCTGTTATTATCTTTGAAATTGAAGTGCATACTGGACAAACAAGACACCAGAGAAAGACATCAGAGAAAGGGGTTGACATCCTCCTACACCATGTGTGTGTGTGTGTGTGTGTTCTTTCTTTCTATCTATATGTTTCTTTTACTCCCTCTCTCTTGTTTAGAACAGTCTTAGGGATATAAGGAAGCTAAAATCTATCTATGTAAGGTACATTTTCTTGACCTCACAGGATATTTACTTAGCTGTCATATTAATGTCACTACATGTCCACATATGACTAGGTATTAAGCAGGTCATTGAAGATCTAGATTCTAGCATGAATACTTTTATTCAAATGGGAACTGAAAAGTAAAATACCTGCTTTATGACAAATTGGATTTTTAGAATCCATACTCTATGATCTTGAAACACTACATACTTATTTAATAATCTTTAAGAAGGAGATATAGGTCTCAGCTTCTGGCCGCCATCTACAGCAGGGAACCAGGAAACTCCAAAGCCTTCTGTGCTTAGTCCACCAGGAGAGAGTGTTCTCCCAGCAGCAATTTAACTTCTGAGTGCAGAAGTGAGATGTCCACCTTCTCTCTGGAGGGGTACAGATAGGAGCACACAGGGCATATGATTAGTGGAGCTGCTGGGACAGGAGTCTTCCCTTCTGGCCGTCATTTGCAGCAGGGAACCAGACAATTCCAGAGCCTTCTGTGCACAGACCCGGTAAGAAGAGAATTGGTCTCCCAGGAGTACAGACACAGGCTTACAGACCCATAGGAAGGACAAACTCCAAACAGAGACATCAAGAAAACTAACTTGCAACTAACACCAGAGATAACCAGATGGCAAAAGGCAAGTACAAGAACACAACCAACAGAAACCAAGGCTACTTGGCAACATCAGAGCCCAGTTCTCTCACCACAGCAAGTCCTGGATACCCCATCACACCAGAAAAGCAAGAGTTGGATTTAAGGTCTCATCTCATGATGCTGTTAGAGGACATCAAGAAGGACATAAATAACTCCTTTAAAGAAATACAGGAGAACATGGATCAAAGGGTAAAATCCCTTAAAGAGGAAACACAAAAATCCCTGAAAGAAATACAGGAGAGCCTGGGTGAACAGGTAGGGGCCCTTAAAATGGAAACACAAAAATCCTGTAAAGAATTATGGGAATACACAAACAAACAATTGAAGAAACTGAACAAAACCATTCAGGATCTAAAAATGGAACTAGAAACAATAAAGAAATCATAAAGTGAGACATCTCTGGAGATAGAAATCTTGGAAAGAATTCAGGAGTCATAGATGAAAGCATCAACAACAGAATACAAGAGAAAGAAGAAAGAATCTCAGGTGCTGAAGATACCATAGAAAACATTGACTCAACAGTCAAAGAAAATGCAAAATGCAAATATCTCCTGAGCCAAAACATCCAGGAAATCCAGGACACAATGAGAAGACCACACCTAAGGATTATAGGTATAGAAGAGAGCAAAGATTTCCACCTTAAAGGGCCAGTAAATACCTTCAACAAAATTACAGAAGAAAACTTCCCTAACCTGAAGAAAGATATGTCCATGAATATACAAGAAACCTACAGAACTCTAAAGAGACTGGAACAGACCAGTAAGTCCCTCCTGGCACATAATAATCAAAACACCAAGTGCACTAAACAAAGAAAGAATATTAAAAGCAGTAAGAGAAAAAGGTCAAGTAACCTATAAAGGCAGGCCTATCAGAATTACACCAGACTTCTCACCTGAGCCAATGGAAGCCAGAAGATCCTGGGCAGATCTCATAAGGACCCTAAGAGAACACAAATGCCAGCCCAAACTACTATATTCAGCAAAATTCTCAATTACCATAGATGGAGAAAACAAGATATTCCATGATAAAACCAAATTTACATAATATCTTTCCACAAATCCAGCACTACAAAGAATAATAGATGTAAAATGCCAACATGAGGAGGGAAACTACATGCTAAAAAAAGCAAGAAAGCAATCTTTTTTCAACAAACCCAAAAGAAAGTAACCAAACAAACATAAAAAGAACATCAAAAATAACAGGAAGCAACAATCACTATTCCTTAATATCTTATAATGTCGATGGACTCAATTTCCCAACAAAAAACATAGCCTAACAGAAATATTTTTCATGTAAATCTTCAATTTTATCAGAAAATGTTTGTGATTCCTCCTTCAATTTAGTAATGTTTTTATGTCTACCATTTTAACTATATTATTTTTCATGATAATCTTTAATTTTAACATTTTTCCCATATAGTTTTTCAATTTTATCAGAAATATTTTCCATGTAAATCTTCAATTTTGTCAGAAAATATTTATAATTAGACTTTCAATCAACTCAGGAATATTTTTATGTCTACCATTTTATCAGTATAATTTTCCATGATAATCTTCAATTTTAACGTTTTTCTATATTTTTCTTCAATTTTATCAGAAATATTTTCCATGTAAATCTTCAATTTTATCTGACCATGTCTATAATTTTACTTTCAATCAACTTAGGAACATTTTTATACCTACCATTTTATCTGTATAATTTTCCATGAAATAGTCAGTTTTAACATGTTTTTTCTATATATTTCTTGAATTTTATCAGAAATATTTTCCTTATAGTTCTTCAATTTTATCAGAAAATGTTTATAATTCCACTTTCAATCAACTTAGGAATATTTTTATTCCTACCAATTTATCTGTATAATTTTCCAAGAAATAGTCAATTTTAATGTATTTTCTATATATTTTTTTGAATTTTATCAGAAATATTTTCCCTGTAGATATTCAATTTTATCAGAAAATGTTTATAATTCCACTTTCAATCAACTTAGAAATAATTTTATGCCTACCATTTTATCTGTAATTTTCCATGATGATCTTCAATTTTAATGTTATTTTATATTTTTCTTTTTTTTATTTTATAAGTTTTTTTATTTACATTCCAAATCATTTCCCCTTTCCCATTTCCTCCCTCCCCAAAAGTCCCATAAGCCCTTTTCCCTCCCTCTTTTCCCCATTCAACCCCCTCTCGCTTCTCTATTTTATATTTTTCTACAATTATATTAGAAATAGTTCCCATGTAAATCTTCAGTTCTATCATAAAATGTTTCTACTTACTTTTTCAATTAATGTAGTAATGTTTTTTATGTCTACCATTTTACTCTTTAATTTTCCATGAAAATTGTCAGTCTTAATGTGTTTTTCTATATGTTTCTTCAATTTTGTCAGAAACATTTTCCATGTAAATCCTTAATTTTATCATAAAAGGTTTTTACTTCTGTTTTCATTTAAAAAAAAAGACGGAGATATAAGTAGGGCTTATTGGTGCACACTTTTAATCCCAGCAATAAGAAAGCAGATGTATGAAGATCTCTAAGTCTTCGGTCAGGCTGGTCTACAAAGTGAGACCAGGAGGGCCAGGTTTTGTTACACTGAAAAAGTAAAGAGATCTAATTCTTGAGACTTTAACCTCAATTTCTAGTTTTTCTGGTGTTTTGGTGCAGAAAGGTACTCTTCAGCATACCAAAAGAGAAACACAGACATACCAAGTAACACATCATTTTACTTAAATCTGTTTTATCTGTATTATTTGTTACACCACCAATGGTGGCAGATAACTTGTAAGAATAGCCAACCAATGTCTCATTGTCTGATTTTGACTTAAGGCCCTCTACACACACACACACACACACACACACACACACACACACACACACACAAACAAACAAAACAAAAACAAAAACAAACAAACAAACAAAACAAAAATCAAAAAAACCTGACACTGCTTGGGTAACCAAGAATCAGACTAGATTAGCAGAGAGCTAGGGTAAACCAAACACTACTAGATTTTAAAAAATCAATAAAAAGACTTTTCTCATTGCCTTATCCAGTGGTCATCTGAGAGGCTTTCTCTGCCAGCAATTGGGAGCAGATATAGAAAGCTACAGTGAAATATTATGTGAAGTTTTCATCAAATTCTTCCCCTTAGCGCTCAGAACATCCTGTAGAAGTGGAGAGTGTAAGACAGATTGGCTGGATAACAACAGAGAAAATGGACATGTGATGTAACTAAGCAAGGCATATATGAGCTCACAGAGACAGAAGCAGCAAAGACAAGCCTACAAAGATCTAGACCAGGTCCTCAGTGAATATATTCTAGCTGTTAGCTTAATATTTTTTATGGAATTCCTGACTCCTATGGCTTTTTCTTTAATTAGCTTGCGATATCCAACTTTGATATGATAGGTTTTGCTTCATCTTTGGTTTAAATTTTTCATAGTTAAAAGTTTATTCTTGGATTTTGACTCCCAGATTTGGAGGTGAGGCCACCATCTTCTCTCCAGAAACTGAGCTGGTGGGTATAGCAAGGAGTACAGGGAACATAAGTGCAGCAGAGCATCTGGGTCCATCCTGCTCCACATGCACACAGGAGCTGGACAGCACCACAGACATCTGTGCATTGATTCTACCAGGGAGAACTCCTCTGCAGGACCTGAATTGACTCCCAGCTTTGGAGGTGAAGCTGCCATCTTCTCTCTAGCTACTGAGCAGGTGGGTTCAGCCAGGAGCCCAGGGAACACAGGAATGGCAGAGCAGCCAGGACAGAGTCAGTCTGGGCTCCACCTGGACCCAGGAACTGGGTAGGGTCACAGCACTCTGTTTCAGGGGAGAGCTGCTCACACAGGGGTGTTGAGACAGGCTTGTAGTCCCACAGGAGGGATCAGTGCCAGCCAGAGACAGCAGGACCAACTAACACCAGAGATAACCAGATGGCAAAAGGCAAATGGCAAACGTAGGAACATTACCAACAGAAATTAAGGCAACAAGTCACTGTCCGAACCAAATTCCCCCACAAAAGTAAGTCCTGGAAATCTCAACACACAAGAAAAGCAAGATTTGGACTTAAAATCACAGCTCATGATGCTGATAGAGGGCTTCGAGAAAGACTTAAATAATTCTCATAAAGAAATAGAGAAGAACACAAGTAAACAAGTAGAAGCCCTTAAAGAACTATAGGAAAGCACAACCGAACAGGTGTAGGAATTGAAAAAACCATCCAGGATCTAAAAATGGAGGTAGAAACAATAAAGAAATCACAAAGGCAAACAACTCTGGACATACAAAATCTAGGAAAGAAGTCAGGAGTCATGGATGCAAGCATCAAAAACAGAATACAAGACATAGAAGAAAGAATCTCAGATGCAGAAGATAGCACAGAAAGCATTGACACAACAGTCAAAGAAAATGCAAAATGCAAAAAACTCATGACCCAAAACACCCAGGAAATCCAGGACAAAGTGAGAAGACCAAATCTGTAGAGAGTCATATAGAAGTGCCTTATTGCCTGGCAGCTATCATTCAGTTGCCTGCAATTTTCCCCCACTCTGAGTTCTGAGTGTAGGATCTCCAGATCCCAGTGAGCTACACCTTCCCCACCTGGTGGAGCTGGCAGAGCTCCAGGAGAAAGTCTTTTGTCACACTTCAGCCTCCCACAGAGCAACAGACTCTGTGAGATCAACATTCTCCAAGGAACAATGGAGCTGAAGCCCCACTGAGAAGCACTGAGAAGATCTGAGAAGACTTGCAACCTTGGGAGGGAGGGTCATGCCCACAAAGCATATATTGCTTCTCTTTATCCCCAAGTAAAGAGAGATTTTGTACAGCCATGCATTAATGTCTGTGCTTCTTTCTCTCGTCCCCCGTTGTTTCACTTTCCCAGCTCTCCATTCACAGAAAACCCGATCGTGTGCAACTCCTGGGAGGTTTCACAAACATAAGGATTACGGGTATAGAAGAGAGTGAAGATTTCCAACTTAAAGGGCCAGTAAATGTCTTCAACAAAATTATAGAAGAAAACTTCCCTAACCTAAAGAAAGAGACGCCCAAGAACATACAAGAAGCCTACAGAACTCCAAATAGATATGACCAGAAAAGAAATTCCTCCTGTCATATAATAATTAAAACACCAAGTTCACTAAACAAAAAAAGAATATTAAAAACAGTAACGGATAAAGGTCAAGTAAACTACGAAGGCAGGCCTATAAGAATTACACCAGACTTCTCAACAGAGACTATGAAAGTCAGAACATCCTGGGCAGATGTTATACAGACCCTATACCAACCCAGGCTACCATACCCAGCATAACTATCAATTACCATAAATGGAGAAACCAAGGTATTCCATGACAAAACAAATTTACACAATATATTTCCACAAATGTAGCCCTTCAAAGGAGAATGAATGGAAAACACCAAAAAATGAGGGAAACTGCACATTAGAAAAAGCAAGATATTAATCTTCTCTTAACAAACCAAAAAGAAGAGAGACACACAAATATAACACCACCTCTAATGACAAAAATAACAGCAAATAACAATCACATCTCCTTAATATCTCTTACTATCAATGGACTCAATTCTCCAATAAAAAAACATTGAGTAACAGATACATAAGCAGGATTCAACATTTTGCTGCATGCAGGAAACTCACCTCAGACACAAAGACATACACTACCTCAGAGTAAAAGGCTTGAAAACAAATTTCCAAGCAAACGTTTGCAAGAAAGAAGTTGGTGTAGCCATTCTAATATCGAATAAAATCGACCTCCAACCTAAAGTAACCAAAAAAGATAAGGAAGGACACATCATACGCATCAAAGGAAAAATCTACCAAAATGAACTCTCAGTTCTCAACATATAAGGTGAAATAC
Organism: Tokudaia tokunoshimensis; assembly: GCA_036184795.1. Classification (NCBI taxonomy): domain Eukaryota; kingdom Metazoa; phylum Chordata; class Mammalia; order Rodentia; family Muridae; genus Tokudaia; species Tokudaia tokunoshimensis. The sequence goes on along the minus strand of BTHU01000013.1, from coordinate 52,219,279 downwards.
AAGGACAACCAATTCAGAAAAGAAACTTTACTAAAATACAAAGCACACATTGTACCAGACAGAATAATAGTGGGAGTCTTCAGGACTCAATTCTCATCAATGGACAGATCAGGCAAACACAAACTAAAGAGAGATAGAGTGAAACTCTCAGAAGGTATGAAACAAATGTATTTAACAGATATCTATAGAACATTTTATCCTAAAACAAAAGATATACCTTCTTCTCAGCACCTCATGATACCTTCTCCAAAATTGACCATATACTCTGTCACAAAATGGACTTAAGCAGATATAGAAGACTGAAATAATTCCATTAACCCTATCAGAACACCACAGAATAAGGCTGGTATTCTTTTATTTATTTATTTTTTATTTTTTTTATTTTCTATATTCTTTATTTACATTCCAAATGATTTCCCCTTTCCTGGTTACCCCCTCCCCGAAAGTCCCATAAGCCCTCCTCCCTCTCCCTGTTCCACAGTCAACCCTGTCCTGCTTCTCTGTCCTGGTATTCCCCTATGCTGCTACATCCAGTCTTTCTAGAACCAGGAGCCTCTCCTTCCTTCTTCATGGGAATCAATTGATATGTGTATTGTGTCTTAGGTATTCTGAGCTTCTGGATTAATATCCACATATCAGTGACTGCATACCATGTATGTTCTTTTGTGATTGGGTTACCTCACTTACGATGATATTTTCCAGTTCTGACCACTTGACTAAGAATTTCATGAATTCATTGTTTTTAATTGCTGAGTAGGATTCCATTGTGTAAATATACGACATTTTCTGTATCCATTTCTCCATTGAGAGACATCTGGGTTCTTTAAAACTTCAGGCTATTATAAATAAGGCTGTTATGAACATAGTGGAGCATGTGTTCTTATTGCATGCTGAAGAGTCTTCTGGGTATATGCCAAGGAGTGGTATAACAGGGTCATCTGGGAGTGTCATGCCCAGTTTTCTGATGAAATGCCAGACTGATTTCAAGAGTGGTTGTACCAGCTTGCAGTCCCACCAGCAGTGGAGGACTGTTCCTTTTTCTCCACATCTTCACCAATACCTGCTGTCTCCTGAGTTTTTGGTCTTAGCCATTCTGACTGATGTGAGGTGCAATTTCAGGGTTGTTTTGATTTGCATTTCCCTAATGACTAAGGATGTTGAACATTTCTTTAGGTGCTTCTCAGCCATTTGATATGCTTCAGGTGAAAAATGTTTGTTTAGCTCTGTACCACACTTTTTAATAGGGCTATTTGACTCTCTGGACTCTAACTTCTTGAGTTCTTTGTATATTTTAGATATTAGCCATCTGCTGGATGTAGGGTTGGTAAAGATCTTTTCCCAATTTGCTGGTTGCCATTTTGCCCGATTGACAGTGTCCTTTGCCTTACAGAAACTTTGTAATTTTATGAGGTCCCATTTGTCAATTCTTGATCTTAGAGCATAAGCTATTGGTGTTCTGTTCAGGAAATTTTCCCCATGTACATGTGCTCAGGGCTCTTCCCCAGCTTCTTTTCTATTAGTTTCAGTGTGTCTAGTTTTGTGTGGAGGTCTTTGAACCACGTGGAGTTGAGCTTAGTACAAGGAGATAAGAATGGATCGATTTGCATTCTTCTGCATGTTGACCTCCACTTGAAGTAGAAACATTTATTGAAAAGGCTATCTTTTGTCCATTGGATGGTTTTAGCTCCTTTGTTAAAGATCAAGTGAACATAGGAGTGTGCATTCATTTCTGGGTCTTCAATTCTATTCCATTGATCTATATGCCTTTCACTGTACCAATGCCACCCAGTTTTTAACAGTATTGCTCTGTTGTAATGCTTGAAGTCTGGGATACTGATTCCCCCAGAATTTCTTTTACTGTTGAGAATAGTTTTAACTATCCTGCATTATCTGTTACTCCAGATGAAATTGATAATTGCTCTTTCTAACTCTATGAAGAATTGAGTTGGGATTTTTATGGGGATCGCAATGAATATTGCTTTTGGCAAGATGGCCATTTTTAATATATTAATCCTGCCAATCCATGAGCATGGAAGATTTTTCCATCTTCTGTGGTCTTCTTTGATTTCCTTCTTCAGAGACTTGAAGTTCTAGTCAGACAGCTCTTTCACTTGTTTGGTTAGAGTCACACCAAGATACTTTATGTTGTTTGTGGCTATTGTGAAGGGTGTCATTTCCCTAATTTCTTTCTCAGCCTGCTTATCTTTTGAGTATAGGAAGGCTACTGATTTGATTGAGTTGATTTTATATCTGTCCACTTTGCTGAAGTTGTTTATGAGCTGTAGGAGTTCTCTGGTGGAGTATTTGGTTCACTTAAGTTTTAGCATCTAATGAAATGACCATGTGGTATTTTTTCTTTGAGATTGTTTATGTAGTGGATTACATTGATGGACTTCCTTATATTGAACCATCCCTGCATCTCTGGGATGAAGCCTACCAGATCATGGTGAATGATCATTTTGATGTGTTTTTGGATTCAGTTGGCAAGAAATTTATTGAGTATTTTTGCATCGATATTCATAAGAGAAATTGGTCTGAAATTCACTTTCTTTGTTGTATCATTGTGTGGATTTGGTAGCAGTGTAACTGTGGCTTCATAGAACAAGTTGGGTAGTGTTCCTTCTATTTCTGCTTTGTGGAATAGTTTGAAGAGTATTGGTGTTAGGTCCTCTTTGAAGGTCTGATAGAATTCTGCACTAAAACCCTCTGGTCCTGTGCTTTTTTTGGTTGGAAGACTTTCAATGATCACTTCTATTTCTTCAGGGGTTATAGGACGGTTTAGATGGTCTGTTTGATCCTGATTTAATTTTGGTATTTGGTATCTGTCTAGGAAATTGTCCATTTCCTCCAGATTTTCCAGTTGTTTTGACTATAGGCTCTTGTACTAGGATCTGATGATATTTTTACTCTCCTCAATTTCTGTTGTTATATCTCCCTTTTCGTTTCTGATTTTGTTAATTTGAATACTGTCTCTGTGCCCTCTGGCTAGTCTGACTAAGGACTTATCGATCTTGTTGATTTTCTCAAAGAACCAACTCCTAGTTTTGTTGATTCTTTGTATGGTTTTATTTGTTTCTACTTGATTGATTTCAGCCCTGAGTTTGATGATTTCCTGACTTCTACTCCTCTTGGGTGTATTTGCTTCTTTTTGTTCCAGGGCTTTCAGGTGTCCCATTAAGCTGCTAATGTATTCATTCTCCTGTTTCTTTTTGGAGGCACTCAGGACTATGAGTTTTCCTCATAGCAACACTTTCCTTGTGTCCCATATTAGGGTATGTTGTGTCTTCATTTTCATTAAATTCCAAACAGTCTTCCATTTCTTTCTTTATTTCCTCCTTGACCAAGGTATCATTGAATAGAGCATTTTTCAGCTTCCATTTGTATGTGGGCTTTCTGTTGTTTTAGTTGCTATTGAAGTCCACCCTTACTCCATAGTGATCTGATAGGAAGCATGGGATTAATTCGATCTTCTTCTATCTGTTGAGGTCTGTTTTGTGACCGATTATATGGTTGATTTTGGAGAAGGACCATGATATATATATATTAGTTCCATTTGGTCCAAGGCTTCAATTAGTTTCACTGTGTCCCTGTTTAGTTTCTGCTTTCCTGAACGATCCATTTCAGAGAGTGGAGTGTTGAAGTCACCCACAATTATTGTGTGAGGTGCAATGTGGGCGTTGAGCTTTAGTAAAGTTTCTTTTACAAATGAGGGTGCCCTTGCATTTGGAGCATTCATGTTCAGAATTGAGAGTTCTTCTTGGTGGATTTTTCCTTTGACCAGTATATATGTCCTTCCATGTCTTTTTTGATGACTTAAGTTGAAAGTCAATTTTATCCAATATTAGGATGGCTACTCCAGCTTGTTTCCTGGAAGCATTTGCTAGTAAAAGTGTTTTCCAGCCTTTTACTCTGAGGAGGTGTTTGTCTTTGACACTGAGGTGTGTTTCCTGTATAGAGAAAAATGCTGGCTCCTGTTTTTTGTCTCCAGTCTGTTAGTCTAAGTTTTTTTATTGGGAAATTGAGACCATTGATGTTAAGAGATATTAAGGAACAGTGATTATTGCTTCCTGTTATTTTTGATGTTATTTTTATGTTTGAGTGTTTATTTTCTTTTGGGTTTGATGAAAGAAGGTTACTATGTTGCTTTTTCCAGGGTGTAGTTTCTCTCCTTGTATTTATGATTCCCACCTATTATCCTTTGCAGGGCTGGGTTTGTGGAAAGACATTGTGTAGATTTAGTTTTATCATGGAATATCTTGGTTTCTCCATCTATGGTGATTGAGTTTTGCTGGGTATAGTAATCTGGATTGGCATTTGTGTTCTCTTGGAGTCTGTATGAGATCTGTCCAGGATCTTCTAGTTTCGTAGTCTCTGGTGAGAAGTCTGATGTAATTCTGATAAGTTTTCCTTTATATGTTACTTTGCCTTTCTCTCTTATTGCTTTTTATATTCTTTCTTTTTTAGTGCAGTTGGTGTTTTAATTATTATATGACAGGAGGTATTTCTGTTCTGGTCCAGTCTTTTTGGAGTTCTGTAGGCTTCTTGTATGTTCATGGGCATCTCTCTCTTTAGGTTAAGGAAGTTTTCTTCCATAATTTTGTTGAAGATATTTGCTGGCCCTTTAAGTTGAAAATCTTCACTCTCATCTATACCTACAATCCTTAGGTTTAGTCTTCTCATTTTTTCCCTGGTTTCCTGGATGTTTTGGGTTAGAAGCTTTTTGCATTTTGCATTTTTTTTGACTGTTGAATCAATGTTCTCTAAGGTATCTTCGGCATCTGTGAGTTTTTTCTTCTATCTCTTGTATTCTATTGTTGATGTTTGCATCTATGACCCCTGATTTCTTCCCGAGGTTTTCTATCTCCAAAGTTCTCTCCCTTTGTGATTTCTTAGTTTTTTCTACTTCCCTTTTTAGATCCTGGATGGATTTACTCAGTTCCTTCACCTGCTTCTTTGTGTTTCCTGTAATTCTTTAGGATATTTTTGTGTTTCCTCTTTCAGTACTTCTGCCTATTGACCCAAGAACACCTGTATTTTTTAAAGTGATTTTTGTGTTTCTTCTTATGGGCTTCTATCTGTTGACCATATTCTCCTGAAATTCTTTAAGCAGTTTTTATGTTTCCTTTGTAATGGTTTCTACCTGTTGATTCATATTCTCCTGTACTCCTTTAAGAGATTTATTTATGTCCTTCTAGAAATCCTCTACTAGCATCATGAGATGTGATTTTAAATCCAAACCTTGCCTTTCTGGTGTGTTGGGGTATCTAGGACTTACTGTTGTCGCACAGTTGGGTTCGGATGGTACCATATTGCCTTGATTTCTGTTAGTAATGTTCCTATATTTGCCTTTTGCCACCTGGTTATCTCTGGCATTAGTTGGTCCTGCTGTCACTGGCTGGTACTTGAACCTCCTGTGAGCCAGCAAGGCTATTTCCATACCCCTGAATGACCGGGTTTCCCCTGGCACAGTTTGCTGAGGGGCTGCCCTGCCCCTGGCTGCCATTGGAGCCTTGGTGTGCCTTGTCCCAAGTGAAGTTATACTTAGGATATCTCTGTGTACCTGGTTATCCCTGTCAGGTCTGACACCAGAGCAAAGATGGAGAGGCTGCTGCACACCCTCGAGGTGCGGGTCACTCTGCAGGCCAGATGTCCCACAGCAGAGCTGGTGCACAGATGACCACAGAGCTGCCCCACTCTTGGGCGCAGGTGGAACCCTATCGGTCTCTGTCCAAAGCGATGTTATACTTGGGATTTCTCTGCGTACCTGGAGTACCTGTCTGATCTGTCACCAGAGCAAAGATGGTGAAGGCTGTGGCCAAGGCTGTTCTTCAATAACAACAAAAACAACAGAAAACCTACATATACATGGAAACTGAATAATATTCTACTCAATGATAACTTGATCAAGGAAGAAATAAAGAAAGAAATTAAAGACTTTTTAGAATTTAATGAAAATGAAGGCATGACGTACCCAAACTTATGGGACACAATGGAAGCAATGCTAAAAGGAAAACTCATAACTCTGAGTGCCTCCAAAAAGAAACTGGAAAGAGCATACACACAGCACAGCTAAAGGCTCTAGAACAAAAGGAAGCAAATACACCCAAGAGGTGTAGAGGGCAGGAAATAATCAAACTCAGGGTTGAAATCAACCAAGTAGAAACAAATGGAAATATATAAAGAATCAACCAAACTAGGAGCTGTTTCTTTGACAAAATGAACAAGATAGATAAAGCCTTAGCCAAACTAACCAGAGGGCATAGAGACAGTATCTGAGTCAGTAAAATCAGAAATGAAAAATGAGGCATAACAACAGATACTGAGGAAATCCAAAACAATCATCAGATCCTACTACAAAAGCCTATACTCAACAAAAGTGGAAAACCTAGATGAAATGGACAATTTTCTAGACAGATACAAGGTACCAAAAATTAAATCAGGATCAGATAATTGATGTAAACAACCCCATATCCCCTAAATAAATAGAATCAGTCCTTAATATCTCCCAACCAAAAAAAAAAACCCAGGACTAGATGGGTTCAATGCATAGTTCTATCAGACCTTCAAAGAAGACATAATACCAATACTCTTCAAACTATTGCACAAAATAGAAACAGATGGAACAATACCCAATTCATTTTATGAAACCACAATTACATTGATACCTAAATCACACAAAGACCCTGCAAAGAAAGAGAACTTTAGACCAATTTGTCTTATGAATATTAATGAAAAAATAATCAATAAAATTCTTGCATACTGAACCCAAGAATACATCAAAACAATCATCCACCATGATCAAGTAGACTTCATCCCAGTAATGCATGGATGGTTCAATATACAGAAATCAATCAATGTAATCCACTATATAAACAAACTCAAAGAAAAAACCACATTAGATGCTGAGAAAGCATTTGACAAAACCAACACCTCTTCATCATTGAAGTCTTGGAAAGTTCAGAAACTCAAGTCCCATGCCTAAACATAGTAAAAGCAATATACAGCAAATCAGTAGCCAACATTAAGTGAAATAGAGAGAAACTTGAAGCAATCCCACTGAAATCAGGGACCAGACAAAACTGTCTACTCTCTGTTCAATATAGTACACAAAGTCCTATCCAGAGCAATTAGACAACAAAAGGTGGTCAAAGGGGTTCAAATTGGGAAAGAAGAGGTCAAAGTATCACTATTTGCTGATGATATGATAGTATACTTAAGTGAGCCCAAAAATTCCACCAGAGAACTCCTAAACCTGATAAACAACTTCAGCAATGTGGCTGAATATAAAATTAACTTAAATAAATCAATAGCCTTCTTATACTCAAAGGATAAAGAGGATGAGACAAAAATTAGGGACATGACACCCCTCATAATAGCCACAAATAATATAAAATACCTTGGTGTGACTTTAAGAAAGCAAGTGAATGGTATGTATGACAAGAACTTCAAGTCTCTGAAGCAAGAAATTGAAGATCTCAGAAGTGTAAAGATCTCCCATGCTCACGGATTGGCAGGGTTAATATAGCAAAAATCACCATCTTGCCTAAAGTAATCTCCAAATTTAATGCAACCTCCATCAAGATTCCAAAGCAGTTCTTCATAGAGTCAGAAAGAGCAATTTCCAACTTATCTGGACTAACAAAAAACCCAGTATAGTGAAAACTACTCTCAACAATAAAATAGCTTCTGGTAGAATCACCATCCCTGACCTCAAGCTATACTTCAGAGTAATCATGATAAAAAGTTCATGGTATTGGTACAGTGACAGGCAGGTAGGTCAATGGAATAGAATTGAAGATCCAGGAATGAGCACTTATACCTATGGTCACTTGATCTTTAACAAAGGAGCTAAATCCATCCAGTGGAAAAAACATAGCATTTTCAACAAATAGTGCTAGGTCAACTGTCAGTCAACATGTAGAAGGATGCAAGTTGATCCATTCTTATCTCCTTGTACAAAGCTCAACACCAAGTGGATCAAGGACCTCCACATAAAACCAGATACACTGAATCTAGTAGATTAGAAAGTGTGGAAGAACATGGGGCACATGGGCACAGGGGAAAGTTTCCTGAATAGAATAGCAATAACGTATGCTCTAAGATCAAGAATTGACAAATGGGACCTCATAAAATTGCAAAGCTTCTGTAAGAAAAGGATAATGTCAATAGGATAAAACGGCAACCAACAGATTGGGAAAAGTTCTTTGCCAATCCTACATCTGATAGAGGCCTAATATCCAGCATATACAAAGAAGTCAAGAAGTTAGACACCAGAGAACCAAATAGCCCTATTAAAAATAGTGTACACACCTAAAAAAGGAATTCATTTTTTTATTGTTTTTGTCTTTTATTTATTTATTTATACTCCAGATTTTATCCCCCCCACCCCCTGTCCACCTTCCAACTGTTCCAAATCCCATACCTCTCCCCGTTCCAGCCCTGTCTCCATGAGCATGTCCCCATCACCCACCTTATTCCCAGCCCAGGCTTCTAAAATCCTGGGGTATCTTCTCTGACTGAACCCAGACCCAGCAGTCCTCTGTTGTATATGTGTTGGGGGCCTCATATCAAGTGGTATATGCTGTCTGGTTGGTGGTCCAGTGTTTGAGAGATCTCGGGGGTCCAGGTGAATAGCGGATGACTGAGAAACACCAAGAGAAATGTTCAATATCCTTAATCATCAAGGGAATGCAAATCAAAACAACCCTGAGATTGCACCTCACACCAGTCAGAATGGCCAAGATCAAAAACTCAGGGAACAGCAAATGTTGGAGAGGATTGTTGGTTCCTCAGAAAATACCACTCCTGGGCATATACCCAGAAGATGCTCCAACATGTAATAAGGACACATGTTCATAGCAGCCTTATTTATAATAGCCTGAAGCTGGAAACTACCCAGATGTCCCTCAACAGAGGAATGGATACAGAAAATGTGGTATATTTACACAATGGAATAGTACTTTGCAATTAAAAACAATGAATTCCTGAAATTCTTTGGCAAATGGTCAGAACTGGAAAATATCATCCTTAGTGAGGCAACCCAATCACAAAAGAGCACACATGGTATGCAGTCCTGATAAGGGGATATTAACCCAGAATCTTGGAATACCCTAGACACAATTCGCTTATCAATAGATTTCAAGAAGATGGAAGCAGAGACCCCTGGTCCTGGAAAGACTGGATATAGGGGAATGCCAGGACAGAGAAGCGAGAGGGGGCTGAATGGGGAACAGAGGGAGGGAAGAGGGCTTATGGGACTTTCGGGGAGGGAGGAAACAGGAAAGGGGAAATGATTTGGAATGTAAATAAAAAAAAACTTATCCATTCCACTTTACAATAAGGATCAAAGGATCTACACTTCGGTCTTCCTTCATCTTGAGCTCTATGTGACCTGTGAGTTATATCTTGGATATTCTGAGCTTTTTTACTAAAAACTATGTGAAATAACTTTCAAGGCCCTGCATTGGTAACACAAACATTTTCAGAATAAAACCTTCAAAATTTAAAAATAATAAAAAAGATCTCACTTTTTCTTTTTGCAGAGTTGCACACACCTTATCCAGTACTTTTTCCCTCCAAATAAGCAATATAGTATAACTGACAAAACTTGATCACATTCAACATGGCCAGGAACTTTCCTTAGACAGCATATGCTTTTGAGAAAATATTTCATTATGTCCATAAGAGAGATTAAATATGAAATATTTATACAAATCTTTCCAGTAGTGATGAGGAAGTGTCACTTATGGAATATGATGACTATAATTAAAATGAACAGAAATGGATTTACATTTTTAAAAATGTGTTTAGGTAATTTTACTAAAATGTACTGAAAATCTTCCTATCGTTAAAGAAATATTTATTCTACTTCAAGTGACATGCATTCTTCACAAAGCTAGGGCTATGTGCAAGAGTGTATAGCAAGGCAAATTTCACAGAAGAAAGTCCCATTTGCCAGTCACCATTTCTATGTCTGTGAAAAATATTTGACTGATGTATTAATTTTTCTTTATTCTAAGGAGATACAGTACTATCTACTCAGAGGGTTATCAAAATATTGTAAAGCATTATAAAACAAAACACATAGGGCAGTGTCTGTCAAATAGTAAGTACTTAATAATTATTATTATCATAAATAACTCTATATCTTTCAATCAAGATATGTTCCTTTATAAGTGAAGCCATAGCAGGAGGTTATAAAAAAGGTTAATTACTGAATTGCTTTCCTAACTGTAAAGGGGTCCTTGAGGAAATGAGCAGGCTGAGAGGCAAGAGTGGAAATGATCTAGAAATAAAGCTAATATTTAATCACTCTTAAGTTATGTAAGACTTTATTCATACAGTCTCTAATTTTTGTTCTTAAGTCTACTGTAGCAACTTGGCCAGGTTTGCCTAATAGGCACAGAATATAATTTAGAAATGAGTCATCTCTGACTAGTGAAATTCAAATTCCTGAAGAAAATAAAGAGAAAGAAGGGAATGATAATGAGATTTAAATTGAGTTGTGCGGGTACGTTCATGTCCTAGAATGAGAAAGACAGTTTTGGGGGAACTACCATCATAAATGCAGTCTGGGATACATGTAAAATGCTTTCTAAAGATGAAAAATCAAACTCATGCAGTAACTAATGAAGCTGAAATATCTTGTTATTAAATTGACTAACATTTGTCTTTGCCTACAATAAACACTATCTACCATATTCAACTCTGCTTACATAAATACAGAAAAATAAAACATATAGTGTTTTCAAAACTTACTGAATTTGAATATCACTCATTTTGCATGTTGTTGAACTGGCTATATCCTATCAGTAATAGTCTGAAATAATTATTAATTACAAAGTAATCCTTCTAACATGGAATTCTTGGAGGTATACTTAGTAAATTGGAATTTAGAAAATATGATAAAGTTACCTTAAAGTTCCTTTTCAGTTTTTTGAAAGACACCAGCATATAACCTAAAGTGATAAAGAAAATCTTTCTCTTTAATATCAGGTGGAGAAAATTACATAATTCAATCAATACATACATTAATCTTAATTTATGATTTAAAGATTAGATATATTTTTAGATATTTAAATATGTGTGTTTATGCAAATGCATTTGTAAGCATATGGGGGTATGAGTCTAATGTTATTTTGCCTTCATTTATGTCTGTATGCTACATACTTGCCTGATGCACTCATTTATGGTGAGACCATAAATGGACATCAGATCCCCTAGAGTTATAGATGTTATGAGCTTTCCTATGGAATTTTTGGGATTAAACAGAGCATCTTTCCAACCCATCATGGATAGTTTTTAAATTAATAAAACAAATTAAACTATTCTACTTTTTAAGGACTAGTAAACCTCTGGTAAGCATTTTTTTCTCTGTCATACACAGAATATATGCATTAACATACTCTTGTATTTTTGGTCAAGTAATAGAAAAAACAGTTTGCTTAAAATTTTCCCCAAAAGTAATGAGGTAGCATGACAATGTGGGTAAATTAGCAAAGACTAAAGAATAGCTTTTACAACCAAAGAGTACATGCGTTCCTATTTCTAATGTGGAGACAGCTTGAATTGTTCTCATTGAAAACATGCAATAATCTCTATCCTTGCATTAACTCATTTTAACTTGCATACATTTTCTAGTGTGCTGATTCTTACAGAGTCGTCTATTTAGGTGTTATTGAGTATGCTATTGTCTTGATTAGTATTATGTTTTTATCTCCTTTACCAATATGGCATAGCACATCTGAGCAAATGATGCATTCATCTTTGTGCAGGAACCTGAAACATCTAATATATAAAGTTACTGTTCTATAAAGAAAAAAATATAATTTGTCCTGAAGGAATTTATGTTAGGTTTATTGTGTAAATGAATATAAAATAAAATTTACCAAATGGGAGGAATTCAGAAATACACAGTAACATTTTGATAAAACATATTTTAGTAAATATGAATAAAATAACTAGAATATTCCTGATAGGTATTTGTTTTTGTTTTATTTACATAAATTATGAAGGTCTAATAATTTCATTATGACATTTCATACATGCTTATAATGTATTTAATCATATTAATTAATCATTATCTACTTTGTCCTGTTTGCCAACTTGTTACCCTTTATCTCTCACAGAGCTTTTGTGTTTATTTGATACAAAGAGTTGGTTTAGAATTTCTCTTTCTCTCTTTTTTAAGATAATCAAAGCATTAATATTTATTTCAATTTATTTGTTTTTATTAGATATTTTCTTCATTTACATTTGAAATGTTATTCCCTTTCCCTGTTTTCCCTGTGCAAACCTCCTATCCCATTACCCCTCCTCCTGCTTATATGGGTAACTGGGGATAGCCACTAGAAAGTCTTAGATACCAAGGAAGCAAGAGGTTCCCAGGACCCATTGGGATTACATTAGCCCAAATACCCAACAAAGGTGAGATAGAACCTAAAGAGATGATACCCAGAGGTTAGGCACAGCCCCAAGTTGAGGATAGGGCCACCCATGCATCTCAAAATTTTGACCCAGAGTTGTTCCTGTCTAAAGGAAATTCAGGGCCAAAGAGTGGAACAGAGACTGAAGGAAAGGCCATCCAGAGACATCCCCACCTAGGGGTTCAACCCATCTGTAGACACCAAACTCAGACACTTTTGCAGATAACAAGAAGTGCTTGCTGAGAGGAGCCTGCTATAGCTATCCCCTGAGAGACTCTGCCAGAGCCTGACCAATACAGAATTGGAAACTAGCAGCCAACCATCACATTGGACTGATCATGGGACCCCCAATGGAAAAGTTAAGGAAAGGACTTAAGGAGCTGAACAGGATTAAAATCCCATAGGAAGAACAACAGTGTCAACTAACCTGACCTCCTAGAGCTCTCAGGGACTATACCACCAACCAAAGCCTGTACATGGAGGGCATCATTGCTCCAGCTGCATATGTAGCAGAGGATGGCCTTATCTGACATCAATGGGAAGGGAGACCCCTGGTCCTGTGGACAGTAGATGACTCAGCAAAGGGGGATGCTAGAGCAGTGAGTATGTGAGTAGGTAGAGGAATATCCTCACAGAGGCAAAGGGGACTAGGGAAGGAATGGAGGCTTTATGGAGGGGAAACCAGGAAAGGAGATGTCATTTTAAATGTAATGAATAACATGATTAATAAAAAAAAAACTTCAAATAAATTAAGCAAGCATATACAAAATATGTTATTGCTGGAATATCACTTGCAATTTAAGAGCTGAGGTAAATATATAAAACATTGAAATGTAGACAGAATGCTGAACATGCTTAATGCATATTGTCATATGAATATAAAACAGCTTATGATTAAAGAGGTTTGAAAGTGTTTGATTGTTGAGATCCATATACTTTATGCCAAAGCATAGGAAGTGGAATATTTAAGATATACAATGATTTTTAAAATGTCAAAGAAACCCTATCATATTAAATATATAAACATAAGTGGCTAGAATTGGTTTAAAATATATGTGTGGGCATATTCATGTACATTTCAGATTGGAGATTTGGAAATAATAGTTCATGGTGACTTCATCATTTGTATTGCTAATGTAGGAAGTATAATAAAAACTAATGGTATGACTATATAAATATGTCAGTACAGCCATCTTAGAAATATCAAGGAAATGAAATGCAAATGCATAATTCATACACAAAGTATGGCACTTTAAAGTAAAAAAAGAAACTAAAATAGAAAAGTTGAGCAGACTGAATTATATACATGAAAACACCTAAGAGACAGAAAGCCAGATGTACTTGCAAACTGGTATATTATCATATACTTAATAAGTACTGATTCAACATTTCACACTAGAAAATTTATGTTTAGTAGATATGACTATGAGGTAACATACTTAATATATCAATTTACTAATTTTAATTTTATTCTCTTTTTTAAAAGTTTTCTTAATTCTTTTTGAGTTCTTTGATTTTTGAGGATGGTGTTTATTAATGATAATAATGATTTCCTTTGAGGTTTTTACATATTTCTGTTGCACCTGCCAATAAACTCAGTGTAATTGACTCATCCCACATTTATTCATTTCATTTCATGTGCAAAACTCTCTAGATATTAATAAATACTTTCAGTCATAGAACCAAAGATTTTCATAGAAGCCATGGGAAATATAAAACTGCCAGTAACTGCACTTTGTGAGCCTAGTATGCCTTGTAACAGGATAGTCATAAAACTACATCTTTTTTTTTCACATTATTGCCACTTTGTGCTCAGCTATTTAAAGAGCAACTTTAAATACCAAATGGGAGTTAAGTATTTTGCTATGAGTTAAATTGTTTTATAACTTTTAGATAATTTCTCCCTTGTATTGCATTGATGTAGTCTCAAAACATTTAGTAAGGTTTCTGGTAATAGATAGCAATTTACATGTAAAATACAACCTTAACTATTTGATTTTTTTTATTTTATTTATTTATTTTTTTAATTTACATTCCAAATCATTTCCTCTTTCCCGTTTCCTCCCTCCCCGAAAGTCCCATAAGCCCCCTTCCCTCCCTCTTTTCTCCATTCAACCCCCTCTCGTTTCTCTGTCCTGGCGTTCCCCTACATCCAGTCTTTCCAGGACCAGGGGTCTCTCCTTCCATCTTCTTAGAAATCTATTGATATGCGAATTGTGTTTAGGGTATTCCGAGATTCTGGGTTAGTATCCCCTTATCAGTGATTGCATACCATGTGTGTTCTTTTGTGATTGGGTTACCTCACTAAGGATGATATTTTCAAGTTCTGACCATTTGCCTAGGAATTTCGTGAATTCATTGTTTTTAATTGCAGAGTAGTATTCCATTGTGTAGATATACCACATCTTCTGAATCCATTCCTCCGTTGAGGGACATCTGGGTTCTTTCCAGCTTCTGGCTATTATAAATAAGGCTGCTATGAACATAGTGGAGCATGATTTTTAAGAAGTCAACAATGCACTTTAGTCCAATAATCCATTTAATATTTCATGTACACAGCAATTATTGAGCTAAAATATACTTGGTGGTATTATTTCTTTGTATATAAGCAGAATTCCAGCCAACTTAAGTAAAATGTTAAAGAGTCAAGGACACGTAAGTTATTTCTTTTGCTGGTAAGACAATTTCAGATTCTGTGCGTACTTACTCAAAGTGCTTCACTATATTTAACTTTATTCTTTCAATTATAGTGAATTCAAGTAAGTGGTAAAATAAAGAAGTTAATACTGTCTCACCCTCTACTGTAAATTCACAGATCACTTAGCAGAAAAAAAGCTAGATAAAGAATTTCTTCTCCTACATAAGTTGATATTTTTTGTTTCATTATCTAAGTCATTTTTTTTTCTTTTTGGTTTTTCAAGACAGGGTTTCTCTGTATAGCCCTGGCTGTCCTGGAACTCACTCTGTAGACCAGGCTGGCCTGGAACTCAGAAATCCTCCTGCCTCTGCCTCCCAAGTGCTGGGATTAAAGGCGTGAGCCACCACCGCCCGGCTAAGTCATATTTTTAACAAAACATTCCAAAATGAATTTTCACCAGAATGGTGCTAATTAAATATAAAATTGAAACATTGCTAATTTCTCTTTGTTTCAAATTTTTATTTTTTGATAATTACATATACATAATTATCTCCTCCCTTCAATTTCCTTTGCATTCTTCCTAAACTTCTCCAAATCATGATCTTTTACTTTTTATTTTTTAATTATGATCAATATATATATATATATGTGTGTGTGTGTGTGTGTGTGTGTTTATGTCAGCATAAATATACATATGTTTATTAAAAATCAACCTTCTGAGATTGTTTAATATTGTTCATAATTGCATAGGGGTAATCTCTTTGGGTTGTTTACTCTATCAGAACAGTCATTTCTAGATAACACTAGTTGTGTTTTAAGTCCATTAATTTCATTTGTATGTAACTATTCTTCTAAATGTGATGCTTTGTAAGAATGCCCCTATTCACATTGGCATGTCTATTGGTTGCATTATATTTAGGTGTTGCTTAGCAACCATGGGATTGAGATTTTCTGGGTACAGCTACCTTGCATAAAGAAGACATTATCTTCCAGCAAATGTTCTGTTAATATTTTCTATGTAGAAAGAATCACTTGCATACTGTATGGAAGCATCACCTATCAATAAAAATCTGATTACCTATTAGTTAAAGGCAGGAAACAGAAGATACGTCATCCAGCTGAGAGACGAGGAGATACTCAGGGTAGGGAAAGATTCATTCTGGACCATTTGGCAATGGGGCATATAAAACTGAGGAGAGGAAACCAGCCTTGTAGCTCAACTCAACTTAAGGTAAACTGATACTAAGTTCTGAGTTATTGGAGAACCAGCCTAGCTTATGGCCTAGGCATTTTAAAAATAAAGTTAAGCCGCTGAGTTGTTATTCAGTAACAGAAGTGCAGTTACATTTCCCATGCTATTTTTCTCCAGCATTACCTGAACCTTATATGTAGAGGTTATGTGGTGGTCTGAAAAACAATGGCCCAACAGATTCATATATTTCAATAGTCTCCAGTTAAAGGAAAATTCTAGGAACAATTAAGATGCTTTTCCTTGTTAGGGGAGGTATGTTACTGGGGTTGGACGTTGAAATTTCAAAAGCTTACTCCAGATTCAGTCACTCTCCTTGCCTGCAAGTTAAGGAAGCCTATGATCAGATATGAACATTCAGTTACTGCTCCAGTTCCATCCCTGCCTGCAATTCTGCTGCTGGACAAGACATTTATGAACTAATCCTCTAAATCTGTAAGCAAGTCCCCAATTACTTGCTCTATAAATTTCCTTGGTTATGGTGTTTTATCACAGACAATAGAACAGCAACTAAGACAAATTATCTTAGAGATGTGTCTACATTTCCCAAGTCAGTTATTCTCTACAGTTTGACAAATTGTGGCTTTCTCTAATAGTATCTATATGCTATAAAAAAGAGGCATCTTTGGTGCGGAATATGCAATTAGATATTTATCTATGGATATACAGGTAAATAATCAGATGGCAGTTTTGAATTATACTGGTTTAAAGAAGTAATAGTAGCTAAGTTCTCTTCTAGTGTTGAAGCCCTTGCCTTATTGGGTATTGGGCTAGATTTAAAATACCAGACATAAATTATTCCTATTGAGTGGCACTTATGTCCAATTAGAAAGACCTTAGTTATTTCCAGGACTATGTCATAGTTCTGGAATAGAACTAATCAATGTTAACATTGTATCTCTTAAGAACTCTTATTTTGTCCATTGTTGTTTGTAGGCACTACTGCTAGATATAATTGAAGATTTTCTCTTGGCATATTGCATAGTTCAAATACTATGAGAGCCAGTCCTCAGAGATTAGGCTTCCAGGGCAGCTCCAGCTTGTTTCTGCAAAATCCTGTTTCGGAAGTATATGATGTTGACAAAAATGTGGTTTTGTTTTCAATTTCTGCGAAGCAACCCAGGGCAATGCCAATAACCTATAGCCAAAGCTAGTAGCCTGTTGGATATTCCTCTTGGCCTTCTCTGACGAACAACTCAAAAGGAGGTTTACCATAACTGACACTGGATTTTTTTGCTATACAATCTAAGGAGCTTGAGGAACATTGTCATCCCAAGTGGCATTAATTCAATGAATATATATCTACATTTGCTCTTCGTAGTTTTAAATAAGTATGATATTCATTCATACCCTATTGCCTTTCAAACATCTTAGTATTATTTATCCCAATAACTTTCACCACTTTGTATGTTGTCCTACCTTGCTTTTCCAATTTCCCTTTCATAACACCTGTGCTATTAATCAGTTTTCTTTAATGAATCAAAACATTAAGTACTCTTCTATAATAAGCAGGCTGTCCTAAACAATACTAAACTCATGCTAAACTATGATAGACATGCAAATGGAAATAGTCTTTTGTTCTTTTCTTTGAATGAATTTTTTCAAAATATATAATCAAGACACAGAAACAAATATGCAGGCAGGCAGGCAGGCAGGCACCATGCAGAGAAAGAGAAAGAGAGAGAGAGAGAGAGAGAGAGAGAGAGAGAGAGAGAGAGAGAGAGAGAGAGAGAGAGAGAGAGAGAGAAATAGAGATAGACAGTGAGAGAGTGACAGAGAGAGAGACAGAGACAGAAAGAAACAGAGAGACAGAGACAAAGAGAGAACAATTCTTTATTATTAAACCCTAGTGGACATGTAACTTTGTACCTTAATTATTAGTTTTATCTTAATTATCTTATGTAAACCTTGAATGCCTTTGTATTTTTCTTTTTTCACTGAATTATTTCTTTGCAGTATTATCCCAAAGATCATAGGATTTGTAGCTAATGTAATAGAGTCACTGTCCCGAACCAAATGAGAGCTGAAGCTTCACCTGTTTTTAATATATAATATTATCTTAGTAAATAATATATGATAAGGTATTCTATTGTCCAAAATATGCAGTCATTTTAATTTGTTCAGTAAGAAATCATATATACTAAAGTATAATGATGCATACATTTAAAATTATTTTATTTGTATTTTTGTAATTAGAAATATGAATGAAAACATGTCTTCAGAAAACTAAAGTAGAATAATCCATTCTAATTGTAGTTCTTTGATGGGTCATTCTATTTTCTTTTAGTCTCACTTACTTTGTAGTCTGGCAGCTGCCAAGGGGGAAAAGATAGGAAAACTGACATCTCTTCATCACTATCATGATGAAGACATATTTTATGCATTTGTGCTCAGTTCTCAAATGAAGCTGCTTAGGAGGATTCAGTGAGATAGACAGCATAGAGTGTAAGGCTAAAAGCATTTCATTTTCACTTATAATGGTGTGACATTTTCCAAAGTGTTAATTGAACTTGCTAATTAACTTTAATGAAAAATAAAGTGCTATTTTTGATAATTATAATATAATTTGATTAAATAATTTCAAAATTTACTTCTTTTGAATACAGCATATGAATTAATCTAGAAATAACATTATGCAAAATCACCAAAAATGATTCACTTCACATTGTTTCCATATAATCATTAAGTCAAAAGTTGATATTCTATTAGAAGAGTAACATAGAATGTATTAAATGAAAAGTTTAAGTTGCATTAATATTGTAATCTTTGGCTCAAAATACACAGTTCTCTTAACAGCATTTAAATAAGAAGAAATCTAACATAAAAATAGATCTGTCAGGTTCTGAAATGCTGTCTTTGAACAACCATCACAGTTTTACTAAATTTAATAATATGTGAATAATACTTGGTAGCTATATGCACTTAATTTTGAGCATGATTTATTCAAAGATATTTAATATATTCAAAACTATTATTAAATAGAGAGTATATGCATTAATTATATGCATGTACAAAAGTTAAAATATATTCACAACCACAGACAAATGTAAGCAGAAAATCTCATAAGCTATGTGTTACTCAACATGGCAGTTTATGATTGCAATCACATGCTAGGCAAGAAATTAGAGAAAACCTGAGATGGTGGTGAATTAAATCTGACATGGATTTCCTGGTATACTTTAATGTTTCATTTGGTTCAACTACACACACACACACACACACACACACACACACACTTGAGATATCAAGTTTAAGTGGAGAGAATACATTCAATGTACAAATTCTAATGTTGACCAATGACAGAAAGATATTTCCCTTGTTTGGTTTTTAGCAAATGTTCTCAACATTCACCATTCTTGGCTGGCCATGAGTACAGTTGGATCCAGTGCAGAGAATATTAGCAATCTGTGTATTTATACTAAATGAAGCCTAATTCTAGGTAAAAGATCTTGTGTTAAAGCAGAATACATTGGAGGTGCTAACTCCTTTCTCCACAGACTAACTCCATAAGTAAATACTCGTGCTACATTCCTTTTCCTATTTATTCTTTCTCGCTAACATCTGATTTGGGATTTAACCATATGCTTTCATTGACTCACAGCATGGAATACTTTCCTGAAAACTACACAAAGGAGTTTTGGGATTACTCCTCTTGTTTACTGATGATGTGGTGTAAGAAAGCTTCTTCTCAAGGTTTGAGTTTAAGCTAAGTAGTATGATATTACCTTCACACGAGTAAAGACATGAGTTATATCTCCTGAGAACCAGAATGAAATAGAACAAATAGTTTTCCATAGTATTCAGTGGTTTAATCTGAGTTACATATCCAATGGATATTTCAGTGTGTATGTAATTTTAAATTCAACATTTACTTTATTGCTTTTCTGTTTATTATTTGACTACTTCCTACATACAGTGTATTTTGATTATTTCCATTCACTATAATTCCCTAATATGTTACCCCACTACCTTTGATAACCCTTCCTCCTGAATATTCTCCCTATAATTTCCAATTGTTGTTTTGGTGAATCAGGAGTTTAACTAAGTTTACATGCAGTAACATGGAGAATTATATTATGAAACATTCACCACCCACCAGAGACTGCAACATTGAAGTAATGAAGACTTAACTATCAGTAGCTATGAATTTCCAGGAGCTCTTTAGAAAGTCTTACTTGGTCACTGATGAAGATACCATATTGTTGAAGTATATGGAAAGTGATATTTTTCTAATGATTATGTACTTTTGCACATTTCAAGCAAAAAAGACATTTCAAAAGAAATCCCTAACATTTAATAGCAAAAGAAAAAATATAATGATTAATATTTTAGGATGAGATTTTTCAATAGATGTTGAATAATATTTGATATGGTAAAATTGTGTTAATTAGTGAAAGTTAAAAATGAATTAGTCATACTAATGTGAACAGGGTAAAGTCAAATAGGCTTCAACCCTTCAAAAGAACTATAAGAGGAAAAAGAAATTCCGAGGATGGGAGAAAGAATCTTCTGTATTAATATACAGAGCAACTAATGTATACCAGTTGCTTAACCAAATGATCAGCCCTGAAAACATATATACATATAATAGTATATGGACTGAACAGGTTATGTTTATGTATTTATGATTTTATATATTCATTAACACACACATGACATATATACATGCACACACACACACACACACACACATATATATGTCACAACAGCTAATGAAAAATCCTGTTATGAATTTTCAAGAGAGTAAAAAGAAGTGTATGGGAGCATTGAGAGGGAAGAGGGAAATTATGTTATTATAATATGAAACAGATAAATATTTAAAGTTAAAAATTAAGAAAAGGGCATATACTAATCCAAAAGGGATGTATTCCATCATTTTCCCACTTCACAGCTGTTGCACTGGCAATTGTCAAGTCTAAAGCTAGAGGAAGGACCCAGGGAGCTGAAGGGGTTTGCAGCACCATAGGAGGAACAACAATATGAGCCACCTAGTACTCCTAGAGCTCTGAGGGACAAAAGCATCAACCAAAGAGTACATATGGAGTTACCCATGGCTCCAGATGCATGGACAGCAGAGGATGGCCTTGTTGAACTTCAAAGGGAGGAGAGGTCCTTGGTCCTGGTAAGGCTCAATGAAAGTGCAGATGAATACTAGGACAGGGAAGTTGGAGAAGGTTGATTGGGGAATAGGGGGAGGGGGGATGGGTTATGGGATTTTTGGGGGGCAGACCAGGAAAGGGGACAACATTTGAAATGTAAATAAAGAATATATCTGATAAAAATTATGTTTTTAATATCATCATTTCTTTTTTATTTTATTATTTCTTTTTACTTTTTATTTGATATGTTCTAACACTCCTCCACTGCTGGTGGGATTGCAAGCTGGTACAACTACTCTTGAAATCAGTCTGGTGGTTCCTCAGAAAACTGGGCATGATATTACTGGAGGACCTTGTTATACCATTCCTGAACATAGACCCAGAGGATTCCCAAGCATATAATAAGGACACATGCTCCACTATGTTCATAACAGCCCTATTTATAATAGCCAGAAGCTGGAAAGATCCCAGATGTTCCTCAATGGAGGAATGGATATAGAAAATGTGATATATTTACACAATGGAATACTACACAGCTGTTAAAAACAATGAATTCATAAAATTCATAGGCAAATGGGTGGAACTGGAAAATATCATCCTAAGTGAGGTAATCCATCATAAAAGAACACACATGGGATGCACTCACTGATATGTGAATATTAGCCCAGAAGCTTGGAATACCCAAGACACAATTCACATATCAAATGATGCCCAAGAAGAAGGAAGAACAAAGTATGGATACTCTGGTCCTTCTTAGAAGGGAAAATATCATCATTTCTTAATGAGACATAATTTCTGAAATAGTACTAGGGACTCCTGACCTTGATTTTTTTCTAACTTGGCCTGAGCTTTCTCCTGTGGCTCCATAGATGTAGCCAGGCCAGGATCAATTGTATTTCCAGTTCTCTACTTGTCTTCTCAGTTTTGTGGCCATATTATCATATTGAGGGTGCTTTCAATAAGTACCCTCATTTCTAAAACTTAACCTCTCACATTTTCTCTCTATTTAAGTGATAAAGGATTTATAATACTATGAAATAATCTTCAATTCTGCAAAAATCATAAAATGCTATAAAATCTATTAAAAACAAATCTTATGATTTCTAGTCAGACTTACCCTACTTCTGTTGCCTTGAGCATGGCTCACTTTCTCGGGAATTATTGCTTGCTTTAGTTTTCTAGCATGTAGCACTCTCAAGCTATGAGCCAACCTACCCTCTTTTGCAAGGTAATCCCAATATTATATGAATCTCTATAGAGGTATATGGTTAGAGTTTTATATTCTGCCAAAGCGAATAAATTAGTCATGTTTTGACATTCTTATAAATTATTGTTATGTTCTTGAATAAAATTGATTGCAGTTTACCAATATTTATTATCATTACTGATATAGGTATTGTGTTATCCTTCCCAGGGAAGTTGCTGATGCTATCTGTTCAGTATATAGCAATATTCAACACAGTCTCATCTCTTAAAGCTAATATTTCAACAGTCTTTCACATGTGTCCCTTCTTTAGCATTTTAATAGTGGAATCTTTCAGTGGTATTTAAGTATTGAGCCACAATTGTATCCATGGGATACAATTAGGTATTATATTTTCTTGAATAATTTTCCTATCTGTAAAGGGCAGAATCATTACCTAATTATTTAAAAGCACAATGAATTTCCTACATTTGTTATCACTGTGCTACATATCCACATTATTTAACATATTATTATTTAATTGAAATAAACTAGAAATGTCAAAGTAACAATATTATAGGAATTAGACCCTTGATACAACTAATGATTATGAATAACAGCTAAAATCTGAAGACTTATCTATATGGTAGACAGTATTATATCCTACATAGAGAGTGTAAAGGAGTCATTTAAATAATGAAGCAATTACTTTCCTAAGATAATGAAAACGAATTCCAGAAAAATTCTAAAGCTAAGTGAACCTAAAGCTCATAATCTTCTTTCTTAGGAAAAAAAAAAAGAAGCAAAATCATCTACAATGCATTGGCTATGAGAGAAGGAAAGTTGGAGGACTATTGGTTGCTTGCAATTTGAAGAATAGACAACATAATCCCAGCACTTGGGAGGCAGAGGCAGGATGATTTCTGAGTTCGAGGCCAGCCTGATCTACAAAGTGAGTTCCAGGACAGCCAAGGCTACACCGAGAAACCCTGTCTCGAAAAAACCAAAAAAAAAAGAATAGACAACATGTGAAGGTTAGTAATTCTAAGGAGGACAAATGAGTTGACAAATTCCAGATGCAAATTTAAGAAAACCAATAAGCATGTACTAATGTTGATACAGTAAATGTCTTACTATATTCAGTAGATTAAGGCTATCTTGTTTTGGAACAAGTATCATGAAGCTGAAAGTTTAATGAAACTTCTTTACAATGAACTTGAAAAAATAAAACAGAAGCAAGTATGTGCTAAAAATGTAAAATATCTAAAAATCTAAAAATTCTGCTTGACTTTTTATAATAATTATGTGCCAATCCCTGAGTTAGCATTATTTCTAGGATAAAAAGATCATGTATTCTACAATTTGATAATCCTGTATTACCTCTTTTATGATACTGTCACTGTAGAACAATCATTATGATAATTAAAAGATATTTAAAGGACAGCATGATTAGAAAGAGCTCACCAGAAAGAAGGAGTCATGAAGAAGTGGTTAATACTGTATTCTGAAATATGATTATGTATAACCAAATCAAGAGAGAATTTTAGAGAGCAATATACAAAACTCATAATTATTGGAAAATTAATAGTTTCTTGATGTTGCAATGGTATTCATTACTTTTAATTTATATTTTTCTTATTGACCTTACTATTAATGTAGATTACCTAGGTCATGATCAGAATAATCTTGAAGCAGTACAATATGTTTCATTTCTATATATTACAAAGCTATTTACTTTGTACTTTAGAGGAAACAGTTAAAGGAAATTCCTAGATATAATCTAGACTTCCAATATATAACAACCAGATCTAAGAGTGTTAAGTGACCCAACCTTGCATTCAGAATATTTTTAAAAATATGCATAGTAATAATTAGTATACTCATAGTATTAGTTTAAAATTGAACTACTTCATACAATTTACTCTCATAATTATTGATCATTTCAACTATAATTTCTAATATCACCCCAATTGTTATAATAAATTTAAGATATATTGCCAAGTCAAAACATAAATAAACATAAATTAATGATAATCAATGATCACTTAATACTATCAAGTTTATATTTTATATGTAAAGAAATACTCATAGAAGGTAAAGAAAAAACTAGTATTTGTACCAGATTGTATTAATCTCTGCAGTGGTTTGATCTGATGCTGCTTATATTCTAATGCTAAAACCTGGTTCCCCAAGATGTGGTTACAACCCAGATGAGCAAGTTTGCAAATACTCAAGTGATGCCATGTGACCTTTCTCCCCAATTTAATTGGTCAATAAAAGGCTAGAGCCTGTGATTGAGCAGTGGGAGACAAAGGTGGGACTGTAGGTTTGAGAGAGGATGTTGCAGGTAGACACACACACACACATACACACACACACACACACACACACACACACACACACACACACAAATCTTAAAAGAGGATACCTATAGTTATTTAGAGGAATTGGGAAAAACAGAGTATGCCTAAAATATGTTGTCAGCACTCAAATATCTTTCTAATGGTTTTGTGGTAAAGGAGGATATTATGATTATGGGGAAGAAGAAACTGGCCCTGGAACCTCTCGGAACCTCAGAAAGATATGGTGACACTTGGTCCCCTCTTCTGTTCTTTACCTGTGGATCAGGGTTCATGCTGATGACATTACTTCAGCTGGTATTCTACCTACTCTGCCATACTAGTTATTATCAGCAATGATACAGAAACAAAGGTCCAAATGCAATGTTGCCAAGAAAATCTAAGCACATAATATGTCAGGTGTTTAAGGAATCAATAGATAGTAATGGTGGCCAATGATTTCCTCAACTGACTGTGTGTAAGGGAAAGGCTGAAAAGCTGAGGATCAAAAGTTGTATATATGAGGCACTTAGAGCACAGTCTTCACTTTTCTCACATAAGTTTGATTTCTTACATGATCAATAATTTAAGAACGATTTCATAGATATTTTTCCACATCTGTATTTAAATAAAACATGTTTCTACATTTCCAGTTTACATGAGACATACTCACTAAATCATACAAGCAGGGGATGTACTTTTTTTTTCACTGTTTAAATAATATTCATTGACTGACCTCTTACTGTGAACTATTCGATGAACTCATCATTGTTTAAAAGAAAATATGTATTCAATCCTAAATTCTAACATTCAAGTCAGTTATAAAACTGGTTTTATTTAAAAATGCCAGTCTCTGAGGTAAGTAGTTAAAGGAGGAAATATTTCAAAAGATGGGCTTTATTTCCTAGTAATTGAATTAAACAAATGAGTTTCAATTAATGCAGCATTAATATGCCACTTTGTTATCATGCATGTACCATAAAAATATATTGAAAAGTAGGTGATGATTTCTCTAGTTATATCTGATTCTTTTTATTCTAAAACCATATCCTAACTCCATGCTTTTTCATTTCTTATAATGATTAAACTGAAAGAACACAAAAAGTTTTAACCAAGAACAAACATTTCCACAATGCAGGAATATGCCAGTTTTTGCCTACTCAATTTAGTTTTGTGAGTTTTTTGGATCATTCTTTTCAATGTGAATTTAGGTGCTTGTGAAGATCCAATGAAAATGTTATTATACACTGTAAGCTACTAACTCAAACTCTAATCTGATTACACTGTCTGCAGATCTTTAAAAGTTAGTATGGAAGACACTCAAATCTAATAAAATCTAATCTAAGCAAGGATTTATTGAGTTTTTTCCAAATCCATTATGAGATGTAATGGTCAAGTGTTGTGGATTAAGGAAAATTTAGTAACCTAATTTGGATTTTAAAATGAGCAGTCTTACCACTATTTCTGAAAACATCTTTTCAGATGTTAACTAAGAAAGCTACAAATCTAAGCATAATTACACAAAAAGAGAAATTTTAGAACGTAAGTAAATCACAGATCTTTAGTTTATAGAGACTGTTAGAAACACAGTCTGGTCTCGGTGGCAATGTCAGAATTAAGAAGAGAATGAAGTAACCAGGAAGATTTCTTCTCAAACTGAGAAATGAATAACTTCCCTGACTGACTGAATTTCTATAGTGGACATGGAGCTAGTTTTAGTGAAGCCTTTGAAAGATTTTGAGGAATAACATAATCCCCTATCTTGGTAACAGTTCTCCAAACCAACTTGGGTGCCTCAAACAATTTCTACTTTCTACTTAATATTCTTTTGCATTGTTTCTGGGGATTGCTGTTGTAATCTGTTGGACAACCTAACCAATACTATGCCCTTGATTTTAAAAATCTGCCATCTAGTTACCATATATTAAAGAAGAGATTAAGCAAAAATTTTTAAAAAGGATTTATTAGGCTGAGATGTACTTACCATTCGAAATTCTTCAGGTGAAAATTCCTTGTTTAGCTCTGTATCCCATTTTTTAATAGGGTTGTTTGGCTCTCTGAACTCTAACTTCTTGAGTTCTTTGTATATTTTAGATATTAGCCCTCTGTTGGATGTAGGGTTGGTAAAGAACTTTTTCCAATTTGTTGGTTGCCATTTTGTCCAATTGACAGTGTCCTTTCCCTTACAGAAACTTTGTAATTTAATGAGGTCCCATTAGTCAATTCTTGATCTTAGAGCATAAGCTATTGGTGTTCTGTTCAGGAAAGTTTCCCCTGTGTACATGTGCTCAATGCTCTTCCCCAGTTTATTTCCTATTAGTTTCAGTGTGTCTGGTTTTCTGTGGAAGTCCTTGATCCACTTGGAGTTGAGCTTAGTACAAGGAGATAAGAATGGATCAATTTGCATTCTTCTGCATGCTGACATCCAGTTGAATCACCACCATTTCTTAAAAAGACTATCTTTGTCCACTGGATGGTTTTAGCTCCTTTGTCAAAGATCAAGTGATCATAGGTGTGTGGTTTCATTTCTGGGACTTCAATTCTGTTCCGTTGATCTAAATGCCTGTCACTGTACCAATACCACCCAGTTTTTAACACTATTGCTCTGTGGTACTGCTTGAGGTCTGGGATACTGATTCCCCCAGAAGTTCTTTTACTGTTGAGTATAGTTTTAGCTGTCCTGGGTTTTGTTATTCTAGATGAAATTGAGAATTGCTCTTTCTAACTCTATGAAGAATTGAGTTGGGATTTTGATTGGGATTGCATTGAATCTGTATATTGCTTTTGGCAATATGGCCATTTTTACTATATTAATCCTGCCAATCAATGAACATGGCAGATTTTTCCATCTTCTGGGATCTTCATTGATTTCCTGCTTCAGAGACTTGAAGTTCTTGTCAGACAGATCTTTCACTTGTTTGGATAGAGTCACACCAAGATACTTTATATTGTTTGTGGCTATTGTGAAGGATGTCATTTTCCTAATTTCTTTCACAGCCTGCTTATCCTTTGAGAATAGGAAGGCTACTGTCAAAAGGACAAAGTGGCAACCAACTAACTGGGAAATGATCTTTACCAATGCTACATTCGAAAGAGAGCTAATATCCAATATATACAAATAACTCAAGAAGTTAGACTCCAGAGAGCCAAGTAACCCTATTAAAAATGGGGTACAGAGCTAAACAAAGAGTTCCCACCTGAAGAATATCTAATGGCTGAGAAGCACCTAAAGAGATGTTCATCATCCTTAGTCATTAGGGAAATGCAAATCAAAACAACCCTGAGATTCCATCTCACACCAGTCAGAATGGCTAAGATCAAAAACACAGGAGACAGCAGTTGTAGGTGAGGATGTGGAGAAAGAGGAATACTCCTCCACTACAAGTGGGATTGCAAGCTGGTACAACCAGTCTGGAAAGCAGTCTGGTGGTTCCTCAGAAAACTGGGCATAACACTCCAGGAGGATCCTGCTATACCACTCCTGGGCATATACCCAGAGGCTTTACCTGCATACATTAAGGACACATGCTCTACTATGTGCATAGCAGCCTTATTTATAATAGCCAGAAACTGGAAAGAACCCAGATCTCCCTCAATGGAGGAATGAATACAGAAAATGTCGTATATTTATACAAGGGAATACTACTCAGCAATTAAAAACAATGAATTCTTGAAATTCTTATGCAAATGGTTGGAACTGGAAAATATCATCCTAAGTGAGGTAACCCAATCACAAAAGAACACACATGGTATGAAATCGCTGATAAGTGGATATTAGCCGAGAAACTTGGTATACCGAAGGCACAAGTCACATATCAATTGATTCCCATGAAGAAGGAAGGAGAGGTCTGGTCCTGGAAAGACTTGTTACAGCAGTGTATGGGATACCAGGACAGAGAAGTGGGAGGGGGGTGAATGGGGAACAGCGTGAGGGAAGAGGGCTTGTGGGACTTTCTGGAGGGGGGAACCAGGAAGGGCAAATCATTTGGAATGTAAATAAAATATATAGAATATAAACAAAACAAAACAAAAAAAAGGATGTACTTACCATTTGATCAATCCAGGGCAAGAAAGAAGAGTAATTTCTCTTCTATACCTATGGTATATTCTTCTATAACTATGATATATATTACAGTTTATTCAAAGTCACAAGGTAAATGCTAGAGCATATATAAATTTACCTGTTAGACACATAATCAGGCAGATTTTGTGGCCCTGGATTTCTTCAATATTTTCCATCTCTTTATTTGTTCAAGTCTGTGCTAAGGAAATTTATGTTTTAAAGGTTCTCTCTTTAGAAAAAGGAAAGAGTCTCAGGAGCTTTGTGGTATATGAACCTGTCACCAACTCTAGTCCTGGTAGTCTTTGGTTCATGGGCAAATAATTTTCATAGGCTGCAGTGGAGACCTTTACAGCTTTATCCTTTGGAATTGAATTCAAAACTTAGAATCCCATGTGTCTGTCTATTAAACACACTTATATTATAATGAAAACAAATGATAATAATTTGACAGGCATTGTAAGGGAAGGGAATATGATTTCTTTAGGGTATTTCTTCTTGGTCAGACCTTCCTTCTGAAATCATAGTTGCATAAAAGGGGACAGAACCATTTTATTGTTTCCAGATAAGACACATTTGCTTTCATTCTTGTGCTTAAAAAAACTCTGTGTTATTTCTAGTGAATGCGTGCAGCAGGCAATGGGCTGATATCTTCCCATCATCCAAAAATACATAGTATTTGCTTCAAATATCTATATGTTCTTCGTTGAACATCTAATTTATCTTATATCATTTCTATTCTACAACTTATTAGGTTTTTATGTTAATAAGAATACAAACATCTCAGAAATGAAATGTTTGGTTTTCCTCAGCTAAAGACAGAAAGATAATAGTTCAAAGCAAAACAAACTCTTGATAAAAGGCCCTTCTCTTGGCAGTACATACTGTTTCCAGTATCAAGACAACATGGGTGTTCAGATCATTCCTTTTTTAAACCCTTGTGTAGAAATTGTTTTCCACTATTTGCAGACGATATGATAGTATACATAAGCGACCCAAAGAACTCCACCAGAGAACTCCTACAGCTGATAAACGACTTCAGCAAAGTGGCCGGATATAAAATCAACTCAAGCAAGTCAGAAGCCTTCCTATACTCAAAGGATAAGCAGGCTGAGAAAGAAGTAAGAGAAATAATACCCTTTACGATAGCCACAAACCATATTAAGTATCTTGGCGTGACGCTAACCAAACAAGTGAAAGATCTGTATGACAAGAACTTCAAGTCTCTGAAGAAAGAAATTGAAGAAGACCTCGGAAGATGGAAAAATCTGCCATGCTCATGGATTGGCAGGATTAATATAGTAAAAATGAGCATCTTACCAAAAGTAATACACAGATTCAATGCAATCCCCATCAAAATCCCAACTCAATTCTTCATAGAGTTAGAAAGAGCAATTCAAAAATTCATCTGGAATAACAGAAAACCCAGAATAGCTAAAACTATTCTCAAGAGTAAAAGAACCTCTGGGGGAATCAGTATCCCGGACCTCAAGCTGTACTACAGAGCAATAGTGTTAAAAACTGCATGGTATTGGTACAGTAACAGACATGTAGATCAATGGAACAGAATTGAAGACCCAGAAATGAATCCACACTCCTATGGTCACTTGATCTTTGACAAAGGAGCTAAAACCATCCAGTGGAAAAAAGATAGCCTTTTCAACAAATGGTGCTGGCTCAGCTGGAGGTCAACATGCAGAAGAATGCAAATTGACCCATCCTTATCTCCTTGCACTAAGCTCAATTCTAAGTGGATCAAAGATCTCCACATAAAACCAGACACACTGAAACTAATAGAAGGGAAACTAGGGAAGAACCTTGAACATATGGGCACAGGGGAGAATTTCCTGAACAGAACTCCAATAGCTTATACTCTAAGATCAAGAATAGACAAATGGGACCTCATTAAATTACAAAGTTTTTGCAAGGCAAAAGACACCGTCAAAAAGACAAAGCGGCAACCAACTAACTGGGAAATGATCTTTACCAACCTTACATCCGACAGAGGGCTAATATCCAAGATATACAAAGAACTCAAGAAGTTAAACTCCAGAGAGGCAAGTAACCCTATTAAAAAATGGGGTACAGAGCTCCACAAAGAGTTCTCACCTGAAGAATATCTAATGGCTGAGAAGCACCTAAAGAGATGTTCATCATCCTTAGTCATTAGGGAAATGCAAATCAAAACAACCCTGAGATTCCATCTCACACCAGTCAGGATGGCTAAGATCAAAAACACAGGAGACAGCAGTTGTTGGCGAGGATGTGGAGAAAGAGGAACACTCCTCCACTGCTGGTGGAATTGCAGGCTGGTACAACCACTCTGGAAAGCAGTCTGGCGGCTCCTCAGAAAACTGGGCATGACACTTCCGGAGGATCCGGCTATACCACTCCTGGGCATATACCCAGAGACTTTACCTGCATGCAATAAGGACACATGCTCCACTATATTCATAGCAGCCTTATTTATAATAGCCAGAAGCTGGAAAGAACCCAGATGTCCCTCAACGGAGGAATGGATTCAGAAGATGTGGTATATTTACACAATGGAATACTACTCTGCAATTAAAAACAATGAATTCACGAAATTCCTAGGCAAATGGTCAGAACTTGAAAATATCATCCTTAGTGAGGTAACCCAATCACAAAAGATCACACATGGTATGAAGTCACTGATAAGGGGATATTGACCCAGAATCTCAGAATACCCTAGACACAATCAGCATATCAAT
This sequence comes from Tokudaia tokunoshimensis, assembly GCA_036184795.1. Taxonomy (NCBI): domain Eukaryota; kingdom Metazoa; phylum Chordata; class Mammalia; order Rodentia; family Muridae; genus Tokudaia; species Tokudaia tokunoshimensis. Next base: position 52,187,554 of record BTHU01000013.1, on the reverse strand, counting down.
AGATTTCTAAAAAGATGGAAGGAGAGACCCCTGGTCCTGGAAAGACTGGATGTAGGGGAACGCCAGGACAGAGTAATGAGAGGGGGTTGAACGGAGAAAAGAGGGAGGGAAGGGGGCTCATGGGACTTTCGGGGAGGGAGGAAACGGGAAAGGGGAAGTGATTTGGAATGTAAATTGAAAAAATAAAATTAAATTAAATTAAAAAAAAAAAAGAAATTGTTTTCCACCAATATGGTCTCTACTAAATGGGTCACATACAAGTACTATCTAGGTCTGTGTAATCTGGCTAGAATACAGACATGCCCTTAGTACACACCCTTTTTTCCCTTTTTATTGAATATTTTCTTTATTTACATTTCAAATGTTATTCACTTTCCTTGTTTCACCTCAGGAACCCCCTACTGAATCCCCTTCCCCTGCTCTATGAGGGTTCTCCGTACTCACCTACCCTCTCTCACACCACACCACTCTGACTTACCTACCCTGGGACATCAAGCTTTCACAGGACCAAGGGCATCTCCTCCCATTGACGCCTAACAAGGACATCCTCTGCTACATATGCAGCTGAATCCATGGGTCACTTCAGGTGTACTCTTTGGTTGTTGGTTTAGTCCCTGGGAGCTCTGGGCAGTCTGGTTGGTTGATCTTGTTATTCTTTTTATGGGGCTGCAAATGCTTTCAGTCCTTCAGTCCTTTCTCTAACTCCTCCATTGGGGAGGTCCCTTTGCTAATTCTAATGATTGGCTGTGAGCATCAGCCTCTGTATTTGTCAGGCTCTGGCAGAGCATCTCAGGAGACAGCTATATCAGGCTCCTGTCAGCAAGCATTACCTGGCATCTACAATAGTGTCTGACTTTGGTGACTGTATATGGAATGGATCCCCAAGTGGGGAAGTCTCTGGATGGCCTTTCCTTCATTCTCTGCTCCACACTTTGTCTCTGTATTTGCTCCCGTGAGTATTTTGTTCTCCCTTCTAAGAAGGATTGAAGCATCCACACTTTGGTCTTCCTTCTTCTTGAGCTTCATGTAGTCTGTGAATTGTATCTTGAATATTCCAAGCTTTTGGTCTAATATCCACTTATCAGTGAGTGAATACCATGTGTGTTCTTTTGTAACTGGGTTACTTCACTCATGATGACATTTTCTAGTTCTATCGATTTGCCTAAGAATTTTTGGAGTCATTGTTTTAATAGCTGTGCAGCACTCCATTGTGTAAATGTACCACATTTTCTGTATCCATTCCTCTGTTGAAGTCTATCAGGGCTCTTTCCAGCTTCTGATTATTGTAAATAATGCTGCTATGCACATAGTAGAGCATGTGTCATTGTAATCTATTGGAGAATCTTTTGGGTATGTTCCCAGGAGTGGTATAGCTGGGTCCTCAGATAATACTATGTCTAATTTTCTGAGGAACCACCAGACTGATTTCCAGAATGGTTGTACCAGCTTTCAATCCCGCCAACAATGGAGGAGTGTTCTTCTTTCTCCACTTTCTTGCCAGCATCTGTTGTCACCTAAAATTGTAGAAGAATGTAGCTCTGATTGAAAGTAACATCTAGTAGAGGGGCAGACAAAGTGACATATCAGAGAAAAATTTTTACAGAATGTGTCAAAGATAAGATAAATCCAAGTCTCATAAAAACATCACAGGAAAAGAAGATATTTAAGAGCAGTTTAGGGATAGAGAATCAGGAACTTGTGAGTCAGTGCTTGGGATTTGAATCTTTAGTAAGATCTTACAGTACAGTGCAGGTCAGTAAAAGCACTTGAAACTAGAAAACAAGGATCTAGAAGATTAGAACCAATTACCAAAGTTAGTTTGTTGCCAAGAAGAGATATTCAGAGAGAAACTGAGGGAAGTCATCATAGATAGGAGTTTGAGTCAGATTAACTGAGCTGAACTCATCAGTCACAGCTCAGAAAGAACTAAAAAGAGTGAGATTATTCAGCAGTAATCTTCCTAGATAATTATATCTGATAAAGGATACTTTTACAGATCTGTAGGTAATCATAATGTTTTATGTTTTTGTTAATAAATCTTCAATGATTATACTGGTTCTTAGTACTTCAGACAAAGCTAAGCAAGAAATATACTTTGAAGCAGAGATGCTCTTAGTTTTGCTAATAGTTCTTTTTATAGCAGCAGCATGTCCTGCTGACGTGAGGTAGTTACTAGAGGGACAGACATATTTTGATATTCATTTTAAAAAAATATGTTTTGGCTCCTATGACTGCAACATGTTACTCTTTTAACACTTTCATGTGCTCTTTTAACAGCATCCATATATCCCAATATGATATTAAGGAAGGGGTTAATTGAGAATTATACAAAAATATATTTTCTAGCTTTTTCTTGTTGTTAATTATTTTAATTCTGTTCCTCAAAGATGTATAGAATTTTTGCCATCTGGTCTCTGTTAAAAATAGAATACAAACCCCTGTATAGGTACTAATTATGGAATTCATTTGTTATTATCCACTGAAGAAATAGGGCATCAAATGAGGGAGAGGGATGCCATCCCACATTCATAATTCTGACCCATAATTGTTCCTGTCTGAAAGGATTACAGGGATGGAAATGGAGAGGAGCCTGAGGAACAGAAGGTCCAGTGACAGGACCAAAGTGGGATACAGCTCAAGGGGAGGTCAAGGCCTTAAACTGTTACTGAGGTTATGGAGTGCTCACAAAAAGGTACCTAGCATGACAGCACTCCAGAAGACCCAACAAGAAGTTGAAAGAGTCAGATGCAGATATGTGCATCCAACCAATGGACAGAAGCAGCTGACCCCTGCTGTTGAATTAGGGAAGGTTGAATGAAGTTGAGGGTGACCCTGTAGGAAGACCAAAAGTCTCAATTAATCTGGGTCCCTGGGATCTCTCAAACATTGGACCACCAAACAAGCAGTATATACCAGTTTTTATGAGGCCCCAAGCACACATACAATAGAGGATTTCCTGATCTCTATTCATTCAAAGATGACACACCTAACTCTCAAGAGACTGGAGGCCCCAGGGAGTTTAGAGGTCAGGTAGGGTGGGGGGTAGGGACATCCACTAGGAGACAGGGGAAGGGGAGGAGGTATGGGATGTGGAACAGTCAGAGGGTGGTCAGGGGTTGGTGGGGTAGGGAAGAAAATATGGAGTGTATAAAAATAATTAATTAATAAAAAAATAAAAAAAATTAAAATATGAAATTTAAAAAAGAAGAATGACCTGATTTCCTGAAGAACTAGTGATGTTTAAAAGGAAATATGCTTACCATTCTCTTTTTTCTTTTTGTACACCAAAAAATATATAATTTATTATAAACTATAGGTATTATTGCAATAGACTTAAATAATAAATATTTCCAGATTCTCTATTTCTAGAAAAGATGGTGACAGTGAAAATTTCTATAAATAAAATTGAGTATAATATATAGGATGATAATATCTAATGCACTTAAAATCACACAGTGTAGTGAAATGCAGGAAACAAAAATAAGGTGACCTATTCTGCAGGTGACCTAACAGAGCTTCCCAGCTCTTTGTGGTAATCTAGTGCCTAGGAACAGCCAAGCTCACCATCTTAATTGAAGAACTAAGAGACAGCCAGGGCACAAAAAAAAAATCAAGGACTTTGAAAATTAGAAATAAAAAGGAGTGTAGAGAACTCCACAAACAATCTTCCTGAGTATTTAATAGAATGATGGTGAAGAGCACATTGAAAGACCCAAAAGAATAAGGTGTTGCATTAATATGAGGCAAAATATGTTCTGTGTTGACCATTAAACCAGAAAAATCTTCTTAACATGGAGTATTAGGTAGAGCATATGAACTTTGTCTTCTCAGTAGGTAGCATTTAAGCCCAGATTTCATGTTTGCCTAGACACAGACAACAAATTTTAACAACAAGCCTTTTTGTTTTCATGTAACTTGAATCTATCCAAGTAAAATCTCAAGAATATATATATATATATATATAATATACATAAGAATATATGTGTGTATTATAAATATATCATAAATATTATATATTATAAAATATACACTATTAATTTGAACTATAAAACATCAATTTAAAACATTTTTCTTATGACATTGCTACTTCTGTTCTTGAGCAAGAAATTCAATGAAATGAAATCAATCGAGACTGGACAAATCTTTATTTGACTTAAAAGAGTATGTATGTATGGCAGAGACAGGAGTGAAGCTCAGAGAGCCAGGAGAATGAATGGAAATATGCAGCAGTAGCAGGGAACCTATAGAAAGTTCCAAAGACATATGATGTATGTGAGAGGCTCCCAGGGCTCAATGGGGATGAACTTACAAGAGAGAAATGGAACCTGAAGGGACCACCTCCAGTAGATAGACAGGGCCTTCAGTTAAGGTATGTGGCCCAACCCCTCATCTTCAAAATTTTTGACCCAACATTGTTCCTGTCTAAATGAAATTCAGGAACAATAATGGAGCAGAGCCTGAAGGAAAGACCATCCAGTGACTTGCTCAACTTGGGTCCATCACATCCACAAGCACCAAACCCTGCATGCATCAGGGATGAGGGGATAGGTGTGTGGGTGAGCACCTTCTCAGAAGCAAAGGGGAGAGGGAATGGGATGAAAAAGTTAGGGAGGGGGCACCAGGAAGGGGATAACATCTAGAATGTCAGTATATAAAATAATTCAGTAAAATATTTAAAATTATATAAAAACGTTTCAAAAGTGAGTATATAGAACTTCATGACTGCATTCTACTTGGTTAATAAATCAGAAATTATCTGAACATTTTAATCCGAAGAAATAGGAAATGAACTTCTAAGGAGTATAGATTATGTTTCCAATTAAAATTTAGTAGATGAAGTGCAGTTTATGACTATGAATATGTTAAGGAGGAAAAAAACAACTAGGAACCATATAATTGTATTCTAAACATCAATGCAGAGACCCAAAGAATAAGATTAAATAATTGGATTGCTACTGAACTGTAGGATATGAGAAAGAAAGAAATTTATGTGTATTGAGTCACTGAAGTAGAGACTCCTAAAAAGCAATAACCTGAAATTGTCTAAATTAAATAATTATAGCGCAAATACCTAAGAAACCAAAAGTAACCTGGAAAAAGTAATGAGAGTCATTTTTTGATAATTTACATTTCAAATGTCATCCCCTTTCCTTGTTTCCCCTCCAAAACTCCCTATCCCAATCCCCTTCACCCTGCTCATCAACTCACCCACTTCCCTGTCCTGGCATTCCACAAAATTAGGGCATCGATCCTTCACAGGACCAAGGGCCTCTCCTCTCACTGATTTATGACAAGGCCATCCTCTGCTTCATATTCAGCTGGAGCCATAGTTCCCTCCGTGTGTACTCTTTAGATGTTAGTTTAGTCCCTGGGAGATCTGGTGGTACTGGTTGGTTCATACTTCGCTACTTTTTAGAAGGGGGAACAAAATTTTCACTTATAGGAGGAGATACAGAGACAAAGTGTGGAGCAGAGACCGAAGGTAAGGCAATCCAGAGAATGTACCACGTGGGGATCCATTCCATATACAGTTACCAAACCCAGACACTATAGTGGATGCCAACAAGTGCTTGATGACAGGAGCCTGATATAGCTGTCTCCTAAGAGGCTCTGCCAGAGCCTGACAAATAATGTGGATGTTGGCAGCCATCTATTGGACTAACCACAGGGTCCCCCATGAAGGAGCTAGAGAAAGGGCCTGTACTGGCTGGTTTTGTGTGTCAACTTGACCCAGGCTGGAGTTATCACAGAGAAAGAAAGGAGCTTCAGTTGGGAAAGTGCCTCTATGAGATCCATCTTTGGGACATTTTCTCAATTAGTGATCAAGGGGGGAGGGGGCTTGTGGGTGGTGCCATCTTTGGGCTGGTAGTGTTGAGTTCTATAAGAAAGCAAGCTGAACAAGCCAGGGGAAGCAAGTCAGTAAGAAACATCCCTCCATGAACTCTGCATCAGCTACTGCTTCCTGACCTGGTTGAGTTCTAGTCCTGACTTCTTTTGGTGATCAACAGCAATGTGGAAATGTAAGCTGAATAAACACTTTCCTCCCCAACTTGCTTCTTGTTAATGAAGTTTGTGCAGGAATAGGAACCATGACTAAGACAGGGCCCAGGGATCTGTAGGGGTTTGCAGTCCCATAGGAGGAACAATAATGAGAGATATTTTTCACTAGCAGAAGAAACTCTTATAATTCCAGAAAAACATTTGTAAACTTTAAATGTGGATATTTTATATTTCTAGGGCTTGCAAAATAAAGTCCCTATATTGAGAGGCTGCATCTCAAGAACAGGTGTCAGAACAGTGCACTGCAAGTTATATTCTTATGTCTTGACTGAGCGATGCCCATAATCTTTCTGTATATTCACACATCTTGCTTCTGTGAATATCCCTGTCCAGATTTACTTTATTATGCTTTCAGTCATATTGGATTGGGGTCAATACTAGCTACTTCTTTTAATCACATTATTGATTTAAAAGTCTCTCTCTCAATAGAGTGTCTTTCAGGTGCTGAGCATTAGGACTGAAGTATGTAAATTGCATGAGAAAGAATTAAGCTCATAATCCAGGAAAACTTTAAAAATACAAAAAAAGATGATGTATTGTATGCAAAAGAGCAAAATAAATACAGGTCATTCATCCCAAATGACAGGTATGAAGTAAACATAAGCATTAACTGAGGTAAAAGGAAGCTATCAACTTAGATACTATATATAATTATAAGATTTTGCAAACTTAAACAAACTTACAAAGTGTATTATTTCTGTTTGGTTTTTTTTTTGTGTGTGTATGTAAATAATGTGTATATATGCTTACATATATTTTATACACATATTTTATATGTATTTTATATAAGGTAAAAATAACTATTTGAACAAAATATAATTAAATCCTGAATTAATAAAAGTAGACAATAAAATATATGATGGTATCAGTATAGAAGTGATCAGAATGATGAATGAAAATATGCTACCTTTTATGATATGTAACCGTAGGCCCCCTAAGTTTATGATTCAGACACTTTAAAACAAATGTTTATATTTATAAAAAGACTTTCATGTGGCGATACATGTTCACAGGATGTTTATTTGTAGTAAAAGCTTTCAACCAACCTAAATACCCAAGAAAGAGTGAATTGATAAATAAAAAGTGTTAAAGGTTAAATAGAATACTTCTCAGCAACAAATAATTAATGACCCAAACCACAATATGGATAAGTCCCAAAGAAATTAAACTTAAAGAAATCATATATCCACATGCCATGTATTCATATAAAATTTTAAATAATTCAATCAATATCTATGCAGTAAACAATAGAACAATGATTGAATAGTGTCATAACTTTCTCAACTTGGCACAAATATAGACATAAATGAATATGAGTATGATAATTCAGGAACTGCCTCCATCAGATTGGCCTGCAGGTCATTTTCTTAATTGCTGAATCATGTAGGAAGATCCAGATCCATTATGGCTTGTGCTATATCTGGGCAGGGGATACTGGGGTATATAAAGAAGGGAGATATTCAAACCAAAGGATAGAAACCAGTAAACAGCATTCTTTCCTAGTTACTACTTCAATATCGCACCTTGAATTCCTGCCTTGGTTTCCCTAAATATTGGACTGGGATCTCTAAGTCAAATAATCTATTTCTTTATCCAAGTTCCTTTGGCCATGGCACTTATCACAGCCACTGAAAGCCAATTAGGATACAAGGGTAAAAGTTTCTGATGGAGAACGACTAGAAGGAGTTAAATAGATAAAAAAAAAACTTTCCTAGGAAAGTGTACATGTCTTATCAATTTTCAAATTATTTAATATAGGCCATACAAATAAACTTTAACATTTAAAAAGTGTCTCTTTTCTCATTTTGTTTCACCTTCATGAAAACATGTGCCACTATGTTTGTAAACACCTCTCACAAAATCTAGACAGCTAAATATTCATAAAATAATCAGCTTCTTTACATTAAAAAATCTTTACAAATTCTTTTTTTTTTATCACAAGCATCTGCCTATAAGAGTTTAGATGGATTATAGAGCTGGGGCAATATGATTATTAGGTCCTGGAAGCAATGTACACAACAATTACACTCCCTGTTAATAGAACATTTGTGTTTGATGTTTAAATAATTTCATTATCAAGATGAATAATAGGATTGACTTTGACAACTTTCTTAATTACTGATTTTGATAGGAAGCCAACACTAATTTGAATTTCATCTTTTAAAATGAATGCACTGTTTGTAATCAGCCAAACAGCCCTCAATTAAATCAGAGTTCTAATATTGCCCAAGTTGTCATTTTAATTACTGCTTGATATATGTAGAAAATGAGTATTTATGTTAATTTTAAAATATGACTTTCAAACAGATTAATTCAGATGTGAATCTGTGGTAGTCTGATGAAAATTTTATATGTTAAAGAGACATAAAAATATTTTCACACTTCAGTTATATTCAAGTTTTGAAATATTCCACTATTCTAATTAATTTGAGTATAAAAATGATTTTAGCTCTTATAAGAAAGTGGCAACTGAACAACTACTGAAACATTCCTAAGTTTGACCTGGGCTGCTGAAGTTGAGAATGATTCGATTTATTTCCTTCCAATGACCAGCTCTCAGATCCTGGGTATCCAAGAGAACCAATACATTATAGCCTGGGTTTCTGAAGGCTCTATCTAAGGCGAGTCACCCTAACAATCTGTGTTCATGTCAAAAGATAGGTGACCAGTGTCTTAGATGTATCATGGCTAAGAACTGAATCCAGCCTTGGCAGGAGTTTGAAATAACTCTTTCTTCCCAGAAGTAGTTTGTAATGTGGATATTGTCTTCTTTATATGGGCAAGGAATGGTCACTTGCAACTTTGGATTTGTCTTATACTCCTTCAAGAACTGAAGGAAGTGTAACAGATTTTAAGGATGCTCACCATGTTAGGTTGCATAGGCTAAGTTGTTCTATTTGTACTCTGGAGTAAAACCAGAACAATCTGCAATATTTGCCATTATAGTAAAAATACTGTCTTCAGTAAGGTATAAAAGTCAATGTACAAGGGTAAGGACAGTGCTTTCTGCCTTTCTGAAACAGCCATTACAGCTTTGCAGTGTTAGCTCAGTTGGAATGGTGGAAAATGAGAATAAACTCAATAATGACATCTCTCCTTATTTTTATATTATAGTCCTGTTGATTACAGCATTGACTAAATGTGATATAGACACAACAAATAGGTTTGTTCCCAGGTCCTGTCAATCAGGGTGCTCATTGTCTAGCTACCTGACGGAGGAGGATGTGTGTGTGTGTGTTTGTGTGTGTGTGTGTGCGTGTGTGTATGTTTGTATGTGTGTGTCTTTGTGTGTGTGTGGTAATTGATTAGTAGTTAAACTGTACAGATATGAAGAATGTGTGTATCTGAGATATTTCTTCATATTTATTTCTCCATATGTCATCTCAAACACATTTTCTAGGATATTAGTGTAGGAAACAATATTTGACAATGTATTGTCTAACTTCTAGTTACATGTGTTTCTGTCTGTCTGTTTGTTTGTTTGTTTTTATATGTTGTTTTTCAGAGTAAAGAAGAGTGGAATTTAATCTTTATTTACAGGACATGGCAGGGTACAAAATTCCACATAGAAATAAACTCAGATGACAACATCATAGAGAATATACAGTTTAAAACTGTTCAAGTATAGCTTCTTTGTGAATTGCTACAATAAGAAACCATATTTAAAAAAAGTTCTTAGTAAAGAAACAGTAAGACAAATTTATGAGAATACAGCAAACAGCTAATAACTTTCTGCTTGGCTGGGCATTAGATGTGAATGGTCTCAGGAGCTCCATCCTGACCCTGGAAGGCAAAACATTCATTCCTATTATAACATTTTGATCTTCCTCTTCCTGCACTGAGAAGTATTTCTCAATTAAGCTTAATGACGCCTTGCATACAGACACATATGCTTTGTTTTTTTGTTTGTTTGGTTTGGTTTTTTAAGAAGTATATTAAAGATACTGTGTCCATCCATGGACAAGTTAGGTTGGTTTGAAAGCATTCCAAGTCATAAAGGCTTTTATCTCTACCCAAGAGTCTGTCATTCTTACTGGTACCTTGAAATATATTCTGTAGCTATTCTTCTGAAAACAGAGTAAAAATCTTTAATATTAACATATCTTGGAAAGCTTTCAATGTTTGATAATGAATGAATTAACATTTGAAGGCTAGGATGGTAGTGTCATCCCTGTGTAAGTAAAGGTAACATAAAGAGACACAGGTATTTCTGTTTAAGTGATCTGTGTCAAGTTGTCCAAGCATATCAGCTTACAGAAGCACAACACTTTAGAAATCTACATAAAATACCATAAATTTGCATTTTCATAACTCCAGGAAATAGCTGTAAATCCCATTGGAGGAAAGATTGTGAGATGGTTTGGATGTTCATTGTTGTGGCTTGGTAGGTTCCCTTTTTCTGAAGATCTGGCAACCTTCTGGTCATTCAAATTAAGGTGCAAAATCAGTTTAGATCTGACTTGACATAAAGCTTGACTTTAAGTTAATGTGTTTGCTAAGTTTATAACCTCTTTCATTGTATACAGACATTCCTTTTTAGCTTCTTTTTTCTCTTTTCAATTTGGAAGTCATATTCAATTAACAATCCTCTTGATAGCTCTAAACTTTTGGACACCTACCTGCACCTCAGATATTTTACTGTTTGAAATCATACACAACTTATAAATGTAAAAATCTATGAAGGCAAGCAATCTGTCTATCAGTAGTAGGAGAACGAGGGAAAGACTCTAGTTCTACCAATGGTGTCCACTCCCATTTTTAGATGTAGAGCAATTTATTATATGATTTTGTACTAAAATAAAGGAAAAGAATGAAATAAAAATAGTCTATGGTGTAGTTTCCAAATTTTGAATTATCAAGAACAAAGTTGAAGCCTTTCTATCTATCCAGTGTCCAGTCTTTGAATTGTCTGGAATTATGCATACTTCATTATTGTTTTTTTAATTAGATGGTTTTTTATTTACATTTCAAATGTTATCCCCTTTCACAGTTTCCCCTCACAAACCCCCTATCTCCTCCCGTTCCCCCTGCATCTATGAGGGTGTTCCCGTAACTACCCACCCAGTCCTGTTTCCCCACCCTTGCACTCCACTACACTGGGGAATCAAGATTTCACAGGACCAAGGGCCTCTACACCTATTGATCCACAACAAGGCTATTCACTGCTGCATATGTGGCTGGAGTCATGGGTCACTCCATGAGTACTCTTTGGTTGGTGGTTTAGCTCCTGGGAGCTAAGGTTGGTTGGGTTGACTGGCTTTGTTCTTCCAATGGGGTTGCAAACCCCTTCAGCTATTTCAGTCCTCTCTCTAACTCCTCCATTGGAGACCTCATCCTAAGTTCAATAGTTGGCTGTGAGCATCTGCCTCTGTATTTGTCAGGCTCTGGCAGAGCCTCTTAGGAGAAAATTATATTATGCTCCTGTCAGCATGCAATTCTTGGAATCCACAATGTTTGGTGACTGTAGATGGGATGGATTCCCAGGTGGGGCATTCTCTGGATAGCCTTTCCTTCAGTCTCTGCTCCATAATTTGTCTCCATATTTGCCCCCTTGATTATTTTGTTCCCCCTTCTAAGAAGGACTGAAGCATCCACACTTTGGTCTTCTTTAGCTTCATTTGGTCTGTGAATTGTATCTTGGGTATTCTGAGCCTTTGGACTAATATTCACTTATCAGTGAGTACATACCATCTGTGTTCTTTTGTGATTGGGTTACCTCACTCAGGAGGATATTTTCTAGTTCCACCTATATTCCTAAGAATTTTATGAACTCATTGTTTTCTGAGTAGTACTCCATTGGGTAAATGTACCACATTTTCTGTATCCATTATTCTGTTGAAGGACATCTGGGTTTTTTCCGACTTCTGGCTATTCTAAATAAGGCTTCTATAAACATAGTGGAGCATGTGTCATTGTTATATGTTGGAGCATCTTTTGGGTGCATACCCAGGATTGGTATAGCTGGGTCCTCAGGTAATACTATGCCCAATTTCTGAGGAACTTCCAGAATGATTTCCAGAATGAGTGTACCAGCTTGTAAATCCACCAACAATGAAGTGTTCCTCTTTTTCCACATCCTTGCTAGCATCTGCTGTCACCTGAGTTTTTAATCTTAGCCATTATGACTACTGTGTGGTGGGATCTCAGGGTTGTTTTGATTTGCATTTCCCTGATAAATTAAGGATGTTGAACATTTCTTTAAGTGTTTCTCAGCCATTTGAGATTCTTCAGTTGAGAATTCTTTGTTTAGCTTTGTACCCCATTTTAATTGGCCTATTTGATTCTCTAGAGTCTAACTTCTTTAGTTCTTTGTATGTATTGAATATTAGCCATATATTGAATGTAGGATTCATAAATATCTTTTCACAATCGGATGGTTGCCATTTTGACCTATTAGTCTTCTTTGTCTTACAGAAGCATTGCAATTTTATGAGGTCCAGTTTCTCAAATGGGATCTCCTTGATTCTTTACTTCATTCCTTGTCTAAAGATGTGCACTTGAAGAAATGTTCAACATCCCTAGTCATCAGGGAAATGCAAATCAAAACAACCCTGAAATTCTACATCATAGTAGACAGAATGGCTAAGATCAAAAACTCAGGTGACAGCAGATGCTGGCAAGGATGTGGAGAAAGAAGAACACTCTCCATTGCTGGTAGAATTGCAAGCTGGTACTCTCACTCTGGAAATCAGTCTTGGAAGGTAAGACATTTAATTATTATATAGAAATAAACAAAGACAATAATATCTCTATTACATAAAATTCTGCCTAAACTGTGTAGGGTCAGTAAGGCTTATAAAACCATTGTCTTTTAGTCTAACCTTTTCAATTTTCAGAATCTCAGCCCAGATGGATCCTAGAAGTGAGGAGAGAAAGGCAGATTAGGTGTCTGGTGATTAGAGAGGAGCTGTACATTTAACTGAGAAGGGAGCTGATATTTACTCACGTATTACTAGAAAATTATCCACCTCAGTATCAGGGAGATAATAATACTTAGTATATTTATCTAATTATATTATCAATAGAAGAACAGCAGCATCTTGGAGAACAGTAGCATCAAATATATTTTTATAAGCTTATAATCAATAGAAGAGATTGGAAATTTGTCATAGATGATGCATACAATAGAAAACTGAAAACTCTTTCAAAAACAATTTATTCATTTACTTTTCTGTTTAAATCAAATGAATATAATCAATTTTTTAAGCATCAAGAATACATCATTGTATTTGGCATGTCTATCGGTGTCATCTTTTATCAGCTCATGTTTAAAAACGCGAAAAAGTGACCTTATGTGTATCATTTCTGGTACACATATATATTATCTATACACATATCTGTATCTATTATAAGGATACACAATCTCATAGCAAAGACCTCTACCTTCTGACTTTTAGATATTATCCACCCCTGTCTTCTCAGTGTTCTCTAAATCTTAGCTTTATAGAGAGTGCTCAGGAATAGATGTATCTATTGGAACTGAGCCCCACAACTATGGATTTTTATTGGTTGTACTTCATTTGCAGTGGACTCCCAGAGCTCTAATGGGAGGAATTTGCTCTATGTAGGCATTAGATAAACTATTTTATGTCTTATGTCAGTGTTATTTTCAGCAATGGGGTCTTGACATCAGTTTGAGAATAAGCAATCTATAGTCTTAGCAACAGCCTGGATTGTTTGGGGAGTTACATGGGACCCCTTTGACCAAAAATTCATTATATGTAGCAGAATCCCAGTATTAGAAGCTTCACTGAATTATAAGAGTTGGCAAGTTGGGGTTTCATCTTCTACTTTATTTGATGAATTTTTGATGGTCTTCATATGTATATATAGTCTGGAAACTTCTACATTAGATTTTCATACTAATATTCAAATGATCCTTAATTTAAACTGTTGCTATTCATAATTCTTCTTTTATATCCCACTCTTCTCCCACCCCAAACTTGATCAAATCTTTCCAAGCCTCCATCCTTCCATTACTTCCTTGTCTGTTTCACTTTCCAGGGAGATCTATCTGCTTTCTCTAGTCCCTTGTTATAATCCTAGCCAATGATTAAGTTGTTAGCTGTAGTTTGCTTACCAGTGACTTAGCAACTGATACCCACACAGAAGTGAAGATATTTAAGCTAAAGAAGCCACAATATGTGTATATCTATGTACAGTATATACATATAGACAATATATACTGTCAACCTAAATTAAAGCCAATACAAAACAACATACAAAAGCACCTTAAATTTGTTAAAGGTAAATATGTATACAATGTGTATATACATATACATGTAGATATACATGTATATGTATATTCTCTCTGGGTCTTAGATGTCTCACTTAGAAGGGATTTCTTTCTTGCTCTCATTGATTTATGTCCATATTTTACGGTTTCAATTTTTACATAATATTTTATTGATTAATTGGGAATTTCACATAGTGAACACCAATCACATTCACTTCACAGTCCTTCAGTGTCTATTGGTCACCCTTGTAACCTCCCCCTCAAAAAGAAGAAAAGAAGCCAAGTTCACTTTGTGCTTCTCATATACTCACTAGAATATGGGAAGACTCCCAGTGGCTGCCTCCTGAAACATTGATTTAAGTATAATGAGCAGCTACTTAATGCTGTGTTCATGTCCTTGTCCTGAGCTCACACTGAGGGATATTGTGTTTTTCATGGCCATTGCAGCAGCAGAAGGCCTTGTTGATGACCATGAGATGTGCTGCCACAAGGGGCCAAGCTGGAGTCTATGGCATGTGCTGGGGTTAGAATGCAGTGAATGTCCATGGTCTGTGCACCTATGTAATGTAAAGGGCAACGAAGCTCCTTTTCCCATGGTACTGATTATTGCAGAGTCACGGAAAACAAAGAGAGGCATAGAGAGATTTTGTAACAAGCCCTACACCTACCTCATAAAGAAAATGTAACAGTACACATGATTGCATTTTTTAATGAATTAAATATTCTCCATTGTGAAAATATAACCATTTTCTTCATCCATGCTTCTGTTGAGAAACATGTAGGTTATTTCCTATTTATAGTAGTTATGAATAGAGTATCAATGAGGATAGTTGAAGAAGAGTCTCCACAGTAGGATAAATATACCTTTGGTTATGTGCCCAGGAATGGTATAGTTGGGTCTTGAGGTATGTCAGTCCTATAATCAAAGTTTAAGCTCAAAAAATGAATGATTTTTATTATATCATTTCTAATTTAGATGGGGCTGATTTAATTCTAATAAATATGTTTGTCAATGAATATACAAGTGTTAAAGTTTAAGAAAAAGATGAATTCTAATATGCCAATGAAATGGACTTATTCTGTGGTAGGCAGAAATCTAACATGTCATTTGCTAATAGTCTACATACCTTAAATAGTGTCTTTAACTAAACAGAATTGATGAGATTTGAAAGCTATAAACTTTATGGTTAACTTAGTAGTCAGCTCAGCTTTACTCTCACTCTGACTGACCTAACTTGTTCCAATTTTAATACAGGAAAAGCATACCTTCCTGTGAAATCAGAAGGAAGAAAACTTCCAATTTGTAAGGAAGGCTCAGTTACCAGGAAGGATGTGTGGCTCCAGGAGTGACATGGCTCTTCATCCTGTAAATACGTGGAATTGAATTCTGACAACAAACAATAATCTAAGAAGCAATGTCCCCAACCCACAAGAAATTTTATAGCCAAGCAAGATTTTAATTTAACCTGATAAAACTCTGGGCAGAGGACTTAGACCATTGCTACTGAGGAGCCTAAATCATAAGAGATGATAAATTTTGTCGTGAGGGGGTGATAACATTGGAGAAATTGTTATAGAGTGTTATAAAATTGATCTGTGCATACATGTATATGTAACAACATTTCATGGAAAAAGAGGACATGAATTTGCAAGAGAACAGAGAGGCCTGTAAGGGAGGATTTAAAGAAAGTAAAGGGGCTGATGTAATTATAATATCTAAAAAGAAAATGAAATAATGGGATTGAGAGTGGAGAAGAGTGAGAATATTAACAAGAGCTGAGTTTGTGGAATTCAGACAAGGTCTTAATATTCTGAAGTATAAGCAGAAAAGCATCTAAGGTCAGGCTCCCGATTAACTGCATAGGAGTGTTTCTTGAAATAACTTTTCTTTACTTTGATTTTTTTCCTTAGTATGCCTTTTCAACTTTCACTTCATTTTTATGAGACTTGGTTAGAGCTGAGAGCAAAGCAAACTTGTTCATCTCTAGTGTAGTTTTTCAAGAGTGAGACCAACGGTTTATTTTGACTTCCTCTATCAGAATTTTTTTTCCTCTCTTTTCTTTCTTAATTATTTAATTATTTATTTATTTTTAATTTACTTACATTTCACGTGTTATCCCCTTATATTCCCCCCCTTTCCAGAAACCCCATAACCCATTCTCCCTCTGCTTCTGTGAGGGTGTTCCTCCACCCACCCACCCACTCCAGCCTGTCTGCCCTCAATTCCCCTACACTGGGGCATCTATCGAACCTTCATAGGACCAAGGAACTCTCCTCCCATTGATGCCTGACAGGGCTGTCCTCTGCTACATATGGAGCCAGAGCCATGTGTTCTGCTTGGTTGTTGGCTTAGTCCCTGGG
The DNA here is from genome assembly GCA_036184795.1 of Tokudaia tokunoshimensis. Classification (NCBI taxonomy): domain Eukaryota; kingdom Metazoa; phylum Chordata; class Mammalia; order Rodentia; family Muridae; genus Tokudaia; species Tokudaia tokunoshimensis. Next base: position 52,170,897 of record BTHU01000013.1, on the reverse strand, counting down.
AGCTCTGGAAGGTCTGGTTGGTTGAATTGTTGTTCAGCCTATTTGGTTGCAAAACCCTTCAGCTCTTTCAGTCCTTTCTCTAACTCCTCCATTGGGGACCCCACACTCAGTGCAATGATTGGCTGCCAGCATCTGACTCTGTATTTGTCAGGCTCTGCCAAGACATTTCAGGGGACAACTCAATTAGGTTCCTTTCAGCAAGCCTTTTTTAGCATTCAAAATGGTGTCGGAGTTTGGTGACTGTATCTGTGATGGATCCCCAGGTGGAACTGTCTCTGGATCTCCTTTCCTTCAGTCTCTGCTCTGCACTTTGCCTTCCTATTTGCTCCTGTGAGTATTTTGTTCCCCTTTCTAAGAAGGACCGAAGCACCCACTTTGATCTTCCTTCTTCTTGAGCTTCATGTGGTCTGTGAATTGTATCTTGGGTATTCAGAGCACAGGGGAAAAGTTCCTGAACAGAATACCAATGGCTTATGCTCTAAGATCAAGCATCAACATATGGGACCTCAGGAAATTACAAAGCTTCTGTAAGGCACAGGACACTATCAGTAGGACAAAACGGCAACCAACAGATAAAGGATCTTTACCAATCCTATATCTGATACAGGGCTAGTATCCAATATATTCAAAGATCTTAAGAAGTTAGATTCCATAGAACCAAATAACCCTATTAAAAAATGGAGAACAGAGCTAAACAAAAATCTCAACTGAGGAAACTAAAAGGGCTGAGAAGCACCTAAAGAAATGTTCAACATTCTTAGTCATCAGGGAAAAGTAAATCAAAACAACCCTCACACCAGTCAGAATGGCTAAGATGAAAAACTCAGGGGACAGCAGATGCTGGTAAGGATGTGGAGAAAGAAGACCACTTCTCCATTGTTGGTATGATTGTAAGCTGGTACAACCACTCTGGAAATCAGTCTGGCGTTTCCTCAGAAAATTGAACATAGTATTACTTGAGCAGCCAACTATACCACTACTGGGCATATACCCAAAAGATTCTCCAACATATAACAAGGATACATGCTCCACTATGTTCATAGCAGCCTTATTTATAATAGCCAGAAACTGGAAAGAATCCAGATGTCCTTCAATAGAGGAATGAATACAGAAAATGTGGTACATTTACACATTTACACATGGAGTACTACTCAACTATTAAAAACAATTAATTCATGAAATTATTAGGCAAATGGATCGACCTACAAAATATCATCCTGAGTGAGGTAACCCAATGACAAAAGAACACACATGGTGTGCACTCACTGATAAATGGATATTTTCCCAAAAGCTCTGTCAGAATTTGTAATAGATATATAAATATTTGTATAACATTTTTATGACTTTCTAATGCTCATTCCTTATTTCCCAAATCTTGATTCTGGGGTTGGATTGAAACTCAGTGCAGACTGGTATAAACAAGGGCTTGGGATTAATTTCTATTACTGAAAAAAAAATCTCAAAATTTATAGTCCATTTCCATAAAGGAATTTTTTTCTCCAGTGATGGTGTCAGCTAATTCATTGCATTGTTTATGAATTCTAGGATCAAATTGCGAAGCTTAGATCTATCACACAGATCTAACAGTTTCCTAAGACCATCTGGAAAGGTATTACTACTGTTTCCTTGCTCCAATGTTGACCTGATGCCATTTGAGGGTTCTGGTTACATATAGTAATGTTCAGTGCTTGTTGGTTATGTGATACTGAAAATTCACACAGCTCTCAGGATGGTAGACTTCATTTTAATGTTTTTAATTCAATTGTACAGGAATCTTTTCAATATGATGATTTTACACATTACCTTGTCTGCAGTGATGATATGAAAGCTACATACACACGTCCAAATTCATAAGTTTGTATACTTGAAATGCTTACAGTCTCTGTATATAAAGTAAACCACAAGAATGTTGTGAAGAATAAAAGGTCTTTGGCAGATTAAAATAGCAAAGCTTAATTTTCCAAATCACTGAGTCATCACAGCTCCATTTGTTTTCAATACCATTCCTTTACAAAATCTCTTTTTATTTCATTATTTTTTGTTTTTATATTTCATTTCTATACTGCTAATGAAGCTATATACTTTGTCCAAATACTTCCTTAGCTGTATATACCTATTTGATAAGTATAGTTACTGTCACTAAAAGTACTACCATAAGCATTCCTCTTACAATTTTGTGCTTCTGTGCATGCAGGTCTTGAATGCTCAATCCTCTTATATAAGTTTTTCATAGCATCTACATATACAATAAGACTTTGTGAATCCTGCAGCCATGACATTGGGGATGTCACTGCTTTTTCCACTAGAATTAATGCACTCCTTTGACTTCTAAGATTTAATATGTGACTTTGTACTTAATGATAATTTTTCTGTTACATGTGTCTTTCTAAAAAGACACAAACATAGGACAGAGTTATTCTCCAAAATTTGTAACTTAAATCATGCTAGAGTCTGTGACTTGTTCTATATATAATCACCTGTGAAGTTACAGTTGGATTGTAACTCAATTGCAGTAAAGATATAAGTATTCCATAGTATGTCATTAATTTTGTCTATCATCTGATTCAATTGTTTATATTTTATTAGCTTAGGTCACTCTTTGCATTATTGTAGTATATGTCTTTATATTCATGATAACTTGAATGTCTCTTTTTATATTACATTTATATATATCCTATTTATCAAAACAAATCAAACCCATATGAGAATCTATGTAAATGTAAATCTACATATATTGGATATAGTAGCTGTGAAATATTCATTTGGCCTCTCTGCTTAAACAAACTATATAATCTGTTAATATATAAGAATACCCACTACTGATAAGATTATAAGTTGATAATATATGATGTATCTCCCATTTTCAAAATTTTCTTATGTTTGGTTTCTATGGCTGGGTATATGATGATTTTTTCAGTAAATTATAAATACAAATATCAGATTATGCTTATAAAGACACTTTGTATTACATTTTTGTTTTATTTATAATGTTTCAGGGTTGTTATAAAGTTGTTCCTGAATTCTTATAGGACTACAGTACTGCTCTCTAACAAATATAGAATTTATTTCTTATGATTTTTGGGAACAGTATTTCATCTCTTGCACAGCTTTCTAGAAAACTGAGTGGAGTGCTCTTTGCAAAAGAGAGATGTACTAGGAAACTGGATGTCCCAGTGATGACTGAGAGTACTTTCTTCCTGATGTAATTCACATTATAATTAGCTTGGAAGTAGTTTAACATTGTATTAATTTTAGTTTTCTTGAAAAAAATCATTTCCTCTTTGTTTCTAATTTCCATAATGAGCAAATTGTGGGGTATTGACCTATTTATAAAAATAGGGAATTTTTTCATTTAAAATAGGTCAATTAGTTCATATTCCCAATATGTTTTAAACCAAGAACAAGAAGTCACATATACATAGATATTACAGTATGATCTTCTCAATTCTACTAAACACGTTCCCTCCTGATGGTGAAAATACTAACTTTTAATAGTAGAGAAAAAAAGCAAAGACAATAAAGATAATTTATATGAAAGCTGCAAAGACTTATATGATCAATTTTACAGAACACTATTTACTCTATACATATTTACCAATTATTCTTTTCCTTAATAAATATTTAGGAACACATATATAACATGCATATATATGACACATACAAGAATATGTATATACACATATATATATATATATATATACACATGTATGTGGATATACATGTAACATCATATATATCACATATTGTATATAAATGTTATATATCATATAATAGACTATATGTTTCACACACACACACACATATATATATGTATATATATATACATATATATGGTACTTCAAATACATATAATTATATAGTTGCTGGTCATTTGAAACAAATAATGCTCTTGATTAGCAAAAAATCCAAATTAAGTTACTGTTTAGATATTTTAAAGAATTCTATTACAATAGTACAGTGACCAGCACCAATTATGATCAGTATTTCTCACAAATTAACAATGCTATATCCTTTGAAATATCATAGGTTGCTCTTTTCTATTTACACTCTTCACAGATAGTTCCTAGCTTATTTGTATTATACATCATCTATCCATATTTGGTCTCAACAGTCAGCCATTCTTTTCATCAATATTTCTCACTTACCATAATGTAGACATATATATGTAATTCTAAAACTTAAAAGACTCCATGAATACTCTATGAGTAGAACTGTAACTTTTTTTTTCTTTAATCTATTTTTACAATACAATCTTTATAAAAAACTTCTGGCCTGTCTGCTGACTGTTGAACATCCCATAACTCCTTACCCCCATCTCCAAGAGGATGTCCCCAGCCCCATCTTACTGACCAGCCCTCCCTACTGCCTGGGACCTCAAGTCTCTTGAAGATTAGGTGCATCTTCTCTCACTGAGTCAAGACCTGGCATCCTGTGCTGTATAGGAGTTGGGGGAATCACATTAGCTGGTATATGCTGTCTGGTTGGTGGATCAGTTTCTGAGCAATCTTGAGGGTCCAGGTTAGTTAAGACTGCTTGCTTTCCTATTCAGTTTCTTCCACAATTTTCCATTCAGCCACAGGGGTCACCAGCTCCATTGGTTGGGTGTAAATATCTCCATCTGACTCAGTCACTTATTAGGCCTTTTGGAAGGCAGACATGCTAGTCTCCTGTTTGCAGCACACAATAGTATCAGTAATAGCTTCAAGCCTTGGGGTATCCCCTTGAGCTGCATCCCAATTTGGGCCTTTCCCTGGACCTCCTTTCCCTTGGGCTCTTATCCATTTTTAACATTGCAGTTCTTTCAGACAGAAAGAACTGAAACATTTTGTTGTGCATAAATTATTTCTCAAAAAAATTAATGGTTATGAGTTAGAATTATAGGAGTAAATTATAAATAAGAGTGCTTCTACTTGCCTACACTATTATAGTTTCACTTCTTTTTTATCCTGCTAACTCCTAGTGTGTCTTGCAAAACACTGGTTATGTTTTTACTTTTTGTCTTTATGAGTCCTGTGCCCTTAATTCAATCTTAGCTGTACATTTAAATCAAATGTGAACTATATACTGTTGCTTTTTTATAGCAAAATCATTTTTCAATGAATGTAACAATATCCTAAGAAAAAATTACAAGAGAAGAGATGAAATTAATAAAGCAAATAATTTGTAGAAATATTATGACAATATAATTGACAATAATGATTTTTAAATTCAGACTTTGAAAAATTACAAGTCAAAAAACCTACATGGCAAAAAATACCAAGAGCTCACATAAGATTTAAACAGGCTCTCCATATATTTAAAAAGTCTATTTAAAAAATAACCAATACACTGAATTCTCCTTGATATTTCCTTGATAATAGGACATTTCCTAATCAGAGGAGTTGTGTATATTTGTAATCTCAGTTCTTGAGAAGCAGAGTAAGAGTCCTTATTAAAGATTTTTTCTATATTTTTTTTATTTACATTCCGAATGATTCCCCTTTTCCCGGTTCCTCCCTTCCCTAAAGTCCCATAAGCCCTCTTCCCTCCCCCTGTTCCCCATTCAACCCCCTCTTGCTTCTCTGTCCTGGTATTCCCCTACATCCAGTCTTTCCAGGACCAGGGGTCTCTCCCTCCATTTCTTGGAAATCTATTGATATATGAATTGTGTCTTGGGTATTCCAAGATTCTGGGTTAATATCCCCTTATCAGTGAGTGCATGCCACGTGTGTCCTTTTGTGATTGGGTTACCTCACTAAGGAGATATTTTCAAGTTCTGACCATTTGCCTAGGAATTTCGTGAATCCATTGTTTTTAATTGCAGAGTAGTATTCCATTGTGTAAATATACCACATCTTCTGAATCCATTCCTCCGTTGAGAGACATCTGGGTTCTTTCCAGCTTTATCCTCAGGTATAAAGTAAGTTCAAGACCAGTGTGAAGTAATGTGACCCTGTCCCAAAAGTAAAACACATGACTTTGGATAAAATAAATAAGTAAAGTAAAAGCCAGAGACCACTAAGGACCATCAGAAAAATTCTGCCTGTTTCTGTGCTCCATCAAGCTCCAAGCTCTTGAGATAGATCTAGAGTCTCATATCAAGAAGTGACTTATATCCATTAACCTCCTTTAGTTGTTAATTGCTCTGGCCAGGACTTTGAGAACTATATTGAGTAGGTTGGGAGAGACTGAGCAGCCTTTTCTAGTCCCTGACTTTGGTGATATTGATTCAAGTTTCTCTCCGTTAACTTTGATGTTTTCTACTGATTTGTTGTATATTGCTTTTACTATGTACAGGTATGGGCTTTGAATTCCTGATCTTTCCAAAACTTTTACAGTGAAGCAGTGTTGAATTTTGAAAATGCCTTCTCTGTATATAGTAAGATCATTATTTGTTTTTTTTCCCTTTGGGTTTGTTTATATAGTGGATTATGTTGATGAATTTCCATATATTGAACCATCTCTGCATCCCTGGGATGAATCCTAGTTGATCATGATGGACGATTGTTTTGATCCTTTTAGATTCAGTTTGCAAGAATTTTATTGAGCATTTTTGCATTGATATTCATAAGGGAAATTGGTCTGAACTTCTATTTCTTTGTTGAGCCTTTATGTGGTTTGGGTATAAGCATGATTGTGACTTTAAAGATTGGGTAGTGTTCCTTCTACTTAAATTGTGGAACACTTTGAAGAATGTTGGTTATCATCTTGAGTGAGGCAACCCAATCACAGAAGAATACCCATAGTAGGCATTCACTTATAAGTGAATATTAGCCCCAAAACTCAGAATACCCAAGATACAATTCACAAACCACATGAAGATCAAGAAAAAGAAACAAAATATTCACAGGAGGAAATACAGAGACAAAGTTTGGAACAGAGACTGAAAGAAAGGTCATTCAGAGACTGCCCCAACTGGGAATCCATTCCATATACAGTCACCAAACCCTGACACTATTGTGGATACCAAGAAGTGCTTGATGTCAGGAGCCAGATAGAGCTGTCTCCTGAGGGGCTCTGCCAGAGCCTGACAAATACAGAGGCTGATACTCACAGCCAACCATTGGACTAAGCATTGGGACCCCAATGTAAGAGTTAGAGAAAGACCTGAAGGAACTGAAGGGATTTGCAATCTCATAGGAAGAACTACAATATCAACGAACCAGAACCCCCAGAGCTCCCAGGGACTAAACCACCAACCAATGAGTACACATGGAGGGACCGATGGATTCAGCTGCATATGTAACAGAGGATGGCCTTGTCAGACATCAATGAGAGGAGAGGTCCTTGACCCTGTGAAGGCTCAGTGCCACAGTATAGGTGGGAGTGGGTGAGTGGTGGAGACAGCTATGTTTCTGAGATACCATGGGTCTGGAATAACTGGGCTGACATTTGGAATTAGAAGATCCAATTCCTTCATGCATCCATTTCCTCCTCCTCCTCCTCCTCCTCATCATCATCATCATCATGATCATCATCATCATCTTCCTTGTCCTCCTTGTCCTCCTTGTCTTCGTTCTCTTCCTCTTCCTCATCCTCTTCCTTCTCTTCTTTCTTCTTCTTCTTCTTCTTCTTCTTCTTCTTCTTCTTCTTCTTCTTCTTCTTCTTCTTCTTCTTCTTCTTCTTCTTCTTCTTCTTCTTCTCCTTCTTCTACTTCACCCCCACCTCCTCCCTTCTTTCTTCTATCTTCTTCCTTCCTCAAACTTCTTCTCCCTTCTTTCTTTTTCTTTTTCACTATCCACCTCCATGGTTTCTTTTTTGTTTGTTTTTCTTTTTTTATTTTCTAAGTTTTTTATTTACATTACAAATCATTTCCCCTTTCCCGTTTCCTCCCTCCCCGAAAGTCCCATAAGCCCCCTTCCCTCCTTCTTTTCCCCATTCAACCCCCTCTCACTTCTCTGTCCTGGCATTCAACTACATCCAGTCTTTCCAGGACCAGAGGTCTCTCCTTCCATCTTCTTGGAAATCTATTGATATGCGAATTGTGTCTAGGGTATTCCAAGATTCTGGGCTAATATCCCCTTATCAGTGACTGCATATCATGTGTGTTCTTTTGTGATTGGGTTACCTCACTAAGGATGATGTTTTCAAGTTATTATCATTTGCCTAGGAATTTTGGGAATTCACTGTTTTTAATTGCAGAGTATTATTACATTGCGTAAATATACCACATCTTCTGAATCCATTCCTCCGTTGAGGGACATGTGGGCTATTTCCAGCTTCTGACTATTATAAATAAGGCTGCTATGAACATAGTGGAGGTTGTGTCCTTATTGCATGCAGGTAAAGGCTCTGGGTATATGCCCAGGAGTGGTATAGCTAGATCCTCCGGGAGTGTCATGCCCAGTTTTCTGAGGAACCACCAGACTGCTTTCCAGAGTACCAACTTGCAATCCCACCAGCAGTGGAGGAGTGTTCCTCTTTCTCCACATCCTCGCCAACAACTGCTGTCTCCTGTGTTTTTGATCTTAGCCATCCTGACTGGTGTAAGATGGAATCTCAGGGTTGTTTTGATTTGCATTTCCCTAATGACTAAGGATGATGAACATCTCTTTAGGTGCTTCTCAGCCATTAGATATTCTTCAGGTGAGAACTCTTTGTTTAGCTCTGTACCCCATTTTTAATAGGGTTACCTGGCTCTCTGGAGTTTAACTTCTTGAGTTCTTTGTATATATTGGATATTAGCCCTCTGTCGGATGTAGCATTGGTAAAGATCATTTCCCAGGTAGTTGATTGCCGCTTTGTCTTTTTGACAGGGTCTTTTGCCTTGCAGAAACTTTGAAATTTAATGAGGTCCCATTTGTCAATTCTTGATCTTAGAGCATAAGCTATTGGAGTTCTATTCAGGAAATTCTTCCCTGTGCCCATATGTTCAAGGTTCTTCCCTAGTTACCTTTCTATTAGTTTCAGTGTGTCTGGTTTTATGTGGAGGTCCTTGATCCACTTGGAATTGAGCTTAGTGCAAGGAGATATATATGGCTCAATTTGCATTCTTCTGCATGTTGACCTCCAGGTGAACCAGCACCGTTTGTTGAAAAGGCTATCTTTTTTCCACTGGATGGTTTTAGCTCCTTTGTCAAAAATCAAGTGACCATAGGAGTGTGGATTCATTTCTGGATCTTCAATTCTGTTCCATTGATCTACATACCTTTCACTGTACCAATACCGTACAGTTTTTAACACTATTGCTCTGTAGTACAGCTTGAGGTCCGGGATATTTATTCCCCGAGAAGTTCTTTTATTCTTGAGAATAGTTTTAGCTATCCTGGGTTTTCTGATGTTCCAGATGAATTTTTGAATTGCTTTTTCTAACACTATGAAGAATTGAGTTGGGATTTTGATGGGGATTGCATTGAATCTGTAGATTGCTTTTGGCAAGATGGTCATTTTTATTATATTAATCCTGCCAATCCATGAGCATGGCAGATTTTTTTCATCTTCTGAGGTCTTCTTCATTTCTTTCTTCAGCGACTTGAAGTTCTTGTCATACAGATCTTTCACTTGTTTGGTTAGAGTCACACCAAGATATTTTATATTGTTTGTGGCTATTGTGAAGGGTATCATTTCTCTTACTTCTTTCTCAGCCTGCTTATCCTTTGAGTATAGGAAGGCTACTGACTTGCTTGAGTTAATTTTATATCCGGCCACTTTGCTGAAGTTGTTTATCAGCTGTAGGAGTTCTCTGGTGGAATTCTTTGGGTCACTTAAGTATACTATCATATCGTCTGCAAATAGTGATTGTTTGACTTCTTCCTTTCCAATTTGTATCCCTTTGACCTCTTTTTGTTGTCTAATTGCTCTAGCTAGAACTTCGAGTACTATATTGTAAAGATATGGAGAGAGAGGGCAGCCTTGTCTAGTCCCTGATTTTAGTGGGATTGCTTCAAGTTTTTCTCCGTTTAGATTGATGTTGGCTACCGGTTTGTTGTAAATTGCTTTTACTATGCTTAGATATGCACCTCGAATTCCTGATATTTCCAAGACCTTTAACAGGAAAGGATGCTGAATTTTGTCAAATGCTTTTTCAGCATCTAATCAAATGACCATGTGGTTTTTTTCTTTGAGATTGTTTATGTAGTGGATTATATTGATGGACTTCCTTATATTGAACCTTCCCTGCATCCCTGGGATCAAACCTACTTGATTGCGGTGAATGATCATTTTGATGTGTTCTTGGATTCGGTTGGCAAGAATTTTATTGAGTCTTTTTGCATCGATATTCATGAGAGAGATTGGCCTGAGATTCTCTTTCTTTGTCGGATCTTTGTGTGATTTTGGCACAGTGAATCTAATTGAAGCTTTGGACCAAATGGAACTAACAGATATATATAGAACATTTCATTCTAGAGCAAAAGAATACACCTTCTTCTTAGCACCTCATGGTACCTTCTCCAAAATCGACCATATAATTAGTCACAAATCAGACCTCAACAGATATAAGAAGATCGAACTAATCCCATGCCTCCTATCAGATCACTATGGAATAAGGGTGGTCTTCAATGGCAACAAAAACAACAGAAAACCCACATACACAAGGAGGCTGAATAATGCTCTACTCAACGATAACTTGGTCAAGGATGAAATAAAGAAAGAAATCAAAGACTTTTTAAAATTTAATGAAAATTAAGGCACAACATACCCTAATTGATGGGACACAATGAAAGCGGTGCTAAGAGGAAAATTCATAGCCCTGAGTGCTGCCAAAAACAAATGGGAGACAGCATACACTAGCAGCTTAATGGCACACATTAAAAAATCCCTGGAACAGAAAGAAGCAAATACACCCAAGAGGAGTAGAAGGCAGGAAATCATCAAACTCAGGGCTGAAATCAATCAAGTAGAAACAAATAAAACCATACAAAGAATCAACAAAACTAGGAGTTGGTTCTTTGAGAAAATCAACAAGATAGATAAGCCCTTAGCCAGACTAGTCAGAGGGCACAGAGCCAGTATCCAAATTAACAAAATCAGAAACAATAAGGAAGAGATAACAACAGAAACTGAGGAAATTCAAAAAATTATCAGATCCTACTACAAAAGCCTGTATTCAACACAACAGAAAATCTCGACCAAATGGACAATTTCCTAGACAGATACCAAATACCAAAATTAAGTCAGGATCAAATAGACTATCTAAACCATCCTATAACCCCTGAAGAAATAGAAGTCATCATTGGAAGTCTTCCAACCAAAAAAAGCACAGTCCAGATGGTTTTAGTGCAGAATTCTATCAGACCTTCAAAGAAGACCTAACACCAATACTCTTCAAACTATTCCACAAAATAGAAACAGAAGGAACACTACCCAACTCATTCTATGAAGCCATAATTAAGCTAATACCAAAATCATACCTCTTGGTTTCAATCTATTTCCAAAATAGCTAAAGAGGTTCAACTAAGTTGTTGAAAAGAATTGTCTAGATAAAACTGTGGAGGTTCAGCAGGCATTATGACTGGACTTTACTCTTCAGTTTTACTCTTATGTGTTGGATTACTTTCCAGAAAAATATCTGTTAGAATCTTCAGGCTAACATACTAGACCACAGATGGCTGATGTAAAGATGCCAATATGTACTTATTTTTAGATCTGTCCTTTATCCATCCTAGAGGTGAGAGGAAATGGTTAATTCTTACTGACAAATTGTGCTTAGAATGGCTCAGGAACCAAATGTTTGACATTGAAGTGAGGGAATTCCTAAGGAGGATTACCAAGGAAAGAATGACCCACTAAATGTGGGTGACACCAATCTGTGAGTGAAGGTCAGGTGAGCAACAGCCATTAATTTCTGTCTCTCTGATCTCTGGGTACTAATGGGTAGATAGTCAATGGCCTAAGAAGCAATACAACATATAAAAGAATAATAGTTTATTACAAATTTAACAGCTCAATGCCTGCAGCACGGAAAATCAATAAAGCATATTATGGCACCGCCACTTTCCAGTAATAGTGGTACTTGTCAAATTAGAAACTTGACTTCCTTTAGGAAGTTAATATCTGACCTAAATATATCTTAACAATGGTTTCTGGCCTTGTTATGTTTGTTTCAATTCTGTATAGGTCTAGAACTACCATATATAGGGCAAGATCTATCACAAGCCTCAGCAGTAAGATCGGATTATATCATTGAATTCAATGCTGCTGCAAAATACCTATTAAAATGTGTGAGACTTTAAGACTGTCCTTAACCAAAGTGAAAATTAATGAATATCATAACATTTTAATATATATTGCCTATTTTCAGAGTCCCTACTGGAAATTAATATATAACAATTAATGTGTATGAATGATGTATCTAAGTTACAACAAAGGTATATGCCTACATGTTAGAACCAAAACTTTGCAAAAATTCTATACATTTTTCATTCCAACAAGCAGTCTTTGAATTCTCACAGTTCTACATCCTTACTGACATTGATCGTAATGTCTACTATGTATTGATACGAGTGGTGGTTTGAACAGCAATGGCACCCATATGCTCATGTGTTGGAATGCTTAGCTCATAGCCTCTTAGAGAGTAGCACTATTAGGAGGTGTGGCCTGTTGGAGTAGGCAGAGCCTTAATAAAGGAAATATGTTACTGTGGGGGCAGAATTTGAGGTTTTATATGCTTGAACTATTCCTAGTTTTTCAGAGCCTTTCCATCATGATGTAGAACTCTCAGCTCCTCCAGTACCATGCCTGACTGAATACTGCCTTGCTTACTGCCATGAAAATAATAAAATAAACCTCTGAAACTGGAAGGCATACCAATTAAATAAGTTCCTTTATAAGAGTTACTGTGGTCATGGCATCTCTTCACAGCAATAAAACAGTAGCTAAGACAACATGCATACAATATGTTTTCATTTGCATATTATTAATAAGATTTGTCAACTCTATATTGTCTCTTGTGAAATTACTTATGCATTTTTAATATTCAGAGCTGGGAACTTTGTTTTTTTACTACATTTTAGTTGTGCTTAATATGATCTAAATATATCTTTTATGGGATTTTTCATTTTAAATACTTTAAATTTTAAACGTATATTTTTATCATTTTATTAGTTATTTGAGAGTTTCATACAATGTGTTTTGATCACATTTATACCCTTTCAACTTTTCTCAAAACAACTGCCTTTCAATATTCTCAATTTGGTGTGCACTTTTATTTTTGATTCTTGAAGAACAATGGACTATCCAAATATTCTTGGGTGTGTGGCCTTCTACAAGATGGTTCATACAAGAGGAATTAAAATCTTAAAGAAACTCCTTCTGCCTCCCGTTCTCAGCAGCTAAGAATTGCCAATAGCTCTGTAACTGAGGGTGGAATTATAGGTACAACTCTGCTTCTTGTGCTGAGATTTGGTCTGGCTTGGGAAAAAGTTTTGCAGCTTCCCCCCCCTGCAAACATGTATGGAAGATAATCTTTACATATGGTCATCTACAGTAGGAAGCATGGAGCAATTTGTGGCTATAGATATGTTCAAAGGAAACTTGAAATATAAAAAACACATTATTACTTATTCAAATGAAGGAAAGCAAACCTATTTCTGCACACACAAACAACTTGTTTTTCTTTACATTTTTTTATTGGATATTCTATTTATTTACATTTCAAATGTTATCCATATTCCTGGTTTCCATTCCAGAAACCCCCATCTCATTCTCCCTCCCCCTGTTTCTATGAGGCTGCTCACCCACACACCCACTCTCAACTTCCTGCCCTGGCATTCCCTTACACTGGAGCATCAAGCCTTCACAGGACCAATGGCCTCTCCTCTCATTGATGCCTGACAAGGCCATCCTCTGCTACATATGCAACTGCATCCACGGGTCCCTCCGTGTTTACTCTGGGGTGGGGGGTCCAGTTGGTTGATATTGTTGTTCTTCCTATGAGTTGCGTATCCCATCAGCTCCTTCAGTCCTTTCTCTAACTCCTCAATTGGAGATACTGTACTCAGTCCAATGGTTGGCTGCCAGCATCTGCATCTGTATTTGTCAGGCTCTGGCAGAGCCTCTCATGAGACAGCTATAACAGGATCCTGTCAGAAAGCACTTCTTGGCATCCAAAATAGAGTCTGGGTTTGGTGTCTGTAGATGGGATGGATCCCAAGATGCGGCAGTCTCTGGAGTCTTTCCTTCAGTCTCTGCTCCACACTTTGCCTCCTTATTTCCTCCCTTGAGTATTTTGTCCCTCCTTCTAAGAAGGACTGAAACATCCACACTTTGGTCTTCCTTCTTCTTGAACTTCATGTGGTATGTGAATTGTATCTTGGGTATTTCCAGATTTTGGGCTAATATCCACTTATCAGTGAGGACATACCATGTGTCTTCCTTTGGGACTAGGTTACCTCACTCAGAATATTTTCTAATTCCATCCATTTGCCTAAGAATTTCATAAAGTCATTGTAATAGCTGAGTAATACTCCATTGTGTAAATGTACCACATTTTCTGTATCCATACCTCTGCTGAAGGACATCTAGGTTCTTTCCAGCTCCTGGCTATTATAAGTAAGGCTGCTGTGAACATAGTGGAGCATGCGTCCTTCTTATATGATGAAGCATCTTTTAAGTATACGCCCAGGAGTGGTATAGCTGGGTCCCCAGGTAGTACTATGTACAATTTTTCTGAGGAATCACAAGACTGATTTCCGCAGTGGTTGTACGACTTTCAATCTCACCAACAATGGAGGAGTGTTCCTCTTTTAGATTGGGAAAAAATATTTACCAACCCTGCATCTGATAGAAGGCTAATATCCAACATATACAAAGAACTCAAGAAGTTAGACTCCAAAGAACAAATAACCCTATTAAAAATGGCAGAGCTAAACAAACACTTCTCAACTGATGAATACTGAATGGCTGAGAAGCATCTAAATAAATGTTCAACATCCTTAGTCATCAGGGAAATGTAAATCAAAACAACCCTGAAATTCATCTCACACCAGTCAGCATGTCTAAGATCAAAAACCCCAGTGACAGTAGATGCTGGAAAACTTGTTTTCCTTAATCAATACATAGAACTTATCTTTATGGAATGTGTCACATGTACTTTCCAAAGAGGTTAAGTGTAGCCACCTCTGATTTCAATTCAGTCTACTTTGTTTCTTAAAGCGATTTAAGCACAGTTTATGGTATGAGGATTGATTTAATCAAAGTATAGTTATTTTAGTTACTGTTCTTTTGCTGTGAAAAGATGACCATGGCCAAGTGATTTCTTACAAGAGAAAGCATTTAATTGATGCTTGCTTAAAGTTTCAGCATTTCATCCATTATCATCATGGTGGAAAGCATGGAGGCATGCAGATTGGCATGTTGCTAGATAAGTAGCTACAGCTCTCCATCACATTCTGCAGGCAGCAGAGAAAAGATGCCAATAGCCCAGGCTTGTGCTTTTGAAACATCAAAGACCTTCCCAAGTGACACACTTCCTCCAACAAAAGCCATATCTCCAAATGCTCCTCAATTAGTGCCACTCCCTGATGCCAAGGCCTTCAAATATTTGAGGTTCTGAAGGCCATTGTTATTGAACCATAATAATTGATAGTTTTCACAAAACCATACTGTGTTTACAAATGCCTAAAATAATACAACTCAGAATGTCAAACTGATCAGTGTACTGAGTCCCCTGTGTAAAACCACATTCACGCTTCCTGTGCTGTCTGCTGACCATGAGGCTTGAATAAGCTTCCTCAGTTGGCTACCTTTGGTGCATTTGTTGGACATGTACTAATAGCTGATGTGAGGTCATGTGAATGACAGTTCTTCCTAGCCTAGAAAAAAGTATTTCACTGCAAATATTTAATACAATCTTTCTCATTTTTCTGAGATTTTCCCCAATCCTTACATGGAGGAAATAAAACATATATGTCAAACTGAAAGTTAAGCACTACATACTCTCTTAATTTGTTAACATAAACTAGTTATGAGTCCTATATCGATCACCATCTAAGACAAAAAAGAAGCTTCTTACATGACAGTTAGGAGATGTCTTAATCTATGTGAATAAATATAAGAATTTTAGGAGCAGTTTTAGTCCACTCAACAGAATAACAATATATTTGTATTAGCTCCTCTCCTGTGATTAGACAGTCATGAATCTGTCTCCATCTCTGTCTTTCTGTCTCTCTCTGTCTCTGTCTCTCTCTGTCTCTGTCTCTCTGTCTCTCTCTCTCTCTCTCTCTCTCTCTCTCTCTCTCTCTCTCTCTCTCTCTCTTTCTCTCTCTCGGTGGAATGAAAAGTGCTTGCTGACAGGAGCCTGCTATACCTATCTCCTGAGATGCTCTCCCAGATTCTGACAAATACAGAGGTGGATGCTCACAGCTAGCCATTAGACTGAACATGAGATCCTCAATGGAGCAGTTAGAGAAAGGACCGAAAGAGCTGAAGGGGTTTGCAACCCCATAAGAAGAACAACAATATCAACAAACCAGACCCCTGCCAGAGTTCCAAGGGACTAAACCACTAACCAAAGAGTACACACGGAGGGACTCATGGCTTCATCCGCACATGTAACAGCAGATGGCCTTGTTGTGCATCAATGGGAGAAGAGGTCCTTGGGCTTGATGTCCCAGTGTTTGGAATGCAAGGGCGGGAAGGCCGGAGTGGGTGAGTGGGTGAGTGGATGGGTTTGTGGGTGCGTGAACATCCTCATAGAAGCAGGGCGAGGGGGAGGAGATAGGAGGTTTCTGGGTGGGGGACCGGGAAAGGGGATAACATTTGAAATGTAAACAAAGAAAATTTCCGAAGAGAAAATAGAAAAGAAAAAGTATAGAAAATTAATTAATTAAACAATTTAACAATTAAGCAATGTTTAATTAAAAATCTTAAGCCATAGGAACAGGATACTGATATTATCCAAGTTGCAATCTGTTGGAAGCGAGTCTTTTCGTTCATTATTTGCATTTTCTTATAATGTATTTATTCTGAGATTCTTCTAAACTTTGGGGGAATTTAATTTTAATATTTTGACTTAATTTTAGATTCAAATTATATGTTGTGGTGTAAAGTTTTGTCTTCATAGTTTTATAATGAAAAGCAGTCAGGTACCTCAAGTTTCTGGCATTGATGTACCTTTCCCTTCTAATGTCCTGGTTCTTTTCTACCAGGTTCTGCTTAATTCCTCTTCTTCCTCTTCATACACAGTGCTCTTCATTCATACAGTACTCACTGATAATAGGTATCTAGAAAATGTCTACTTCATCATCATGGCTTCATTGAGCATTATCAATTTCCCAATAGATTTTTTATATGTCACACTATCAAATGCTTCTACCTAAACTTAAGATATTTCTCATTCAACACTACCAATTTGTTCCAGAAGGAGTGGTAGTATGATTTCTGTACCTATGAGACAAGTGTGGTTTGAAGCTCATTTTATATAATTTGCATTTCTAAAATGAATATGAATTTGGGTAGCTTTCTGTTCAACATACATGTCTTGAACTTTCCCATGGAATCTGTTATTCATTGCAGTTATTTTTTGACAAAAATGTGTTAAAGGTTAGCTTTGGCTCTTAAAGAAATTTTATAGATTTGTTATTGGATATCAGATCTTGAGCTTACATTGGTGGAAGCTGGCAAAAAAAAAAGAGCAGAAAATATATATTCTTTAAAAGAAATTGTGCATTTAATGAGCATAGCAAAGTAAATGCTTAAATGCAATACCTGAGACCATTACAGATAGAAATAAACATTATTTTGAAGGAGAAAAGTATATTAATGTGGCCAGATAACAGTAAGTTTCTCCTTAATGCTAGGTATATAAGGCCTTTCTGTGAAATTTTTATGAAAAGTATTAAAAATAAATAATAAAAAGACACAGGGGAGGAGAGCTTCATGCTCAGAGAGAAACAAAGTCAGAGTTCTCTGGCCAGAGCTAACTTGGATGCTCAGTGGTAGATGGAAGCAAATCTTCCATATCATTATGCTTAGAGTAAATTAATAACAACAGATGATGTTACCTATGTATAGTATTTTACAGGTCTTCATAAGGAAGTTGGATTTATCTCAGTGTAAGACAGAGCCATGAGAATTACAAGCAATAAGTGGCAGGGTTTCATTTCAACTTATGTAGATTTCTCAGGCTACTTTTGGGTTAATAATCGATCTAAAAGGAAGACTAGAAGCCAAAATCTCTGGGGTAGATGCAACACTAGCTTGCTTTAGAGATATAAAAAATGTCTGGACAATAGTAGCGGTATATTGGATAAAAAAGTGTTGCTGAGAAATGATGCAGGCTAGCATTCAGTTGTGGCGGTACATATCTAGAAAGATAGTAATGCCTTGAAGTGAGATGTAAAGCCTAGAATGAGAGGCATCATAAGCAGTGTTTATTGTGGAAAGCATCAGGACCTCTTTGTTTGTAGTAAACACACTCAGAATTATCTCGTAAAGAAACATTAAGGTGGAAAAGTAGGACAGTGCATATATGTTCCTGTGAGCCTTTAAGTACTTTGTTATCATCTGTTGATACAGCTTGAAATTTATGATAATTGCTTTCACATAGTTATAAATAGTGTTTCCTGTAAATTTGCAGTAAAGAAAAGTTTATGAATATTTTATGAGTTCATTTTTATTATTAATGAAATACCCATTTATATCCATCCTTTAATGAATTGCTGTGTGTAATAAATTATATTTAATATTTATATTTGATGAACTTGTGACACACCTCTTGCAGCATTAAGTCGAAGCTTCAATTTTTATTTTATTTTTAAGTAATTGGGTGATTGTGTCTTAAATGTACTTATCACTTGAGAAGAGTTTTTCTATTTTTTAATGTAGTTGCCATAGTAACCATATCTGTTCTTGATATTTTGCTTCAAGAAAGGAGCTGTATACATTAGATATGAGGGAAAGATAAAGTTGTGGAATATCTCCATGACATTATATTCTTCAGTATTAGATATAATGATAATTTAAACATACAAATATATCATGTTGAATTTGCTAAATTTCTTGCATGGCACTGTGGTGTACTTTATGTATCATTGCTGAACAGTGCTGTGATATAAATATTAAATGTTTTCCTGATTTTACCACCTAAGGACTAGCCAGTCTATAGCAATATCTCTGTGGCAGTGAAATTGACAGCGTCGTGGGTTAGAGACCTTGAATCATAAGGTAGTAGTGAGTAGTTAAACTGGTGATAAATCTTGCAGCAAAGGTGACATGGGCTTCTACAGCATCAGTTGCACAGAAGTTACTCAGTGCAGGGTACCTTAGGTGCAAACATAAACTTCTAACTTTAATATGAATTCCTGAAAAAAAAATGTTCATTTTATCTTAGTAAGTTGCTCATTTTAAGCATGTCAGCTAAATTTTGAATTATATTTTAGAATAACTGTTATAGAAGAGATCTCATGAGTTTACAATACCAATTGACCT
Source organism: Tokudaia tokunoshimensis (assembly GCA_036184795.1). Lineage (NCBI taxonomy): Eukaryota > Metazoa > Chordata > Mammalia > Rodentia > Muridae > Tokudaia > Tokudaia tokunoshimensis. The sequence continues at coordinate 52,151,550 of BTHU01000013.1, read as the reverse complement.
TTCAGGGGTAATTAAACCTGGTTGTATTTAATTCAGTGAAACAGAACTTCTTGATGAAATACAGATTACTAATAAGACAAAAAAGATGGTGTTATTTGTTGTACTTGTGGGAATCTTTGCAAAATGTTTAGACTTAATAATGAGTAGCATTTAGTGATCCCTTCTTTTTATATGTTCTGTAAGGTTTATCATACTCAAGAACCTTGGTATCTATACTAGCCATGAAGTATTTATCAAGGTCAGGGTGGGCAAAGGTAAAGTTAAAAATGAAGTAACATGAGTCTTGAGCTTTCAGTGCTGCATAGTTTTGTTTGGTTTTATTTTATTTTTCCAAACCACAGATTCACATTTATTTCAATAGTTCAGCAAATATATACACACATATTTACATGTACATACATGTCATATAGACATACATGGAGATTAAATCACAAAGAAAACATAATACACTAAAATTGAGAATCAAACTAAAAAAGTGTAGAAAAGTTCATGGTAATGTCTGACTATTTTTAAGTAGCTTTTGGATTTTAAACATAAAATTACAGATTTCAATAATCACAAAAAGCTAGTGTACATTGTTTAGAAGTAAAAAATATTGGCAATAAAATGATAATTAAGGATGAAAGAATTCTGCAAACGATAAGCTTATGAGAAAGAACCTCACACATGCTTCTGATATTGCAAGTATCTCTACTTGAATATGAATATAGGATTTTCCTTTCCAGTTAGTAATTGTGTAATCTACACATTTTTCCTGAGTATATAATTACAAAGTAGAGATAGGTAAAAAAATGGAATGTAGTATATAATTTTTTAAACTTTTATTGCTTCTTTGTGAAATTCACAACATGTAACCCAATCACACTCATCTTCCCACCTTTTCGTATCTACTCTCTGCCCTTTACAACCTCTTGTGCAAAAGAGAAGGAAATATATAATAATATCACACTGAAGCTATAGTATGTCACCCTGTATCACAAAATATAGTCATTTGTCCACACATTTTCACTTGCAAATGTTGATTTCTATGAGCCACTGGTCTGTTTCAAGGCCACTGACTTCTGCTGTGCTATCAATACTGGATTACTGGATCTTCACAGGGACTCCTCTTATATATCCTGTTCTTGTCCTGTGTCATGGATATCCTGCAACTTGGATCTATAGGACTGGCCCCTTTATGCAGTCCAGCAGATCAAAAGTGGAACAGATGTTGGGGTGGACCAATACAATACCCTGATTCTTTAGATGGGAGGAGACTAATTTGGCCAGAACACCAGTTCTTCTGTGCCCAAACCACCAAGAGTGCTCTGCAGCACTGCCCTGAGTAGCTGGAAAGTGACAGGATCAGCTCTATGTGGCCCAGGTGAGGGGCATGGCCTAATCTACCTAATGCTGCATTGGTGAAGTACCTCTCTCTCTCTCTCTCTCTCTCTCTCTCTCTCTCTCTCTCTCTCTCTCTCTCTCACACACACACACACACACACACACACACTCACACACACATCTATGCTACCCCCATGACAGATGAAAGGTGGGGACAGCTTTCCCTAGCTCAGTCCCTCAGGGACTGCTCACCTGCACCCCTGCCACAGGGGTCAACTCTACTGTGCTGCCAAGATGAGTTCCAGAGCCCATTCTTCAAAAGTGCTGCAATTTTTGAGGAGCGGGGCCAATTCTGCTACTCTCATGACCTACTGTACAGTTCTCCCACCTGCTGCTAGCATTGAGGGGCAAAGGACACTATCTAATTTTTATTGTCAATTCTATACAACCTAGATTTCAAATCACCTGGGAAGAGGTAGCCTAATATTCCAGACCAAATTGGCTTATGGCCCTGTCTCTGAATATTTGCTTGATTTATGATTGACTTGAGAGGGTGCATCCCACTGTAATGCTAACCCCACTATGCATGATATTATCCTAGATAGATAGGCCTGGGCCTCATAATAAAGCTGTCTGAGAATGTACAAGCCAGCATCTTTACCCCATGGTTCTTGCCATGGCTTCACTCAATGATGAATGGTGATCTAGAAATGTAAACCAAATAAACCCTGTCCATCCAAGTTATTTTTTGTTATGGTGCTTAGCAACAGAAAATCAAGCTAGAACACCATCATTATTGCCCTGCAAAACTTGCATTTAGGTGCATGGAATGTCTAATAAACTTTCATGCACTGCATAAGTCCCTAGAGCTTCTGCTGTATACTATCAAACGTAATTCGCCCTGTGTAACAAAGTCAGTTGTTAGTGTGCACATTATGTATTCAGTATTTCCTTTTAATAATGCTCTCTGAGGTTTATTTTCTGTCTAGTCTTCAAAAGGCACTTTGATTCTTTTCAGTGGAGGTTCATGACAATTCTCTGAAGTATGTTATCATTTCTCTTTTTATAATGACAAAAATAAATATTAGATAGTTGGCAACATGATCCTTACCTCATTTCTATACCCATGGCTTCCTATACATTCCACATCATTTAGATATGTCATTGATATAGAGTCCTACAATAGAGTGAATGAAAGGATATTTTGCTGCTGAAAGCTAGCTAAAACAAATTATTAGGACAATGATAACTTGTATTTTTACTTGGCGATTTATTATTTATTTGTTTTAAATATTTTTGATAATTTTCTCATACCGTAAGCTTAAAAATAAAGTTGGCAAATAAAATGAAGCCTCATTACTTGTAAGCACATATCAATAGGCTATAATAAAGACATCAAAATGAAAATAGTAGAGAGCTAAACAGAGAATTCACAGTAGAAGAATCTCAAAAGGCAAAGAAGAACTTAAAGAAAGGTTCAAAGTTCTTAGTCATCAGAGAAATGCAAATCAAAATGAACCTGAGATACATTTTGTTCTTATTTTTTCTTTTTTTTATTGAATATTTTCTGTACTTACATTTGCAATGTTATCCCCTTTGCTGGTTTCCTCTCTAGGAACTACCTATCCCATCCCTCCTCCCACTTCTTCTATGAGGTTATTTCCCCACCCTGCCAACCACCCACTCCCTCGCAGCCACCTGCCCACCATGACATTCCCCTACAATGGGGTACCAAGCCTTCATAGGAACAAGGGCCTTTCCTCCCATTGATGCCTAAGAAGGGCATCCTCTGCTACATAAGCAGCTGGAGACAAGGGTCAATCCATGTGTACTTTTTGGTTGATGGTTTAGTCTTTGGGCACTCTGGGAGTCTGGTTGGCTGATATTGTTGTTCTTCCTATGGGGTTGCAAACACTTTCAGTCCTTCAGTCCTTTCTCTAACTCCTACATTGGGGTCCCTGTGCTCATTCCAATAGTTGGCTGTGAGAATCTGCCTTTATATTTGTCAGGCTCTGGCAGAGCCTCTCAGGAGACAGCTATATCAGACTCCTGTCAGCAAGCACTTCTTGGCATCCACAATACTGCCTGGGTTTGGTGTCTGTAGATGGAATGGATCCACAGGTGGGGCAGTCTCTGGATAGACTTTACTTCAGTCTCTGCTCCACACTTTGTCTCCTTACTTCCTTCCATGAATATTTTGTTCCCCCTCTAAGAAGGACTGAGCATACACTTTGGTTTTCCTTGTTCTTGAGCTTCATTTGGTCTGTGACTCGATTGTATCTGGGGTATTCTGGACTTTTGGCCTAATATCCACTTATCAGTGAGTGCATACCATGTATGTTCTTTTGTGATTGCGTTACCTAACTCAGGATGGTATTTTCTAGTTCTAACCATTTGCCTAAGAATTTCATGAATTCATTGTTTTTAATAGCTGAGTAGTACTCCATTGTGTAAATGCACCACATTTTCTATATCCATTCCTCTGTTGAAGAACATCTGGGTTCTTTCCAGTTTCTGACTATTATAAACAAGGCTGCTATGAACATAGTGGAGCATGTGATCTTGTTGTATGTTGGAGCATATGTTGGGTATATGCCCAGGTGTGGTGAGATTCTATGTTACACCAATCAGAATGGCTAAGATCAAAAACTCTAATGACAGTATATACTTGTGAGGATGTGGAAAAAGAGGAACACGCCTCCATTTCTGGTGGGATTGCAAACTGATACAATCACTCTGGAAATTAATCTGGAGGTTCCTCAGAAAATAGGAAATAGTTCTATCTGAAAACCCATATATATCACTGTTGTGCATATTCTCAAAGATACCCCACATGGGTACTTGCTTCTCTATATTCACAGTAGACTTATTTGTGATACACAGAAGCTGAAAACAACCTAGATGTCTCACAACAGAAGAATGGATAAAAAAAACAACCAACCAAACAAACAAACAAACAAAAAAAAACGTGATTCACTTACACAATGGAATACCATTTAGCTATCAAGTATGAGGACATCATGAGTTTTGCAGGTAAATGCCTGAAACTAGAAAATTATCATCTTGAGTGAGGTAACTCAGACCCAAAGGACGTGCTTGTTTGTACTCACTGCAGTGCATATTAACTAGAAAGTACAGAATACCTAGGATACAATGTTCAGACTGTAATAAGCAGAAAGACCCAAGTGAGGCTGCTTCAATCCCACTTAGAAAGAGGAAAAAATAATCAAGGGAGGCAGAGGGAGAGAAGTACCTAGGAGGGACAGAGGAAGGGGAGGAGAAAAGGGGAACAAGATCAGGTATTTTGTGTGGGGTGGGGCACAGTAGAGAATCCAAGAGGGTCAGGATAAGGAATAGAAATAAGCAGTCAGGGGGAGGGGTGGTGGTGGAAGGTTTTGGCAACCCTTTAGAAAGTACCAACATTTCTGAAGGTGAGAGACTCAGGACTTTAGCCAAAATGCCCAACACTGGGAAAAGGAGACTCAACGATTCTACCTTTCAGGAGGTAGAGAGGTCCTCAAGTGGAGAAACTGGGTTACTAAACCATAATCATAATCTCTGACCCAGAACTGCTCCTGTCTAAAAGAACTGCAGAGACAAAAATGGAGAAAAGACTGAAGGAAAGAACATCCTATGACTGGCCTAACTTGGGATCCATCTCATAAGGAGACACCAAGGCCTAACACTATTACTAATGCTATCATGTGCTTAAAGACTGGAGTCTAACATGGCTGTCCTCTGAGAGGTCCTACCAACAGCTGACTGAAACAGACTCAGATACTTATTCCCAACCATTGAAATGAAGTACGGAACTCCTATGACTGAATTAGGGAAAGGATTGAAGAGGCTGAAGGGGAGGGAAACCCCATAGGAAGACTAGTAGTCTCAACTTCCCTGAACCCCAGGGAAGTCTCAGAGACTGAGCTACCAACCAGGAGCATACATTGGCAAGACCAATGCTCCTGGTACATATATAGCAGAGGTTTGGCTAGTCTGGCCTCAGAGGGAAAATATGTGCTTAATTCCTGAGAGACTTGAGGCCCCAGGCAAGGAGGAGACCTGGTGGTGAAGAGCACTGTTTCAGAGGCAAGGACAAGTAAGACTAGAATGAGGAACTGTGGGAGATGGGACTGGGAGGGAGTGCACGGACAGGACTGTAAATAAATTAAATAATTTTTTAAAAAGGAAATAGTCCTAATTAATTAATTTGTAAAACAATATTAATTATTTAATCTGTTAAAAATGAAGGAATAAAATATTAGAAAATCATCTGACCTTATAACAAAACTGGGTTATATTACACAATAACACAAATAGTAATCTGTTTTTTTGGAAAATTATATATGAGAGTAGCCTATGAACAGAAAATAATTGCAGCATTTTGCCCATACTACACAATCACTTATTATTATTATTATTATTATTATTATTATTATTATTATTATTACTAATTTATTTACATTTCAAGTGTTATCCCCTTACCCATTTCCCCCTCTGACAGAAAAACCTCTCCTGTCCCCTCTCCCCCTGCTTCTATGAGGGTGTTCCTCCACCCACCCACCCAGGGCATAAACTCCTCGACAAGCCTTCAATTCGCAATTTGACAAAATGTAGTACGGGCAAAATACTGCAGTTATTTCCTTACCAGGTATTTGATGCAAGTTCTCAAATGAAATTGCATTTTCAAGGTGGACTTGCTTTCTATAGGAATCAAATGATTATTTGGATTGGCTCTAGTATTTTTGGTTTCCTTGCATCCAGGGATCTTTCTTCACTCATTCAGACTACTCCTGTGTCTTGTGCATAAAGCCACATCTGACTAAGCTGCTGAATTCAGCTGAGCATGGCTCTGCACTGCCTACAGCAACTCCTGCTCCATCTCCCAGCTCTCTGACTTCCTGAAAGCACCAGTAGCCAAAGCCACCACCTAGGTCCACTGTCTTCCCAGATTACCGTGGTATTGGTATGGGCTATGTGTTGGGAAGGTCTGAGGTAGTCTAGAATAGCTCCCAAGGTCTTAGTCTCTGAATTCTCATCTTTCCTTGGGATAAGCTCTTGTGAAAAAGCACTAAGCTTAGGAACAGAAAGCTTGATGTGGTCTTCAGATAGGAGTCTAGATAATTTTTCAAAGTTGACTAACACTAAATATGTCATAGTTTTACAGGTAATTGGCCTTTCTTGAAGTGCTTTTATTTTTAAGTGAGATACCACCACTTGTACCCATTTGTTCAGAGTTTCAGTGAGGGACAATGGCAATCTTTAAAGTAAAAATCACGTTGAGACCGAGGGTGTAGCCCAGTAAAATGCTTCCTAGAATATCCTAGGTTTGAGCTCCAACACCATATACATGGGGCATGATGATGCTGTTATCAGCAATCCTGGTACTTAAAAAGTCAAAGGCAAGAAGAGGAGAAGTTCAAGGCCATCTTCCCTCAGAGCACAATGATTTGAGTCTGGTCTGGGGTATATGAAACCCTGCCTTTCCTGCTTGCTACTAGGTAAATCGCTATTTGAAAAAGTTCTATAAAAAAATCATACAAGCACCAAACACAGAGCATGCATAAAAAGAAGCTTATGTCCAAATGCAGCCTCCATGAGAGAAGGGACACTCTATCACTTTATATTGTTTTGCTTTTCCTAAAAGATTTCTTATTCTCATATTGTACTGTAGTAGGTTGTACATAGTATTAAATATATAGAAAAATATTAGCACACTTAAGCAAATATAGTCAGTTCTGAAATTAGATTTTCTAATTCTGTATGACTTCAAATATCACTTACCAATAGTATTTACCTTGAGACCAGTATTAGGTGTTCAGAAGACAGATTCTAAATATAGCTATAAAATAGTCATAATGCTCAAAAATGCTTACATGGAATAAGATCTTCTGACAACTAGAAGAAAAGAAATTTGAAGACAGATTAACCCAAAGCACTTATGCACCAATGTAAGAAGAGTTTGAAGATCAACTAAAATTTGTTTAACTTGTTTATTCTGAGCCTCTGTTTTCCTTGTCATGACAGTATACCATGACAGGCTCCATATCACAGGCATGACTCATAAGTATGTCTCAATATTACTTAGCATTTGCTTATATAATTAGCCTATCATTGAACGTAAAATTGTTCAGAATTTTATTTTTAGTGTAAAAACAGAAGTAATAATAGTTAACCTAGTAACTATTATTCTTTCTGGATCTCTTGTAATTGTGCAAATTGACATAAGAAATCTATTGTTGGAACTCATCTGAAAACATACAGTCACACTGATCCTTTTGATAATACGCTGATTGTGTATAACTTTTCCAAATTTCATGGAAGGTTTGACAGTAAATGTGTATAGGCAGTATTTATTAATTTAATCAGATAATCATGTCATTGCTTTTTAATGTATTCATTTAATTGTATATTTAAAACTGGTAACTGAGCAACTAAGGTTTATATATGTATTCTGGACATTAGAAATATTTAATTCTTATTCTGTTGGTTTCATGAAAATAGATGTAAATAAGTTCCTTTCTGCCTATGTAATTTTTACCTAATTATTCCCCAAAGCAGCTTTATATATTAATTTACTAATTATTGTTCTATCAATTCTGAATCTACAGATATTCTGTGTGCATACATGTTTACATGGTGTACACATAGTTGCTAAATAAATAAACGTTTCTCAAGACCTCAAGATCATTTCATTTCATTGGGTGTGATATGGGTACTAGTCAGAATATATATCATAAATAATTTTTTAAAGTATATTTTGCACATACTTGATGTTAATAAAAACAAATTTCAGTGGAACCAATGAAACTTAATTTATTTTTTTTATTTTATTTTATTTTTTTTCTTTTAATTATTTATTTTATTTTATTTTTTTTAATTTACATTCCAAATCGTTTCCCCTTTCCCGTTTCCTCCCTCTCCGAAAGTCCCATAAGCCCCCTTCCCTCCCTCTTTTCTCCATTCAACCCCCTCTCGTTTCTCTGTCCTGGCGTTCCCCTACATCCAGTCTTTCCAGGACCAGGGGTCTCTCCTTCCATCTTCTTAGAAATCTATTGATATACGAATTGTGTCTAGGGTATTCCGAGATTCTGGGTTAATATTCCCTTATCAGTGACTGCATACCATGTGTGTTCTTTTGTGATTGGGTTACCTCACTAAGGATGATATTTTCAAGATCTGACCATTTGCCTAGGAATTTCGTGAATTCATTGATTTTAATTGCAGAGTAGTATTCCATTGTGTAGATATACCACATCTTCTGAATCCATTCCTCCGTTGAGGAACATCTGGGTTCTTTCCAGCTTCTGGCTATTATAAATAAGGCTGCTATGAACATAGTAGAGCATGTGTCCTTATTGCATGCAGGTAAAGCCTCTGGGTATATGCCTAGGAGTGGTATAACCGGATCCTCCAGGAGTGTCATGCCCAGTTTTCTGAGGAACCGCCAAACTGCTTGCCAGAGTGGTTGTACCAGCTTGCAATTCCACCAGCAGTGGAGGAGTGTTCCTCTTTCTCCACATCCTCGCCAACAACTGCTGTCTCCTGTGTTTTTGATCTTAGCCATCCTGACTGGTGTGAGATAGAACCTCAGGGTTGTTTTGATTTGCATTTCCCTAATGACTAAGGATGATGAACATCTCTTTAGGTGCTTCTCAGCCATTAGATATTCTTCAGGTGAGAAATCTTTGTTTAGCTCTGTACCCCATTTTTTAATAGGGTTACTTGCCTCTCTGGAGTTTAACTTCTTGAGTTCTTTGTATATATTGGATATTAGCCCTCTGTTGGATGTAAGGTTGGTAAAGATCATTTCCCAGTTAGTTGGTTGCCGCTTTGTCTTTTTGACAGTGTCTTTTGCCTTGCAAAAAATTTGTAATTTAATGAGGTCCCATTTGTCTATTCTTGATCTTAGAGCATAAGCTATTGGAGTTCTGTTCAGGAAATTCTCCCCTGTGCCCATATGTTCAAGGTTCTTCCCTAGTTTCCCTTCTGTTAGTTTCAGTGTGTCCGGTTTTATGTGGAGATCCTTGATCCACTTGGAATTGAGCTTAGTGCAAGGAGATAAGAATGGGTCAATTTGCATTCTTCTGTATGTTGACCTCCAGCTGAGCCAGCACCATTTGTTGAAAAGGCTATCTTTTTTCCACTGGATGGTTTTAGCTCCTTTGTCAAAGATCAAGTGACCATAGGAGTGTGGATTAATTTCTGGGTCTTCAATTCTGTTCCATTGATCTACATGCCTGTCACTGTACCAATACCATGCGGTTTTTAACACTATTGCTCTGTAGTACAGCTTGAGGTCCGGGATACTGATTCCCCCAGAGGTTCTCGAATTCCTGATCTTTCCAAGAGCCAGATTTTATTTTTATTATTTAGCTCTATAACTCTAATTCAAAAAAATCTGAGGAATGTCTCTACCAAATAAACCCATCTATTTTATGACAGTCTGCTTCCAGACTGACAGTATTTGTAATTTTAAGGCATTCCAGAAATTAACATCATCCCAGAAATTATCATCCCTAGTGAGGTTACCCAATCACAAAAGAACACACATGGTATGCAGTCACTAATAAGGGGATATTAACCAAGAATCTTGGAATACCCAAGATGCAATTCACATATCAATAGATTTCCAAGAAGATGGAATTAGAGACCCCTGGTCCTGGAAATACTGGGTGTAGGGGAATACCAGGACAGAGAAGTGAGAGGGAGTTGAATGGGGAACAGAGGGAGGGAAGGGGGCTTATGGGACTTTCAGGGAGGGAAGAAACAGGAAAGGGGAAATCCTTTCGAATGTAAATAAAAAAAATATAGAAAATTTTAAAAAAATTAAAAAAAAGTGTTCCAGAAAATAGAAAATATTTGAACCAGTATCCTTGTATGAGTAGAAAATACTAATATCTAACTCTTTTTTTTGTGTATCACTGCATTTTCTATGCAATAAGTTAGGAAAAGTTTATTTTACTCTATCTTATTAACTGAATTTTATTTCTCCAGGTGTGTACTCTGTACAACCCCTGTCTTGTATACAAGAGACAGAGAGACAGAGACAGAGAGAGAGAGAGAGAGAGAGAGAGAGAGAGAGAGAGAGAGAGAGAGAGAGAGAGAGATTTAGAGTTTGTAGCTATTTCTCCTGACCAGTCAGAATTTGTCAATTATCTGTTTATCCTGTACCAATTATACTGTTCAGTTTGCTTAGGGGTGGATATCCCAAAGAGATTCTTTGAGCGCATCATTCAAAATTTCCTAGTTTAGTACCTAACTGTACTTATTTTTATATACTTATTTTTATATTAGATATTTTTTATATTTACATTTCAAATGCTATCTCCTTTCCTCATTTCCCCTGCGAAAACCATCTATCCCATCCACCTTCCCCTGCTCACTAACCCACCCACTCCAGCTTCCTGACCAGGCCATCCTCTGCTGCCCATGTGGTTGGAGCCATAGGTCCCTCTGTGTGTACTCTTTGGTTGGTGATAAAGTCCCTGGGAGCTCTAGGGGTACTGGTTGGTTCATATTGTTGCTCCTCCTATTAAGCTGTAAACTCCTTCAGCTCCTTGAGCCCTTTCTCTAGCTCCTCCATTGGTGACACTGTGCTCAGTTCAATGATTGGCTGAGAGCATCCCCTTCTGTCTATCAGGCACTGTACTTATTACAGTGATATTCAGGGTATAAGGAAAACTTCCAAATAGAGCCAAATCAACTTATTCCCTAAAAGTAGGAGGGATAATAAGTTTGAAACATTGCTAAAAGGGACTCAGTCATAATTTTCTCAGAAAAAAAATAAAATGAAACATGATGCAATAAGTCACCAAGAACACAGAGACCAGAACGTAAAAGTGCGAGACAGAATTACAGAGACCCAAGCATTCAGTTGAGAAGTGCTGGAACTGTGTTAAACAACTGTACTGGCTTTATATTACTGTGCCATCTATTCTTAACTGATTTGCTGAGAGTAAAAGATTATGAGTTCATAATTCCTGAGAGTAGGTGACAGAGCCATTTCATGTACCTATATGAGCTATATATTTCAGGTATATATATATTTAATCCTACAAAAATCACCCCCAGTATGGACAGTGTAGACACTCCTCACTAAAAGCCCCTGTGTTCTGGGTTCCTTAATGAAAGTCACAAACACACACACGCACACACACACAGCCATTATATTTCCATGTAGTATTATTATTATTATTATTATGTTCATTCCCTTTATTTTATTTTTTATTTGGATATTTTGTTTATTTACATCTCATATGTTATCTCCTTTCCCTGTCACCCCCTGAAACCCAAACCCATCTGCCCTCTCCCTGCTTCTATGAGGGCGTTTCCCCCTCTGTATTAGTCAGAGTTCTCTAGAGTCACAGAATATATGGGTAGTCTCTATATAGTTAGGGAATTTGTCAATGACTTACAGCTTAAAGTCCAACTCCCCAGCAATAGTCAGCATTACTTTTGGATGGAAGTCCAAGGATCTAGAAGCTGCTCAGTCCCACGAGGCAGGCCAGGAAAAGCCAGAGTGAATCTTCCTTCTTCCAATGTCCTTATATAGGACTCTAGCAGAGGATGTGGCCCAGATTTAAGGTGAGTGCCACCGCTCCTCCAATCCCAGATGACCTTGAACTCAGAGATCTTCTAATCTTAATCTTCTGGAATTCATTTTCACTATGCTTCAAGATCTCCATGCCAAGATCCAGGTCAGAAACTTGTATCTCTGAGCCTCCAGATTAGGATTATAGGTGAGCCTTCCAATTCTTGATTATTTCATTCCAGAGTTAGTCAAGTTGACAACCAGGAATAGCCACTACAGTCCACCCCTTGTCAACTTGACACAAATAATATCTCATGTCCACATGAAACAATAACAAGGTCATGAATACACCTAACATGTTATAACTATTCCTCGTACAATCGCAAACGCATTTGTAAATTTACAAGGGGGTTATGTCCCCTGGGAATATTTTTTAAGTGTCTCGATACCAACTGATGTTAAAGAAATTGGAAGAAAGACAGATCTATCCTTAACAAAATAAGACAGAAGAAATCATATTACTTATAATCCTTGTTTCTGCAACTGGTTACATGGCCTTAGCTGGTATTTATAACTACCTTCCTCTGCTACCCATTCTGTTTTCCTTCACCTTCAGCAAGCACCTCAGCAGGTCTTGGCTCTTTTCCTGGAGGATTGACCCATACCTTCATTCCTGATGGGTCTGTGTCCTTTGTCATCCTTCTTGGATTAGACTGTTGTACTTTGCCATTGACTTTAATCAAAGGACATGGTAGTACCAAGAGACGCCCTAAGGGACCTCATGTACTCCAGACATAATCCTGCTTACCTCCATTGTGAAGAGACAATCCAATTTCCCCATAGTAATCTGGATCTATCACCCTTCCTACACCCTGTTATTCCTTTCTTAGCCTGTTGGTTTAAGGGCATTAGAAGCCCAAAATGGCCAGGGGGAAGTCTGAGATTCCAGTTTAATGGAATGTTTGTTGTGGCTCCTGGTAGGAGTACTCCCTCCTCTGGAACCAAAACTTTTAGGCCAGCAGAACCTAAAGTTGTAGGGACAGGAAGCAAAAATTTTCCTAGAGGGTCACTAGGAGTGATAATGAGTGGAACTATTCCCTTTTCCATCCCTTGATTCCTGGACCCATGGATCCTGGCTATGGGAGAAACTGTACCATATATTGAACTCTGATTCAAAGCATATACTGCCTTCTGAAGAACTCTGCCCCAGCCCTTCATACTCTTGCCAACTAATTGGTGCTATACCTGTGTCTTCAAAAGGCCGTTCCATCTTTCTATCAGACCAGCTACTTCAGGATGATGGGGAACATGGTAAGACAAGTGAAATCCATGATCATAGGCCCACTGTAGCACTTCTCTGGCTGTGAAATGAGTTCCTTGGTCAGAAGCAATACTGTGTGGAATACCATGACGATAGATAAGGCATTCTGTGAGTCTACGGATGGTGGTTTTGGCAGAACCATTATATGCAGGAAAGGCAAATCCATAACCAGAACAAGTATCTACTCCAGTAAGAATGAAACATTGTCTTTTCCATGGGGGAAGTGGTCCAATGTAGTCAACCTGCCACCAGGTTGATGGCTGATCACCTCGAGGAATGGTGCCATATCTGGGGTTCAGTGTTGGTTTCTGCTGTTGGCAGATCTTGCATTCAGAAGCTGCTATAGCCAGGTCAGCCTTGGTGAGTGGAAGTCCATGTTGGTGAGCCCAAGCATAACCTCCATCTCGGCCACAATGGCCACTTTGTTCATGTGCCCATTGGGCAATGACTGGGATGGCTAGGGAAAGAGGCTGACTGTCCACAGAACTGGTCATCTTATCAACTTGATTGTTGAACCCCTCCTCAGCTGAAGTCACCTTTTGGTGAGCATTTACATGGGACACAAATACCTTCACATCCTTTGCCCATTTGGAGAGATCTATCCACATACTTCTTCCCCAGATATCTTTCTCACCAATTTTCCAGTTGTGATCTTTCCACGTCCCTGACCATCCAGCCAATCCATTGGCTACAGCCCATGAGTCAGTGAATAATCATACATCTGGCCATTTCTTCTTCCAAACAAACAGTAATACCATGTGTACTGCCTGAAGTTCTGCCCACTGTGAAGATTTTCCTTCACCTGTATCTTTCAGGATTGTCCCAGAGAGGGGTTGTAATGCTGCAGCTGTCCACTTCCGGGTGGTGCCTACATAACGTGCAGAACCATCAATAAACCAGGTCCTAGTCTTCTCTTCTTCAGTCAGCCGGTCATAGGGAACACCCCTTGAGGCTATAGGTGCATGCTTGGCAGCAGATGGCATTGTAACAGGAGTAGAAACCATAGGCATCTGAGCAACTCTTCATGTAACTTGCTTGTTCCTTCAGGACCGGCTCAGGCCTGATCACATATATACCACTTGCATTTGATAAGAGACTGCTGCTGTGCATGTCCTACTTCATGACTTGAAGGGTCTGATAACACCCAGCTCATGATGGGAAGTTCAGGTTGCATAGTAACTTGGTGTTCAGTTTCCACTAAGGCCCAATAGCAAGCCAAGAGCTGTTTTTCAAAGGAACAGTAGTTGTCTGCAGATGATGGTAGAGCTTTGCTCCAAAATCCCAAAGGTCTCTTCTGTGATTCACCTACAGGGGCCTGCCAGAGGCTCCAAACAGCATCTCTATCTGCCACTGACACCTCAAGTACCATTGGGTCTGCTGGATCATATGTTCCAAGTGGTAGTGCAGCCTGCACAGCAGCCTGGACTTGTTGAAGAGCCTTTCCTAGTTCCAGGCCCCACACAAAGCTAGCAGCTTTCTGAGTCACTTGGTAAATAGACCTGAGTAACACACCTAAGTGAGGAGTGTACTGTCTCCAGAATCCAAATAGACCCACTAAACGTTGTGCTTCTTTCTTGGTGGTGGGAGGGGCCAGGTGTAATAACTTACCTTTCACTTTAGAAAGAATATCTCTGCATGCCCCACACCACTGTACTCCTAAGAATTTCACTGAGGTAGATGGTTCTTGAATTTGGTTGGATTTATTACCCATCCTCTGATATGCATATGTGTTACCAATGAATCCAAGGTGGTTGCTACTTCCTGCTCACTTGGTCCAATCAGCAAATTGTCACCAATATAGTGCACCAATGTGATATTTTGTGGAAGAGACAAATGATCAAGATTCCTTCTAACTAAGTTATGACACAGGGCAAGAGAGTTAATATATCCTTGAGGCAAAACTGTAAAGGTATACTGCTGGCCTTGCCAACTGAAAGCAAATTGCTTCTGGTGGTCCTTATGGACAGGTACTGAGAGGAAGGCATTTGCCAGATCAATAGCTACATACCGGGTTCCAGGAGATGTGTTAATTTGCTCAAGTAATGAAACTACATCTGGTACAGCAGCTGCAATTGGAGTTACCACCTGATTTAGTTTCTGATAGTCAACTGTCATTCTTCATGATCCATCTGTCTTCTGCACTGGCCAGATAGGAGAGTTAAAGGGAGACATGGTGGGAACCACCACCCCTGCATCTTTCAAGTCCTGATAGTGGCAGTAATTTCTGCAGTTCCTCCAGGAATATGATACTGCTTTTGATTCACTATTCTCCTTGGCAGAGGTAACTCTAAAGGCTTCCATTTTGCCTTTCCAGCCATAATAGCCCTCACTCCACAGGTCAGGGAACCAGTGTGAGAATTCTGCTAATTTCTGAATATATATATATATATCTCCCAATTATACATTCTGGAACTGGGGAAATGACCACTGGATGTGTTTGGGGACCTACTGGACCTACTGTGAGTCAGACATCAGTCAAAACTCCATTAATCACCTATGCTCCATAAGCTCCTACTCTAACTGGAGGACCACAATGTTTCTTTGGAATTCGGGATCAGTGTCTATTCAGAACCAGTATCCAATAGACCCCGGAAATTCTGATTATTTCCTTTCCCACAGTGTACAGTTACCCTTGAAAAAAGGCTGTAGGTCCCTCTGGGGAAGAATTGGGGAAAGACTAACAGCAAAACTTTTAGGTGTCTTATCAAGATCCTTCCTCAGAGGAACCTGGCGACCCCTTCATTCAAGGGGTTCTGGCTCTGCAAACTGACTCAAGTCTGGAAATTGATCACTGGCCAAGATTAACTTTTGCTATGATCCAATGTAGCCTTTCTTTCATTTGTTTGAGAAATATTCTGCTTATACAGATCAAACAGATAGGCAATAGGTTTCCTATCTATTTTATGCCTGGAAACACCATGACTAACTAGCCAGTGCCAAAGGTCCAAATGAGTCATGCCATTATAAATTCCACCTCTCTTGTACTGACCATTACGGGGTATGTCATTATAAACATTGTTTTCTCTACCCTGTCCATTATAATAACTATGATCACCTTGTCTCTGGTGATTCAATGTTGCCACCTGGCCCTTGTTACCTCGAGACCCATTTAAACCCATTGAATTTAATTCACCTAATTCAGCAACAGCATCTCCAACCCTAAGGTCTGGCACAAGGAAAAGGGCAAGAACAAAACTCTTTAAATGTGCTGGTGCCCCTCTCACTGGTTTATGTCTTATAGAACTGGTGAAGGGCATATCTTCTGGACATTCCCATTGTGGATCCTTGGTTTTACACAATGTATCCACTCTAGCATTGCAATTTCCCTAAGCCTTAAAACCCCTTCATCAACACTAAGCCAAGGGATATCAGGCATCTCCAACTCCTTTTCAGTAGGCCATCTCTTGATAAACACTTCAGCCAACCACTCAAACAAACTCCTGACACCTTTTTTTAACTGTGCAAACGTCCATATTAAACCTAGAATCTCCACTCAGAGGGCCCATGCCAATAAACTCAGTCTGCTCTAGTTTTATGTTCCTTCCACTATTATCCCACACCCTTAAAATCCATTCCCACACATATTACCCAGACTTCTGCTTGAATAAATTAGCAAACTCATTAAGCTCCTTAGTAGTATAGTGTATTTCCTCATGGAGTACACTTTCTACCTTCCCTCTAGGGGCTTGTTTTGCCTTGAGTCTGGTTATAGGTCTAGAAGAAATTATTGGTGAGTCTTAAGAAACATCACTATTGTCTTGACTAGCATTTTCTTCAGCAAAAGTCACTGCTGGTTTATCAGGCTCTGAGGGAATAATTTCAGTATACGGAGAAGGCATTATTTCAAGGGGTGGGGCTGAGGGTACTACCTCCTCAGGTGGGGCAAATCCTTGAAAATCTGAAGATTCAAAATTTTCAGTTTCAACAGGATCTTCCCACACATCCCCATCCCAAGTTATAGGATCCCATACTTTGCCAATTAATGCCCTTACTTTAACTGCTGACACCCTCTGAGACTGAAACCTGAATTTTCGCTGTAATTCAGCCAACATTATAATGAGAGCTTCAGTTTGATTTTCTGCATCTTGAGCTCTATGGGTGCTAGAGAGAAGAGTCTCTTCAAGGGCACACTTAGCAACTTTTAGATTGTTTACTTGCATCTGGAGCTGTTCAGTTTTATCACACAACTTCTTCCTTTCCTTCATTGCTTTTTCCTGAGATGCTAAGAGCAACCAGCCAGCAAAATCATTTTTCAATTTTTCTCCAACTTGTAGAAAGTATTGTACACCACTGAATTATCTAATTCATCAAGATACTCAAAGACATTAGCTTTTTTAAGCTTGAAATATAGTTTCAACCATGGGTCTTCAATATTCTCCGAACTCCTAGGAGGAAGAGAATCTGGAGAGGTTTCAGTAGTTGAAGGTGCTGATGAATTATCAAACTAACTCCAGATTTTTAAAATATTCATCCTTATACTTCTGCTCCTCTAGAACCACTCCTGATACCAACTTCTGTATTAGTCAGGGTTCTCTAGAGTCACAGAACGAATGAGTAGTCTCTATATAGTTAGGGAATTTGTCAGTGACTTACAGCTTGAAGTCCAACTTCCCAACAATAGTCAGCAGTACTTGTGGATGGAAGTCCAAGGATCTAGCAGTTGCTCAGTCACATGAGGAAGCTGTGGATGGAAGCCCAAAAATCTAGCAGCCAGAGTGAATCTTCCTTCTTCCAATGTCCTTATATAGGACTCTAGCAGAGGATGTGGCCCAGATTTAAGGCGAGCGCCACAGCGCCTCCAATCCCAGATGACCTTGAACTCAGAGATCTTCTAATCTTAATCTTCTGGAATTCATAGTCACTATGCTTCAAGATCTCCATGCCAAGATCCAGGTCAGAAACTTGTATCTCTGAGCCTCCAGATTAGGATTATAGGTGAGCCTTCCAATTCTTGATTAGTACATTCCAGATTTAGTCAAGTTGACTACCAAGAATAGCCACTACACCCACCCACCCCTCACCCACTCCCACCTCATCGCCCTCGAAGTCCCCTACCTTGGGGCATGCAGCCTTCACAGGAACAAGGAACTCTCCTCCCATTGATGCCCCACAAGGCCATCCTCTGCTACCTATGCAGGTGGAACCATGAGTCCCTTCATGTGTACTCCTTGGTCAGTAGTTTGGTCCCTGGGGGCTCTGGGGGTAGGGTCTAGTTGGTTGATATTATTGTTCTTCCTATGAGATTGAAAACCCCTTCAGCTTTTTCAGTCTTTTCTCTAACTCCTCCTTTGAGGACCTTGGGGAACCCACTGAGAACCTCATGCTCAGTCCAACGTTGACTGCGAGCATCTGCCTCTGTATTTGTCAGGCTCTGGCAGAGCCTTTCAGTAGATGGCTATATCAGGTATCTGTGAGCATACACTTCTTGGCCCACACAATAGTATCTGAGTTTGGGGACTGTATATGGGATGTATCCCCAAGTGGGGTAGACTCTGGATGGCCTTTCCTTCAGTCTTTGCTCCACACTTTGTTTCTGTATTTGCTCTGATGAGTACTTTTTCCACTTTCTAAGAAGCATTTTTTCCACTTTCTAAGAAGGATGGATGCACCCACACTTTGGTCTTCCTTCTTCTTGTGCTTCATGTGGTCTGTGAATTGTATTTTGGGTATTCCAAGCTTTTGGGCTAATATTCACTTATCATTGAGTGCATACCATGTGTGTTCTTTTGGTTTTGGGTTACCTCACTCAGGATGATATTTTCTAGTTCCATCCATTCTTAGTTGCCTAAGAATTTCAAACAAGTGAAAGATTTGTATGACAAGAACTTCAAGTTTCTGATGAACAAAATCGAAGATCTCAGAAAATGGAAAGATCTCCCATTCTCATGGATTGACAGGGTTAATAAAGTAAAACTGGCCATCTTGCTGAAAGCAATCTACCTATTCAATGCAATCCCAATCAATATTCTCACTCAACTCTTCATAGAGTTAGAAAGATCAATTCTCAAATTCATTTGGAATAACAACAACAACCACAACAAAATAACCTGCATGATATTGGTACAGAGACAGGCAAAAAGATCAGTGGAATAGAATGAAGATCCAGAAATGAAAACACACACCTATGGTTACTTGATCTTTATCAAAAGCTAAAACCATCCAGTGGAAAAAAGACAGCATTTTCAACAAATAGTGATGGTACAACTGAACTTCAGCATGTAGAAGAAGGCAAATTGACCCATTCTTATCTCCCTGTACAACGTTCAAGTTCAAGTATATCAAGGACCTCCACATAAAACCTGAAACTAACAGAAACACTGAATACTAATAGAAACACTGAAACTAATAGACAAGAAATCAGGGAGGAGCCTCAAACACATGGGCACAGGGAAAATTTTCCTGAACAGAACAGCAAATGACTCAGGAACTAAATCAAATATAGACAAATGGGATCTCATAAAATTTCAAAGATTCTGTAAGGCAAAGGACATTGTCAACAGTACAAAATGACAACCAAATGATTGGGAACAGAGATTTACCAATCCTACATCTGATAGAGGGCAATATATACAAAGAACTCAAGAAGTTAGTCTCCAGAGAATCAAACAACCCTATTAAAAATGGGGGACAGAGCTAAACAAAGAATTCTCAATGAGGAATAGCAAATGGGAGAGAAGCACCTAAAAAATGCAAATGAAAACTGTCCTGAGACTCCACCTCACACCAGTCAGAATGGCTAAGATCAAAAACTCAGGTGACAGCAGATGCTGGTGAGAATGTGGAGAAAGAGGAACACTCCTCTATTGCTGGTATGATTGCTAGTTTGTACATCTACTCTGTATATCAGTCTGGTGGTTCCTCAGAAATTGGACATAGTATTACTTGAAGGCCCAGCTATAGCACTCCCAAAATACTCTCCAACATATAGCAAGGGCACATGTTCCACTATATTTATATCAGCCTTACTTTTAATAGCCCGAAGCTGGAAAGAACCCAGATATCCCTCAACAGAGGAATGGATACAGAAAATGTGGTATATTTACACAATGGAGCAATATTGAGCTATTAAAAACAATGACTTCGTGAAATCCTTATGTTTTAAGAAGTCCAATGGCCGGGCCAATTCCTAACATCCACATGCCTGATGCACGTCTAAGATTCTCTAAGATTCTCAAGTCATTACTTATTAAGATCTATACACTATCTTTTCTGCCCTGGATCCAGACCTGCAGTCTTCTCGGCTGAATTTATGGCACCTACATGATGATTATCTGTCTTCTGCACCTCTCAGGCCTGCAGCTTTTTTGCCTGATATAGCAGCTCTCTCTCTCCTTCTAACTTGGTCCCTTTTTCTTGGAATCCTAAAAGTCTTGCCTCTGTCTCCCTGCCCAGCCATTGGCCATAGGTAATTTTATTTGCCAATCAAAACCAACTGGGGGCAGGGTTACCTCTGTTTCATATGTGTAGACATGCATAGTCTCATACAGTTTTGCAGGCCTGATTACAAGTTGCATTAGATCAAGTCCACAATGTCTTTCCATTTATTCAAAATCTCTCATTTAACCCTTCTCATTCTTCTTCAAACTTATGACCTATTTTTCATCAATTTTTAAAGAATGAATATATGTATCTGTATATAGACATATATTTTCAAATAAAATCTCTTGAATCAGTATAATTTTACTTGCATTTTCAGGACCAAGGACAGACGATGTGGTATGAGAAATCCAGTTGGTGTGAACTTAGAGGTCTATGTCTCCTGCTTCAAACTGTATTCCATTGCTTGAGTTCTTTGTGTATGGTTGAGGCCTCATTGCCTCTTCCCAATAGAGTTTGCCATATCAATTTGTGTGGCCCTAGTCAAGCTAAAGTCTAAATAAGACTGTTCTTTTATACTTTGAAACTCTGCAGTGCCATTGAAAACAGATACAGGCATGGTGGGACAACACTTTAGAAGCCCTGCTAGAAAGGCCTATCTGAAAGGAAGTCTGCCTTCTAACAGATAAGTGAAGCATATTGAAAAAAATTTCTCAAGTGTCAGTCAAGCCTTCAAACTGCTACTAACAGTGGATGTCAAGTGTAACTGAGATCCTTGAATCAGAATATCCCTGGTCAAGCTCCCAGAAAAAGAATCAACTCCAGAAAAATGGCCCCAGAAATTATGAAAATAAAAGTGTGCTGCTTTAAGATGCTAAGTTTTATGGCAATTTATTACATTTATACAGATTGACAATATAATGTTTAATGATTTTACATATACTTGATATGTTGGCATATTAATTTCATTGTAGTAATTGATTGCATTGAATTATGTAACTATATTCAAATGTCACCAGAAAATTACGTCACTCATTACTCTAAATTTTTGTATTCAAGACTTCTGCAAAAATCAGTTAAGTTTTAAAGTTGTAGCTATAATTAAAATTAGTTTTGCATTTGCATATCAGAGTTTATAAGCACTTTTGGATTCATTACAGTGTTGGAAGCTTAAATAGTGATGAAAGTGAAATTAATCATACTTTTCTTCCTCAAGAAGAAAAGACTCAGAACTATTTAATATTATGTTGCCAGAATAAAACAGCAGGTGACTCAGTGCCTGGTCTTTGATTAAAAATTATTGCTCTTTCCTAAGTACTCTTTTGTCTATTAGTATTTTCAAATATATGATAAATAGAAATGAAAGAAATATCAAGGAAGTCCAGGGTTGACATGAATGTCTGGTTGGTCCTAGATATTTTGGAGTATTAATATATGCTTTGTTTTATGAACATTTCAAAAAATTATCAGTTGATTATTAACAATGGATGATGACTGGAAGTCCGTCATTTATGTTGACTAAGAATTTCATTATGGAAGACACTAAAAATGAACTATACACAATGTAGGCCAGTTTCTTGGTATTCGTTTTTTGTTATCTACTGATTTTTGCCTAGTGTGGTCAAGTACACATACAAGTATATTGGGTTCTTTAGTTTGTCCTGTGTTTTTTCATCTAGACATTTTTGCATTTTAACGAAGTCTTTAGAAATTGAGGAAATTAGCATTGAAATCATTCAGATTATACTGGTAGTGCTTAGTTGTTGATTGTTAAACATATAGTGATATAGATTTTCTAAAATAGAATGTTTTGGGACCATATTACTTCTTTAGAAATAACAATAATTTAAAGTTGGTTGCTCAATAGAGTGAGTTAATTTTCAGGTAATTGAAAAAGGACTCTTTTTGCCAGACATGGCAGTATAGATGTATAATCCCAGAAATGTGGAGCCAAAGCCAGAAAATCTCATGTTGGAAGGTCAACTTAATTACGGAGGGAGACTGTCCCCATGAAATAACGGGTGGTGATAAATTGTAGTGGCATGACATTTGCCTAGAATATATGTAGAAATGCTTTAGTTTTGATTCTCAGCACAGAAATTTTAATCATTTCTTTAAATTTAGAAACCACAACACTGTTATGAAAGACTCTTGGAAACACAGAAACAGCCTCAAAATAATTTCAAAAATAATAAAATCTTTATTGCAAAAAATAGACAATACATATTAAATGTCTCCTTTATATATTAAAGACCTTTAATCTAAAGATGAAGAGTGTTTATTGAATGAATATGACCATCTTTTTGAAGATTATCATTGGATGGGGTATACAAAAGTGATATTTTATGTGTTGTTCAAGTACACTTCTGCTAAAACTCTTAGTGCTTTGGATATATAATTCTGTCTGACACATTAGAGCCCTATCTATTCACTCTCCTTTCAATGTCCAAATCTTTTGTTTCCCCCCTTACTCTTATAGTTGCCAAATGATGAACTTGATATCGTGATCCTTCCTTGGCATGATTTATTATTTATTATTACTAATTACTGTTAATGTGAGTCTAATTATATGAATACACTTGGCACAGATAATAATTCAGTGCTGCTAGGAATTATTCATAAACATCCGAGAGTACCCATCTTTACCACCTAGTTGTGTAAGAATCCACACATACATAGATCTTGCCAAGAAATTCTAGTAATTCCTCTGCATTTTTGGTTTCTGAAGGATACATGGAAACATTCCATTCTCACATATCTGACAGACTAAATGAAGGTTTATTGAGTCTTATCTGTAAATTAAATTTTAAATGTAATTCTTTTACCAGGTAAAGCTTTGTTAGTGGTGTGGTGTTACATGCTAATTGAGAACATTATGGGTTTTTGTTTATGCTTTTTTTGTCTTTAACCATTTCATATTTATAAGGTTTGATGACTAAAAATCAAATATCAAATCACATTCATTGTAACATTTTCCTTAGTCCAATGATTAGTCATATTACACATGTAGCTTTTTGAAGAAATATTATCTAAATGAAATTTTATATAATGATTACATCATTACTTACATTTTTATTTTATACTAAGTTCAGTGATGCCAGGCCTATAGTACATTGGTTCATATCCTTCATTATCTCTTCAGAACAAAAATCTTCCTTTTTTGTCATTTTCATGGGAGAGATGAAGCATGCTTCTAAGGTCATAGTATATGTAACTTTGTCTTTCCTTACAGGAAGTACATACTTGGCTGGTTCTGTTTCCTACATGAGATTCTAGCATGCCTGATGGAGGGAGTGGGTTCAAGATACAAACTGCAACATACAGCGAGACTGAGCCTGAGTTATCTGAAATCATTCACCCACCTGATTCATAGGCACATAAGAACTTCTCAACTAATTGTTCACAGCATTAATGTGGTAATCAACCATTAATGCAAATTTTGCAAGGAGATGATACCTACTCTCAGCACAATAAGCAGAGATGAAATTAACTACATGATCTTGAAACTGACACATTTAAAACCCAATTAATAAAACAAAGAAACTATGATGTTCCACTAAAACTAAAGAATGGTGTTGATACTACCTGCAAATTGAAGAAAATAAGAAGTATCTTAAAAATGCTTGGGTTGAGAAAAATATGAAAAAAATGAGGAGTACTTTGAATCCTCTCTATGTAAAATGAAATCTTGATTGGGTAATCAAACAACTAATGTTTTTAATTCTAATTCTAACATATCCTAATATTATAAAAATATTTAATGAGTATATATAAAAGAAATTTAAAAAGTATTCTACTCAAATCTGTTCCATTGATCTACATGCCTGTCACTGTACCAATACCATGCAGTTTTTAACACTATTGCTCTCTAGTACAGCTTGAGGTCCGGGATATTGATTCCCCCAGAAGTTGTTTTACTCTTGATGATAGTTTTAGCTATCCTGGGTTTTCTGTTATTCCAGATGAATTTTTGTATTGCTCTTTCTAACTCTATGAAGAATTGAGTTGGGATTTTGATGGGGATTGCATTGAATCTGTATATTGCTTTTGGCAAGATGGTCATTTTTACTATATTAATCCTGTCAATCCATGAGCATGGAAGATTTTTCCATCTTCTGAGGTCTATGTAGTCACTGATAAGGGGATATTAACCCAGAATCTCAGAATACCCTAGACACAATTTGCATATCAATAGATTTCCAAGAGGATGGAAGGAGAGACCAAGGTCCTGGAAAGACTGGATGTAGGGGAATACCAGAACAGAGAAGCGAGAGGGGGTTGAATGGGGAAAAGAGGGAGGGAAGGGGGCTCATGGGACTTTCGGGGAGGGAGGAAATGGGAAAGGGGAAATGATTTGGAATGTAAATAAAAAAACTTAGAAAATAAAAAAAAATTCAAAAAAAAGTATTCTCCTATCAATATTACACCTATAATATAAAATGTACCAGAAAACTATTTCAAGAATTTCTCATTTTTATATATATCATATTTTAAAATTTATATTTAAAATTCTCTTACAAGATTTTGATGAAGACAATTAATATAAAATTGCTTCAAAATTTGCCAATATTATTTTCTATGTTGTGAAATTTTCTATCTTTTAAACAAAAATTAATATCAGGGTAATGTAAATTTTGTGATTTTATTCCTCCCTTAATATAACCCTAAAGTCTTTGGAGCTATTAGGTTTGTTTACAGAATATCTAAGTTTACTGAGAAGATTTTGAAGGGAGTCAGGTTCAACATACAATATAGCCACTTTTAAATAAACATGGTTTTGTTTAAATATTTAATCAAACTATCAACAAATATGTAAATTGAAAAACATAAAGATATGAGATATTTGTGTTTAAATAAAACACATTCCTAATGTGTATAGACCAAATGCATTTTTATAAGTAAACCTCTGTTTTTGATTAAAAGATTCAGTTACACGGCAAAAGAAGATTATGAAAAAAAATTTCATTTAAGCTTATAAACTTGGGGATCAAGTAATTATGTCCAGAAAGGAGAAACTTAAACTGAAATGAAAAACAGTTATTTCTCAAATTTGCTACCTGATTATACAGGGAAAATTAAGTAAAACCCTATTTTCTTTTTTGGGTTTTTTTTTTTTTAACATTTCTAGAAATAATCCCTAAAAGGAAGAGACCCATGGCCAGCATTTAAGGATGGGCCATTCCAGAAACTGGGGAGGGGATTTTATCATGCTTCTAAATAGCCTATTAGCACACTTATGCTGAGAAATGTTCTGTAACTATCCATTGATTTGATAATTACCAATTAAATAGTCCAATTCTTCTATTGCACTTTTATTTTTTTAATTTAAAATTGTTTTACTTTGCAAGTAGGAAATATGATATCTAAAATCACATTTTAGATTTGTTGATTCCTCCTTTAACTTTACAAGTTCATGTATAATTCTATACTTAAAATTATACTGCTAGGTACATATACATACAAGATTAACAAATCTTCTTGAAATATTGGCCCATTGCTGATGATGCAAGTTTCCACTTGTGGTAACATTCTTTGCAGAGCAAGAAAACTATTATACTTTTAAAGTATAAGTGAAAATACATACTGGCATTCTCCTCTCTTAGGTACTAAGCAGGTCAGAACCCTCCAGTCTTGTTATTTGTTCTTCCTGATAGAAGAATCTATAAACAGACATACAGGCCAGAAAGCAAAATGCTCATTTAGAAAAGTCTGGAAAAGCAAAAGCGTACAGGCTGGGGAGCAATGCAGGTGTCTTCCCATAAGAAAACACTGGCGGAGCAACAGCAGTGGAAGGTTTCCAGGCCTTTATTCACATTTATATTTTCTACAGATATTCTTTATCATTAAATAACTCAATATTCAAAATGATGTAATATGAAAATGAAATAATACAATAAGAGAGAATGCATATGTTTAAGCTATATGTCATTATTAGTCAAGCATATGAATATGAATATGAATACTCTATGATGTCACACATACTTGGTTGCTTAGAATGTCAAAGTCAGAGACAAAGGGCCATTTTAATTTTATTTTTATCAGGAGTACAGGCTTGATATTCATGTTTTTTCTTTTTTTTTTTTGAAAATACAATCAAGATTTATTTTTTCAGAGATTTTTGGTTTTGTTTTTTTATATTTGAAATAGTCTTTATTACAGGCAAAATAATGAATTTGCAGAGGATAAAAATGTACACATACACATTCACATAATGATGTATGTCACAACACCTCAAATAATCTCACAAAATGCTATGGTGATATAAATGTCTACCCTCTAGAAATTCACTCTAGCTCTGTTTACTCCTACAGTGTGAATATATGCCATTGCCACAGGCATATATAAATTATTTCATGTGCTATTTATTATAGGTCAGAATTGAAATTTCTCATATTGTCAAGGCTTATAAAAGGATCCTTAATATCAAGTCCTTTCATTTATATGACAAGTAACACTGGTTTATGCCCTAAAGTGATTTTTTTTATTGGAAATTTTATTTATTTACATTTCAAATATTATCCTTTTTTCAGATTTTTTTCAATGATTGAGAAATGAGCTAGAATTGAACTATACTTGAAGAAGGAAGAAAAAAATGATTAGATTGTCCTGAGTAAGATCTATTGAACGAACGCTGCTTAGAGTGTGAAGTTTCAGGTCATTAAAGGCCTTTCATCTGCATCTTGTGCACAAAATATTTGAACACTGTATAAAGTTATCATTATCATTTAATGTTAACTGAATAGCAGTGATAAGCAATTTTATCTTTAAAAAGTTCCAATAAGGTGTCAGACAAAATCATTACCTTTATTTTTCTATAAACCTAATATCTCTGTCAATAGATACAGATATAGATGAGATATATTGATAAAGATAAATATAAAGATATCGATAAGGTATATAGGTATAGATATATAAGATATAGAGATAGATAGATGATAAATAGATTGACTGATAGAGACAAGATGTCAGGAGGTGATCTGTGCAGCAGGGTTCTCAGGTGGAGCAAAGACTTTGAACTCTGGGACCTGGTAGGGGGTGGCTCCCACATACAACCTTGTGGGTGGAGCTTCCACCTGCATGGGACGGGAGGAGTTCAGTCACCGCCACCTGGAGCCTAGCTCCTGCCACAGTTGCAGCCCCCCAAGAGAGATGTGTGGCTATCAGTCACATAGTTGTAGCACCAAGCCTTCCTCACATGTAAATAAGGTTTCCCCAAGCTCTCAATCTAAGCCAATGAGAAGTACCTGCTGCCAAACCCCGGAGCACCTTGAAATTGTATATAAACCCTATCCTGGATCCTATAGAACAATAAAGAATGTTTGAAGATTACTCTGTCATCTGGGAGATTTTGTCACAAAGAGCTGTAACACACGGGAAGAGGTTCTCTCTCCCAAAACACTATAACCTTCCCTGGCTAGGCAGCCTTCGCCAGCCTCAGACCAGATTGGGCACAGAGCAGTGTGGGCAATCAAGATGGCAGCAGCAACAGCAGTGAGACGGTGGAAGCACCGCCCCCCCCCACTTCTTCCTTTGCCAGAACCCTCTCACCCGCTTTTGGCGGGGCCTCTGCACAAGGCCCACAACAAGACATATATATATATATATATATATATATATATATATATGATTAGATATTGATGCAAATATAGATTATACACTAGATGATAGATACAGATAGTTATACAAGTGGTTATGAGATACTCTACGTTGTTGTTGGGAACCAATCTCAGGTCCACTGTAAAAAACAATATTTGCTCTTAACTGCTGAGCAATCACTCCATCCCCCAAAAAGCCAATCTTTCTTTTTTAATGGCTTATAAATAATTTTGAAAATGGCAAGAGGGTTAATTAAATCAGAGCTATGAGAGGAAGGACAAAGATGTAGGAGGTAAACTGAAGATCATCAAAAGGAACTCTGAAGAAATCAAAGAGATGAAGATTGACAGGATGCCAGGTCAAAAAGTGATTCCTTGCCTTGGAACAAAAGAGTAGAAAATTAACCCAGAGAGGAGATTGGAGTAGATTGTGGTAAGACAGTCAAAGGATGAGAGCTCACAGTTGGAAGCCAGTATCCTGTAAAGGGTGGGGCTGGCCTCCTGGCTGAGCATAGAAGTAGGAGATTCAGCTTTATTCCTGGACTGTAAATAAAGTTTTAATGAACAAGTTATTTCAGAAATATAGTAAGATCCTTTTTTTTAAGCTTTGTTTTTGCCAAAGTCTTAGTAATTTTCCTACTACCCACCTTTGTTGTTGTTCCTAAGAAGGTTAAATGATTTGGAAGGAAATGAAAGTCTTTCCCTGTAACCCAGAGTCAATGCAGATCATCCAATCACATGGGTCTGTTGAGAGAGATTTCTTTAGAATTTCAGAATGCAAAAGCACAGAGAGTAAGCCTGTCAGCCCAACTCCTCTTTCTAGAATTGTCATAAGATTTACTTTCTGAATTTTCAGAAATTAAACAGCAATCTAGGAAAAATATCCTATGCATATTTTTTGGTGTTTTCTTATTTTGTTTGTAAGGATAACTGATCTTCCAGTGTCTGAACACAACAGTGTGTTCTCGCTACAATTACCCCTCCCAATCCAAAGAAAAGGATGCAATCTGTACACTCAGAATAGCAGAGTTTTGAGAAGCTCTTGCAATTCACAAAGGGCATTCAAACACTTCTTGCAAGGTTATCCAGCTTTTAATTTGCATTTGTATTTCAAGACTTTTTATACACCAGTGGGCATTCTGACATACTTCTAGGATCTTTTAAAAATAGAAAACCTTGTTCAAGCTTCACCAAACTCAACCCCTTCCTACTTTTGAGAGAGGAGTTAAAATATACTTTTCAGCCATGCTCTATTGGGGATAGCAGGCATTACAGGGTGTTGCCTTTATATTGGCATATTTAGTGTTCTTCTACCACAACAGCCACACTTACCGTCATTATTCAATTAAAGTTGGGCTCGGTGACTATATTCAGCACTTTTAATCCCACAGGAAACAGAACTCACAGCTCTTCATGTCATACAGTTTATAACCCAACTTTAAAAAAAAAATGAAATTGAGATTGTTTCCAGAATACATTAGGAAACAACATTATATTTAGTGTAAGGAAGAGTGCTTATTTACAAAAACCAAAACAATTTAAACATTAGTAAGAAGGGAATTTCTTTTGGAATGTATCTAATAGCCTTCGGATTATAAGAGACAAAAGAACCACAGTTGCAAATAGAAACCAAGGGAGAGAAGAAACAACTAGCTTCCTGTAAGAAAGAGGATTCTCAATATTCCTACATTACTTTGACACTGGAAATGCCATGATAGTTATCTAATGTTTCTGGATACTGAGATCTTTCATGTGTCTTCTATCTGAGAGCAGATGTCTGCTTTTAATTTTTTGTTTGTTTGTTTTCTTCTGCCCTTGTTGAGTCTCTTCTTTCTTTCTTTTACTTTTTTTTGACATTTTAGGTTTTTTTTGTTTGTTTGTTTTTCCTTTGTTTACATTTCAAATGTCATCCCCTTTCCTGATTTCTCCTCCAAAAACCCCTATCCCGTCCCTGTTCCCTCTGTTCACCAACCCACCCATTCCTGCTTCCTTCACCTGACATTCCTCTATATTGGGGCGTCAAGGATTTTAGGACCAAGGGCCTCTCCTGCCTTTGATGTCCAACAAGGCCATCCTCTGCTACATATGCAGCTGGAGTCATGGGTCCCTCCATGTGTACTCTTTGGTTGGTGGTTTAGTCCCTGGCAGCTCTGGGGCACTGGTTGGTTCATATTGTTGTTCCTCCTGTGGGGCTGCAAGCTCCTTCAGCTCCTTGGGTCCTTTCTCTAGCTCCTTCCTCGTTTTTTTTTTAATCTGTTTTTAAAACATACTGCTCACTACATGATAGTAGGTATTTTAAGTATCACCATTGGTCAACAGACTTAAACTTCTTAGTAACTCAAGTAACTGATGAATGTTAAGGAGGACACTATAATTTTCACCTACATTTGAGGAAAAGGAGAGAAGCCCAAGATATAAATGATCTTAGCTCGAGAAAATAACCCACTTTGTACTTAGGCTATCATCTTCCCTAACTGGCTTATGACACAATGCTTGTTTCTTAGGAGGTAGCATCTTGCTTTCCATTAGAGTCAAGACTCATTCAGTTGGAAATGGATAGCAGCTATAGTGAAAACAAACAAATAAAAATGTTCATTAGACAGTTTGGAGCCTGAGAAGATATTATAACATGGGAGATCCTAGGTCTCATAATGAAATGTCAGTCTGACTCTGGACTTGTCTCCTTTGTGTTTCTTCTTTGTAAATGTCTTACTTTGT
Organism: Tokudaia tokunoshimensis; assembly: GCA_036184795.1. NCBI lineage: Eukaryota > Metazoa > Chordata > Mammalia > Rodentia > Muridae > Tokudaia > Tokudaia tokunoshimensis. The sequence goes on along the minus strand of BTHU01000013.1, from coordinate 52,120,745 downwards.
TCTCAGTAGGCACCTTTCATTTCACTGTCTCCAGAAAGACTATTATCTGGATGACATATTCTCATTTATCTGCAGTCCTTATGCCATTAATTTAAATCACAACCTTTTACGATTAACAAGTTTCTTGCTTTTCATGCCAAAATTAAAGAAGTAAATTTGACTGCACAAGATCACATTCTTCATTCTTGACTTTACTATAGAATGCAGATTTAATGCAATAAAAGATTTCATGCAATAAAAGATTGCTACCACAATTAATGATTGGAAGCACTGCTTTCAAATTAATAGGAAAAAAGGGAACATATATAGGATAAAAGATTGAAAAATTCTAACGCTATAGAACAAGATAATAGGAGCAAAACCTATGTGTACCAGAAACACATATAAATACTTCCAATTTATTTTATAGCTTAGTAAAGGATAAGTAATAAGAAACTGAGTATAATTTCTTTTATAATTATAATTGCTATAAACAACATTATACACACTGAAAAATGTGAATTTATAAATTTAGAATGTGTGTGTGTGTATGTGTGTGTGTGTGTGTGTGTGTTGGTGTGTATGTACAGCAACAATTAAATTAAAAGATGCTAAAGGACATAAATTTGAGTGAGAGGAAGGAAGAGGATAGGAAGAAGGGAATGGAGAGGGGCCAGAATGTAACTTTACTTTAATTTCCAAAGTAAAAACTAAAAATTCCCTTTAAAAAAATCATCAGTCAAGCACAACATAACTAAGTCTTTGATAAACTTTTCTTGTTTGAAGAAACTGTTTCTTATTTATAAAAGATCATGTTATAAAGCCCCTAGGTCAAAAGTGAAAGGATAAGTTACCATTGGAAAGGTTCAAATAAAGTTATGATTGAGAAATGAGGTTGGAATAATAAAGCAATATTATTACAAAGGATATTGAATAAAGAAAAAAGCAAGTATACAATTGTGAACAGAACACTGACAACTCTGAGGATGGCTTGCTGATTAGGGTATTTGTCACCAAGCATGAGGGATGTGAGTCTGATCATCTGAAGCCACATGGTGGAAGGCATGGATAGCAAGTTATCATCTAACTGCCATGCTAGCACTGTGACATATACATATGCATGCTTATAAGTGGACACACACACACACACATTTGCACATATACATAGGTACACACACATGCACACACACACACACACAGTAAATAAACAAGAAAAACAAAATTAATGGTGAAATGATATAGAAGCAGGTTGTCTGCTTTCTATCATACTAATCTTTTACTTAGTTTCCTCATTGCACTGAAGTGTAAAATACACTTTTCCAGCAATCATTGCAGTGAAGTTTGGTACTGAATAGTATCTGACACATAAGATAATGCAGTTTTATTTTTGTTTTGAAACACTTTTTAATAGAAGTTTTAATATTTAAAGCCTGAGCTCCAGCAATCACATGTCAGCTCACTCACCCCTCACTAGTATAGTGATTAAAGAAATGAGGAATGGTGAAAATCAAAGAGGAATCCTATGCGGTTGAGACAAGAAAAGGAGATAAAAGTGTCTGGAGACTGCTAATCTACCCTTTGAGCATTAACATGCATTTTAAATTTAAATATCAGAAGAATTGGGGCATAAGACAAGAAGTATGCTCTGTATAGTCAAGGTGGGACTGGATGATTATTATCTCAGTGCAGCCTCTGGAAACTTTTCCAAAGACATCCTTCTCCTGTTATCCTCAAAGAGTAAGGGTAATCTGTCTTCTTCAGTATGATCAAGCTTGTTTCACGGTGAAGCCATCTCTTCATGGAAGACTGTTGTCTACAGGAGTGATGTATCTATGCTTCCCAGATGTGTTCTTTCTAGAATACAGGGTTTAACACAGTAACGTATCTCTGTGGTTTCAGGCATGGGAATAAATATGATGGGTTAGACAGAAGCAAAAATCTGGTTGGCATGCGCAAGTACAGAGGTAAACAAAGGTAAATAAGACAATCACACACTGAAGGCACAGATGACTAGCTTTTAATCTGATTCTAGTTATACTCTTTGTTCAACAAAGTCACTTTCTCAATACTTTTTATCAATGTGAAATTAAATTGAATCTTTTGATACTTTGCAAATGCTTGCATAAAAGTGCAATAGAAACCAAGGTTCCTGTAAGCTTGATGTTTATACTTTTACGTTGATAATAAGAATGATAAAATAGAGAACCATCAATTTATCTAATGCATTCAATATGAATGCTTGAGGTTGGAAATGACATAAAAAGAATTTTGGCTAAGGGAGGTAAATAAAAACACTGTTCTACTCTGTGAATTGAAATGTATTCACTCTCATTTTCCAAGTCTCTTATCCCCAGCATGTCATAATTTACAACAAAGAATTGTCATAAATATGATGAACTAGCCAGAGAAGAATAAAATGTCATAACACTTTTTATATGTCATCAGAACCAGACAGATTTTGTATTATAATGAATCCATTCACAAATTCAATAAATACTTGGAATTAGAAAAAAATTAACAAGAAATTTATACAATTTGTATAAACATGGCTATAAAATAGATTCACATATGCACAAATGGAAAAGAATTTTATGCTACTAGCCATGAAATCTAAACACAGTAAGTCATTGTACATCTGTAAAGCTTCCATAACTAAAATTTCCCTTGAGAGATAACATTTTAAGGAAAAATTATCAATTATACAAAATAAAATGTAATATTGAAAAAGTTTACCACACACACTGAAATACCACTCAGCTTTATAAAAGAAGGAAATCCTGTCATTGCACAGCACGGGTCACTAGAGGACAATTTTGTGAAGCAAACGAGACACACAGACAAACTCAAGCTTGTTTTCACTTATCTGTGAAATCTGAAGAAGCTGACCTTGGAGGAATAAAGAAGAAAACTGGCCACTAGAGACTGGTATGGGAAGAGTCAGGAATAGTAATTATTTACTTTCTTACTAGTACAAAATATCTGACAAAAGAAGCTTAAGAAAGATGTATATAAGTTTACTGTCTACAGTAACAGACCTTGATGTTGGAGAAATTATGGCAGTAGACAGATAGCACTGGTCACCTGCCCCACCTAGCAAAGCTGAGAGAAATGATGGTTAGCTTGCTTTCTCCTATTTTCCATTCTAGAACCAGAGCTCATGAAATGGTGCAGGCCAAATTCCTCCCCTGATAGTTTAAACATTTTAAGGAAACACCTCATAAACATACATGGCATGTTTCCATGGTGAGTATATAGATTACCAAGTTAACAATGAGGATTAAATGTCACAGCAGGTATTAAGGGGGTGTTGCTCAGTCAAATGGGATAATATATCAATTATAAAGAGGAATAACTTTCAAAGTTATATTTAATAACATGAAGCCTATAGATAATAAAGTATCTTATTACTAAGACAATAGATTTTAAGTGTTTAAGTCTTTAAACAACATAATGTAATGGAGGTGTTAAATATGTTAATTAACTCTAATAATTCTAAATATATAGATAATTCAGAATATGCTATCTATGATAAATATATTCAATTTTTGTTTAATTAAAAATAAAACAAGAAATATGAATTTGTAAAATGTAATTAAGATAAAAAGTACTTCTTACAAATTAAATTTTTTTGAAAAACTGAATACAATATATTTGATCATATTATTTTCTTTTACCAAAATCCTCCAGTTTACCAACCTCCCTTGCTATCTAACTTTGTATTCATGTGTTCTTGCTCTATCATTTTCCCAACTAAACAATAAAAAACCAAAGCACAAAAATAAAATCAAAATGAACAACATTTTATAAGACAAAATATATCACAATAAACAAATATGTATACAAAGAGAGAGAGAGAGAGAGAGAGAGAGAGAGAGAGAGAGAGAGAGAGAGAGAGAGAGGGGCAAGGAGGGGGAGAGGGAGAAGGAGAGAGAGAATGAGAGAATGGAGTCCCTATTGAGTTGGTCAATTTCCTAGGTATGAGCTTACCATTGAATAGAGAGCTAACATATCCAGGGACACTACAATAGAGAAAACTGCTTTTCTATTTCCCAACATATGTCAACTACAAATAGCTTCTTGGTTAGGAGAGGGACTTTGTGTCTACTACCTGTTCTCCATGCCAGTATTTTGTCTGTTTTGAACCTGTACAGTTCCTCTATGTGCTGGCATGGTCTCTATGAATTCATATGTATTGGTTCTGTTATCTGTATGATGCTTGTTCCCTTGAAGTTATCCTTAACCTCTGGCTCTTACAATCTTTCTACCTCCATTTCTGCATAGATGCCTGAATTTGAAGAGAAGAGTTGGATGAAGACATCTGTTTTGGAGATAAATTCTCCAAAGTCTCACATTCTCAATATTGTACAACCCATTGCGCAGTTGGTAATTGTCTTCTACTGCAAAAGGAAGCTTCTCTGATGAGGGTTGGGTGAGTGGTGCTTTGATCTATAGCTATATCAGTACGTTGTTAAGTGTCATTTCATTTCTGGGTTCCTGTAATAGAATAGTAATAAGATTTCAATAGCACTTATATAAGCTATCTGGTCTCAGGTTCATGGGAACTTTAGCAGAGTGAGGTTGGACATTAAATCTGATTAAATAATCAGGTGATTTCTACTATAACATTCCTGTCACTGTTGTACAAATATTTCTACTAGGCAGGTTGCTACTGTAAGTAACAGGGTACATAGCTGGGTGATATTGATGGTTACTTTTACCCTTCCAGTAGGTATACTGTAGTTATTTGTAAGCATATAAATCAATAAGTTTCTCTCTAACATTAATTTTGCTGGAGTTGGAAAAAATGTATAAAACCAAGGAGAGAATTTTGATGAAATTAGAATTATGTGTGCTTATATTCATTATCTCATTATTTATAATCACAAAGTTTTTAAACCATAGAAAGCTTTAATATAATGTTTCATCGAATTGTTACAGTTTTTTGACAGAAAATTAAGTAAAATTATAAATAATGTTCAGAATTATATTGTTGGCAATAAAAAGAAACTTACAAAATAAGATATAAAATCACATTACAATCTTTCTTACTGTTTCATTCAGGTGTGTGTGTGTGTGAGAGAGAGAGAGAGAGAGAGAGAGAGAGAGAGAGAGAGAGAGAGAGAGAGAGAGAGAGAGAGATAGAGACAGAGACAGAGAAAGACAGAGAGACAGAGAGACAGAGACAGAGGGATAGAGAGAGGAGAGAAACTTGGTATTATCTACTCTGCATGCAAATTTTTTATTCTTTATTTTAATCACATCTAAATAAATCCTTCTTCAAAGAGAAATTCATGGACTGGGGAGAAACCATGGGTAAATTGCTTGCTGCTCATGCACAGAGACCTGCATTTGGATCCCCAGCATCCATATAAGAGAATTAATGTGGTAGCCCATAGTTTTCCAAATGTGTAGCCAGTGCCAAGGGTCCCTCCATGTGTATCCTACCGTTGGTTGTCCAGACCCTGGGAGCTACTGGGTGGGTCTGGCCCGCTGACATTGTTGTTCCCTCCATGGGGCTGCAAACCCCCTCAGCTCCTTTATTCCCTTTTCCAACTCTTTCTTCAGGGACCCACACTTTCAGTCCAATGGTTGGCTGTAAGCATCTACCTCTGTATTTGTCAGGCTCTGGCAGAACCTCTCAGGAGACAGCTATATCAGACTTCCATCAGCAAGCACTTCCCAGAATCCACAATAGAATCCAGGTTTGGTGACTGTATACGGGATGGATCTCTAAATGGGGCAGTCTCTGGATGGCCTTTCCTTCAGACTCTGCTCCACACTTTGTCTCCATATTTCCTCCTGTGAGTTATGTGTTCACCCTTCTAAAAAGCACTGAGGCATTCACATGTTGGTCTTACTTCTGCTTAGGCTTCATATGGTCTGTGAAACTTGACATTATCTACTCTACATGCACTTTTAGATCACTAATGTATCATCATCATAACACCATAACCCTGTCTACTGATGGTTCAAGAAATGTAATATACAGAAATACTCTGAGGGACACTCATGGTATTAATTCCTGGATTGCTTTAGTATAATATTCCTTTTCTTGTTTGAGAGCTTATCAGAAGTTATGTTACACTACTAATTCCATTAAAAAATCCAATTCCTGTATGGATTCAATATTTTTCTCAAATAGCAGAATTTTCTTAAAATGCACTATAATTTTTGATGTAGAGGTTTAATTTTATATTTTTCCCTTTTAAAAGTTATATTTGTGAAAGTGGATACTATTAATGAAGAGCTTTACCTCTTTCAGGAATTTGATTGAGGCAGATGAGTGTCAAAGAACAGTCCATTTCTTTTGCTTTCAGTTAGTCATTAGTCCTAATCCATAAGAGACCACAGATTTACCATCATTTAATTAGTACATCACATTTTCAAAGACATTTGTAAATAATCTTACAACTGTGCTTATGTATAATATTTACACATTTTATTAATACATATTTATATATATATATAATTTCACAAAATATATAAACATTTATTAATATATAATACACATAAAAATGATGTTTGCCTGCATTTATATCTAGCTTATGTGTGCATTGTGAGTAGAGTCCAGAAAGTATATATGATTTCCTGGAAATAGAGTTAAAGTTAGTAAGAAGCCAGGTAAGTCCAGGAAACAGAGTCCAAGTTTCTGAAAGAACAGCCACTGCTCTTAATTGCTGAGTCATGTCTCCAGGCCATTTTATATTTCAAAATGAATTAACTCAACGTTTAGAGAATGTCAGTAAGCTGAAAGTCCATATTTTAAAAATTGACTCAATTTCATGTTTAAGCATTTCCAATTAACTTTCATTTTGCAATTCCTAAATTGGCATGGAAGTGATAAATAGCAAACATCAAGAGTATATGAACTCTAAAATGCATTTATTGTCATTTTCACTGTTACTTTAATATGTGTATATAAGTGTGAACATAAGTCGATTCCCAATGCAACATTATAGTTTATTTTCATATGATGTGCTATTTAGACCAGGTTAAAGATATGGACTTTCTCACGTTAGTCACTTTATGGTGAAAACTTTCAAAACCCTTTCTCTAGCTTTAGAAGCATAAAGTATATTATTCTCTATGGCCACTCTATATATAAACTTGCACTGATATTATCTATCTATCTATCTATCTATCTATCTATCTATCTATCTATCTATCTATCTATCTATCTATCGATCTATCATCAATCAATCGATCATCTCTATCTTTGCTTTATCTTGATCTCTACTTTCCCAGTCCCTGGGAGCTCTAGGGTAACTAGGTGGTTCAAATTGTTGTTTCTCTTTGCAAACCCCTTCATTTCCTTGGGTCCTTTCTCTAGTTCCTTCGTTGGGGACCCTGTGCTCAGTTCAATGGTTGACTGAGAGTGTCCCCATCTGTATTTGTCATACACTGGCAGAGCCTCAAGTGACAGCTATATCAGGCTCCTGTCAGCAAGCACTTGTTGGCATCCACAATAGTGTCTGGGTTTTGAAACTGTGTATGGGATAGACCCCCAAGCACCTCCACCTAAGACCAGATACACTGAAACTAGTAGAAAAGAAAGTGGGGAAGAGTCTCAAACACGTGGGCACAGGGGAAAATTTCCTCAATAGAATACCAATAGCTTATGCTCTAAGATCAATAATTGACAAATGAGACCTCATGAAATTACAAAGTTTCCTTAAAGCAAAGGACACTGTCAATAGGACAAAACGGCAACCAACAAATTGGGAAAAGATCTTTACCAATCCTACATCTGACAGAGGGCTAATATCCAATATATACAAAGAACTCAAGAAGTTAGACTCCAGAGAACCAAATAATCCTATTAAAAAATGGGGTACAAAGCTAAACAAAGAATTCTTAACTAAGGAATATCAAATGGCTGAGAAGCACCTATAAAAAAAAGCTCAACATCCTTAGTCATCAGGAAAATGCTAAACAAAACAACCCTGAGATTTCACTTCATACCAGTCAGAATGGCTAAGATCAAAAACTCAGGAGACAGTAGGTATTGGTGGGGATGTGGAGAAAGAGGAACACTCCTCCACTGCTGGTGGGATTGCAAGCTGGTACAACTACTCTGGAAATCAGTTTGGCAGTTTCTCAGAAAAGTGGGCATATACTACTGGAGGACCCTACTATACCACTCCTGGGAATATACCCAGAGGATTCTCCAGCAAGTAATAAGGACACATGTTCCACTATGTTCATAGCAGCCTTATTTATAATAGCCAGAAGCTGGAAAGAACCCAGATGTCCCTCAGTGAAGGAATGAATACAGAAAATGTGGTATATTTACACAATGAAATACTACTCAGCTATTAAAAACAATGAATCCATGGAATTCTTAAGCAAATGGATGGAACTAGAAAATACCATCCTGAGTGAGGTAACCGGATCACAAAAGAACACACATGGTATGCACTCACTGATAAGTGGATATTAGCCCAGAAGCTTGGAATACCCAAGATACAATTTACAGACCAAATGAAGCTCAATAAGCAGAAAGAACAAAGTATGGATACTCTGGTCCTTCTTAGAAAGGGGAAAAATACCCACAGGAGGAGATACTTAAACAAATTGTAGAGCAGAGACTGAGGGAAAGACCATCTTGAGTTGTATTTCTATGATGATCAGTGATCTTGAGCACAATTAATGCATTTCTTAATTTCAATGTATTCTCTTGAAAAATGTCTTTTTATTTTGTCATTTAAATTTTTTCTTTCTCTACATTAGTATTTTAAAAATTATTTTAATATCCATTATAGTGACCATTTTCTTTTGTATTAGATTTTTTTCTTTGATAGTTGAGCCATTAGTGGTTTGTACAGAAAATGATCCCCTTTGCCAATGTATTCAAGGTTCTTTTTCACTTCTATTAGGTTTAGTGTATCTGGTATTATATGGAGGTCATTGATCCACTTGGGCTTAAGCTTTGTACAAGGTGATAAATATAGATCAATTTGCATTCTTCTACATTCAGACCACAAATAAGACCAGTACCATTTGTTGAAGATGCTTCCTTTTGTCTACTCTATGGTTTTGGCTTTGAGGACACTACTTTAACAAAAAAAAATCTGTTTTGAATTCAGTCTTTGAAATTTTCATTGAATATTGAAATTTTCTTTAAAAATTTAGTTTTATTGTCATATATACTATGATCTCTAAATTAATAAGACAGTAGTATTTGATAGCAACCTCTCCACATTCAAGAGTCAATCTGGATTAAATGAGGACCTGAAGGTGGACCTATGGGATACTAATAGTGAATTCAGAAAAAAGTAGAGAGATTTCTGCATGGCCATACTCCATTTCTATGGACATGTGTTGTTCTAAGAGGGAGTCCTCACCAAGTGCAAATCCTACATTATGTATTTTCATCCTTTAAAAATCTGAGAAATGTCAACTATAGCTGGAGAACAATTAGGGATCCTAACAGGGTTAACAACCCCGAATGGTCTATATAAGAGCAACACTCCTCGGCTAAGGCAGCACATAGTCCTCCTATCCTGCAGTACTACTTCTGATAATGAAGTCAATGATTCTTGATTGTGACTGATGGAAATTTCTGTTTTCTCTATATTTAAATCCATGGCTGTCCTCAGACTGTCATAATTTTCACCTAATAAGACCAGAGTAGACGTCCTGGTGACTGTCCTGATCATCTCGAACCCCAACATAAGGGAAGACAGTGCGTGCCATAACAAGTTTGGTGAATGGGCACATAGGAGGAGGGGTTGAAGTCCCTACATTTTGAACTGCTTAGTTGCTATTGTTAAGAAACATTTAGGTTCAATACATCTAATGATCTTAAAGCAGAGATACAAAGAACTAGATACAGAAGATCAGGAATATGAGCTATCAGAATACCAGCAATTGCTTTAGGATTGAAGCATGCACAAAGAAAAGGAAGGGAATGAAAGGGTTAACTCAGAAACTTTGAAAAGGTCATAGAACACTGGCCCCTCCCAAAAGGGCAACTGTTCCCCCTCCCAGAAGAGAGACTAAATTACATTCCTCAGACCACAGGGAGGTCCCTGCAGCTAAGAAAGGCCCAGAGTCCATTGGCCACCTACCTCATCCCCTATCAACCAATTAGTTTAAAAGTAACACTGTTCTGCCAATCACATTGTGCCAAATGTTGGCTGCCCGAGAACTGTATAAAAGACCTGTGCAGCCTGGAGTGGTCATTGTCCTGCCTCCATGTGCAGGGTGGCCCCAGCATGCCGGATAATAAATAAAAAACTCTTGCTTTTTGCATCAATTTCCATTTCCATGTGGTCCACTCAGGGTGTCTCTCCGGTAAGTTAAGACTCCCTCGAGTCTTACAAGCTATGTACAAGGTGTATATAATATATGTTCAACCATGAAATAAACATATTTGTCTCTAAAAAAAAATCTGAGAAATGAGTTTCATCTTAAAATATAATCTGATCTGTGGTGTTAAGTCACAATAGAAAGTGAGCCAAAACATATATAAGATATTTTTAGCTAGTAATGAAAGAAGTATTAGAAAGTAGTATTTTCTTTAGAAACATGCAAAATTTAGCATATATTTCCACTGCTAAAAGATCCTTACAATGCTGCTGCACCCATAAGAGTAACACTCAATTGGAAATGTGTGAGAGAAGAATTCGCATGAACAGCTGTGAGATACATTGACATTGGCTGTCTATTTAAGGGAAGTAACATGAATGACAAAATATCCTTCATCCACAACCTGAATGTGAAGACATTTATGAATCCAGATTTTCATCTTTTTCCATCGTTCAGGAAAATGCATAGAGGAAAAGTGATAAAGGACTGCATTAGGAAGCATTAAATCAATCAAAGCTATAATAGGAGCATTATGTGAATAAATGTTCTAGCTGCTCAAGTAGTCGTGATCTGAGCAGAAAAGGGGTCCATTAGATATAAAATGAAAAATGATTAAATTAAAGTGGAATTTCTTTGCATCCTCATTTAAGTAATCTTAACTGAAGATATATTTTGAAATATTTAGAGAACTAAACTATGACATAATGTCACTAGATGACAATTAATTATTTTCATTTTGATAACATGTTTGAGAGTTCTGGGAAATTGAATAAACATGAATGATAATAATCCACTATGAAATAATAATTCATGTCATGATATTTTAGATTTGTCTCAAAATGCTTATGATATGGTTTAAGTCTAGTAGTTCAAATAATCTTATCATCTGATATTATGAAATAATTTCTTTCAAATTTCAGGTAACATGCAAGTGAGTTACTTAGAATTCTATATAGTATTCCTAAAATTTCCATACTACAAAATGAATTTTAACTGTAACATCACTACCTCTGACAGTTCCTTCTTCACCTTGTAAAGTCTACATATTCTTAAGTCTTTGATGATTTTCAAATATCCTGACTACAAAATATCCTGACTGTAGTCAGGATATTTAGTGTGAAGTTTGTACTTTCAAATTTGATGTGTTATAAGTTGAAATCTAACCCAAAAGTTTTTGTTGAAAGTGTTACCTATTGCTATTTTATTAACCACCAATAACTTTGATCCATGGAAAGTCTGCCAGACTTTCCTCACATTATCTCTGCTAACCTCATTTCTAGATACTGATGGTTGTTCTGAATCACTGCTTACAGGTGTTTTTTTTTTTTTTCTCTTTGCCAATGAAATGGAAAATGCCCTATCTGTGAATGCCTTTTTGCTTTGTAATGTATAGAGCAGACTCTTAATTACACATAGTACTCCTGTGCTCAAGCTGTAAAAATTTATAGGATGTAATTGGAACCCTTAGGAAGAACAGATTGGATATAATTACATAACAGAGAGCAACTTGAACCATTAGTATATTTAGATATCTCATCACCTTCTGGTCTCATCTCATACTCAAAGTTCTCAAAATACATTCTCCTTCACCTCTCACCTGCCTTCTGACAGAAATCCAATTTTTTCACTGTTGTTTAGGTATTGTTGATATTCAAGCCAAAATGATTTTCTAAGTTGCTACTTCAGGACCAAATATCTGTCTGTTCTCAAGTCAAAATCCCTGAAAAGGATATTTGCTATTATCACAGATTCTGGTAAGAGAACACACCAAGGCCCAAATAAAGTGTAACATTGGGGACTGAACAAAGAGCTCAGGAGTTAAGATTGTTGTGTATTTACATGGTGTTACACAAAACTGTGGGGAAAATGCTAGTGAAGCCATTTGAGAAGAAAATGTACATCATAGAATGCTGAAATAAGTCAATTAAGGATGGTTTTAGTCACTTTCTTGTTTATATTCCATATACCCCAAAACTGTTTTATTCAAGTATAAGGATTTATCCATTGTATTTTATGAGTGATTCCTAAAGGATGATAAGAAATACTTCATACAAGAGCTTTTGGGTTATTACTTAACTTATAATACAAAAAGTCCCTGGAGCCTGGGATATAGCTTAATATGCAAATATAGAAAAATATAGAATCTAGAGGACCTCTCATCTCATATATTCTTCGTAAATGAAACTTTTTAATAATAGTGCATCTACATAGTATTACATATGCCTGTGTAATGAGGCCATTTGAGAACGAAATATGCATCATGAAATGCTTAAGTAAATTGTATGGTTTTGGTCATTTTCTTGTTTAGATCGCATATATCCCGAAATCAATTCATTCTGGTATAAGGATGTAACAATTTGTGAGTTATTTTATGTATTTGGGTATTCTACCTGCATTTACCTCTGTATGACAGGCATACAGTACACGCAGAGACCAGAGGTTGTTGGCAAAACACCAAAAATTGCTATTAGTGGTTATTGTGTGTCACTATATGGATGCTGGAAATTGAATCACAGGGCTTCTCGACAAGAAAACAGTAATCTTGACTCTTGAAGTCTTTCTCCAGTACCCCAAAATGATAATTTAGTTTTGCCTAGGTGTGGTCCTTTTCCAGAGTCAGTAATAATGGTAATGCCATATTCAGGTATAGGTCTTGACTTAGGACCAGACTTTAATTACTCCTAATAATCATAATCTTAGCACTTACCAAACATATGTAGTATACATGTAGGGAACTATTTATATAGTACATACATAGCTTAGTAGTACATACATAGCTTACATTTATTTATTTATTTATTTATTTATTTATTTATTTATTTATTTATTTATGCAAAGCTGAGAACTGCTGCCTTCCAGACAGATACAGTGACTCTGTTGAAACCATATTTCTATGTCTCAAGTCCTCTAGACTTCATAGTCCCACTAAAGTTTATTTATCAAATTTATATAATAATGAGGGTTAAGAATGCCAAGTTATTCCCTTCCAGATTCCTGGGTATAAAACCCAGTTTTGAGCTGGACATAGGGGTATACCCATGTAATTATATCATTTAAAATCACAAGGGATAAGAATCCCAATGTTTAGGCCTACTTGGGCTACAATAGGAGATAATTGCTTCACACAAGAAAAGAAACAGAAAAGAAAGCAAAAAGGGAAATAAAGTATGTATGAGTACTAACGGTGTTCTCTGAAATAAGATCAAGTATAGGACTGGATAGTTTTGATAGAATAACCTGCCTGCTTGTAACCACAGATATTAATACACAGTGTTGGCAAAAGATCCAGGATTTTAGTGGCATGTTACTTATCTCTTTATCTTCAGTTCCATTAACTCTTTACTTTCTGTTTAAATTTCCCTCGAATTTCAGCAACTCCTTGAAACCATCAAAGTATGACAAAATAAAGAGCATGAGTTTCTAGGAGTAGAGCCTCTGAGAATTTGCATGAAACCAAGAAATATCCCCCACTAGCATTTTAAAATTAAAATATTTTTAAAAATAATATATTCTGATTACAGTTCCTCCTTCAAGTCTTCCCAGGTTCTCCTCTTTTCTTCTCCCACTCAAATCAAGACCCTTTTTCTCGCTCATTAGAACACAGGCATGTAAAAATAATTTTAGTGACATATAATTATATAAAATAAAAAAACAAATTATACCTGGACAAAACAAAAAAACATCAGGAAAAAATGCTCAAAAACACATAGATGCAAAAACATGCACATTTGCACAAACATAAGTCCCATAAAATAGGAAAACTATATATATATATAATCTGTAAGGGGGAAAAAGTCTTTCATTATGAGGTAAAATTCCTCCAAAAATGCATTTGAGCTAATTTTGGGTTGGACACCTACTCCTTGGCATAGGGCCTGGCTATAAGAGTAGTTTGTATACTCATTGAAAATTTACTGGAGAATACTCATTTTCTATTTGCAAGTAATCTCAATTGGGGGTAGCTTCTGGGTTAGGTATGTGAACTATGTATTCGTATCCTCTTAGTGCTGGGACCCCATCATGCTTAGACATGTGCAGGTGTTGTGCATGATACCACGGTCTCTGAGTTCATATGTGCATCAGCCCTACACTGTTTAGAAGGCTTCATTTACAAGTGTTCTCAATCCCTTCTGGCTCTTACAATGTTTGCCCCCCTTATCTAAAGAGTTCCCTTACCCTTGCAGGGAGGGAATCATTTGAGACATCCCATGTAAGATTTGATGTTCCAAGGTTTCTCATTCTCTGCGTATTGTCCAGTTGTGGGTCTCTGTATTTGTTTTTATTTATTGCAAGAGGATTCTTATCTAATGATGGCTTAGTGAAACACTAAACACTAGATATGATTGAATGTCATTACACAACATTTTATTATTACCTTCCTTTAATATAAACGTAGTATTTAGATTTTCTCCAGGTTCCTATCCTATCTAGTATCAGGTTCTTTACTACCAAAGCAGCATCAGGGATGGGGTCCAACTCATGGTGTGAACTTTATCCAATAGATAGTGGTTGGTTACTTCCACAAGTTTTTGCCACTATTTCACTACCATGTCCTGTAGGCACATCACCACTGGATATCAAAAAGGTGTATAGGGGTTGGTGCTTAACTTTTTCTTTTGGAAGCATGAAGATTACCAGTAATACTAGTGAGTAAACAAAGGCTCTAGATAGATACTAGCTTTATCTCTGAATGTTCAATTAGTTGTGTAGTTGTTGCATTCAGCAATAGGGCCTTGCCATCAGTTTGTGGAGTACAACAACCAATAGCCTTTGCAATACAATTGACTGTTTGGGGGTCCCCAAGGAGTACCTTTGATAAACAACTCAATTAGATATAACTCATTCCCAGAAATCAAGTTCTAATTTGGTGATGAAAATATACAGATGGGGCTGCATTTCTCCCAATTATTTGATGATTTCAATTAGCTCACCTTCATATATGTATATACTTTAAGAAGCTTCTATTGAATTAGACTTCCCTTTGACCTTTCAAATGGCCCTTACCTTTAGTTGTTCTTCTCACTCTTCCCTCTTCCCCATTTGATCTTCTCATCCTACATCTCCAATAATCTACAGGTATCTATTTTAATTCTCCTTAGGGTTTTCCAACTCTCACACTAATGTCTTAAGTCCTAGAGAGACTAGTCATACAACAGACATAGTGCAACATAATTAAGGTGACTTGTAAGCATAAAGCATATTAAGTAGAGAGAAATTCAAAGCATTTGAGCAAATCCACTGAATTGGTATCTTAATTAGGTTTTCATTGCTATGAAGAGATACCATAACCGAGGAAACTTTTATAAAAGAAAATATTTACTTTACGTTGGCTTACAGTTTCAGAGATTAGGTCCATCATCATCACAATGGGAAACAGCAGTGTCAGGCAGACATGATACTGGAGAAGGAACTGCAAGTTTTATATCTTTATCTGAATGCAGAAGAAGGGGACTGTGTGACATACTTGGTATACTTTGAACATAGAAGATTCCAAAGCCTGCCCCCAGAGTGACACATTTCCTCCAATAAGGCCACACCTACTCCAACAATGCCACACGTCCTAGGGTGCCACTCCCTATAAGACAAGCATTCAAACACATGAGCCTTTGGGAGTCAATATGTAATCAAGTCTCCACAATCAGGAATATGACAAAATTGTCCATTCTCTCCACTCATATTCAATATAGTACTTGAAGACTTATCTGGGACAAGACATCTGAAAGAGATCAAGGGGAAACAAATATAAAGGGGAGGAGTCATAATATCTCTATAAGTAGATGATAAGAGTGTATACATAAACAGCACTAAAAATTCCACCAGAAATCTCCTAGAGTTGATAAATAATTTCAGAAAATAACAGGATGCAAAATTAATACACATAAATGAGTACACTTCATATATAAAAAAAGCTGACTGAGAAATGATGGAAACAATACCTTTCATAGTAGCCTGAAACATATATATGATAATAAATTTATTCAAGCAAGTGAAAGACATGAGACCTCAAGGAGTGGGGAGGTCTGGTAAGGTATGAATAGGGTGAGGACATCCTCTTGGAGATGAAGGTATAGTCAGAGGAGGGAGGGAGATAACTATTGAAATGTAAAAAAAAAAATCTAATAATAATAATAATAGTAATAATAACCTCGACACATTGAATAAAGAAATTGAAGAATATTTAGAAGATGAATTGATCTCCGATAATCAGGTATCAGTAGGATTATCATAGTAAAATTGACCATCCTGGGGGCTAGAGAGATGGCGCAGTAGTTAAAAGTGCTGAGTTCAATTCCTAGCAACCACATGGTCTCAAAACCATCTGTCATAGAATCTGATGTCCTATTCTGGTGTGTCTGAAAGAGCAACGGTGTACTCACATACACAAAATGAATAAATAAATCTTTTATAAGATAGCCATCCTTAAAGAGTCAATCTGCAGATGAATAAAATAGCCATTAAAATCCCAAGACAATTCTTTTTTTTTCTTGGAATGAACATTAGCAGTGTATTCATACAAATTCTTTACAGAACTTGAAAAGGCAATTTTTGGGTCACTAGAGAAATGCAGACTGCCCTTGATATCTAAAACAATTCTGCATAATAAAAGAATTTCTGTAAATATCTTGCACCTGATCTCAAATTTAGTACAGAGCTATAATAATAAAAACAATATTGTATTGGCAGAATTATTCCATTAGTCAATTGAATTGAATCAAAGACCCAGACATAAACTTACACACATATTGGCACATGAAAATGCCAGAAATATTATCTGGTTAAGCAGCATCTTCAACAAATGGTGCTGGTAATTAAATGACTATATTTAGAAGAATATAAATGGGTCTATACTTGTTTCTCTACACAAAACTTAACTCCAAATGGATACTGAAACCTCAATATGAGGCCAGATGTAACGAGTCTGATAGAAATGAAAGTGGGAAAGTGTTGAACTCATTGGGATTTCATCTTATATCAATTAGAATGGATATGATCAATAAATGACAACTCATGGTGATAAAAATAGTGGATAAGGAGAATATTAATCTATTGGTGGTAAGAGTTCAAATTTGTAGTTCCTCTATGGAAATCAGTGGGACAGTACTTCAGAAAGCTGGTAATAGATCTGGTTATACCAACACTTGACCATATACCCACAGGACTTTATATCCTACAACAGAGACACTTGCTAACCCATTTTTACTGTTGTCCTATTTATAAAAGTCAGAAATGGGAAAAGGCTAGATGTCAATAAATGATCAAAAATATAGTACATTTATACAATAGAATATCACTTAGATTTTAGGCAAAACAAAACCATATATTTACTCATATATGAACATTAGCTACTAAATCTTCAACAAGATGGATAAAATCCATATTTTCTTTTTCGTAAGTACTCTTAATGGATTCAAGCTTTTTTCTCTTTAATTGTCATATAAAAAATAAATGTCAATATTGCTTAGAATTTTAACATTAGATTGAATGAAATTGACAATTGGGACATATATTCTTTTAAAAGTAATTTGAAAAGCCATTCTTATTAAAATTCCCATGTTTCTGCGAAAACTTTACTGAGGCCTCATACCTAGGATGAAGGTTTATTATCAGTTATTATCAGATGGTTAGTGAGAGAAGGAAAGTCCCTTCTGCTTTGAAAATTCCATAGCTTGTAGGTTTTACATGCTCCATTGTATATGGAATAAATATCCACCTGCATATAGTTAGGACTAATTGAACTTTAAGTTCTCAATAACAACTTTTTAAAGGTATGTAGTTAGGGGAGAGAAGGGCTGAAGTCCTTACAGAGAGTTGGAGGGATGGATTGTGGTGGATGTATATGATGAGAATAAATTATATGAGTGTAGCATTTAAAAAAAATAAGAACTATTAGTTAAAAGGGCTGTATGCAACTCAACATGAAAATGTGGTTTCCTTGAAGAATGCACACTGAAGATTTCAGGAAATTTCACTGCAAAAAATATTGGTGAAAGATGAAAATACATTAATGTCAAAAGTAATCTGGGATATGTATTCAGAAAATTAAAAGCACTTCAGTCTTCATTCATATTATTGTAATTTTATATTGAATATTGGACTATTATTTGATGTATTGCTTCATGTATGTTTTTCAGTATTTTCTCCTTACTTCTTCATGTACCAAGTTCAATTGTTGATTCTTTCTTTTTTGCAAATTATTGAACTTTTCCAGTGAAATTTTATTTTTTAAGAGAACTTTTTTTTAACATATAAAGATTCATCTTTCATGTATGGTGTGAGACATTTCTAGTTTTCATCCCTCTCAACGTTACTGGTAAATTTCTTTTTTTGTGTGTGGGTGATTGATGCTTTCAAAGAAAATATTCTAATAACTGAGTCACATTCAGTATTTCTGCCTTTTATAAACCAAGTGATTTTACTTTCCTGACATGACAAGAGATTTTCAGAAATAACAGTCACTTGTTTAGTGATTTTGTGTAGTTTCAAGTGGGAGTAAAGTTTATGCTGCATTTTCATTCAAGGTGACAAATTACTGTAAAGAAGAAACAGTTTTCCATTTCCATTTGTTGGGTTGGCAGGTTTATAAAAAACTCCCTTGGTTTGGTTTGGTTAGACTAAGCTTTCATGGTTTTTTTTGACAAAGGGATAGGTTTACCTTTGAAGCCACATTGTGATTTCAGTTTGCTTACTCTCAGGTGCTCTACATGGAAAACAGGCAACACAAAGAAAAAACAAGCCACTCACAGCCATGGTTTTGTATCTAGCCTGTATCTTTAGAAATCCCATGTCTTTGTTGACTAATGTTCAGGGATTTTAGTTGTCACACAGATAAATAAAAAGAAATTGCTAGCAACTGCATAGTAACCAAATTGTTTCTTAGTCTATTTACAATTTTATATTAATTAACCCACATTTCCTGTACTTTTTATCTATTTGCCTTGCAGTACTGATTAATAAATAAATATGGTAATGATTGCAATGATGACATGATGAGCCCAAATTTTTAGTTCTTCTGTCCTAAACATGAATTTTTCCTAGATTTTATTGATTGCTTCATAGCCAAATGACAAACAGAAGACATGTTGAGAAAGTTGATTCACTCAGCCAAGACTACACTTGAAAGATGAGGATGCAACTGTAGTGTTGAGGTTAGATAGCTTGAGAAGCTTAGTGCCAAGAATGACTGCCCTGGCTCTGTCATAAACTTTCTTTGTGCTGAGGATTGAACATAGCACCATGTGCCTGTAATAATGCACTTCATCACTGAGAAGTAAACATTTCAAAATCAAGGGATTCTATTTGTTTTATTTCTCATTCAGTCTGTGTTATTTCATCCAAGGAAACAAGGTGAATGTAATAGCATTGTACAATTCAGGTGCCCAGTCACTAAGACACTGAGCTCATCTGCCTTTTGAGAATTAACTCTTAAATCTTTGAAATGCCACAGTTTATGCCCTATCACACTGCTTCATTAACTGTGGAGGGAAAACTGAAACTGAATGAAAAAGAAAGCAGATTATGACATCCCTGACCTCTACTAGACATTACCATATACAGATAAGTTACTGAAGCTGTCAAGGCTTCATTATCTGATCAAGCACTGGCTAAATAATATTACTTGCTAGAAAAATAATTATATTACAAGTAATATTACTTTTCAGTAAAAGAAACAGATATATGTCATAACTGAGTGCATCACATAGCTTTTATTCCCCTTTTACATACATCCAAAGAAACTTATATTCCTTCACTGCCTTTATTTCATCTTGTAGACTATGTTTCCTTTTATTTTTTGCTCAAATTTTATTTTGATCTATTTTATGTTCTTCTTATTTAATTATATTGCTTAATTTCTACAAGTTTGAGAATTGCCTATTTATCATAATATAACTCATCTATAATCCTATTATTTTGCCAACAACCGAGATTCTGGGTGAAACACTTAGGAATTTATTGCTGCATTGACAACAATTTAAAGTACACTTAAAATATTCTATATTATCTCTTTAGATAGAATATGATGCATATATAATTTAACAGGGAGATATTATTGTGTTTAAGTATTTCTTAAATATTTGTGAGAGTTAACTTCACATGACAGTTTGAATCACCTAACAGAGGCCCAGGAATAAGGATAAAACAAAATACCATTTGGCTTTATCCATAAAATTGTTTCAAAAAGCATCATTGATTTTATTAAAGGTGTCAAAGAAAAGAATCCTTCTGTGGGTAGGTGGACATTATATAATTCATTCAACATGTCAATATAACAAAAGGAAAAAAGATACTAAAGTTAGAAAATCATTTATGTTCTTTCTGATATCAGCACCTTAATATTCTAATACAGATCAGTACATATATCATTGACTACTTAGTTTCCAAGTCTTTAGAACTTTGATAACGTATTACTGGCATATTTGAGGTCCCTAATCTATAAACAATAGAATGTGGAACAAGATTCCATAATTACAGCATTTAATCAAATTCAATTAATCTATGTTTTATTTTCTTCAAGTATCTACCTTTTCATCAAATCATCTGTATATCCTTCTTATATGTTCTCTAGATGAACATAAAGAACACAACAAAATCTAATAAATAATAATCATAATGTCTTAATTGTGGTAAACAGTCTTTAAGGGGGTTCTGAATGAGCATGACTTTCTTATATTCAGTCTGGACTACTTGTCTCATAATAAATTAAGTTACACAAAAAGGACAAATATCATTTGCATAAATTAAATGACAAAAATACCAAGGTTGTTCAACATGAAGAATCTGGGATCTGTTCTCTTCAGCATCTTTTTCTGGAACAAACAAGTTACCATATTCTGCAATCCAATCCAAGCACCACTCTAACAAGGATAAGTTTTAGATTTGAAAATAAATACAATTGGAAGTGGATCATCTTTCACTTGAACTATGAAATGGTAGGAACTCCGGCTGACACTTTGATTAGTATTTACAATAGATTCTGAGCCATAGATACCTAGGTTAGCCACTTCAAATTTCCTGACATAAAATTCATCTGCAGGATATTGATGTTACTTTCATTAGTTACTAAGTGTTAGGGTAATTTGAAGTAACAACAGGTAACTAATTACTACTGGTGATTATGAAGATGTGTTATCATTTGTTTCTTCTCTCAGAATGTTCATAATTTACTGTCCATCTCCATTTGTTATAAAGTCTATCCTCATGAAAAGTGCATATTTAAAAACCATAAAGAATTACTCTGTGGTGGACAAATGTTCTGCATATTTCTGATTCTCAATGCATGAAAATAGCATTATTTCAAGTCATTATGTCATGGACACTTTCATTTTTATGTCTTCTATTGAGTTATTTTATTGTATCTAATAAAGGAGAATAACACAAACAAGAAAGGAAAGAAAAAGATGCAGAAGGACAAAAAGTAGAGAGTTAAAGGTCTGGCAAGTTAGAAACAAGGAAACTGGCATACAGCTGAGAGTCTCTGAAGACTTGCATGAATATTAAATTATCTTTGCAAAAAAAAATCATATACAGTTTTTTTTAGAAAATCCAAATATTTATCTCAGAAATTTGAACAGTTTTCATGGAATAAAGTCACTTAAATTAGACACTTGTTGGAATACTATAAACAAAATCCATTTTAACTTATCTTCCACAGTTTTCAATTTGGAGAAAGAGGTCAAGTGCATAATCCTGACAGCTATGTTTTTGAAAGAATGTATTTTGGTTTTGGACTTTATGCAAAGTTCTGAAATCATTTGGGAATCATTATTTACAGATACAAATCAAATTGTTTGAAGGTGTTTCCAAGTTAAAAGTTGAGATAGAATGTTATGAGGAAACACCTGTTACCTGAGCAAAATATTTATCAAGTTTATCTCACAGTGCTATATCTTTTTGTATTTGTAAATAGGAAAAGAGTGTGTGTGTGTGTGTGTGTGTGTGTGTGTGTGTGTGTTTATACTGTTTGTGTTCATATGTATCGGCCCAGTGTTTCTTATGCAGTTGCTAATATCTGCTTGTTCATAATCATGTATTGGATAGTTTATTCCTACATTAATGTTGTATGCATGAACACCAACATGGTGATACTCATTCATCACAAATACATTCTAATTACAGATTAAATGTATGCAAGATTTTAAATTAAAAGTAAATTTACTAATATATTTACTTTTTTGCCAGGCATGATGGCTCGTGTCTTTAATGGCAGCATTAAGAAGGCATAAGTAGGTAGATTCTTGAGAGTTCAAATCCAACAAAGTCTACAAAATAAGTTCCAAGTCAGGTAGAAGTGCATAGTAAGATGCTCACTAAAAAAGAATTATAGAATATAAAATATAGAGAGAATAATTATAACTACTTACATTTAAACTTTTTGCTAACATTTTTAAAAATATATACCTAAAGAATATTTATAACAATAAATTGATAGTTATAGTGATAAGTAGAAATGGTTTTATAAATGAAAGGTGCAAATAAAATCATTAATGTTGGGTATGGAAAAATGTATTCCATTTCAAGGTAATTATGTACTATCTAAACTGTAATTATAAGCATCAGAACTTTTGTTGTTAAAACTCAACTCTTGTTTGATTGTACAGCATGATATAAAAATACATTTGTTTTTAAAAACTCATTCTAAGAAATTAACCTGTCCCACTAATTGAAGTCATTATCTGACAATCTCTGCAATATCCCATCAGGCTGGCTCTCAATTACACTGACCACTTTATGGTTAGACTGAAGGATTTAAAACCAATCAATAGAAGTACTCATTCTACTTTCTGTTAAATCTTTTTATCTTCTGTGACTAACGGTACCTGCTTAATAAGAAATGGATAATCAGGGCATTTAGAACTGACATGGCTTCTAAGAGAGCAACAGCAGAGGAGCTTCCACAATAAAATTTAATTTCAACAAAAGGAAATACAAAGTCTCTTTCTTTAGCCTAAGCAGCTGATTATCCTACTAAAATGAATAAACTCTGACTATGTAAAACAAAATTAAAAAAAAAAAGCCAAGGCTCTAAACAGGCATCTTCCCAATTTTATGTCACAGCACATACTTAAAGTCATTTCTGAAGCCTAAATTTTTTACTTACCCTTTCTCTTTGTAAGTTTATTTGTAGCATCATTTTGGTTATATTTCTTACAAAAATAGTTGGTCCACTAATTAAAGTACAAGACTCTAATGCTGACAAACTTTCTGAGTTTTTAGCACTTGTAGGCAATATGCAGACTCATTGCTGTTATAAATCTGCAGCTGTGGATATGGTCTACGTAATTAAAATAAGACTTAAAATCTCTTTTAATTACTTCATTTTTATTGTGTATTTTTTGACTAATTTGGGCTTTAAAGGTGTTTATAGTAAGTAATGCACAAGCTTATTTCTCAAAAATGACTCAAAATTACTCTTCTAGACCTGTCAGAAAATATGTTCACTCAGATGAAATCCCAGCACTTGAGAAGCAGAGCCAAGTGGATTTCTGAGTAGGAAGCCAGCCTGGTCTACAGTGTGAGTTCCAGGACAGCCAGGGATATACAGAGGAACCCTGTCTCAAAAAACAACAACAGCAAAAAAGAATAATAAATTTTAGTTCTGTTACTTAGATCTGTTATACAGCCACAGGGTAAACCTTGATTTTATAAAGATGTCAGTTTTCTGATTAGAGCTATTTCTTAGCTATGTGACTTAACCTCTATATTAATCATGCTCAGAGATAGGATAGTAGAGTCAAGGCAAGTGAGAGAGTAAAGGAGAGGGAGAATAGAATATTTCTGATCAACATTTACATTTAAACTTCTGTACCAAAACTAGTAGTGATGCTCACCAACTTGAAAAGGCATATGAAAACTGATTGACAAACTCTCAGATACAATATTTATAAAATGATAAGGACCGGATGTATGTTTTAGAATCTCTTAATATGTATAATAATAATACAAGAAACAATTAATTTAAAAGAAAGGAGCCTGGGTTAGGTACAACAAATGCATTCATTCTGACAGCCATGGAATGCCTTCATTACTATTACTTTAAGATTTTGGTTTGCTTCCCATCATTTTCTTCATAAAGATTCAGTATAAGAAAACATAGAGGAATAATTAACACATGTTTATTCCTTTAGTATTTTGAAGTTCAGATGATATAATTCCATGGTTATTCTTTATAGACAATGATTAATCTGTCAGAGTTTATGCCATGCTCATTTGGTTAATATGAAGTATTTTGAGGTCAAGCATATGCTACTTCCAGGTTTTCTGTTATTGCTTAAGATTACTTTTTTTTTTTCTGTGTGACTTTTAGGATGTTAATTTCTATTTTTATAAAAAATATTCTTGGTGTTCTCATGAGGATTAAATTGAACTGTTTCATTTCTTTAGGTAATATGGACTTTGCAAAAATATGGATTATTCTAATATGTGAATATTGGATGTCTTTTTAACTGGGTATTGTTAACAATTGTCTCTGTAATACTTTTAATGAAATAATTCGCTTCCTTCATTAACTATGTGTTTAGATTTTTTAAAAACATTTTAACAGTCCTCTCTTGATTTTTTTTATTGGATATTTTATTTATTTACATTTCAAATCTTACCTCCTTTACCGGTTTGCCCCAATCACCCTCCATCCCTTCCCCCCCTCCTCCTGCTTCTATGAGGGTGTGTCCCCACCCACCCACTCTTGCCTCCCCACCCTCCCATTCCTCTACACTGGAGCTTTGAGCCTTTACAGGACCAAGGGCCTCTCCTCTCACTGATGCCTGACGAGGCCATCCTTTCCTACATATACTGCTGGAGCCATGGGTCCCTCCATGTGTACTTGGTTAGTGGTTTAGACCCTGGAGGCTCTGGGTAGTTGATACTGTTGTTCTTCTTTATTCTATTCCTTCCAATTTTTGTGCATGACTTTCTTTTATTCTGATAGACAGAAATTTTACGAGGAGTATGGTACCAAAATAAGAAACTTAGGATGACTGACATCTAATATACTCTGGCATAGCATAGTCAATTATCATTTAAGACATAAATGTTTATGATACATCAATGAAAAGCTGAAAAGTTTGTTAACTGAACAGAAAATGCAAGGAGAGGGTGCATATTGTCTTTACTGGTAACTCATGGTTTGGAGTATTTCCTGTTTTGAATCCAAATTGTCATGCTGATGCCTCATTTTGTGCTGGTGCACTTGACTAACCTATTTGTGTCTAAGAAAAGGAAATAGAGTATGTTATAAACACCAGCATTAACAAGATATAGAAATAAAGTTATAACAATAAATGATTCCCTTCATGGACAAACATTATTTTAATTAACATAACTTATGACAAACAATTTTTATATCCTAGAAATGTTTTTACTTGAATGATTTAGAAAAATTTTGGTCCATGTTAGGTGGTTTCAATATTTAAAAAATTTCATAATATTTATAAATATTTTTATTTGTAATAATGAAAGCTTAAATTCCATTTTACTGAATGCCTTCAAAAGTCATTCTTATAAGAGAAAAATATATATCCTGGGAAACTAATGTCTGTTTCTTAAAAGTTTCAAACTATTACTTGGCTGAAGTAAATGCTATAATCCTCAGATTACAACTTTTTTATGTGTGCGAAACTTCAGTTGAAAAGTGGAAGTCACTTCAAGAATCTGTCATTTTCTTATGTTCTCACTCTTTCTAAACACTTACAACTCTCTAAATTGTGGCAAATACCTAACATTTCCCTGAGTATCAAAATAGCAATGAAACTTTTGAGCATTCTCTCTCTCCTTGATTTTGTTCAAGTTATACTACTATATATTTTTTCTTTATTATTTATAGTTGATTTTCAACTTTGTCTCTTTTATTTAAATTCATTTCTATTAATGAAGCGTATGCCTGTTAATAGAATACTGTGTTATGTTTTGATATATCTATGATGGACAGTTTTGATTGTGAACACCATTAGATTAAAAATGTGTAAGTTATTGAGGTATATCTTTGGGTGTGTCTTTGAGGACTTCTCATGGATAGTATTAAGTAAAAGAGAGAACATGTTTTGAGTGAGAAAATGACATCCATATTCCAAGAGTCCCAGACTGAACATTAAATGATAAAACACTGCTAAATGCTATTATTGCTTTTCTATGCTTCCTGGCCTACTTCTATGAGATCCACAACTCTCATGCTCCTGATCCCAAGAAGTCTCATGCATGCATGCATTTCCCACCATAACTGACTACTACTGATTAATCTGTGAACCAAAATCATTCCTTCCTCCCCTGAGTTTCTTTTGTCAGGTATTTGCTAATGGCATAGAGGAATCGAACAAATACACATATATAGAATTTGTGATGCCAATGCTTTTAAAAATTTCTTTTATTTGGGGATTAAAATATATTCAAGCTATCCATTTCCATATATATATATATCAGAATTGTGATTGCGATATAACATATAGTAGTGTACTTTGTGAAGTAAGAATAGTTGACTGATGATAAACTTAAAGGTTTAAAGTCACTTCTAATGCTGGTTGCTTTTAGCTTAGGTGGCTCATAAAAATGAGTGAGTGTTGGTCATTTTTATCACCAAACATGGGGATGTGATTTGTTTTTCAAATGAAATATCAATGCACAAAAATGACATACACTACCTGTTCTTATTTATGTGTGGAATGGAAATGGGTTTCTGTTAACATTCAGAGCAGAGTAATAGTAGCCAAACTGAAGAAAAGGCATACAATTTTGGGGCAAGGTTAATGTAAATTTTAAGAGTAAATGTATATTTGAGAAAGGTAGAAGTTTTGAAATTTTTGCCATAAAGAGATGATAGTTCAGAAGATAATTAGATATGCTTAATATGCTTAATATGGTCTACTAGGATACATATGTATGTTCATATATATATATATATATATATATATATATACACACACACACACACACACCACTCACACACCACATTCACTCAGAAGGATATGGTATATAACTGATTTTGATCAATAAGTGTCCTCTTGTACTATATAGAAATTCCATAGATTTTAATGAATCTAAAATTGTTCTGGTTTCTTTTTTCGTACCCATTCTGTTTTCATATTTGTGTGGATCTTACTTTTCTTTATTTTTAATGTTGGAGAATTCTATACAATTCTTCCATTCTTCTACCACTATTTCCTCCCTACTTCATGATAGTGTTTGAATGTGTGTGTGTGTGTATATATGTGTGTGTGCGCATGCACATGTGTGTGTGTGTGTGTGTGTGTGTGTGTGTTGTTTGGTTGATTGATTGATTAATACCCATTGAGTCCACTCATGGCTTCCAGTCTGTAAATGTATTTTAGGCTATCTAAGTATGTGTAGCCTTTCAAGAGTGAGTATCTTGGGAGAGGGTGATTCTCCTTTTCCTAGAAGCAGTGAAGTAGTCTACGTCAATATCTCCTAAGCTACAGGTGGGAAATATGACTACACACCCTTCCATGATGGAATTTTGTCTACTTGACCTTGTATGGGTCTCGTGCATCATGTCACAACTGCTTTGAATTCATACGTGCAACTTCCCTGTTGTTTCCAAAAATGCTGTTATTGTAGTTACCAACTTCTTCTATCTCTTAGAAATCATCATCAGTCTCTTGCATGATGATCCCATTTTCAGGACACAGTCATTTCTCATGTATAGAGTGCTGGTTCAAACAAAGATGTGTTACCTGCCACATGGCCATATAACAGATGATATAATGTATAGTACCTAATTATTATAATTAATAACAATTATTTGTTATGTCATAATTATTTTATAGATTTGTGTATTTAGCATATTTAAACATTGTTATGGATTCACTTTCTTCGACTTGTTACAAAAAGCTCAATGCAGAAGAGTCTGAGCTTCATCATCATGGCATGTTAGATGGCAGAAATGGTAGCTGGACTAGTCAATGAAGATTGTACTTAAGAGAGAAACTTATCTAATGAATGCTTTGAAAAAATATTTTTTCAGTATTTATGCTTACTGAACATACTTATAGGAATTTACATCTAACTGCCTCTTATGAATTTTTAGAAAATTAATACACATACTATGATCTTAATATTCAGTTTATATTTTTGCCTTATACATTTGTTGCTAAAAAACAAATTTAAAAATCTTCTTACAGGATTCTAATCAAATCCTGAGTGTCTATTTACTAAAGAAAAGAATCAGTGTACCCATCATTGTGACTACCATTAAGGACTACTTTCTGGGATTAGGATTAGATTTTCAGAACATAACACATGCTGATGTGTATTTACATTTTAAAAACCTTTCTTTCTATGTTTATCAATAGATTGACACAAACTAAAGCCAGTAAAGGATTGCTCAGAAGGGATTTTGCAGCTGAATTCACTTCAGCTTACCAGGATGAATGGCAATGCTCACTAAACTTTTCTATTCATAATTAGTGTGCACTCACCCGGCCCTTCAGAGGCAAAAGGCAGCAGGAATGACTTTAATTCATTTCAAATCTCTTTACTTTTACTCTCTTATATTTGAGAATTGAAGGATAGTGTTAGAAGAATACACGCAGTTTTGGGTTATGAGAGAAATAAACATTAAACAAGATTTGCAACTGGAATGGGTGAACTTTAATATTGTTAGGGGTGTGGACCTCCCTTCCAGACCCCCTCTTCTTCCCGTTTCAATATACTCTCTCTCTCTCTCTCTCTCTCTCTCTCTCTCTCTCTCTCTCTCTCTCTCTCTCGCTCCCTCTCGCTCCCTCTCCCTCTCCCTTTCCCTTCCTTCCCTCCCTCCTCCTCCTCCCTCTCTCCCTCCTTCCTCTCTGAGGAGCCATCAGAACAAAAAGTTACTAGAATCAAAATACTCCAAGGACTCCAATGGGATCTGCACACCTGCTTTGTGGGTATGGATAAGTTTGACTCTGCCACGACAAGAAATTTCAAAGAAATCTCTCTCTCTCTCTCTCTCTCTCTCTCTCTCTCTCTCTCTCTCTCTCTCTCTCTCTCTCTCTCTCTCTCTCTCATGTTTCCCTCTCTCTTACATATTACTCCCCAGGCCAGCCCTTATTCCACTATCCTGTTTTCAAGCATATGCTATATCATGCGTTGTTGCAGAAGTACTGATTCAGTGGGGCTTATTAGTAGTTAAAAGTTCTATGAAGTTGCTACATTGAAATTACTTAATTGAAAATAATATTTAAAGTACATGTAATTTATTCTGAAAATTTTACCTTAATAAGGAGATTATATACTATGGAAGATATTGTTCCTATTCTCTAATATATGAGTATTAGTATAAGAGATTACCTCAAACCTGAGTTACTTGACTAACAAATAATTGTGCAGTGATTCTATGGGTAGTAACTCCTATAGGCTAATTTCTAGGACTTGGGGAACAATTTTCCCTGGAAGTACTTATGTGACTATAATATTCTGGGAAAGATGCTTTGCTGCTATTTCTGTCAAGTTACAAAAGTAATTTGCTGAGCTTTTTCTAAAGTTGTAAGTTTGGGTTTTAAAGCCTAACACTACCTGATAAGGCTAACAAACTGTATATACCTAACTCAAACTTTCAAACTTTGTTTGTATTTTTTTCTGATAATTTTACAATGAGTTCATTTAGTCACATGATTAAACAAATTCATCATCTGGAGACAGAATATAGTTGTTAGAGGGAACATAGATTTCTTTGGAATTGCCAATTTTAAATGCTGTCATGCTATCTTCCATGACTCAACAATTCAAATCTTGTGTAACGCCTAACAATTACTCCAGCATGTTTAGAATTTTATGATGTTAATGGGATGCCTTAAAGACAGCTTGAATTGGTCAACTAGAAATATATGTATCATTAAATTTCTGTAATAAATTTTAAAAACATGATTCCTTTTATGATTGCAAGGATAATACGTGGAAAATTTACAAATTTACTTTACTCTCCATTAGCCCTGAGTCTGAACAATTCAGATATATTGCATTTGACAATTGAAACTATAAATGTTCACACTCCATCTGTCGTCCTGACCCTGCTCTTTAGAGTTTCAAAATATTTGCAAATTCTCATTCCAGTCTCTTGAATAATATGCTTTAAATTACCAATAATATCAAAGGATTGTTATTATTTGTCATAAAAACATATAAATTAAAACCACAAAAATATTCTGACTCACTAGAAAATACCAAGTGTTGGAAAACTATGGAAAAGGTTGGAAAGGCCATATATATTGCTAATGAGAAAGTAAAATGAGTTGATCTTTGGGCAAAGAGTTTGATTACCAGGGACACAGAACCTCAGTATATAGTTAGCACAAATGTCAAGCAGTTCCACATTAGACATACAACCATGGTGATTGAGAATAGAAAATCAAAAATCAAACACATTCTTCTT
Source organism: Tokudaia tokunoshimensis (assembly GCA_036184795.1). NCBI lineage: Eukaryota > Metazoa > Chordata > Mammalia > Rodentia > Muridae > Tokudaia > Tokudaia tokunoshimensis. Next base: position 52,090,102 of record BTHU01000013.1, on the reverse strand, counting down.
GTTTTGCTACTGTTTTATTAATTATATGTATATTGCCTGGTATGGCTTCATGCGCTAGAGTTCAGGTATCAGTGGTAGTGGTGACAAGACATTTGGATACCCCTACAGCTAGAGCTGCATGCAGATATTTAGACCTCCAAATATTGCTACTGGGAACTCTTTTCTTCCCAAAGAGTAGTATGTGATCTTAACCATTGGTTCCATGCTCCAGCCCTTAAACAAATTTTTGTCTGTGAATATTCATACCAGTAATAATCGCACAGTCTACTGGTTTGCCTATTCTAAATTCAATTTGATAGTTTTTGTTATTTTTTATCATATTATATTTTACTCAAAAAAATCACATACACAAAGTTGAAAATAACAGTATTCATTAAATATGGCACAGACATATGACAGAATATTAGGTAACAGATGTTGAAATGAGTATTTTTGAAAACAAGATAATAAATTTTAAAGTCTATACAATAAAGTTGATATATTCTCTGATACAATTAATATTAAAGGTCCATAAATAAATCTGAACATAAAATAGTAGTAGCTAATCCTCATGAAAAGGTGAACCAGGAGCTCAATTAATATAAGGATTTATTTGGGTAAGATGAACACCTTGAAGAAAATTAGTGGATCTAAAAGTTGTATATTAGTTCATTGATTTTCATGTTTAGGATGAGGAGAAGCAGTGCAAAGTATGTATTTGTCCCTAATTCTTCTCATTAAATTACATTTTATTATATTGTGATCAAATATATAATCTTTTCTATTTCTTCAGGAATATATTCCATTTTTATTTCTTTTATATTCATGAGCAATTTGTGTAAATCTTTTTAAACATGAATATAAATTTTATATTTAACCTACTAGAAGGACATTTTTATTGAAACTGTAAAAGAAATTTCTATATATTGGTCATAAGTCTACCCTTAGCAACATAATAGTAAAGTTATTCAATAAAGAAACTTTTGTTTCTTATTATCAATGTATAAATTAAATATATGACTAATTTAAATAAGTCAGGCATGGTTACCTCAGGCACACACACATCAAGTGCATGCACCCTCTCACCAACCACAATACATAATAAATACATAAACATAAGTGTAAGAAATAATTTTCAAAACATGAAAGAAATGTCTTTGTTCTGAAAGGAAAAAATTAAATGGAGATATTTTTACTATTTGAATATATAAATGAAAAATTTCAAACCTACAAACTTTTACTACAGAATTGTTTAGTAGTAACCACACACAAAAATCATAGACCATGACCTGAAGCATAGAAATGAAGGTGTAACATTGGATTGGCTTTTGAGATTTCTACAAAAAAGCAAGTTCTGGTAAGTGGGAGATGTTATCACCATCTTCTAAAGTTTTATTTAAATAATGACAGAAATATGCTGAGTATAGAAAGCCTGACCATTGTACATCATTTCTTAAAGAGCATTACTACTGCAATCATATGTGATCATTCTTCTAGTAAATACAAGGGATGACATGGATACCTGGTGTTACTCACTAACAGAATTTTAAGTATGCTAAGCTTATGAGTATATATCATCATAAAAACTCACAAATTTTCTTTTGTTTTAAGCCATGCTTTAGATTATGAATAAAATTTATAAATAATAAAACAAAACTTAAGATGTTTTAAACTCAGATTTTAATATTATTTTTAAACATTTTTAAAGTATTAGACTTAATATTTTTAGGGGAAGCATTATTTGATCTTAGTAATGTTATAATTACCTGAATAACCAAAACATCATTCTCTTTAGATGAATGAATATATGTGAGCTAATAACAAGAATGGTACTCATAATCAATGTCATTCTAATAATTGAAATGCTGTTTTGATTTTTAGCTAGAATTTAAGCCATAGTTTCCATGGGTATGTGTGAAAAGTAACCACAATGTGACAAATCCTCTACTAAATATCATATCATTGAAATGGATTGTAATCCCACTAGTAGTAAGCATGTCAGTCACTGGACACACTGGGTTCATAATTGAGAAATGGTTTACTGTATAACAAAGGAGAATTATTTTGTCATTTTTTTGGTTAATATTCAGTATATTATAAAACCTAGATTCATTTTTAATCCCTATTAGTTTAGGAGAAAATACAGCCATGTCACTTGATGAAAATCTGTACCAAATGTTCTGTGAAATGTGGTGTTATTACCAATTTGTAGGCACAGAAATGCTGTTATTATCTAACAGTATGATGCTTTGAAAATACTAAAGTGCCAGAAAAATTGTTTTATTACAAGAAACAGATAGGCCAACTTTAAAGAAAACTTACGTCTATATTATGAAGCATTTATCTCTAACATTCAACTGGGGAAGAAGACCTAAAATCCTTTCTGTTCAAGGTCATCAGAGTCAAGAAGCCAGAGCTGCAAAAATCAAATCAAAGCTAAATGCTCGAAAGAACCAAGGTGAATATTGTCTTGAGGAACTGACTCAAACAGAAAAAATGCTATTTGTAGTTTACTTTCATGTGGTGAGCAGATGGTAAAGTATTTGGGGCAATGTTGCTGGCAAAAGTTACAAAGAACATTGGCTTCTCTTAGGCTACTGTTTTGTACGCAGAGTTCCCCAGTCTCCCCAGGTAACTTTGGAAGGGAATACATATTCTGTAGACATTTTTTTTTCTCTTCTCATTTTCCATTTAGCACAATTAGTCCTGTCTTGATAGACTGTTGTCTCTGCCCTATTAGCTCCAGTTTACAATATCACTGTGACAAAAGAGGCTTGATGATGATAAAGTATATCAGAACAGTGGTGATAATCATCAGAAAAAATCTACATATTTGGTTATTTATTTTATGCAGTTTTAGCAGACAAACGTGACTAAATTAGATTTGATTTCAAAAGAAAACAGTAACAGTGACTTTGAGACTTCAATTTTAATAGATAGATGATACTTAGACAGAGGCTTCTGTGTGTGATGTGGTATTTGTTGCAGACAGCCCTGAGCTTGTATTTTGATGCTAATTCCACTCCTCAGAGGGGCTGCAGATGAGGAGTTGCCTTGTGAACCTTCTCCCCACCTTAACTTTTCTTTTTTCTCACTTTTTATATTTTCTATATTTTTTATTTACTTTCCCAATGATTTCCCCTTTCCTGGTTCCCCCCTCCCTGAAAGTCCCATAAGCCCTCTTCCCTCCCCCTGTTCCCCAGTCAACCCCTTCCAGCTTCTCTAAGGCTCAAGCCAATGATTGAGCAGGAGGAAGTGGGAGGAGCAGAGAGTTTAGAGGAGGAGCAAGGGAGGATCAACAGGAAGAGAGGAGCTACAAAGATGTAAGGAGAGGCTGCAGAGAGAGAAGATAGTGGCCTGGAGAAACTGCGAGTTATATTGAATAATATAAATGGAAACAGAGTAGTGTAGTGGGAGATCTGCCCAATCTAGGATCATAGTTTGTTTTGTTAACTGATTGATTTGAGCTTTTGAAAGACCCCCGGAGTGGGGAGACCCTCACTCAAGTCTCAGGATAACGCGACTCCCCAAGAACTCACGAGAGACCATTCTTGCTGTAATCACATGAGGTTTAATCCCGGTGCACTGGGACCAAGACTCATATCCCACGCAAGAGTTTGACCCTGAGTAGCAGAGAGAAGGGGTGTTTAAAGGAAAAACCCACAACCCAAACGAGGAGGGAGTGTCATAGGAAAAATACCAAAAATACCAAGGAAAATCACAAGGGGAAACTCTCAGATACTCATGATTGTTAACAAGGTTCTATGTTAATTTTGTGGTCAGCTAGTTCCTGGAGCAAAGTCATCCTAACCTTGTGGCCATAAATTCTTTATGGTCAGCCAGTTCCTGGAATAGAAGAATAGATTTTCTAAACTGGCTGAACTACATTTTTGGCTCTACTCTACTTGCTAGGGGTCTTTTACTTCTCCTGCTAGGGGCCAGGGTCTTTCACTTTCTTTTACTGGGGAATTGGGTTAGAAACAAAGTAGCAATAGTATATTTTCTGAAGAAATTGTACATTCTCTGATTAGAACAAATACTCATCATAATTTGTGATAATGGAATTTTTGTTGTAAAAAAAGCTATATCCAGTTATTCCTGTAGCTGTATCCAGTCACTAAGTTTTACATCTGTCTAGTTATCATCTATTAAAATCTGCATTCTTCTGTAAAGTCATGTTTGGAATTCTATCATTGGTGTAAACATTAATACTCTTTCAAAATGTCTGTGAAGAACTGAGGAGTCAGAGGCTGAGGAGTAGAACTATCTCAGTAATTTTTCTGAGCCTCTTTGACAATCTAAATAAGCTTTGCTTCCTACTAGTACTCAGAGTGAGAGTAATAGGCTTCAGTTAATGTCTGCTCATGTACACAGACCCTATGCAGGTATAAAGCTCACTTACTCTGCTCTTTGTATTCTGCTATTTTTCAGTACAGTTTTCTATTGAGCAGATAAACATAAAGCTCCTTATTAACATCCCTCTCCCTCTCCCTCCTAGAATGTTCCTTCTCTGATACAACTTGCCTTAGTGCAGTACCTTGGTTATAAATGAAGAAATAGTGTTGATATTATTAAATCCATGCGTTATATATCTCTTTGCATTGCACATGTTGATAGATTATTACAAATATGCAATAAACACATATCCACCAAGAAGTACTCTCCTTGTGTTTCTGTACTTTTTCACTTTCTCAGATTCCACAAATGACAGAAACACAATTCTTGTGTTTATAGGATTGGCTTATTTTTCATTACATGATAATCTATAATTACATGCAATTTCTTACAAAGAGCAATGTTTCATTCTTCCTTATGGCTGAATAATATAAATATGTCTATATATCCCACACTTTTATTGAATAATCATTGATGGATACCAATTGCACTCTTAGAGATAATTTCAGAATTACATTATTTTTGCGTATAGAGCTCAAGTAAATGGTAACTCTGGTTACTAAAGTGTATGCCTCAGTTTTTAACTTTTTGTTATGTTTTCCTACTTTTGACATCTATTGATATATGCTTGCTCCTGTGGTGAGATATAATCTCTGAATTTTGATTCATAATTCTGTGATGATAAAATATATTGTAATATTTCAGCAGTTTATTGATCATTTGCACCTATTCATTTCAACATGCCTTTTCAGTTGTCCATTAGGTGATCTGGGTCTTTGCTTTCTGTTTGTTTAAATTTTCAAGTATTTTATATATTTGAGATGTCAATACCACTTAAATAAATGGTTAAAAAGGAGTTTTTCATGCAGTTGGTAGGCTATTTTCTCGTTCTATAGGTTGTTTATTTTTATGTGATACTTTGTTTCATTTTCTAGCATTTTAATTTATTTTTTTTCATAGGATATACTTAACCACATTTGCCAACTCCACAACTCCCCTAAGATGCCCCCCACTCCCATACGCACTCATCTTCCTTCTCTCTGTGTATCTCTTTATCTTTGTCTGTCTCTCTGTCTCTCTTTGTCTCTCTCTTGTCTCTCTCTGTCTCTGTCTCTCAGTATCTCCATCTCTATCTCTCTATTTCACTCTCTTTTTCCACCAAAAAGACTTCAAAATAAAATTCAATGCAAACAAAACTCAATAAGATGAAGAGTACAAAAACAAAAATCTATCTTGCAACATACACACACATAACAAGCAATATATTTTATTTTTCTCAATTATTCCTGAACATGGAGGTTGTTTTGGAAAGAGTTAGAGATGCCTAGCGAGGTTCCATTGTAGACAATTAATGGGTCTTGTGTGTGATGTCAAAGTTTCTGTGAGTTCTTATGTGTATTAGCACTCTTGTATATGGAAAACACTTTCTTTGGAGTTATTCATTACTAGGGTCCTTAGTTTTGCTACCTTTTCTTCCTCATAGATCCCTGAACCATGAAGGGAAGTGTTTGATGAAGATATATTATGTAGGACAAAGTTCTCTAAATTCTCTTACAGTTTCCAGTTGGGGATCTCTATGTCAGCTATCATATAGTGCAAGAAGAAGATTCTATTATGAGAGCAGAGTGAGTGATGTGCTGATTTATGGATATATCAGTATGTCATTAGGAGTCATTGTACTGCTGTGTTCCTTCATCAGAATCAGTTGTACCATTATATTGGTCCAGGTAGATCACTGTCATTTGTAAGTAGGTGATAGACATTCATAATTATTTTTTCCTCTGGTATTGAGCAAAGTACAACATATTAATATAAAAACTATATAAAACTAGTTAGCAGAAGAAAAATTCTTAATTGGAAATCAGTTTTGTTTCTCCATATTTGAAAACACAAGTAAATAGTATCTTCAACAATAGAGCCTTACTATCAGGCTGTGGGAGTAACCAATATTGGTAGCAATAGCCTGTGGTACTTAGAGAAAGTTCTCAAGGAAATCATTCATTATCTAGCAACACACGCACACACACACACACACACACACACACACACACACACACACAAGAACCAAGGAACCCTTGAGTCTCTGTTCCTCACTTTGCCCTGTGTTTCCTTATGCAGGAGATGAGTGGGTGGCCCTGACCCCAACAAGGGGCCTTGCCTAACCTCTGGATATGGTCTTTATAGATTCTCCCTCCCCTTTGTTGGACATTTCAACTAATCTCATGCCCACTTGTTCCTGGGAGCTTCTTGCTTTCCTGGCATCTGGGACTTACTGGTGGCTACCCCAGTTCCCCATTCCCTATTGCTACACACCTCTGTCCGAATTTCTGTCCCTCTGTATATCATCACTGTCTCCTCCCATACCTGATCCTGTCCCTCTTTTTCCCATCCCCCACCTCTCTTCCTCCCAAGTTCTTTCCACCCTCAACCTCCTGGGAATATTTATTCCCCCTTCTGAGAAGGACTGAAGCATCCACACTTTGATCTTCCTTCTTCTGGAGTTTAATATGATCAGTGAAATATATCTTGGGAATTCAGATCTTCGGGGATAATATTCACTCATCAGTGAGTATATAACATGTGTGTTCTTTTGTGACTGGGTTACCATTCTCAGGATAATACTTTCTTATTCTATTTTGTTTTGTTTTGTTTTGTTTTATTGGATAGTTTCTTTATTTACATTTCAAATTTTATCCCCTTCCCTGGTTTCTCCACAGAAATTCCCTGTGACATTCTGCTCCCCCTGTTTTTCAAAGGTGCTCCCCAACCCACATACCCACTCCCACTTCCCCGCCCTCACATTCCCCTACACTGTGACATTGAACCTCCATAGGACTAAGGGCTTCTCCTCCCATTGACACCCAACAAGGCAATCCTCTGCTACATATACAGCTGGATCCATCCATGTGTACTCCTTGGTTGGTGGTTTAGTCCCTGGGAGCTTGGTGGTCTGGTTGGTTGATATTGTTGTTCTTCCTGTGAGGTTGCAAACCCATTCAGCTCTTTCAGTCCTTTCTCCAACTCCTCCATTAGATAATACTTTCTAGTTTCATCCATTTGCCTAAGAATTTTATGAAGTCATTGTTTTTAATAGCTGAATAGTACTCCATTGTGTAAATGTACCACAGCTTCTGTGCCCATTCCTCTGTTGAAAGACATCTGGGCTCCTTCTAGCTTATTGGCTATCATAAAAATAAGGCTGCTATGAACATAGTGGAACAAGTGTCCTTATTACACGTTGGGGAATCTTTTGGATTTATGCCCAGAAATGGTATACCTGGATCCTCAGGTAGTACTATGTATAATTTTCAGAGGAACCACCAGACTGGTTTCAAGAGTGGATGTACCAGATAGCAGTCCCACCAATAATGGAGAAGTGTCCTTCTTTCTCCATATCCTCACCAGCATCTGCTGTTACCTGACATGTTGATCTTAGCCATTCTTACTAGTGTGAGGTGGAATCTCAGGGTTGTTTTGATTTGCATTTCTCTGATGACTAAGGATATTGAATATTTCTTTAGATTGTTCTCAGTCATTCGAGTTTCCTCAGTTGAGAATTCTGTTTAGCTCTGATCCCATTTTTTAATAGCATTATTTGGTTCTCTGGAGATAGTCTAACTTCTTGAGTTCTTTGTATATATTGGATATTAGCCCTCTATCAGATGTAGGATTGGTAAAGATCTTTTCCCCATCTGTTTGTTGCCATTTTGTCCTATTGACAGTATTTTCTGCCTTACAGAAGCTTTGCAATTTTATGAGGGCCCATTTATTGATTCTTGATCTTAGAGCATAAGCCATTGGTGTTCTGTTCAGGAAATTTCCCCCTGTGACCATGTGCTTGAGGCTCTTCCCCACTTTCTCTTCTATTAGTTTCACTGTATCTAGTTTTATGTGGAGGTCCTTGATTCACCTGGACTTGAGCTTTGTACAAGGAGATAAGAATGAATCATTTGCATTCTTCTACATACCAACTGCCAGTTGAACATTCACTGTTCAAATTTGTTGAAATTGCCATCTTTTTCTCCACTGGATGGTTGTAGCTCCTTTGTCAAGATCAAGTGACCATAGGTGTGTGGGTCCATTTCTGGGTCTTCAATTCTATTCTATTGCTCTTCTGTACCAATACCATGCAGTTTTTAATCACGATTTCTCTGTAGTACAGTTTGAGGTCCAGGATGGAGATTCCCCTAGAAAATCTTTTATTGTTGAGAATAGTTTTGACTATCTTTGTTACTTTGATTATTCCAAATGAATTTGCAAAATGCTCTTTTTATCTTTATGAATAATTGAGTGGGAATTTTGATGGGCATTGCATTGAATCTGTAGATATCTTTTAGCAAGATGACCATTTTTATTATATTAATCTTGCCAATCCATAGCATGGGAGATTTTATATCTTCTGAAATCTTCGATTTATTTCTTCAGAGACTTTAAGTTCTTGTGATACAGATCTTTCACTTGCTTGCCTAGAGTCACACCAAGGTATTTTATATTATTTGTGACTATTGTGAAGTTTGTCATTTTCCTAATTTCTTTCTCAGTTTGTTTATCCTTTGAGTAGAAGAAGGCTACTGATTTGATTGAGTTAATTTTATATCCAGCCAGTTTGCTGATGTTGTTTTTCAGGTTTAGGAGTACTCTGGTGGAAGTTTTGGGGTCACTTACATATCCTATCTTATCATCTAGTGCTATTTTGACTTCTTCCTTTCCAATTTTTATCCCTTCCACCTCCTTTTGCTGTCTAATTGCTCTGACTATGTCTTTATGTACTATATTGAATAGGTAGGAAGATAGTGGACACCCATGTCTAGTCTCTGATTTAATGGAATTGCTTCAAGTTTCTCTCCACTTACTTTGATATTGGCTACTGGTTTGTTGTATACTGCTTTTACTATCTTTAGATATGGCCTATTTCACATATTTCTTTCCAACTAAATTCTTCTATTTTTCATTCACTTCTTCCTATTCATAATAGTATTCTAGTTTTTCCTTTATTATACATCAATAACTTTTCTATATATAAATAACAAACAAGGGGGAAGAGAAATAAGGTACATAATACCTTATAAATTAGAATATATATATATATATATATATATATATATATATATATATATATTTCTCTGGCTAAATCTCACTAGACAAGTAAAAGACTTGTACAACAAAACCTTTACAATGTTGAAAAACAAGTTAAAGAGGACAACAGAAGTTGAAAAGATCTTTCATGTTTATAAGTTCGTAGATTTAGTACTGTATAAATAGTATTCAGGGTATTGCTTGATATCTCAAATCTCTTGAGAGAGAAAGTAGGATATAGTAAATCTTTGGCACAGGCAAAGACTTTCTAAATAAAGTACCAATAGCATAGGCATTAATAGGAAAATTAATAAATTGGACCTCATGAAGATAAAACACTTCTTTCTGCACAGCAAATGTCATGGTAATTTGAGCTAAGCAGCAGCTAATATAATGAGAAGGAATTCTTAATAATTATAAATCTGATAGAGCTTTAATATCTTCAATAGATAAAGAGCTAAAAAAATCAGATCAAGAAAACAAATAACACAATTTAAAATGGTTTATAAAACTAAACAGAGTTCTCAAAATATGAAACACAAATGGTTGAGTATCACTATAAACTAGTTCAACATCCTTAGTGATAAGAGAAATAAAAAAATTGAACTATGCTGCAAGTTCATCTTGGGCCAGTCAAAATGACTAAGATCAATAAATGACAGCTTAGGCTGGCAAGTTTATGGGGAAAGAAGAACACTTATTCATTGCTGGCAGGAAAGCAAACGTGTATAGTCACTATGGAAATAAGTCAGTTTCCTTAAAAATTCTGAAAATCAATCTACCTCAAGATACAACTATTGCCGCTCTTGGGCTTATACCAAAAGAACTCTACATCTTATGATAGAGATACTTGTTTGTCCATGTCCATTGCTGCTTTACCCATAGTAGCCAGAATTTGGAGACAAATTAGATATCTATCAACTATGAATGGGTAATGAAAACATAGTATGTGTATACAATGGCATATTATTCTGCTGTTAGGAAAATGATATTATGGTGTTTGTAGGTAAATGAATGGAACTAAAAGCAACCATCCTAAGTAAAAATACCCAGACCCCCAAAGACTAATGTCACATGTTTTCATTTTTGTGTTAATTTTAGCATTTTAGCTTAAGATTTTTCAATATGTGTGCTTCAATATGATTATTTCTTTTGCTATATGGATTATATTGTCCTAGTTTTGCAAGGTATAAAAATGAGTTTGTTGCAAGGAATCAATCTTAATAATGATTTTTCTATAACCAATCAAGAAATTATGCCCAAACTTTCAAACAACTCACTAATGTTGAGATTGCAAGATTCTAAAAGAAATGAATTCTCAAAATAAAACCAAATTAATTTTGAAAACATAAAATACAGACATTTTATTAGTAATAGAGTTTGGTATTTCTTAGCAATCAGCTGGCCATAGTGTTATCAATGGATGAGCAATGGGAAGGAAGATGTGCATTTTCAGCACATCCTTTATTGACTAGTTTTTGAACACTGGCAATTATCATACATACTTTCTCACTTAATCTACGGTAAAGAACATCCCACTGGAATGGGATTAACTTCTGAATTTTAATGTTTTTGTAAGGAAAACGGATTCACAGAAGAAACTAACTCATGAAGTACAGTTTATCACAATGATGTAGTAGTTTTAGTTTTTAAGTGATACATATGATCTCTGTTCTGATGGTAGGATGCAAGTTCACAAGACTAGTCTATACCACTATTATTTGGCCTTATTACTGCATTTTTGGATTCTCTAACTCATTTGAGAGTTCTTCTAGTGTAGGTTCCACTACATAAAATAACACAGACTTACGTTTTTCTAAAATCATCCTATGTATTAAACTACATGTTTGCTTGATTTATCTAGATTTTTTTTCTTTTTACCATTTCAGTGTCTTATAAATGCTTTCAGTTGTTTCCTGAACTTTTCAATGGCTGTTGGAAAGTCAGCTATCAATATCATACTCTCAAATACAACACATATTTACTCTGGATGTTGATAACTTCTTATCCTTTTATTTCAGTGTGCCATGGTAGAACTTTTCAAATTGTATCTGCCTTTTCTTGGTTATGATATATGTACCATTTGAAGCTTTTGAATCTTCTCTAATTATGACATTACAGTTTCTCATATGCTAGCAGTGCCTTTGTGTTTCATATGATCTATACAATTTTGAATTGTCTCTTCCATAATTCTATATATAATTCTGATATTATATAGTAACTACTCAAGTTAATCTTTTGGCCATTTTCTGGCACACTTTTTATTGAACCGTTAATATAAGACATTTTTTTCTCAGTCCCAGAATACTAATTTTATTCTATTTGGGAATTATTTTCATACTTCTATATATCTTTTCATATTAATGTATTTCTTATATAGAAAATAGGTGAATTTAAATTTGTATATCTTTTATTTTAGCTTATAATGATAAGATTGTAATATCCAACAATAATTTCATTAGGTTTTATCTTGCACTAGTGAGACAATTTTAGGCTTTAATGTAAGAATTCGTAATGCAATGAAAGAAGTTTGGATATCTAATATTTTATAATATTGTATAAGTTGTATTTTGTGATTATAAAGCTTAGGACTTGAAGCAATCTAGCATAGTTTCTAGTTGATGACCCAAGGTCTATTCCATGCTTATACTAACGGTGACTCCTCTCCTCAATAGATGTGGAAAACTATGTTACAGTGCAATGATTATATTGACTTGGTTATGTTGAGGCTTTTGCTATGCATAGATAATTGTTTGTTTAAAATTACATCCTATTGAAGTGTTCTGCACATCCAATTGCAATGGGTACATTGCAAAAGCCACTAATAAAAATGTATTAGCAAAGATTATATGAGGTCTTCCTTTCTTAAGGTAGGGTAAGTGAATAGTTAATTTGGATGGTTGTTGATTTGCATATTTCATCTTAAAATGGTACTCATGGGTAAAATAAAAACACTGTTGAACTTAGACGAATTGGGCAGGTTATTATAACAGCACCCCTTAACATTGCTGATTCAAAAAAAAACCTGTAGCTGGCAATCTTTTTGTTGTTGTTGCTGCTATTGCTGTTGTTAATTTAATTTAATTTCACTTATTCAATTTACATCCATCTCACTGGCCCTCTCCCTCCAAGTCACCCTCCAAAATCTTCTCCCATTCCCCTCCTCTTCTTTTCTGAGTGGGTATCCCCTCTATCCATCCCACCACTGTCCTCCACCTACTATCCCCCCCCACACACTTCAGGACTCTGGGATGCTAGGTGCTTCCTCTCCCAGACAAGGCAGCTCAGCTAGTAAAACATATCCCACACACAGGTGACAGTTTTTGAGTCAGCCCTCATTCCAGTTCATCAGGACCCTCATGCATAAAAAGCTGCTCACCTGCTACATATGTGCAGGGAGACTAAGGCCCATGTGTTTATTGGTTGGTGGTTCAGTCTCTGAGAACCCCAAGGGTCCAGGCTAGTTGATTCTGTGTGGTGTTCCTTTCCCCTCACAACCTGCAATCTTTCCTCCTTTTCGTTCATTACTTTCCCCAAGGTCTATCCACTGTTTGGCTTCAGATATCTGTATTTGTCTCACTCTACCTGGCAATTTTTAACTAGGATCTTAAATGGTTTCATGTGTGACGATAGGTAATAAAGAAACACAGAATGGCTTGTTTCTCTGTAACTAAAATAGTGAAAGTACCCTAGAAAATTATTGTGTATTTTATTTTAACCAACATTTGAACAATAGAATGGTCCCAGTTCTCATCAGGGGAGAAAATTGAGTGCAATAGTTTTATGAATGGCTTTGTATCTACATACTAGTGTATGCGCAATCCAAAAGTGGCTTAATTCATATATTAGAGTGATGTGGGGCTAATCTATTTGGTGTTTTTACTTCGCCCACAACTTACTTGAAGGCCTACCATATCTTTTAGTTTAGTTTATATTTTGGATATTAGATACTTTTTTTATTAGATACTTTTTTATTAAGAAAATTATATTTTCTTAATTACATTTCAAATATTTTCTCTATTCCAGGTCTCCCCTTTGGAAATCCCCCTGCCCCTGCCTCTATGAGGGTTCTTCCCAATCCATCCACTCCTGCCCTCCTGCCCTGGAATTCCCCTACACTGGGGAATCAAACACCTTCAGGTCCAAGGACCTTGCCTCCCCGTGATGTCCAACAAGGCCATCCTCTGCCACATATGTGGCCAGCGCCATGGGTCACTCTATGTATATTCTTTGGTTGGTGGTCCTGTCCCAGAGAGCTCCTGAAGGGGTAGGGGCTGGCCTGTTGACACTGTTACTCCCTCCATTGGCCTGCAAACCCCTTCAGCACCTTCAGTCCCTTCTCCAACTCCTCCATCAGGAACCCAGAGCTCAGTCCAATGGTTGACTACTAGCTTCTGCTTCTGTATTTGTCAGGCTCTGGCAGAGACTCTCAGGAGACAGCCAGATCAGGCTTCCATCAGCAAGCACTTCTGCTTTTTAAAATTGTTTCACAGTGTGGGACCAACTAAGTCCAAGTATGAAATGCAGCATGGATTCTTAAAGAGTATTCCATAAAATTCTTGCTTTGATAAGTAAATTTCAAAGATGGATTGTTCATGACATTGTTCCCCGTGCTCATTTCTTTACATTATTATGACTAGAAATAAGCACTGGCATATACAATCTGAAAAGGTCAAGAAAAGAATTAGGATCAATAAATTTATAGAAATTATAGCATGGAAACATCCTCTTTGGTGTTACCTTGATTCACTTGACAAATTGCTACTGATAAACTTAATAAAAGATTTTTCAATAATACACATCTCCATTTCTCTAATATACTTCAAAAATGGAGTTTTAAAATGGAAAATATTATAATGTGGAAAGGAAACACTGGGGTTCTTGCAAGGATTCCTTCTGAATTACTCGAGCTTTGTCTGTATACACCTTGAATCTCTACATGTTGAAAATTAAGAGACAACTGGAGGGAAGGTGGTGTATTCAAAGAAATTCACCAGTCATTCTCTATTTCATTCTCTACCTAGACAAATAAAATAGCTATTTTAAGTGGTCTGACCCAAAGGTACTGTCAGAAATAGCTTGGTGTCATTTTGTTGTTAATGCTGTGTGTGTGTGTGTGTGTGTGTGTTCTATGTATCACAGAATGTGTGATACATAACTTTCTCTGTCTTCCTGTGGGTCAAGGAGATAGAATGCAGATCCTAAGTTTAGTTGCCCTACACAAGGACAATTTTGTTTAAACAGAACAAGTCTTCTAGATATTAAACTGAATGTGAAATTGTTGTTCCCTTTGTCTTCTTTACAAATTACAATAAAAAAAAGAAAGAAATTGCTGGGCCATGGTCATGGTACAATAACCAGGACTTCTATTGGCTTCAGTCAGTTCTCTCTCATGGTCTATTCTACAGAAATTTAAACAAATATGGTTAGATTCTAAATCTGACATTTATTTTATGAATCAGAGAAAAATCTTTGTCCTCCAGACTCCTCCAGAGTATGAGGAATGGCTTTCTTCTTGTTGAGAAGATCTCATGTTCAGTTATAGAGCCGTTGTTTATCTCCAATATATGTGTGGCACTGTTGTACTCTTTTCTTTTCCAACTTTTTTTATTTAATTTTTTTTATTTATTTACATTCCAAATGTTGTCTCCCCTCCTTGTTCCCCTGTCTCAGAGTATTTTACCCCATTCATACTTCCCATTTGCCTCAGAGAGGCTGTTCATCCACCACCCACCCACCCACCTACCCTTACCCACCTACCAGCTACCAGCTTACCTCAATCCCCAGAGGCATTCCCCTTCCCTAGGGCATCAAGTCACTACAGGTTTAGGACATCGTCTCCCACTAAGGCTAGACAAGGCAGTTCTCTGCTACATATGTACCCACAGGGGCAACAGACCAGTCCATATGTGCTCTTTGGTTGGTGGCTTAGTCTCTGGGAGCTCTCAGAATTTTGGGTTAGTTGAAACTGTTGTTTTTCCTATGGGGTTTCCATCTCCTTCAGTTCCTTAATTCCTTCCCCCAATGCTTCCATAGGAGTCCCTGACCTCAGTGCAATGGTTGGCTATGAGTATATTTGTCTTAGTCAACTGCTGGTAGAGCCTATCAGAGAACAGCCATGTTAAGTTTCTACCTGCAAGCACAACATAGCATCAGTAATAGTGTCAGGGTTTGGTGCCTGTCCACAGTTTGGATCCCAAGTTGGGCCGGTCACTAGATGGCCTTTCCTTCAGTCTCTGCTCCATTTTTGTCCCTATATTTCTTTTAGAGAGGAAAAATTCTGGGTCAAAAGTCTTGAAGGTGGCCTGGTGACCCCATCACTCCACTGAGGTCACTGTCCATTTTTGGAGATTGTGCCTTTAGGGTTTATCTCCACTGTTGAGCATTTCCGATAAGGTCATCTCCATTGAGTCCCACATTCCAGGTCTCTGGGACTTTCTAGAGGATCCCTCTATCCCAACCCCCAGCTTCTGCATATTTCCATTCATTCAGGAGACCCATAGCCCAATACTCATGTCAGCTGTTGTAGCCTTATAATTATCTTGTTATGGTTGTGGTTCAGCATCTTGGTAGTAATGTTTTTTCCCTTTTTAGAAACTTGTATGGTGACATCAATCTAGTCCTCTGGGGGAAAAAAACACCCATGTCACTTCACCCTTGTGTCTCTAAGCTGCATGTCTGACGTTCATAGTTCTTTCAGCAATAGAACATCACATTTGACCACTTTGGGCAATCAAAAGACATAAAAATAGGTATGTTTTGGAAATCAGGACAACACTGACACACTACTCAAAATGAAGTTTATCATGTCTGTTGTTAAAGATTTTTATTAGGTGGATTTGGCTCTCAGAGGGAACATTGTCAACATAGATGAGAAAATTTCATTTAAATTATGTATATATACTTGTATACATACTCTTTTGAATTACACATTCCTGAGTGAATGTTTAATAGTGTGGTGCCTTAAGATATTTTCAGACACCCTTACAATTGCTTTACTCTGCTTTCTCCTTCTGTTTTTATATGTTTCACTCTAATTAGAATCTGTCCCATTTTCCCAGTCATGTCATTTGTACCATGATATTTCCTTCTCTATAGGTCCCAAAATACAACCCCAACATTGCTCCTATTTTACTTAATGAATTCTTGAAGTTATTCCAGGATATGAAGTCACGATCAAAGATCTGAATCTAGGCACCTCCAATGAAAGAGGACATAAAAGATCTGTCCCCTAAAAAGCACCACAAATATAATCATAATATATAAGCAAAATACCTAAAGTAAATAAAAATAATGGGAAGATATAAAAAGATTTAAAGAATACTCCAAAAATAGCATTGAGTTTGTTTGTGTTAGCCTCCAAATTCTGAGCATGAGGCCTACCCTTAGGAATGGTTTTATACCCAATGAAACTCCACTGAAGAAAACTAATTTTTCATCCTTTCATTAGTTATCAATTGGAGGGGGCTTCTGAGTAATAGACTGGGGTATCTATCTACTTCTCAAGATACGGGGACCCTATCTAGCACATGATGTTCAATGAAATAGAATTGAAGACCCAGACACAAATCACTATTTCTATGGACCCTAGATCATTGAAAGAGAGGTCAGAAACACACACTGGAAAAAAGCAGCATCTTCAACAAATGTTACTGCTCAAATGGGATGGCTGCATGTAGAAGAATCCAAGTTGATCCATAATTACCATCTTGCACAAAACTAAACTCCAAATCAGAGACCTCAACAGAAAAACAAATATATTGATACTGGAGAAAGTGAGAAGTAATCTGAACAACACTGGCACAGAAAAACACTTTTAATTATACACTGATAACACTAAAAATAATTAAGTAATGGGTCAACCTGTAATGATTTTGCGACATTTCTTAGACATTTTTCCTTCATTTGAAATCTTTCCATTTAGGCCACAGTGCCATTCTGAGTGGTTCATTGGGTTTTCTGTCCTTTGTTTTTGGGTTATTTATATATTTTGGATATCAATATTTTGTAGTATGTGTAGCTGACCAAGATTATATGCAT
Source organism: Tokudaia tokunoshimensis (assembly GCA_036184795.1). Taxonomy (NCBI): domain Eukaryota; kingdom Metazoa; phylum Chordata; class Mammalia; order Rodentia; family Muridae; genus Tokudaia; species Tokudaia tokunoshimensis. Next base: position 52,072,612 of record BTHU01000013.1, on the reverse strand, counting down.
TCTGGAGAATTTCTCCACAACTGTTTGATATTTGCTTCAGTTGTGGAGAAGTCTTGTAATGTGTAGAATCCCACTCATGCTTAATTCTTGGGAAAATGGAATTTTCTTTGTAAAGTACTCTCCTATGCCTATATTATATAGGGTACTACCTATGATTTTGTTCTATCATTTTAAGGGTTACAGGTTTCACACTTATGTCTTTATTTAACTTCCATATAGTTTTGTACAAAGTGAAAACATGTCAATGTTTTATTTTATTCTGCTGTTTTCTGTATACCATTTGTTGAAGTGCTTCCTTTACTCCATTTTTTGTTTTTGGCAACCTTATCAAATATTAAATGCCTGAAGAAAAAAAAGTAGATGCTGGGAACTGCAACTTTGTTTCATTGGCCAACAGCAGTATTTGTCCCAACATCATATTGTTTTATTATTATGGCTCTGTAATAAAACTTCAAATCTGTAATTTTAATCCCTCTAACAATTTTATTTTTGTGCAGGGTTGTTTTGGCAGACTGGGGTTCTTTATGGTTCATATGAATATTAGCTGTGAAGAATGAGATAGGAGTTTGATTTGGATTGCATTGAGTCTAAGAATAACTTTTTATAAAATGATCATGTTCACAGTGTTGATTATACCAATCTATGAGTATATGGTGTTTTTCCATTTTCTTGTACATTCTCTTTCTTCAAATGTTTAGAAATCTTCATTATAGAGCTTCTTCATTTATTTGGTTAGGTTTAGACCTAAGTATTTTTTTAGGCTATTGTCAACATGACTGTGACCATGCTGTGCTTCTTTGTATATTTGTTGTTGGTTTATGGAAATCTATTTACCATTCATCTTGAGCCTAAATCCTGCCACATTGCTAAACTTGTTTATTGTTCCTAGAATTGGGCATTGCTAATATAATAGCATCATGACATCTGCAAATAGGGAGAGTCTATAGGTGAGATTAGCTCAAGCTTTGTTCAATTTAGGATGATGCTGGATATTTCTTTTGATTTTAATGTATAGTTTTATAAGGTTGGGGTGTGTTTCCTCTAGCACATTTTGGGGGACTTTTTTCACTTTGGGACTTTTTACAAGAGGTATTTTTCTGTGTTTATTTGAAAGATCATGAAATTTTTAAAAGTCCATTTGTGAGGATTATTACATTTATTGACTTGTATGTTTTGAACCATCTCTGCATTCCATGAAGAAGGCCAACTTGGTCATGTTCAATATGCTTTTTGATGTATGCCTCTATTTGGTTTGCAAGTCATTTATTGAGAACATTTGAGTCAGTGCTTTTTATAGATATTTGCCTATTTATTTATTTATTTATTTACTGTTTTACCTATTTTGTGATTAGAATGTTCTTGTCTTCATAGAAGTAATTTAGAAGTGCTCTTTCACTTTTTGTTTTATATTTTAACAGTTTAGGAGAAATTGGTTATAAGACCCCATGCCATGGCTAACACAAAACAAATTCAATAGCATTTCTTGGAATTTCCGTATCTCATAATGATTTGTTGGGTATTCCTGTGTTTTGTTTGTTTTTATTTACTTTTGTTTGTTTGCATTTTATGTCCTGTGTGTGTATTAGAAAATTCCATGAATTCTCAATTTTTCTTGTTTCATTTCTTTATTAACTATCATTCAGTAATGACTTTTGTAATCCCCATGAATTTGTGTTTTATTTTAAATGTGTGTAATATCAATTTTGTTTCTGAATTTGGTAGAATTGCATGTAAGGAATTATTTCAATACCTTTGAGTTTTTAATGATTTGTTTCATGTCCCAGAATGTTGTCTAATTTATAAAGAGGGTAATTGGAGGATAAGAATTAGGTGTGGGGAGATAGAGAGGAGAGGGTCAATGCACCAGGAGAAGGAATGAATATCTGCTGCTACTGGGGTTTGCAGGTTGGGAGGAATCACAAGGAAGTTCCAGAGACCTGGGATAGAGAAGGCTACAAGGAGTCAACGCAGGTGACCTTAGCTGAAATTCCTAACTATGGGGACATGGACCATGAAGAGGCCATCTCCTGTAGCTAAGCAGGACCCCAGCAGATGAATAAGGACACCAACCCACCCACAACATTTTTGAAATAAAATTTGTCCTGTCTAAAAGAGTGCAGAGACAAAATGAGATGGAGCATAGACTGAAGGAATGGCCAAGGAATAACAGCCCCAAATTGAGACCCATCCCATGAGGTGTGTGTGTGTGTGTGTGTGTGTGTGTGTGTGTGTGTGTGTATGTATGTGTCTGTATAAAAGTTATATGTGCTGCTGATTAGCAAGTGTATTATTTAGAATTTGGTTGGACTGACTATTCCTTACTTATCTGTTAAATCCAACCAATGTATATTATCATTTAATTCTGTAGTTTCTCAGTTTATTTTTTTTAATCCAGATGCTCTCTGTTTTAGAGAAAGTGTTGTTTTGAGATTCTATTATTAAACTATTGTTGCTAATCAGTGTTTCCTTAAAATGCAATAGTACCCCACTATTTATGAAATTTGGAACCAAGGAATAACGACCCTTGGAATGGGCTTCTTGTCTTCTTGGTTAATTATTCCCTTGAATAGACTAACATGTCTCTATCTCTCCTGATTAGTTTTAGTTTCTAGTCTACCTTTTTAGGATAGGCTTGCTTTCTGGCACTATTTGGACAGAACAGAATTCTTAAGGAGTGTGTCAGTTCTTAGTATAGAGGAGTTCTATGAATTTGTAGAATATCAGGTCTATGTCATTGATTTGAGATTACAATATATCTTTTGTGCCTATAATTCAAATGCTTGTTTTTTCCTGGTGCCCAATATATCCTGATAAGTTCTTTCCTGTATTTTAAAATATTTCTTTTTCCTTGCTTATTGTCTTCTATTTGTTCCATTCTACCTGAAAGGTTTTACTTCGAGTTTTCTCATTGAATTATTGTATTTTTCAATTCCATATTTATATCTTCACCTTGAATCCTCTTAAATGTTTGTATTTCCTTACTGAATTCCATTCTCAAGTTTTAAACAGTCTTCATCATCTCTAACAGGTTTATGTTTGTGTTTTCTTAATATTACTCAGGCATTTCTTCTCCTTAACTTCTTTTTCCTTAATTTCATTGAGCTGTTTGTGTCTTACTTAAAACTCATTGAATTCCTTGGTGGATTTATGAATGCTCTTTTAAATTCTGTGTCCTGGATTAATTTTCATAATTCACATAGGCAAACATTTCTATAGTTCTTATACATTTTAGAGAGAAGATGCTGGCTTGTTCTCTCATATTGCTGCTATTTTTTCTATGAGATCAAGGCATATGGATTTCTTTTATGAGGTCTTAATCTTACATGGATTCAATAGATTGAAGCAGAAAAGGGAATGTATGGATGGGTTAAATCTAGATCTTAGGTATTTTGGGAGTGGAATAAACTCAGGTGGTCAGAGAGAACTGTGCTGATGTACAGAATGTATGATTTTCAGTTCAAGACTGGAGATTGGGGATAAATATAAATGGCAGAAATTGCTGGATTTCCTGTCCAAAGGTCTATGGGTTTGGGGATAGATAAGGATGTTATTGAAAAAGCCTAGATATGTTTTCAGATGCAAGCACAGGAGGCCAAACTAGGATATACATTTGACTCATATCTGGTGAGTTGGGAAGAAGGCACATGTCTTAGGGTTTTACTGCTCTGAAGAGGAAACATGACCAAGGCAACTCTTATAAGGTTGACATTTAAAAAAGAAAGAAAGAAAAAAGAAAAAAGAAAGAAAGAAGCAGCACAGAAAAGTAAAGAAAGGAAAAAAGGCAGGATGAAAGAAAATTAAGTCTCTCTACCCCCAGCTCTGATGATTTCCTCAAACACTTACTTACATAAGCAGAAATAATACTATTCCTGCTGTGAAATTTTAGTTGTGGGAATTTTAAAAATTCATTTTTCAGTTAAAGAACTTGTAAGTCTTTGAAGAAGTCAAAAATTTGAATGAATAATAATTTTAATAATAAAGTGGATGGGGAAGCATCATCTTAGAGGCAAAGCAGAGAGTGAGGTGATGCAGGGCTCATGGAGGGAGGTCCAGGAAGGAGGACATCATTTGAAATTTAAATAAATTAAATAATTAATAAAAATAAAATAATTTATTTTCTTTAACCTATATAACATCACCCCAGTTTAAGGACTAATTATTTAAAAACCGTAAGTTGCCATGCATGTTTGCCATTTCCATAATTATTTTATAACATTTTTAAAGCCAGAGCCCTTTTTATTTTCTTATTTATTTGTTTATTTAGTACATAAGAAATATGCACGTGTATAATTTTTATGTATGTGTATATGTTCGTACTCAAAGTTTGTGTTCTGTTTTGCATTGTTTTATGGATAGGCTGATAGTGGATATCACGTGTCTTATCATTTACTTTCCACCTTGAAAGTTTTGAGACTGATTTTTCTTACTGAATCTGACCTTAATATATTCAGCTAGGCTTGAGGGCAAGGCAAGCCTCTCCATTCCTGCCTCCACCCTCCATAAATAGATTATAAGCCTGTGGTGACCAGATTTTCTGTTAGAGCTTGAGAGCTGATTTCATGTCTTCAAACTTCCACAAAAAGACTTTAAGCACCAAATTGTCTCACTAAACAATTTTTCTTAATTTAGTAATAAAATTTTATCATATATAGTTAACTTACTTGAAATGTGTAATCTATGGGGAAACAAAAGCAGAGAGGCCAATGCTGGCTGGCCAGTGATGAGAGTGGAGAGGATACACATGGGAGGGTGAGAGTGGAGAGGGTGCATATGGGAGGGTGAGATTGGAAGGAGCTGGAGATGAATATGATCAAGATACAATCTCAAACATTAATAAAATGTTATTATAAGTAAATATGAGGGAAAGACTGACATTTTGGTACACAAATTCATCTATGGGACATTATACTAAACAGAATTAAATTCACATGGCAGACATTATAATCACACTCTTTTTTATTAGATATATTTTTTATTTATATTTCAAATGTTATCCCCTTTCCTGGTTCCCCCTACCCCAAAAATCCCATAAGCCATCTCCCCTTCACCAATCAACACTCCCTTGCTTCCCTGTCCTGGTAATATTCCTCTACACTATGGTATCAAGTCTTTCCAGGACCAAGGGACTCTCCTCCCTTTGGTGTCTAACAAGACCATCCTCTGCTGCCTGTGTGTCTGGAGTGATGGGTAACTCCATGTATACTCTTTGGTTGATGGTTTTGTCCCTGGGAGCTCTGGGAGTACTGTGTGACTCATACTGTTGTTCCTCCTGTGGTGCTGCAAAGCCCTTCAGCTCCTTGGTTATTTTCTCTAGCTCCCCCATTGGGGACCCTGTGCTCAGTTCAATGGCTGACTGAGAGTGACCCCTCTGTATTTGTCATGCACTAGGAGAGCCTCCCAGGTGAAACTTATATCTTGCTCTGGTCAGTCAGCACTTGTGGGCATCCACAATAGTGTCTGGGTTTTGTAATTGTACATAGGATGGATCCCTTGGTAGGGTAGTCTCTGGATGGTCTTTCCCTCAGACTATGCTCCAACTTTTGTCTCTGTATCTCCTTCTGTGGGTATTTTTCCCTTTCTACAAAGGAAATCCATAATATCCAATATATACAACGAACTCAAGAAATTAGACTACAGAGAATCAAATAGTCCTATTAAAAAATGGGGTACAGAGCTAAACAAAGAATTTTCACCTGAGGAATATCAAATGGCTGAGAAACACCTAAAGAAATGGTGAACATCCTTAAACATCGCAGAAATGCAAATCAAAACAACCCTGAGATTTCACCTCACACAGATCAGAATGGCTAAGATCAAAAATTCAGGAGACAGCAGGTGCTGGAGAGGTTGTGGAGAAAAAGGAATACTCCTCCACTGCTGGTGGGATTGCAAGCTGGTACAACCACCCTGGAAATCAGTTTGGCGGTTCCTCAGAAAACTGGGCATACTACTACCTGAGGACCCTGCTATACCACTCTTGGGCATATACCCAGAGGATTCTCCAGCATGTAATAAGGACAAATGCTCCATATATTCAAAGCAGCCCTATTTATAATAGCCAGAAGCTGGAAAGAACCCAAATGTCCCTCAACGGAGGAATGGATACAGAAAATATGGTATATATACACAATAGAGTACTATTCAGCCATTAAAAACAATGAATTCATGAAATTCTTAGACAAATGAATGGAACTGGAAAATATGATCCTGAGTGAGGTAACCCAATCACAAAAGAACACACATGGTATGCACTCACTGATAAGTGGATATTAGCCCAGAAGCTTGGAATTCCCAAGATACATTTCACATATCAAATGATGCCCAAGAAAGATGAAGCACAATCACTCTCTTATTCACAGATTCAAATACAGTTGAAGCTGTAGAAATAATTCTAAGGATTGTCAAAGGCTGGATGAGAGCTGAAAGGGGAAGAGAAATGGGTTGAAAGTTTCAAGTAGCTAGAAATTATGTTTTTTTAAGATATAGGATAAAACAGAGTGACAGCGCCCAATAATAATGTGTTACACACTCAATAAAATTTTTGATACAGTTCAAAAAATGAAATTCTAGAACAGGTTGTTTGTTCTGACTGTTTTAGCAAAGTCATCCCCACCCTTTCAAATGAATATTTTGAAATGCCATTCTTAACACTTCCCTTTGAAAGTCTTAAAATTATAACTGGGCCCACACAAATAAGTAGGAAGTGTTAATGGGTGCTTTTCACTTTGTTCTGTTGCAGAATATCTATTGGAAAAGAACCAGTGTGCAGATACTCAAAAGCCTAGTGGTTTCTGATTCTAGAGTTATACATAAAGGTTCCAAACTAAATCTCATATAATGTTCTGTAGAATAAATGTGTTTTACAATTTAGAAAAATTAGTTTTCATCACATATAGATAAAAGTGACTAGATCTACCATGAGGTTTCTGACATATCTAAATGTTTGAGGACATTAGATCCATCTCACATTCATGACATTCAAAACCATTCTCTGTGCCTATTAACTTTCACTAAGGATAACATAAAGATACAACATCAACAATAATAGCTTTAAATAGTTTTGTGATGAACTATACCATATGTTTCTCTTTGGACTTCTCAGAATTCCAATCATCCAAAAGCTTGAACAGCTGCTGCCCTTTTGCAGATAATTGCTATAAGATGCATTTTGTCCTTCCCTGTGTTGATTTCTCCTTCTGTCTCTCTAAGTCCAAGAAGACGCTTATCACATTCCTCCCCCTAAGTGTGTCTGCTATACTCCCTAGTCCACTCTGCAAGCTAACTAGTTTTATTAAAGAAAAAAAAATACCTTCCTAGTGTATATCTTTCCAAGACAACAGGAAAACTGATTGTAAAGATTTAGCCTTCTTCTTAATCTGTGTTCTCAGCAAACATTTAGATTAAATCTAACCTTTGAGAATGTAGCATGCTTCTCTTTTCTGAATGATGGATTGTGATATCTTTCTAGAGCTGCTTACATGAGACAAACTGATGAGAATGAATAAGTCAGAACAAACTTTCACTCTCCTTCTTGTTCTCTGACAAAAGAATTGAAAGAAAATCTTTATTTCTTATTTTTCTGGTTTATATTAACTTAAATATACTTATATGGTTTAATAGCTGTGGTTAAAACCTGTGATCTTGCTGTTGCCACAAACTAAGCTTAGTGGCCTCTCCCAGTAAAAGATATATTAAATATGGCCATATTATGGAAAACAGCAGGATACAGACATAATGCTTCAGTTTACATAGAGGAAGGCAGAAAGGGAAGAAGTGCATATAAATATATCAACTTGCCAGAGGTATGATCTGATTAATTATTTTCTTAGTTCTGGTCTGCAAAGGGCACTGAAGTCTTATTGCTGGTATCACTTAAAGGATTAATATTGCCTTTAGGATATGTTTGCATTTATTTTTCCAAGTAAAGATTCACCATTATGGATAAACAGTCATCATCTGGAGTGAAGAGTGAGCTGTCATATAAGATGGGGCTGTTTTTAGAATCCATCCTAATCTAACTGAAGCTTCTGACAGGACTTATCTGTGTGCCCTCAGCACTGCAGAGGGATGAGATATAGAAGTGAGAAAATAACATAAAATGATAGATTACATACACAGAATTGTAGAGGAATTTTATTCAGAACATGGTTGCTGTGGCAAGAGATCATATCTGAAGACCATCTATGTCTGTGTGGTCCAGCAAGAGTATTGAAGTGCCTTTAATTGCAGGAGACAGATGCAAGCAAATCCAAAGTCTTATATAAAGCCATGAATTCAAGGCTTATAGAAAGCAAGTTTCAGATAAAGAAAGCTTAGGTTCAGGTGTGGTGGTACATGCCTTTAATCATCCCAGCACTCAGGAGCCACAGGCATGCAGATCTCTGAGTTCTAGTCAGTTCTCTTCAGTCAGTAAATGGAATTAAAATGCAGCTTTACCAAGAGTATTGTAGAGAGACAGTTTGCAGATAAAGTAAAGAGAGACACATGTGAAGACAGAACAAGCTGATCCAAAGAATAAGAAGTATCCAGAAGATAAGAATATTGCCAAATTTAGTATGAGGCCAAGCAGAGCAATTCTGTCAGATGCCAACAGAAGCCAAATTGAGTAAGTCAGCTATTAGGGGAGTTTGAGCTAGGATAGCTGAGTTAATCCAACCAACAAGAGTTCAGAAAGAGTTCAGAATGGTGTGGCTATTCAACGGTAAATTTCAGAGGCTGAGAAAACATTCTATGACTCGATTAGATTGTGCAGAAGTTAGAAGATTCCAGGACTAAGTACTAGATTAACATAAAGAGGCAGTAAGACTCACAGACAACTATATGACGTGAATAACAGTTACATTTACAGAGAATGACAAGGTCTTTCCTTTTGTTTTCTCTGTTCATGCACATAAATGTTTTATAGCAAAAGTAATTAAATGTGTATTTTTCAGTTTGATCATGATAAAATAAATATAACACTAAGTAATCTAAAGAGCTGCTGTACTTAAATATTACTCATAAGCAAGAGGTTCTTTACGGTAAATATTTTATACATTTATATATTTCAGGTAAATGTATAAAATGTGATGAAATATTTTCTTAATTTTCATTCTTGTTTGAGATAAGACCTCACATAGCATAGGTTCGCCACTAACGTGTTAATTAGCTGAGAATAACCTTGAATTCCTTGATCTTCCTGTTCCACTTCTGACATGCTGGTCACAAAAATTTCAGCTCTAATCTTTACACTTAGAAAAGTTTAATTTCTAAACTCTATGGTTTTTAAAGATTGTCTGAAATACAAAATCCTGGGGATAATAACATTCTTTTAGAGATACTATTAAATTTTTTTCTAAGTTTTTTTATTTACATGCCAAATGATTTCCCCTTTCCTGTTTCCTCCCTCCCCAAAAGTCCCATAAGTCCCCTTCCCTCCCTTTGTTATTGATTACTAAATACCTATGTAAAAGAAAGCTAATTTTCCTCTATGACCAAGCCAGTTCAAAGATGAGTCTACTTGGTATGACTACATAAATAAATTGGTCTATCAAATTAAAACTATAATATTGGAAGCAGGAACATCTGTCCCCAACTTCCTTTTAAAACAGACAAATAACATGGAGCCAGAGAACATCTGCAGTTATTATACATTGCTACAAAGTTCTGTTGAAAAGAAATCTACAATAGTAATTCTGGAAAAAAAATCTGTGGTTAATTTTGTTGTATTGCAAGAGAATTTTGTTGAATATTGCAAGAGAATTAAGCTTAGTAGTATGAATGATGACCTGGGCAAACCATAAAGAATGATCAATTTTTAAAACTATGTACTATCACTCCTTAAATTGTGCAGTCTCTTTAACGTGTTCTCAGTTCTTTCACTTTTGTTTATTTTCACTCATCAAACCGTTCATACTTGGGCATCACAACCTGTACCACCACCCCCCACCCCCAGTAATTAAATTAGATGAATTAAATCAGTATTGGAAAACAGATAAAGGAGCATCTTCAGTGTGGAAACACTGGAAAGAGGAACAAAGGTATCCAATGAGCCTTAGTAGTCTCTCCAAGGTACTGAAGTAATACATTATATTATTATGAAATATTGATTTCCAGTCACATTTATGGAAACATATTTTAATAAGAACTGGAAGTCTTACAAATTTTCTTTCCATATCTTTATTTGGTAAGCTTAGTTGACATATTGAGATCAAAAGTGAATTGGTAGACAAATCTCTGGATATGTCTGTAAGATATTATCTTAATTAGATTAATTGAGTCGTGATGTTTCTCCCATTGTGGAAGACTGAACTAGGTTGTAAGACTGAATAAAATAGATAAGTTGACCTCAGAACTAACATTCATTTCACAGACAACAGATGCAGTATGACCACTATTTCAAGGTCCTGCTATTCCATGAATTCTCTGCTATGATAGACTGTACTCTTAAACTATGGAACAGAATAATCTCTTATGTCTATTTTCTTTTTAGTTGGAGTATTTATCAAGTAAACTAGAACAGTAACTAAGACAGAAAATCTATATTGAGAGGGAAATTGTTACTGAGATGACATGACCAAGATGTTACTTAACCCACCTGCCCTGGGTAAGCTTCTTTCCCTCCAATCTAGCCCAATTTGCAACTGTGCCTGGATACCCCAAGAGAAAAGCAGACCAAGGGCAGAAGCCCAATGTACAGGCCATTATAAGTGGCAAAAGCTAGTCCTGGTGTTTGCCATAATTTTTGGTCTTGATTTGGCAATTCTAATTGTGCTTTCAATATTCATTTTTGGAATGGGAGTGTTCACTGTGTGACATTGCTTATTGCTTATTAGAAGTATGTAGTGTTTTGTTTTGTTTTGTTTATAAGACCTCCAGGTTTCCTTGATTCACAGATTAAATCATGATTTTAAGATTTCAGAATTCACATATCAATAGATTTCCAAGAAGGAGAGACCCCTGGTCCTGGAAAGACTGGATGTAGGGGAATACCAGGACAGAGAAGCGAGAGGGGGTTGAATGGGGAACAGGGGGAGGGAAGAGTGCTTATGGGACTTTCGGGGAGGGAGGAAACGGGAAAGGGGAAATTTCAGAATGTAAATAAAAAAATATAGAAAATTTAAAAAAAGATTTCAGAATTGTCTAGACTACAGAAATTTCCAAATTTGAATTTATTTGTGTGTCACTAATGAAAAAGCTTTGTACATTATCAGAATGCTCTAGTGTTGATTATGTTATATTTCTTCATTCTAGAAGATCTGATCTTCCTCTTAGATTGACTGAAGTATATACAGATTTCTTCCTGAACTTAGGGTTCAACCTACCCTCTTTATTTGGGAATCTTTTCTGTTGTACTTTCCTAGACTCTTTGAGAAGAAAATCATCTATTAAAATCTTGAAATTTTTAGAATCCAGGAGTGTGTTTTTCATCCCCTTAAAACACTGTGTCTGAAACAGAGTCAGCCAGAAAATTAGAGCCATTTACAAGACTCTGTGGAGGGTGATTGACTTTAGATAAGCACCAATCCAGAAATATGATGCTTTGATGACTTGGCTGGACACAGCCCTATTAATTCCCAAATTTTTCTACAACCTCCTCCCATGCCTGGAATCTTACCCAAATTTAGCCACAGTAGGAAAACCACAAAAGCATGGGAACAATCAGCAAAATGTCAAAGTGGAAAGAGAAATGGCCAAGATGATGAAAAGCTGGTAAATTATTAAAATATGTCAAATGCTTTGTTTTAAAATTTTCCATTGTAGCATTGGAAGTTTAGAAGAAGAAAAAAAAAACAGAATGGGTACCACTCATGTTATTACTCATGATTAAAGGAGGAAACTAGTAGCAACATAGCAACTCGAAAGAGTATGCTAAGGGATTATTTTTCCTTAAGTTAGAAGCTGAGCCTCCCCATACCTTAGGTCATAGAAAAAAGAGATAACACATAACTCCAAAAATAGTTCGATATGAAGGTCTTGATGTTGGTTCCTTGCTGTGTGTTTTAATGCTAAAGCCTGTCTCTGGTTGCTCCCAGAGACAAGGAGATTCCCACTTAGACCCAAGTATATGTAAACTTATCCCCCAAGTTATCCCTGATTGGTGAATAAAGAGTCTACAGCTTGTAGCTAGGCAAAAGAGAGATATGTGAGGTTTCTGATTTCCAGGTCTGAGGTAGGAGATCAGTAGGAGAGAGAGGATGGTGGAGAGAGAGATAGACCTAATGGCACAGATAAATCATAAGAACTGGTCACATGGACTGGCAGTCAGAGTAAGGGCCCATGCAAAACATGGCAAGTCATATATTGGTATTATTGGCAGATAAGTAGACATAATAATAGAGAGAATACATATCTGTCCAGTCCTACTACTTTAAAGGCTTATTATAAATGTAAAAGTCAGATGTCTTTTTTCTGGGAACTCAGTGATCAAAACAGGGTAGAAACCCCTGCTTGAGATTAAATATTACAACAATAGGCAGGTGCAGAGAAAATATCATATACAAAGAATGTTGAGAAAAGGGAGAAGGTAAAAGTAAAATCATGAAAGCTCAATGCTAACATAAAAAAAGATACATGTGCTTGAGGGCAGTGACAGAGGTTTTTTTCCACAGGGTATTGATTCTTTTCAAATATTTGTGATTAAGAAAGTGTTTATGTGTTGATGGCACACTCTTTCAATTCCATCACTCAGGAGGCAGGAACAGTAGGAAATCTTTAAAATTAAGGCCTGCCTGGTCTACAGAATGAGTTCCAGGAAATAAGAATCAGGAATTATGCAGAGAAATGTGCATGTGTGTGTATATGTATGTATGAAGTGTATTATTTACAGTTTTGTTAAAACATAAAAAGAGAGACGTGTATTTACCTTAATTTTAAAAGTGTTAAAGTTTGTAGCAGTTGGAACAAAGCAAGGAAACATGTATATATAGATTTTGCTATGAACCATGATGGTCTCTGAAAAGTATTTATTCCATATGTGCACAGTTTTCATTAAGTCAGTTCATCAATTAAATGCAAATTATAAAGAATTGGAAGAAAAATTCAAGCAATTATTAGTTAGAAAATATCCACTCTTGTGGAGTTCATATCCCCTTCAGGGCCCACAGTCCTTCCTACTCTTCTTCTATAAGGATACTCAAGCTCCATCCACTGTTTGGCTATAGGTTTCTGTATCTGTTTGAGTCAGTTTCTGGGTGGGAACTCTTAGAGGATAGCCATTCTAGACTCCTGTCTGCAAGCATAGCAGAGTATCATTAATAGTGTTAGGTATTGGTGCTTGCCTGTTGAATGGGTCTCAAGTTGGGCCAGTTATTGCTTGGCTATTCCTTCAGTCTGTATACCATCTCCCATCCATGCATTTCTTTTAGACAGGAAATATTTTGAGTCAAAAATTTTGTGGGTAGGTTGGTGTCCCTGTCCCTCCACTGGGGTTCCTGACTTGCTAAAGGAGATAGCTTCTTCAGGTTCCGTATCCCCAATGCTGTGAGTCACAGCTAAGGAAATCCCCATTGATTCTTGTTTGCTTAACTTATCCCAACTCTGTCTTGTCTTGGAGATGCCCCACCTCCCCAACTCTGTCAGTTGTAGATCTCCATTCATTCTCATAACCATCTGGCCATTCTCCTGTCACTCTTCTCAACTGATCATGAATCCCGCCCCTCCCCCATTCACTCCCAGACTCAGTTCTCTCCATTCATTTGCCTTATTACTACGTTATTCCCTGTACTACGTGTGATTCAAGCATCCCACCTTGGGACCTCCTTCTAATTTAGCTCTTTTTTGGGGTCTATGGATTATAGCATGAGTATTACATTTTATGACTAATATACACTTAAAAGTGCATCCATACCTATCCTTTTGAGGTCTGGATTAGCTCACTCAGGATGATATTCTCCAGTTCCATTCATTTCTCTGCATAATTCCTGATTCTTATTTTTAATAGCTGAATAATATTCCATTGCGTAGGTGCACCACAATTACATTATCCATTTTCAAGTTAGGGACATCTAGTTTGTTTCCAGTTCCTGGGTATTAGGAATTGAACTGCTATGAACGTAGTTGAGCAAGTGTCTTTGTGGGATAGTGGAGCATCTTTTGGGTATGTGCTTAGGAGTGGAATAGCTGAGTCTTTAGATATGATTATCCCTAGTTTTCTGAGAAACTATCAAATTGGTAATTTTTTCATGTGTATTATACACTTAATACATTTTTGACATTTGTCTATCAATAAATTCTACAATTACAATTTCATATTAGTGGCATTTGTTATCAAATAACTTTAAGATAGTGTTTTTAACGTTTGTTTTCATAATAAATATACTTTTATCTAAATTGTTTTTATTCATATACTTGATGCATTAGCAATATTTGGCACTTTTTAAGAGATAGAAGGTCAAAATATTGCATGGAGAAATACAACAGGGAAAACATAGTTCCAGTTAACATCTAGGTACTATGCTGCTCATTCATACTGTAATAAGATATAAGAGAAATAATGAAAGTCACCATTGAAGATAATCACTATCCTTAATCAGGTTAGTACAAATTATTTAGTCTCCTACCTCAGGTGCTTTGTGGCTTAAATTAATTAATAGAAAATAACACTGTCAATTAAAAATAGAGTAAAAAGTGGGTCATGACTAAAATCAATTTCTTTGGAATCAAAGAAATAGGGCTAATAAATTGAGGCCTAATTTAAAAATGTGAACACATGGGTGATATGCCTGTCTTCTGTTTATCTATAATTGAATGTGTAACATCTGAATAGTGTAATAAATAAAATAAATAGATAAAATTATGTTGTGATTAGTAAAATTGTATTTTCAACTACTTTATTTTTTGTTGATACAAATGCTAAGCTTCCAAGATTTAAATATGATGTGATAGGAGTAAATAAGTCCTTAGCACATTTCTACAGACATGAAAACAGAAAATAAACATAACTTTATTTCTGAAAAGAATATGCTCTGGATTTAGCAACATCATGTACCACCTCAAGAAGGTTAACTAGAAGCACAAATTACCTTTCGGAATAGAGCATGCATGATTGTAATTCCATGGTGGGATCTGTACCTTGAATCTATTTTTGTCTCCTGTACTTTATTAATTTAAACTTTTAAAAATTAGAAAATACTATATAAAACATCAAATACTTCAGGATACTTAGACACTGACAACTGGTAATAGTTCTCTGGCAAGAAAGGTTTGATTTCAAAGCCATGGGAAAGGACATGTATCTAAGTGATAATATCATGAACTAAATGTTACAAGTTATCCTTGTACTGAAAGAACCCAAAGTAAGTGAAAGTACAGAGGGTTTTCATATGTGTGTCGGGAAGAAAGAGAAATAAGAGCTATTTTATTTAGTGAAAAAAAAACCTAAAATATTTAGAAGGTATTACATTTGAAATTTCTAAATATCACATAAAATATATAGAATGTTAGCATTATCTTTTTAGGAGAGGTAATTTTGTTATATACTTGACATATATGCTTCCTCAGAAGGAAATCAAAATAGCATCTTTGTGTGTCTGCAGCTGTTAGTGGTCAAATTTGTATATCAGTCTTCACAAGCTGATTATTATTACTTCTTATCAAATTGGGTTCTATGATGCAGTTGAGGTTCACTGATTTTAGAAGCCTGATTGACCAGTAAACCCATGGTATGCCCTTGTTCCAACCTGCCCAACACTGAGATTACCAGTGAAGTCAAAGCCAAACCAAATTACAGCAAAGAGCTGGACAACCAATCGATTCCCAAACTACAGTGCTATAGGCAGTTTTTAGCTGCTGGGAGAGGAAGAGGTGGGTATTGGTACTGAAGGACTTTTTTTTAATGGCACAGTGTTAAAGAAAGTGAAAGTTCAACGAATTAAGGAAGAGTTGGGATAACAGGAATATGATCAGAACATAATGTATGAAACTGTGAAGTAAGACAGTGATTGCACACTCCCTTAGTACCATAAGCTTGGAAAGAGAGAGACAGGTAGATCTCTGAGAGTTTGAGGCCACCCTGGTATACACACTGTGTTCCAGGACAGCCAATACTACACAGAAAATCCCTGTCTCAAAAAGCAAAGCAAAGCAACCCAAACAAAGAACAGTTAAGAAAAGTAGAGGAATACATCAAAAATGCCTCTGTGAAACCAGTGTTATCTGATAACAAAAGCAGGTTGATAGAATTATATTTTTAAGTACATAATCATTTCTTCAATGAACATAGGAAAATTCTAAATGAAACATTTATAAACAATAATTCAACGTGCTGAAAAGTCACATAATTTGATCAAAATGATTGTATTTCAATGATTATTATTCAACATATTCAAGAACTGATTATTTAACATATTCAAGATTAATTAATGCATCATGACATATAAGCACAGTATCAAAGAGTCATATCACAAGGTCACATACATAAGTTAAGAAAAGTCATTCAACAATGGGCCATTTTCCTTCAGTAAAAATGGTCCATACTCCTTCAGTACAAAGTCTTGGGGTATTGTTAATATTAAAAATACACTTTTGTATAATAAAACCTGTACATGACAGACCTAGAGCCAATCTTATACTAAACAAGGAAAACTGAAACTTAAAAAAAAAAAACAACTCAAGAGTGTATATACTTCTATTTTTACACAATACAAGAAAGAAAACTGAAATTAATTTAACTAAAAGAGAAATATGGCAAGTTATTCCTATCAGTAGATGTTATCCATGCATAAAAGACATGTATGATTCCCATAGACAGCTATAAGGTCCCTAATAAGTCTTTTTTTTTTTCATGGTAACTTTTTTATTAATTTTGTTTTTCTAAGTATTTTTTTTATTTACAATCAAAATCATTTCCCCTTTCCTGTTTCCTCCCTCCCCGAAAGTCCCATAAGCCCCCTTCCCTCCCTCTTTTCCCCATTCAACCCCCTCTCGCTTCTCTGTCCTGGCATTCCCCTACATCCAGTCTTTCCAGGACCAGGGGTCTCTCCTTCCATCTTCTTGGAAATCTATTGATATGCGAATTGTGTCTAGGGTATTCCGAGATTCTGGGTTAATATCCCCTTATCAGTGACTGCATACCATGTGTGTTCTTTTGTGATTGGGTTACCTCTCTAAGGATGATATTTTCAAGTTCTGACCATTTGCCTAGGAATTTCGTGAATTCATTGTTTTTAATTGCAGAGTATTATTCCATTGTGTAAATATACCACATCTTCTGAATCCATTCCTCCGTTGAGGGACATCTGGGTTCTTTCCAGATTCTGGCTATTATAAATAAGGCTGCTATGAACATAGTGGAGCATGTGTCCTTATTGCATGCAGGGAAAGCCTCTGGGTATATGCCTAGGAGTAGTATAGCCGGATCCTCCGGGAGTGTCATGCCCAGTTTTCTGAGGAACCGCCAGAATGCTTTCCAGAGTGGTTGTACCAGCTTGCAATTCCACCAGCAGTGGAGGAGTGTTCCTCATTCTCCACATCCTCGCCAGCAACTGCTGTCTCCTGTGTTTTTGATCTTAGCCATTCTGACTGGTGTGAGATAGAATCTCAGGGTTGTTTTGATTTGCATTTCCCTAATGACTAAGGATGATGAACATCTCTTTAGGTGCTTCTCAGCCATTAGATATTCTTCAGGTGAGAACTCTTTGTTTAGCTCTGACCCCATTTTTTAATAGGGTTACTTGGCTCTCTGGAGTTTAACTACTTGAGTTCTTTGTATATATTGGATATTAGTCCTCTGTCGGATGTAGGGTTGGTTAAGATCATTTCCCAGTTAGTTGGTTGCCACTTTGTCTTTTGACAGTGTCTTTTGCCTTCCAAAAACTTTGTAATTTAATGCGGTCCCATTTGTCAATTCTTGATCTTAGAGCATAAGCTATTGGAGTTCTATTCAGGAAATTCTCACCTGTGCCCATATGTTCAAGGTTATTCCCTAGTTTCCTTTCTATTAGTTTCAGTGTGTCTGGTTTTATGTGGAGATCCTTGATCCACATGGAATTGAGATTAGTGCAAGGAGATAAGAATGGGTCAATTTGCATTCTTCTGCATGTTGACCTCCAGTTGAGCCAGCACTACTTGTTGAAAAGGCTAACTTTTTTTCCACTGGATGGTTTTAGATCCTTTGTCAAAGATCAAGTGACCATAGGAGTGTGGATTCGTTTCTGGGTCTTCAATTGTTTTCCACTGATCTACATGCATGTCACTGTACCAATAACATGCGGTGTTTAACACTATTGCTCTGTAGTATAGCTTGAGATGCGGGATACTTATTCCCCCAGAGGTTCTTTTACTCTTGAGAATAGTTTTAGCTATCCTGGGTTTATCTCGGGGAAATGGATAATTTCCTTGACAGATACAAAATACCAAAATTAAATCAGGATCAAATAGACCATCTAAACCGTCCTATAACCCCTGAAGAAATAGAAGTCTTCATTGGAAGTCTTCCAACCAAAAAAAGCACAGGTCCAGATGGTTTTAGTGCAGAATTCTATCAGACCTTCAAAGAAGACCTAACACCAATACTCTTCAAACTCTTCCACAAAATAGAAACAGAAGGAACACTACCCAACTCGTTCTATGAAGACACAATTACACTAATACCAAAAGTGCACAAAGATCCGACAAAGAAAGAGAATCTCAGGCCAATCTCTCTTATGAATATCGATGCAAAAATACTCAATAAAACTCTTGCCAACAGAATCCAAGAATACATCAAAACTATCATTCACCCCAATCAAGTAGGCTTCATCCCAGGGATGCAGGGATGCTTCAATATAAGGAAATCCATCAATGTAATCCACTATATAAACAATCTCAAAGAAAAAAACCACATGGTCATTTCATTAGATGCTGAGAAAGCATTTGACAAAATTCAGCATACTTTCATGCTAAAGGTCTTGGAAAGATCAGGAATTCGACGCCCATATCTAAAATTAGTAAAAGCAATTTACAGCAAACCGGTAGCCAACATCAAACTAAATGGAGAGAAACTTGAAGCAATCCCACTAAAATCAGGGACTAGACAAGGCTGCCCTCTCTCTCCATATTTTTTCAATATAGTACCTGAAGTTCTAGCTAGAGCAATTAGACAACAAAAAGAGGTCAAAGTGATACAAATTGGAAAGGAAGAAGTCAAACTATCACTATTTGCAGACAATATCATAGTATACTTAAGCGACCCAAAGAACACCACCAGAGAACTCCTACAGCTGATAAACAACTTCAGCAAAGTGGCCGGATATAAAATCAACTCAAGCAAGTCAGTAGCCTTCCTATACTCAAAGGATAAGCAGGCTGAGAAAGAAGTAAGACGAATGATACCCTTCACAATAGCCACATACCACATAAAGTATCTTGGTGTGACTCTAACCAAACAAGTGAAAGATTTGTATGACAAGAACTTCAAATCTGAAGAAAGAAATTAAAGAAGACGTCAGAAGATGGAAAAATCTGCCATGCTCATGGATTGGCAGGATTAATATATTAAAAATGACCATCTTGCCAAAAGCAATATACAAATTCAATGCAATCCCCATCAAAATCCCAACTCAATTCTTCATAGAGTTAGAAAGAGCAATTCAAAAATTCATCTGGAATAACAGAAAACCCAGGATAGCTAAAAAAAACAGACTGGATGTAGGTGAATGCCAGGACAGAGAATCGAGAGGGGTTTGAATGGGGAAAAGAGGAAGGGAAGGAGGCTTATGGGACTTTCGGGGAGGGAGGAAACAGGAAAGGGGAAATGATTTTGATTGTAAATAAAAAAACTTAGAAAATAAAATAAAATTTAAAAAAAATTGACAAATGAGAAAATGGGATGCTATATGAAAGGATAAAGTAGCCATAAGAATGTTTGAAAAGCATCATAAGGAGACATACTATTATATATTATTTTACATCTATATATAACTACTTGTAATACAATACACATATGGAGTTTAAATAAAATCTTTCCATCTACGCTAACGGTACATGAGGAGCTCCCTTTTAAGTTGCCAGTGTTGTTCAATAGACTCACCAAACATTAAAATTTATTCCTCTTGTCATTTAATGCTTCACAGAGGTTGAAGGTAAGTTCTTATTGATAAAGAAACCATATATTTTAGAGCCAGGACCTTTTAGAGTCCTCTTTGAGGACTAACTTTTATGGTATGAGTTGGTGTTGGTGCTATGCAAGTTTCCATTAGAGGGAATCAACCATCAATCCTACCCATATGTAATGTCTGGGAAACATCACACCAACACAGCCTGGTTAGACTGAGGATAAAATGTTAGCATGTGTATACCTTGGTGGTAATAAACAGCTCCCTAATAAGTCTTAAACCCTGTTCAACAAAAGGTAAATGATGCCTCATAATAGAAGCTTAGCCAACTGCCTTTGTCTTACAAAGTCATGAAACTTGATGAAGAACCCAAAACCACAATATTTTACAGACCATGTAATTATGTTCTTTATTATTTTTGTTTATGGTGAGCCACCTTTATTATGAATTGAGTATTTTTATTAATATGCACAGCAAATAACTGAAATGGTGATTTCATGCCTTCTCCTTAAAGATAGCACTTGTAAATAGCAAGGATGCAGAGATGTCTATATGCCCCTCATGTTTACTTGAAAACAACTTTTCCACACCAGTTTGATACTGGTTTTTCTCACCTAGCTGAAGAGTCTCAGGAACTATCTAAATAGGTCATTACTCTTAAAGTGATACAATAAATGTTGTCTGGTGATATTTGACGCTTGACATATGGGAAACTTAAAGATGGAATGCCCAGAAGAACATGTATCCACTTGATAAGTTTCTGTGTTATCACATGCAGATGTTTCATTCTTATTACTGTTCCTTACTGAGTCTTGAGAAAACTTAAAAGTTTGTAATGGCAGAAAAAACACCATATTCATCCTGATAATTTTACAAGATTTGTGATATCTCATGTGGTAAATTTTAACTTTTCTGAAGAGTATCTGCAGCTACCAAAAACATTCCTCATGATATTTTCAAGATCCAAGGCCTGTTCCAGACATGCTCTTTTCTTCCATTCCCACTTCCACAACATAGGGGGAAATGTATCCCACTTTCTCTCATTGCAGTCAGGAAGCATTTCCCACAGAAAAATGTGCTGACAGACAGTGGTCAGCACAGGCATCTTGAGGACCTCCTAACATATAGAGTAGTAGAAATAGACTTCCATGTAGGATGAGGTCACTGATAGCTCCTCAGAGAAGGCAAGGGGTGGGCAGGCGATGTAGCAGACCTGAAGGAGATGAGGGGGCAGTGGTGGTTCTGAGCCTGCTGCCCAGAGAGAGAGCCCTGAGAGAGAGGGAATCCTTGTTCATCATTCAGAACATTATCTCTTGTATTGGAAGATAAGTTTTAATTTCACCCCTTATCAAAGAAACTCATATTGTAACAGAGGCTTAGATATCTACTAATGGGTATAGGTACATAGAAAATGTGACACACATACATCACACACGTATATACAAAAACAAACACACACACATGCATACACACACACACACATACACACACACACATACACACACATATCTATTGATGCTTGAAAAAATAAAATTATAGAATGAAGAAAAATAGATATAACTAAAAAATATAATGAATGCAATAATCAAGATCCAGAATGCTAGGTAACATTTGTACTCTCTTACCTGCAGATCCTAATTTCGAAGTTTAAAACTTGTTTGTTTAAGTTGGAATGAGTATTTGTAGAATCTAGGAAGCAAGAAATTTTCAACAATTTAGGAAAGAAGATGTGGGAGAACCAAGCACATGTGAAGTAAAAGGATAGAATACTAAGGAGGAATGGTTTAAACAAGGATATGAAAGATAAAATGGAAAGGTGGAAGTCTGAGGGGAGGTTCAACAAAATCTAAGAATATATGGAAATTTATACAAAAATCTACATAGTATATATTTGGTTGTAATTGTCTGTATAGTTTAGATCGTGTACAAACACAATTTTAAAAAGTTTTAATGGAGATATCCTATATAAATTCATAATACTTCTTCAACTAAACATACATTTTCAAAAAAAATAATCTAGTGACAAGTGTGGGTTAATTTCCTATAAGTTCTGAGCTAAAAGACAGAGATCACCAAAACAACACAGATTATGCCAATACTCTGGGTTTTCTACCAAAACTAGATAATAATGCCCTGTTGCAGAAGATACCATAGATTTTGAGAACAAGGTAGAAACATCAATGCAGTGAACTAGAAATTTCAACCCTACTAGTTTGCCTTCACAGTCTATGCAATGGCCTGAAGAAGAAAATTCAATAGGCTTTGAAAAGTTGGTATTCAACACAACTAGAAAATCTTGAGGAAATGGACAATTTCCTTGACAGATACCAAGTACCAAAATTAAATCAGGATCAAATAGACCATCTAAACCGTCCTATAACCCCTGAAGAAATAGAAGTTGTCATTGGAAGTCTTCCAACCAAAAAAAGCACAGGTCCAGATGGTTTTAGTGCAGAATTCTATCAGACCTTCAAAGAAGACCTAACACCAATACTCTTCAAACTGTTCCACAAAATAGAAACAGAAGGAACACTACCCAACTCGTTCTATGAAGCCACAATTACACTAATACCAAAAGCACACAAAGATCCGACAAAGAAAGAGAATCTCAGGCCAATCTCTCTTATGAATATCGATGCAAAAATACTCAATAAAATTCTTGCCAACCGAATCCAAGAACACATCAAAACGATCATCCACCACGATCAAGTAGGCTTCATCCCAGGGATGCAGGGATGGTTCAATATAAGGAAATCCATCAATGTAATCCACTACATAAACAATCTCAAAGAAAAAAAACCACATGGTCATCTCATTAGATGCTGAGAAAGCATTTGACAAAATTCAGCATCCTTTCATGCTAAAGGTCTTGGAAAGATCAGGAATTCAAGGCCCATATCTAAACATAGTAAAAGCAATTTACAGTAAACCGGTAGCCAGCATCAATCTAAATGGAGAGAAACTTGAAGCAATCCCACTAAAATCAGGGACTAGACAAGGCTGCCCTCTCTCTCCATATCTTTTCAATATAGTACTTGAAGTTCTAGCTAGAGCAATTAGACAACAAAAAGAGATCAAAGGGATACAAATTGGAAAGGATGAAGTCAAACTATCACTATTTGCAGACGATATGATAGTATACTTAAGCGACCCAAAGAACTCCACCAGAGAACTCCTACAGCTGATAAACGACTTCAGCAAAGTGGCCAGATATAAAATCAACTCGAGCAAGTCAGAAGCCTTCCTATACTCAAAGGATAAGCAGGCTGAGAAAGAAGTAAGAGAAATAATACCCTTCACGATAGCCACAAACCATATTAAGTATCTTGGCATGACTCTAACCAAACAAGTGAAAGATCTGTATGACAAGAACTTCAAGTCTCTGAAGAAAGAAATTGAAGAAGACCTCAGAAGATGGAAAAATCTGCCATGCTCATGGATTGGCAGGATTAATATAGTAAAAATGATCATCTTACCAAAAGTAATACACAGATTCAATGCAATCCCCATCAAAATCCCAACTCAATTCTTCATAGAGTTAGAAAGAGCAATTCAAAAATTCATCTGGAATAACAGAAAACCCAGAATAGCTAAAACTATTCTCAAGAGTAAAAGAACCTCTGGGGGAATCAGTATCCCGGATCTCAAGCTGTACTACAGAGCAATAGTGTTAAAAACTGCATGGTATTGGTACAGTAACAGACATGTAGATCAATGGAACAGAATTGAAGACCCAGAAATGAATCCACACTCCTATGGTCACTTGATCTTTGACAAAGGAGCTAAAACCATCCAGTGGAAAAAAGATAGCCTTTTCAACAAATGGTGCTGGCTCAGCTGGAGGTCAACATGCAGAAGAATGCAAATTGACCCATTCTTATCTCCTTGCACTAAGCTCAATTCTAAGTGGATCAAAGATCTCCACATAAAACCAGACACACTGAAACTAATAGAAGGGAAACTAGGGAAGAACCTTGAACATATGGGCACAGGGGAGAATTTCCTGAACAGAACTCCAATAGCTTATGCTCTAAGATCAAGAATTGACAAATGGGACATCATTAAATTACAAAGTTTTTGCAAGGCAAAAGACACTGTCAAAAAGACAAAGCGGCAACCAACTAACTGGGAAATGATCTTTACCAACCTTACATCCGACAGAGGGCTAATATCCAATATATACAAAGAACTCAAGAAGTTAAACTCCAGAGAGGCAAGTAACCCTATTAAAAAATGGGGTACAGATCTACACAAAGAGTTCTCACCTGAAGAATATCTAATGGCTGAGAAGCACCTAAAGAGATGTTCATCATCCTTAGTCATTAGGGAAATGCAAATCAAAACAACCCTGAGATTCCATCTCACACCAGTCAGGATGGCTAAGATCAAAAACACAGGAGACAGCAGTTGTTGGCGAGGATGTGGAGAAAGAGGAACACTCCTCCACTGCTGGTGGAATTGCAAGCTGGTACAACCACTCTGGAAAGCAGTCTGGCGGTTCCTCAGAAAACTGGGCATGACACTCCCGGAGGATCCGGCTATACCACTCCTGGGCATATACCCAGAGACTTTACCTGCATGCAATAAGGACACATGCTCCACTATGTTCATAGCAGCCTTATTTATAATAGCCAGAAGCTGGAAAGAACCCAGATGTCCCTCAACGGAGGAATGGATTCAGAAGATGTGGTATATCTACAGAATGGAATACTACTCTGCAATTAAAAACAATGAATTCACGAAATTCCTAGGCAAATGGTCAGAACTTGAAAATATCATCCTTAGTGAGGTAACCCAATCACAAAAGAACACACATGGTATGCAGTCACTGATAAGGGGATATTGACCCAGAATCTTGGAATACCCTAGACACAATCCGCATATCAATAGATTTCTAAAAAGATGGAAGGACAGACCCCTGGTCCTGGAAAGACTGGATGTAGGGGAATGCCAGGACAGAGTAACGAGAGGGGGTTGAATGGAGAAAAGAGGGAGGGAAGGGGGCTTATGGGACTTTCGGGGAGTGAGCAAACGGGAAAGGGGAAGTGATTTGGAATGTAGATTAAAAAAATAAAATAAAAAAAAGAATAAAACAAATTTGAACTGCCAGGCAAGCTATGCTACTGGCATTATAGTGGTTAAGATGTTTTGGTATTAAACAACTGCTTCGTTACTGGGTTTGAAGACTTCAAGGCTGACACTGTAAGTCTGATCAACAGTATTTTAGTCAGGGTTTCACTGCTGTGAACAGATACCATAACCAATGCAAGTTTTATAAAAGGCAGCATTTAATTGGGGCTGGCTTACAGATTTAGAGGTCCAGTCCATTATCATCAAGGCAGAAGCATGGCAGCATCCAGGCAGGCATGGTGCAGGAGGAGCTGAGGGGTCTATACCTTTATCCAAAGGAGGCCAGGAACAGACAGGACATGTTCAGGTATCTAGGAGGAAGATCACCAAGCCCATCCCCACAGTGACACACTTCCTCCAACAAGACCACAACTTCTAATAGTGCCATTCCCTGGGACGAGCATATACAAACCATCACAAACAGAATTTGGCAGAAAAGCTCACATGCTCTAATGGAAAATGTACCAAAGCATCATCAAAGATAGTAATGGAAATGTAAGTCCTGCAGCTTTATGCTTAGCACCATATGATACAAAGTAGGATCCTGTGAGTTCAGTAGTCTTGGGCAGTCCCAATCATATGACTTTAACCTTTTCAAATCATAAAGCATCTTTCTCAGGTCAGTTCAACAGCACAGGTCTTTTTCTCTTTTCTCTTTTTCATGTCCCTATAGATTCCCGGAACCTTTACTTAGGCTTAGGTTTTAATCTCTGTCTTGCATGCATTACTCTTTTAGGAGAACCCTGAAACAATTCAAACATGTGACACATTAACTTGGTACATAGGATTTTCTCTGATATCTTGATATAAGTCCCAATGATCCTGAAGTCTCTGCCTGGAAAGCAAGCACAGAATGGATGTTAAGCTCTAGTGCCAAATAGTGCAAGAACTAGGCACCAGTATATACACATATGTATACACATACATATATATATACATTTACACATACACATGCACATGCACATATACATGCACATCCTCTCTATGTATGTCTAACCTCTACATTCTAGCCTTTGGATCACTTGCATCCTAAGATGCAGTTTAATCATTTGTAGATAACCATATAGTGTTGCAATGTTAAGCATATAGACAGTTTACAATCCAAGTGGGAACTGAGTTCTTGCTTCCATTTAAAATCTTATTTACATATCCAATATTCTGGACTTCTGAACTTCTACCAGAATTTGTCACAAATCTTGCTTTTGGGTATTATAGAGCTTCTCTAAGCTTGTATCCACAATCTTTTTCAAATTCCTCTTATAAACAAATTCTAAAGACCTAAGATCATGAGAGTATGGTGTACTTATACTAATGTCACTACTTTCTGTGGTTACTGGTAAATAGTCTGTATTAATAACTCTTGTGTTGCTGTGAAAATAACTGATAATAGCAACTTTTTTGAGATTATAACTTTTTCTCTCTCTCTTTTTTAGATTGGATATTTTAATTATGTGCATATCAAATGTTATCTCATTTCCCAGTTTCCCCTCTGCAGACCCTCTATCCCATCCCTCCTCACACTGTTTCTATGAGGGTGCTTCCCCACCCACCTACCCACTCCAGTCTCACCACCCTTGCATTCCTCTTAGTTGGAGCATCAAGACTTAACAGGACCAAGTCCATTGATAAGGCCCCTTCAACTCCTTCAGTCCTTCCCCTAACTCCTCCATTGGGACTCTGTGCTCAGTCCAGTGATAGGTTGCAACCATCCACATCTGTATTGGTCAGCATCTGGCAGAACCTCTCAGGAGACAGCTGTATCAGGCTCCTGTCAGCAAGCACTTCTTGGCATCTACAATAGTGCCTGGGTTTGGTGTCTGCATGTGGGATGGATCCCCAGGTGGGGAAGTCTCTGGATGGTCTTTCCTTCAGCCTCTGCTCCACTCTTTGTCCCTGTATTTCCTTTAGACAGGAGCAATTCTGGGTTAAAATTTTGGAGATGGGTTGGTGGCCCCATCCCTCAACTGGGGGTGGGGGGGAGGTCATGCCTAACCTCTAGATATAGTCTCATCAGGTTCTCACTCCCCTTTGTAGAGAATTTGCAGGCAAATGGATGGATCTAGAAAATATCATCCTGAGTGAGATAACTCAGTCACAAAAGAATACACATGGTATGTACTCACTGATAAGTGGATATTAGGCAAAGAGTATGGAATATCCTCAATACAACTCACGGACTATATAAAGCTCAAGCAGAAGGAAGACCAAAGAGTGGATGCTTCAGTGCTTCTTTAGAAGGGGGAACAAAATAATCAAGGAAGGTAGAGGGTAGGAGGGACTTGGGAAGAAGGGAAGAGGGGGAGGGGAGAAGGGGAGGAAATAAGGATGAAATGGAGGAGATGTTCAGAGGCTTAGGAAACTGAACAAAGTTGTATAGCAATAGGGGACAGGAATCTGGAGATAGCAACCAGAAAGTCCCAGATGCCAGGAAAGCAGGAACCTCCCAGGACCCCAAGGGGATGACATTAGCTGATAATAGCAACCTAAGGTAAGAAATTTTATATATGTATATATATAATTTTTATATACATGTATAAATAAAGGGGAACAATGTGCACATTGTATGCCTATCCATGCAAACCAGATGTGTGAATAAATCTGGATTTAAAGTTGATGATAGTTTTGGGCTTCCCAACATGAGTTTTGGGAACTAAATTTAGGTATGTTACAAGAACAATATGTACTCTTAACTGCTGAGTAATTATTTTATCTGCAATACTAATAGATTTTGAATCATTATCATAAAAGGACTAAGAAGTTCACAGCACAGAAAAAGTAAAAGACTGTCTTAGTACACTGCAGTGAAAGCATGTAGTTGAAGCATTTTACATTGTTAGAGGCCAGGAAAAGGACTCAAGAGCAGAAGAATAGTATAACTTCCAAGTGTCAATTCCTACTAATGTGATTCTAACATGGCACATTTCTGAAAGGACTTATAGTCTTCTAAAATAGTGTCACCATTTGGGGAACAAGTATTCTAAATGTAAGTCTCTGGGGGACATTTCAGTTCCAAATCATAATATAATCCAATTGACAAAAATGATCAATAAATTATAACTTCTGAAAAGATGACATAAATATCCAAGAAATATATGAAAAAAAGTCTACTATGATATTCATAAGAAAAACAAAAATTATTAAATGGTAATTACTATTTATCTAGATGCTCACTGTGGTCTTACTATATCCAATGATACAATCATGTGATTTTGATATTTCAGTTACTTTTATGTTGGGTTAATTTATTGATTAACATATGTTGAGCCATGCCTGTGCCTCTTGCATAAAGTCAACATGATAGTGGAGTATATACTTTTTGGTGTTTTTAATGTATTTTGGGAGAATTTATTTGAGAATTTTTGTGTCCATGTTCATCTGAGATTTTTTTAGAGGAAATAGATCTTTGTATCTAATTTCATGAAATACTGGATTCAAAAAAGAATGTGAAAATTTTCCTTCACTTTCTATTTTATAT
Source organism: Tokudaia tokunoshimensis (assembly GCA_036184795.1). Classification (NCBI taxonomy): domain Eukaryota; kingdom Metazoa; phylum Chordata; class Mammalia; order Rodentia; family Muridae; genus Tokudaia; species Tokudaia tokunoshimensis. Next base: position 52,043,995 of record BTHU01000013.1, on the reverse strand, counting down.
TATATATGAATAGTATTGCTGTTCACCTTTGGAAGTGTGATTTAATTCTCCAGTGTATACATTTGGTCTTGTTTTATTTTATTGTTTTAGGTAGATTTCCAATTACTGCCACTATCACAATGGATAGTAAGATTTTTTTTTAATTCTTTTATTTCCTTTTGACTTGTCTTTTCTGTGACCAGTGAGGCAGTTGTGTATACTTCTAAACATTACAGGGTATTGTTTATGCTTTTGGTTACTGTTCAGAATGCAGAAAATGACAATAAAACTTTGTTGTCTAAGACACAATGTAGTATAACATGGAAAATTATCTGAAAACTTTATATATATATAGACTAACTTGTATAATGCAGAAGGTCCTATGCATTGCTACAGAGGAGAAAAGTCATCAAGAGATATGCCCACTGATCAATAGTGACAAGAACATCATGAGAACAGCCAAACACATTCTGATTGGACTTAAATCTAATTCCATTAGTGTAAGCACATATTGATAACATTGTAGGACCAAGAGCCTGTTTATAACCTAATGATAGGAACTATAGAGAAATTCTACTCTTATTTGGCTAAATGAAAAACATTTTATGACTCCTAATGATTTATTTTTATACCCATAGATTAATACCTTTCATACAAATCAACTCACAGCAATTATGACAGCATGCAGAAGATGTATGCAAATTCAAGAAGACCAAATCTCACTGTGGATTTCGGAGTAGGATATGAATTCCTACCTAAGTACTTAATGACAGTTGGTAGCTGCTGAGAGAGGGAAAGTCAGTTCCTTTAAATGTTTAGCCATAGATAGGTTGACGATACTCCAGAAAAAAAGCCACATATCCAAGAATTTGTGAGTAGACTAAATAGGATTCAATAGGCTTTGTGATGGTAGTGAAGAGTATTGTATCGCAAATAAGTTTGACAAGAATATGAAAATGGCCCAAGTATATTGTAAAATTATTCTCTATTAAAAATTATTTTGTGTAATAAAAAGAAAATGAAAATCTCAACAATGATATTGGATAATATAAAATGTAAAAATACTGAAAAGTATGAAGAATAGGGAAGGATTTATACATTGTTGAACAACATATAAGTAGCATAGCTACCATGGAAGTGTGATGACATAATGATGTAAAGATAACATAAATAATTTAAATAAAACCTTACCATCCATTGTGATAGAGGCAGTAATTATAAACTTTCTACCTAAAAAAAGACTAAGACCAAGTGCATTTATTGGAGAATTAAATCACACATCACAAAAACAACATGGAAATCCTTCAGAAAATTAATACTATACAAATAATATCTATTCCACCTTCTTTACTTATTCATATCCAAGAATATCCAAGAATGAAGGATGTCAGAAAGCCCATGGCTGATAATTATATACTCATATTTACTGAACCACTTTTTCAGTATGTAAGGTAAAGAATTAGTCTTATCAACATGTGCAACAAAATACAAAATACGAATGTTAAATGATAAAAGAAAATAACATATAAATAAATATATAACTCTATAGAAAACATACATGCATATATAATACTATATAAACATATTCACATTATATTAGATATAGGTATAGAGGTGGAGGTAGAGATAAAATGGTGCTGATATATAGTATGTAATGTGAAGGAAAATTAATAGACTAGAGCATGCTATGTTAAGAAAATAAGAGCAACAAATGAAGATGAGTATTGAATATCCTCACCTAAATAGAAATTCAGGGGAAAAGTGATCTGAAGATCAAGGAGATGTTAGTAGGAAGGGGTTGTGGTTCAGAGATTTAAGAAGAAGAAAAAGGATTAGAGGAGGTTAGCATTTGTACTCATTGTGCTATTTGTGGATGAAAACAATAGGAGCAATTCATTTGTACAGTTAGTTCATGCACATAAAGAAAGAAGGAATATCAAACAAGAATTAAGGCAGCTACAAAAGTTCAAGCTATTATTCTTGGAGCTGTCTTCCATGATTAATGGTGATTTAAGACACAAATTTGAATTTCTGTAAATTCAGCCTCAGTATGTTTTTATCTTGCCTTATCGCATCTAGTTTTATCCTCTTTGGCTGTCTTCTCTTAGAGGCTACATCCTATCAACTTACTCTTTTCTTTAGAGCAAATGGAGAGGAAGAAGATTTCACACAGAAAGGTGAGGTAGAAGAGAGCTTTGAGGAGTGGAGACAGAATCTGCACTTGGGATGTATTGTATGAAAGAACATATTTTAAATAAAAATTATAAAGATTAGTGATAGCTTTATAAATCTTCTTCTGTGTAAGATTAGTGAATTCCTAATTCAAGTTAACTTCTTACACTTACATTGACCTGAATATTTTTAAAATTTATTTATTTATATATGTTTTCCTTTCAACATATCCCAATGCTGTGAAGGAAAAGGGAATAAAATCATTTTAGCCATACATTTTGGTTTTATTAGATATTTTCTTTATTTACATTTCAAATGTTGTCCCCTTTCCTGACTTCCCCTCTAAAAACTCCCTATTCCCTCCCTCCTCCCCCTGCTCACCCACCCATTCACATCTACTTCTCTGTCTTGGCATGCTCCTACACTGGGACATCTAGCCTTTTCAGCCAGTGCCTGACAAATATAGAGGGGATGCTCTCAGCCACCCACTGGACTGAACATAGGGTTCTCAATGGAGGAGCTAGAGAAAGGAGCCAAGGAACTCAAGGGGTTTGCAGCCACATAGGAGGAACATTTTATATATATATTTTTTACAGTCCAGATTTTATCCCTCACCCTTCACCCTCCGACTATTCCACATCCCATACCTTTTCCCTGTCCCCACTTGAATGCCCCCAACCCCCACCCCACCTAATCTCTAAGCTCCCTGGGGCCTCCAGTCTCTTGAGGATTAGGTATATCATCTCTGAATAAACTAAGACCCCGCAGTCCTCTGCTGTATGTGTGTTGGGAGCCTCATCTGCTGGTGTATGCTGTCTGTTTGATGGTCCAGTGTTCGAGAGATCTCAGGGGTTCAGATTAATTGAGACAGCTGGTCCTACTAAAGGGTCACCCTTCTCCTCAGCTTCTTTCAGCCTTTCCCTAATCCAACAACAAGTGGTCAGCTGCTTCTGTCGATTGGTTGGGTGTAGATATCTGCATCTGACACTTTCAGCTCCATGTTGGGTCTTCCGGAGTACGGTCATGCTAGGTCCCTTTTTTGGGAGTGTTTCATATCCTCAGTAATAGTGTCAGGCCTTGGGACCTCTCCTTGAGCTGGATCCCACTATTGGTCTGTAGCTGGACCTTATTATCCTCAGGTTCCTCTCCATTTCCATCCCTGTAATTCTTTCAGACAGGAACAATTATGGGTCAGAGTTGTGACTGTGGGATGGACTCCCCTCCCTTATTTAATGCCCTGTCTTCTTGCTGGAGGTGGGATCTATAAGTTCCTCTCCCTAATGTTGGGCATTTAATCTAAGCTCCCTCCCTTTGAGTTCTTAGAGTCTCTTACCTCCCAGGTCTCTGGTGCATTCTACAGCCCCCCCCCCCCGCCAAACTCCTGTCTCCCAAGGTTATTTCTGGTGACCCTCAGGGCTTCAGTCCTTTTCCCTCACCCAATACCAGATCAGGTTCCCCTCCCCCCACTCATTTCCCCCATCCACTTTCCCTCCCAGGTCCCTCCCCTTTCCCTACTTGTGATAGCATTCTTCTCCCTCCCATGTGGGACTGGTTTCAGAATACAAGTAAGGGGGAAAAATACCCTTAGAAGAATCTGAGTACATTAAATATAAGCCTCTGCTTTGGGTGTAAAAAATATTGCATATACTTACTTACATGAAACCAATGTATATTAATATTTCATACATATGTGTATATATAGAATTATTTGCCAAATATATAACTAAGCTTCATTCATGCCATATTAAAGTACATAAAATTTGTTCTTACCACTGTTCATAATTCATTTTTCATCCATTATATAACTGACATATTCTGATTTTCAACATTATAAATCATGCCATAGTGAGTGTGGCATACTTTAGAGTATCATTTGATAGAGCACTATTTGAGTTTCTTAAACATGTACACTGGATATTAGAATACATCCTTCACAGTATAATTTTACTTATTGCTGTCAGATTGCATTCCTAGTTGGTTTCCCCAATCGGTGTTTTCATCAATAATGGTATCCAGGCACCTAATTCATATTTCTAATATTATTTATCAAGTAAGCACAATGAAATATCTATGTTATGATTTTTTTTGTTTTACTTTGATTATATAGATTTTTCATTCTTAGTATGATTTTTGTCTTCTAGACTTCTATATCATCTGGCTGTTTATTATCATTGCTTTGTCATTGGTGATTTAGTCCTTTTCTTAGTGATATGTGGAAGCCTCTTTTTATATTAGTTATTCTAGAGTTTATATAATATGATTATTTTCTCATAAGTTGTTATGTATGTGTCCATGGTATGTTTGGTGGCTTGAATGTAAAGATCTGAGTTTGTATATTCCCTAATTCATCTGTTTAAAATATTTTCTGCATTGTGCTTTGGTGTAAATAGCAATTTCCCAGCTCTCTAACACAACAAAATTCCCAGATTATATTTTTTTTCAAATTTGTAGATCACATGTTTTTCATATTTGCAGATCATACTTAGGTCTTATCTCCACTGAAATTTACGTTCTAAAAGGAGACTCATTAGAAATTAAGTCTTATTTTTCCCATTTTATTTTTCTAGGTTGTCATCATAAAAAATTATATTTATTTTCTTGTTTGTATTGTTGGTCTATTGTGTATTGTACCTAGCCTAGGGCAGATAGCATTGCCAAGTAAAATAAAGTTCCCCAAAGCCCTTATCGTCACCATTATAAGAAATCTCAGGGCATGACATGGAGAACAACAAGTAATGTGAGAAGTTAAGAACAGATAGGCCATGGAGAAAAGTATAGTATATAACGAATCCCTGAAAGTTGAGTGTCTTAACTCTATCTCCAAGACAGAAAATCACTATTTGAACAAGACTATAGGACTAAGTTAAGCAACTGTATTAATGAAAAAGCTTCAAAAATAAAATTAAAATCTTCTCAAACTCCTACTCTGTCTAGGCAAGGGTTACAAAGGGCCCACCTAATTCTAATTCAAATCATGTGAGATTGCTTGCAGTTCTGTTTTGTTCATTATTGTAATCTGTTTATGGTTCTGAGGTACCTCATTTATAATTGGAAGAACTTTTTCTTTCTTTTTTTTTTTGAAAGTATTCTTTTTATTTTCTAAGTTTTTTTTATTTACATTCCAAATCATTTCCCCTTTCCCATTTCCTCCCTCCCCGAAAGTCACATAAGCCCCCTTCCCTCCTTCTTTTCCCCATTCAACCCCTGGGTCCGTCTCTGGCTAGTAGTCCTTTCTTTTTCATTTTTCTCTCCTATTATAACTATTGATTTAATTTTGTTTTTCAGATTATAGCATATCTATCTTCCTTTTCCTCATTACAAAGCCTCCTATATACCTCTTCTCAGTCAATTCAAAGACTCTTTTTTCACTAAATGTTATTTTGTTTGTGTATGTTATGTGTATGTATGTATGTATGTATGTATGTATTTATATACTTATATTTTCTAAATTTGACCTGCTAACTGTGTTTAATTTTACATGAATGGATGTTTTCAGGGCTGGTACATTGGTACTAGACAACCAATGGAGGAATCTTCCCTGAGAAGGTAATTTCTTACATTCCCAGCTTTCCTCTGTTATCTATATTTCTTTATCTACAGTTCAGATCTCATTGCCTTTTCCTCATCCATTTGGCATGTCCCTTGGTATCACCTTTTTGGTGTCACCCCATAACTCCTCTCTCCCAGATCCACTCCCTGTCTGTTTCCTAGTCTAAAAATAGCCAACCTCCAAGAGATGAAAGTGAAACATGATAAAACAAATAATAACAAAGCAAGCCAAAAGTATTGACAAGGCAACTAAATAGAAGAAAATGAGACTCAAGCGCATGCAAACAAGTCAGAAACATATCTGCTCCCACTATTTGGAGTCCCACAAAAACACCAATCCAACAGCTGTAACATATATGCAGAGAACCTGGAATAGACCCATGCAGGTTCTGTGCTTGCTGCTTCACTCTCTTTGAGATCACATGAGCCCTGCTAATTTAATTTGATGGGCCAAGTTCTTCTGGTATACTCCCACACCTGTGACTCACACATTCCTCCCCTTTTTGATATGATTCTCAGATCTTCAAACGGATAGTTCCAATGGAGACCTCCATTTTAGACTCTCTCCACATAATATCTGGTTGAAGGTATCTGCTCTCCTCCAATCAGCTACCAAAGGGAGCCTCTCTGATAACTTGATAAGGCAAAAATCCACAAGCACAGCAGAATATCATTATAAACCATTTCATTATTCTCTCTTTCTTTCTCTCTCTCTCTCTCTCTCTCTCTCTCTCTCTCTCTCTCTCTCTCTCGCTCGCTCTTGTGTTTGGGCTTTTCCAGCCACCATGTAATTTAAACACCACCATCTGTTGAAGATACTATCTCTTTTCTAGTGTGTGATTCTTTGCTGTTTATCAAAAGTCAATATTCAATAGGTGTGTGGATTCATAGATTGCTTTTGGTGGAATAGCCATTTTGCTATAGTAATCCCACTTATCCATGAGTATGGGAGGTCTTTCCAACTCTGCTATCTTCATCAGTGTTATTTTTCTTTAATTACTCAGAGCTTCTATCATAAAAGTTGTTTAATGTTTGGTTAGAATTAACCCAAGATATCATATATTATCTGATATTATTCTAAAAGCTATGGCTTCTTTCTCATTCTGTTTGTTTTTGAATATAGGAGTGCTACTAATTTGATTTTTATGTTGATTTTGTATCTAGCTACTTTGTTTCAAATGTCTACTAACTACAGGAGATTTCTGGTGATTCTTTAGGTTCAAAAATTTAGGAAAACATTATTTCCCCTTGGTGTGCCTTGTCCAACTTTGATATAATAGTTTTTGTTTTTATTTTATTATATTTTGTTCTTAAAACTTAGAAGAAGCCTGTTTGGTTTGAATGAGAAATGGAAAAGTCTCTTTTTCATTTCCCATTCAAATATATATGGATAGGAGGGGATATGAGAGGAAATTTAGGAAGTAGAGGGACTAAAAATCATAATCAGGATATATTATAGGAGAAAAATATAAATCATATTGTATTGTGATACTATCATACCATCTAAAAATAAAGGTACTTTGAATTCTTCCTTTCCAATTGTAGTTGTGGGAAATATTTTTAAAAGGATGGGCAAGGATCCCATACTACTGCTCGGCACCAGTGGGCCACATGTCTCCAGCTGGAAGATCTCAATTTGATGGTCTCTCTGGGCCAGAGCTTCTGAGTTCCCTTAGTTGATTGCTGCCACAACAGCCCCAACTGTCCACCCTATAGTCAGCCAACACAATATCCAGCAACCTGGTAGAAACAAAATTCTTGATGACCCACAGGCTTCCCACCCTACTCTCTGTCCTCTGGGGCTGGCTGCCCATGCACTGGCAGGCAATAGCTGGCCTGTTTTTATGTCACAGAAACTCTGACTCAGAACTCAAAAATCTCTCCACCCAGCTTGCTAGGTGACCACTGGCTAACATACCAGCCCCATGCTTAAAGCCCCCTTGACCTTTGTGGGCACATCAGGCAAACCCACACTTTGCTTCCATACCTTCCTCTCTAGTACCCAGTCAAGTCACCTCGAGAAGAAAAACATCACACAAACTTAGCTCAGAAACAATGATAACTCAATCTCTGGGCACAACAACTAAAACCTAATCTAGTAAACCTTATAAAATCTTTCTTCAACTGGTGAATCCTGGTGGATCTGCCATGATACTGGGAAATTCTAGCAAGGACATCTTGCCCTTATGCTATTCCTGACCTAAAAGCCTCTAACTCTCTCCTCTTTCTTTTCCTCCATCCAACCCAGAGGAAGTCCCACCTATTTGCCCAGTGATTGGCTCCTTTATTCATTAGGTGATTGGTTCACAAGAAGTCAGCTGAATATTTAACTCACTCCCTGTTTACAGTCCCTCCCTGAAGAGCAGAATTAGCATCAAAATACAAACAGCACCAGGCCCATTCACAACAGTATCTTCTTTATCTTCTTCAGATTTCTTATTGCTCTAGTTAAGAAATCATAAAATCTATTGAATAGGTATGCAGATATTTTGATAATCTTTGCTTTTTCTGATTTTAGAGGAATTTTTTAAATTTCTCTCTACTTAAGTTGGTGTTGGCTATGTATGTGGTATAACCACAAATAGGATTGTGGTACCTGTGTTAATAGATATATCTACAAAATACTTGTACATAAGGCTCAGGTGACATTTCAGATCAAGAGGCTGGAAGACTATAAGAACCAGAGGATTAGGGCACCTATTCTGAAATGTATCTCTTTGTATTTATTTATCAGATGCTACACCCATGAGATCTTACCAGAAGGGATAGAGAATGCCACAAAATCAATATGAACTCACCAAGACTGAAACAGTATGCACACAAGGCCTGCATGGGTCTGTGCCAGGTCCTCCAGGTACATTATGTTACATTTTATTATTAATCATTAGAAGGCTTTTTGTTTATTAATGAGAGACAAACAGGGCATGTATCTAGATGGGAGAGAACATGGGAAGAAACTTTGGATAGTAAAGTGAGTGAAAATCATAATCAGGTCATATTATATGAGAAAAACTATTATCAATACAAGGATAAAACAAGAAAAAATACTTTGCATGATTGAAGAGAATTCTGAGTGGTTAAATGTACTGGAATAATTTCTATCAGATAAAAATTTATGTAAAATAACCATATAGCAGATTCCAACCATCTTTAACTCCATTTCCAGGGGGTATGATAATATCCTTAGGCCCTCATATACACCAGGCATATGTGTGGCTCACAAATACACATTCACACAAAACAATCATACACAGGAAGGTAATTTTGTAAATTTCATGAAAAAGGTTTAGGATGAAGAGGTTCTACTTTGATTACTGGCATTTCTATTCCAATTCCAGTTATAATTTCATCATTTGAAAATTCTAAAAGTCATGCTTATATTTTTTGTAAGACTGTGTGTGAGCAATTAAGCACTTTTAAGAGATTCAAGATCTAGTGCAGCTTTTCAAAAGTCAAATAGAATTTTCTATGGTGAATGAGAGGAAGCAGTTGTTAGAAAAATAACTGCAGTAGCAGTGAAATATGTTATAGAGCTGGGAATGCAAAAATAACTAGAAGAATAATTCTCACCTAATAATGCATATATCACACAGAGATCCAAAATTTGGAGATGTAAAAACAACAATCACATTCTGTTAATTTATTCCAGTAGAACAACTAAAGTAGAAAGATACAAGGCAGTATGGGTTTCAAAACTAAGATTAACTATCAGACATGCAGAGTAGGATGCTACTTCTCATAAAATAAGAAGCCTTATTACTTCACAAAGAACATTTATAATTACAGTCTTAACAGAATAAGATTGCAAGCATACCAGTTTTCTTCTACTGATTTATCAAAACAGCTATATACAATCACTTATTTTCTCTTCCTAACAGAAAGAGGAAAATGGTAAAGTCTGCAGTAATCTTCTGACATCTGTTTCCTCATCTCAGAAACTCTAACTTCTCTGTTCAGTTTCTACATCTCTGGGTAACATTTGCCCAGAGATAGAGGAAAGGGTCATCAGGGCATTCACTTTGAGATGTTCTCTTTTCTGAGTGCTCAAAAGGCTCTTCTCTCCTAGCGATTACACTCTTGTTCTTCCTTAGTAAAAATTCTCACATAATTTCTGTCTTTTTCGAGAACACATAATTCAAGATAGTGAAAGACAGACTTCTACTCAATTACTCTTAAAGTAGGATCACCTAGCTAAAAATATGAAGAATTAGTCTGAATATCCATTTAAAACTCTTTAGTTGAAATGAAGATCATGGATTCTCCCTGGGAGTGACAAGATTTATCAGGTTTTTTTTTCAGGGTTTTTAGACTAATTCATCTTTAATGCATTAGAGTATTCATCCACCATAGACTCCTTGACATAGCAAACTATTTAGCCTTGTTTCTGTACACTATATAAATAAAACTGTGTTGTTCGATGTGCTTAAAAATTTTTGAGTTTAAAATTTTGTAGGTCATGTAATTGAAATAACATGCTTCTCAGATTTTCTCTCATATTACTATCCTGCTAGTAAATGAATGGAACTAAAGCATTTTAAGAAGTTTTTTTTTTTTAATTATACAATATACTTAAGAAATGTGAAGCATTTCCTTTAATACTTCCTTACAGAAAATAATGTTGTAATAGGAAGTACTTATTCTTGCAGGAAGTGGAGGTATATTATATTTAAACAGAAATTGCCCTAAGCATCCCCTGCTCAACACTGTATGGGTAAAGATTTGATTAGATTTATCATCTGTCCACTTGATCTTGCCTCATGGAACTACATGTGATTGGGGATGTCCTGAAATGTATGATCTAGTTGTGACAAACATCAAGTTCAACAGCTTACCCAATAATTGGTAAGACAGAAAATTTCATAAAGTAAATATTATATAGGACTTTCCTTGCTAAATTGAGGTATCCAAAACTCTTTTAATATCATTTTGAAATTATGTTGCATATCTCTAAGGACAGAAAAGCAGCAATTTCTTTCTGAAATTAAATTCAGCACTCACATACAGAGGGAAAAGAAAAGGTATATATAAGTTACAAGATAGAAATAATATGCCATACTTTGACCTTTGAATTATTTTCAAAATGAACTTGATTTGCTATGTGCTTTACTGATCAAAATGAGATATGCAAAGTGAGATGTGAAACATATTTAAGAATTGGTATTGCATGACTAAGGCCTATTTTAGACTATTTTCTTTGTATTAACAATATAGTCTCTCTCTCTCTCTCTCTCTCTCTCTCTCTCTCTCTCTCTCTCTCTCTCTCTCTCTCTCTCACACACACACACACACACACACACACACACACACGTGTGTGTGTGTGCATATCTTTATGAAATATTTTGATAAAAGCTACATTTATTCTTCCGCTTCTCCCTACTGATTTCCCTTTCAATTTTATGTACTCTTTTGAAACCCACTAAATCCAATTACTTATTCTAGTTTGCACATTTGCACAGGGACATAGAGTTATGTATTGGAGCATAGGCAGCATCTCATATATATATATATATATATATATATATATATATATATATATATATATATAAATATTTATATGTGTGTATACATGTATGTGCATATATGCCAAATATTCTGTTTTATTAATTGAGGAATATCTTAAATTGAAAACATAAGATTAAATATTCTCTTTAAAACACAATCTTTCTGTCTTTATTTGTTTTAATTATGAATCCAAGGACTCAATACCTAAGTAATTTTTATTTAACTATTTTAAATAAGAGTCCACATCTTTATAGTGATGGCAATGTAGGCCTGTGGGAAAATAAAGATTATCAAACTTTTACAAATGTCAACACCACAAGAGTGCTACCATCTGTGCTTCAAGTCTTCTGACATACAGCAGCCTTGCCATCTCCTTACTACCCAAGATAATTAACTTGTTTTTACAGTCCTTTATAACTTGAAATTTTTATTGTATGAGAATCTCAAGTTGTTTATAAAGTGTTTTGATCAAAACAACTGTAACCATCCCTGACTGTTTTCCCTTCCAATATTATGGTTTTTTTGAAGCATACTAATTCCATTTACTTCTGCTAGTATGTACATAATGCAGGAACATACATTGGAGCATAGTCACACTACCAGGGATTATATTCTTGGAAAAAAACTGACATTTTACCAGAAGTAGAACTTCACGACCCCCTCATTCACCAATGCTGGGATTTTATGTAGTTTGACCTTCTCCTGGGTTTTTGCATTCGTCCATGGCTACTGTTGATTTCATATGCACAATGACCCTATAATATTCAAAGAACTGTATTTTACTGAAGCTGTAAAGAATTTCTGGTTCTTACAATCATTTTGCCCCTTATATGGAGATGATTCCTGAACTTTGTGGGAATATGATTATGATATAGATATGCCATTTCAATCCAACCACACTCTACACCCTTTTATTCTTTGCACAGTTATAAACTGAACCTTTTTGTGTAAATTGTTATCTGTGGCAAAGAGTAGCTTCTCTAATGACGAGAGCTTCACTGATCTAGTGGTAGGTAAGGGGAAGTTTAAGAGTTTATATGTTTAACAAAAGAATAGAAGCAGGTCTTCCATTAGGGCCTATAACATATTAGCCATAGTTGGGACAGTTGGCAATTGTGCCTAGATTATACAAAAAAATAAAAAACAAAAACAACAACAACAAAAAAGCTAAGCAATAAGAAAATGAACAACTCGCCTCTGCCACAGTGCACCATCTTAAAGTGATGCAGGAAGGCAACTAACCACACAGTGGCCCAGAGAAGACAATAAGAACAGGTGAGACCTGCCCTGCAGCTCAGAGTTTCACTCCAGGAAACCTCTGGCAGAAGCCCTCAGGTTCCTGTCTCCTGCTTGGATCCATCCTCTGGCACAGTGTGCCATACCCAAGTGACACAGGGAGGCAGCTTAACACCCCAGGAGTGGGGAGGGCCTGCCTGCACAGGTAAAACCACCCTTGCCAGATGATCTCACCCAGAACTCTCTGGTGGAAATCCTCCAGTTTCCTTCTCCAACATGGAACCACCCTCTGCCTCCATGTACCATATCCAAGTGATGCACTGAGGTAACTAACCACTCAGGAGAGCAGAGAGGACAGGCAGCACAGGTAGGAACAGCCCTGCTGCTCAGAAAAACAGCTGGAAACCCTGAGAACATAAGAGCCTAGGAACAGCCTGGGACAAGAGCCTTCTGAATACCACCTGGACCCAGAGGTGATTGGGGTCACAGAGCTATATATGCAAATACAATCACAAAAGAGCTTGTCTCACAGGAGTACCTACATACTGCTGTACACAGAGAGAATGTGTCTCCCAGGAGCACAGATAAGCCACAGTCAGAGACAGCAACACTAGCTAATGCCAGAGGTAACCAGATGGCAAAAGGCAAATGCAAGAACATCACCAACAGAAATCAAGGCTACACGGCCCCATCTGAACCAAGTTCTCCAAAAATAGCAAGTCCTGGATACCCCAACACACCAGAAAAGCAAGACCTGGATTTCAAATCACAACTCATAATGCTGTTAGAGGGTTTAAAGAAGGACTTAAATAATTCCCTTAAAGAAGTATAGGAGAACATGAATCAACATGTAGAAGCCCTTATAAAGGAAACACAAAAATCACTTAAAGAAATACAGGTAAACATGGATCAAGAGGCAGAAGCCCTTAAAGAGGAAACACAAAAATCACTTAAAAATTACAGGAAAACTCAAGCAAACAAGTGAAAGAATTGAACAAAACCATCCAGGATCTAAAAAATGGAAGTAGAAACAACTAAAAAAGTCACAAAAGGAGACAACTTTGGAGATGGAAAACCTTGGAAAGGAATCAGAAGTCATAGACGCAAATATCAATAACAGAATACAAGAGATAGGAGAAAGAATCTCAGGTGCTGGAAATACCTTAGAAAACATTGACTCAACAGTCAAAGAAAATGCAAAATGCAAAAAGCTTGTAACCAAAAACATCCAGGAAATCTAGGACACAATGAGAAGACCAATCCTAAGGATTATAGATATAGAAGAGAACAGAGATTTACAACTTAAAGGACCGGTAAATATCTTCAACAAAATTATAGAAGAAAACTTCCCTAACCTAAAGAGAGAGATGCCCATGAACATACAAGAAGCTTACAGAACTCCAATCAGATAGGACCAGAACATAAATACCACCTATCACATAATAATCAAAACACCAAATGTCCTAAACAAAGAAACAATATGAATAGCAGTAAGAGAAAAAGTCCAAGTAACATATAAAGGAAGACTTATCAGAATTACACCAGACTTCTCGCCAGAGACCATGAAACCTAGAATATCCTGGGCAGATCTCATACAGACTCTAAGAGAACACAAATGCCAGCCCAGACTACTATACCCAGCAAAACTCTCAATCACCATGGATGGAGAAAGCAAGATATTCCATGATAAAATCAAATTTACACAATATATTTCCACAAATACAGCCCTACAAAGGATAATAGATGGAAAATGCCAATACAAGGAGGGCAACCACACCCTAGAAAAAGCAAGATAGTAATCTTCTTTCAACAAACCCCAAAGAAGATAACCACTCAAACATAAAAATAACATCAAAAATAACAGGAAGCAACAATCTCTATTCCTTAATATCTCTTAACATCAATGGACTCAATTCCCCAATACAAAGACAAAGACTAACAGACTGGATACATAAACAGGGACCAACATTTTGCTGCATACAGGAAACGCACCTCAGTGTCAAAGACAAACACTACCTCATCATAAAAACACTGGAAAACAATTTTCCAATTAAATGGTAGCAGGAAGCAAGCTGGAGTAGCCATTCTAATGATGGATAAAATTGACTTTCAAGCTAAAGTCATCAAAAAAGACTCGGAAGGAGACTACTTACTGGTCAAAGGAAAAATCCACCAAGAAGAACTCTCAATTCTGGATATCTATGCTCCAAATGCAAGGGTACCCTCATTCATAAAATAAATTTTACTAAAGCTCAAAGAACACATTGCACCTCATGCAATAATTGTGGGTGACTTCAACACTCCATTCTCCTCAATGGATTGATCAGGGAAACACAAACTAAACAGAGACACAGTGAAACTAATTGAAGTTTTGGACCAAATGGATTTAACACACACACACACACACACACACACACACACACACACACACACACACACACATATATATATATATATATATATATATATATATATATATAAAACATTTTCTTCTCAGCATGTCATGGTACCTTCTCCAAAATTGATCATATAATTGGTCACAAAACGGACCTCAACAGATACAAGACAGATATAAGATAAAAATAATCCAATGCCTACTATCAGATCACTATGAAATAAGGGTGGTCTTCAATAGGAACAAAAATAACAGAAACAGAAAAGCTGAACAATGCTCTACTCAATGATACCTTGGACAAGGAAGAAATAAGGAATGAAATAAAAGACTTTTTAGAATTCAATGAAAATAAAGGCACAATATACCCAAACTTATGGGACACAATGAAAGCAATGCTAAGTGGAAAACACATAGCCCTGAGTGCCTCCAAAAAGAAAATAGAAAAAGTATACACTAGCAGCTTAATGGCACACCTGAAAGCTCTGGAACAGAAAGAAGCTAATACACCCAAGAGGAGTAGAAGGCTGGAAATTTTCAAACTCAAGACTGAAATCAACCAAGTAAAAACAAAAAGAAACATTCAAAGAATCAATAAAACCAGGAGCTGGTTCTTTGAGAAAATCAACATGATAGATAAACCCTTAGCCATACTAACCAGAAGGCACAGGGAAAGTACCCAAATTAAGAAAATCAGAAATGCAAAGGGAGATATAACATTAGAAACTGAGGAAATTCAAAAACTCATCAGATCCTACTACAAAAGCCTATACTCAACACAACTGGAGAATCTGGAGGAAATGGACAATTTCCTAGACAGGTATCAAATATCAAAAGTAAATCAGGATCAAATAGGCCATCTAAATATCCCATAACCCCTAAAGAAATAGAAGTGATCATTGAAAGACTTCCAACCAAAAAAAGCACAGGACCAGATGGTTTTAGTGCAGCATTCTATCAGACCTTCAAAGAAGACCTAACACCAATACTCTTCAAACTAGTCTACTTCTTCTTCAAACTAGTCTACAAAATAGAAACAGAAGGAACACTACCCCACTCATTCTATGAATCCACAATTACACTGATACCAAAGCCACATAAAGATCCAACAAAAAGAGAACTTCAGACAAATTTCCCTCATGAATATCAATGCAAAAATACTCAATATATTTCTTGTTAACTGAATCCAAGAACACATGAAATGATCATTCACCACGATCAAGTAGGCTTTATCTCAGGGATGCAGGGATGGTTCAATACATGGAAATCCTTCAATGTAATACACTATATAAAATAGCTCAAAGAAAAAAGCCACATGGTCATTTCATCATATGCTGAAAAAGCATTTAACAAAATTCAGAATTCTTTCATGCTAAAAGTCTTGGAAAGATCAGGAATTCAAGGCCCATATCTAAAAATAGTAATATACAGCTAACCAGTAGCCAACATCAAACTAAGTGGAGAGAAACTTGAAGCAATCCCACTAAAATCAGGGACTAGACAAGGCTGCCCTCTCTCTCCATATCTTTTCAATATAGTACTTGAAGTTCTAGCTAGAACAATTAGACAACAGAAGGAGGTCAAAGGGATAAAATTGGAAAGGAAGAAATCAAATTATCACTACTTTCAGATGATCTGATAGTATACCTAAGCTACCCAAAAAACTCCACCTGAGAATTCCTAAAGCTGATAAACCACTTCAGCAAAGTGGCTGGATATAAAATTAACTCAAACAAATCAGTAGCCTTCCTATACTAAAAGGATAAACAGACTGAGAAAGAAATTAGGGAAACAACACCCTTCAAAATAGTCACAAACAATATAAAATATCTTGGTGTGACTCTAACCAAACAAGTGAAAGGATATGTATGGCAAGAACTTCAAATATCTGAAGAAAGAAATTGAAGAAGACTCCAGAAGATGGAAATATCTCCCATGATTTTGGATTGGCAGGATTAATATAGTAAAAATGGCCATCTTGCCAAAAGCAATATACAAATTCAATGTAATCCCCATCAAAATCCCAACTCAATTCTTCATAGAATTAGAAAGAGAAATTCTGAAATTCATCTGGAATAACAAAAAACCCAGGATAGCTAAAACTATTTTCAACAGTAAAAGAACTTCTGGGGGAATCAGTATCCCCAAACTCAGGCAGTACTACAGAATAATAGTGTTAAAAACTGCACGGTATTGGTACAGTGACAGTCAGGTAGATCAATGGAATAGAATTGAAGACCCAGAAATGAACCCACACTCCTATGGTGACATGAGCTTTGACAAAGGAACTAAAACCATCCAGTGGAAAAAAGATAACCTTTTCAACAAATGGTGCTGGTTCAACTGGTGGCTAGCATGTAGAAGAATGCAAATTGATCCATTCTTATCACCTTTTACTAAGCTCAATTCCAAGTAGATCAAAGACCTCCGCATAAAACCAGACACACAGAAACTAATAGAACAGAAACTGGGGAAGAGCCTTGAAAATGTGGGTACAGGGGAAAATGTCCTGAACAGAATATCAATAACCTATGCCCTATGATCAAGAGTTGACAAATGGGACCTCATAAAATTACAAAGTTTCAGTAAGACAAAGGATACTGCCAACAGAATTAAACTCCAACCAACAAATTGAGAAAAGATCTTTACCAACCCTGTATCTGACAGAGGGCTAATATCCAATATATACAAAGAACTCAAGAAATTAGACTCCAGAGAGTCAAATAACCCTATTAAAAATGGGATACAGAGCTAAACAAAGAATTTTCACCTGAGGAATAAAAAATGACTGAGAAACAACGAAAGAAATGTTCAACCTTCTTAGTCATCAGGGAAATGCAAATCAAAACAATCCTGAGTTTTCACCTCACACTGTTAAAAATGACTAAGATAAAAATCTCAGTAGACTGCAGGTGCAGAAGAGGTTGTGGAGAAAAAGGAACACTCCTGCACTGCTGGTGTGATTGTAAGCTGGTACAACTACTCTGGAAATCTGTTTGGTGGTTCTTCAGAAAACTGGGCATAATACTACTGGAGGACCCTGCTATACCACTCCTGGGTGTATACCCAGAGGATTCTCCAGCATGTAATAAGGACACATGCTCCACTATGTTAATAAAAACCCTATTTATAATAGCCAGAAGTTGGAAAGAACCCAGATGTCCCTCAACGGAGGAATGGACACAGAAAATGTGATATATATATATATATATATATATATATATATATATATATATATATATCACATTTTCATTTGTATTATTTATCCACATATATATGTGATATATATATATATATACAAAATATATTATTTTTCCACATATATATGTGATATATATATATATGTATATATGTATATATATGTATATATATATATATACAATGGAGTACTATTCAGCCATTAATATATTCATATATATATATTAATATATATTAATATATATTCAGCCACATATATATGTGATATATATATATATATATATATACAATGGAGTACTATTCAGCCATTAAAATCAATGAATTTATGAAATTCTTAGACAAATGGATGGAACTGGAAAATATCATCCTCAGTGAGGTAATCCAATCACAAAAGAACACACATGGTATGCACTCACTGATAAGTGGATATTAGCCCAGAAGCTTAGAATACCCAAGACATTTTTCACATATCAAATGATACCCAAGAAGGAGGAAGAACAAAGTATGGATCCTTGGGGCCTTTGTAGAAAGTGGAATAAAATATCCTCAGAAGGAGATTCTGAGACAAAAGATGGAGCAGAATCTGAGGGAAAGACCATCCAGAGACTAACCCACCCAGGGATCCATCCCATATACAGTTACAAAACCTAGACACTACTGTGGATGCTCACAAGTGCTGGCTGTCAGGAGCTGGATATAGCTATTTCCTGGGAGGCTTTCCTAGTACCTGACAAAATGGATGGGGACACTCTCAGCCAGCCATTGAACTTAGCATAGTGTCCCCAGTGGGGGAGCTAGAGAAAGGACCCAAGAAACTGAAGGGGTTTGCAGTGCCACAGGAGTTAACAGCAATATGAGTCACCCAGTACTCCCAGAGCTCCCAGGTACAAAACCATCAACCGAAGAGTACACATGGAGTTACCCATAGCTCCAGACACATAGGCAGCAGAGGATGGTCTTGTTAGATACCAAAGGGAGGGGAGGCCCTTGGTCCTGGAAAGACTTGATGCTGTAGTGTAGAGGAATACCAAGACAGGGAACTGGGGGTGGGGAGTGGGGGCCAGTTGATTGGGGAAGGGGAGATGGCTTATGGGATTTTTAGGGGAGGGGATAACCAGGAAAGGGGACAACATTTGAATTGTAAATAAAGAATATACCTAATAAAAAAATTGAAAAGTAAAAAGAAAATGAACAAGTCAAAAATGGGTCATAATATTAAATGGATAAATAATACAAATGAAAAAATTGTGTATGTGTGTGTATGTATGAGAGAGAGAGAGAGAGAAAGAGAGAATAAGGAGGAGTAGGAGGAGGACGAGGAGGAGGACGAGGAGGAGGAGGAGGAGGAGGAGGAGGACGAGGAGGAAGGGGAGAGAGGAGGGGAGAGAGAGAAATAGAGGAAGACCTAGAAATCTTTAACCATAAGAAGAGTGCAAATTAATCTGATATTCTATCTGATACGCCAATCAGAATGACTAATTATCAAGGAAACAAATGGCAGCAAATGTCATCAGCATGAGTCTACTCACTGTTGGTGGGGTATGAAAATTAGTGCAGCCACTATGGAAATTACTGAAGAGATCTAGAAATGTTCTAATTTAGAAATTACCATATGAACCAACTGAACAATTCTTGGGCATGTATCCAGAAGTCTCTGTATCTTACTAAGAAGATACTTACTCATCTATGTCCATTACTTTTCTCTTGACAATAATCAGGAAAAGTTAATAGCCTAGATATTCATCAGTTGAAAAATAGAAAAGGAAAACATGATACATTTACACTATATAATCTAACAACAAATCAGTAAATAAAAATATAAAATTTGCAAGTATATAAGTAGAGCTAGAAATTATTGTTCTCAGTAATATATTCCAGGTCCAGAGAGACAAGACCTCATATTGTTTTTCCATATATTGATCATAGTTTGAATCTTTTGATATGTGTGTATGTATAGAATCAGGAAATGAGAAAGGACTCATAAAGGGAAGATATCAAAGGAGGGGTGTTTTATGAAGTGAGAAATCACAATAATGGGGTAGGGAAGGATATGTGTGGTGAAAGTAGAAAGACAAGGTAAATAAGTGAGTATAGAGAAGGATATCTAACTGCTAAAGAATTTTGAAAAAGTGATATGCTAACGCACTGTTTTATATACTTTCCAAAATATCTATACATGAATCTATAAAAAGATAAAATTGAGTTATGAACAGACTGAATCTTGTAGACAGACACAGTTATCTCTTCTCATATTTTTCTTAGTGTAGCCCATAAACTCCCTTGCCCTCAAAATTACAGGATATTGCAATGACTCTTTGCTACACACAACAACTTGAGGGTAAAACTCTATTACTGATGACAGTACAGGTTTAATCATAGAATATAGAGTAATCAAACTGGTACTGACATAGAGTATTCATCCCTACCGACTAGATTTCATACTACAGGAAGTTCATATAGATACTACTAGAGAAAGAAAGAAATCAACAGTCCCACCCAGATGCTAATCATAAACAGCCTAAATCTAATGAAAGAGTCTTGGCAGATAAAAGCTCCAAATTAGTACAGTCAACAGACTCTATGGATGATAATTTTCTGCTTACAGGAATTTAAATAGAATTACAAATGATTAACTTAAAATTGTAGTCTGTAATTTTAGTATAATATGAGAATGATTTCAAATTACCAAATTCAAGCACTAATAACCAAGCCACAGATACCTGTAATGCCATTGCTTTGGAGGCAGAAACAAGTTCTTTGGGAGCTGCTGACCAGGTAACCTTATTAAAGCCAACTAGCTATAAGTTTAGTGAAAGTCCCTGTAAAAATTAAGAAAGTGGATAGTGCCAAACCAGAAAAACAATGTTATCTCTAGCCCCTCTATGTTGTCTGCAGATAAACACAAACAAAATACTACCAAATGAACACAATACCTAAAAAATTCTAAGGATCAAATAAAGCTGCTTAAGAAAAGCCCTAAGATTTATTTGTGTCCTTCTTGTGATCCTCTAATAGCATCATGAGAAGTGATTTTAAATCCAGATCTTGTCTTTCCATCTCACACCAGTCAGGATGGCTAAGATCAAAAACACAGGAGACAGCAGTTGTTGGCGAGGATGTGGAGAAAGAGGAACACTCCTCCACTGCTGGTGGAATTGCAGGCTGGTACAACCACTCTGGAAAGCAGTCTGGCGGCTCCTCAGAAAACTGGGCATGACACTTCCGGAGGATCCGGCTATACCACTCCTGGGCATATACCCAGAGACTTTACCTGCATGCAATAAGGACACATGCTCCACTATATTCATAGCAGCCTTATTTATAATAGCCAGAAGCTGGAAAGAACCCAGATGTCCCTCAACGGAGGAATGGATTCAGAAGATGTGGTATATTTACACAATGGAATACTACTCTGCAATTAAAAACAATGAATTCACGAAATTCCTAGGCAAATGGTCAGAACTTGAAAATATCATCCTTAGTGAGGTAACCCAATCACAAAAGATCACACATGGTATGAAGTCACTGATAAGGGGATATTAACCCAGAATCTCAGAATACCCTAGACACAATCAGCATATCAATAGATTTCTAAAAAGATGGAAGGAGAGACCCCTGGTCCTGGAAAGACTGGATGTAGGGGAACGCCAGGACAGAGTAATGAGAGGGGGTTGAACGGAGAAAAGAGGGAGGGAAGGGGGCTTATGGGACTTTTGGGGAGGGAGGAAACGGGAAAGGGGAAGTGATTTGGAATGTAAATTAAAAAAATAAAATTAAATTAAATTAAAAAAAAAAAAAAAAAGAAAAGCCCTAAGCTATCACTCCATCTTCATAAGATCTACAAGTCATTCTGAAGTACAATAAGATCAGTGATCCATTGATTTGAACAAGACAAAAAAACAATGTGAAAACTACTGATGAATATGTTGGCTGCAGGTGTTCTATAGGAATGCATTTACAAGAATAGTTATTATATTATTTAAGGTTTTATCCCTATGACAAAATTTACCTCCCTGTGCCCCCATCACTTAATGTCATTTCCTTAGCGATACACAGTAAAATCTAGAGAAGACATGAACACTTTGACTACCAAAGAAACATAACAAAAAATACAAAAACAAAACAAACAGACAAACAACAACAACAAACATCCCTGACGCTATGAGTACTTGGGTTGTATTTTAGGGCAAAGTGAAGATAATAGATTTCCCTATCATATTCCCTAACTTCCTTGCATTCGGTTATATTGCTTCAAGATATTCTCCATTTAAACTGATGTCAGATGTAGGTTTCATCTCATAGTTTTTGTTTTATTGAGGCATATTCCATCTACCTCTTTATTATCTAAGACACATTTTATGAAGACATATGGAAGTTTTTTTTTTTAAAGGCCTCAAGGCTATATAAAGAAATACAGGCCTTGGGGCCACCCTTTGAGCTGGACCTGACACTATTATTGAGGCTATGGAGTGCTCATAAAAGGGACATATCATGACTGCTCTCTGAAAGACCTAACAAGCAGCTGAAAGAGTCAGATGCAGATATTTGCACCCAACCAATGGACAGATGCTGCTGACCTCTTGTGGTTGAATTAGGGAAAAGCTGGAAGAAGCTGAGGAGGAGGGCAACCCTGTAGGAGGACCAGGAGTTTCCACTAACCTGGACCCCAGATCTCTCAGACACTGGACAATGAAACAGGAAGCATACACCAGCTGATATGAGGCACCCAACACATATACAGCAGAGGAATGCCGGGTCTGGGTTCAGTCAGAGAAGGGGCAACTAACCTTCAAGAGACTGGAGACCAAATGGAGTAGAGAGGTCTGTTGGGGTGTGGGGTGGGGGATGGGGAAATCCTCATGGAGACTTGGGGGGGGCACGAGGAGGAGTTATAGGATGTAAAACAGTCAAAGGGTGGACTGGGAGGGAAATAAAATCTGGAGTGTAAATAAATAAATAAATAAATGATTTAAAAAATATTACAGACAACTGAGTAAGCCAGGATAGAGGTAGGCCATACCAAACAATAGCAAAATTAACAATTAGTTGTTTGGTGCCAAATTTTTCAGCCATTTCAACACACATACATATTATATTACATGCACTCAGCAGGTTATATGTAGGAATATATGCATATAGAAATACATACATGCATATACAAGCAATTCATAAAAAGAGAGGCCTTGAATTTGAAGGAGAATGGGATGTATATATGGTAGAGTTTGGAGAGAGAAAGGAGAAGGAAGAAATGTGGTCATTGAAATTCAGCAGGATTCAGCATTTTGCTGCATACAAGAAACACACCTCAATGAAAAAGACACCACTTCAGAGAAAAAGGTTGGAAAAATTTCTTCCAAGCAAATGATCTGAAGAAACCAGCAGGACTTGCCATTCTAATATTCAATCAAACACACTTTCAACCAAAAGTTATCAAAAAAGTTATACAAGGACACTTCATACTTGTCAAAGGAAAAAACTACCCTGATGAACTCTCAATTCTGAACATTATGCTCCGAATGCAAGGGCGCCCACATTCATAAAAGAAACTTCACTAAAGCTCAAAGCACACATTACACCTCACAAAATAATAGTGGGAGACTTCAACACCCAACTTTCAGCAATGAACAGATCATGGAAACACAAACTAAATAGAGACACAGTGAAACTAACAGAAGTTATGAACCAAATGAATTTAACAGATATCTATGAAACATTGTACCCTAAAACAAAAGGATATACCTCTTCTCAGCACCTCATGGTACCTTCTCCAAAACTGACCATATAATTGGACACAAAAAACCCTTAAGTGATACAAGAAGATTGAAAAATTCCTATCCATTTCTTTCAGATCACCAACAACATAAACAACAGAAACCCCACATACTCATGGAAACTGAACAACTCTCTACTCAATGCTAACTTGGTCAGAGAGGAAATAAAGAAAGAAATTAAAGACTTCCTAGAATATAATGAAAATGAAGGCACATCATACCCACACTTATGGGACACAATGAAAGCAGTGCTAAGAGGAAAATTCATAGCACTAAGTGCCTTCATAAAGAAATTGGAGATATCCTGCACTAGCAACTTTACAGCACACCTGTAAGCCCTAGAAAAAAAGAAAACAAACACACCCAAGAGGAATAGACCTCAGGAATAGTTAAACTTGGTCCTGAAATCAACCAATTGGGAACAAAGAGAACAATACAAAGATTCAACAAAACTAAGACCTGGGTCTTTGAGAAAAGCAACAAGGTAGATAAACCCCTAGCTAAACTAAATAAATGGCTCAGAAACAGAATCCAAATTTAAAAATCAGAAATGAAAAGGGAGACATAAAAACAGAACCTGAGGAAATACAAAAAAATCAGCAGATCCTACTACAAAAGCATATACTGGAAAATCTAGATGAAATGCATGATTTTCTAGACAGATACCATGTACCAAAGATAAATCAGGGTCAGGTAAACTATCTAAAGTGTCCCAAAACCCCTACAGAAATAGAAATCATCAAGTCTTCCATCCAAAACAAGTCCAGAGTTAGATGGTTTTAATGCAGAATTCTATCAGACCTTCAAAGATCTAATACCATTGGAAGAATAATAGTATCAAGTAACCAGAGTTCTTAGTGCTCCCAAGGACTAAGCCACCAACAAACAAGCGTACATGGGCCTTTCCATGGCTCCTGCCACATATGTAGCAGAGGACTGTTTTATCTGACCTCAGTGGAAGGGCATGTGGTTAGTTTTTCCTGTGGATGCTTGATGCCCCACAGGAGGGTGATACTAGAGGAGTAAGCTGGGAGTGAGTGGTTGGGTGGGAGAGCACCTTCCTAGAGGCAAAAGTGAGGGGGTGGGTGGAGTGTTTCTGAATAGAGGACTGGGAAGGTGGGCAATGTTTAACATGTAAACAAATAAAATAATTAATAAAAATAAAACAAAAGTAAACATGTCACTAATGTATAGGCAAAAATTATTTGCATGATTTTATAGGATTCTACTCATTTTTCTCACTTCATATATGTACATATTTATTCTAAGTTACCAATCTACAAAAAAGATTGTAAGTATGATTTCATTCCTTTCCCATTCTTTGTCTTTGCCCCTGTTATAAGAGACATTGTAAATTTCTCTTAATTTGTTAGTTTATTAAGATATGCCACTCTGACTTTCAGATACATTTGATCATGGCAAGTGAATATTTTTATATCATTAAAAGTATATATTATCTGATTCTATAGAACATATATTTGCTCCATACATTTTTCCTTCTTGGATGGCTTTTCTTAAAATAATTTCTGTTTCATATTTTAAAGTAAAGCAAAAAGTCTTTAATTTCTTTATATAATTTGTCTTGCCTTCATCCCAATGAGTTGGATTTTGTTTAAGATGTAGGTTATCCATCATCTTGAATCAGAGAACACATTCTGTTTCTAGAGTTAAGCACAGTTGGGTTCTTTTTAGTGATATGGCTGTCTTGTTGTGATTAAAAGCAGTACTTAGTATCTTTGGCCTGTGACATCATTTGAAGATAATTTATATAAAAGAGTAACAAGAAGTAAGTACTTTTCACAAAGTAGCTCCTCAATCTAGGTAATGTATAACAAGAGCACAGAAAGATGACTAAAATGCCAATTATACCTAAAATTAGAGAAAAGAAATCCCTGTCAGTATTACATGCAGAGCTGGAGAGTGTTTTGTGGCAGTTTTTCATGCCCCACTTTGAGTGGTTTGTGAATTAATTTTTAGAAGATCCCCTGTAAAATGAACAGGTTTTTTGAGAAAACTTTTAATGCAAACAAGAAATAGTAACTGATTGCCTCCTTGGAGGTAGTACCCAAAGCAGAAAACTCTGGTAGGCACTCTGAATTCTGATTCTTAGTGTAGATCTTTATTTTTATTCTATTTATGAATAACATGTAAAATCACTCTTACTAGTCAAATGACACATCAATGGATTACTGAATTTATGTCATGGATATGAGACTATTTGGATCAAATAAAGTGTACCAACATTTCTCTGTATAGTTATATATTATTATACATTCACTGCTATTATGAAGTCTATCATCAAGCTGCTTATATTATAAAAACCTTAATTCTGCAAATGTACCAACAGAGAAACCTCCTTTTGAACTATTTATTAAGAATATCCTAAAGATTCTCCAAACAATTCGTGTTTTCTCTGTAATTCTTATTTCCTTCCTAAGAGTTAAAGTAAGTCTCAATTTCCAAAGCTATTATACAGATTGGACTGGACTTGGAGGAACTGAGGTGATCTAACCTAAAAGCTTCCTCCCTGATGTCTAGTTTTCATAAAACATAACATTTCTCATCATTCCCTGATGTGGCATGCATGAATGACAATAAAGTTATAATAATGTTATGGTATGTATAGTGTGTGGGAACTGGAATCCAGGAGAAGTTGAGGGAGGCAGAGTCATGAACATGGGAAAAATATTTCAGAGACTAGCATTGGGGTTCAGATCTACTATATGGTGCAGCAGCAAGCATTTTTATACAGCCTTTCGACCAATGACGAATAGACACGAGCTCTTGAGTAGCCAACCATCCCATTGGCACTATGAGAGGTGCCATGATACCAGCACCAGAGAAGACCTCTGTAAAGATGGGGAAGCAGCCACCTCCCTGATCTGGACCAATTCTGAGGTTCTACTAGTTTATTAGAATCCTCTATTTGTGTTATATGGTATGCAGTAGACATGATCCCTTGTGCTGTTAGGGCAGTGTAGAAGTATCCCTCACCATCCTCCTGGCCCCACCCAGGGGCCACAGTACCCAAAATACAGGCACTTGTGTCTTGTCAATTACCAACACTTGTCTAATTAAGGCCCACCCAAAAGGAAAGAAATCATGCCTGGTACTCAAATGTAGCCAACTTCTCATGACTAATAGAGTCATAGATCTCAAGAAATCATATTACTGCTATTTTCATAAACTAATATAATTTCTAATTGCATTCTAAATATTTTCCTTTATGTACACAAATAAGTGTAGCTACACCTCCTAAAAGAAGCTTATTTTTTTGCAGCAGATAGAGACCGTTATAAAAACCCATGACTGGTAAAATGAAGAGTACAACTGACCATCACATGCATAGCCAAAATTGAAAAATGCCCAACACAGCCCCTACTTACTGAGGTTCCAGTGAACATCATGGAAGAAAAAGCTACAAGAACTACAAAGAGCCAGAGGTTGTAGATATCTTACATGGGAAACATATTTTCTAGATTATGCATTTATGGATGGGAGAGAGCCCTCTCCTGGACAATGAGCAATTAAAGGTTGCTGAAAGAGGGATAGTCTTCTTCAGAAATAACCCCCTAAATTGTTATCCAATTCCAAATGCTCAGTCCTAAAAGCATATGCTTAAAAGCAATGCTCAATGGACTCAGCAGGTTGCATTTAGATATTTATGCTTCTGTGTCTCTTAATAGCAATTCTTAAAATAAT
This sequence comes from Tokudaia tokunoshimensis, assembly GCA_036184795.1. NCBI lineage: Eukaryota > Metazoa > Chordata > Mammalia > Rodentia > Muridae > Tokudaia > Tokudaia tokunoshimensis. The sequence goes on along the minus strand of BTHU01000013.1, from coordinate 52,016,494 downwards.
GAGAGGCCATAAATTTGAATGGGATTGGGGGGTAGAGAAGTTGCAAGTCTTATAGTGGAGATGGGGTGATTACATTTTAATTAAATTTTAAGGAGCTGAGGGGGCTTTTAGCCCCATGGAGGGAGCAACAGTGTCAACTGACCAGACCCCCCCCCCGCCGGAGTTCCCAGGGACTGAACCACTAACCAAAGAGTACACATGGCTCCAGCCACACATGTAGTAGATGATGGACTTTTTGGACATCAGGGGAAGGGGAGGCTCTTTGGCCTGAGGGTGTTCGATGCCCCAGTGTAGGGGAATGCCAGAGTGAGAAGTCTGGAGTGGGGGGTGTGGGGGTGAGGGAGCACCCTGGCAGATGTAGGGGGAGGGGAGCTGGGATAGGGGGTTTCTGAAGGGGAAACCTGGAAAGGGGAAAGCATTTGAATTGGAAATAAAGAAAATATCCAATAAAAAAGAAAAAAAATTTCAAAATTGGTCTAGAATATGTGGAGTGAAGCACATTAATCTTAATAATGAAACAAAATTGAATAATAAAAGCTCACTGTTAATACAAAGAAATAAGGGTCTATGGCATACAGGACTTTTAATTTTAGAGGTTAAGAAGGATATCACTGCTACTATCCATATCAAATCCTGGCATAGTCCCTCCAACAGATGAGCAGAAGCCTTTCTATTGCAGTATAATATAAACATACCTGCATTATTTTCCTAGCTCTGCCTTGAAATACAGCTCTAAAGACTGAAATCACTGTGACACTTTGCTCCTATGGACTGTAATTTTAGTTTACAAGTATTTGCTCAACTTCTATTTTATTTAGTTTCTGTTATATTAAGTGGTGCATTACACAGGCTACGGTCATAGAGTCTGGTGTTTGGTTTCAACTGATGATTGACTCACTATCATAATCAAATATACAAAAGTATATTTTCATCTATGAATAAATATCAATCTCATTTGTTGGTACCATGAGAATAATTTTATATTGCTAACAATATTTTAAGTTTTAAAAATCAACCTACATATATCACAAAAAGTAGACAATAGGAGATTCTTTTAAATTTAAATTTTATGAAATGAAAATTCACAACAGGCCTGAGAAAATTAAGTAATTTCAGTCAAATAATTGGAAGAAACTTGAAGAGGGTCATGTGGTTCTGATGTTAAACAAGGAATGCAGAGAAGGCTCAGCAAATAGGAATACATACATACTCTTCTTTAGGAGACTTGAACAGTTTAGAGTCTCTGTATCTTACAGCTTACAACCATCTGTAATTCCAGCTCTAAGGGATCAGATGCCTTCTGTTCTTTTTGGGTTCTGTACTCACAAGAACATGCTCATACTCAAAACTAAAACTAAAAATAATAACTAAGATATAATTTTAAAATTGATTCAATTTAAAACCATGTCATAGAGTTTAAAGTCTTAAAGGCAACTATTAAAACAGACTGGTACAACTCTGATATAAAGAGATGAGACTATCGATGTTTATTTTAGAACAACAGTTTAATATTCTTAAACTTAACATGTGAAAAAAAATAAAAGATGAAAAATTCCTGCCATTTGAGTCAAATTAGAGATTTAGGATAATGCACCAAGTTTTGTATAGTTGCATCTATATAATAAATGGATTGTATTTTTATTAAGAAAAAGACTTTGCAGCAGAACTTCCATCAATAAAATCTTTTTGCTGAAGGTACTTTGGTCACAGGACATGGGAAAATAAAGTGGCTACTAAACAATAATTTTCTTCCAGACTGGCTACTTTTTACAGGTCATGAAAGTGCTATGTAGACTGCTGGCAAAAAATGTCATCAACACTCTTACACTGTTTGTGACCCCTGTGAGCTGTAACACTGGCATGGTACGATATTCCCCCTGGGGGTAATAGTGGCACCAATTTTATGTGAGTAACCAACTACATATATGACTGGGTTTAAAATCATCTGCACAGGAGGAATAGGAATTGTATTCCTCATACTGTTATTATGGCTATCCATGATTAAGGAGTTCATTGATGCCAGGACATTGTACCAATATACCCACTACATAAACATCATTATTCAAGTAAATATATACATTCACTTGCACCCTCATCAATTTCTTTTATCTACTTGAGAACAATTAATTCCAAAACTCACACTGGTAAAAACGCAAAGAAAAAGACTCTATAGAGTTCTCAGTTCACAAATGAGACATCTGTCACATACCTTTTGTACAAGACTCAAAGATAATTTTGAAAGAGGAGACAGGAAAATTTATAAGAGCCAGAAGTTAAGGAGCATTGAAAATAAATATCATTTGGAGATAGTACATCCACTATACTTATCAGTTCACAGTAACTACAGTTGCCTGACCACGATTAAACCAGCCAACATTCTTCCAAGGCAAATGTTTCAAGTTCATGAGTACCACCCTTTAGCTAAGGTGTTTCTATGGAGGAAAAGTTTATTTTCTTTAGGAGTTTGGTGGTCTGAAATTTATTATGTGTTTCTACATCCATGGTCGTCACAAATTGAATTCAGTATTGTTTTTAAAGGACACAAGTGAGAGGTGATGAAGGACTTTTGAGGTAGATTTCAGCAAAATGAGAAATATGAGCTAACTACAAAAATTTATTTTATATATGAAATTCTCAAATAAGTAATTAAAATATTATATTGATTTTAAGACATTTTTCAATTATGCTACAAAGTGAGCTCTTCATCAAATCATCATCAGATTTAATTCAGTTTGTCTGAGAGTATCTTCTTGAGAATCATTCTGTTATCACAAAATATAAGTATTCAAAAAAGAAGTTAATAATTTATGAATAAATTATTGCATTATAAATACAGTTATTCAGAGCCCATCAAATATAATGCAAATTGGTCTTGTAGATTTTAGTTTAAATAATGATTTATCAAACATCTAGGGAAAGTGGGACACTGGGGGAAAAGCAAGTTTCAATCTCAAACATCAGCAATAAGACAGAGAAGTTGAGTATAACTACATGTGCAAAATAAGTCCTCATTATGCAAAAACACATTAAGTGTATCTTGATTTAGAAAAGAAAGCAAGCGTATGAAATTAAGCTAATGTGCTTGAGAATAAAAGATCTCATTGCTTTTATATCTTAAATATATGCTAATTCCAAAGAGCAGATTATTTTCTTTTGATTTTCTCTCATTTAATTTCTTTATTATTGTCCTTTGACACCAGTGCAGTGAAATACAAAATAACTTTCAGTTATGAAGCTCCAAAGTCAAGATGAAATGTAGCTATATTGTTTTTCATTATAGTTTCCATTAAATTGTCTTATAAAGCAGAGAATTAATATGCCTTCTCAATGTGATAATGTCAAATTAGGTTTGAAATTTGTTATTTAAATATATTTTAATAGTATTTTAAAACTGCACTCTATTTTCTAAATATTACATTTTTATGAGTTTCCATTAAAATAGTCATGAACATAAAAGACAAGATAATAATCTTTGAAAAATAGTAACCATAGTAGAAGACATGTCATGATTTATAGACATACTCATTTATCCATGCTCTCAGACTCCTTTCTTCACAAAGCTATCCCTAGTGACCATCTGCAAGAGGGCAGCACCTAATTCTCAAAAAATGTTATGCTCAAGACTCTTTCTATTATTCATTTGGCAAGGAATTTGTCTTTGAATATTCTTGGCTAGTTCTGTAATCATTCTCAAATAAAAAATAGGCAATTATACATTATTTCAATTTGTTGGGAACTTTAATGATTTTATTTAAGAATTATACACATTTTTAGGCACATTAAGAGAGAAGCAATGCTATTTAGTTACAAATCTAATTTTTAATAAGGATCACAAGTGTAATGAACTAAAACCTATAAGTTTTCATAAAATCCAATGTAATAAAATGTTAGATGGCTCTAATTATATTTTCTCACCTGTGATTCAACCAAGACTATATGGTATATTCAACCTTAATCAATTTTCTCTTTCCATCCCTGTGTGTTCTATTGGTTTATTTGTACTGACAATGCCTCTTTTTCCTCTTATCCTCTATGGGTTCCCCCATTGTTTATTCTTCTTTCAAAAATCCCACTAATTTTATTCTTTTATATTACTCATTTTATTTATTTTTCATATGGTATCCTCCTTTACAGTTACACCTCCATAACTCCCCCATCCCATCTTCCTTCTCCCCCTCCCCTTTGCCTTTATAAGGGTACTCCTCCACCTATTTACCCACTCCTGCCTCATCCCTTAACATTCCCTTACGATGGACATCAAGCCTCCATTCCCTCCCATTGATGTCAGATAAGGCCATCCTCTGCTCCATATCTGTAATCTGGAATCCTGACTCCCTCCATGTATACTGTTTGGTTGGTGGTTTAGTCTCTGGGAGCTCTGGATAGTCCAGTTAGTTGATATTGTTCTTCTTGTGGGGTTGCACACCCCTTCAGTTTCTTCAGTCCTTCCCCTAGCTCTTCCATTGGGGTCTCTGGGCTTAGCCTCACATTTGGCTATGAGTATCTGCATCTCTATTGGTCAGGTTCTGGAAGAACCTCTCAGAGAACAGCCATATCAGCATCCTGTCAGCAAGCACTTCTTGGCATCAGCAATAGTGTCTGGTTTGGTGTCTGCAGATAGAATGGATTCCTAGGTGGGGTGGTCTCTAGATGGCTTTTCCTTCAGTCTCTGTTTCATTTTTTGTCCCTGACTTTCCTTGGGACATAATCTAATCTCTACTTTTCATTCTTGTAGCAGTACCATCTATCATTCCTTTAACTTTCTTCCATCAGTCATATTTGCCATGCATTTGTGATGTGTTTTTAAAGTTTTTCATTCATTATCCTTAACTCACTACTCTATAAATAGTAAGATGCCTTTTCAATTTACTTATGTACTTAATTAATTAATTAATTTTCCTTACGCACTTTATATCCAGCTCACTACCTCCTTCCTGGTCACCCCCTTCCACACTCCTTCTCCCAACTCCCTCCCTCTTCTCCCCTATCCCTCTCCCCACCCAGGCAAATCAAGTCTCTGTAGACCTGGGTGCACCCTCCCCCACTGATGGCAGACAAGACAAACATATCCCATGTACAGGCCACAGCTTTGTGGATATCCCCTGCTTCAGTTGTTCGGGACCCAGGAGAAGACCAAGCTGATATCTGCTACATGTGCGTAGGAAAGCCTCCTAGGTTCAGCCTGTTTATGCTATTTGGTTGATGGTTGAGTCTCTAGGAGCCCCAAGAGTTCGGGTTCAATCTGATGATCTTCCTGTAGAGTTCCTATCCCCTTCAGGGCTACAATCCTTCTCTGTATTCTTACATAAATGTCCCCAAGCTCACTCCACTGTTTATCTGTGTCTGCATGGGTTCAGCTGCTGGGTGGAGTCTCTCAGAGGGTAGTCAACTAGACTCCTGTTTTATTTAGAAAATTGAAAACTGTCCACATGTTTTTAGTATCTTCATTCATTCTTGAGATTTATAATGGCATTTCTTTGCCCATCTGAAGATGTTTTGTGTTTGAACATTTAACCTTCCTTCCATCTTTTCTCCTCTTTGAAAAATTTTTATTTTACTAACTAGTTCTTTCAAATATCAATTTCCAAATAAGCCAAATACTTACTTTTACTTTCTCAGTTACTAAAAACAGCATCAATTTCCTTTACATATTATAAGGAAGTAGCACACATTCAATGCAGAATCAAATTGAAATATTGTAACTTTGATTTCCATACTCTTTCATTTAACTAAGTATTGTACATATGTAACTCTGTTTCCTATGTTCCAATGGGTCTTTCCTCCATCATTCTTTTACACCAATTTAAGTCACTAGCAACCCAATAGTTCTCACTAATGTCCAAAGTTTCATCTTAAATTTGAGTGTTGTGAAGATTTATTACCTTAAAATATTTTATTCTTTAACTTCTTTGACATGATAAAATTTTTCATTAGTTCTTTTGAATTTTCCATTCTCATTATATCTATTCATTAATTGTTTGAGTCCCTAGATTAATACTTGTTTTTTTCTCTAACTTAGTCAATCTCTCTCCTTATGTTTAACCATTATTATGCTTTTAAGAAGTACAAAGGAACATATCACCAATCTGATAGGTTTGCAAATTCAAATATCTCACATTTCTTTATATAAATTGGGTGATATTGTTAAGAAGATGGTCATTTTGAGATCTAAAACTCCACTTCAAGAATGAAGATCATTCAGAGATTAAAACTAGCTATTGCATTATTTCTAAGGGACCTTTTAAACAGAAAAATACTTTTCTCACATGTTACAGAATTGTGAAAGGCAGTCCACCTGACCACATGTGGCCATATTTATGAGGACTTTGTAAATATAATGTTTACTTCTGCCAACCCAGGAAGTCTGACATTTATTCCAATATCCTAGAAGAAAGGAATATAGCCTTGCCTATAGTAGTCATAGGGTAAGAAAATATTTAACTCTTAACACCTCCCCCCCACACACAATTTTTGAAATACAATTATAAGTTTCAAAATTTTAATTGTCAATTACATACCATTTTAATTTCAATAATTAGTTGTTGCTAGTGAATGTTGTACTGGATAGAACATTTACAATGAAGTAATTATGTGTTTATCCTTCCTCTCCTCTCCTGGTAAAAATTAAATATTTTTATAACAACATTACTAATGACAAAGAGGGTTCTCCATTCTCAGAAATTCCATATGTGAAGTCACATATAAAAGATGTAAAAGATGAGCAAGGAAGGAATAAGGAGAATTTCAAGATCCATTTTTTACACAGTAGTAAAGCAGACTTATCCATAAAGAATGTGGTAAATGATAGAAAGGAAATTATAATAGGATCAACAGAATAGGTATATATTCCATATCCATAATCCTTAAAATTCAGGCTTTAAGGATTTTCTTCGGCCAACCATAGATGACTGAAATTGAAACACATTACAGAGTCCACACTCTAATGCAAGATTAGGTGCAAAATCATTCTAAGAATACATGAATGTGGGATTCACAACATACACATACTTCACAAGTCAGAAATATCATAGTTTTGTTTTAGATTAGACAGCAAGCAGTATTAAGAGGTGTGCAGTATTTAGAAGGCTTATTTTCAGTAGAAATCAATGAGTGCTAAGCAGAGTTAAATCTCTAACAAATAAGAGAATAGCTGCGACTTTTGTTATCCTGGAGAGAGGAGGCTTTTGGTCATTTTTCAGATGGTGTTATAGTATTGCTTCCCAGACATGAGTATAGAGGGGGCTGATTTCTGTCTCACTCTGTCATTGTCATAGAATGCCCTTGTCTAATATTAGTATTCTGTAAGATGGTATTTTTCAGTACAACACTCTGCCCTGGCTGTTAATGCAAGGTCAGCTCTCAGCTGACAGCTGAGGGGGCTACTTCTTTTCTTTCTCAAGGCAATAATTGGATAAAAATAAAACAATTTGGATTGTACATCACTGATTTCCAGATGGGTCAATAAAGTAGTGATGTGCTGATGGCAGACAATTTTTCTTCTGCATCCCAGAACTCCCATCCAAATTTCTGACTCATGCATGCAGCTGTATCCTTCAAATCCTCAGGTCAATGTCCTATTACACTTCAAAATCAACACATTCCAAATATTCTCAAGATCTATAACTCTAGTCCATTGTACATATTGGCTTCTATATTGTGAGTACAAACTCCCGTTTTAAAAAAAATGTCATACCCTTCATTTTTCAGGAAAAATAGAAATTAATCTATGCAACAAATTACTCCACAGGTTTAACAGATTTTAATTTCCATTCGCTTTATAATGTTTTCTACCTCTATAATCTCCTTCCTGAAATGTTTTCAGGAAAACAATACCTAAATACTTAAACATCTGTAGTGGTATGAAGGCAGCACTTCTAACCTATTACACCTTAATAAAATATTAATATTTGTTCTACTTCAGCAAATGATGCTGTGGTGACTATAGGCAGACTTGACCTCACACATGTGCAACACCTACAGATTCATATAGGACTATACAGAATATGATATTCACTTTGAGAATCAATGAGAGGGCCAAGCCAGAAGCGAAGCCAGACAGACTCCATAACAGGCTCCAAAGAACTTGGCCTATGTTTCTGTTTCCTAATACTGGAAAAGTCCAAATCTAGGGGACGGGGGAACAGCCCTTGCAGGCGACCAATTAGGAGCTGCCAAGTGCTGCCATGCCACCTAGCCTTAGCAAAACCTGAGCCAAGAATAGTTAATCAGCAATGGTTCTGGAAAGTCCTCAAAAATTCTCCAGAGACTTGTTAATCCCAAACACACCCATACTACTTGAAATAGAGCCAACCAATAATGATAAAGCAGGAGAGTGTTCACTGACTCTTCCCTGGACTCCTTTAACAGGTTTTAAAAGTAAGCATGCAATTTCACTCAGTATCACCATCTTGGTGGATATAGAGCCCTGCATACTGGTAATTTCTGCAGAATAAGTGTTCTTTGCCTTTGCATACTATTTAAGCCTGGGATTCCAATATTCAGCGATCAAAGACCCTAACAAATTTAGTGGGCAAAATTCTACCTGAGAAATATGATTTCGGACTCCAGTAATCCCAAAGAGGTGGAGGGCAAGGGGTTGACTTCTGAAGTCTCAGTAACTCACTAAAGACTTCTTCATCAAGTTTAATTAATACTCATAATGGAGTTTCATGCAGACATTCCTTAGGAAGATTCACAGAGTACAAAGCATAGAAATAAATTTAAAAGAAAGGAAATTAATACTGAAAGACAAGTTCATTCTGACCAAGATACAAAACACAAAAATACAACACAAATACCAATCATGACCCATTCCTAACTGACCATCTACCATGCAATGGAATCCACAATTATATAGACAGATGAAATATCTCAGAAATAATTTTGACTCTTAATTTAAATATAAGTAATATTCGTTTCATTTGGAATACCCATGGAGGACAGAAACTTTTTAAGGGCTAGAAAAGAAGGAATGTAAAAAGCACTCACATAAAATGTTAAAAGAGAAGTGTGAGAATATAAGGTATAAATTAGGGTAAGGGAAAGGAAGACAGAGTAAATAAAGAAAACCTGTAAGAAAAATAAATACAAATGACTTTCCAAAAACATGGAAAACTACTATTGTAGACGTTTTCTAAAATGTACCTACATACATACATAAATGAATAAAACTGGAATTATGCTAATAAAGAGAAACAATGACCCTACAAGATAGTAGAGTCTAACTAAAAGAAAAAGAAGCCCAGTGTCAGGAATGTATTACTTCCTTTGGAGATGTTGTCTAGTAAGTTCCCAAAGACTCTCAAATATTGTACACTATTATTCTATTGGATACACTTCAGAGACTGACAATAAGGCCTTTTTGGTGAAGACATGATTAATTTAATTATAAAACAAAGGAAAATGAACTTTCTACTTATCAAGAAGTCACAACCCTAAGGACTTCCTTGCTAAGTGCTAGAAGAAACTATGAAGACCACCATAAGGAAGAAAGAAATTTTCAATCTTATCCTAGGAAGTATAGTAAAGACTATGAGCTTGAAAGATGTACACACTGGTACAATATTAGAATATCATGTGAGGAACAAACCCCTTTCTTATTGCATTAACTTCTACTCAAGATGAAAATTGTATCTTATACCACTATTTCAATAAAAACATATAATTACACAGGGCATAAATAAGAAGCACCTTTATTATCCTGGTAAATAGTCACAATATTAATCAGTATTAAACACAATATCAAACACAATATTGACTGTTAATGACATATTATTTTATCCATAACTGGAGGCATGTGTCAAACTCAACAGAGAAACATCTATTTGCAATAGGTAAATCAACACAGACACACAACTGGCCAAGGTGCAGAGAATAAAAGACTACAGAAAATTCAGTCCTAAGGGGAATATTATTTCTTCCTCCAAAGATTCAGGGATCACTGCAGAAGAAAGGGTAAAAGAGTCAAAGAAGTTGAGTTGGTAATTAGTCAAAAAAAAGTGTCTTATGGATACTACAGGATAACTTTTACATAGGAATATACAGAGGGTTTGATAATATTTTTTCTTTTTTTACTAGATATTTGTTTTATTTACATTTCAAATGGTATCCCCTTTTCTCCCTCCAAAAGCCCCCAACCCATTCCCCCTCCCTCTGCTTATCATCCAAACCCTCCTACTTTCCTGACCTGGCATTCCCCTATACTGGGGCATCAAGCCTTCACAGGACCTCTCCTCTCTTCTCCTCTCCTCTCCTCTCCTCTCCTCTCCTCTCCTCTCCTCTCCTCTCCTCTCCTCTCCTCTCCTCTCCTCTCCTCTCCTCTCCTCTCCTCTCCTCTCCTCTCATTGATGTCTGAAAAGGCTATCCTCTGCTACACATGAAGCAGAGGATGGCTTTGATAGTATTAAGAAAACCTGTGCAAGCCCAAGCCAGGTCAATCAAAGCATAGATAGGGGAGTCGAGTATGAAATTGAAGCCCTAACTGATGAGCTATTGGCAACTTCTCACTGCTGAGAAAGGTAGTGGTAAGATTTATTTAAAAAGTATAAACTATGTTATGGATGTTCCAGTGAATAGCCACACATCCAAGAATATTTGAGGACCAAAAATTAGTCTAGATGAAGAGGGGCAGGAAATGTTGTTTGGTAGGAAGAGAAAGCAATGAACGTTGAATATGATCAAAAGTCATTGTACAAAATTATTGAAAAATGAATAAAAATTATCTAATGATTATATAAAAGATTTTTAAAAACCCAAGGTATGCATTCACTAAGGAAATCTAAATTCTTGACAAAACAACCTCTAAATTTAAGAAAACTGTTATTAAGACAGTCCAAAGCAAGGAGGAATTATACAAGTAAATTTAAGCACTGAAAAAGAACATACAGAAGTACTAAAAATTTAAAATGAAAGGAGTGGTCAAACACACACATGCACACACACACACACACACACACATACACATACACACAGATAGATTTGTGTGTGTATGTTTCTGTACGTATATATATAAAAAATAGGATCATGAAGGACATTTTCAATAATACTAGTAGATATTGAAAATACTGAATTGAGAACTTATTAGATAGCACTGGTATAGAAGAGTTCACAGTTGCATTAATGCTATGCTGCTGTCATACTGAATCTTTAATAAATGTTTACAAAATAGTCTCAAGTATTCACTTCACCCTAGATAGTATTAGGCAGCTAATATAATAAAGAATCACTTTGAAAGTGATTCTTTTTTTTATTGAAAAAGGAAGTAAAAACATTTTATGATAAAATTAAAGATTTACATGGAAAATATTTCTGACAAAATTGAAGAAGCATATAGAAAAACACATTAAGATTGACAATTTTCCTTATTGCATGCAGGTAAAGTCTCTGGGTATATGCCCAGGAGTGGTATAGCCGGATCCTCCGGGAGTGTCATGCCCAGTTTTCTGAGGAACCACCAGACTGCTTTCCAGAGTGGTTGTACCAGCCTGCAATTCCACCAGCAGTGCAGGAGTGTTCCTCTTTCTCCACATCCTCGCCAACAACTGCTGTCTCCTGTGTTTTTGATCTTAGCCATCCTGACTGGTGTGAGATGGAATCTCAGGGTTGTTTTGATTTGCATTTCCCTAATGACTAAGGATGATGAACATCTCTTTAGGTGCTTCTCAGCCATTAGATATTCTTCAGGTGAGAACTCTTTGTGTAGCTCTGTACCCCATTTTTTAATAGGGTTACTTGCCTCTCTGGAGTTTAACTTCTTGAGTTCTTTGTATATATTGGATATTAGCCCAGAGACTTTACTTGCATGCAATAAGGACACATGCTCCACTATATTCATAGCAGCCTTATTTATAATAGCCAGAAGCTGGAAAGAACCCAGATGTCCCTCAACGGAGGAATGGATTCAGAAGATGTGGTATATTTACACAATGGAATACTACTCTGCAATTAAAAACAATGAATTCACGAAATTCCTAGGCAAATGGTCAGAACTTGAAAATATCATCCTTAGTGAGGTAACCCAATCACAAAAGAACACACATGGTATGCAGTCACTGATAAGGGGATATTGACCCAGAATCTCGGAATACCCTAGACACAATCAGCATATCAATAGATTTCTAAAAAGATGGAAGGAGAGACCCCTGGTCCTGGAAAGACTGGATGTAGGGGAACGCCAGGACAGAGTAACGAGAGGGGGTTGAATGGAGAAAAGAGGGAGGGAAGGGGGCTTATGGGACTTTCGGGGAGGGAGGAAACGAGAAAGGGGAAGTGATTTGGAATGTAAATTAAAAAAATAAAATAAAATATTAAAAAAAAAGATTGACAATTTTCATGGAAAATTAAAGAGAAAAATGGCAGACATAAAAAACATTACTAAATTAATTGAAAAAGGAAGTAGAAACATTTTATGAGAGAACTGAAGATTCACATGGGAAATATTTCCAATAAAATTGTAGAAAAATATAAAATAACACTAAAATGAAGATTATCATGGAAAATTACAGATAAAATGGTAGGCATAAAAATATTTCTAAGTTGATTGAAAATAGAATTATAAACATTTTCTGATAAAATTGAAGATTTACATGGAAAATATCTCTGATAAAATTGAACAAATATATAGAAAAACACGTATGATTGATTAATTCATGGAAAAATTATACAGATAAAATGGTAGGCATAAAAATATTCCTAAGTTGTTTGAAAGTGGAATTATAAACATTTTATGATAAAACTGAAGATCTACGAGGAAAATATTTCTGATAAAATTCAAGAAATATATAGAAAAACATGTTAAAACTGACTATTTCAAGGAAAATTATATAGATAAAATGGTAGGTATAAAAATGTTCCAAAGTTGATTGAAAGTAAAATTGTAGACATTGTCTGACAAAATTGATGATTTACATGGAAAATATTTCTGATAAAATTAAAGAAAAATATAGAAAAAGGTTAAAATTGAAGATTATCATGGAAAATTATACCAATAAAATGGCAGGCATAAAAATATTCCTGAGTTGATTGAAAGTTGAATTATAAACATTTTCTGACAAAATTGAAGATTTACATGGAAAATATTTCTGATAAAATTGAAGAAATATATGGAAAAAATGTTAAAATTAAGTATTATCATGGAAAATAATACAGTTAAAAAGGTAGACATAAAGAACTTTACTAAATTGAAAGAGGAATCAAAAACATTTTCTGATAAAATTGAAGATTTAAATGAAAAAATTTTCTGTTAGACTATGTTTTTTGTTGGGGAATTGAGTCCATTGATGTTATAAGATATTAAGGAATAGTGACTGTTGCTTCCTGTTATTTATGATGTCATTTTTATGTTTGTGTGGTTACTTTGTTTTGGGTTTGTTGGAAAAAGACTGCTTTCTTGCTTTTTCTAGGGTGTAGTTTCTCTCCTTGTGTTGGTGTTTTCCATCTTTTATCCATTTTAGGGCTGGATTTGTGGAAAGATATTGTGTAAATGTGGTTTTATCATAGAATACCTTGTTTTCTCCATCTGTGGTAATTGAGAGTTTTACTGGGTATAGTAGTTTGGGCTGGCATTTGTGTTCTCTTAGGGTCTGTATGAGATCTGCCCAGGATCTTCTAGCTTTCATCTTCTCAGGTGAGAAGTCTGATGTAATTCTGATAGGCCTGCCTTTCTTAGGTTTCTTGACCTTTTTCCCTTACTGCTTTTAATATCTTTTCTTTGTTTAATGCATTTGTTGTTTTGATTATTATGTGCTGGGAGGACTTTCTGGTTTGGTCCAGTCTGTTTGGAGTTTTGTAGGCTTCTTGTATGTTCATGGACATCTCTTTCTTTAGGTTAGGGAAGTTTTCTTCTATAATTTTGTTGAAAATCTTTGCTCTCTTCTATACCTATAATCCTTAGGTTTGGTCTTCTCATTGTGTCCTGGATTTCCTGGATGTTTTGGCTCAGGAGCTTTTTGCATTTTGCATTTTCTTTGACTATTGAATCAATGTTTTCTATGGTATCATCAGCTCCTGAGAGCTGATCTCTTGTATTCTGTTGTTGATGCTTGCATCTATGACTCCTGGATTCTTTCCAAGATTTTCTATCTCCAGAGATGTCTCACTTTGTGATTTCTTTATTGTTTCTACTTCCATTTTTAGATCCTGGATGATTTTGTTCAGTTCCTTCACTTGTTTGTTTGCGTTTTCCTTTAATTCTTTAAGGGATTTTTGTGTTTCCTCTTTAAGGGATTTTACCATTTGACCCATGTTCTCCTGTATTTCTTTAAGGGAGTTATTTATGTCTTTCTTGATATCCTCTAACAGCATCGAGAGATGAGACTTTAAATCCAACTATTGCTTTGCCAGTGTGTTGGGGTATCCGGGACTTGCTGTGGTGGGAGAACTGGGCTCTGATGTTTCCAAGTAGCTTTGGTTTCTGTTGGTAGTGTTCTTACACTTGCCTTTCACCATCTGGTTATCTCTGGTGTTAGTTGGTCTTGCTGTCTCTGGCTGGAGCTTTTCCCTCCTGTGGGCCTGTAAACCTGTGTCTGTATTCTTGGGAGACCAACTCTTTTCTGGCAGGGTCTGTGCACAGAAGGCTTTGGAGGTGCCTGGTTCCCTGCTGCAGATGGAGGCCAGAAGGGAAAACTGAGTGATTCTTACAGGCCTTCATCTAGGAAAAATTCTTACGACTTAGGAATAAACTTAATCAGTGAGATAATTGACTTATGCTAAAATCCACGAAATGATGATGATATTAAAGTCACAAATAGGAATCAACTATAACTATGAATAATTATTTATAACTTATTATTAATAGTATATCCATACTGTCCAAAGAAATCTATAAATGTAATATTTTTCTAATCACAAACCCAATAACACCTTTTCCAGAAATAGAGATTACTAATTAAATTACTAGAAATTAAGCTGTATCGTATCATACATTATCCTCAAAAGTCACAAAGACATCTTGAAAACACTAGGACTCACTGTTTTTTATTTTTATGTACTTTTTGTTTCTTTGTTTCTGTTCTTTTTTCTTAATTTTAAAAATGATTTTATTTATTTACAGTCCAAATGCTGCCTCCCTTTCCAGGCCCACATCCAAGAGTTCTTCACCACATCCTCCTTCCATTTGCCTCTGAGAGGGTACTCCCCTACCCACTCACTGCCATCTCATGGAGGATGGATATGCCTGCCGAGATGCATGCATAGTGGACAGAGGATGAGTTTTTGAAGTACCTTCTTTCTTTCTTCAATGTGGCCTCCAGGAATCAAACTGAGGTCCTGGAAGCTGCCAGTAAATATCTTTACCCACTGTACAACCACACCAAATGTTTTAATTTTAAAAATCTTTTTGGAGACTTCTGATTCTTTCATATCAAAATATATTATAAGGGTATATTAATTAAAATAATATGGTTAATGCAAAAAGGCATATAACGTCAGTTGATCTTCTGCCAACAATATTAAGGAGAAAGTATGATAGCTTCATTACATAATACTATAAATTAGATATGGACATGCACATGAATAATTAGACTTATACTATAAAATATGTATAAAACTAACTGAAAATAAAACGCAAAAAAAGCTGAACTCATTAAGAGGTAAACTGAACTTTAAATTGTTTAATATAAATATAAGAAAGACAATACAAAATAGAGATGAGCTGTTAAAAATAAAACAACTTGAATGTGTCTCTAGCATATATGATTGCCAAATAATGTCATGGATTGGCTAGTCAAAGGTATTTCCATATCCTCACTACACATAAGGTTGACTGAGATAATAAATGTCTATATAAATTTCCATTTACAAGTTTAATTTTCTTTGTAAAGAAAAAATCATGTGACAGGGTAGCATGAAAACATAACTCATTATTTTTTTTCCTAATAAAATTTTTTCTTTTAATATTATAGTGATACGCTTTAGGATTGCTGAGAAGGTGTATTCAAAGGTTATATTAAAACAACTGCTGCCGGGCGGTGGTGGCGAACGCCTTTAATCCTAGCACTTGGGAGGCAGAGGCAGGCGGATTTCTGAGTTCGAGGCCAGCCTGGTCTACAGAGCGAGTTCCAGGACAGCCAGGGCTATACAGAGAAACCCTGTCTCAAAAAACAAACAAACAAAAAAAAAAAACAACTGCTTTTAGAATGGAGATAAGAGAGTTGACTTAGGCTGCCATGCTCTTTAGATTAATTTACCAATAAATGGAACTATGCCTCTAAACAGCAAAAACGACATTCGGTTTTATGTACTAGAAGTAACATAAGTCTTCTTTAATATCCTGTGATTATTATCTTAATAGCAACTAATAGAAATCACCTGTAATCATACTAAAAATTGTAGTGACTCTCCTCGAAACGAATCAAATAAAAATACAAATGAATGGAATATAATGATATTCTACTCTTTATCTTGATTTTATTATACTAGCATAAGTATTTTTCCCAATGAAACTATCTATAAGGTTTTTTCCTTAACTTCAAAATAACTTTGTAAATTGAGACTGAAGCTATGTCTCTTATCAAATATCTAATCTTTTCTTACCACTTCCATCATTTATAAGAGCCAGAATAATCATGTTATTTTTGAAATATACACTATTCTGGAGACAATATGCTGTTATCTAAAGGTATATTTTGAGAAAGTAAGGATTTCTATTTCAGGGAAATCATTTCCCATGCATTATAGTACCAGCTGAAATTACACAATATGTTTCCAATGGAAAATGATATTGTCATGATCTAACTAGACAAACCAAAACCAAAACAAACAATTTCCAATCTGAGCATTAACAAATAATATCATGATACAGAAATGCCATTATACTATTCTAGTTATTTAAAATAAAGAAATCAGTTTTTATTTAGATACAAATTTATTTATTATTTAATCAAAAACTATATGTGCAAATAAAATGTACACATAATCTAAAGTTTTATGTTCTCAGCCATTGTGTAAGTCTTAACAAATTTACATATCTGTTTACAAATTTTAAATGATAACTGTGCTTATAAAATTATGAGTGGTTACTGGATCTCAGAGAAATTTTTTGTTTGGTTTTGTTATGCTTTGTTTTATCCTTGAATGAAAAAAAGAAGTTAACTCTTTAACTGTTTAACAAAATATTCTCATTTTATATTTTCTGGAAATATGTGTATATAATAAAAATACATTTTTCTAGATAAAAAATTGAAAGACTTTTTTATGCTGACTGGACCTAAGAGAAACATCACACTCTATCAGCTGAACTTTTTATGCAAATACATTTTAATTGCTTATAAAATCATGATTTAAAACCATTTAAAATTTCATGCATTTAGTATGATTAAGTACAACAACTTAAACTCTCAGAAAATAGTAAAATGATATTTATTTATGTGGACTCTCTCTTTTGCAAAGGAAAGTGTCTATGACAGGGCTAGAGCAATGCTTATCTGTAATACTAGGATTTTCTTTTAGGATGAAGTTAGAAATTGCGCTGGTTTAGTGAAATGGTGGGTATAGGTTCTCCTCTAAGACACATAACCTTACCAGTCATGGGTAGTTGGCTACTTTTACAGCAACAGGTATTTTTTCCTTTCTGTTAAACAGGCTACAAGACTATTCAGAAGGCTGGTGTTACACAAAGTTATGGGTGCCTCTATTGCACTTTTAGCAATATCTTGTAGGGGTAGTCATTGTAGTTCGTGTGTATTATAGCTGGGAAGAATTGTTCATTGTTTTACCCAATTGGCATTCTGCATAACAATTTTAAGTAATATAAAATCTCCTCAGGGCAGAGTCTTTTAAATCTGATCCAGCTTAAATCTTGTTAGTCCTGTGTCTGAATTTACATGGTTTCTTTAGTAATAAGTATGTATCTTCAAACTCTGGGAGAGAACTCAAAATACCAACAATATCTGGTATTGTGGTAGGAATTTCTTAGACTGCTCTTATCCACAAAAAAGAAACAAGTTTCTCATGTGTGGTACTGTTATTTGTGTTTGATGGTCTATTAGGATTCAAGAAGCATTGTCAGCCCAAATGGGCTTAATAACATGAAATTATACTAAAATCTTAATTATATGAAATTAAACATTCTAACTAGCTCACATAAAAGACACACAATCCATTTCTTTTCTTTATAAGCCAAAGCCTAGACTGGACAGATTTTGAGCTGTTCTAACATATGTCCCAGCCATTAGGTTCCTTGCTACTTGCTACTTTTCTTGGCCATGTGCACATAGTCCATCTCCTTTCAAGGTGGCTACCTCTGTTCTCCCTGTCTTCTTCTTCTACCTGTAACTTCTCACTTGATCCTCAAGTCCCACCTTTATCCCTCTACTCCCTAACCACAGGCTTTATCATTTTATTGACCAATTAAATTGGGAAGCAATAAGGTAGACATAAGGATCTGCTCTTTGAGGAAAAATCAGATTTTGAGAGGCAGTATTTAGCAACAGAATACAAATAGATTCACACCAGCCTACTACACTTATATGCATACATACTTAAGTATGTTATATCACTTACAGATAATAAGAAATATTATATTTTTTCTTTATTATATATTTTTCTTTAAAAAATTCAATATATAACCTTATTTATTTTACCTATCAAACTTTCTCCATATTTATTGTCCTCTACTTTTCCCAAATAATCTCTGTCTCCTCTCTATTTTTTCCATTCCCCCTCAATATAAATTTTATCCTGCTAGTCCCCTCTCTATCCTCCCCTTCCCAGGTCATTTTTCACTTTTCTGATTTCTAATTTTTTCATCAATGTCATATTCTCACATATGAAGATTTAAACCTATGCTAGCAAACAGCATGGCTGCCTAATCAAAATCTGTACAATGAAAAACAAATAGACATGATAACACAGAAGGGGGTAAAAGTCAGAGAGCCTTTTTTTCTGTACAAGGCAATTCTCCACTACTGAGAGATGGAGAACAAGTCTTCCTGAGAGATGAGTCCCTGACTAGTTATGTATTTCCAATTGGTTATCATGAATTCATGTACACACAAGCAACTCCAAACAGATTCACAAAGTAGTATTTACAGCTACTTCTCTTCTCTCTCTCTCTCTCTCTCTCTCTCTATATATATATATATATATATATATATATATATATATATATATATATATATATATATACATACACATCTCTAGATAGATAGATACACTACCAGAGGAAAAGAGAATTTGAATTGGAGCTTAAACGAGGGCATGAGAGTATTGAAAAAGGAAAGGATGAAAGGCAATAATAGAAATATAATATAGGACTGGAGAAATGGCTCAGTTGTTAAAGGCTAGTCTCACAACCAAAAATATAAGAAATATAGTATAAATAAAAAGAAATAAAATTCTATTTTATTTGAATTAATTAATTAGTTAAAATACTAAGTACTGCTCCCTCTAGATCGTCCCCTTAGTGAGACCTTTCCCTCACCACCCCCTTCCTCCTCTGAGAGGGTAGAGCAGGCTTGGTATTCCCCAACCCTGGCACATCAAATCTCTGTCAGATCAGCCTCATTCTTTCCCATCGAGGCCAGACAACCAGCCTCTTGGGTAACAGATACCACAGTCAGGCTACAGCATTATGGAGAGCCTCTGCCTCAGTTGTTGGGGAACCCATATGGAGACTGCATATCTGTTGCATAGGTTCTTGGGGCCTGACTTGAGTCCCTATTGGTTCTTTGGTTGGTGACTCAGTTTCTGAGAGCTCTGAGAATTCCAGATTAATTGATACTATTGGTTCTCCTGTTAGGTGTCCAACCCCTTCAGGACCTTCAATCCTTTCTCTAACTATTCAAAATAGTCTCAATCTCTGTCCAGTGATTATTGGTGCAAAATCAGACAGGTTTATCAACGGAATAGAACTAAAGACCCAGAAATAAACCCACACACCTATGAATATCTGATTTTTGACAAAGGAGCTAAAACCACAGTATGGAAAATAGAAAGCATCTTCAACAAAGGGTGCTGGTGTAATTGGATGTCTGCATACAGAAAATGCAAATAGATTCATATTTATAACCCTGAACAAAGCTCAAGTTCAAGGTAATCAAGAATCTCAACATACAATTGGATACACTGAATCTCATAGAAGAGAAAGTAGGAAATAACTTTAAACACATTGGTACAGGAGACAATTTCCTGAACTGAATAACAATGACTCAGACTTTAATATCAGTTGATGTCATGAAACTGGAAAACTTCTGATAAGGCAAAGGACACTGTCAATAGAACAAAACAGCAGCCTACAGATTGAGAAAAGACCTTCTCTAATCCTATATCAGATAGAGGGCTAAAATCCTAAATATATAAAGAACTCAAGATGCTAGACTCCATAAAAACAAATAACCCAATTAAAAATGGAGTTTAGAGATAAATAATTCTCAACAAAGGAATATCAAATGTCTCAGAAGCATTTAAAAAATGTTCAACAACCTTAGTCATCAAGGAAAAGCAAATCAAAATGACACCAAGAATCTGCCTTACACCAATCAGAATGGCTAAGATAAAACAAAACAAACAAAAAACAAACAAACAAACAAACAAAAACCTCAAGTGACAGACAGCACATGCTGCCAAGGATCTAAAGAAAGGGAAACAGTCTTCTATTGCTGGCAGTGCAAACTTGTACAACTGCTCTGGATGTCAATCTGGCAGTTTCTCAGAAAACTGGAACCACTTCTACCTGAAGACCCAGTTATACTGCTCCAGGGCATATACCCAAAAGATGCGCCACCATACCATAAGGACATGTGCTTCACTATGTTCATAGCAACTTTATTCCTAATATCTAGAAACTGAAACAACCCAGATTTCCCTCAACAGAAGAGTAGATACAAAAAATGTGGTTCATTTACACAATGAAATGCTACATACCTCTTAAAAACATGTACATTATCAATTTTGTAGGAAAATGGATGGAAATAGAATATAACTGGACTCCCCAGAGCTCCCAGGGGCTAAACTCCCAACAAAAGAATACACATGGAAGGACCCCATGGATCCAGACACAGATATAACAGAGGATTGCTTTATCTGGCATCAATGGGAAGGGGGTCCTTGTTCCTATGGAAGCTCAATGCCCCAGCATAGTGGGATGCTAAGGCAGTAGAGTGGGAGTAAATGGGAGGGTGGGATAGCACCATTATGGAGGCAAGGGAAGGAGATGGGATAGTGGGCTTGCAGAAGGGAAACTGGGAAAGGGGACAACATTTGAAATGTAAACAAATAAAATAACCCCCAAAAAGAGAAAAAGAGAATATCATCTTTAGTGAAGTAACTGAGACCCAAAATAACAAGTATGGCATTTACTCATTGATAAGTGGATATTAGCAATAAAATACAGAAGACCCATGATACAGCCCACAGACCCAAATAAATTAAACAAGAATGAAGACCCAAGCAAAGATGCTTGAATCACACTAAGAAGGTGGAACAAAATAATTAAGAGGCAGAGGCATGGAGGGAATTAGGTGGGAGAGTGGAGGAGGAGGGCAATGCCAAGCAAGTGTGGGGAGAGACCCAGACAGGCAGGAGACTGACTGGAAATCTGTAGCTCTCAGGGGTGGGAAAATGGAAAGAATCTTCAGGAAATCCCAGAGAACTGAGATAAAGGAGGTTCCCATAAGTCAAGGTGATTGAAATTAGCAGAGATACCTACCAGTAGGGATATGGAACCTGAACACTTCATCTCCTATAGCCATGATGGACCCCTAATGGAGAGATAAGGTCAAAAGCCAACCCTCCAAACATTCCACCCAAATTATGTCTTGTCTAAAAGAAATGCAGGAACAAGGATGGAGCAGAGACTGAAGGAATGGCCAAACAATAACTGACCCACTGAGACACCCATCTTATGGGCAAGCACCAATCATTTACATGATTAATGATACTCTGTTACGTTTGTAGACAGGAGCCTACCATAAATGCCCTCTGAAAAACTCTTATTTAGCATCTGACTGAAACAGATGCAGATATCCATAGATCCGGCTATACCACTCCTGGGCATATACCCAGAGGCTTTACCTGCATGCAATAAGGACACATGTTCCACTATGTTTATAGCAGCCTTATCTATAATAGCCAGAAGCTGGAAAGAACCCAGATGTCCCTCAATGGAGGAATGGATTCAGAAGATGTGGTATATCTACACAATGGAATACTACTCTGCAATTAAAAACAATGAATTCACGAAATTCCTAGGCAAATGGTCAGATCTTGAAAATATCATCCTTAGTGAGGTAATCCAATCACAAAAGAAAACACATGGTATGCAGTCACTGATAAGGGGATATTGACCCAGAATCTCGGAATACCCTAGACACAATCCGCATATCAATAGATTTCTAAGAAGATGGAAGGAGAGACCCCTGGTCCTGGAAAGACTGGATGTAGGGGAACGCCAGGACAGAGTAATGAGAGGGGGTTGAATGGAGAAAAGAGGGAGGGAAGGGGGCTTATGGGACTTTCGGGGAGGGAGGAAACGGGAAAGGGGAAATGATTTGGAATGTAAATTAAAAAAAAATAAATAAATAATTAAAAAAAATTGATGGAGTTTGGGTAATCGTAAAGAAATATGTTATTTTAAAATTTGTAGAACAAGAATACTTGTTTAACCTTTTAAAATGTTTATTTTCAATAAAACAGATCTTATTTAATGAGCAACTTAAATGTTTGTGCTACTTTATATAGTATCATTTTACTTTCTAATTTGTTTTATATGAAACAAGTTGATTATATATTTTAATCTACAAACTTAGTTTTCTACATAAGAAATAAAATATTTAATGAAGTCTATCACTAAATTATTAAGAAATTAATTTCTTTCTGTTCTAACAATTGCATAAATTTTAATTATCAATATGTTATCTGATTAGAAAGGCAAATAATTAAGTTAAGAAGAATACTAAGCTGCAAATAAATTTTAATCAAAGTAATAATTATAAATTTCAAGGTTACTAGCTTGATAAATTGCATTGTTTTGGAATTTATTTCAATTTCCTTAAGGCAATCATTTTAAAAGTTTAAATTTTAACATAGAACACCAAGTACAAATGTAAGGTATATAATTCTATGCTTATTTGATCTCTTGCATCAAGGATCTAGTTAAAATATCCGTAAGTTTACCGTAGAGTGCTGCCATGGTATCTCACAGAGTTGCTTCCTCCTTCTCACTGGGTAAGTACTTCTTAAGGGGTTTCTAGCTCAGCATTCTATATCATCAGTCACCATTCATAAAGATACAGGTCTATTTTTTCTTATGCAACATATGATAAATTTTAAAAGCTTTCAAGAACAACTCCAAAAGAGTGGTAGGTAGAATAAATTTGATAAAAGCACAAGGTAAATGTTGAGTTGGTTAATGGTTGACTCTATCATGATATAAGGAAAGAACAAAATGACTGAATTTAGTCACAGGCTGATACTTAACTTGACTTCCACATGTTGTGGCATGTGTAAGATGCTACTCTGACTTGGTTACTTTCTCCTCAAAATTACATGTCAACTTAAAGAGCAGTAGGGAAAACAACGGATGTTCACATAAAGTAATTACAATTTCTCCAGAACATCATATATTGCTTATATCTGTCATCTTCATGAAACTACATTTAGAATTTTGAATTTGTTATGTCTCCAACCCAGTTTTATATTAATATAAAATTTTCAACAGTGGAACTGTGATGTTCACTGTAAACCTCTTTAAATCTTGCATGTTAAATATTCTCTAAATGTAGAAGACCTCAAATGGTATTGTATCTGTTATAATACCAAGAAGTGCTTATACTTCTGAAAGTAAGTATGCTTACTCTTTTTTACTCAATATTTATGATTATTTGATTAAATAAAAGTATGATCTTTGACAACTTAAGATATAAAAATAATATTTATATACTCTGATAGAAATAAAACACTTCTGCTTTAGTCATTGATATGTTTAATACCATAGGATTAATATGTGCAAGTTATAACCAGGAAAGATGGAAGACATCTGAAGTTCAATCTCTCTATAAGCTGATACTGTAGCAAAAAGTGACCATACCAGGAATGCCAGCCCAAAGACATGTTGTCAAAAAATAAACAAAATGATAAATCAACACAAATACAATCTGCAATTCAGAGTGAAGGCAGACTAAAGAATTTTTTATGCATTTATATCTAGAATAAAAATCAATTTTTCATGAGGTCTAGGACTCAAATTTTGGTTATCATATTTTTTGGTTTTAGTATAGCATGACAGCTGAACTTTTATCTGATTTATTGTGCATCAATTTGAATAAACAATATACTGTTTTTGGCTGTCTTAACCTATCAAAGTGAACATTGCAGTTGCACTGAATCCCTACATAAGAATATTTTGTCAGAGTGACTAACTGAAATCTCTAGCTTAATAGAATCAGAAGTGGCACCTGGTATGTGTTGGTAGCAATCAATTACAGTGTTTTACAGAAATGTGTCTTAGTATTTGGAAAAGAAATTTTTTAAACGACCTGCAAGAAAAATATTTCACAGTTTCCTAATTATTTAAATTGCAATCTTAGAAGCTAGATTTCAAACAGCATAATCATCAGATGTTTTATACATGCCTATTGAATATTACACGATACAGAAGATAAGCAAATTAATGATATAAGTAAAGAACATTTATACAGTAAAAACAATACACATGAAGATATACAGAATCACAAAATGATTTATGTGTGTATATTCTGAAACGTCCTCAACCATCTTCACAATAATTGGTGATAAACCAAGTCACCTGAAGAGACTCTACTGATAAGTAGCGATGCCTGAATTTTATATGAGTAATCACAAGATGAAAAGCAAGTAAAACGTATAAAATTTATAATGTAGTAATTCTCAAATTCATTTGGAAAAACAAAAAGTCCTGGATACTGAAAACTACTCTCAACAATAAAAAGAACATCTGGAGGAATCACCTTCTCTGACATCAAGCTGTTCTAGAGAGCAATAGTGAAAAAAACTACATTGTATTGGTACAGTGTCAGTTATGTATATCAATGGAATAGAATTGAAGACCCAGAAATGAATCCACATACCCATGGTCACTTGATCTTTGACAAAGGAGCTAAAACAATCCCATGAGAAAAAGACAGCATTTTCAGCAAATGGTGCTCATTCAGCTGGCAATCAACTTGTAGAAGAATGCAAATTGATTCACTCTTATTTACCTGTACAAAACTCAAGTTCAAGTGGGTCAAGGACCTCTACATAAAACCAGATACACTGAATCTAATAGAAGAGATTACACCTCACACCAGTCAGAATGGCTAAGATCAAAAACTTGGTGACAGCAGATGCTGGAGAGAATGTGGAGAAGGAGGAACACTCCTCCATTGCTGGTAGGATTGCAAGCTGGTACAACCACTCTAGAAATCAGTTTGGCAGTTCCTCAGAAAATTGGACATAGTACTACCTGAGGAGCCAGCTATACCACTCCTGGGCATATACCCAGAAGATGCTCCAACATATAATAAGAACACATGTTCCACTATGTTCATAGCAGCCATAATTATATAGTCAGAAGCTGGAAAGAACCCAGATATCCCTCCACAGAGGAATGGATATAGAAAATGTGGGACATTTACACAATGTAATACTAGTCAGCTATTAAAAACAATGACTTCATGAAATTGGCAGGCAAATGGAGGGATCTAGACAATATCATCCTGAGTGAGTTAACTCAATCACAAAAAACCACACATGGTATGTACTCACTGATAAATGGGTATTAGGCAAAGAGCATGGAATAGCCATGATACAACTCATAGACCACATGAATCTCAAGAGGAAGGAAGAAAAAGGAATGGATGCTTCAGTCTTACTTAGAAGGGGGAACAAAATAATCAAGGGAAGTAGAGGGTAGGAGGTACTTGGGAGGAAAAGAAGAGGGAGAGGGGAAAAAGACTGGAAGAATCAGGTAAGGGAAGACAGAGGGTCAGGAAGTTAAACAGAGGTGTGTAACAAAGAGACATGGGGAACAGGGGGTAGCAACCAGAAAGTTCCAGATACCAGGAAAGCAAGGGCTTCCCAAGACTCCACTGGTATGACATTAGCTGAAATACCCCACAAAGGGGAGGGAGAACTTGTGAAGACTTTATCCAGAGGTTAGGCATGCCCCCTGCCCTGTTGAGGGATGGGGTCACCCATCCATCTCCAAAATTTTAACCCAGATCTGCCCCTGTATAATGGAAATACAGGGACAAAGATTGAAGCAGAGACTGAAGGAAAGGCCATCCAGAGACTGCCCACCTGGGACTCCATCCAATATGCAGACACCAACCCAGACACTATTGCAGATGCCAAGAAATGCTTGATGACAGGAGCCTAATACAGCTGTCTCCTGAGAAGCTTTGCCAGATCCTGACCAGTACAAATGAGGATGCTAAAAGCCAACCATTGGACTGAGCACAATGACCACAATGGAGGAGTTAGGGGAAGGACTGAAGGACCTGAAGGGGTCTTATCTGGCATCTGTGAGAGGGGAAGCCCTTGGTCCTGAGAAGGCTTGATGCCCCACTGCAGAGGAATGCTTTAGGGCAGTGAAGCTGGAGTGGGTAGGTGGATGGGGAAGTACCCTCATAGAATCATGGTAAGGAGAATGGGATAGGGTGTTTGCAGAGAGGAAACCGGGAAAGAGGATAACATTTGGAATGTAAATTAAGTAAATAAATACAAAAAAATAAATACAAAAAATAAAATAAAATACACAATTTAACTGTATGTTAATATTTTCTCCATCAGTATTTCCAAAAGCCAAGGTTTATTTTAGGCTACAATAACATGATATTAAAATAGTCCTGTAGCTAGTGGTATGATTCCATGAGCCTGTCTTCGTTCATGTTGAAGCATGGAAAAGATTTATATTTTGGGGGTCTTTGTACCTCATGATAACAATAGGAAGTTGGATTTTGATGTTACATATTTTTCCTGTGATTCTTACTGATTTTGTGAAAAATAACTGGGAAGAAACCGTTAAATATTAATTAGTTGTTAAATAAGAGGGTTAGAAATACAATCAAAATACATCCTATGTGGGTTTCATTTGCTGTGAAAAGACATTATGACCTCAGTAACTCTTTATTTAGGGGTGGCAGGGTTTCTTTTTGTAGTCTTGGCTATCTCTGTACATCAGGCTGACTTTGAACTCAGAGATGCACCTGGCTCTGCCTCCTGAATGCTGAAATTAAAGGCATGCTCTTCTCCCACCTGGCCCAATGTAACTCTTATAAAAAAAAGCATTTAATTGGGTCTGGCTTACATGCCAGAGGTTAATCCAACTATCAAGATAGTGGAAAGCATGACAGCTGTAGGCAGACATGTTACTGAAGAAATAACTTAGAGTGTTAAATCTGGATCCTAAGGTAGCAAGAAGAAAGAGTGAGCCTTCATGTCTGGCTTGAAAATCTGAGACCTCAAGGCCCAACCCTTTTGCCACATTTCCTCGAACAAAGCCACAACTACTCTGGCAAGACCACACCTTCCAATAGTGCCACTCACTCCCTGTTGAGCAAGGATTCAACCATGTATGTCTAAGGATACCATTTCTATTCAAACTATCACATCATAAATCGTATATTGAATATCATATATCAATCATATATATATGTGTGTGTGTGTATGTGTATATAATGTCAAAGAATTATTTTTAAAGTTGAAGTAATTTACCATAAATTGCAAGTAAAAACATACTCTTGAATTTAAAAAAAAATTAATAGCATTGTATAATGAGCATCCTGTAATCATATCTGTGAATTAGATTTGCATTAATTAGATTATAAATAAAATACTTCTTTGGCTTACAAGACACAAATGCAACAACTTTTTAAAATTTTATATTTGTATTACAAACTTTCAAAACAACAATCATTTAAAATTATTTCCTTAAAATATTCAAATAATAGTAAATTTTCTACCATTCTAATATGTGGCCTATTTGAGATGCAGGACAGCCCAAACCAAATATTAATGCATTTGTCAACCTAATTCTCTAAGGAAGAGAGGGTGAGAAATGTCAGAATTATGATCTCTATACTGTGAAATTAGAAACCAGGTAGCAAGCACAATGATCCTTGGTGGAACAAAGTGGTTTATATTTCTATGTAATGTATAGCATCCTGGTTTCTGGGTTTGTATTTGAAATGACAACTGCTTAGAAATGCAATTCAGCAAAAATCCCTAGATTTTAAATTGACTTTAAATGTTCTGTCAGTCAATACTGATGATCCATGAATAATTGAGTCTGAATAAAGATTTAAAGATGTTCATAAAATAACATGAATTGAATATCAGATCAATAACCTACACTGTATCCTTGAATGTGCACTCTGACTTCCCTTGTCTTTGTAAAAGTGGAACTTGACTTACAAGACACTTCTACTTCAACCTGTTCAGGGCAAGAGTCTCACTATGATGTAGAAGCACTGAGCCATTGTCAAAAGTCCTAGCTAATATCACACCAGGATTATCAAGCCTCACAACCTTTGTAGAGAGTTCAATAATGCTTGCTCATATTTTCTCGAATTCCCTTATAACTAACAGACAGGTATACTTATATGATTCTAGTATTATATGTAAAATTACTATCTATTGTGACTATCTCCCAAAAACCAAAGATAATGAAAAAGTCCATTTCAGAAGGAAGCAGTAGGAACATAAATTACTATCACTTAACAAATTGTGTGGCATTAAAAGCAGACATGATTTGTCTGTGTCAAAATTATTTTTCTAATATAAGAATAGTACATGATTGAATTGCCAGTGTGTATCAGAGTTAACATTTTATGATAATGATTTGGTACTCATTTCAATGTGTGAGACTATTTTAGTGTATAAACCCAATTGAGGAACTGATTCAAGAATCATTTCTTTAAGCAATAGACCGAAATTTACCTTTCAGAAAATATCAGCTGTATACCACAGAAACACCATGCCATTTTCCATCCACTTGTTTTACTAGCTCTTATCGATGATTTAGACAAAGTTGACTTCCTACCTGGTTGAACTTAAAAGAATTAGGTTAATGATAGAAACAGAAACAGAGACTCGCAGCCAAACAATAGGTGGAGCTTGGAGAATCCTGAGGAAGAGGGAGCAGTGGAATTGTACGACCCAGAGGGTCAACGACACCACCACAAAATAAGCCATAGAATCAACTAACCTGGGCTCATAGTATCTCACAGAGACAGAACCCCCAACCAGGGAGCCTGAATAGGTCTGATCTATTTGTTGTGCCCTCTGCACAAACAACTGTTACAATTGTTTAGCTTGACCTTCTTCTGGGACTCCTAACAGAGGGAGCAGGAACTGTCTCCCTGTTGCTGCCTTTGGGACCCTTTCCCTTTACTGGGTTGCCTTGTTTAGCTTGATGAGGAGACAGGGAGCCTACCTAGCCTTGCTACCACATGATATGTCATAGCTGGTTGATATACACTGAGGCAGGCCCATTTCTTAAGAGAAATGAAGGAGGAGTAAATGAGAGGGGTGGGAGGAATTGGGGCAGGATGTGGAATTGGGAAAGAAGGAAGTTGGGGAAGGGAGATAGAAGGAGACAAGGGAGGGAAAATTGCAGTCCAGATGTAAAGTGAGTAAATAAATTGAGTTGAAGAGAAAATGTTAGTAAGCTATATATAAAATTCTCCGTGGCAATGCATATCTGTCGAAGAAAATATCTCCTAAAGAATGCAAAACTAAGGGGAAAAAAAGGTAATATAGCAAAGATTATTAATGTTGAAGGTGGATACTGAGTTCAAGACTGGCCTAAACTACAGAGAATTTATGATGCCAGAGATTTAGTTAATTCTTATAAGGGTTGCAGATATTGCCCAGTGACAGAACTTGTCTAAAATGTTTGAAATTCTAATTCTTATGTCTATATCCAAAAGAAAACACCTCCTGCCCACTTTACTTATTTTGCTGGAAAAGTAAGTAATTAAAAACAATATGGCTTCTCGGGACCAATGGCCTCTTCTCCCTTTGATGTCTGACAAGGCCATCCTATGCTACATATGTAGCTGGAGTCATGGGTCCTTCCATGTGTACTCTTTGGTTGGTGGTTTAGTCCCTGGGAGCTCTGGGGGTACTTGTTAGTTCATATTGTTCTTCCTATGGGGCTGCAAACCCCTTCAGCTCTTTCAGTCCTTTCTCTAACTCCTCCATTGGGGATGCCGTGCTCAGTCCAATGGTTGCCTACGAGCATCCTGCCAGAGCCTGAGAAATACAGAGACTTCTATATTGTTCCT
Organism: Tokudaia tokunoshimensis; assembly: GCA_036184795.1. Lineage (NCBI taxonomy): Eukaryota > Metazoa > Chordata > Mammalia > Rodentia > Muridae > Tokudaia > Tokudaia tokunoshimensis. The sequence goes on along the minus strand of BTHU01000013.1, from coordinate 51,986,252 downwards.
CCTATGGGTCTGCAAACCATTCTCCAGTATAGGGGAATGCCAGGACAGGGAAGTAGGAGTGGGAGAGTGGGTGAGTTGGTGAGCAGGGGAAAGGGATGGGTTAGGGGGTTTTTGGCACGGAAATCAGGAAAGGGGATAACATTTGAAATGTAAATAAAGAAAATATGTAATAAAAAAAGAATAGAAAAAACCCCCATTCCTTGTTATCATAAAAAAATAATATTCATGTAGTAAAAGACAAATGTAAAGTGGCATCACATTCAGTCTCAGCAATACTGTTCATTATTATCCAGAAATGATCATTCAGTAATGCTAAGAACTCTGAAGAGTTTTACAGAACTTGAACTGGATTGTGTCAATGTAGTAAAAGCAGACTCTCAGAGCATTTCCAACAGAAATTAGGAGACACCATCTTAAACATCAAATCAAATAAAATTATTGTTATTAATTAGATTAACTGTTTAATCTAGGTTGAAAACAAAACAAGCATGTAGAAGAGGTATAATTCAGTATTTATAAATCTAAATTCTCATCTCTTAAAGTCTTACAAAATCCATTTATTTATTCACTGAAAAGTATTACAGACTGATGGATATGTTCAAGAATAGAGGTAAATAATACAGCTAAGGATCCCTCAGATGAATGGTGTGCATATCATTTAGATATATATGGTTCTTATTCTACGAATAAAATGGATTTCTAATTTATAACCAGACTTATCAGAAAACAACTAAGAACTAAATAAGTTAGTATGGAAGTGGATAATAGCATCAGGACACCAGTGTCCATGCCTAAAACCAGTCTGCACATAGACTCCAAGTGTGACCTCCTTATCAAAAATTGATAATCTCTGTGTGTTTAGGTGATGAAAAGAATATTTATTGATGTACATTTAAATTAACTCTCCCCCAGCATCTATTCTATCATTTCTTTCTTTTTTTAATTTTATTTTATTTTCTAAGTTTTTTTTATTTATATTCAAAATCATTTCCCCTTTCCTGTTTCCTCCCTCTCCGAAAGTCCCATAAGCCCCCTTTCCTCCCTCTTTTCCCCATTAAACCCCCTCTCGCTTCTCTGCCCTGGCATTCCCCTACATCCAGTCTTTCCAGGAAGGAGGGCTCTCTCCTTCCATCTTCTTGGAAATCTATTGATATGCGAATTGTGTCTAGGGTATTAGAAGATTCTGGGTTAATATCCCCTTATCAGTGACTGCATACCATGTGTGTTCTTTTGTGATTGGGTTACCTCACTAAGGATGATATTTTCAAGTTCTGACCATTTGCCTAGGAATTTCGTGAATTCAATGTTTTTAATTGCAGAGTCGTATTCCATTGTGTAAATATACCACATCTTCTGAATCTATTCCTCCATTGAGGGACATCTGGGTTCTTTCCAGCTTCTGGCTATTATAAATAAGGCTGCTATGAACATAGTGGAGCATGTGTCCTTATTGCATGTAGGTAAAGCCTCTGGGTATATGCCCAGGAGTGGTATAGCCGGATCCTCCGGGAGTGTCATGCCCAGATTTCTGAGGAACCGCCAGACTGCTTTCCAGAGTGGTTGTACCAGCTTGCAATTCCACCAGCAGTGGAGGAATGTTCCTCTTTCTTCACATCCTCGCCAAAAACTGCTGTCTCCTGTGTTTTTGATCTTAGCCATTCTGACTAGTGTGAGATGGAATCTCAGGGTTGTTTTGATTTGAATTTCCCTAATGACTAAGGATGATGAACATCTCTTTAGGTGCTTCTCAGCCAATAGATATTCTTCTGGTGAGAACTCTTTGTTTAGCACTGTACCCCATTTTTTAATAGGGTTACTTGCCTCTCTGGAGTTTAACTTCTTGAGTTCTTTGTATATATTGGATATTAGCCCTCTGTCAGATGTAGGGTTGGTAAAGATCATTTCCCAGTTAGTTGGTTGCTGCTTTGTCTTTTTGACAGTGTCTTTTGCCTTGCAAAATCTTTGTAATTTAATGATGTCCCATTTGTCAATTCTTGATCTTAGAGCATAAGCTATTGGAGTTCTATTCAGGAAATTCTCACCTGTGCCCATATGTTCAAGGTTCTTCCCTAGTTTCCCTTCTATTAGTTTCAGTGTGTCTGGTTTTATGTGGAGGTCCTTGATCCACTTGGAATTGAGCTTAGTGCAAGGAGATAAGAATGGGTCAATTTGCATTCTTCTGCATGTTGACCTCCAGTTGAGCCAGCACTATTTGTTGAAAAGGCTATCTTTTTTTCCACTGGATGGTTTTAGCTCCTTTGTCAAAGATCAAGTGACCATAGGAGTGTGGATTCATTTCTGGATCTTCAATTCTGTTCCATTGATCTACATGCCTGTCACTGTACCAATACCATGCAGTTTTTAACACTATTGCTCTGTAGTACAGCTTGAGGTCCGGGATACTGATTCCCCCAGAGGTTCTTTTACTCTTGAGAATAGTTTTAGCTATCCTGGGTTTTCTGTTATTCCAGATGAATTTTTGAATTGCTCTTTCTTACTCTATGAAGAAGTGAGTTGTGATTTTGATGGGGATTGCAGTGAATCTGTATATTGCCTTTGGCAAGATGGCTATTTTTACTATATTAATCCTGCCAATCTGCATGGCTTATTTTTCCATCTTCTGAGGTCGTCTTCAATTGCTTTCTTCAGAGACGAAGTTCTTGTCATACAGATCTTTCATTTGTTTGGTTAGAGTCACATCAAGATACTTTGTACAGTTTGTGGCTATCGTGAAGGGTATCATTCGTCTTACTTCTTTCTCAGTCTGCTTATCCTTTGAGTATAGGAAGGCTACTGACTTGCTTGAGTTGATTTTATATCTGGCCACTTTGCTGAAGTTGTTTATCAGCTGTAGGAGTTCTCTGGTGGAGTTCTTTGGGTCGCTTAATTATACTATCATATCGTCTGCAAATAGTGATAGTTTGACTTCTTCCTTTCCAATTTGTATCCCTTTGTCCTCTTTTTGTTGTCTAATTGCTCTAGCTAGAACTTCAAGTACTATATTGTAAAGATATGGAGAGAGAGGGCAGCCTTGTCTAGTCCCTGATTTTAGTGGGATTGCTACAAGTTTCTCTCCATTTAGACTGATGCTGGCTACTGGCTTGCTGTAAATTGCTTTTACTATGTTTAGATATGGGCCTCGAATTCCTGAACTTTCCAAGACCTTTAGGATGAAAGGATGCTGAATTTTGTCAAATGCTTTCTCAGCTTCTAATGAGATGACCATGTTGTTTTTTTTTTTCTTTGAGATTGTTCATATAGTGGATTACATTGAAGGATTTCCTTATATTGAACCATCCCTGATCCCTGGGAAGAAGCCTACTTGATCGTGATGAATGATCGTTTTGATGTGTTCTTGTATTCGGTTGGCAAGAATTTTATTGGGTATTTTTGCATCGATATTCATAAGAGAGATTGGCCTGAGATTCTCTTTCTTTGTCGGATCTTTGTGTGATTTTGGTATTAGCGTAATTGTGTCTTCATAGAACGAGTTGGGTAGTGTTCCTTCTGTTTATATTTTGTGGAACAGTTTGAAGAGTATTGGTGTTAGGTCTTCTTTGAAGGTCTGATAGAATTCTGCACTAAAACCATCTGGACCTGTGCTTTTTTGGGTTGAAAGACTTCCAATGACGACTTCTATTTCTTCAGGGGTTATAGGACTGTTTAAATTGTCTATTTGATCCTGATTTAATTTTGGTATTTGATATCTGTCAAGGAAATTGTCCATTTCCTCGAGATTTTCTAGTTGTGTTGAATACAGATTTTTGTAGTAGGATCTGATGATTCTTTGAATTTCCTCAGTTTCTTTTGTTATCTCTCTCTTTTCGTTTCTGATTTTATTAATTTGGATACTGTCTCTGTGCCCTCTGGTTAGTCTGGCTAAGGGCTTATCTATCTTGTTGATTTTCTCTAAGAACCAACTCCTCGTTTTGTTGATTCTTTGTATGGTTTTATTTGTTTCTACTTGATTGATTTCAGCCCTGAGTTTGATGATTTCCTGCCTTCTACTCCTCTTGGGTGTATTTGCTTCTTTTTGTTCCAGGGCTTTCAGGTGTGCCATCAAGCTGTTAGTATATGCTGTCTCCCGTTTCTTTTTGGTGGCACTCAGGGCTATGAATTTGACTCTTAGCACTGCTTTCATTGTGTCCCATAAATTAGGGTATGTTGTGCCTTCATTTTCATTAAATTTCAAAAAGTCTTTGATTTCTTTCTTTATTTCCACCTCGACCAATTTATCATTGAGTAGAGCATTATTCAGCCTCCATGTGTATGTAAGTTTTCTATTGTTTTTGTTGCCATTGAAGACTACCCTTATTCCATAGTGATCTGATAGGAGGCATGGGATTAGTTCAATCTTCTTATATCTGTTGAGGTCTGATTTGTGAGCAATTATATGATCGATTTTGGAGAAGGTACCATGAGGTGCTGAGAAGAAGGTGTATTCTTTAGCTCTAGGATGAAATGTTCTCTATATATCTGTTAGTTCCATTTGGTCCAAGGCTGCAATTAGATTCACTGTGTCCCTGTTTAGTTTCTGCTTTCCTGAACGATCCATTTCAGAGAGCGGGGTGTTGAAGTCACCCAATATTATTGTGTGAGGTGCTATGTGTGCTTTGAGCTTTAGTAAAGTTTCTTTTACGAATGAGGGTGCCCTTGCATTTGGAGCATAGATATTCAGAATTGAGAGTTCTTGTTGGTAGATTTTTCCCTTGATCAGTATGTAGTGTCCTTCTGTGTCTTTTTTGATGACTTTAGGTTGAAAATCAATTTCATCTGATATTAGGATGGCTACTCTGGCTCGTTTCTTGGGGCCATTTGCTTGTAAAATTGTTTTCTAGCCTTTTACTCTGAGGTAGTGTTTGTCTTTGACACTGAGGTGAGTTTCCTGCATGCAGAAAATGCTGGGACCTGTTTACTTATCCAGTCTGCTAGTCTATGTCTTTTTATTGGGGAATTGAGACCATTGATATTGAGAGATTAAGGCATAGTGATTTTTGCCACCTGCCATTCTTGATGCTATCTTTATGTTTGAGTAGTTATCTACTTTTGGGTTTGAAGCAAGAAGGTTACTATCTCCTTTTTTCCAGGGTGTTGTTTCTCTCCCTGTATTGGCGGTTTCCACCTATTATCCTTTGCAGGGCTGGGTTTGTGGAAAGATATTGTGAAAATTTGGTTTTATCATGGAATATCTTGGTCTCTCCATCTATGGTGATTGAGACTTTTGCTGGGTATAGTAGTCTAGGCTGGCATTTGTGCTCTCTTAGTGTCTGCATGAGATCTGCCCAGGATCTTCTGGCTTTCATAGTCTCTGGTGAGAAGTCTGATGTGATTCGGATAGGTCTTCCTTTGTATGTTACTTGGCCCTTTTGCCTTACTGCTTTTAATATTCTTTCTTTGTTTAGTACATTTCGTGTTTTGATTATGTGACAAGAGGTATTTCTGTTCTGGTCCAGTCTGTTTGGAGTTCTGTAGGCTTCTTGTATGTTCATCGGCATCTCTCTCTTTAGGTTAGGGAAGTTTTCCTCCATAATTTTATTGAAGATGTTTACTGGCCCTTTAAGTTGCATATCTTCACTCTCATCTATACCTATAATCCTTAGGTTTGGTCTTCTCATTGTGTCCTGGATTTCCTGGATGTTTTGGGTTACACGATTTTTGCATTTTGCATTTTGTTTGACTGTTGAGTCAATGCTTTCTATGGCATCTTCAGCACCTGAGATTCTTCTTCCATCTCTTGTATTCTATTGTTGATGTTTGCATCTATGACTCTTGATTTCTTCCCAAGGTTTTCTATCTCCAAAGTTGTCTCCCTTTGTGATTTCTTAGTTGTTTCTACTTCCTTTTTTAGGTCCTGGATGGATTTACTGAGATGCTTCACTTGTTTGTTTGTATTTTCCTGTATTTCTTTAAGGTATTTTTGCATTACCTCTTTCAGGATTTCTGCCTGTTGACCCAAGTTCTCCTGTATTTCTCTAAGCAATTTTTGTGTTTCCTCCCCATGGGATTCCATCTGTTGATCCATCGTCTCCTGCATTTCTCTAAGCAGTTCTCGTGTTTCCTTTGTAAGGGCATCTGTCCGTTGATTCACTTCTTTTAGCAATTTTTGTGTTGCCTCCCTATGGGCATCCGTCTGTTGACCCATATTCTTCTGCATTTCTTTATGCAATTTTTGTGATTCCTTTGAAAGTGCATCTACCCGTTGATTCATTTCTTTAAGCGATTTTTGTGTTGTCTCCTTGTGGGCCTCCATCTGTTGATCCATGTTCTCCTGCATTTCTCTAAGCGATTATTATGTTTCCTTTGTAAGGGCTTCTAACCCTTGATTCATGGTCTCTTGTAATTCCTTATTAGATTTATTTGTGTCCTTCTTGTGATCCTCTAAGAGCATCATGAGAAGTGATTTTAAATCCAGATCTTGTCTTTCGGGTGTGGTGGGGTATCCAGGACTTGCTGCTGTTGGAGAGTTGGGTTCGGATGGTGCCATATTACTTTGATTTCTGTTAGTAAAGTTCCTACGTTTGCCTTTTGCCATCTGGTTACCTCTGGTGTTAGTTGGTCCTGCTGTCACTGGCTGTTGGTTGGACCTCCTGTGAGCCTGCCAAGCTATTTCTGGCCCCCCTGGATTACTGAGATTCCCCTGGCACCGATTTCTGGGGCCTGTCCTGCTCCTGAGTGACTTTGGAGCCCTGATGTGCCTTGCCCCAAGTGATGTTATATTGGGGAGTCCCTGCACATCCAAAGGCTCAGCGTAGTGGATTCCTGGAGCAGAGGTCGCCCAAGGGAGGCTGGTAGGCTCCTGCCCTGTGCAGGGGTGTGTGATCTCTCCCAGGGGGGCGGGGAGGGGGCGTCCCTCTGGGGCAGATGGAAGCCCCAACAGGCCGTGTCCCAAGCGATGTTATATTGGGGAGAACCTGTCACCTCAGTGCAGTCTACTGGAACAGAGGTTGCCAAAGGGAAGCTGGTAGGCTCCCGCCCAGTGCGGGGGGGGTCCTTCTGCAAGACAGAAGTCCCACAGCAGAGCTGGGGCGTCGATTACTGCAGATCTGCCCAGCTCTTGGGAGCAGGGTACACACAAGCTGCCTGAGACCCAAGCGATATTATGCCTGTCTGTCTCTGAGCCTGGCGGTCCCAATGACCTGGCCACTGGAGCAAAGATGGAGGAGTGCACTCTGCACTCTCTTGGCGGCGCAGGTCCTATTCTATCATTTCTTGAACGCTTTATTTATCTGGCATTTGCATTTCTTCCATGATTACAGAAGCATTTTGCTATGGACCGTGGTCATAGGTCTTTTGCCTGCTTTACTTGCTGTCCATTTTTAACAACAAAACCATATTGTTCTAACTCAATAATGAGAAAACAATTTTCCTTCCTGTGGTGGTATTTGTACCCCTTATACTTTTGACTGATTTCGCTATACAATCAACACAGCATTTTTAAGTAGTTGTCTACATTCTGGAAGTGGGTATTGCTCACCTTCAAGCATTTCCTTCTCAGTGAAGTTATCTGGTCTGCCACTCCTAGTTGTTCTAAGAACAGTTGACATCAAAAGAAAAACTGTTCTATGATGACTTCCTGCATTTCCTATTTTTTGTTTAAATGTTCAGTGCATTGGTTCTGGTAGAGAAAGAAGATAGAGAATTCCATTCAAATCAATTTTCTCAGTAATGGATTTACATATTTATTCAGAATTTGTAGCTATCTCATTTGAACCTATTATAAGATACAAACACTGATTTTCAGGTAATGCAGTGAGCAATTAAAAGCCAATCATTTTAAAGGTATATTTTACTTTTACTTCATTTGTATGTGTATGTCTGTATGTGCTATGCACAAATCAGGGCAGGTGCCTGTGGTAGCTAAAAGATGGTATTGAAAAGAGCTATACTTACATGTCATTGTAAAGTATACTACTTGGATGTTAGCAAAGGAACTGTAGTCCTCTAGAAGAGAAGCAAGTTCTCTTAACCACTGAACCACATTCACAGAATGCAGACGAATCAGTTTTATAGAGCAATGGAGCTTTAGATTGCATCTCTAATAGTAAAAGATTGATGACTTCCTTTAAAATTCACAGAAAGTTTACAGAAAATAGAAGTAACCAAAGAATCCACAATTATATTTATCTGCTTAAACCAAAACTAACCTTTAAAATAAAAAGAACAGTTTTGTGTATTTTTCTCCAGGTCCTATCTAAACATAGAACAAAGGAAACCTAGCTCTCAGTAAATTAGAGAAATATTTGATTAGAGATGATGAACACCTATAATCCTGACAATCCAGATGCTGAAAAATGAGGATCATAGTGAGTTTAAGGTCAGATTGTACAACATAGTAAGTTGTAGGACATGTGAGCTAGTGAAATTTCCTGTGAAATCAGTATGAAAAGAATAAATAAGAAAAATAAAACATATTTCTAAAAATCAGTCATCTATTAATGAGTTATATTTATCATGACCAATAATTCATTTTACCTATGATTACATCAATTTTAATTCATTTATAATGTAAAATTTCATAGGATGGAAATGTTGCTTTTATACAATGTAAAACAGAGTATTGGGAAGATAACACATACTAGAAATCTGTTCTCATTTGTCTTTATTAAGTGAATCTATCTCCAGATGAAAAAAAAATGATAAGAACTCTTATATTTATACTCATCAAAAATGATTTATCTTTTCAAGTCCATTTGTTGGGACATTCTTGTGTGAAACAAAAAGTCATCATACACCCACCAGTTGTGAAATCCACACTCCTCCCTTGCTGGTGGGCTTACAAGCGGGTACAACCACTCGAGACGTCAGTCTGGCAGTTCTTCAGAAAATTGGACATAGTACTACCTGAGGACTCAGCTATACCACTCCTGGGCATATACCCAGAGGACTCCCCAGCACGCAATAAGGACACATGCTCCACTATATTCATAGCAGCCTTATTTATAATAGCCAGAAGCTGGAAAGAACCCAGATGTCCCTCAACAGAGGAATGGATACAGAAACTGTAGTACATTTACACAATGGAATACTACTCAGCAATTAAAAACAATGATTTCATGAAATTCTTAGGCAAATGGATGGAACTAGAAAATATCATCCTGAGTGAGGTAACACAATCTCAAAATCACACATATGGTATGCACTCACTGGCAAGTGGATATTAGCCCAGAAGCTCACAATACCCAATATATAATTCATAGACCACATGAAGCTCAAGATGAAGGAAGCCTAAAGTGTTAAGACTTTAGTCCTTTTTAGAAGGGGAAACAAAATAACCATGGGAGGAAATACAGAGACAACATGTGGAGCAGAGACTGAAGGAAAGGTCATCCAGAGACTTCCCCACTTAGGGATCAATCCCTTATACAGTTACCAAACCCAGACACTATTGTGGATGCCAACAAGTCTTGCTGACAGTAGCCTGATATAGCTGTCTCCTGAGAGACCTTGCCAGTGCCTGACAAATACAGAGAGGGGGTGCTCTCAGCCAACTATTGACTGAGTACAGGGTTCTCAACTGAGGAGCTAGAGAAAGGACCCAAGGAGCTAAAGGGGTTTGCAGCCCCATAGGAGGAACACCAATATAAACCAACATGTACTCCCAGGGCTCCCAGGGACTTAATCATCAACCAAAGAGTGCACATGAGAGACCCATGGCTCCAACTGCATGTGTAGCAGAGTATGATCTTGCCAGACATCATTTAGAGAAAAGGCTCTTGGACCTATGAAGGCTTGTTGCCCTAATTTAGGGGAATGCCAGGACAGGGAAGCAGGAGTGGGTGGGCTACTGAGTGCGGGGGGGGATAGGATAGGGTTTTTGGAGGGGAAGCGAGGAAAGGGGATAACATTTGAAATGTAAATAAAGAGAACAATGAAAAAAGAAAAAACAAATATAGATTATATAGATACAGATAAATATGTAATCTCAGTGACAAATTTGACTTTTCTATGCCATTAACCTTCAAAAATAGTGCACATATTCAGTGAATATATGTTCATTAGTGATTTTAAATGGCATTTTATTTCATTAAAATAACAAATACTTTTATAATAACATATCCATGGACAACTAAATACAAAAAGTTTAGTTTTGTTAAATTTCCAAATTAAAATTTCACAATATAAGTGTGAAATATTATAAATCAAGTGAAAGTTAACAATGCTTCCAGTGCATGCTAAGTTTATGAAAGATGACACTATCAACTTGGAAATAATCAGTCTTAAAATGAAGATCAAGAATTGAAAGACTAGTCAGATAAAATTGAAGTTGAAATTTAAGGGTTCCTTGGAAAGTCAGTTGTATCAGATGATGTTTTGCTGGAGTAAACATGTGAAAGAGTGTTTTCCTGAAGTGGGCACAAGTGAAAGAATGTTTCTACAAGACAGATTCATTAAGGAGCATTTCACTGAGGCAGACACAGGTGAAACAATGCTCTGCTAAAGCAAGCATATGAAAGAACATGTGATGAAGAATTCTTTTATAACAACATGCATGTATTGGTCTGTCTTATATTGGGTAATTCAGCTCCAATTGTCAAGACTCCATAGAGAGAGAAATACACTAAGAATTTTCTAGTGGTATGCTGTGGCTTCTTGCCACTTCTGTGGACTTGGGCCTACTGACAGAGTGATCTCAGCTGATACAGACTCACATGGAGTTTTGCTAAATCAGACTCAAGTGCAGAGGCAAAGCACATCATGAGGCAAGACCCATAGAAGACTCATGATATCTGGAGGGAGTATAAATAGGACTCAAAGAACTGTGAGAGGAGCTTGCTGGTAGAGCTAGTTATGGAATGCTTCTTGGTCTCAAGTCTTCACTGATCTTTGCTTTATTGAGTGATAGCCAAGAACTTCTCCTTGTATCCCTGTTGATCTGAAACCCTCTTGATGACTCAAGTCTATTGAGCTGAGGTCTGGCTGTTCTTGCTAGGTGGTGCCACTGCTGCTGCTATCCAGACTCTACAAAACTGGACTGCTGGTGTATTCATGAAATATATGCAAGTAGATCAAGAGGCCATTGCTAACCCGTGAACTGAACTGCTGATCTCCTGACAACAAGACGGGATTTGCTGCAAAGAACCATTTCTAAATAGGCCCATTTGCCTGTATCCTAGAAGGGAGATTAAAGCATTTAAGAAACATCATTAAAAGTAGGTTTTGAAAAAACTAAAGCAGTTATCTTCTTTTGGGTTTGATGGAAGAAGGTTACTATCTTGCTTTTCCCAGGGTGTAGTTTCCCTCCTTGTATTGGCAATTTCCACCTATTATCCTTTGCAGGGCTGGGTTTGTGGAAAGATATTGTGTAAATTTGGCTTTATCATGGAATATCTTGAGATTTCACTTAACACCAATCAGAATGGCTAAGATCAAAAACTCAGGAGACAGCAGGTGTTGGTGAGGATGTAGAGAAAGAGGAACACTCCTCCACTGCTGCTGGGATTGCGGGATTGCAAGCTGGTACAACCACTCTGGAAAGCAGTCTGGCAGTTCCTTAGAAAACTGGGCATGACACTTCCGGAGGACCCTGCTATACCACAATGGAATATTACTCAGCAATTAAAAACAATGAATTCATGAAATTCTTAGGCAAATGGTTGGAACTGGAAAATATCATCCTAAGTGAGGTAACCCAATCACAAAAGAACACACATGGTATATAGTCACTGAAACGTGGATATTAGTCCAGAAGCTCAGAATACCCAAGACACAATTCACATATCAGTTGATTCCCAAGAGGAAGGAAGGAAAGGCTCATGGTCCTGGAAAGACTCAAGGCAGCAATGTAGGGGAATACCAGGACAGAGAAGTAGAAGGGGGTTGACTGGGGAACAGGGGGAGGGAAGAGGGCTTATGGAACTTTCAGGGAGTGGGGAACCGAGAAAGGGGAAATCATTTGGAATGTAAATAAAGAATATAGAAAATTAAAAAAAAATAAGAAAGAAAATCCTAAACTTCATGATATAAACATGCAATCCCACCTCTGGAGAGGAGGCAGGAGAACCTGTGCAGCTCACTGGTCAACAGTCTAGCCTAATTGGTAAACTCCAGGCCAATGAGACACTGTCTCAAAAGAGATAAATAAAAAAAAAAAAAGAGAGAAAAAATTAAAGCTACATAGGATGGACCCATTTCATTAATTTCAGTATTTAAAAACACCCATGTTAAAGGTATTTGTCCACATCTTATGTTATTACTGCAATGTACATTTACATACTGAAACTAAGTAATACAACTACTGAATAAAAAATATTCAAAGTTTCAATTCCTTAAACATCTCTGAAAGTGAAAATATAATTTGAAACATATTCTTTTAATTAAGTTTGATGATGAAGGGGGTATCTATGAGGAGATACATGACAATAAGCTTTACACACAGAAGTAAATAAATGTAAAGTCAGCTCACAAAAGTCATAGGTGACATCTGTCCCAAAGTAATAGTGTAAAGAAAACTTGTGTGGGAGGATAAGAGTAAAATAAAAATAAACACAAGTTTATCCTTGAACATCAAAGATAATCAATAGAGTCATGTTTTCCTAGTATCCAAAAATGTAAACAAAAGTAGTTTGATTTAAAGAATAACAGAAACTTGTGACAGAATTTTATATGAACCTTCAGAGCATGTAGAGTGGCAAAATAGTAAATTGAAGAATAGAACACACAGAAAATCAAACATATAACTGAAAAGAAAAAGAAAAAATGTTTAGTGATGATTCTTTTCAGTGAAAAATCAAACAAAAATAAGATCTGCATAGAAGATGGCTAAATGAAAAGTAAAGTGCACTTCATTTTGATTGTCATTAAAGAATGTCACACTTCTTCAGGAAAATAGTGCACTCACCTCAAATAAAATATTAAAAATTAAATTATTTTAAAATTTATGCAAAATTGAACTTATGTACTTAGGATTGTCTTGCTTGCATAATATTCAAGAAGTAGCTATTAGTACAATTTCTTAATTAAAATATTAAAGTGATAATTTCATATATAATGTTTCCATGACAAATAATTTCCTTAAAACATAATATTTATGTGAGCAACAAATCTTTCTTTTTTCATTTTGTTTTTTTTTTCATTTTTTATTGGATATTTTATTTATTTTCATTTTAAATGTTATCCTCCTTCCCAGCTTCCCCTCTGCAAACTTCTATCCCACCCCCATGCCCCTGCTTCTATGAGGGAGCTCCAGCATCCACCCACCCACTGCAGCCTCACTGCCCTAGCATTCCCCTATGTTGGGGCATTCAGTCTCCACAGGACAAAGGCCTCTCCTCCCACTGATGCCAGATAAAACCATCCTCTGCTACATAAGCAACTGGAGCAATGACAAAACCAAGTTTACACAATATCTTTCCACAAATCCTATCCCACAAAGGATAATAGATGGAAAACTCCAACAGAAAGAACAAGTCTTAATTTAAAACAATATTTCTGCCTTAATTTTTCCAGCAAGTGCTCTTTTTTTTCTAGCAATTATTTATAGAGCATACTCATGAAAATTATGTGGAGGAGCACATTCTAATGGAATTTTAAATTTGATCCATAATGATTGCCTAATTTGAGACATATCATGTAATTTTACCATGATTTCAATTCTTCCTTGTAAAAAATATTGTTAATTTTTGCATTTATTGACTTACAGTAGAGAATTGGACATAAATTTTCATATTTTTTTCTTTAGTATTTGTAAGAGCAATAAAAAGAATATAAAAATATATTTTATTAGAAATAGGGAACTTTCATAAAGTATACAATTGTCAGTTTGTCCATATTGCATATTATGGGACATAATGAGAACAATATGAAAAATAATATAGATAAGACAATAAAAGGGCTTCAAAAGATAAAATACAACTGTAAAAGGATATATGTGCAAAGTACTTATGATTTCCAAAATATTTCTTTATTATTTGTAATAAAAGATGTAACTTCTGGTGCATATGTGGTGACCTTTAGAATTTGAGAGGGCCTAAAAAATTAACCTTTTTAGAAATAGATAGGATAAGGAATTGGCCTAGTGTGTACTCTACTTCTATGAAAAACAACATGATCAGAAATTATGTGACTCTCTCCACACTTGGGGATTGTTGTCAGATATTGATTCACAAGGGCAATGGGAGCAGAAACTACGAACAGGTGCAGGAAGGTGTTCAGAAGCCAATATATATCTACATGGGGACCAGCTGAGGGGAGTCATATTAACTTTACTTGACGTGATTCAAGACTTACATAATATGGGGGGGCTGGGGTAGGAATATTTATAATGAGCAAAGGTCATTGGATGAAGGCTTAGGGTAACAAAATGCATCATTACCATAGGTAAGTTTTTCTGGAATCTCAGGGAATAGCTGAATGGGTTCTTATTAGGAGAAAGGAAGCTGATCCTATAATCAAAGTAAGGCTATGTGGCATTCCTCAGGTAGATGCATGTTGGGTTTTGAATTCCCCCAGACAAGGTTAGAGGAGAAACCCTGCTTGTAAAGGGAGTCTTCCATTATGCAGCGACCCAGAAGGCTATCTAGACAATGATAAATTTCAACCTTAATTAGCAAAGTGTTCCCACAAAACTACTTGAGGAAGAAAGGATTTAGTTATCTTACAAGATAACTATCTTATAGGGCCTGATCATAAATAGAAGTCAAAAGAGAAACTCAAGTTTGGAATTAATCTGGAGGAAGGAACTAAAAATTGACCACAGAGGAGTCTGCTTCGCGCGCGCACACACACACACACACACACACACACACACACACACACACACACACACAAACACACAAATGGAATCCCGAGTGAAGAAACACAAGCTAGAATTCAGTACATTTATCTAAACTATTAGAGAATTCAGTTTTCCAGATGAGGGATAGCAGTATTAAAAGCAAATATTACGATCATTTTATATCTTTTGGAAAGAGATCTTTTTCTTACAATATATTCTGATAGTGGTTGTCACTCCACGAAACCTTCCTATATTCTCCCACTTTACCACCCACCCAACATCCCATCCTTTTTTATACTAATTTATTAGAAAACAGTCATAAAATCTAACGACAGAAATGGAAATAAATAAAAGAATATAAAAACAAACAACTCTGAGTGGGACAAAACAGACAAAAAAAATCCAAATAAAAACAAGAAACACATATATACAGATACACACATTCATAAATGCAGGTTACCCCCAAACCCCCAAATTGTAAATCATTACACATAAGCAAAAGACTTGTAGCCTGATAGAGTAATGTCCAAACAAAGTATAATGAGAAGAAATAAAAATAAAAACCCTCAAAATGCTATTTTCTCTGTGTATTTGTCATCTACTGATCTACCTCTTGCAGAGAGGACTCCCTGTAAGAGTGGTTTGTATACCCAGTGAGACTTCTTTGGAGAATACTAATTTTTCATGTTAGCAGCTATCAATTGGACATAGACTCTGGGTTAAGGAGTATTAAGATGTAATTATGATCACTTCTAGGTTTAGTTTTAGTGGTTTACATATATCTGAAAATTCATCTTTTTGGTCAAATTTTTTCAATAAAATTGAGTAAAGGATTTTACACAATGGTGTCATTCATAATAATTCCTTGTCAATTTCTGATTCTGTTAATATGTGTTATATCCTTTTATTCTTTGGGCCATGAGCCTTCCAATTTTGTTTATTTTCTCAAAAAATACAGATCTTGATGAATTCATTCTTTTATTGTTCTCTTTGTTTTGATTTTATTAATTTCTGCTCTTATATTTATTATTCCTTGACAAATATTGTATTTGTGTTGGTTTTAATTTTTTTGTTGTTGTACCATTAGGTTATTTGGTTATTTGTGTTTTTGTTTGCTTGTTTGTTTGTTTTTTAATGTAGGTACTCTGAGCTATAAGTTTCCCCTGAATATTGGGATATAAGTGTTGACTAAAGAAATAGTACATTATACAATACAGGAAATTTATAAAATGTTATATAATGATTACTGAAGATTAATGATACATCAACAAAGGTTTGCATAGATCACTTATCATCAGTTCTTTCTCTTAGAATAAAAATCAAAATCAATCAAAAGTATTCCATTCATTATATGCTGAGATTTGTCCATGGAAAGTAGGACCATAAGCAGCATTAGATAAAAATAGTTGAACATTACTATTTTATGAAACATGCTTTATTCCATTACCCAGTATTTTGTGCAACTAATCTCACAGCCCAGGTCAAATATATGTGGGTGAAATATAATTTGCTTGTTGTCAATGAGAGAAGCTTCCTAAAGACATTAAAGGATATGCTGTGACATAAAAAAAGATCAGAGAAGCTTCCTTAGTTTAAGAATGAGTCACATTTTATAACAGATTTTCTCTGAAAAGCAGAGTTTTATGACAGTGAACAACTTAGCTTCTCATTAATATTGTCTAGGGAACATTTTAAAAACACTAATAAGGCAGGACCTAGAATTAATGGGTCTGGGGTACAACCAAGACTCACATGTGTTTTAACAGCTCCCCAAGAGATTCAAATGAAAATTGCTCTTGCTATTATTCATCAAGTTTGTCTACCAATTTTCACACAAGTTTGCTTTTTATCCTTTTGATTCTGTCACATTATCTACAACCCTCCTACCCACTGAGAAATCTCAATATTAAATTACTCTATTCTTTATTAAATACTTCCTGATTCTTCATATGTGATATTACATAAAAACTGTGCATTTTAAGTAAGATCTTTATTGACTTGATAGTGATACTGAATTTATCAAGTTACTGAAATCATTAAGACTACCAAACACGAAGCTTAAGAATCCTACAATCATAGTTTACAAGTCTAAGGGATAAAATTCGAACCTAAAAATAGTTCCATTAGTACCTCCTCCCAAGTAATGTAGACTACATTTGAAAAAAAAACATTTATAAATATAACTGATAGAAAATATTAAATGAATGTTAGTTGCAACATTATTATCATCTACCTCTGAGCCTGGATATACACACCCACATAGCTCATAAGAACATCAGAAAATAGGTTGGCTATGAAGCCTCTTGGGCACTTATGTTATGAATTATAACAGAATCTCTGATCAGAATCTCTGATCTCAGCTTAGTCACAATACTAACTACATACTTCAATATAATCATGACACATCTTTAATTCAATGAAAACCTTAATTCCACAGATAACTTTTTATGCAGGTATAGAACAATTTTATACAAATGAAAGAGTTACTCTTAATAAACAAGTGTCTATCATGAGATAATTATAGTACATTTATCAATCTTTGTTCAAATACAGATAAAATAGCACAGAGGGAGTAAAGAAAAAGACTTCATCTTAAAACCCCAGTGGCCTAGACATGAAAGTTTGTGGTCTTCATTGTTTGCGTCTGGTAAAATTTAAATCAAACTTACACATTTAAGCACGCTTAAGTTATAGGCTCTATTTTCAGTTATAATCCAGATTTGTGTAGCTCAGCCTGTATGAATATATTTGGCATTCATTTATGAAGTTTGTATATCTCTGACCTTAGGGGAAAACAATCATGACTATAGACAGTTACATGAATCATTTATCTACTCATTTGTGGCTCAGGTAACAAAATATCATCTAAATAGAAAAAGACAAATTGTAATTAGCTGAGCCTTGCTCAGTTGGGTTTTCTACTCTTCAGGTTCCTTAGCAAAGTTTTTCACTAGGAGATACAAGTAGAGAAAGGGGAGCTACATTTTGGTATATAATAAAGACAATATCAGATTTAGGACAATACTTGACTTTCTTGCAATACATCCTTGATTTTGGAATGAGCAGGCAGCTATACAATTCGCTAGAGATTGATTTCTACATGCAGAAGTAAAATTATTTTATTGATCACCTATTTTTACCATGAATTGCAAGCAGTACTGTTTTTTCATTAATATTTTAATGTTAAATGAATAAGAGTGAATCAAAGTCAAAGCAGGAGGCATGGGGCCTGTGCACAACACTCACAAAGGGGGCAAGAAGGTAGCTATAGGTTCAACCACAGTCTACCTAAAGAATAATATTCTTGTCTGGCACAAAATAAATATATAAAATCATAGTTATTCCACAAAAGTTAATCATGGTTCCATAGTATATCCACAAAGATTAATCACATTTCTCTAGTATACCCACAAAAGTTAATCACAGTTCCATAGAGATGAAAAAGAGGAGGACTCTGGATATGTAAGGGTTTTGGATGAAGTATATAGCTTTAACACAGCACTTAGTAGCTACCCATAATGACATGAGAGCATCTAAAAATTTGTTATCTTTTAGAGTTGTTATTTTCCTAAGTAAATACTATTAATATTTAGGTTAAAAAGCAAATTATATGGATATACATTTTAGAGATATTCTAAATTAGCCAATATTTTAAAGTAAACAATTGAAAATTTTGAGATAAGCGAATTTACAAATATATTGAATGTGCCTACAAAAGGAAAGTTGAAAATAAACCTTTGGAATACCACAATGTTTATTTGGTTGCCTTGATAGGCAAATAAGCTCTTTTAAAAAAAAGCTAAAGAAGAAAGACTAAGTGGCTGAAGCCAACAATATGACAAGGTAAGTAATAAACAAAGGCTCGGTGTACCTAAAAATACCCTCCCCTTGAAGTCTATTTTTACAAGGATATTAGAGGCTTTCTCCCTGATGGGATAACCTTCTTCTTTTATTTATGATATTATTGATTTTTGTTTTCCCCCTTGTCTTATGCAGGGCTTCTATTCCTGCACAAACATCATGACCAAGAAGCAAGTTGGGGAGGAAAGGGTTTATTCAGCTTACATTTCCACATTGTTGTCATCACCAAAGGAAGTCAGGACTGGAACTCAAGCAGGTCAGGAAGCAGGAGCTGATGCAGAGGCCATGGAGGGATGTTCCTTACTGGCTTGCTTCCCCTGACTTGCTCAGCTTGCTTTCTTATAGCACCCAAGACTACCAGCCAAGGAATGGCATCACCAACAATGGGCCCTCCCCCCCTTGATCACTAATTGAGAAAAAGCCTTACAGCTGGATCTCATGGAGTCATTTCTTAAAGGGAGGCCCCTTTTCTGTGATAACTCCAACTTGTTCCAAGTTGACACACAAATACAGCCACTACAGTTATCCCCTTGTCAACTTGACACAAACACATTACTATTAAGCCTCAAGCTTACTTTCTTATTCATCCCCAAGATCTAAATAACTTTAAAATTCTTGTATATTAAAATTTCAATACCTTTAAAATATCTAATGTCTTTTGACCTTCAAAGTCATTTTACAATTCAAAGTTTCTAAGCTGTAGGCTTCACTAAAATACTTTCTTCCTTCATGAGGGAAAAATAGCAGGGCAGTCACATTCAAAAGCAAAATAAAACTCTAACCATTCGATGTCTGGGAGCTACTCATGGTCTGGGCTCCTCCAAGGGCTTGGTCACTTCTCCAGCTCTGACCCTTGTAGCATACACCTTGTCTTCTAGGCTCCAGGTGCCTGTACTCCACACTGCTGCTGCTGTTCTTGGCGGTCATTTCTTGGTACTGGCATCTCCAAAACAAGACCTAGTTGCTGTCTTCTAATGCAACTAGGCTTCACCAATAGCTCTTTTCATGGTGCCAAGCCTCAACTCCTTTGCATGACCTCTTCAATCCTGGGTCATCAATTGCAAGTTGTACTTCTACCAATGGCTTTTCATTGCCTCTGACAGTGAAGAGACTCAGCTGCTCTTTTTTTTTTTTACATTTTTTTTTTTGGTTGTAAGTCTTGTTTTTTTTTTTATTTTATTTTATTTTTTTAATTTACATTCCAAATCACTTCCCCTTTCCCGTTTCCTCCCTCCCCGAAAGTCCCATAAGCCCCCTTCCCTCCCTCTTTTCTCCGTTCAACCCCCTCTCATTACTCTGTCCTGGCGTTCCCCTACATCCAGTCTTTCCAGGACCAGGGGTCTCTCCTTCCATCTTTTTAGAAATCTATTGATATGCTGATTGTGTCTAGGGTATTCTGAGATTCTGGGTCAATATCCCCTTATCAGTGACTGCATACCATGTGTGATCTTTTGTGATTGGGTTACCTCACTAAGGATGATATTTTCAAGTTCTGACCATTTGCCTAGGAATTTCGTGAATTCATTGTTTTTAATTGCAGAGTAGTATTCCATTGTGTAAATATACCACATCTTCTGAATCCATTCCTCCATTGAGGGACATCTGGGTTCTTTCCAGCTTCTGGCTCTTTATGACCCTATCATGCCTTCAAACCCAGTACCACCTGGGTGACTCTTACACATTACCAAGTCCAGCTGTAGCTCAAGGTACAACCTTGGCTATCTCTAGAACATAGCCTCTCTCTGTGCCCTCAGAAAGCACTTCCCAGAAGATTTTTTTGTTTGTTTGTTTTTTGTTTTTTGTTTTTCGATACAGGGTTTCTCTGTGTAGCCTTGGCTGTCTTGGAATTCGCTCGGTAGACCAGGCTGGTCTTGAACTCAGAAATCCACCTGCCTCTGCCTTCCAAGTGCTGGGATTAAAGGCGTGCACCACCACTGCCTGGCTTCCCAGAAGATTTTACCTCAATAACTTTGGTCTCTTCTTAATCGTCACTGATTTCTTAGTTCCAGCTAACTAGCATCAATCTCAATAATGCAAAGGTTTCTCTTTAGTAGTCCTGGTATCTTGGTAATCACAGCTGATTCTTTCGCCCCAGCTAATCAAAACCACAGAATCTTCTCAATCAAAAGAGCAGTGGCCCTGATAAGAGTCTTTAATCGTCCCTGTGAAATTTCACAAGCCAGTCTTCCACCATTTGCACTGTTCTCAAGATTATCTCCCAAGCTCCTACAGAACATCCCACAGAACTCTTTTTTTTTCTATATTCTTTTTATTTACATTCCGAATGATTTCCCCTTTCCCGTTTCCTCCCTCCCCGAAAGTACCATAAGCCCTATTCCCTCCCCCTGTTCCCCATTCAACCCCCTCTCACTTCTCTGTCCTGGTATTACCCTACATCCAGTCTTTCCAGGACCAGGGGTCTCTCCTTCAATCTTCTTGGAAATCTATTGATATGTGAATTGTGCCTTGGGTATTCCAAGATTCTGGGTTAATATCCCCTTATCAGTGACTGCATACCATGTGTGTTCTTTTGTGATTGGGTTACCTCACTTAACACCCAATGACTCCTCTAGTGCAATGTTCAAAAGTCCTTCCACAGTCCTCCTTAAAATATGGTCAGCTTGTCACAGGAATACCCCACTATGCTTGTACCAATTTGTTTTATTCAAGGTTTCTATTCCTTCACAAGCATCATGACAAAGAAGCAAGTTTGGGAGAAAAGGGTTTATTCAGCTTATACTTCCACATTGCTGTCCATCAGCAAAGAAGTCGGGACTAGAACTCAAATATGTCAGGAAGCAGCCGCTGATACAGAGCCATATAGGGATTTTACTTGCTGGCTTGATCAATTTTCTTTCTTATAGAGCCCAAGACTACCAGCCCAGGGATGGTACCACTCTCAATGGGACTTCCCACCCTTGATCTTTAATTGAGAAAATGCCTTTACAGCTGCGTCTCAAGGCAGCATTGCTCAAGGGAGGCTCCTTTCATTGTGATAACTCCAGCTTGTGTGAAGTTGACACAGAAAACCAGTCACTATACCCCTTTATTATTTGGTCAGTTTTTCTAACTGATGTGTAAATTTTGTTGATTTTTTACAACTAACTCTTTTTTGGCTTCGCTAAATCCATCCGTTTTTGTCTAATTTATTTCTGCCCTTATCATGATTATTTCCTTCCTCCACCTACTTGGGTTCACTTTGCTTTTGTTTTACTAGTTTTTTTTAATATAGATCTTTAAGTCACTGTCTATAGAAGCATTAAGTGTAGCATTTGAATTCTGTTTCTTTGAACTGCGTTTGCTTATATCCAATGAGTTTTGATATTTGTGTATATTTTAGTCATTCATTTCAAAACACTTTATAAAATCTCTAGATTTTATCTTTCAATCCTTCTTTAAATATGTGTTCATTTCCACTTACATACTCTCTAAAAAGTTGTATTCCTGTTGTCTTCTACTAAATTGTGATATAAAAACAATCCACAACATTTAGTCTTCCAAAAGTAACAGACAACTAATTTATGGACAAATGTATTTTCTAGTTCTAAATATAATTTGAAATTTGAAAAAAAAAGTATTACTAGTAGATGAATATGGCATTTCAAAAGTGTTAGTTAATTAATAAGTTTCTCAAGATCATTAGAGTATACATTTTTGTGATTCTATTACTGGTTACTTAAGGATGTTGTTAAGTTCATACACCTGTATCATATCATCATAACATTTCTGTTTTTATTGATAAGTACTTTTTCTTATAATTGTCTTTAGGCACAGTTATAAGGTCACTAATAGCTATTGTAGTTTTCTTATGCTTATATCTTAGTGTGGAGTGTTTTATCTATTTATTTTGTAAAAGACTACAGTGTATATAAATATAAATTATAAACAGAAGCATAAAGCCTGTCCAGTACTGGAATAGGCCCTGTAGACCACCTTAAAGGACATGATAGTTGTGGCCCCTGAATTGGTTTTATGTATGCAGGTTCCAGACTTAACCTAGTGACAAAAAGGAATACAGGATGGTCTCCACAGCCCTAGACTCTATTGTATCTGAAGTCTCCAAGACTGAGAGATTAGAACAGCCTGCATAAGATCACAACATAGGGTTTCCCCCAACATTACCAGATGTTAGGCCTATTGTTTTGAATCTAAAATGCAAACAACTGGCACACAAGTAAAACTGAGTCTGAATCAAGTAGACTTTACAGATATAAGTCATGAAAAATTTCTCATAATCCTAGGTATCAGGCCCTCTGTAGAGATATTCTAAAACCAGCATATTCAGGCCAGGGTCTACACCAACATTGGTTCTTTTTAACTCTCTGGAATCAAGCAGTAGACTTTCCTCTCTGGATCCATCTAAAGCATAAAAAAACACTACCTGATATATAAACACAGGAATAGAATATTAAAAATTAATATAAAAGTTGTTTTTTTAATTCTGAAAGAAAAGAGAAATTCAGTAAAAACCTTTGTTGAACCAACTATAGGAATCTGTCATCCAAGAAATGCTAAAGCTGACTCTTAAAGTAGAAACACAAATAACTAATAATGCGACTATATACAAAATAAACTCACTGCAAAAACTAGAATATATTCAAACCAGAATTTTGTTATCACAGTGATAGTATACCAAATCTCTTTAACTCTAGTACAGAAGTGAAAATTTAGAAAAGAATGTATCATCGGCAAGAGATAAATTGTAGCATGTGTAAATTAAAACAAAAATAAGGAAAGCAGAAGTTTAAAAGTAGAATATTATATATGGTTAACATAAGTATTTATTATATATTTTTAATTGGATATTTTATTTATTTACATTTCAAATGTTATCCCTTTTCCCAGTTTCCCCTCCTGAAACCCACTATCCTACCCTGTTCCCCCTGCTTCTACGAGGTTGCTCCTGGACCTACCCACCCACTCCTGCCTCTCTACTCTGGCATTCATTCCCCTACACTAGAGCATCAAGTCTTCACAGGACCAAGAGCATCTCCTCCCATTGATATCTGACAAGGCCATCTTCTTCTACCTTTGTGACTGGAGCCATGGGTCCCTCCATGTGTACTCTTTGCTTGGTGGTTTAGTCCCAGGGAGCTCTGGTGGGTCTAGTTGGTTGATATTGTTGTTCTTCCAAAATATCCCATTCAAGTGTGGACAAGAGAAAACTTCTGTACACTTGTAATAGAAATATAAATTGATTTCTTCAAAGGCATTGAAGAAGAGTATGGAGATTTCTTAAATAGTCAAATATAGAACTCATAGTTCCATTCTAACACCTTCTTTTGAATGAAAATTTCTTCTTTGTTCAGTGTTATAAACCCAGTCTGTTGGTGAGAATACCTCACAACCTCTGTTTTTGCCTGTGAGGTTCCTAGTAAGCCACACTGTACAAAGCAACAGGCCTAAGCTCACAGCCTTCAAACCATTCTTTACTATACCATTTATCACAGCAAGAATAAGGACAACCATTGGATCAAACCACAGCAAATATATTGTTTTCTGTCAAGGTGTTTACTGTTTGCAAAACATTCATTTCATTGATCCCTTTCAATGATCTCAATTTAAAGAGACCGTGTTATTGAATCATCTCAACTGTTCAAAATTTCAAAGTTTTGTTAGGAAGAAGAAGAAATTTTCAGAGAAAAGAGCTTTCTTAGCCCATTCACAGTCTATTTACCTAGTGTGTGCAGAAATACACTAGGTTGTTTGAATGAAAATAAAATCAGTAAATCATCACCATATTGTAATTAGTCATTATGATATTAAATAATTTACTTTATTAAAGTCTCAGAAGTTTCATTTCTTGTTTTCAAAAAGACAGAAATTGAATAATGAAGTGATTGCTATAAAATTGATAATTCTATAATATCAAAAAATTATTACTAAGTAAATGTCTACATCACAAATTTTGTGATAAATAATATCTTAAAATCTAATTATGCTTACATGTAGAGTTGTATTTCCTGAAAAATAATCAAAAAAGTCCCGATACACACTATTTAAGACATTATTTTAGTATGAAATCTCTTTATAGAGGTCATCAAGTTATATGAGATTGTTGATATGGAACTTTTTTTTCTTCTTTTTTTTTTGGTTTTTTTTTTTTGAGACAGGGTTTCTCTGTGTAGCCCTGGCTGTCCTGGAACTCACTGTGTAGACCAGGCTGGCCTCGAACTCAGAAATCCTCCTGCCTCTGCCTCCCAAGTGCTGGGATTAAAGGTGTGCGCCACCACCGCCCGGCGTTGATATGGAATTTATGTCAGGAAAAACATCATCTCATGAAAAAGACTGTGAACAGTGAAACATATACATAGTTTGACCACGACCTGAAGGTGTACTGTGGGCATGAGGGGGATGCATTCACTTGTGAAGCCATATTTTTGACACCAAAAGATCAGTGGATACTGAGAACAAATATTTGGTATTTCTCCCTCATAACCTCAGAAAACTGTCCTAGTAACAAATGGGTCTCAGACTTGTAGATTTTGCCAATATGGTTGCTATAACAACAGATTTCTACAGTCACACCTAGCAAATTAGCACAGTAGTATAAGGACTCGGTTACTTTTCTATGAAAGGAAACACAACTGCTAATATTTTTGTTTGTTCATTTGGTTGAAGTATTATGACATAAATGAAAAGTATATCAGGTTTATAAGAATGTTTCAAATTTTAAAAACATCCCAGTCACTCATTGTAGGTGGTGCCATCCCTGGGCTGGGAGTCTCAGGTTCTATAAGAAAACAACCTGAGCATACAAGGGGAAACAAGCCAGTAAGCAACATTCTTTCATGGCTTCTGCATCAGCTCCTGCTTCATGATCTGTTTGAATTCCAGTCTTGATTTCCTTTGATGATAAACAGCAATGTGGAAGTGAAAGCTGAATAAACCATTTCTTCCTCAACTTGCTTCTTTGATTATAATGTTTGTGCAGAAATAGAAACCCTGACTAAGACACCATAGATATGACTTTACTTGTGATTATTAAGCATATTTATGCTAAAGAGTCTTTGGTGAAAATATATTGTTTCACAGAAACAAAAGTTAATACATTAATTTCACCTTTGCATTTCAGGTAGTTTTAGACACATAATTATCATTTTTTTCCTCATGAATATTTCACTCTTATAGCATGAACCTAAATATACTAAAAAGTGGATGAAGAAGAAAGTTTTACCAATGAGAAATGTGTGGTCTTACAACATTAAACTAAAATCAATCCCAAATATCCTTGCCCAGCACAGAGATATGATGTATAAATAAGAGTATCTTGGTGAGAAAATTGTTACAAGATTCTCAGCAGGATCTTAAGAGAATGACTCAAATAGAACCATTTCCTGTATTTATTGATATCGTAATTTTCACCCCTTCCACAGCCTGGAAACGAACATGAATAATTCAATTAATGCTAACTGTGACTGCTGTGTGTTTTAAAATATTTTGCTGGCTCATGGAGTTTAACAATGGGGTCTATAGATAGGATGCCAGATCATCATCTGCAAGTGAACTAGAAAATAGTCTTTATGAAATCCAATCACTCTTCTTCTGCATTAACCTCCAGGAGTCACTGCTCAAATATCACATGCTATTTTAAGTCACTTATATAATCCTCTTCTCCTGTTAATAAGTTATTAAGTAGAACACTAATTTGACTGAAACTGTCTTTTAGCCAAAGGGATAACCTAGCCAAAAAAGTATTCCCGAAAGAGCTGTGGAATTAAAATTGTTTATAAATGTTTAACTTTAACAGAAACATTTTTTTTGTTTAAATCCAGCAGCTTTCTTAGCCAGATGTGTTTGTCCAATCTCCAGAAGAAAGAGCAGCTGCTCAAAGTCAAAACAATAAATATGTGTAATCCAAACTAGTAAACATGGAAGTTGATTTCCCCACCTTACATTCTGCCAAGTAGCTATGCAGCCATGACTCACACACACCTGATCAGTGCAAATTAATGGCCCATGTGGATTCAGGTCATGGCTGAATATAGTAATAGAACAAGCACAAGGCCAAGTCTAATCAAATACACCTGAGAGTGCTGCAAAACTGAATTTCATGGATCAAATGGCAACTCTCCCAATGCCTCACTGCAAGAAGGGAATATGTACATTTCAGAAATATACCATATGGGGAAACTGTCCACGGCAGCACCAGCTTGAAGGACTTACACCTCTTGCTGATTACAACTTAAAATTTTGGGTAAATAACAAAAGTAAACAGACAGAATTTTGGCTGGAGATCCTGGAATCAAATTGCACTGATCATCAAGCTCACTACAGCTAAACATGATACAGATAACTTTCCTGTCTCCTCTTCATTCTTCTCTGCTATGGCTCTGAACCTTTAGGAAAACCTAACCACACACTGGAGCACAGTATAGCTCAGATTATATGGAGAAAATTCTATAGAAGACTGAGTAGAAAAGTTACCACTAGTGCATAAACCTGCTATCAAGCCCATGTGTGTTAAGTGAATATGCTATGTGAAAACACAGACACAGACTAGAAGGTCTGGATCCTAAAATAAATAGCCTATAAACAATCCACAGGATCATAACCCACTATCAACAACATGTCTTTTTTCTTTGTGGCTGAAAGACATGTGTGATTTAAAAACATTTCTAAATGGAAGTCATATTTTGAAATTTCTGAGGAAAGTACACACTGATTTTTAAAGAAACACTACTAACATATTTCGTCAGACATATTGAGTAGGCTCACTTTTCACATCCTCATAGCTAGCATATGTTTTTTCCTAGACACTAGCCATTCTGAGGAAGGAAAAATATAATCTTAATTTTAGTACAGTTTGTATTCCATGATGTACAAGTATATTGAATAGTTCAGTAACATTTAAATTCTAAAAACTCATTAAAATTTAAATAAAATATATAATGAAAAAGGAAACATAAATTTAAAGGTTCAAACTATATATAATCCACTTAGTAATTCTTTTTCTGAAATATCTGCTTGCTTAAAAAGACAAACTGTAATCTCATCCAAAGGGATGACCAACAATAACAAAATCATTGTTGTTACTGGAAAGCTAGCCAACACACCAGGACTAATGAAGTCATAGAACTTGGAGGAAAATCTATAAGCACTAGTTTATTAACCAGCATAATCCTGAACTACATATCAAATATGTGGAGTTATATCAACAGTTACATGTAGTTCTCACTCTATCAAGAAAAGTTATTCTTGACAATGATCATTACAGGACACTACAACCAATCCTAATGCAGAATTGTGGTGCCTAGTCCCAATGGAGTCATCTCCACAACTCCTGCATTTATGTAGTGATGTCAGCAGTTACAACCATAGGCATCACCGATATCACTTTCTAAACATAAGCTGAACATGACAACAAATACGTTCATGTCAAAGTGAAAAAAGGAAGCCCCAGGATACCTCAGCCGTATACAAAGCACTACAGGAATCCTTGGAGGACTGTTCGTAAAAATTCCTCAGGGGAAAACCATGAAAAATGTTTATTCAATTGATTGAATATGATATCATCTCCAATGTGATACTCAGTCCTGGAAATATATAAGTAACACTGTACAAACCAAGTGGGTTCTACTCAGGTGAGACACACACACACACACACACAGAGAGAGAGAGAGAGAGAGAGAGAGAGAGAGAGAGAGAGAGAGAGAGAGACAGAGAGAGAGAGAGAGAGACAGAGAGACAGAGAGACAGAGAGAGACTGACAGAGAGAGAGAGAGAGAGAGAGAGAGAGAGACAGAGAGACAGAGAGAGACTGACAGAGAGAGAGAGAGAGAGAGAGAGAGAGAGACAGAGAGACAGAGAGACAGAGAGAGACTGACAGAGAGAGAGAGAGAGAGAGAGAGAGAGAGAGAATGAGAATAAGGAGTGATTTAAAAAACAAAACAGCCATGAACTTGGGAGCTGGCAAGAAACAATAGATCATAGGACCTGAAGGGTGGGAATGGAAGTAAGAAATGATGTATTATATAGTTTCAAAATTCAAAAGCTGCGGCCAAATGTCACAGGGGCATGTGTTCCACTATGTTCATAGTGGCCTTATTTGTGATACCCAGAAGCTGGAAAGAACCCAGATGTCCCACAACAGAAGAATGGATACAGAAAATGTGGTCCATTTACATAATGGAATACTACTCAGCTATTAAGACCGAGGACATTATGAGTTTTGCAGGAAAATGGATGGAATTGGAAAATATTATCCTGAGTGAGATTACTCAGACCCCAAAGGATATATGCATGATATGTACTCACTAATAAATAGATATTAGTCAAAAATGACAGGATTCTCAAGATACAATTCACAGAACTCAAGAAAGTTAACAAGTTGAAGGGTGCAAGTGAGGATGCTTCAATCCAACTTGGAAGGAAAAAGAAAGCTATCAGAGAAGGGGTAAGGGAATGAGGGACCTGGATCAGAGAGGTGACTTGGAGAGGAAGAGGGGAACATGAGCAGGTATTGGCGGGGGGAGGGGGGACAGGATGGAAGCCCTGGGGGTCAGTAGAAAGAATGGAAACAGGCAACCTCATGAGGTAAGAGGTGGGGGAACCCTCTAGAATGTACCAGAGACCTGGGAAGTGAGAAATTCTCAGGACTCAAAAGGAGGAACTTTAGATGAAATGCCCTACAGTGGGGAGAGGGAACTTGTAGAGTCCACCTCCAGGAGAAAAACTGGGCATCAAGTAGAGTGATAGAGTTGCTATCCCACAGTATAAAACTCTGACACACAATTATTCCTGTTGGAAAGAACTGCAGGGACAAAAATAGAGAGAGGCTTAGGAAAGGAGGTTCAGTGAGAGGCCCAAATTGGGATCCAGTTTAAGGGGAGTCCCCAAGTCTGATACTATTACTGAGGCTATGGTGTGCTTACAAACAGGGGCCAATCATGACTGCCCTCTGAAAGATTCAACAAGTAGCTGAAAGAGTCAGAGGTCCACAACACATATACAGCTGATGACTGCTAGTTGTGGACTCAGTCAGAGAAGATGCGCATAACCCTCAAGAGACTTGGTGTCCCAGAGAGTGTGGAGGGCTGGTGGGTTGTGGGTGGGGGTGAGGGCATCCTCTCGGAGAAGGGGGAAGAGGTGGGATGTGGAAATATGGAACAGTCAGAGGGTGGACCAGGAGGGGGGATAAAGTCTGGTTTATAAAAACAGATTAAAGAATAAATAAAAAAAAGAAAAAATATGAAAAAAATCCCAAAAATAAAAGAGAAAAGTCAAAACCATCGTCAAATTATTTCACACAATATGAGTTTTTATTAAACTAGTAACAAGTCCTAATTGAAGGACTCACCTAAGGGCATTCAAGAAATATTTCTAAAACTTTAAAAAATATTTCAAAATCTTAAAAAATATATTAGACTTATATGGATCCTAAATAAGTGACAAGTATAGAATAAGTTCCTATGAAAGTTAATAAACTTTGTCAGCAATGCTTAGGTAATGACTTTCTTAAATATTTAACACTATTTTGTGAAGTGGAATCCTACTTATGAGCCTTGTCTACTGTCATCCTGAACAAACTAATAAAAAATGAGATAAACACAAAGGGGCATTGTGGTTCCCATACAAAGAAATGTCTAACCAGGCCTTTAATTCAGGTATTTGGTGGAGAAAGACATATTCTCATGCACCATTCATCCTACAATGCACCCTAAAAAACAAAGTTCTTGATGTACTCATATAAATTTAAAATCCTTTCCTACAGATTTAGCAAGAGAAGGAGGACCTAAAAAATATTTTTTCCTTTTTAAAGGAAGCAAACTTTAATATTTGGCAGACTAATAAAGATTACTTAGCTAGTGTAAAATTTTAAAAAGCAGTAACATAGTTCTAAATGAAACAGGCACACAGTTATTTTTCATGGGAAAAAAACGTCAAAAATATGTGACGGCATAGCCCTCCTCCTTTATGTTGAAAATGTCCAATTTCAAGCATCCTATTTACATAATGAAAATAAGACAGAGAATGCTTGTCGACCAATACTCTTGTCAAAAGTGAAGTATTGTTCTTGAAGTAAAAATATAATGTAGGGAGACAGGGAGGAATTTGAAATGGAAATGGGTTAATTACTCATTATAATCATTATCTATTATGATCATTACATGGTAATATAAATATGAATATTTATAAACTGGCATAGTTTTGCACATCAGTGGCAAACTAAAGATTCTATTCAGAACCAAAGTGAAATATAACTGGATATTCAACAATAAGCATGGGCTTTTGAAACAGAAGAGTGGACAGAGAGCTCTTCTTAGGATGTAGAGGATAGGCATTAAGGTTTCACCTGCAACACCATTAAGTGCAGATCAAATGCAGATTATATTAGCAAAAATTTTAGAGGCTACAAAACATTTTACCTGTTCATTAAGCCATAATATGAGCCATAATTAAGCCACAAACAGAATGTGCCATATTCATGCAAGACAGACAATGTTGGGAAAGAAATATCTGTGAGGGTGGTGCCCATATACAGAAAGAGGGTACTGTTCCTCAGTTCCCGTGTGGTCCCATCCAAAAATGACAGAGCTAAGTATATACACAACTATTAACAAGGGACACGCTTGCTTTGCTCTGGCATCTGGTTACTGTGTTGCTTAATGTAATTATTGACAACTCACAGAAATACATATGATTACACGTGTATCTGGGCTTCATGCTGTTGCAAGAGAAAATATACACTTTATCTTTATGCTACCTCATTTTACATTTGATTTTCATGCATTTATTATACACACTATTGCATACTATACTATACTATACATCTATTTACCTTTTGATGATTATTTTGGTTAGTTATCTGGATGATTATCTTTGCTGGTATGACATGGTCATTTATTTTGTCCAATATCCTAGTGCATAATCTATCCTAGTATTACGTGGTGGGTTTGATTTTCACCTACTTTAATAAAATAAGATGATTCCTTGAATACTTACTTGCTATATGAACTTGTATGAATCTCTGAACTCTCTTAACTCTTTTATCTATGAATTACACTAACATCTATGAATTTAAAATATATGTATATTCTGGACATAAATTCTGTTTTATGTGATTCAGATATTTTCCCCTATTAGGAATCATCTTCATTTTTAAAATAATGTTCTCTGAAAAAGCAAATATTTTTAATGTGTTTAAGTTTCATTTATGTGGTGTATTTTTATACACGTGTCACAGGGTACATTTGGAAGACTGAGGAGAGCATGCATGACTCAGAGTCCATTCTGTTCTTTATTTATGTGGATCCTAAAATTAAACTCAGGTCTTCAGGCTTGTTGACAAGCCTCTTAAGCCACTAACCTATTGTACTAATTCAATAATAAGTATCAAAAATCAAGTGCCCATAGATATGTAGATTGATTTCTTGGTTTTCAACTCTATTCCATTGATTGATCTGTCTGCTGTCTCTATACCAATACCATGTGGTTTTTATCACTATTTCTCTGTAGTACCACTTGTAGTCAGGCATGGTGATTCCAACAGAAGCTATTTTACTGTTGAGAACTGTTTTGGCTATCCTGAGATTTTTGTTCATATGAAATTAAAAATTGCTTTTTCCATGTCTGTGAAGAATTGTGTTGGAAATTTAATGGGGATTGCATTGAATCTGTAGATGTTTTTGATAAGATGACCATTTTTACTATGTTAATCCTACCAATCCATTGGCATGGCAGAACTTTCCAACTTTTAAGGTCTTCTTCAATTTCTTTCTTCAAGGAGTTGAAGTTCTAGCAACTCTTTAGATGTACGTAGGAAATTTGAATTTACATAAAGTCTAGTTCTTTCATGTTGAATCCTACTACAATAGCAATGCAAATAAAATTTCTAAAATACTATTCTTTACATTTATATAACCTGTTATATTTTATTGAAAATGTAGTTTTCTACATTGCAGTTATAGCATTAGTATGACAAAACCTATATCTAACAAATGTGCATGCAGTTTTTGTCAATTCACCAGTCTTATTCAACATGAAATAGAACATATTCGTCTTAGCAAAAATGCATTTTCTCCTTAGTCTAAGCTAAAGTAGAGTAATAAGTTATACCAAAAATCAGTTCTTATAAAAATATGCATTTAATAATAAAATATATTACTTTTATATCAGTAGTAGGAAGTTTGTTGCATGATATTAGTTGCTTGTCAGAAATACTGACTTTGTTAGTTTTGAATTGACTTTAAGTAGGATAGTACAAACATTTGTCCATGGGAATCATCAATTTGTCTTCTATCTACCTGTCAACCAATTTACTAACTCAGCTATTTTATAATTGAAAGGAATTGTTATGGTTTAGCACTGTCCAGTAAAAAAACACATCTCACAGAAATACTACAACTGTAAAAACTCATAATACAAAAAGGAAGAGCAAAAATATATTGAAGCATGCATTGTTAGAAATTTACTATGAATCAACAATGTGGGGAACATTTGTCCACATGCTGACAATAGAGTTCTGAAAAAGAAGTCTTCAGAAATTACTGGTCAGGAAAACATACAATAAAATAAGTTCACCTCAATTATACAGTGACTGTACTTCTGGGTTGGCAGAAGGAAATGTACAACTGGTAAAGGAGGAGCCCTCTAATCCTAGAGGAAGCTGATTTTCTTAACAGGTTAGTCAAAAGACAGAAGCCTTATTTTTAGTACAAATAACAGTTATCTAAGTTATGAAAGCAGTGTCTCTTAGCTAAATAGTTATGGAAGTTGTGATCTTGCCAAGTTCCTAGACTCTGAACAAAAGAAGAAACCTTTCCAAATTAAGGTAGTGGGTAGTAAAGGGGAATAATTAGAAGTCAGTGAGAAGATGTGAATATGTGGCTATTCTCATGACATTATTGTCTGAGTGAACCATACAAACTAACAAAAAAAGCTGCAAAAAGAGCACATTTTTATCAAGCCTTTACTTTCTAGCAATCCTCATTTCCATAACATTTGTATACAAACAAAAAATATAAATATACTCAGTGGTTTACAAAAAAATGCATGAATTTAAAAATGTAATCCCGAGGACATGAAAGGATTTTGAAGGGAGGGAGTAGGAAACATGTTTGCTAAAATACATTTTAGGCATGTATGAAAGTCTCAAAAATGATGATTGAAAAAAACTTAATAATGAGTAACTAAACTAAATTAGTATTTTAGAAAATAAAAACATAGGTTGCCAAGATACATGCAAAATGTTCAACATCATAATTTGGATTCCCCCAATCAAAACATCATCCAGTATCTTTTTTACTCCAGGGAACAATGGATAAGCAAAAAACAAATTGTACTAAGTAGAAAGCCCTATCGAATGTGAGTGGGGCTGCTAATTGTTAGAGCCATTATATAAATCAGTATAGATGTTTCTTAAATATGACAAAGAAATTTACTGTACAATCCATCAATGATACCACTGCTTATACATCCAAAAGAAATGAATTAATATGAAAATTATCTGCAAAAATATGTTCACTAAAACAGCAAACATGATAGTCAAGAAATGGTAAGAACTTAAGTGGTAAGTAATTGAATGGGTTTTTAAAATATGGTACATATATTCAAGTAAATCACATTCAACTAGAAATTGAATGAAATAATTTCGTGTGTGGCAATATGGATGTAATGCAACTCGTTCAGGACATGAGAGCAGGCACAGAAAGACATGTCTCCTACTGCATTGTATAAATGTGGAATAAATGTGATGCTCTTAGACACTGAGATTGGAGTGGAGGTTACCAATTGCTGAAGAGAAAATAGGAAACTGAAGGGTATGAGGAAACTGATCCACATTTTATTCCCCCTCTTCCCCCTCATACCCTATCCAACCTCTGACTGTTCCACATCTCATAACTACTCCACATCCCCCGTCTCCACATGAATGTCTCCACCCCCCAACCCCGTGACCTCTAAACTCCCTGGGGCCTTCAGTCTCTTGAGGGTTATGTGCATCATCTCTGACTGAACAAAAACCCAGCAGTTCTCTACTATATGTATGTTGAGGGCCTCATATCAGAAGGTTCATACGGCCTGTTTGGTGGTCCAGTGTTTGAGAGATCTTGGGGTTCCAGATTAAATGAGACTGCTGGTCCTCCTACAAAGTCACCCTTCTCCTCAGCTTCTTTCAGCCTACCCTAATACAACAACAGAGGTCAGCTGCTTGTGTCCATTGGTTAGGTGCAAATATCTGCATCTGACTCTTTCAGTTGCTTGTTGGGGCTTCTGTAGTGTGGTCATGACAGAAGAATGGATATAGAAAATGTGGTTCATTTGCACAATGGAATACTACTCAGCTATTTAGAACAAGGACAGCCTGAGTTTTGCAAGCAAATGGATGGAACTAGAAAATATCACCCTGAGTGAGGTATTTGAAACCCCAAAGGACAAGCATGGTATTTTCTCACTAGTAAGTGTGTAGTGAGGTAACCCAATCACAAAAGAACACACATAGTATGCAGTCACTGAAAAGGGGATATTAACCCAGAATCCCTAGACACAATACGCATATCAATAGATCTCCAAGAAGATGGAAGGAGAGACCCCTGGTCCTGGAAAGACTGGATGTAGGGGAATGCCTAGACAGAGAAGCAAGAGGGGGTTGAATGGGGAAAATTGGGAGGGAAGGGGGCTTGTGGGACTTTCGGGGATGGAGGAAACGGGAATAGGGAAATGATTTTGAATGTAAATAAAAATATAAAAAAGAAAAAAAAGAAAAAAGAAAAAAAAAGTACAGAGTACCTGAGATATAGTCCACAAAATTCAAAAATGTTAACAAGCTGAGGTGCCCAATGAGAGAGTGAAGAAACAATCACAAATGGGGAGGAAGGGAGGGATCTGGGAGTGAAAGTGGACAGGAGGGAAGGAGTGGGACATAGGGGAACATTTTCTGGTATTGGGTGAGGGAAAAGGACTGAATTCCTTAGGGCCAGCAGAAAGAATGGAAACAGGCAACTTCAGGAGATAAGAGGTTGGGGGATCCTCCAGAATGCACCAGAGATCAGGGAGGTGAGAGACTATCAGGACTTAAAGGGAGGGACCTTAGATGAAATGCTCCACAGTAGAGAGAGGGAACTTATAGAGCCCACCTCCAACAGGAAGACAGGATATCAAATGAGGGAGAGGGGGACCATCCCACAGTCACAACTCTGACCCATAATTGTTCCTGTCTGAAAGAATTACAAGGATGGAAATGGAGAGTAGCCTGAGGAAAAGAAGGTCCAGCAACAGACCCAAAGTGGGATCTAGCTCAAGAGGAGGTCCCAAAGCCTTACATTATTACTGAGGATATGGAGTGCTCACAAAAAGGGACCCAGCATTGACCACACTACAGAGACTTTTAAAATACTTGATTATTTTTCTATGAAGCAAAAATAAAGTTTCTTTTTTATTAATCCATTTATTTTGTATTAAATTTGTCCATAATATAGTTTTACCATAATATTTTAATTACTCAGAAACATTTCCAAATACAAGAGACATTATAAAGGATGCTATTCAATTAATACAAGCCTTAAAAAAACCCTGTATCTAATGTAAGTTAAGCTACCATTTGAGTGATCATAAATTCTCAGTAATAATATAAAACTGTTCTTAATACACTACTGGGAGGACACAGAGTCAGCTCCTCACTTCTGTTGTTTCGTGGAAATTTAATTAAATTGGCTATCAAGTCTGCTTGCTACCATTGACTCATTTCTAATTAACACACTTGTACCCAAAGGAGAATAAAAATCAAAGATACACCATGACTGATTTTAAAAGGATTATTTGCTTCAGACTAAGTCAAGGGTTATATTCTTTAATATCCAAAGCAAAAAGTACTATCAAAATGATTTAGTATGAGGGATTCAAATTGCAATTTGCATAGGAATGCATGAGATGATTCATCAAACAAATGGAAAATTATTACAATGAACTGCTGGACAGGAAGACTGGTGAACACAGGGCTAATTTTCTCTATTACAAACTTGGTAGCAGACAGTAGTAGAAGATGGGATAAAAAAATGTGAATAGGTGTGGGGATGGGGAAAAAAGAATTAACAAAAATAAATTAAATATAAAAATGTCTTAAGACACACATTGCTTTATATACATAAGAAAAAAGATGCAAAAACTATCAGCCATCATTACCAAAAATTTTGTGTTAGTAAAATTAGTTTTACTAAACTTCTAAGTCCCAGTGCTCCTTATATTAGGAATTAGACACATTTGCTGGTCAATTATAAGTCCTTCTAATCACCTAAACTAATTATCACTATCAAATATATGTAACATACTAAAAAATATGTGACTTAGCTGCTTCATCAGTACTAATGCAAAAAGAAACCTTATTAGTTATGGTAGTATATAAATATTAATATACAAACAAACATAAAGTCATTGATTATATAAAAAGTCCATTAAATATTTTGAAATATTATATTTTTTTAATTGGATATTTTCTTCACATTTCAGTTGTTACCACCTTTCCAGGTTTCCCCTCTAGAACCTCCCTATTCCATCCCCTCTCCACCTGCTTCTTTGAGGGTACTCCCCCATCTACCTACCCACTCCAGCCTCCCCACTCTCCTACACTGGGCCATCTAGCCTTCATAAGACCAAAGGTCTCTACTTCCCACTGATGGCTGACAAGGCCATCCTATATCTCATATGCCATTGGAGCCATGTGTACTCTTCGGTTGGTGCTTTTAGTCACTTGGAGCTTGGGGGCTCTGGTTAGTTGATACTGTTGTTCTTCCTGTGGGGTTGAAAACCCCTTCAGTTCCTTCAGTCCTTTCTTTTACTCCTTCATTAGGGAGTCCATGCTCACTCAGTCCAATGGTTGGCTGTGAGTATCCACCTCTGTATTTGTCAGGCTCTGGCAGAGTCTCTCAGGAGACAGATATGTTGAGATCCTGTCAGCAAGCACTTCTTGGCACCTACAATAGTGTCTGGGTTTGTTGTCTGTGTATGGGATGGATCGCCAGGTGAGGCAGTCCCTGTCTGGCCTTTCATTCAGTCTCTGCTCCACATTTTATCTCTGTATTTCTTCCTGTGAGTATTTTGTTCCCCGTTCCGAGAAGGACAGAAGCATCGGCAAGTTGGTCTTCTTGAGCTTCATGTGGTCTGTGAATTGTTATCATGGGTATTTTGGGCTTATATCCAATTATCAGTGAGTGCACACCATGTGTGTTATATTGAGATTGCTATAACTCACTCAGGATGATATTTTCTTTTTTTTTTATTTTTTTAATTTACATTCCAAATCATTTCCCCTTTCCCGTTTCCTCCCTCCCCGAAAGTCCCATAAGCCCCCTTCCCTCCCTCTTTTCTCCATTCAACCCCCTCTCGTTTCTCTGTCCTGGCGTTCCCCTACATCCAGTCTTTCCAGGACCAGGGGTCTCTCCTTCCATCTTCTTAGAAATCTATTGATATGTGAATTGTGTCTAGGGTATTCCGAGATTCTGGGTTAATATCCCCTTATCAGTGACTGCATACCATGTGTGTTCTTTGTGATTGGGTTACCTCACTAAGGATGATATTTTCAAGTTCTGACCATTTGCCTAGGAATTTCGTGAATTCATTGTTTTTAATTGCAGAGTAGTATTCCATTGTGTAGATATACCACATCTTCTGAATCCATTCCTCCGTTGAGGGACATCTGGGTTCTTTCCAGCTTCTGGCTATTATAAATAAGGCTGCTATGAACATAGTGGAGCATGTGTCCTTATTGCATGCAGGGAAAGCCTCTGGGTATATGCCCAGGAGTGGTATAGCCGGATCCTCCGGGAGTGTCATGCCCAGTTTTCTGAGGAACCGCCAGACTGCTTTCCAGAGTGGTTGTACCAGCTTGCAATTCCACCAGCAGTGGAGGAGTGTTCCTCATTCTCCACATCCTCGCCA
This sequence comes from Tokudaia tokunoshimensis, assembly GCA_036184795.1. Classification (NCBI taxonomy): domain Eukaryota; kingdom Metazoa; phylum Chordata; class Mammalia; order Rodentia; family Muridae; genus Tokudaia; species Tokudaia tokunoshimensis. The sequence continues at coordinate 51,947,806 of BTHU01000013.1, read as the reverse complement.
ACAACTGCTGTCTCCTGTGTTTTTGATCTTAGCCATTCTGACTGGTGTGAGATGGAATCTCAGGGTTGTTTTGATTTGCATTTCCCTAATGACTAAGGATGATGAACATCTCTTTAGGTGCTTCTCAGCCATTAGATATTCTTCAGGTGAGAACTCTTTGTTTAGCTCTGTACCCCATTTTTTAATAGGGTTACTTGCCTCTCTGGAGTTTAACTTCTTGAGTTCTTTGTATATCTTGGATATTAGCCCTCTGTCGGATGTAAGGTTGGTAAAGATCATTTCCCAGTTAGTTGGTTGCCATTACAGCAAACCGGTAGCCAGCATCAATCTAAATGGAGAGAAACTTGAAGCAATCCCACTAAAATCAGGGACTAGACAAGGCTGCCCTCTCTCTCCATATCTTTTCAATATAGTACTTGAAGTTCTAACTAGAGCAATTAGACAACAAAAAGAGGTCAAAGGGATACAAATTGGAAAGGATGAAGTCAAACTATCACTATTTGCAGACGATATGATAGTATACTTAAGCGACCCAAAGAACTCCACCAGAGAACTCCTACAGCTGATAAACGACTTCAGCAAAGTGGCCGGATATAAAATCAACTCAAGCAAGTCAGTAGCATTCCTATACTCAAAGGATAAGCAGGCTGAGAAAGAAGTAAGAGAAATGATACCCTTCACGATAGCCACAAACAATATAAAGTATCTTGGCGTGGCTCTAACCAAACAAGTGAAAGATTTGTATGACAAGAACTTCAAGTCTCTGAAGAAAGAAATTGAAGAAGACCTCAGAAGATGGAAAAATCTGCCATGCTCATGGATTGGCAGGATTAATATAGTAAAAATGAGCATCTTACCAAAAGTAATACACAGATTCAATGCAATCCCCATCAAAATCCCAACTCAATTCTTCATAGAGTTAGAAAGAGCAATTCAAAAATTCATCTGGAATAACAGAAAACCCAGGATAGCTAAAACTATTCTCAAGAGTAAAAGAACCTCTGGGCGAATCAGTATCCCGGACCTCAAGCTGTACTACAGAGCAATAATGTTAAAAACCGCATGGTATTGGTACAGTGACAGGCATGTAGATCAATGGAACAGAATTGAAGACCCAGAAATGAATCCACACTCCTATGGTCACTTGATCTTTGACAAAGGAGCTAAAACCATCCAGTGGAAAAAAGATAGCCTTTTCAACAAATGGTGCTGGCTCAACTGGAGGTCAACATGCAGAAGAATGCAAATTGACCCATTCTTATCTCCTTGCACTAAGCTCAATTCCAAGTGGATCAAGGATCTCCACATAAAACCAGACACACTGAAACTAATAGAAGGGAAACTAGGGAAGAATCTTGAACATATGGGCACAGGGGAGAATTTCCTGAACAGAACTCCAATAGCTTATGCTCTAAGATCAAGAATAGACAAATGGGACCTCATTAAATTACAAAGTTTTGCAAGGCAAAAGACACTGTCAAAAAGGATGATATTTTCTAATTCCATTCATTTGCCTAAGAATTTCATGAATTCATTGTTTTTAATAACTGAGTAGTATTCCATTACGTAAATATACCACATTCTGTATCCATTCCTCTCTTGAAGGATATCTGGGTTCTTTCCAGCTTCTGGCTATTATAAATAAGGCTGCTATGAACATAATGGAGCATGTGTCCTTGTTATATGTTGGAGTATTTTTGTGCATGTGCCCAGGAGTGGTATAGCTGGGTCCTTAGGTATTACTATGTCTAAATTTCTGAGGAACCTCCAAACTGATTTCCAGTGTGGTTGTAACAGCTTTCAATGCTGCCAACAATGGAGGAGTGTTCTTTTTTCTCCACATCCTTGCCAGCATCTGCTGTCAGATGAGTTTTTGATCTAAGCCATTCTGACTGGTATGAGGTAGAATCGCAGGATTGTTTTGATTTTCATTTCCCTGATAACTAAGGATATTGAACATTTCTTTAGGTGCTTCTCAACCATTCAGTATTCATCAGTTGAGAATTCTTTGTTTAGCTCTGTACCCCAATTTTTAATAAGGTTATTTGGTTCTCTGGAGTCTAACTTCTTGAGTTCTTTGTATGTATTGGATATTAGATCTCTAGGTGATGTAGGATTAGGATCTTTTCCCAATCTCTTGTTTGCCATTTTTTCCTATTGGCAGTGTCCTTTGCCTTAGAGAAGCTTTGCAGTTTTATGAGATCCAATTTATCTATTGGGTTTTTTAATTAATTACTTAATTAATTTTTTGTACACTCCAGATTGTACTACACCCCATACCACGGTACACCCTCTGACTATTCACATACCTCATCCCCACCCCTCTGTCTCCATGATGATGTCCTAACACCACACCCCCTATCCCACCTGACCCCTAAACTCTCTGAGGCCTCCAGTCTCTTGAGGGTTAGGTTCATCATATCTGAATGAACACAGACCCAGCAGACCTCTGCTGTATACATATTGGGGGCCTCATATCAGCTGGTGTATGCTTCCTGTTTTGTGATCCAGTGTTTGAAAGATCTCAGGGGTCCAGATATTTTGAGACTGCTGGTCTTCCTACAGGGTCACCCTACTCCTCAGCTTCTTTCAGCCTTTCCCTAATTCAACCACAGTAGTCAGTAACTTCTGTCCATTGGTTGGTTGCAAATATCTGCATCTGACTCTTTCAGGTGCTTATTGGGTCTTTTGCAGTGTAGTTATGAAAGGTCCCTTTTTGTGAGTGCTTGAGAGCCTCAGTAATAAGGTCAGGCCTTGGGACCTCCCCTTGAGCTGGATCTTTTCCTCAGACTCCTCTCCAATTCCATCCCTGTAGTTCTTTGAGACATGAACAATTATAGGTCAGAGTTATGGCTATGGAATGCCCCTCCTTTCCCTCATTTGATGCCCTGACTTTGTGCTGGAGGTGGGATCTGTTAGTTCCCTCTCCCTACTATTGGCCTTTCATCTAAGGTTCCTCCCTTTGATTCCTGAGAGACTTTCACCTCCCAGGTCTCTGGTGTATTCTGGAGGGACACCCAACCTTCTGCCTCCTGAGGTTGTCTTTTTCCATTCTTTCAGCTGACCCTCAGGGATTCAATCCTTTTCCCCTCACCCAATACCAGATCAGGTTCCCCTCTCAACCGGTCCCCCATCTATTTTCCCTCCCAGGTCAGTCCATCCCTCCCCACTTGTGATTGCTTTCTTCTCCTTCCCAATTGGGACTGAAGCATCCTCACTTGGGGCATTCAGCTTGTTGACAATTTTGAGTTCTGTAGACTGTATCTTGTGTATTCTGGATTTTTTCTGCTAATATTCACTTATTAGTGAGTACATACCATGCATGTCCTTTTTTAGGTTATCTCACTCAGGATGATATTTTCTAGTTCCATTCATTTGCCTGCAAAACTCAGAATGTCTTCATTCTTAATAGCTGTGTACTATTCCATTGTGTAAATGAACCACATTTTTGTGTCTATTCTTCTGTCAGGGGACATCTGGGTTGTTTCCAGCTTCTGACTATCACTAATAAGGCTGCTATGAACATAGTGGAACTTGTTCCCCTGTGGCATTGTGGGACATCTTTTGGGTATATTAACAAGAGTGGTATTACTTGGTTTTCAGATTGATCTATTTCCAATTTTCTGAGGAACCTCCAGATTTATTTCCATAGTTAAAGATGAGGAGAAAGAGGAATATTCCTCCAATGCTGGTGAGATTACAAACTGGCACATGAATATTTTCAAACTAATTATTTTATATACAGGAGTACTGATCACATCTAGTGTGTGTGAGTGGAAAAAAATAGACTGAAAATATCTCTAAAGTAATAGAGGACATGTCTCTTCAGTTTTTAGTATAGTTATGATGCTATAGAGAAAATAAAATCTCATATTTTATATATTTTTACTTCAAACTGCATAACACAAGGATTAATTAAGAGAAAATAAAGATATCTACATTTGAAAATAAAACTCTAGTGTAACTTTGTCACAGTATTCCATGAATAATTATCTGACAGAAGCCAGAACACCGATTTGAAAAGAACCTGTAAGGTAGTCATGATATTTACTAGTTACATTTATTTGCCTGCAAAATTCATGATGTCCTTGGTTTTAATAACTTGATAGTATTCTATTGTGTAAATAAACCACGTTATCTCTATCTATTCTTTAGTTGGTAAACATCTGGATTATTGCCTTGGCGGTATTCCTATGGTTCTGGCATCTCCAATATCCTGGGGTCTTCAGTGCAATCTAAGCTTAGCTTCACAGCTTGATGTAATGCATTTCCAGCCTTCATATAGGGGCTTTACTGCCACTTGCCTGTCTTCAGTGGCTGTTTTTAACTTCAGAGGAAGAATCCAAAACACATTTTCTATATCCTTTGTTATTTTAAATATTTTCTTTCATTTTGAATATTTTTCATATAATATATTATTAGTTTCCTCTCCTCCTCTTACTCTCCTTTCCAATGCATATTTACATGATTTCTGTTTCTTCATACAAAACAGGCCTTTAAAAATTAATGATGTAAGTTAAACAAAAAACAAAATAGAATATGATAAAACAATCACTCAAGAGCAAAATCAAAGTATAATCATAAGAATTACTACAGTCTACACAGAGGAAGAGGAGGAGTGAGAGGGGGAGGGAGAGAGGAAGACTGAGACAGTGATGGGGGGAGTAGGCAAGCAATCCCATAAAAACCACAACCACAATCCACATTCTATGCCTTTCTTGATTCTAAATCCAGAACTGTGTAGCCAAAGATGCCAAGCTCTTCAGTTTACTGGGACTGGAAAATCTATTCTTCCTTGAAGTGTGTGTGTGTGTGCGTGTGTGTGTGTCTGTGTGTGTGTGTGTGTGTGTGAAAGAGAGAGAGAGAGAGAGAGAGAGAGAGAGAGAGAGAGAGAGAGAGAGAGAGAGAGAGAGAGAGAATATGCTTTCATGTATTGTTTAAGTCTAAGAAATTCCAAAATCCTTTTGCTTTCACAGACTGCAAGATTAGCTGGGTTTTATTTTGCTTTAAGTTATTGTTCCCTTTAATGCATTCAGCATCAGGTCTTTTTTAAATTTCTCATCTCTTTGAGCACAAGACTTAGCTTCAACACTACTTTCCTCAGTGATCATTTTCTTCTCAAGCTATACATTTTGTATTTCTCTTTGTTCTACTTGCTCACTTTCATTGTAGTTCTGCATAACAGTTATCACTAGTAACCATCTGACACACTTAATACTAGGTTATCTTAAAATCATCTCTGCCAGCCTTGGATATTAATCCAAGACTCTTCATTTTAGACCAAGAAGGATTCCTTGGACAAGGGCAGAAATCATCCAAAATCATTGCCAAACTATCACAAGAATATTTTCTAGGCCAGCTGACAATATCCTACCCTTTTGAAATCTCTTGATATGGGCCTGCATAGTCCACATTGCCCTCAACACCATTGTATTCCATGCACCTATGAGGATGGTCCGTTGAGACTTCCTTATGGCTCTCTGTCTCTTTCTAGTCCAAAGTCTCAAAACCTCCCAGGTTATTTCAAACAACAGCATGGTCAAGCCTCTCATATCAATATCCCAAGTCCCCGGTACAACTTCAGTCTTAGTTACTATTCTCTTATTTTAAAGACAAACCATGATCCAGGCAATTGTTTGAATTGTAGAGTGTTAGTCTGTTAGCACTATGACAGAGAACATAGTAGTAGACAGGCAGGCAGGCAGGGTACCAGAAAAGTGCCCGAACATGTTCTTCTTGTACATAAGAAGAAAGGAGAGAGGTGAGGAGGGAGGCAGAGCCTGTTATGAACTTTTTAAACCACAATGTCCGGCCACCCCTCTGTAGTGATATATGACCTCTTCCAACATGTCTGTTCCTTTTAATCCTATGGTTCATCGACTGGAAACAAAGAAAATGAAGATGTAAGAGATAATGGAGGTCATTCTCATTCAAATCAATATAATGGCTATGCCAAAATATAGAAAAATATACATTCAAATTACATATTTCAAGACACAGAAGAAAGAATTAACTGAAAGTAGAAAAACAGCAGGAAAAGTGATAGGAAATGGAAGGTAGGATGCCCTTTATGTAGACATATGGCCTTTGTTTTCTTCATTTTTCGAAGAAAAACACTGATCTAAAATATCATCTTGATTTCCCCATTTTAACATTTTGAGTGTCATGCCTATACTCCTTTAAAACTACATACTTTCAAAAAATATCATTTTTTCTTTGTTCTCAGCACTGTATTTAAAGTTGTTCAAATAACTCAATCTATTTCTAAATACTGGATGTATTAAGATATCATCAAATATATTATATGCATAAACAATATATAAATGAATATATATCTATACAACCATGTCAAAATCATTAATATCTCCATTCCTTTAATCAAATTCAACATGTGACTGAATATGTATATAATTACATTCTAATCTTTGAAGCCTTTTTTGTAGGCTATGTGGGTTTTGAAGAACATCTCTTAAAATAAAACTTAAGTTCTAGAATATTTTGTCACATCCTTTGCCAATATTTTGTATATTATGTGTATAGCCATGAAATTATCTCATTATTATCACATCTGAAATCAATTAAAAAAATAAGAAAAAAAATGAGAAATATAAACATAATGGCCAAGATCATATATATATAGTTTTTATGTGTCATCAGTTTGTATAACACAGTAATGACATATTCCAATTCCTTTGAGTCTAATTATTTTCACACTAATTTCTAGTCTAAATTGTATAGAAAGTATTTATTTATTTATAAATCATTCCATTCATTTATATTGCACTTCCAAGTTACCCTTCCATAATCCCCCATCACATATCTGCTCTCTACCCCCTCCCCTTTGCTTCTATGAGATTGCTCCCTTACTTACCCACCCTCTCCCACCCCTCTGTTCCAATATCCCCCTATGCTTTGGTATCAAACCTACACAGGACGAAAGGCCTTCCCTCCCATTGATGTCAGAAAAGGCCATCCTCTGCTACATATGTATTTGGAGCCATGGATCCCTCCCTATACACTCCTTGGTTGGTGGCCTAGTTCCATGGAACTCTGGGTGGTCTGGCTAGCCAACATTGTTCTTCCTATGAGATTACAATCATCCTCTGCTGCTCCAGGCCTTCCGCCAGCTCTCCCACCCTGAGCCTAGTCTGATGGTTGGCTCAAAGCATCCACATCATCATTCATCAGTTACTATCAGAACCTCCCAAGGAACAGCCACACCAGGCTCATGTCAGAAAGCTCTTCTTGACAAGAGCAACAGTGTTGAGGTTTGGTGCCAGCAGACAGGATGGATCCCCAGGTGGGGCAGGCACCAACAACGTACAGCTTCCTAAGAAAATGGCAATACACTATTCAATGCATTTCTAAATGTTAAGAGTTTCTAAATTAGAAGACTTAGGAAAAATTTTATTCTTCCTGCTTTCCTTCTACAATCTGCTAAGACTAAAGTCTTCATTGTATCTAAAGTATACTTCAAATGCAGACACATAAGTAAAGCAGCAAATACTCAATAAGCAATTACAGGTTTCCTTGGACAAGAAGTATGGACACAGCATTAACAAAGAATATGAATCTTGCCTCCATATAACTTCCCCAGAAATTTTCACAATGACGTACGAGTAAATCAGCCATAGAACTACTCTGACAAAACAAATGCTGTAAGAAGGCTGTGACTAGATATAAGAAGCTTTCTTAAGAGGGGAAATGCCAGTCTGTTTATAAGATGCTTTTAGATAAAACTTGGGAATAAGGAAGAGCTAAAAACCTGTCTCTTAAGGATACACAGCAGAAAAAGAAGATATTGCTAAGTATTGTTAAAGTGTGCAAATTTATTATCAAAATCAGAATGTTGGAGACAATTGGCTAAAAATCTGGAATTCAGGAACATCTTTGATTTCATATATATATATATATATATATATATATATATATATATATATATATAATCACTACTGCACAGAAGACTTTACCACTCAGAAGAGGACAAGACATTGAGCATATGAGACTTGACAAACTTTCAAAATTGGAATAATTCTACCATATTTGTTATTTGTGTTACTTTTTTCATGTGTAAGCTTTTTAAGATTTTATTTTTACATACTAGTTATGAAATGTAAATATCTAATTCATACCTAACTCTAATGTTAGCAAATGTTGCTCCATTGTGGGAAAATCAATGGCAACAATTTAAGTTGAAAATATAGTTTTAGTTTATTAGTGTGTGATGCTTAATCTTGAATCTCAGATTGGCCAAATTGAGAGGAGAGTTAGATGCCAGGAATTTGCAACACTTGCTAAGGAGAGCCATAAGAAATAAGCAGAGCCAGCCCATTCTCCTCTGGTCTGGTTCTTTATTCCCATGACAATAACTCATCCATTCCTCCATGTTCACAACTTCAAAATAGATGAAATCTCAGAGATTAGGAGTCAATATAAATTTCCCTGGCTCACATTTTTTGTATCAACAGTGAGACTCTTGCACAGCATAATTAAAGCTAAATCTGAAGATAATCAAACATGATGACTAACATCGGAATATTGTCATTTTCTGAATAAAACAGAAGAACATAAAGATCACTTTATAAAGGGAATAAATTGGCCTGAGATTTATCAATTATATTATTTCAATTTTAGTTTCATAGTATTAAGACAAAATATGAAATAAAATATATTACACAATGTAGTATGCAATTTACTTGAATCACTATGACAGAGATGTTTGTGCTTACAGGTCTGGTAATAATTTTTTACGATCAGTTGAAGCCATTTTTGCTGACTGTTGATTTATGAGCACCAAATAGAATGTGCTCAAGTACAACTACTTACCTCTACTCAAGGCATAGGCTAGGAAGAGCCAGAAGATGACCAGGGTACAACAATCTTCTTCAAATATACAAACCTCAGTGACCCAAGATCCTATTCTCAAGCCATAAATATTAAAAGTACATTGTTCAGTTAATGGTATCGCAGAAATCTCTGGACATCTAATGAACACTTAAATCTACCTTACACCAATCAGAATAGCTAAGATCAAAACCTCAGGTGACAACACATGTTGGAGAAGATATGACAAAAAAGGAACGCTCCTCCGTTGCTGTGGAATTGCAATCTGGTGCAACCACTATGGAAATCATTCTGGAGGTTTGTCAGAAAACTGGGAATAATACTATGGGAGGACCCTGCTATACCACTCCTGGGCATACACCAAGAGGATTCTCCAGCATTTAACAAGGACACATGCTCCACTATGTTCATAGCAGCCCTGTTATAATAGACAGAAGGTGGAAAGAACCCAGATGTCCCTCAATGGAGGAGTAGATACAGAAAATATGGTGTATATATACATAGTGGAGTACTATTCAGCCATTAAAAAACAATGAATTAATGAAATTCTTAGACAAATGGATGGAACTGGAAAATATCCTGAGTGAAGTAACCCAATCACAAAAGAACACACATGGCATGCACTCACTGATAAGTGGATATTAGCCTAGAAGTGTGCCTCTAATTCTAGAACCATTTCTTCTTAATTCTCTAACACATTTTAGCATTGATGGGGCATTCTAACCTGGCCTATCTTTTGAAAGTGTTGTTGAACATTCCTTTGAATTGTTGCAGAGTCAGTCAGACTCCCTAACAGTTAGTGCTCTCTATGTATATGTGAATTTTCTAGCAGGAACAACCAGAAACAAATTAAAAGGGGTGTACTTTCATGAAACATGGCTACAATGTCATCTAATTTTTCATTCTTTAAACAGTACTGGCACTGAACTCATATTTATTGATGCCAATTAGAAAACCATATATATCTGCTAAACCTGTCCAATAATGTAGTTAGGCAACATGGAGGCTCTCTTGCTTTTACATGTAAATTGTTTTTAAAATGTATTTTAGTGAACAAATTTATGATTATAGTAGTTATAAATATGATTGATACAATGCAAAATTGATCAAAGTTTATTTCCATAGCCTCTTATTATTGAATTATTTTCTTATTTTTGAGATTATAATACAACGATATTATTCCCCCTTTCATTCCTACATTCAAATACCTCCAAGTAGTACTCTTATTATCTTCAAATCGAGCCCCCCTTCATTAAATGTTATTTTATAGTAATGTTATCTATTAATGTTGTTGTGTATGTATATTAGATGTTTTTGTGTGTATATATATGTATATGTATGAATATTTCTAAATACATAAAACCTGTTTATTGTGTATAATATTATTTGTATGTTTTGGGAAATGAACATTTGTATTGGAAGATATTATTCCTTTTAAAATGAGTTATTAATCAAAACTTTAACAGTTAAAATTCAGGCTAAAATTCTTTTATAAAGACTTTATATTATAAATGCCAAAAACTAATTTTGAATTTACAGACCCATTCAGAAAAGGAACAGAAATCTAAAACTAACTTCAGAGGCCCAAACTTACTTTGAAACTAAAGCCAACACATAAATGTTATGATATTAAAATATTAATTAATCATTCAACAAACAGTTGAAAAATATAAATATTTAGATAAAATAAATTTATCAATATTATAATGAACAATTTATCGGGAAGAATTTGATTTCACCCAGAGTATTATCATTAGGCAAGTATAATCCATTGATATCAGAAGATAAAGATAAAAGCAAAAATAAAAAGAATTATTAGGAAGTCAATCATTCTATTATAACTGAATATTAAATCACATCAAAATAAGAAATAAAGATGGGGAGAAACTACAGCCATAACCACTGTGCACACTTTGAACTTTCACTAGGCAGACATCAAGTTCTAGTTATCAACTCTACCCACCCCTGTGACACAAGAGAGGAACACATATCATTAGCCTCCTTTCTAATCTGCAGCCTTTGATACCTCCTGTTAATGTAAAAATGCTAAACTAACACTACCAACTCTATCAGTACCCTTTGCCTGTGGAACCTATGGGAGGACTCCACACAGACTTCTGAAGATTGCCTATGAAAATCTTCTTAACTCAGTCTACTCCTGGCCTTCAAACTTGAAGTTTCCTTTGCTCTAGTTGATCTGGGATGGCTTCTGATATTCCATTTGAATGTCATAGATTGGCTCAAAGTCTGAACTCAAAGCCCATAAAGCTGGTCAGTCACCTAACACACTGAAAAAATAGGCAATGGACTTTCAAATACACATGAAGTGACATAATACTTTTATAACCAGAAACACTACTTGCACTTGAATTCTAAATGCTTAGGCTTTGTCAAAATGCACAAACATGAATAACCAAAAAATTTAATTAATGAGCAATATCAGTATTCCCATGTTAATATATCCCAAGAAAAGTGGTTTAGATAAAGAGCAAGAAATCTATATAAAAATAGTGGTAATAAACACAAAGAACTCTGATACACAAATAAATGGTGGCATAGAGATGGCAGTTGATTAAGTGCAGTTAACTAAGGAAAAAATAAATAAAAAAGAGTTTAATAAATAGACAGACATGTAAATATCAAAGCCATATAAAAATTTTAATTACAAATATTGGAGGAATCCAATTGAGAAGGATGTCTATGTGATGGACTAGATCAAATGCAAGAATAGAAATCAGGTCTTAAAAGCAAGTTAGAGTGAATGGATCACTCAGCAAATGAAATGTTAGATCCTGAAACATCCAAAAACACAATATTCAGAAACTCTGGACACCATAAGAAGAACAAACCTAAAACTGATAAAAATAAAAGAAAATACGCCATGTATAAGGCACAAAACATACTTTGAGCAAAATCAGAGAAGAAAACTTGCCCAAGCTAAGGCAAAATGCCTACTGATGTCAAATGGACAGAGTACATGAAATAGACAGGACCAGACCATTATTCAATAATGAGTTCTAAAATTAGTGGCTTCAACTCTCTAATAAAGAAACATATGCTAACAGATTGGATCAGAAAACACATGCCATATCTTTGATACTTAACTTTGAAATCCTTAAAAGGGATACTGAAGACAACACAAGAAAATGGAAGGACTTCCCATCCATGAATTGGGAAGATTAATATTTTTAAAATGGCCATCCCGCCAAAAGCAATCTACAAATTCAATACAAACCCTATGAAAATTCCAATGTAATTCTTCATGGAATGTGAGGATTCAAATTTATATTTCATATGAAAAAATGAAAGATCAAAATAACCAAAACATGTCTCAACAACGACAATACCAACAACTACAGGAAATATCACCATCCTAAGTTTCAAGTTATAATAGAGAGATAAAATGATGAAACTAAGTTTAGTAATGGCATAAAAAACAGATATATAGATCAATAAAATAAAATTGAAAACCCATATATAAACCACACTCTTACAGCCAACTAACTTTGGAAAACGAAGTCAACATATATTGGAGAAAAAAGCTTCTTCAATAAGTGATCTTGGTTATATTGATTGTACAGATACATATGAAAATTTTGATTCTTATTTCTCACCTTGCACAATACTGAACTCTGAAGAGATCAAAGACCTCAGCATGTCTTGATACATTAAATTTAATAGATAAGAAAATATAGTACATGCTTTAAATTATAGACACAGTAAATGTCTTTCTGAACAAGATTCTGAGCGCACTGGCAATTTTTACAGAAAATTGGGTCTTTATATGATAGAACATATAATGAATATGGATCTAAAACTGATAACAACTAGCAAGGAAACCAATATATCCAAAATATCCTATAAAAAGACTAAGCCAAATAATGGAAAAAAAGAAAAACAAACAAAAAAGCAAAGAAAGAAACAAAGCAGTATCAAAGAAATACAGAAAGACAGTAAGACAAAGAGAAAGGAAGACAAAGATAAAGAAAGACAAAAGAAAGAACGAAAAAAAAAGAAAGAGAAAGAAAGAAAGAAAGAAAGAAAGAAAGAAAGAAAGAAAAATTTTTAAAATCTAGAATTTAAGCAGTGCAAAGTTGAGGCAGGAAAAAAAGAAAACACTAGAAGACAATTAATGTAAAAAGTTGGTAAAATATGCACACTGATAGAAACTTGATTTATAGCTGAGCTTTCATTGTTGCACTTTGGGAACCTTTGAATTTTTTAGTAAATGGTGCTGAAACTATTGGCTATCCATATGGAAAAAAATGGAATTAGAATGCTAGCACCCTCACAGAAATCAATCTCAGATAAATTAGTCCTTTACATATGAAAGAAAAGTCACTATTTCTAAAGTCAAATACAAAAGAATGTATTCAGTTGTGGGATGATGACAGAAATAGATTTTCTTAATTAAAAGGATATAAGAATTAATTTTAACATAGAATTAAAGGGAAGAAAAATATTTTTGATAATACATTAAAGAACACATTAATTAAATTCTCCTCCAAAGGAAAACTCTATGTGCAACATTCAAAAATTACTACTGGATGGCTGTACACAAGGAAGAATACTATAAAATCAACACAAGCATACCAAACAATCTACTACAATTTTAGAAAAAATATTTGAACAAGGAATTTATTGATAATGAAAAGTATACACAAATTCAAATCTACAATATTTTATACTAATTTAGACATAAAAAATATATAAAGAAGGAAGAAGTGCAAGACTTTGATGGTTTGTTGTGGAACTTCTCGCTAAATGGATAAGACGTTTGAATATCAAAAATAATCAAAGATAGAACCAAAGAATTAGAAGTAGTTAATAAATGGTTTTAAGCAGTGAAGTATACCTATCACACCCCATGTCTTACTCCTCTTGTTTTTTATATATAAAACGAAAGTTATCTTGTCAATAGTGAATATATCAACAGCATTTTACAATTCCAAGAGTAAATTTTAAAAAAATAAGAAAATCATCAATACATATCTGATTCTTAAAATCTAGATTTCACACTATCATTATTGCCATTTTGTTGGCTTTTGTAGACAAATGATATTTGTACACCTATTATATTATTTCATAGGAAACAAGTATTTTATTTTACTCTTTTATTGAAAAATATCTTTCAACATAATATATTCTAACTATGGTTTCTCCTCCCTAAATTCTTCTCAGCTCCTTTCTGCTTTTTCTTCCCTTCATATCCACCTACTTGTGCCTATCATTAGTAAGCAAGCATATATGTGCTACATTTTGACTAGATCTAACTTCACATTTTATTCCATTTTTATATTATAAGTTCACCCGAAATAGGCCATACAAGATTCATGTTAGTTTCCAGAGCCTACCTTGTTTTCTGATGAAAGAGAATTGTGCCAATAAAAAAAATATGTTGTTCTTTGTTTTTTAGACATTTAAATATAAAACTTATATCAAATTAAAGGAAAAATATTCAGGAACTCAATAACTGTAATTATGTATAATAATACTAGACACAGATATGTATTGCAATGATTGTGATTTCATATAGTTGGTTTACTATGAAAACATTATGTTGGCATATATTTTTCTGAGCTTTTAAATAGTGAAAAATATAATATTTTTCTATTTTGTTTATAAATTCCTAGGAGCTATTATAGAGATTTGACTGGACTTCACAGCATTACTGTGGCAATGTTTGCAAGTCTATATTGCCATGTTTGATTATATTAAGTTAAAAGATTGAATTTGATATAATTATAGTAATATGAGTTGTTATTGAGGATAAATTTGAGTAAGATGACATCTTCATCAACATGTAAACCTATCAGAAAGACAATCCTGTACACTTCCTGATCTTACTGAATGCTTGATAGTGATACTCCACATATACCCATTATTCATTTCTTCACCATTGCTAATTTAAGATCATTAAGGCTCATGAAAATAATATATTTCCCTGAATTATCACAGGTTTAAGTGAATCAACTGGTATGTGACTGTGGGACATCCTGTTCCAGATCCCAAACTTATAAATAGTTTGTGAGTTTAAATCAAGTGCTGAAAAGTTTCCATAAAGAAGTATCTTAGTTATTCAATCATTATTTAATTACAGATTTTGCAAAAGCACTTTCCTGTTCATACTTTTAAAAGCTACTGGTATGTACAAAATAATTAAATTTGTCCATAAATTGTAATCAAAGTGGTTTAAATTCACCCTGTAAAGGTAGGAACAAGTTAGATTCCTAAACTTCTCAAGCAAATCAGCATGAGGACAAATATGGAGAAGGGTAGATAGATGCTGAGTAGTAATATCCAAGAAGTTCCTAGAACCTATAATATAACCAAACCTCTGTTGGAATTATGTTGTACACTATAACAGAAGCAGTAGGCTGTTAGAGAAAATAGCATACAGCCATGTGTCATGTAACAATATATCCCACAATGTCATACTGTATATACAACTGTGCTTCATTACATTAAAATAGAGATTAAAGTCTTGTTATTCCATACCTCTGTGATGATGCTTTTCTGAGTAAATCTATTGTACATCCAGAACTATAAAAAGATATTCCTCTTAGATAAGAAAAGTTAGGAGAGACAAAGATCATAATATATTTTACACATATATGAAGGTGTCAGATAACAAAACTAAACAACAAACTATGACAGGATATACTTGATAAATCATTAAAAGCTATGTGACTGGTATAAATATTTCCTATACTTTCTATTTTACTTTAAACTATATTCCAATTTATAGTAATCAAAACATATTGTGCATATTTTGATGCATTTACTAGCTGCCATATGCATTTCATGTTTGCAGTGTTTCATAACTTATAATTCTATTTTTCTTCATGTTTGTGTCATGTAGTCTAAAAGTATTGTAGCCTATAACATGTAAATTTATATAAATTAACTGTATATTGTTTGCATAGAGAATGTAGACATTATCTATGATGCATTTCTTTTGTCATATCCTCATTAATATATCATTTAGAGATACTTTAGTATACTTTTGACAAATCTCTTAAAATATTTATCTGTAGAATTTAAGTATTCTATGATAATACCTACAATGTCTTAGCTTTGTAAGTTATAGCTGCCTGCAAAACAAGCAAAATACATCATTAAAATAGTGTAGCTTTCTCTGCATAATCATTGATACACTTTCAGAAATCATTCATTTACAACTGTATTTTATTTAAGTGGTCTTGGAAACGGGAAAGGGGAAGTGATTTGGAATGTAAATTAAAAAAATAAAATAAAATTAAATTAAAAAAAAAAAAAAAAAAATAAACATATGCTTTTAACATAAAAAAAAAAAAAAAAAATTTTCAGTAGTCATGTTTTTCAATTTCAATGAATTCAATGTAATTTAACTTTGCAAAATCCAACTTGAAACTAAACAATATGTAATTAAACTGCTCTGATATTTAAGAAAACTCTAGGGTTTTGCTTGGAAGATACAGCCTAAACTTTGCAAAGGAAACACAGACTCAAATGTCAAGAACTTTTATTTTCTCATCTAAAAGTTCTATGACATTTCAAAGTATTATCATTGTAAACCTGACTAGGACATATAAACAACATATGCATTTTCCTTGATGCCTTTAAACTAAAATTTAAGGTTATAGGAATAAGTTATCATTAAACTAGTTACATCTGGAGAAATAGATGATTCCTATAATTATTAGAGATTATTTATTTATATCGCTATTATATAAATTATACAGAACAAATATTATCATTACCATTTTATAGTTTAGACACACTAAGGAAAATAATAAATTTACTGTTATAATTTTTCTACAAGAAATTGAATGCTTGGTATATTCTAAAATCTTGACATAGTAAGAAAAAATGAATCCAGAATCCAGTATTTTCCTATTTAAATCTTACCAATATAGGCAAATTGAATCCATGCAGTATAACACTGTAAGTTACAGAAAAGTCTCTGGAAGTATGGCAATGTTGTTTGGAACAGACAGTGCTTAAGTTTTGTAATAATTCATCTAAGGAAAGGAAAGAGGAACCTACTACTAGAAGAAGCACCAAAACATGCATCCATTCTGCAAAACTCTATTATATTTGATAATGTGGATTATTATTAAATTACACTAATTAGAGGGAAAAGAAACAAATGGGAGATGCAACCCTGATTTTCATCAAAAATAAAGAGTTAAGAGTTCTCAACAGTTTCAAGTTAAAACAGCATTCAGAAATGACATTTTGTAATTGGAAATATACACCTTTATAGGTATAACTAATGCAAATATTGGGATTTTATTTGGTAGTTTAATGTAAATTATAAGAAATGCAAACAATGAACATTGATAGATCTTGGGCCATAAAAGGAACAGGGAATAACAGGCCCCAGCAGGGTGACATGCCAAGGAATAGGACAAATATTTATTCTCTTACTGTCCTATTCAGGACTCAAAGGGAGGGATAGGTGAAATAACCTACAGTGGAGAGAGGAAACTTGTAGAGCCCTCCTCCAGTAGAAGGACAGGGCATCAAATGAGTGATGAGGTTGCCATACCACAGTCAAAAACTCTGACCCATAATTGCTCCTGTCTGAAAGAACTGGAGGGACAAAGTTGGAGAAGAGCCTGAGGAAAAGGAGGTCCAGTGACAGGCCCAAAGTGGGATCCTTCTCAAGGGGAGCCCCCAGGGCCTGATACTGTTACTGAATCTATGGAGTGCTCACAAAAAGTGACCTATCATGTCTGCCCTCTGAAAGACCCAACAAGCAGCTGAGTCAAATGCAGACATTTACTCACAACCAATGAAAAGAAGCTGCTTACCCCAGGAGTTGAATTAAGAAAAAGTTGGAAGAAGCTGAGGAGTAGGGTGACCCTGTAGGAGCACCAGCAGTCTCAACTATCCTGGACCCCCGAGATCTCTCAGACATTGGGCCACCAACCAGGCAGAATACACATTGATATGAGGCTCCCAACCCATATACAGGAGAGGACTGACGGGTTTGGAATCAGGCAGAGAAGATGCACCTAACCCTCAAGAAACTGGAGGCTCCAGGGAGTGGGGAGGTCTGGTGAGATTGGGATTGAAGGACAGTGGGGACATCCTTGTAGAGATGGGGGAGGAGGTATGGGATATGGAACAGTCAGAGGGTAGATTGGGAGGGGGATAAAATCTGGATTGTATAAAAGATTAAATAAAAAATAAAAAAATAAAGTCCTATAGCAACATTGTTATGATATCCTCCAACCTCAATAGTATCATATATGTAATTTGCTAAACAAGGAACCTAGAACAGTTGTAATCACTACACAGTGTTTGGAGCTAAGAAATCAAAGGATTGAAGACTGTCTGTGACTGGAAATTCAGTGAAATAAAGCTTAGATGCATTGATAGGCAAGTTTAACAAAAGTAGGAAGTTGAGTTATATATAAGGATGATGAGAACACAAAAGCAGGCTTTCAAACTCACCATATTTTGCTCTGATGTGACTCAGGAGGAAATAACTCTTAAGTTGTCTTAAATATAAGCAGTCAATGAAGCACAAAGGACATTTCATGGACACAGACATAGGGCAGAAGGGAACGAGGGAGGAAGCAAGGGAGGGAGGGAGGGAGGGAGGGAGAGAGAGAGAGAGAGAGATTTATAATACCTTGATAACTGTTTTCTAATGCCTCAATAACTCTTTACTATTTTTCATGGATTAGCTTTGTGGCCTAGAGTTATCAGAAAAAAATGTAGAAAATATAGAAATTGAGAGATTTTAGGAGCTGAAGTTTTAGGCTTTATGCAGGATGAGTTAATTAACTGATCTACTGAAAATTTTTAGGCAAAAATAAATTTGACATGCTCAGATTTCTAGTATAGAGAGGTAACACAGGGCTCAGATCAGAGAATCTGTAAGATATTAAAAGTCAGGAAATACATTACTGATAATGATAGATCGTTACTGATTATTCCAGTTTTATCTATCTTCACAAATCATTGTATGTTAGTAAAATTTACAGAGTATAATTGATTCATATTAATTAATTTTGAGATGAACTCAAAATATGTAGAGGAGTGGTTCTGATGCTTTGACTTAATTGGTAATCTTCTATTAAAGATACTGAAGGTCCTTGACCCAATTGGTTCTTTTTTTTTTTTTTTAATTTACATTCCAAATCACTTCCCCTTTCCCGATTCCTCCTGCCCCGAAAGTCCCATAAGCCCCCTTCCCTCCCTCTTTTCTCCATTAAACCCCCTCTCCTTACTCTGTCCTGGCGTTCCCCTACATCCAGTCTTTCCAGGACCAGGGGTCTCTCCTTCCATCTTTTTAGAAATCTATTGATATGCTGATTGTGTCTAGGGTATTCCGAGATTCTGGGTCAATATCCCCTTATCAGTGACTGCATACCATGTGTGTTCTTTTGTGATTGGGTTACCTCACTAAGGATGATATTTTCAAGTTCTGACCATTTGCCTAGGAATTTCGTGAATTCATTGTTTTTAATTGCAGAGTAGTATTCCATTGTGTAAATATACCACATCTTCTGAATCCATTCCTCCGTTGAGGGACATCTGGGTTCTTTTCAGCTTCTGGCTATTATAAATAAGGCTGCTATGAATATAGTGGAGCATGTGTCCTTATTGCATGCAGGTAAAGTCTCTGGGTATATGCCCAGGAGTGGTATAGCCGGATCCTCCGGGAGTGTCATGCCCAGTTTTCTGAGGAACCTCCAGACTGCTTTCCAGAGTGGTTGTACCAGCCTGCAATTCCACCAGCAGTGGAGGAGTGTTCCTCTTTCTCCACATCCTCGCCAACAGCTGTTGTCTCCTGTGTTTTTGATCTTAGCCATCCTGACTGGTGTGAGATGGAATCTCAGGGTTGTTTTGATTTGCATTTCCCTAATGACTAAGGATGATGAACATCTCTTTAGGTGCTTCTCAGCCATTAGATATTCTTCAGGTGAGAACTCTTTGTGTAGCTCTGTACCCCATTTTTTAATAGGGTTACTTGCCTCTCTGGAGTTTAACTTCTTGAGTTCTTTGTATATCTTGGATATTAGCCCTCTGTCGGATGTAAGGTTGGTAAAGATCATTTCCCAGTTAGTTGGTTGCCGCTTTGTCTTTTTGACGGTGTCTTTTGCCTTGCAAAAACTTTGTAATTTAATGAGGTCCCATTTGTCTATTCTTGATCTTAGAGCATAAGCTATTGGAGTTCTGTTCAGGAAATTCTCCCCTGTGGCCATATGTTCAAGGTTCTTCCCTAGTTTCCCTTCTATTAGTTTCAGTGTGTCTGGTTTTATGTGGAGATCTTTGATCCACTTAGAATTGAGCTTAGTGCAAGGAGATAAGGATGGGTCAATTTGCATTCTTCTACATGTTGACCTCCAGCTGAGCCAGTCAATTGGTTCTTAATCAACCAGTAAAGATGCCAGCAGCCAATGGTTGGGCAGAAAGAAAAAGGCAGTACTTCCAGGTTCCCACAGACTAGAAGAGAGGAAGAGGAGAACTGAGATACTTGGAGGAGAGACAGAACAAACTTAGAGCTATAGGGGAGATCTTCCAAAATGTAGGTGGAAAGAGAAAGTGGCCCGTGGAAGGGCTGCCCAAAAGCATCTTGGACAGCAAGACCAATGGACTTCAAGAATGTAGCTGGGCAATTAAGCTAAGAGCAGATTTAGAAGTGTTGAGCTAGGAATAAAGGTAACGGCAAATAAGCTGAGGGCAGATTTAGAGATATTGAGCAAGGATATGCTCGTCACAGAAGGCTTAGAAGATCCTAGCCATTAAGCCAGTTAGACAGGCCAAAAATGAGCTAATGCATGAGTGTCTTTCTTTCTTTCTTTTTTTTTTTCATTTTCTAAGTTTTTTTTATTTACATTCCAAATCATTTCCCCTTTACTGTTTCCTCCCTCCCCGAAAGTCCCATAAGCCCACTTCCCTCCCTCTTTTCCCCATTCAACCCCCTCTCGCTTCTCTCTCCTGGCATCTCCCTACATCCAGTCTTTCCAGGACCAGAGGTATCTCCTTCCATCTTTTTGGAAATCTATTGATATGCGAATTGTGTCAAGGGTATTCTGAGATTCTGGGTTAATATCCCCTTATCAGTGACTGCATACCATGTGTGTTCTTTTGTTGTTGGGTTACATCACTAAAGATGATATTTTCAAGTTCTGACCATTTGCCTAGGAATTTCGTGAGTTCATTGTTTTTAATTGCAGAGTAGTATTCCATTGTGTAGATATACCACATCTTCTGAATCCATTCCTCCGTTGAGGGACATCTGGGTTCTTTCCAGCTTCTGGCTATTATAAATAAGGCTGCTATGAACATAGTGGAGCATGTGTCCTTATTGCATGCAGGGGAAGCCTCTGGGTATATGCCCAGGAGTGGTATAGCCAGATCCTCCGTGAATGTCATGACCAGTTTTCTGAGGAACCTCCAGACTGCTTTCCAGAGTGGTTGTACCAGCTTGCAATCCCACCAGAAGTGGAGGAGTGTTCCTCTTTCTCCACATCCTCGCCAACAACTGCTGTCTCCTGTGTTTTTGATCTTAGCCATTTGGACTGCTGTGAGATGGAATCTCAAGGTTGTTTTGACTTGCATTTCCCTAATGACTAAGGATGATGAACATCTCTTTAGGTGCTTCTCAGAGTGAAAGATCTGTATGACAAGAACTTCAAGTCTCTGAAGAAAGAAATTGAAGAAGGCCTCAGAAGATGGAAAAATTTGCCATGCTCATGGATTGGCAGGATTAATATAGTAAAAATGACCATCTTGCCAAAAGCAATATACAGATTCAATGCAATCCCCATCAAAATCCCAACTCAACTCTTCATAGAGTTAGAAAGAACAATTCAAAAATTCATCTGGAATAACAGAAAACCCAGGATAGCTAAAACTATTCTCAAGAGTAAAAGAACTTCTGGGGGAATCAGTATCCCAGACCTCAAGCTGTACTACAGAGCAATAGTGTTAAAAACTGCATGGTATTGGTACAGTGACAGGCATGTAGATCAATGGAACAGAATTGAAGACCCAGAAATGAATCCACACTCCTATGGTCACTTGATCTTTGACAAAGGAGCTAAAACCATCCAGTGGAAAAAAGATAGCCTTTTCAACAAATGGTGCTGGTTCAACTGGAGGTCAACATGCAGAAGAATGCAAATTGATCCATTCTTATCTCCTTGCACTAAGCTCAATTACAAGTGGATCAAGGATCTCCACATAAAACCAGACACACTGAAACTAATAGAAAGGAAACTAGGGAAGAACCTTGAACATATGGGCACAGGGGAGAATTTCCTGAACAGAACTCCAATAGCTTATGCTCTAAGATCAAGAATTGACAAATGGGACCTCATTAAATTACAAAGTTTCTGTAAGGCAAAAGACACTGTTAAAAAGACAAAGCAGCAACCAACTAACTGGGAAATGATCTTTACCAGCCCTACATCCGACAGAGGGCTAATATCCAATATATTTAAAGAACTCAAGAAGTTAGACTCCAGAGAGTCAAGTAACCCTATTAAATAATGGGGTACAGAACTAAACAAAGAGTTCTCACATGAGTGTCTTTCATGAGCTGATCTGAGATAGCTCCTGATTAGATATGCACCTGCAACCAGCTGGGAGCACAAACCAAATCTGTAAAAAATAAAAAAAAAATAAAAAACCTGCTACAAAGATAATTTTAGTAATCCATCATTCATTTCAGATGTGAAAAAAATCACTGGTCAAATGGTGTCAAGATAGTAGCATCAGTAGTGTCCTTTGAGAATAGAGTTTATTCCATCAGAGGCTGAGCCTAAAACTAGAAATCAAATAATATATATAGAGAAGGCTCCTTATAGCTTCAGAAACAAGTCATTTCATTGTCTACTTCTCTGACTCTTCAGTTATCTATAACCATGACTGGCATTGCTCACTAGAAATGTTACTGGCAAATGGGAGAACAGACTACGACAAATAAGTAAGCTACTCGCATAAATCCCTACCACAAGCCAATGACAAGCCTAACGAAACAGCCCTTTGATTATTCTCAGGGCTGAGACTGTCATGAGTACGTTCACACCAGTATGGACTTTTAAGTCTGTTCCTCTTAAACTATGATAAAGGGATTTTAAGTAGGACCTGCACGATTTCTCTTCATGGAAGGTGCAAGTACTTCTTATGCTATTTTCTTTTAGAGGACATTGTCTTCATTCATATTTTCTTCTAATGCCCTTAAATGATTTGCTAAAGGTAGTAACTGTTATCCTGTTTTGTATATAGTTGATACTGAGCTTACCCAAAGTTTTTGAGACATTGGGGCATACAAAGGCTCTATACTAAATAGTAACAAAAATTAGGAAACAGCATTGTTTACGGAGAAGTCATTATTCATTAAGGAGACTATCTACACTGACAGTGATAAATTCTATCCCCCTCTACTGGAGTTGAACACTACATAATTACAAGGAGGGTCATGAAAGGGCACTTAAGGCCTGCTTTGGAGCTCATGTACAAAGCTGAGGTAAGTCAGAGAGCCAAGGTGAGAACTTTGAGGAAAGACAAAACCCTGTGACTTACCATGGCTTATTAAACTCTAATTGTTAATGTGACTTATTTGTATGCATATGATTGCAGTACTACAAACACTAGACATGTGCTTGTATAATACTGCACTAGACATTTTTAGGCCTCCTATATAAACCTTGGGTTGCCTTCACAGTAGGATTCCTTTTTAAAATAAGAGAATCAACAACACCAAGAAAGTCTATAGCATTCAAAGGGGGGGAAAGCTTTATATACAATATCACTAAGAACATGGCTTTGTACTGAAAAATTAATAAATACAAACAAGCACCTCACACTTCTCAATAATACAAACCCTAAAGCCTTCATTTTAAAACTTAGAAAAGTATTAAATTGTACATACGCCTAAAGAAAAGATAAAAATATGGCTAACCAGCAAATGACGATATACTCAGAATCACTTTTTCAAATATCCATAATCCAAAAATGGTAACACACCTTTTTTTTAATTATTTATTTTATTTTATTTTTTTTAATTTACATTCCAAATCATTTCCCCTTTCCCGTTTCCTCCCTCCCCGAAAGTCCCATAAGCCCCCTTCCCTCCCTCTTTTCTCCATTCAACCCCCTCTCCTTACTCTGTCCTGGCGTTCCGTTCCCCTACATCCAGTCTTTCCAGGACCAGGGGTCTCTCCTTCCATCTTCTTAGAAATCTATTGATATGCGGATTGTGTCTAGGGTATTCCGAGATTCTGGGTCAATATCCCCTTATCAGTGACTGCATACCATGTGTGTTCTTTTGTGATTGGGTTACCTCACTAAGGATGATATTTTCAAGATCTGATCATTTGCCTAGGAATTTCGTGAATTCATTGTTTTTAACTGCAGAGTAGTATTCCATTGTGTAGATATACCACATCTTCTGAATCCATTCCTCCGTTGAGGGACATCTGGGTTCTTTCCAGCTTCTGGCTATTATAAATAAGGCTGCTATGAACATAGTGGAGCATGTGTCCTTATTGCATGCAGGGAAAGCCTCTGGGTATATGCCCAGGAGTGGTATAGCTGGATCCTCCGGGAGTGTCATGCCCAGTTTTCTGAGGAACCTCCAGACTGCTTTCCAGAGTGGTTGTACCAGCTTGCAATTCCACCAGCAGTGGAGGAGTGTTCCTCTTTCTCCACATCCTCGCCAACAGCTGTTGTCTCCTGTGTTTTTGATCTTAGCCATCCTGACTGGTGTGAGATGGAATCTCAGGGTTGTTTTGATTTGCATTTCCCTAATGACTAAGGATAATGAACATCTCTTTAGGTGCTTCTCAGCCATTAGATATTCTTCAGGTGAGAACACTTTGTTTAGCTCTGTACCCCATTTTTTAATAGGGTTACTTGCCTCTCCAATAGCTTATGCTCTAAGATCAAGAATAGACAAATGGGACCTCATTAAATTAAAAGTTTTTGCAAGGCAAAAGACACTGTCAAAAAGACAAAGCGGCAACCAACTAACTGGGAAATGATCTTTACCAACCTTACATCCGACAGCGGGCTAATATCCAATATATACAAAGAACTCAAGAAGGTAACACACCTTTTTAAAGGAGGAGAGCAATAATAGCAACAGAAATAACAGTAACAAACCTATTCTACAGATAAACACATTTAGCTTATCCTCTCCAGGTTTTGTATTGTGTCTTCTTTGGAGCTATTTTCAATTACACTGTTAATATTCACATAGGGATTTCTGTATGAATGTATACTTTTACTGACCTTCGATATGGAGTTAGAAGTGAAGTTACTGGATGAATTGGAACCTATTTATTTGAGTACCTCCAAGGTTGTTTTCCAGGATGGCTACACTAAACTTCCATCAGCTAGTGAAAAGGTTTCCATAATGTTGCTTCCTCACTTACATCTCTTATAGGTTGAGACTGCACTTTTATTCTTTCATAGATCCTATGGCTTCCTTTAAGACAGCTGTTCTTAACCTGAGGAAGTGACCCCATTCTGGGTCAAATGAAACTTTCACAAGGGTCACATATCAGATATCCTGTATATTAGATATTTCCATTATGATTCATAAGAATAACAAAATTAAAGAGATGTAAAGATCTGTGTAGTCATCAGCAAAAATGACCAATTATGCTTTTTTAAGTGATATATTTTGTGTGCCTAAACAATGAATATACATGTACACGTATTTAAAACTTAATTATAATTTAATTAAAGTTAATTTCTAAATACTTTAAATAATTATCAAGCACATGATTTGCATTTTCGGCAGAGGACAATCAAAGTTGTACCACTAAAACACTCATGTGTTGTAAAAATAATCTGTAATTACCAAGAACTCTTACTCATTTCTCTTTAGAAGTGTAAACAATTAAATATTCTCAAATTTAAGAGAAATCTGTCATATTTTATTATTTTCATTAAAATTTCAGACACAGAGTACAAAATACGTTTCATATATATACATACATATATATATATATATATATATATATATATATATATATATATATATATCTTTAAGAAATACTGTTAAGAATTTATGTGGAAAGGTTACAATAGATATTTTCCATTGGGATGTTTTATGTTGCCCTCCTTCCCTTTGGTTTCTATTCTTAAAACCTGAAAAAAAAAAAAAAAGGTTTGCTAGGAATCAATCTGATGATTCCTCAGAAAATCTGAAATAGCACTCTCTACCTGAGGACCCAGCTATACCACTCCTGGGCATATACCTAAAAGATGCTCCAAAGTATAACAAGGACATGTGCTCTACTATGTTCATAGCAACCTTAGTTATATTAGCCAGAAGCTGGGAACAACCGAGATTTCCCTCTGTAGAATGAATACAGAAAATGTGACACATTTACACAATGGAGTACTACTCAGCTGTTAAAATGACAATTTCACGAACTTTGTAGGCAAATGGATGGAACTAGAAAATATCATCCTGACTGAGGTTACACAGACCCAAAAGGATAAACATTGTTTGTACTTACTGATAAGTGGATATTAGCCCAAAAACTCAGAATACCCACAATACCATACAAAGCTTAACAAGAAGGAAGGCCAAACTCTGGCTGCTTTAGACTCACTTAGAAAGGGAACAAAATAATCACAGAAGGCAGAGGGAGAGAGTGAGACCTGGGTAGGAGAGGGGAGGGAGAGCAAAAAAATGGGACAATAGCACCAGGTATTGGGAGAGACAGGAGAGATGTCCAGTGGACCAAGTGAATGAATAGAAATAAGTAGAAATGGGTGATAGGGAACTTGAAGAACCACAAGAAAGTCCCAGAATTTAGGAATGCAAGAGGCTCCCAGGATCCAATGGGGATAACATTTGCCAAAATCCCCAGCAAAAGGGAGTTATAACCTAAAGAGACCACCTCCAGTAAATAGACCTGGCCCCTGTAGAGAGTTGGAGCCATCCACCCATCTAAAACATTTTAACCCAGAATTGTCCCTGTCTAAAGAAAATGCAGGGACAAAAATGGTCAAAGACTGAAGGAAAGGCCATTCAAAGACAACCTAACCATGAGATCCATTCCATCCACAGACACCAAACCCTGACACTATTGCTGATGCCAAAACATGCTTTCAGACAGGAGCCTGGTATGGCTGGCTTCTGAGAGACTCTGCCAGTATCTAACAAAGGCAGATGCAGAAACACACAGCCAACCATCATATTGAGCCCACCAACTCCAATGGAAGAGTTAGTAGAAAGACTGAAAGAGCTGAAGGGGGTTGCAACCGCATAGGAATAATAACAGTATCAATTAACTGGAGGCCTCAGAGCTCCCAGGGACTAAACCACCAACCAAAGAGTATACATGGCCCCTGCTACACATGAAACAGAAGATTGCCTCATCTGGAATCAGTGGGAGGGGAGACACTTGGTCCTTTGCGGGTTTCATGTCCCCAGAGAAGGGGAATTCTAGAGGGATAAGGCAGGTTGTGTGGGTGAGAGGGGAGCACCCTCAGAAACAAAGGGAAGTGCATTGGGGTGGGGAATTCATGTAGGGGAGTCCGGGAAGGGGAATAACATTTGAAATGAAAGCAAATAAAATGATAAATATATAAAGAAAGAAAGTTATTTCTTGAATTGTGAATGACTGACTGATTGAAATCAATAAGAACCATAATTTACGGAGGTCACATGGTTAGTAGTTCTGAATTTAAATAAAAATCCTACTCATGTAAGGAGTACCTGCATACGATGAGAATTTACTAATATGCGAAAGGAACCACAATAAACTGAACTGACAGCATTCAAGAGGTGAGCTGTAGAATATAATTTCTTAATTAAATGTAGGTGTGTGTGTGTGTATGTGTGTGTGTGTGTGTGTGTGTGCAGGTGTGTGTATGTGTGTGTACTCAGATGCATATACATGTGTATTCATCTTGCAAAGTTAACAAAGTTTATTACATTGCAGACTTCTTAAACACACTTTTCAATCTGGGTTGTTTCATTGCTCCTTCTGTTTGTATGGTTCTACTCTGATTTGTTTGTTCGTGTATTGCCTTTTACACTGTATATTATCATACTATATTATTATAATATATTGTATTATATTATGTTATATATCATATTATTTTCCCTTAGAGGCCTGTTTATTTTCTAATGAGAAAGAGAAAAGGGATGGACAAAGACAGGAGGGTGTACATGAAGGATCTAAAAAAATTAGAGAAATAAAAACATAATTTGCATATATTTTATCTGATTCAGTTTCAATAAAATCTATTTTAATAAAAAAGATGTAACTATATTATAATCTCAAAAAAAAGGAAAAGAAGAAAGGATGCTTTCATTCTCAATAGTTGGTCTCAAAGGAACTGAGTCAAAATCGACTTGTAATTATGCAATCTCTGCAGGTCTTTACAGAAGAACTTCTCTAGTTTCTATAAAGTTCTGCCAAAGAATAAAAATTATGGTACTATTTCCTTTGAATCAAAAAGAAATTCTGCACATTTATTGAGATTAAATCATTATAAATATGGCAATATTGATGGGCTGAACATTATTAAAACTGTGAGTACTGTATAATTTTAATACTCATTAATTTTGTATCACATCATACCATTTATAATAAATGTACAAGAACTATTAGGAACATTTTTATAATTATACTGTAGTAATTTCTGATTAAATATCTCCTATGCCTATTCTCTCTACATCATAGCACTCTCAAGTCTCAGATTTCATTCCCTCAATACAACATCACAGGCTTACCACAATGTACTGAGCCTGCATTGAACATAGATAATGTTAGGATTGTTTACAACCAATATGAGGTAAACTTAGTTATAATATCACCCCATAACACATTTAAAAACACATAGGAAAGATAAAAATTAAAAGGAGTGGTTGCAAAGGTGATTGTATATATGCCAAGGAGTGGTATAGCTGGGTCCTCAGATAATACTATGTCCAATTTTCTGAGTGACCAACAAACTGACTTCCAGAGTGGTTGTGCTAGCTTGCAATCCCACCAACAATGGAGGAGTGGTCCTCTTTCTCCACATCCTCACCAGCATCTGTTGTCACCTGAGTTTTTAATGTAGCCATTGTAATTGGTGTGAGGTAGAATCTCAGGGTCATTTTGACTTGCATTTCCCTGATGACTGAAGATGTTGAACATGTTCTAATATATAACAAGGACATATACTCCACTATGGATGGAACTAGAAGATATCAACCTGTGAACTGAATCTTAGGTATTCTGAACTTTTGGGCTAATATACATTTATCATACCATGTATATTCTTTTGTGACTAAGTTACCTCACTCAGGATTATAATTTTTTTCTTTTCCTTTTTTTGTTTTTTTTTATTGGATATTTAATTTATTTACATTTCAAATGTTATCCCCTTTCTGATCACCCCCAGATGCCTCCCATCCCTTCCCCCTCCTCCTACTTCTGTGAGGATACACCCCAAACCACCCACCTAGTCCTTCCTCCCTCCCCTTGCATTCTCCTACACTGGGGCATTGAGCTATCAGGGGACCAAGGGCCTCTTCTCCCACTACTGCCTCACAAGGCCATCCTACACTACATATATGGCTGGAACCATGTGTCCCTCCATGTGTACTCCTTGGTTGGTGGTTTAGACTCTGGGAGCTCTGGTTAGTTGATATTGTTGTTCTTCCTATGGGGTTGCAAACCCCTTCAGCTCCTTCAGTTCATTCTCTAATTCCTCCATTGGGGACCCCGTGATCAGTTCAATGGTTGAATGTGAGCATCCACCTTTGTATGTGTCAGTCTGGCAGACTCTCTTAGGAGACAGATATTTCAGGCTCCTGTCATCATGCACTTCTTGGCATCCACAATAGTGTCCACATTTTTTGACTGTATATAGGATGGATCCTCAGGTAGTGCAGTCTCTTGATGGCTTTTCCTTCAGTCTCTGCTCCACACTTTGTCTCCGTATTTGCTCCCATGAGTATTTTGTTACCCCTTCTAAGAAGGAACGAAGGACCCACACTTATGTCTTCCTTCTTTTGCTTCCTGTGGTCTGTGAATTGTATCTTAGATTACCTCACTCAGGATGATATTATCAAGTTCCATCTATTTACCTGTGAATTCCATGAAGTCATTGTTTTTAATAGCTGAGTAGTATTACATTATGTAAATATACCTCATTTTCTGTATCCATTCCTCTGTTGAAGGACATCTGGATTGTTTCCAGATTCTGGCTATTATGAATATGGATGCTATGAACATAGAGGAGCATGTGTCCTTATTACATGTTGGAGTATCTTCTGGGTATATGCCCAAGAGTGGTATAGCATATGAAGCCTAAGAAGAAGGAAGACCAAAATGTGAATGCTTCAGTTATTCTTAGACAGGTGAACAAAATACTCACAGGAGGAAATATGGAGATAAATGTGGAGCAGAGACTGAAGGAAAGGTCATCCAGTGACTGAAACACCTGTAGATCCATCCCATATACAGCTACCAAACCCGGATGCTATTGTAGATGCCTGGAAGTGCTTGCTGATGGAGGCCTGATATGACTGTCTCCTGAGAGGCTCTGCCAGAGCCTGAAAAATACAGAGGCAGATGCTCACAGCCAACTATTGAACTGAGCACTGGGGTCCTGATGAAGGAGTTGGAGAAGGGATTGAAGGAGCTGAGGGGGGTTGAAGCCCCATGGAGGGAACAATATTTTCAACAGGCCATATCTGCCAGAGCTCCCGGGCACTGGACCAACAAGCAAAGAATACACATGGTGGGACCCATGGCACTAGCCACATAGGTGGCAGAGGATGGCCTTGTTGGGCATCAGTGGGAGAAGCCCATGGGACTGAGGGTGTTCGATGCCCCATTGTAGCAGAATGCCGGGGCAGGGAGGTGGGGGTGGGTGGGCAAGTGAGTGAGAATCCCCAAAGAAGTAGTGGGAGGGAGGATGGGATAGGGGGTTTCCAGAGGGGAAACTGGGAAAAGGGACAACATTTGAAATGTAAATACATAAAATATCCAATAAAGAAAAAGAAAAAGAAAGAAAGAAAAAAAGTGATTGTTAAGATTTTAGATATGTTTTGAATAATATCATTCCTTTTTTAGAGGGTTCTCAGTGAAGACTTTATTTTTTTATTGTTTTGGGATATTTTCTTTATTTACATTTCAAATGTTTTCTTCTTTACAGGTCTCCCCTTCGAAAACCCCTTATCCCATTCCCCCTTCCCCTGCCTCTATGAGGGTGCTCCCCAACCCACCCACCCACTCTAGTCCTCCAGCACTGGCATTCCCCTACATTGGGGCATCGAATGCCCTCAGGCCCAAGGGCCTCTCCTCCCACTGATGTCCAACAATGTCATCCTCTGCCACCTATGTAGCCAAGTGCCATGGGTTGCTCCATGTGTATTCTTTGGTTGGTAGTCCAGTGCTCAGGAGCTCCCGGGGGTCTGGCCTGTTTACACTATTGCTCCCTCCATGGGACTGCAAACCCCTCAGCTCCTTCAGTCTCTTCTTCTTAAATAAGAGGAAAGGATGGAACATAAATGCACACATAGCATAGTGGCCAGTTACCAAGTTCACTTTGGCTTGATCTCATATATAGAGGCACTGTCATTATTGCCCATCTCTGCATCTTTTAACATCTTTTACCACTTTTAATATATTGCTCCATGTTGCATATATACTTCATCCTTCTTCATAATTTTGACGCATATTATTTCCACAGAGAAGGTATTTTGTATCCACAGGTTTCATTAAACACTTTTAGTAATGCTGTAGAATTATGTATATCAACTATACATTTGTGTTTATTTGACCCTATGTAAAATCTCTTACCTAGTTTGCAAACTTTTTTAAAATTGTTTGATTCTTAATCTCCAAAGATCTTATTTAATTCTCTAGGTCTTAAAAGCCTTTTATTTAATGAACTGCAATAAATGAAAACAAGAATTCTTATCTAATGAATAAGAACTATTTATATGAAAAAATAATGTGTAACATCACAGACTAATATATTTAAAAGAGCAGAAACTATGACATTTAAGAGAGTATCAAACTACAGTAATCTGAGAAAATTGGAAAGATGGCATTTTATTCACTGCCTGGTAACTTTACCACTCAAAGTGATCACTGTGGAGGAAGTACAGAAGAAGGAAAGGAAGTAAGAAACCTAGAACAGAATATAGAAGCTTATTAAAGTGGATCAAATAGCAAGAACTCTAGCAGTAGAATAAAAAGAATGGGTGATTTTGAAAAGTAGATTGTAAAAGAAGTTAGGGAAATGAATTGGAAATTTTTTTGAGCTAGAGTACAGCTAGAGTAGGTGGATATTAGCTCTGATCACAAAAGGAACTGCAGGATAACAAGCCATATTAATTAAGAAAGATAGTGTATTCTTCAAGGTGAACGCTGAGCACAAAGAATCAAGAACATTTTGGTAAAGATGCCTGTGCTTGAGCCAGAGACATTGGAAGTATGCACATGTATATGCATATATGGATCATTGAAATCCAAGGACAATGATGACATAACACCAAAGAAAAGGCAAAGGAGGAGAAGAGTCCCAAACTGCAGACCTCTAGTAAACATTCTTTTAGGAATCCAGACTTGTAGCTCTGGTTCAATAAGAGAATAGTTAGACAGAGATAAAATGCATTAAGGGCAATATGTTAAAAGAGATGAAGGAGGAACATGATTTAATGATAAGTTCAATATATCAAATTCTAAGATCCTCAAATAAGGCACTAAAACATCAGCATCCTAAGCAAAATACTAGGATTTACTACATAATGTATTTATTCATTCATACACCAAATGCAAACTTATTAAGAAATCTGTGTGAAGGGCTGGAGAAATGACTCAGCGGTTAAGAGAACTGACTGCTCTTCTGGAGGTCCTGAGTTCAAATTCAAGCAAACATATGGTAGCTCACAACCATCCATAATGAGATCTGACGCCCTCTTCTGGTGTGTCTGAAGACAGCTACAATGTACTTCCATATAATAAATAAATCTTAAAAAAAATAGAAATCAGTGTAAAGAATTTGTTTTATGCATATTATGAAAACTAATTTTAAAAATTAGTCCTTATTTATACACTTAAATTCTATTCTGATCAGCATTGGAGGACTTTGTGGAACATATGAATGTAGAATTCATTTAATTTAACTCAGGATAAAGGTCTCACCATGGTTTGCCTAGAAGAACAAGGACTACATTACTCTGTTTATCACAGACCCAACATTATCTTACTGGCAGGATCTTTTGCTAAAATGAATTTTGAAGATATTCCTTTTACCTGTTTCCAAATTACTAAATCATTCTAAAGAAATTGTTGACTTGACTCACCCTGTAAATAGTTGAAAATGTCCTGCAGTAACTAAGACCAAGGGTAAAAATTAATTGTATCCTGCTATCAGCTAATACATTGCAGGCAAGTTTAATCTGCTAGATTTTAGTTGATCACATTTATAGAACAGGTTTGGTAAGTTGGCAGAACATTCACTTCCACTATAAATTAAGTTTTCAGTTTTTACAGTATGGTGGTTTTCTTCACAAATTTAATCTTAGGGAATATATGAAGTTTATTAGAAAGCAATTTTAAGGGTTTATCACATAACTACTACAAAAATAAGGTGAGACTATGTCCCTGAACTCTTAAATGACCACTCTTTCTGTCTCTTTGTCTCTTTTTTCTCTCTATCTTTATCCCTCCCTACTTCTATTCCATATTATGTAAATGATACAAAATGATTTATTAAAGCTGTAGTATTGCTGACCACCAGAGAAACTCTCTTCACAGTTATACTTCACAGGGTTTGCTATAGATTCCTTTGAGAAACTCCTCTAATTCTGCCAAATTCCTCCCAAAATTTGCATATGACCAATATCTATCCACCTATGGTAATCAATAATTAGCTGTCAGAATATTCCTATCAGGAAGTGGATCTTCATCCTCATAATAGACATTTTCTGGAGCAAAGTTGAGGAAACAGTTTCTTTCCAATAATTCAAAAAAGTGCAAACTAAGATTGCATTTCTCCAGTAAAATCAAATACAGGCATAGTTATTCTGTAGTTAACCTGATCTCTGGTTCATATTTGAACTGTTTTGCAATAGGTAAACAAAGTAAATTAATTTGAATAAATTAATACAAATATATTTAGCTCACACTTTATATCATGCTATTAACTTAGATAAGCACTAAAAGAAAGCACACATGTATTGTTTTATCCCTGCCAAGACCTCATTAAGTATGAAATATGTGACCATGTAAATGAGAGAACAGGGAGAAGAGCAGAAGGTGGCCTAAGCCAATCACTGGATTCTCAGGAGGCCTGCTGGTATCTGTGGGGAACTACTTGAGAGGCTGAGTTCAGGAAGCTCTGTCTTTACCTCACCAGCCTTGACTGACACTGATGTATTTTCTGGGCAGGCAGAAGGTCAGATAACTGAATGCCTGTGCTCTCTGGGTAGTTTGGGCCACTGTGCCTGTCTATGCTGGGCTTCTGTACTGACAGCTCTGCCTAGCCTGCCTACTAAAGCTCTAGGGAAACATTTTCATGAGGCTTGGCCTTAACATCCAGAAATCAAGTGACTTTTTAAAGATATGCAATTTGAGTTGTAATAATTTGAAAATGGTTTTTAATTTTTCACATTTGTATCTTTACTTAATACATGCTATGCATCTGTGATGGTAGTACAATATAATTAAATACATGCATATATTTGTTAAAATTTAATTAAGGTAATTAATATTTCTGCCTCTTAAGCACTTATTTACTTGCACAGAATAGGAACTGTGATGGTTTGAATAAGCTAGGCCCAAGGAGTGGCACAATTAGGAGGTGTGGCCTTGTTGAAAGAATTGTCACTGTTGAAGTAGTCTTCCTCTTATCTGCCTAGAAGTTAGTCTTCTCCTGATGGCCTTCAGGACAAGAAGTATAATTCTCAGTTCCTCCAGCACCATTCCCACCTGGACACTGCTATGCTTCCCACCATGATGATAACAGATTGAACGTCAGAATTTGTAAACCAACCCCAATTAAATATTGTCCTTATAATAGTTCCTTTGTTCATGGTGTTCCTTTACAGCAATGGAAACCATAACTAAGACAGGAACCATGGACTTTTCCAGTTATTTTTAAATTCTTTGTAGTGTTCTATGAAGTGAATTACCTACTCTACTATAGAATCCTAGAACTAAGTCATCCTCAACCATTGTATTAGCTCTTGACCGCCAGGTTTTGTTTGTTTGTTTTATTTTACAAATCTATTCAGTCTTTCACATCAGGATTCCTTTTGATTTTCCTGTGAATCAGCATCCCATGATCTCAGCCCCTTAATTCTTAGGAGACAGCAAGCATGCATTTTCTTTTAACATTGCAAAATAATTCACCAATCTGCCTGTGTTTGTTAAACATAGAGGATAAGTTAGCTGGGTGGGACCAAGTCCTGAAATTACCAATTCTACCACACTTGGGCCTAACCATACTCTTTCCCAGGCTGACTGTGAACTCATAAGTCTGTCTGCCTTTGTAAGCATAAACAAAAAACTTATCTTAGTAGGATCTCCTGTTGTCACCACTCCTTAAATCTCTTTATCTCCTTCCTTAGTATCTTTCTGACAAGTTGGCTCACAGCACATCTGCTTTTGTTCTTTTAGATCAGTAAAACTCCCCATATAATTCATATTGCATCCTTTTCTTTCAAGAAATTATATATATATATATATATATATACATATATATATACATACATATATATACATATATATATATATATATGTATGTATATATATATATCCCACATTTCTAGAACTCTTTCACATAGCCTTAAGGGCTATCCTGAAGTTTAAGTTTCCAGCTTTTATCATTTGGCTTAGACATTAGCCACACCTTCACATTCCAAACTCTGTCTGTATTGTTTTTGATTATCAGAGTCATTTATGTTGACAGGGAGGAAATTTTGTGATGTAGGAACATAAAATACATACATTATTATACAAACAAGCCTTACACCCACAACAGCCATGCCTGCCGGCTCTGATCAACTGGCTGGAAACACGTCATTCTCTCCCTTCCGAGGCCAGAATGGACCCAGTTTGAACTCTAACTTCTATCCAACTCCTCACATCCTTACCTGTTCCAATCCCCAGGGACCATTCTTCTACTCTTTTTTTGTTAAGTCATCTAATATTAGCTTCCTCAAATGAGTAACAACACGCAGTATTACAACATGAACTGTACAATGGGCCTTAGCAGAACTGTAGTCATAGTACTTTGTTAAGGCAAATGCTAATGTAATTTTCATACAGCCTTAGTAGGGTTTAATATGCTTGTTGCAATTTACCTAGCTAAATATGATGCTAGGTCTCACGTACTAATGGCAACATTTGAAGCCTTCAATGAAAGAACTTAATTCTAGCCAACAAAGACAAATAGATAAGAATTATTGTGTGTGGCATGTGTGAATGTGTATGTGTGTGTGTCTTTATGTATGTGTGAAACATGCAGATATTTTTGAACATATCTGCTGGAGAACACATACTTCTTTTATTGAGCATTTTAATGTTTAAGTCCTTATTATTTTTATTAAGATATGAGCTGCTTTTATTTACTTCCTCTATATATTACAGTCCAGCATTGGAAACTATATAAATAAAGTCACAAAATTAAAAGTTTTTAATGTAGTTTTAATGAGGAAAGCAAAAAGCTAAATGGTATTACTATATGGTAGCTGTTCTAATTTTGTTTTTGTAGCTGTGGCAAACAACCTAACAAAAACAACTTGTAAGAGGGAAGAGTTTATTTACTTTACAATTAGAAGCTGAAATTAATCACTGAAATCACAAAAGTCAAAGCAGGAACTAAAGTAGCTAATGCCATCAAATCTACAGTCAGTGGCAGAGAGAAATGACTACATCCAGTCTGCCTGGTTTAACTTCAGATAGCTTGCCCCTTTTCCTATGTAGTTGGGAAACACTGCCCAAGGAATAATGTCACTGACAGTAGACTGAGTCTTCCTAAATCAGTCCCCCCAAGATTCACATATGCGACCACCTGCAGTGAGAAGCCACAAACTTATTCTAAATAATTTTACAGCTGACACACTATTCTCAGGTAATCTATATGAATAATAGCAGAATCTACAAAATAAACAAGGATTAACACTGTACAATACATTGATAGCATGCTAGGATATTTTAATATACTTTTAAACAAAGTACATCTTACCTTCACCTCATTACATTGTCAGATACTGACAGGTAAGATCATTGATAACGCAATCGAGTGATTTTGTACCAGCTCATTTATTCACGGGTGCTCTAAAAAGAATTCTCTTTCTTTTTATTCATGTTCTTTTTAGTGAATAAAAAATATATAGGTTGTGAAAGGAGGTTTAAAAAAAAGATTTATCTTTGTAAAAATTTTCCCAATTAACATGTCAATTATAGTTCTTTTTAAATATATGTTAAATAAGTCTTTTTATAGGAAGAAATAAAAGTCAGCTAATTTTTATTTCTCTTGCCTGATTTAAAAAGATTATGGAACAATTGCATTTGTTGAATATACTTCCTTGCCTTACATAACTGGAATGATATTGAGCTATTCCTCTTTGATAGTGTATGTTCCTATATAATATATTTTTATGTTGCAATTATTTGAAAACTATGAGGCCTATGTTTATCAAATCTATAGAGCTATATACCATCTAAAGGATAAATTCATGCCACATCACATAATATTGATTAATCCCAAGGGTTTCACTAACTATATTTTATTTCATTGTATAGCTCTTTTACTCTCTCAAAGCATGCATTCTCTCAAGTTATGTTCATGTTGAGAGAAGATTTAAAGGAAACCCAAAGGCTTAGTCATGGAAAAATATATAGGCATTTTAGGCATTAGTTTTTTGTTTTGTTTTAAAAAATTATGCACAGTGAACTGATAGCAAAAGAAGTCTACTCACTCAAGTTAAATGTTGGTTTCTGGAATCATCTCTTTCCTCTAAAGTCATGGAAGACTCTGGTGAAGAATGCATACTTCTTTTAGAAAGCATTTTGTTATACTTATTAATATATGTGATTCCTTGATTTTCCTCATCTATCTGTTAAATCCTAATACTAGAAACAACATCAATGGACAAATAAAATTAAAAGCTGTGTGTATTGATTAAGAAAAGTGTCTTATTACTTTGATACCACAAATAAAACAAATTTGCAGAGGCCAGTTGAAGAAAATCTATACTAGAAAGTCCCAAGATTGGAGAAACATTTGACAGAAAATAGAAAATTGAAACAAACTGGAAATAAACAAAATCCTTTCACATTCAGTCCTCTGGGACAAAAATGGATCAATTTGCAACCATACCAAGCAGTAGTGTATGTGTGCTGCTGAGAAAAGGCACACAGATGCCAAATGGGTGCATTAACCCCCCTTGGCACTGTTAATGTAGACATGCCCTTAGGGATTTGTGTAAGACCCATCTGTTCAGTCAAGCATTTGCTTAATTGTGTCAAATGCCTGGCAAATGCAGTGTCAGTTAATAGATAATAGATATGTAAATGCTGTTTGTGTTCCTGCACATATGCCCAAGGGCTTTAGTACATACATAACATTTTTTAAAAAGTATATATAATTTTCTGTTGAGAATGAAATTAAAGTTTTACTAGCAGCAGAATTCCTACTCATAACAGGCCACACCATAATATTACCGGAGGCTTTCTAACAGCATCACCTTCTAGGGATGATGACTGAAACTATTTTTTTTTCTTAGCAAATAATGATGATCATGTTATTTACTTGCAATGTTATGAAAGGGACGAGTTTATTAGGCCTCCTGAATGCCCATATGTCATCAAACATGAATTAAGCATCATGAGTGACTGAGACAAACACAGCTTTAGAAACCTGTCAATCTGAGTACCAATGCTTAGAAGCACTGTCAAGGGGGAGCTCTGGTAATATAGATGGACTGTATGGGTACCATCTCTGTATTAAGGAACTGGAAAAAAAATGAAATTTGGCCCTGTAAGGTTGCAGAAAATTTGCAATATGAAAACATGAAGCTCTGTAGAGAACCTTAATAAATTCCCTACCAATCCCTACTTCACAAGTCAACACTTCACAAGATTCTGGTTAAACATGAAGAGGGACTGAATAACTTCTTGCCTTAAACTGCCCATGACACCCTAACTGACAAGTACTGAGAATTAAATTCTTAATATCCCCTTTTCCTCTATGATGCAGACCTATTATCAGTGACACATTTTGACAGCTCTGAAGGAAATGGCTGCCAAAATGTTTGAGAGGGTGTTGGAGTGACACTTGAGAGCACAGCAGTCCTTTCTGGGTTTTATGACAGGAAATCCTTACAACTTCCTTTTCTTCTCCAAAATAACCTTTAAGAATCACTTCCCCTTGTGCTCTGGACATAGATAGAACGTCTTAAGCCTATATAGAACATAAAACACTTAAGTGGGGCTTGATGAGCTCTCCAAGTCTTCCAAATAGCGAATCAATCTTGATTCTGACAGTCTATCTACTAGAAATAATTCTCACCACTTTTTATTTCCTTCACAGTGACATTAGTTTTATTTTGGTTTCAAGCTTGAATCCTAGTGTTTTCTAGGAAGAACAAATGTCGACAGAGACCTCTATTCTACCTGAGGAAAACAGGGGGCTGATTTTACCTTGTTAAGCTTCAACATTATCATAAATATATATGCAAGTTTAAGAAAATGTCACAGCCTATATTTAGCATTAAAACTAAAAACCTTAGGTCCCATAGCAAGATTTCCACATAGCAGGTAGAACCTATACTTGTTCAGTGCTAGGTAGTGAGGGACTGGTACAGAATCAGACATCCTGCTGGGGCTCCTTAGGACTGCAGACTTAATCAGTTTATTACTTCAGTTCTGTTTTATAAACAATGACTGTATTTGAGAGTGAATCTGGAATATTTGAATATTCTAATGTCATTTTTCTTTTTATCTACCACATTTATGTTTGTATCACAAACTAGCAATTCTGAAATTCAGATTCTCAGTGACAATGCTAAATGAGGGGCAACCACTAATAAACATTACTTTTTAATCTATATCTGCTCTTTTCCTTTTGCAATATGAGAAAAAACTTCTAAGCCAATAATACCATTCTGACAACTGTGGTCAGATATGACAAAAGAAACAGGATCATCTGTGTTCAGTAGATATCTCCAGGACTGGCACACTGTTGATCAAATCTGATTCCAAGTCTGTTTTGGGCCACACCCATGCAGTGGTCAGAGTGTAATGTGACATTGTTTCCAATGGGAGACTTAACTAAATCTCAAACATAATAGACAGGGGTCAGCTGTTTGGTGTCTTAGCATCAATTACCAGATAATAGCACTCGCTACAGAGGAAGATGTCAGCTTATGGTTTGGGTCAAGAAATTTGTCTCCCATATTGGAAGAGGCATCAGTCAAATTCTATCATATACCTAGTCCCTGATTTCTGGTACTGATGGTAAATCTCCTAGTAGGCTTCAGTCTACACTACTGAAGGAAAATGATGTCATAAGCCTTTTGAACAGCACAATCATATAAGGGAGACTTATGAATAGTAGTGTGATTTGTTCTAGCCCTAAAATGGAGTCTCATGTTTAAGACTACTATTTTTAAGAAAAATACACAGGCCAGGTTTAAAAAACTCTCCAGCTGTACATAATTATGAAGACTATCGCATTTCTGTTACCTAGTACTACACAGAAAATACACAAATGGATGATGGTTGTAAATGGTACCACTGGGATGCTGCTTATCATTGGAGTTGCATCCTCAACCAGGTTTAAGGGACATAAATGGTCTTTATATTTTGGGGCATGTGAGGCGGCTTTCATAAATGAATATATATGAGTGTTTAATTAAAATTAGTTTACATATATAAGAAATTTTAAGAAAGGTCCTTATAAAAAGTTAATTTTTAATTACTTTGATCAAATTATACTGGCTAAGTAGAATATAGCTTTTCCTCTACAAATACTGGTTTTCATTATTTTCCCCAAATTCTTTGAAAGCAATATGACATTATTTTTAGATCATTCCATTCTTCTCCCATCTCAGCAAATGAGAAGCCAGCTGGAATTTTCAATACTCTTTCTGAAAGCCTTAGCTGACAGATCAAATAGTTCTTTTTAGCGTCTAGCTTCCAAATTACCACAGGCTGTCTTTGTCAATTTTTCTGCCACTGTTTAACACAGATTGCCTTTCTCCAACATCCAATGATTTCTTAAAGTCTTTCTGGCTCCAGCAGCAGCATCCTTGCCATATGAATCAATATCTACCATTGCCAAGTCATTAATTTACTTGTCAAAGTTTTAAGTTTTTAAACATTGTCTTCATTTTCATTGTCTTCACCACCACCAGCACCACCAGCACCACCAACACCCCAACTACCACCATCATCACCACCACCACCACCACCACCAATAACAACAACAGTACAGCAACACTATCACCACCAAGACCACATTTTCTTCATCATATTCCATGCAGACGTATCCAGATAAATATTCTATACTTTAAGGGTTCCCTAAATTTAGGGACTTAATAGGACAAGTAAATTATTTCTCAATATTTGACTGTGTTCTTCTGTTTGTTGGGTATCAGCAATGTTATTCCAAAAGTAAGGATGTTTTCTCTTAAGTCAAAGGATACATGGTGGCCTTTAGTTATCTCTTTTTAACCCCTGGGTTGACTAGCATATCAGAGCTTAACTCTCCACATCCCTCCATGCATATACATTCACAATGGAAACAAAAACATGCTCTTTGGGTCTACTCAAATTCTGACTTAGGGTATAATTAGAGGGGATAGACAGAATCTCAAGTGGCACAAATGGATTGGATATACCAGTTTTGAGCATGGCAGTGTTGCATAGCTTGTGACATGGCACTACTGAAGATTCCTTTTCATGATTACGGACAATGAGAGATGGTATTTAAATACAATTCTATGTGTCTTTTAGAATAATACAATTTCTAATCACAAAACTTTATTTTATGGCAAGAACGACTATTTCTTTTTTATTGGATATTTTTATTTATTTATATTTCAAATGTTATCCCCTTTCCCGGTTTCCCCTCCGGAAGCCCCCTATCCCATCCTCCATCCCCCTGCTTCTATAATGGTGCTTACCGACCTCCTTGTCCTGGCACGTCCTACACTGGGGCATCAAACCTTCCCATGACCAAGGGCCTCTCCTCCCATTGATGTCTGCTACATATGTGGCTGGAGCCCTGGTACCCTCCATGTGTACTCTTTGGTTGGTGATTTAGTTCCTAGGAGCTATAGGTTGTCTGGTTGGTTGATATTGTTGTTCTTCCTATGGGTTGCAAACCCCTTCAGCTCCTTTAGTCATTTCTCTAACTCCTCCTTTGGGGACCCCCGTGGTCAGTCAAATGGTTGGCTGCAAGCATCCACCCCTGTATTTGCCAGGCTCTGGCAGAGCCTCTCAGGAGAAAGCTATATCAGGCTCCTGTCAGCAAGAACTTCTTGGCATCTGCAATAGTATTTGGGGTTTGGTATCGTATAGGACGGATCCCCAGGTGGGGCAGTCTATAGATGGCCTTTCCTTCAGTTTCTGCTCCACACTTTATCTTCATATCTTTGAGAATTTAGTGCAATGTGTTTGGATCATATTTACCCATACCTCAAAGCTTCTTTCAGTTCCATGTGCCCTTTACTAACTGACTTTGTTTCATTATATTATTTATCAATATAGCCTAATTTGTGCTAACCACACATTCTTGGATGTATAGCCTTTAACTGGAGGTTAGTCTACCTACGAATAGCAACAATGTTAGTGAAAACAGACTTTCCCTTTGTTAGTAGCTATCACTTGTCAACGGCCCCTTGGCATGGGCTCTCTGTTCTTCTATTTGGTCTGGCTTAGCTTCTAATTCCCTTGGGCATGCTGTTAAAATTGCTGGAAGCTAATACCCACAACTCCCTGTGTGCTAAAAGGACACTTTTTAATTTTTTTTAAATTATTCCCTTTATATCACATACCTCCTGTTCACTTCCCACTTCCCAGTCTCCCACACACATACAATTCTTCCCCCATCTACTTTCTCCTATCCCCTTCTCTTCTGACCAGGTGGGGATGCTCCTGAGTATCCACACAAACTTGGCATTTCAAGTCTTTGTGAGGTAGGTGCCTCCTCTCCCACTGAAACCACACAATGCAGCCCAGCTAGTAGAACATATCCCACATACAGGCAACAGCTTTTGGGATAGCCCCAGTTCAGTTGTTCACCCAAGTACAGGCCAAGCTTCACATCTGCTACATATGTTCTGGAATGCCTAGCTCCAGTCCATGTATGTTCTTTGATTGATAGTTCAGACTCTGAGAACTCCAGAGGTCCAGGTTTGTTGACTCTGTTGGTCTTCATATGGAATTTGTATGCCAAGAAGGATCCACAATCCTTCCTCCTATTCTTCCATAATAATCTCCAAGTTTACTGTAATAGGTGGCATACCAGAGAATAGAAACCTTACATTTTTGACTCTAGGATTTGTAAGTCTCAGTGTCTGTGGTGGCTGAATAGGTATGACTCCCATAGACTAAAGCACTTA
Organism: Tokudaia tokunoshimensis; assembly: GCA_036184795.1. Taxonomy (NCBI): domain Eukaryota; kingdom Metazoa; phylum Chordata; class Mammalia; order Rodentia; family Muridae; genus Tokudaia; species Tokudaia tokunoshimensis. The sequence goes on along the minus strand of BTHU01000013.1, from coordinate 51,904,404 downwards.
AATGCTTGGTCAATAGAGAATGTTGTTTCCTTCTTAGAGTGGGTGTAGCCTTGTTTGTGACACTGTATCATCATGGAGGTGGGCTTTGAGGTTTTATGTTCATTTTTTTTCTTTTTTTTGTTAGAAACTTTCTTTATTTATATTTAACATGTTATCCCCTTTCCTGGTATTCCCTCCAAAAATGTCCTATCTTATCCCCCTCCTCCTGCTCACCAACCCACCCACTCCTGCTTCGCTGTTCAGGCATACCCCTATACTGAGGCAATGAGCCTTCACAGGACCAAGGGCTGCTCCTCCCATTGATGTCCAACAAGGCCATCCTCTGCTGCATATGCATCTGGAGCCATGGGTCCCTCCATGTGTACTCTTTGGTTGGTGGTTTAGTCCCTGGGAGCTCTGGGGGTACTGGCTGGTTCATATTGTTGTTCCTTCTATGGGGTTACAAACCCCTTCAGGTCCTTGGGTCCTCTCTTTCTCTATCTCCTCCGCTGGGGACCCTGTGCCCAGCTTAATGGTTGGCTGAGAGTGTCCCCCTCTGTATATGTCATGTACTAGCAGATGAGTCTTGCTGACATAATATTACTTCTCATACATCCTGTCCCTCGGGACTGGAACATAAATGCCACTTAAAATAAAGAGACTCTCCATCAGTATCAGTAAAAAGGGACCTTACAATTTTTAGTATTCTAATGATATTTCTCTGTCTACCACATCTGTCTGTTTACTGAATTGTGGATTCTTTTTGTCCATGGTGTCACTACCCAGAAAAGATTGATAGATAGATAGATAGATAGATAGATAGATAGATAGATAGATAGATAGATAGATAGAGAGCCATGTTTTAACATAAAGAACCAGTTAATGCTATCACAAATGTATGTTATCTCTAACTGGGATAAAATATCAATGATAATATAAGTGAGATTCATACCGGAGAGTGGTGGTGCATGCCTTTAATCTTAGCACTTGGGAGGCAGAGACAAGTGGATTTCTGAGTTCGAAGCCAGTCTGGTCTAGAGAGTGAGTTCCAGGACAGCCAGGGCTACACAGAGACACCCTATCTCGAAAAACCAAAAAAAAAAAAAAAAAAAAGAAGTGAGATTCAGATTCATAGCAAATAGCAGAAGAAATACTAGTGGAAAATGATTTAATAAGGATTCTAATAATCTAAGGTGATCATGGTTTAAGGACTCACTCAGGGCTAAGAAAATTAAAAATAATAACTTTAGCATAGAAGTTTTATTCCCAAATATAAAAAAACATAATTAAAATGATAATAGGAGAAAGGGGAAGAGGAGAAGAAAGAGTGAGAAAAAGATTGAAGAAAGGAATACCCAAACCTCTTTGAAGCCAATATCACTCAAATATCAAAACCAATTAAAAACACTCACAAAGTAAAGGAATAACATTTTAATCACAGTACTTGGGAAGCAGAGGCAGGTGGATCTCTTAGTTCCAGGCCAGCCTTGTCTACAGAGGGCTAAATAGAGAAACCCTGTCCTGGACAAAAAAAGAAAGAAAAGAAAAGGAATAAGAAGAAAATAAAACAATAAGCTAATATTTCTAATAAAGAAAACTTCCAAACAAATTACTCAAAAGATTTACAAACAGAATACAGATGTGTATCAAAAAGTTACCCACCCTGACTTATTAGGTTTATCCCTAAATTGAGGAGATGATTCAGTAGACACAAGTCAGTCAGTAATAAGCCACAAAAATAGACATAAAGACAAAAAAAATCACAAGGTTATCTCTAAAGATGTAGATAGACCCATTGACAAAAATTCTAGAGAATGTAGGAGTAGTGGAAATATACTTCACCAAAATTCACAGACACTATCAATCTTAAATGGAAAAAGGATTGAAGCAATCCCACTGAAGTCAAGAATGAGGCACAGATGTCTATTATCCTCAATATATTTCAATATTGTTCTTAAAATACTGCATAGAACAATCAATAATGCAAGACAAGAAAACTGAGGGATATACAAAGGGGAAGAAAAAATCAAACTATCCCTATTTAAAGAAAATATAGTACTTTACATTACAAACCAATTGAATCATGCCAGAAAACAAGAAATGATGAATAAGTTCACCAGTGTGGCAATATATAGAATCAACTTGTAAAAATGAATAGCATTTTTATACCAACACCAGGCACACAGAGAGGAGGGGTTCTTGGACACACTTGCAATTACAATAGCCCCAAAGAAGATAAATATGTGGGAATCAGCCTAACTGAGACCATAAAGGGTCTTTACAATGTTAAAGTATTTTAAACCTCTAAGAAAAGAGATTAAAAATTAATACTAGAAAGTTCAAAGGTATCTTATGCTTAAGAAGCCATAGAATTGCAATTCTTCTAAATCTAACATTGTAATTCTACATGTAAATAGACCCATGCTTTCCCCTCTAGATAAATAACAAGGTGATGATTTAAATTTCTGCCAATTATCTTATTTGTTTACTGAGATTAATAGCACCTTAATATTATTTCCCTGGAAGCATGCTGCAAAATGATAATGCCAAGCCAAAATTGGAAATTCTTTACATTAATAACTTTAAGGTGTTAAGAGTGATAGAAACATAAATTATTTATCTGATATTTTTCTATGCATTTTTAAAGAATGTGGGTCCCCAAGCTCTGGAAGTCCCATAGTTAATGTTCTTGCTAATCTTATCCTTTCTTTGGAGGATATAAAAGATATGTTGTGTTAATTAAATAAACACACATAAGACATGATTCTCATTAAAATATTTGCTTCAATATTATGGGTAAAAAAATATAGAGCTACTAGTGATCTATAGTATTTGGTCCTTCATTTAACTCATTCTAATGCAGCAAAAGGAACCAGAATTTTTTATTCCTGGAGTGGAACTGTGGCTGTTCAACAATAGGTAATTAAATGCTGAATTGGAGAAATACAAATTCCATCATGGAGAAAACATGAGACAGGATATAAAGGCAGTACCATTTCACAGATCACTAGCACTCTGCCTTGGTCTACTGTAAGAGAATTGTACCAATGAAAGTATAAGAACTTTTCTCCAAAGTTAGCACAAGTTCTGTAGGAGCTGAAGGGGTTTGCAACACCATAGGGGGGAAAAAACAATATCAACAAACCAGATATCCCAAGCTCCCAGAGACTAAACCACCAAACAAAGAGTACACATGGGGGAACCCATGGCTCCAACTAGGTATGTAGCAGAGGATTGCTTTATCTGGCATCACTGAGAGGGGTGTCCCTTGGTCCTGTGGAGGCTCGATGACCCAGGGTACGGGAATGTTAGTGTGCTGAGGCAAGGGTGGGTAAGCGGGTGGGGGAGCACCCTCATAGAGACAGGGGGATAGGATAGGGGATAAGAGACTTGTCGAGGGGATACTGGGAAGGGTGATAACATTTGAAATGTAAATAAATAAAATAACAAAAAAATGAAATAAAAAAGAACTCTCCAATTCAGGTTCTCCAGATAAAGAGGCAGAAATAAATATTCTTAAAAAAATTTAAGGTTCCTCAGAAAACTGGGCATGACACTCCCGGAGGATCCGGCTATACCACTCCTGGGCATATACCCAGAGGCTTTACCTACATGCAATAAGGACACATGCTCCACTATGTTCATAGCAGTCTTATTTATAATAGCCAGAAGCTGGAAAGAACCCAGATGTCCCTCAACGGAGGAATGGATTCAGAAGATGTGGTATATCTACACAATGGAATACTACTCTGCAATTAAAAACAATGAATTCACGAAATTCCTAGGCAAATGGTCAGATCTTGAAAATATCATCCTTAGTGAGGTAACCCAATCACAAAAGAACACACATGGTATGCAGTCACTGATAAGGGGATATTGACCCAGAATCTCGGAATACCCTAGACACAATCCGCATATCAATAGATTTCTAAGAAGATGGAAGGAGAGACCCCTGGTCCTGGAAAGACTGGATGTAGGGGAACGCCAGGACAGAGTAACGAGAGGGGGTTGAATGGAGAAAAGAGGGAGGGAAGGGGGCTTATGGGACTTTCGGGGAGGGAGGAAACGGGAAAGGGGAAATGATTTGGAATGTAAATTAAAAAAAATAATAATAAAAAAAAAATTTAAGAGACAATCTCGATCCAGTGAAGAAGTCAAAATGAAGTTAGTCAAAGAGGAAGAGCACAGTTAAAGTGTAGCTAGGTCTAAAATAGCATTTGGGGAGAAAGAATAGTGGAAGATTCCAGCATGAGACAACAGGACCAACTTCTGCAGCAAGTGCCCTCTAGAAGCTAGCCATCAACTTATACCAAAGGAGGCACTTATCTCTTGAGGTTTCTTGGTAAACTAGAAAATAGCATCCTGAGTGAGGTAACCCAATCACAAACGAACATACATGGTATGCACTTGCTGATAAGTGGATATTAGCTCAAAAGCTCAGAATACCCAAGATACAATTCATAGACCACATGAAGCTCAAAAAGAAGGAAGACCAAAGTGTGGATACTTTGGTCCTTCTTAGAAGGGGGATCAAAATATGCATGGTTCACAGCCAATCAATACGTTGAGCATAGAGTCCCCAATGGTGCTAGAGAAAGGACCCAAAGAGCTGAAGAAGTTTGCGGGCCCATAGGAGGAACAACAATATGTACCAACCAGTACCCACAGAGCTCCCAGGGACTAAATCACCAACCATAGAGTACACATGGAGCAACCCATGGCTCCAGCTACTTACGTAGCAGAGGATGGCCTTTTCAGACATCAATGAGAGGAGAGGCCATTGGTCCTGCGAAGGTTCGATGCCCCAGTGTAGGGGATTGCCAGGTCAGGAAAGTGAGTGGGGGAGTTGGTAAGCAGGGGGAGGAGAGATGGGATAGGGTTTTTTTGGAGGGATAAAGAGGAAAGGGGACAACATTTGAAATGTAAATAAAGCAAATATCGAATAAAACAAAAAAAAAACCACAAAAACAACAACAACAACAAAAATTTTCTCAATAGCAAGTAAAAGTTAATAATGAACACTCCAAAACTAGATGAATGGATATCTGAATGAGGCAACACAAGGCTCTATTGCACCCTTCCATTCCCAGAAAATCAAGCCTAGAGAGGTATCCCTATAGAGGCTGCCCTATTGTCCTGCTTTTCTTAATACAGCAAGGCCACATTTGTGTGATCTATTCATATTTATCTGTAAGAATCCTTATACTCTTTCTTACACTCTCAATCGTCTAATTTCCCCAGAAATTGGAACACTATCCTTTGCAACATGTTTTCTAAAATTATATATATATATATATATATATATATATATATATATATACACCAATACAAAGTGGTTGCTTATTAACTTCCTGTTTTTTAGTGAGGTTGTGTGCTTTATTAGAGGTTGCTGGATGGTGAATGTCAAGTGCCTAATGGACTTGATTACTCTTTTCTCACGATTTTCATGTAGCTAACAGCGTGCATCTCAGTCATACTATAATACCACTGGCAAATCTTATCCAATTCTGAAGAAGACTTTATTTCAGCTCTCTGGGTTTGTTTCTAGCGCTCTATGTTGGATGCTAAGGCAATTAATGCCTTGGTTGTATTTTATATTTCAATAACACAAAACATTGAGGAAGAATATGTTTTGTTTGCCAAACAGGCATTATTGCATAAATAAAATGCATACAAACTGGAAATAGAACAATGGTATCTGTCGCCTACCTTATCACTCACCTGATCATGGTCTGGTACTCTATACTGTGTAGGACTTGATGCAAGTTGAAGACAGAAACAGAGGAGCAATAGAGATTTGCAAGATGTATCATGAAAGAGCCATTAGCAGACTGATGCTCAAGCTAGTAGACTGTGGCAGAATGTAACAGAATGTATGATCTGACCCAGTTCTATCACTGAGCATTTATAGTTAGGGGCAAGTAAGCTGGAGTTTGGAGCTTTTATTATATAGTAGAAAGGTGACTTGGTGCATCACCTCATGTTTTTACATTTGGAGTATTTTGCTGTTGAAACTTTTCCTAGAACGTTATATTAGGTGTTGAACAGGCAGTCAGTCCCAAGCCAGTTTTACATTTATTTTTATATATTAATACTAAAGGTTCTATTTATTTATTTATTTATTTATTTATTTATCTTTACAAAATGCTCACTTTCTAGCTCATGAAGAAATTTAGACATAATATATAGATACCTTGGAGGAATTCAACAATTATTTGGGCTAGTTGCCACAGAGAAAAGTAAAAATAGAACTTTCTGTAGAAATAAAGATAGACATTTTATCCAGTTTAAAGGACTATGTAGAAGTTATGGCTCTTTACAAAACAGATACCAAAATTGGATAAGAGTGAAGGTGTGTAGGGGGAAATGCTTGCCATGGATAAAGGGGAAGAACAAAACAAAACAAAAGCAAAAATAAGAGTGTATAGGACAATTGAGACCATTAAAGTAAAGAAAACTGAAGAAGGAAAACCCATGGTATGAAACATTTCTGAGTAAATTCAACCAGGATGCTAGGGAGTCCCCAAACGATCGTTGTCATTACAGGCAGAAATAGTAAATGAAAATGGAGGATGCTGAGCAAAATTTGAATTTCAAATCAACAAGCAATATTTAGTGTACATATTCCCCAAGTGTATTCTGCATATTCCTTAAATTGCTAATTGTTAATCTGAAATTCAAATTTAATTGGCTGTCCTGCATTTAATTTGACAACCATAGTTACAAGAATTCCCCGAGAGTTAAGAATGGACTATCACTAGTACTTGCCTTTATTTAATCATTGCTTAGGAATGAGTAAGTGGAGGTCTGATGTAAACGCTATAATTGAAGAGACAGCAGATGGGGCTGTCAGTCAACTATGCTTACCGTAGGTGATTCTGAAGAAGATGTGAACAGCAAACCTGGTAGACAGCACATGAAAGCAAGTGTAGCACCTATATACTTTCCCTAATGTCTAGAGACACCTGATGATCTAGGGCTCCAGCCTTGACTGACAGAGGGCAGATGATGAGCTGGCTAGTTGCTGATGGGTGAAGTGTAACAGAAGCCAATGTGTGGTAAAAACAGTGTAGTCAGCATTTACAATAACACAGATCAACCTATTTCTAGTGCCAGAGATAGGAAGTAAAGGTAGGATGACATTTCCATGAACTTTTATACTGTCAGTAAAATGATTCAATGTCCTGACATGGATTACAGATTAGTAATCCCATACAGAAATAGTAACATGAATAACAATAACATGAAAAAGAGATGAGGAAGAACACAGCCAACAAGCCATAGCCACCACACTTGAATCAGTACACAGATAGGGAACTCCCAATAATGAAGTGTCTACAAAACCTGCGAAATCTAAAAGACTTCAACTACTAAGAGATTATAATAACAAAACACATTCCTTATTAACGTTACACAATGCCAAGTGTGTGTGTGTCTGTATATATGTACATATGTATATATGTATATATATGTATATGTATATATGTGTATATGTATGGGTATATACACTGAATCAAGCCAAAGATTGTGATTTCTTTTTAGTTTTTATGTGCTCTTTGGTAATACTATATAAATACAGTTTATTTAGATAATAACAACCATGCCTTCTCCAACTGCTTCCAGATCTCCACATATGCATCCCCCCAACTATATATCAACATTTGTTAATAATGCACTGTTTCAATTTGTAGATCCTGATGCCCATAAGTGGGTGCCATTCCATGGAGCACAAGCAACCTATCAGGGCCTATACCACTTAAGAACACTATCAGCTTCTCAGCTAGGTGTGGAGCAAGGTAAGCCTTTCCCTACCTATGTTGAGTGTTGACGGGCTTAATGTTGTACAGATCTTGTGGTAGCAAAATATCTCTGCTGGGTGTTCCAGGATTTCTATACATGAATCTTATTTCAAAATTCAGACTCGCCGAGAGGAAAAAAAGTGTTGTTCTCATGGAAAAGAGTAATTAGGCAAGTTGAAAGCATGTGCTTATTTCAGGCTAGATTGAGATTGTCACATGTGTTCTTTCCCATCCTTAAAGTCAAACAATGTGACCAAACTCAAGCAACAGGAAAGAAAGAACAATTTGGCAGTCCCTACAATGTCAGAGCAAAGATCAGAGGTGGATGGCCAAATTCCAGAAATAGACAGCTATTTTGGAATTTTATAGAATAAGTTATACTCCCATATCCAACATAATAAGAATTGGTTGGAGTCCTAATCATAAGCTTACATCTCAGAACCTGATTCTGTGGAAACAGAATTTATTATAGATGGATTAAAAATAAATTTTTAAAAAAGTGAACACTTTTTTAATATAGCTAATATCATTATTCAAAGAGCAAATTCAGACATAGAAGCTCAGACATAGCAGCTTACATACTAGATGAAGACAAATATTTCCATGTATATCTATCAAGATGGCATGTTCATATCACAAGAATGACAGTGTTAAGGACTTCTATAAATGCAGAAAGGAGACAGGAACACATTCATCCTCTTAGGGCATAGGATGAATTAAACTTGTCATTAAATATTTCTGTCGACTACTTTCCAGTTTTGGAAACAAAGTCAATTTCTTTTTTTTTTTTTTTTTTTTTTTTTTTTTGGTTTTTGGAGGCAGGGTTTCTCTGTATAGCCCTGGCTGTCCTGGAACTCACTCTGTAGACCAGGCTGGCCTCGAACTCAGAAATCCGCCTGCCTCTGCCTCCCAAGTGCTGGGATTAAAGGCGTGCGCCACCACTGCCCGGCACAAACAAAGGGTTTTGTTTTTAAGATTTATTTATTATTACATGTGAGTACGCTGTAGCTGTCTTCAGACACACCAGAAGAGGGCGTCAGATCTCATTATGGATGGTTGTAAGCCACCATGTGGTTGCTGGGATTTGAACTCGGGACGTCCAGAAGAGCAGTCAGTGCTCTTAACCGCTGAGCCATCTCTCCAGCCCCACAAAGTCAATTTCTAAGCTGTATTTTTGTTACTTTATTACAGAAGATCCAGTAAACTACTACGGTAGTAGTAATAATATAGTTAATTGTTATCCTGAGAAACCTTACCTTTAGATATCAAACAAGTATACATCATGTTCAAACCAGATCAATTTATCTTCCTGCAATGAAAAGGAAGGATCTGGTCCTCTCATTCTTCTGGATACTCCACCCCATCCTAGGTCAGTATACCCGCATCCCTGCTTTAAACTTGACTTAAGAAAGACAAGAATTGAAGTCAAATACTGAGTTGTGATATCTATACAGGAAGGGCAAGTCTGTTACCAAAGGCTGTTTTCAAATGACCAGAAGACTCTCCCATGATAGAGTTAAGAACCTAGTAATACAAGTTTGGTAGGCTCTAAAATGTTATATTCAGAACCAAAGGAAAATTAAATTTCCGCACAGCTTTAAGGAAACTCTCAGAAGCCAAAGGTAAAATAAGAATAATTATATTGAAAATTGTTCTTGCTTGAAGAAACATGCACTCGTTTTACAAATGAATAAACTTAAACTTAGAAGAATGCAAATGAGTTACTTAAGGTCAAACAACTAATTAGTAGCAGGGCTGGGACCAGATCCAGATTCTTTGATTCCCCTTTTAAATTCCACTAAACTCTACTGACTCACCTTAGAGACTGCAGAGATATTTTTGGACTATCTGAGTTCTGCTTTCCTTTCCTTATTTAACCACATCTAAGAAAGAGTTTGGAAGCACCTCTCACATTAAACACAGAATAGTCTATGATCAGGTCATTTCATTATTTGCTGCATGACAGATTTTTAAAAAAAATAACATGTTCTCACATAAGGCCATACTTAATGCTTGAGAACACTGTTACTTCTAAGGGTCCAATCATGAGCAAAGTCCACTTAATAACCAACATGTGAAGAATGCATAAACCAAATGTGGCATACAACATAATTCATTATAATTAAATAATTAATAGAAATAGTATACTGACTAAAGACAATGATTTTATTAAATTGTTAGGCAAATGGATGAAGCTAGAAAATATCATCCTGAGTGAGGTAACCCAATCACAAAAAACACAAATGGTATGCACTCACTGATAATTGGATATTAGCCAAAAAGTTCAGAATACACAAGATACAACTCACAGACAACATAAAGCTCAAGAAGAAGGAAGACCAAAGTGTGCATACTTTTATCCTTATTGGAAGGTGAATCAAAATACCATGGCTCACAGCCAACCAATAGAATGAGCATAGGGTTCCCAATGGAGCAGCTAGAGAAAGGACCCGAGGAGCTGAAGAGGTTTGCAGTCCTGCAGGAAGAACAATAATATATACCAACCAGTACTCCCAGAGCTCCCAGGGACTAAAGAGTACACATGGAGGGACCAATGGCTCCAGCTGCATATGCAGCAGAAGATGGTCATTTCAGAAATCATTGAGAGGAGAGACCATAGGTTCTGTGAAGGCTTTATTCCCCAGAATAGGGGAATGCAAGTCAGGAAATTGGGGGAGGGGTATCAGGGGGAGGGGATGGGATAGCAGGTTTTCAGAGGTGTAAAGAGGAAAGGAGATATCCTTTGAAATGTAAATAAAGCAAATATCTAATAAAAATAAAATAAAAGGAATAGTATACTGAAGCATGCTACATTGTGTATTATCCTTAGATATAGTTCATGTATAGCTATTTCCTCTGAACTAAAACATTTTCAAGAAAAGGAAAGGGTAAAGAAGAACACGGGGAAATTAGAAATCTTGTAAGCCTCAAGGAGTTTATTAATCTTACAAAATGATATGTAAGCTCCTTAAGTCATATAATCAGTTTACATATGCTATAAAAGAGTCTTCTATGGAGCTACATGCAAAGTCAGTAGGGACTCCTGATCCTTTAGCTCTTAGGAATCATCACCCATGTTGGGGTGGATTTTCCAGTAATACATCTATCTTTTAATAATACAAGTCCCTCTAAATAACTCCAATATTCTAATTTGTTTACCTATCTAGACTTGAATAGAATAATTTCATTGGTCATTTTTATGACTCTATACTCTGGAAAGATTTCTGTTCACATTTACCCAGGAAACGTTATTGAATAATGGCATACACACACAATCCAAAAGCAGGTCACTCCTGATCCTGAATTCATTTATATAAAATGTCAAGACTAAACAACACACCCATAGGACAGAATAAAGGAAACTTTCTATAAATGAGAGAAATGTAGTCATACAGGAAATTTTAGTCATCAGGGAAATGCAAATCAAAACAACCTTGAGATTCCACCTCACCCCAGTCAGAATAGCTAAGATCAAAAACTCAGGTGACATCAGATGCTGGTGAGGATGTGGAGAAAGAAGAACACTCTTCCACTGCTGTGGGATTACAAGCTGGTACAACCACTCTGGAAATTAGTTTGGCAATTTCTCAGAAAATTGGACATAGTACTACCTGAGGACTCAGCTATAACATTCCTGGGCATATACCCAGAAGATTCTCCAACATGTAATAAGGACACATGCTCACTATTTTCATAGCAGTCTTATTTATAATAAGCAGAAGCTGGAAAGAACCCAGATGTCCCTCAATAGAGGAATGGATACAGAAAATGTGGTACATTGACACAATGGAGTACTACTAGCTATTAAAAACAATGAATTCATGAAATTCACAGGCAAATTGATGAAACTAGAAAATGTCATCCTGAGTGAGATAACCCAATCACAAAAGAGCACACATGGTATGCACTTGCTGAAAGTGGATATTAGCCCAGAAGCTCAGATTACCCAAGATATAATTCACGGACTACAAGAAGCTCAAGAAGAAGGAAGACCAAAATGTGGATACTTTGCTCTTCCTAGGAGGGGGAACAAAGTACCCATGGGAGGAAATACAGAGACAAAACTGAAGGAAAGGCCATCCAGAGACTGCCCTACCTGGGGATCCATCCCATATACAGTTACCAAACCCAAACACTATTGTGGATGCCAACAAGTACTTGCTGACAGGAGCCAGATATAGCTGTCTCCTGAGAGGTCCTCCCAGTGTCTGACATATAAAAGTTGGAGGCTCTCAGCCAACCATTGATCTAAACACAAGGTGCCCAATGGAGGAGCTAGAGAAAGGGTTTTGCACCCTCATAGGAGGAACAACAATATGAACCAACCAGTATCCCTTGAGCTCCCAGGGACTTAATCACCAACCAAAGTGTACACATGGAGGGACTCATGGCTCCAGCAGAGGATGGCCTTGTTGGACGTCAATGAAAGGAGAGGCCCTTGGACCTGTAAAGGCTTGGTGCCCTAGTGTAGGGGGATGCCAGGACAGGGGGAATGCCAGGACAGGGAAGCGGGAGTGGGTGGGTTAGTAAACAGGGGTTGGGGGGATGGGATAGGGAATTTTCAGAGGGGAAACAAAGAAAGGGAATAACATTTGACATGTAAATACAGAAAATATCTAATTAAAAATATTAAAAATAATAATGCAAGCAAAGTTCCTTTTGGCTGGATGTGTATACTCTAACTTAGGATGTGACTTAACATTGTGACTATAATAAAAAACACTGAGTTGTGTAATTCAAACAAACTATATATATGGCATGAGCATTTATAAAATGTATATCAACATATGTCACCATTTATTTACTCTGAAAAAGTAACTGATAAAAAATAACTCAAAGTAGGAAGCTTTCTCTTTGCTTATAGTCTCAGAGGGTTAGTAGTTATCAGCTGGCATCAGGACTGACAGCTTCTAGTGAGACTTAATATCATGATGACAAAAATGTTTGACTAAAGAGGCTCCTGACCTTAAAGTTGCCAGGAATCAGAAATAAGAGATACATAAGGGAGACAACTAGAAGACATGCCTTCAAAGGAATATCCTAACATACTCCAGCAAGGCCCCATCTCCTCATATCTCCACACCCCTAAATTATCTAGTCTATTTGATGATACTAGCACATTGATAAACACCTTCCCCATCTCTTCAGCAGAATTGCCAGATGGATAAGCAGCCATCAACACATGAGGCTTTGGGACTGGTACAATTAATAGCTAAATCACAACAATTAATAAATATGTATATTAAGAATAATATACTTTTAATAAAAGACAAGTATTTGTTTATTTTTAAATATCAAGGGCACAGAAATACTGGAGTATTTTTACTAATTTAAGTTTCCATACTTTGCTACGTTTGATTTTGCAACTTGAACAAAAGCTTAGAGTATACTCAGCAAAGAAGTGTGTCATTGGTTTAAATAAAGATGTGTCTTCCTACAAACATGAACAGATGGCTTATTAGTTTATGGAAATCCCAATGAGCTTCTTCCAGGGAAACTAGTACTGTCTATCACTCTAACAAAATTTTCAGAATCTGAATTTATCCCTTGCCCTCTGCATTGCACCTCAGCTCTTACATTCATGCTCATGACTTAGGTCCCAGCAGCTGACGCTCAGCAGACATCATCTGTGAGTTAAGGCTTAACACATAGTGTTTGAACACCAGATAAAATAAGGACCTTAGGACCTGGAGGATATGAAATGGAAATGTTCTCTATATCCCTTCTTCATAACACTGTTTCAATCATATGAAGAAACTATAAAATCTTAAACAGTATAACTTTCATTTTGGCATATGAATTTCTCCACTGGGTTGCAGAGATAAACATTTCTTAGAATCTCAAGTGATTATAGTCATCAGAATCTCAAAAGACAGAACTCAAAGTATAAATATTTTGCAAATAAACACCACAAAATTAAATTGTGTATGATAATTTAACTGCTTAAAGAAATGCTCACAACTTTTATTCTCCTTTAAGTGTCTCTATTTCAAACACAGTTTAAAATAAGGTCACTTAGGAAAAACCTTCAATGATTTTGTAGGGAATCTTAATGATGAGAGGACATAAACTATACAGAAGATAGTTAGCCCATTCAACTTGGAATGCATTCTAAAATCAATAGAGAGAAAGTAAGGAACGTTCCTCATAGAAAGTGCCTCACAAATTGTTATTGAAAAAATATTTTTGGCATTTTGTCTGTTTGACCTTAATGCATATTTAGACAGCATTAACTATATTTATGTTGCCACAATTCTTGTTTCTCTTGGTTGCATAATCTTATATACACTATGTGTTTCTTTCTGTTTGAATTATTAGATCTACCTAATGTGTGGACTTATTTAGATTGTTTATTATTCATATTCAAATTCTTTCTCTCTGTGTATCTCTGTCTTTGTCTATCTCTCTGTCTGTCTCTGTCTCTGTCTCTCTCTCTCTCTCTCTCTCTCTCTCTCTCTCTCTCTCTCTCTCACACACACACACACACACACACACACAGATAAAAGAAAAAAGAAAAAGGGTGTCCTTCCAGTCTAAGCCTGTGCCCTGAGCAGACCTTGGGTGCTAGCTCTGCACCCCATTCCATGATACCCAGAGACCCAGAGAAAGCTGAACTCCCAGGTGCTCTAACACACCCAGGATCATAGGTGAGGAGGCCACAACATCCTCCTCAACACACCAGGAGTAACTGGGACCCCTACGGATCCAGAGATTCAGGAACCCCCACTCTGCCAGTGGCACGGGTTCCTTCTGGTCTGATTTAGTGCTCTGAGCAGATCTTGGGTGCTACCTCCACACCAAGTCCCACAAGACCCAGAGGAAGTTCAAATCCCAATTGCTCTAACATATCCAGGATCAGAGATCATAGGATCAAAGGATCTCAGGAGCTTGATCACAACAGGATTTCAGGATCCCAAAGGTAGCTTGACTCCCAGGAGCTTTTACAACCAGGATCACAAGATAACAGAAACAGTAGGACTCCTACACAACCAAGATAACAGGAAGGACAGGGTCTGCTCAGAGACAGTGAGTGAAGGTAGAACTAAAGATAACCAGATGGCAAGAGGCAAGCACAAGAATATAAGCAATAAAAACCAAGGTTACTTGACATCAACAGAACCCAAGTCTCTCACCACAGCAAGCACTGGCTATCCCATCAAACTGGAAAAGCAAGTTTCAGATTTAAAATCATTACTCATGATGATGATAGAGGACTTTAAGAAGAACATAAATAACACACTTAAATAAATTCATGAGAACACAAGTAAGTAGGTAGAAGCCCTTAAAGATTAAACTCAAAAATCCCTTAAAGAATTATAGGAAAGCACAGCCAAACAGATGAAGGAAATGAACAAATCATCCAGGATCTAAAAATGGAAGTAGAAACAATAAAGAAATCACAAAGAGAGACTACCCTGGAGATAGAAAACCTAGGAAAGAAATCAGGAGTCATAGATGTAAACATTACCAACAGAATACAAGAGAGGAGAGAGAATCTTGGGTGCAGAAGCTACCATAGAAAAAAATTGAGAGAAGAGTCATAGAAAATGCAAAATGCAAAAAGCTCCTAACCCAAAACATCCAGGAAATCCAGTACATGATGATAAGACCAATCCTAAAGATAATAGGTTTAGATGAGAGCAAAGATTTCCAACTTAAAGGGCCAGTAAATATCTTCAACAAAATTAAAGAACTTTTCCCTAACCTAAAGAAAGAGATGCCCATGAAGATACAAGAAGCCTACAGAACTCCAAATAGATTATACCAGGAAAGAAATTCCTCCCATCACATGATAACCAAAACACCAAATGCACAAAACAAAGAAAGAACATTAAAAGCAGTAAGGGGAAAAGGTCAAGTAACATATAAATGCAGACCTATCAGATTAACACCAGACTTCTCATCAGAGACTATAAAAGCCAAAAGCTCCTGGACAGATGTAATACAGACTCTAGGAGAACAAAAATGCTAGTCCAGGCTACTATACCAAGTAGTAAAATTCACAATTACCATAGATGGAGGAACAAAGATATTCCATGACAAAAACAAATTACACAAGGTCTTTATATAAATCCAGCTCTACAAAGGATGATAGATGGAAAACTCAAACACAAGGTAAGGAACCATACCCTAGAAAAAGAAAGAAAGTAATTTTCTTCCAGCCATCCCCAAAAGAAGAAAGTCACACAAGCATAATCCCACCTCTAATAACAAAATAACAGGAAGCAACAATCACTTTTCCTTAATTTCTATTAACATCAATGGACTCAATTCCCAGTAAAAAGACATAGACTAATGGACTGCATATGTAAAGAGGACCCAGCAGTTTTAAACATACAAGGAACACATCTCAGTGTCAAAGGCAGCCACTACTAGAATAAAGGGCTGGAAAAACAATTTTCCAAGCAAATGGTCCCAAGAAACAAGCTGGAGTAGCCATTCTAATATCAAATAAAATTGACTGTCAACCAAAAGTTATCAAAAAGACAAGCAAGGAAACTTTACACTTTTCAATGGAAAAAAAATCTACCAAGAAGAACTCTCACTTCTGAACATCTATGCTCCAAATGCAAGAGCACCTACACTCATAAAAGAAACTTTTCAAGCTCAAAACACATGTTGTACCTCACATAATAATAGTGAGAGACTCCAACACCCCACTCTCCTGGATGGACAGAAGATGAAAACAGAACTAAGCAGAGACACACTGAAACTAAGAGAAGTTAGGGACCAAATGGATTTAACAGATATCTGTAGAACATTTCATTCTAAAACAAAAGAATATATCTTTTTCTCAGTACCTCATGATACCTTCTCCAAAATTGACCATATAATTGGTCATAAAACAGGCCTCAACAGATACAAGATAATTCAAATAATCCCATGCATCCTATCAGATCACCTCGGATTAAAGCTGGTCTTCAATAAAAAATAAATAAAAAATAAATAAAAATAAAAATAGAAAAACAATGGAAAGCCCACATAATGTGGAAACTGAACAATACTCTATTCAATGATAACTTGGTCAAGGAAGAAATAAAGAAAGAAATTAAAGACTTTAGAATTTAATGAAAATGAAGGCACATCATATTAAAATGGGACACAATGAAAGCAGTGCTAATCTCATAGCTCTGCGTGCCTGTAAAAAGAAACTGGAGAGAGCATACATTAGCAGCTTAACAGCACACCTGAAAGTTCTAGAACAAAAAGAAGCAAATATATCCAAGAGGAGTAGACAGCAGGAAATAATCAAACTGAGGGCTGAAATCAACCAAATGGAAACAAAAAGAACTATACAAAGAATCAACAAAACCAGGTGCTGGTTCTTTGAGAAAAATCAGCAAGATATACAAACTCTTAGTCAGACTAACCAGAAGGCAAAGAGACAATTTCCAAATTAATAAAATCAGAACTGAAAAAGGAGAAATAACAACAGAAAACGAGGAAATTCCAAAAATCGTCAGATCCTACTACAAAGCCTATACTCAACACAACTGTAAAATATGGATGAAATGGACAATTTTCTAGACAGATAACAGATACCAAAGTTAAATCAGTATCAGATCAACCATCTAAGCAGTCTTATATCCCCTAAAGAAATAGCAGCACCCGTTAAAAGTCTCCCCACCAAAAAAAAAGCCCAGCACCAGCAGATTTTAGTGCAGAATTCTATCAAAACTTCAAAAAGATCTAATACCAATTCTCTTCAAACTATTCCACAAAAATGATACAAAAGGAACACTACCCAATTTGTTCTATGAAGCCACAATTATCCTTATATCAAAACCACACAACTACCCAACAAAGAATGAGAACTTCAGACCAATTTCCCTTATGAATAGAGATGCAAAAATACTCAATAAAATTCTCACAACCTGAATCCAAGAACATATCAAAAAAATCATCCCACATGATCAAGTATGCTTTATTCCAGGAATGCGGGGATGGTTCAATATACCGAAATCCATCAACATAATCCACTATATAAACACACTCAAAGAAAATATCAACATGATCATTTCACTAGATGCTAAGAAAGCATTTGACAAAATCCAACACCTCTTCATGATAAAAGTCTTAGAAAGATCAGGAATTCAAGGCCCATACCTAAATATAGTAAAAGCAATATACAGCAAACCAGTAGACAACATCAAATAAATAGAGAGAAACTTGAAGCAATATCACCAAAATAAATGACTAGACAAGGCTGCCCACTCTTTCCATACCTATTCATTGTAGTACTTGAAGTCCTAGCCAGAGCAATTAGACAACAAAAGAAGTTCAAAGGGATAAAAATTGGAAAGGAAAAAGTCTAAATATCACTATTTGCACATTATATGAGAGTATACATTAGTGACCCCAAATATTCCACCAGAGAACTCCTAAACCTATAACTTTAGCAAAGTGGATGGATATAAAATTAACACAAACAAATCAGTAGTCTTCCTCTACTCAAAGGATAATGAGGCTGAGAAAGAAATTAAGGAAAGGATACCCTTCACAATAGTCCCAAATTATATAAAATACCTTGGTGTGACTCAAACCAAGCAAGTGAAAAATCTGCATGACAAAAACTTCAAGTCTCTGAAGAAAGAAATCGAAGAAGATCTCAGAAGATGGAAAGATATCCCACGCTCATGGATTGTCAGGAATAATACAGTAAAAATGGCCATCTTGCTGAATGCAACCTACAGATTCAATGCAATCCCCATCAAAATCCCAACTCAATTTTTGATAGTGTTAGAAAGAACAATTTGCAAATTCATTTGGAATAACAAAATCCCAGGATAGTGAAAACTATTCTCAACAATAATAAAATTTTTGGGCCAATCACCATCTGTGACCTCAGGCTGTACTACAGAGCAATAGTGATAAAAACTGCATGGAATTGGTACAGTGACAGGCAGAAAGATCAATGAAATAGAATTAAAGACCCATAAATGAACCCACACACCTATAGTCACTTAATCTTTGACTAAGGATGCGAAACCATCCAGTGAGAAAAAAAGACAGCATTTTCAACAAATGGTGCTGTTTCAAATGGCAGTCTGCATGTATAGGAATGCAAGTTGATCCATTCTTAACTGCTTAAACAAAGCTCAAGTCCAAGTGGATCAAGGACCTCCACATAAAACCAGATACACTGTAACTAATAGAAGAGAACATGGGGAAGAACCAAGAATACATGGGCCCAGGGGGAAAGTTCCGGAACAGAATACCAGTGGCTTATGCTCTAAGATCAAGAATTGACAAATGGAACCTCATAAAACTGCAAAGTTCTGTAAGGCAGAGGACACTGTCAATAGAACAAAAGGGCATCCAACAGATTGGGCAAAGATCTTTACCAATCATACACCCGATAGAAGGCTAATATCCAATATATACACAAGAATTTAGACTAAACACTCAAATGTTGCTATTAAAAAATGAGATATGGAGCTAAACAATGAATTCTCAACTGAGGAAATTGGAATGGTTGAGAAGCACCTAAAGAAATATACAACATACTTTGTCATCAGGGAAATGCAAATAAAAGTGACCCTGAATTTCTACTTCACACCAGTGAGAATGACTAAGATCAAATCTCAGGTGACAGCAGGTGCTGGGGAGTTTTTAGAGAAACACTCCTCCATTTTCCGTGGGATTGCAATGTGGTACAACCACTCTGGAAATCAGTTTGGCAGTTACTCAAAAAATTGGACACACTACTACCTAAGGACCAATCTATACCACTTCTGGGCATATACCCAGAAGATGCTCCAACATGTAATAAGGACACATGCTCCAATATGTTCATAGCAGCCTTATTTATAACAACCAGAAGTTGGTGACTGTTTGTAGGACGAATTCCCATGTAGGACAGTCGCGGGATGGCCGTGGGTTTCCCAACGGAGGAGTTGGAGGGAGAACTGGAGGAATTGAAGGGGTTTGCAGCCTCATGGGAAGAAAGATGATGTCAGCCAACCAGACCCCCCCAGGGGTCCCAGGACTAAGTCATCAACCAAGAGGTACACATGGTTCCAGCCACATTTGTGGTGGAGTTGGGTGGAGAGGTCTTTGGTCCTATGAAGGCTCGATAGATGCCCCAGCCTGGGGAAATTGGGGAGGGGGGTAAGTGGGAGTGGGTTGGGTGGAGGGGCATCCTCATGGAGGCAGGGGGAGGGAGGATGGGTTGAGGATTTTCTGGGAATGGGGGGGGACCCGGAAAGGGAATAATATTTGAAATGTAAATGAATATATTCAATTAAAAAAAGAATATTGATGAGTGTTTCTTATGTGTAGTTTAGTCAAGCTTTCTGGTTTTATCCATCAACTCAGCTTTCTTACTCCTCTTCATTGTAGGCAAGCATTTGTGTTTCTATACATATTTTTATAGGAAGCTTCTTATTTAATTTGTTATATCATCATAGAGCTATCAAAATGGCTATTTTATTTTTCAAAGTAATCAAACTTAGAACTATTGAAAAAGAAGTGAAATGACCTGATTTTTGCCAAAAACACATAATGAAAACAATCATTGAGGACAGTGTGACCCACAACAAAATGCAAAAATTATACAATGCTTTCCCTAAAATGTTCATGCAGATCTCATTGACTGTAACATTTACATCCTAGCAGATAGATGCACGCGCGCGCGCACACACACACACACACACACACACACACACACACACACACCACACACTAAGAAAATACTGAATAAAAATGAAACTTCTGATACTAGAACATGCTGATAGTAATATTTACATTCTTACGAGAATCATGTTGGGGATTTTAGTTGGTAAACAATCGTAAGAACTTTTAATCTCTCTCTCTCCCTCCCCCTCTCTCTCTTACACACACACACACACACACACACACACACACACACACACGAACACACCCGTGAGAAAGAAACCAAATAAACCAGATTATTAGTAACTGTGATTGTAAATGAGAACATTACCTATTTTAATTTATTAATCTCTGATAGCTTCTTTTATATTATAGGCTTGACTCACCATTATAGCTTATTGCTATAGATTTTTAAGCTTCTTGATGATTTCTAGAATGTCTGCAGTATCTTTCTGTATTTGCACTTTGGTTCACAATTTGGAACTGCCATTCTAATTGAATTAACCTCACATGCACATTCAGCAAATATGAAAGAAAATGTGATGGTTCGTCTGAACATGTTACATTGTGGTTTAGCTGAATTACAAGTGCTTGGCTGACATTCAGCTCCTATTATCACAGAGTCTGATAAAATGTGGAGTGAACACAGTGGCTTTAGATCAATCTCATGCACCACATCAAAGAGGTTCTCAATGTCATTTTCTCAACTGCACACATGTTAAACTTCCAGTAAATATGTAGAAATGAGCAGAATGAGTGAAGGAACAAAGTGTCACATATGGACTTTCAATTCCTTTGGCCAACTTCTGTGATCTGAATCAGGATCTGTATAGTAAAAGTAAAAGTTATGAAGGCCAGATTCAAACAACAGTAACTGGTAAATTAAAAAGGAAACTATCCCTAGACTTGAATAACCATATGACTAAAGGGAAGTATGCACTTACCTGGAATTGAAAAAATATTTCTTGGGTTTTTGTAGGTGTGTCTCTACATGTTTTGAGTGCATTTGCTAAATAATGGGTGGTTTTAGAAACTATTTCAGTGTGCTTCACAAAGCACAGATACAATAAATATTGATGTATTGCATTGCAATCTAGGAAAGTTACAATTAATGCTGTTCTAACTTTTCAAATTTGAAGTTTTGAATGATCTTTTAATTTTTCAGCTCATGAGGTCATTGCCTTATATTTATTATGTATTATTTTTTCTCTAAAATTATTTCTATTGCACATCAGTTAATAGGTTTTGTGAAACTTCATTTGCTCATTACTAAGCTCTGAGGCCCTATATCCTCCATTCTACCAAAAATTCACATAATTTAAATTTTAATTCATAAGTCAATAGTACCAAAAGGCACAGAAAATACTTGTGACAAACTCCCCTATAGAGAACAGAGAGAGACTCTTATCTCTTCTATCAGCATACAAACTGGAAGAGAATCTTGTCAAAAAGCTATTGCTACTTGCATCATAGTCTCAGATTTTCAGACTCCATAGGTATGAGAAATGAAGTTCTATTGCCTAGTGGCCTCATAGCCTGTGATAGCTAGTATCAATGTAAACAGAGTGAGCCACACATCCAAACTGAGCATGGGGCAGGTTCCATTCACTGAATCAAACTAAGAGAATGAAGAAATTATGTAGATAATTCCTTCAAGCAGTTCAGGTTTTATGGAAACTTGCTGCAAATTTTATTTGAGGTGTTAAACAATTTTGAAAAAGTAAAATAAGAAAAGTATCCATAGGTCTTAGACTATAAAAGCTTTCCTAAATTCTGAGGTTTAAAAGATGAAGTTTTGTAGTGAATATGCTCAGACATTTTCAAACTTACAGTAAATCTGTGAGCAATTTTAGGCTGTAATACAGTCTCCAAGGAAACTGAAATATGCACTATTGCATGTTTCAGTTGTTCAGAACTTATGTTCTTGTAGCTGGTCTCATTTTCAAATCCAGAAATACATTGCCACTTTTTACAAAATAAGGCAATGGGGAAGGGCAAAGGAAGACATTTTTATTTTCCTTTTATCCTAACCGTAGAGATAATAGAATTTTATATCTTGTATTTTTATAGAAATATATTTAAATAATCCTTGGGAAATCCTATTCAAATTATCTTGGAAGTATTAGGGCTATTTTTCTTTTATCAAAAGATAAGATCTATTCTCCCCAAACAATTGTTCACATTGTTTAGAAGCATTTCTCCTCTTTTCCCTTGTCTGCAGTATTTTGTCTTTGAGTGATTTCAAAATCTAGCTGCAGGATTTTTATTGCCATTTAGAAACAAAGACAAGTCATGTCAATGATTTCTAAGTGGGATTTCGATTCACTACTTTATATCTTTTGTTCCGCTACAGTTAGTGCTGTGATTTTACGTGTTAGAGCATTTTAGCCCATGTTCTTAGCCAGTAAAACTTCAGAACTGCCTACAAACTGGATCTACGCCCTATTTGCTTGTGTTACTTCTGTTTTTGATTTATTTCTTTTGAATTGATTCACTGCTCTTTTGGTATCAGAGCAAAGAAATGAATAATGCAGAGAGACTTGAGGTTTTATTATCTGTGGTTATAGGAAGATTCCATTATCCAAATCATCTAAATGCTATGACACTGTCATTTGTTACTTATGATACTGCTTAATAACAACACTGTTGTTCATGCTTTCTACTTTGAATTGTACACTAGATATTTTTCTAAGAGCCATTTTAGAGGGACAGAAAGAAAACATGAATAGCCATGATAATGAAATATTGAACTATGAAGAAAACACTATAGAACACCAGGAAAAGATGTCAGCATCATTTTCCATTTCTTCCATGACACCAGCAGGAAGAAATGGCATGCTAAAAATAATTGAATGATGTATAAGGAAGGGAAAAGTTACAATTTTATGTGCAGTCTTAAGGACACCAGCCACAGGAAGCAGGGCTCACACCTGTGCAGATGATGCTTCTGAACTAATCTGCTAGGGCAGCCAAGCCCAAGGGTACAAAAAGGTAGACTGAACAGCAGGCAAGTTCTCTCTGCTCTAGAGGCTTGAAATACTACATCAAAATGTTAGCGGTGACTTCTGAAGTTAATGAGGGAAGAATTTGTTCCAGGTCTCCTTGTTTGGTAACCTGCTTCCAACCCTGCTTCATTTTATCTCCATTATACATGTGATATATGAGAATCAGGGCTATAATAGAGTGGAAGTGTCAAAAGACTAACTGTATCCAACTAAACAAATGTTTTATCATTCCTATATTCTAATTTTTGCCAGTATCTACATACTGTAAGAGAAACTGATTCTTTTTTGTTAAGAAGAGAGAATTTTGTTAAATGTTTTTAATTTATCTACATGTGATCATAAAATCATGAAAATATTTTTGTTAGATATTTGCTTTAAATATATTTCAAATGTTAACCCCTTTCCATGTTACCCCACCAAAAACCCTCTTTAGAGACAGCCCTTTCATAGTACAGAGCAAATAGAAAGATGATGTACTAATTACTTTCAATATCATGTGCCAAAATAACACATTAAAACAGCATCAGAAGTGTTTACTTTGGCTCAGGGGTCAGGAGTACATTCCATGATGGTGAGGAAACCATAGTGATAAGGTGATAGGAGCATGAGGCAGTTCACAATAAGGAAGGGGAAAGAGAGAGAGAGAGAGAGAGAGAGAGAGAGAGAGAGAGAGAGAGAGAGAGAGAGAGAGAGAGAGAGAGAGAGAGACTGGGGCTCAGCTAACTTTCTAATTTTTATTCTATCTGAAACCCTGTGTGAGTTTCCCCATCATAGTCCCACCTCCCTAAAAATAACTCTACAGACACACCCAGATGTGTGTTTCTTGACATAGCATTCTAGCTTCAGAAACCAACTCTTAAATCAGAGTTATTGAACTGGGTAAAATGGTTTTAATAAAGGGACATAGAGGCATTGGTTTGTGAACCATAATTAATAACAGGTTCTGAAAGACCTTTCTAAAGGTTAAGGGTATGTCATGTGAGACTAACAATAATACTGGTCTTGAATTCCTCCTGAAAGTCCACCCCTTAATAATATTGGAAAAATATTATTGTGATCAGTAATGGTAGTAGGGTTTGTTCTGGATAAAATTTTAGTTAAGAACAAATTTTAGTGTCTGACACATCTGAAGAAAAAGTCAGTGAACTGGCACCGAGTCCTCTTTATAATACACCGGCTTCTAAAAATTTTAGCTTGAAAAACTTATTCAAAAATGATGCTTATTCATTTTAACATTATTATTATTATTATTATTATTATTATTATTATTATTATTATTATTATATGAAGATCTTTAAAGGAATCTAGTAGTTCATTTGGTCAAATAATAATTTGTTAATTTGGCACCATTCTCAATAGGAAAAGGCTTAGAGGAAGAGTGAGCAGTGCCAGCAGTGAGCCTTTGGAGAGCATTTGGAGAGCCAATCTAGAGAGCACCTGCTTTGAGCTGTCTGAAGCTTGGTAGGTATGATCTAAGCATGGTGTGGTCAGCTGGCTTCTATGATGGGTGGAAATAAACTGTTTTTAACTAATGGTGTGTCTGTAATCCAGACACACAAAACATCCAAAAATAGGTTTCAGTTTAAGTATTGATTCATGTTGGAGTTTGAGGGCATATTAACCCAGAAGCTCGGAATACCCAAGACACAATTCACATATCAATTGATATCCAAGAAGATGGAAGGAGAGACCCCTGGTCCTGGAAAGACTGGATGTAGGGGAATACCAGGACAGAAAAGCACGAAGGGGTTGAATGGGGAACAGGGGGAGGGAAGAGGGCTTATGGGACTTTCGGGGAGGGAGGAACTGGGAAAGGGGAAATCATTGGGAATGTAAATAAAAAAATATAGAAAATAAAAAAATAAAATAAAATAAAATAAAATATTATGGTCTCAAGTTTATGGTCTCCTCTTCATTTACTTTAACAGAAGCAACTGTAACTCAGAGAGATAAACAGGATGTTTGCACAAAAGAGTAATTCATTGTTGAGTAGGACAAGAATTCAAGATTTGTTGTTCTTCATACAGAGTTTGGTGGGATTTATTTATTCATTTATTATTTACTTTATTACCACTGCTTATTTTCTACAACCAACACCTACTTTATTTTAGAGAATTGTCTTCATAGGTGAATCCTTCTGATATAGCTCCAATGAACATTTTATAAATTTCTTAGTCATACATCAGTGTTTTCATCATTTGTTGAACTACATTATGAGCTTCCTGAGGTGAAGACTGTGCCTAGCCAATAACTACAATGCCCCTTGTGCTATGTGATGCAAGATACCACAAGGTAGATAACTAGGGACTGGAGAGATGGCTCTGTGGTTAAGAACAATGACTGCCCTTCTGAAGGTCCTGAGTTCAATTCTCAGCAACTACATGGTGGCTCACAACCATCCTTAACAAGGTCTCATGCCCTCTTCTCTAGTGTCTGAAGACAGCTACAGTGTACTTACATATATATAATAAATAAATCTTAAATCTTAAAATATATATAAGTAAATCTTTAAAAAACAAGATAGATAACTAAATGTTAACATTGCAAAAACTAAGTAATTACAAATATTCTGATGTTAAATAAAAATGATAAGGTGGCAGAGGATGGAAATGAGTTGTTCAAATATTTATAAATAAATGTATGCTTGTATGTATAAAATCATAAAAACTACCCACCTATTGCAAAATGATTCTTAAAAGTCTAGTTTTCCTGAATTATTACAGTGCAATGGAATTTTGATTTTTGTGTGAAGAGTTGACTTCCCCTTCTGCAGTTAGAGTTATTAAATGGTATCTTATAGGAGTTTCTTACCCTTCTTAATTGCATTCAGAAATATAGCCACAGGCCAACAGATTATATAGTTTATCCAATAAGTCATACTTTACCGAGCAGTCTTTAATAAAGACTTTTATAACTTCTTAAGTTAATCATTTTAAACCTTCAAATAATATAAGTGGCTAATTTAATTGGATATGTTAACTTCTGAAGAAAGGTCTAAGGTAGGACCCTGCTTTCAGTTCACCACTCAGATTATAAGTGTAAGATGCAAACTATTGCATGTTTTAGCTTTTGTGACTATTGCTACTTTACATATTTCTATAATTACACTTGGGAACTGTACAGTTTAACTATATTTCAAGTATTAGACTCATTCTGACAATTATTCTATCCACAAGGACCATAGCAAATGGTCTCCACATAGAAAAGTTTGATGTTAACTAACTGCTCCTCATTATAAAGGATATGTTTCTGTATCTCCTTATTCTACAGCACTTGATACAACTCAGAATTCAAAAAAAATCTGTTTTCCTTAGTCTTTGGAATATGTTTTCTATTTTCCCACTGTTTCTCTTCATACAACATGCATACATATGAATGTACAAATATACATGTGTGTATTCATGTGTGTGTAATAGTCTAAAATGCTTCCATAGTAGAAAATCATATATTTTACTTACATATAGTAAAAGTAATGTTTTTTAAGTCCCAAGACCTGGGTAATAATAATAATGAAACAGGTGAAAGTGTAAGTTGCAGGAGGAGAGGGAGAGGGATGAGAATGAAAGGGATAAGGGAAAGAGGAATGAGGGAGAGGGATGATGGAGACAGGAATGTGGAAAAGGAAAAGGGATGAAAAAAAGGGGTGAGAGCAAGGGAGAAGGATGAAGAAAGGGGGAGAGAGCAAGGGAGCAGAATGAAGAAAGGTGGATGAGGGAGTGGAAAATGAAGGAATGTGTTAGAGAAATAGGGGAGAAGGATCGAAGAGAGTTGGGATGGGGAGGAAATAACCTAAAATGATTACACTCTTTTTATAACTGTATGAAACTTTCAAATTATACAAAAAGATGGTTTTTTTTCAAAAAGATGTTTTTAAAGAGAGAAACAGAAAACTGCTGAAGGCAGGAACCTTCCTAGAGGATTCACCCACTAAGGTCTCTGTTCTTCCCAAAAGAAGGCACAGGCTTTAGCTGCTGAAAGAAGATGGTGTGTTTCCTATTTCAAGCTGTTAGGTTTTATTCTCTCAAATACACTAACATTTTATTGCCATCATTTTTCGATGGAAAGCTTTTCAATACTCACAGGAACATTTAAAGTCACCTATCTTTTCTAAAAGTGTAACTATCAGTAGGGAATCATTTTTTTCCTTCGGTTTCTTCTCATGATTGGCAGGATCTCAATCTCTCTTTTGACTACACTTCTGTAGGATAAGGGTGGGTTCTTTCCACACAACTATAGAATGAAATAGAAATGTGTTTTTGAATCTGAGGAGGAGGTAAAAGTCTTATCCCCAGATACTACACTGGAATATTTTATAACAAACCATCACAAGTCAGGGGCTATCATCTTTCTTTTCTTATTACTTTTCCTTTCACTGAAAATGGATTCTTTTCTCGTATATTATGTTCTGATTATAGTTTCTCCTCACTTGTCTTCTCCCTGTGTTTCCCACCTCTGGTCCTTTTGTGACTCACTCCCTTTCTGTCTGCTATTAGAAAAGAAGAGGCTTCTAAGAGATTAACATAACAAAATAAAATATAATAAGATAAAGCAACAACTATCAATTCAAACTGGGAGAAGGCAAGTCAAAAGAAGGAAACGCACCCAAGAGAAGGGAAAATAATCGGAGACCCACTTAAAATCTGTAATGTATACTCAGAGGACACAGTGTAGACTCATCGCATGGAGGCCCTGTGCTGACTGCTTTAGTTTTTGTTAAGTTCATATGAACTTTTCACAGTTGACTTAGAGGGTCATGTTTTCCTGGTATCCTCCATCCCCTCTGCCTCTTACATTCCTTTTTTTAAAATTTTTAATTATTTTATATATTTACATCATATCCCTACTTGCAGAGTTCTTCCCCCTACATACCATTACCTTATCCTCTGAGACAGGCTCCACCCCCATAACCCTCCACTCTGCGACATTAAGTTTTTACATTTTTAGGAGCATCCTCTCCCACTGAGGCCAGTCAAGGCAGTTCTTTGCTACATGTGTGCCAGAGACCTTAGAATAGCTCTGTATTCTTTTGGTTGATGGCTCAGTCTCAGGGAGATCCCAAAGATCCTGATTAGTTGATGATGCTAGTCTTCTTATGGGGTTGTCATTCTCTCAGTTCTTTCAATATTTCTCCCAACTCTTCCACAGGGTCCCCTGCCTACGACCTATGCTTGACTGAGTATCTTCATCTGTCTCATTCAGCTGCTAATAGAGCCTCGCAGAGGACAGTCATGCCAGGTTCCTGTCTGCAAGCAAAACATAGCATTAGTAATAGTGTCTATGTTTGTTTCCCACCTATGGGAGGGATCCCAATTGGACAGTCAGTGGTCAGTCATTTCTTCAGTCTCTGCTCCATTTTTGTCCTTGCATTTCTTTCAGACAGGAGCAATTTGGGGTCAAAAGTTTTGTAGATGGGTTGGTGTCCCCATCCCTCCACTAGGGATCCTGTGCAACTGCTGGAGGTAGTCTTTTTAGGTTCCATATCCCTACTGTTGGTCATTTTGGCTAATGTCACCTACATTGAGTCCTAGGAGACTCCCCCATTCCATGTCTCTGGGATTTTCTAGAGTTCCTATATATATATATATATATATATATATATATATATATATGTGTGTGTGTGTGTGTGTGTGTGTGTGTGTGTGTGTGTGTGTGTGTATACACACATATATGGGTTCACAAAGGCTTTGACCCCCACCCACTTCTAGTCCACCATTCAAAGGTAGGGGAGAAAAGGTGGTAAATAGGAAAAGGGGATGTAGACCTGTTTAGAAGTAGTTCCTTGGGCAGATTCCAATCTTCATTTGTCAGGATACCAGCAGTCTATTTTAATTGTGACAGGATACCAATCACAAATCAGCAGTGGTGGTATGATCCAGCAGAAACTACCAGGCCTCAGACAAATCAGCACATGACAATAGGAGTGACTCGAATTAGCCTTGATGCCAGGAGAAGTTCCCTGCCTTATGTCTCTCAGAAAAGTAAAGATCAGCAAATACTAAGACTCAATACCAACCTAGCTAATCAAGTGCACTCTCACTGTCTACTGAGTCTTATTTATACCATCACAAACATCAAGTGTCCTCCCATTGGTCTTGCCTCAGTAAAACACCACTTGAGACTGTTTTAGGAAAACAAATTGTGAATCTTTCTCAGTAAGACATATGAATCCACATTACATGACATATCCAGAAACTTTCATTTCAGTTACTACCCACCCACCCCCACCCATCTCTGGCAGCTGTATTACTTCCTTTCATTCTCCTTGCCCTCTGAGCCTCCCTTCTCTCTCCTCTATGACCTGATACTACTCTGCTCTTCCCTTTCCCCTCCCCTCTTCCCACCAGGTCCCTCCCTCCCTTTCCATCCCATGATTATTTTGTTGACATTTCTAAGTGGGATTAAGGCATCCTACTCAGGCCTACCTTCTTTTTTATTCTTCTAAAAGACAGCAATTAATTGGGCTGGTTTACAGATTCAGAGGTTCAGTCCAATATCATCAAAGCAGGAACATGAAAGCATTCAGACAGGCATGGTGCAGGAGGAGCTGAGAGTTCTACATTTTCATTTGAAGACTGACTTCCAGGCAGGGAGGGTGAGGGTCTTAAGTCCATGCCCACAGGGACACACCTACTCTAACAAGACCACACCTCCAAACACTCCCTGGTCCAAGAGTATACAAAAAAAAAATCACATTCCACTCGCTGCCCCCATAGACTTGTTCAAACATATGAGTATATAGAGGCCACACCCAAAAAGAGCATAATGCAAAATACATTTAGTACAACTTCCTGAGTCCCCATTGTCTATAGCAGTTTTAACAATGTTAAAAGTCCAAAGTTCAAGGTCTATTCTGAGATTCATCCAATCACTTTACTGCAATCCCCAAAGCAAGACAGGAAGCCAGCTGGGCAAACTCCAACCTCTGTATCTCCTTATCTGATATCATAGCAGTCTTCAGAACTCCAACTCCCTTATCATCTCAAACATCTTGGGATTTCCAAGGCATATTCAATGTTACAGCTTGTTTCAATATCTGGCATCGACACATGATCTTCTGGGCTACTCCAAAACACTGGTATAATTTCTCCAGCTCTACTTTATGTAGCTCTCTAGGCTCAGATTGATCTATTCCTCTGCTGCTGCTGTTCTTGGTGATCATTCCATGGTGCTGGCATCTCAAATGTTATGGAGTCTTCTGCTGCAACTAGGCATCACCTATCACCTCTCATAAGCTCTCTTCACAGTGCCAAGCCTCAACTCCTTTGCATGACTCCTGCCCTGGGCCATCAACTGCAACTGAGGCTGTACTTTCACCAATGGCCTTCCTTGACCTCTCATAGTGCCTAGCCTCAGCTGTTCTTTATAACCCCTCCATGCCTTCCAAACCAGTACCACCTGGGTGACTCTTACAACATTATCAAATCCAGCTTCTGAGGAGGTACCACCTTGGTTATCTCTGGATCACCGCTTCTTTGTGCCCTCAGAAAACACTTCCCAGAAGATTTCACCTCAGTGATGCTGGTTTCTTCTTAATCACCACTAATTTCTTAGTTCCAGCTAACCAGCATCAATTGTCCCAGTAGTCTTTTTTTCCTCTTGAATATAAAGCCAGAGCCACATGGCTGAAGCTGCCCCAGTTCTACTGCTCACAGAAGCTGGAACATGGCCCTCTTGTTCTATTACATTATCTACCTTCTTTCTCTTTTAACTCCTTAGAGTCTGTTGGTTGTGTCATGGGTGTTCTGTACTTTTTGGCTAATATTCATTTATCAGGGAATATATATCATGCATGTCCTTTGGGGTCTGAGTTACCTCTTCAGTATGAGATTCTCTAGTTCAATTCATTTGCCTACAAAACTCATGATGTCCTCATTTTGGATAGCTGAATAGTATTCCATTGTGTAAATGGATCATATTTTCTGTATCCAGTCTTGGGTTGCAGTAATCTGGGTTGCTTACAGTTTCTGGCAATTATGAATAAAGGTTGCTATGAACATAATCCCCCTAAAATTGGGGACCAGACAAGGCTGTCCACTTTCTCCCTATGTATCCAATATAGCACTTGAAATTCTAGCTAGAGCAATAGGACAACACTAGTTAAGGATAATACAATAGTATACATAAGCAACCCCCAAAATTCTACCAGAGAACTCCTACAGCTGAAAAACAACTTTGACAAAGTGGCTGGATATAAAATTAACTCAGAGTCATCAGTAGCCCTCCTTTATAGAAGTAATAAACAGACTGAAAAAGAAATTATGAAAAAGCACCATTCACAATAGCCACAAATAATATAAAATATTTTGGTGTGACTCTAACCATGCAAGTGAATGATCTGTATGTCAAGGACTTTAAATCACTGAAGGAAGAATTGAAGGGGACCTCAGAAGTTGGAAAGAACTCCCCTGCTCATGGATTGCTAGGATTAACGTACTGAAAATGGCTCTTGCATTCGTTCTGCCTCCTTTTCCATGATTTTCTATGGGTGAGTGCAAGGAGGGTCACCCTTATAGAGGGAAAGGGGAAGGGGCAGAGGGGGGATAAGATAAGGGGCTTGTGGAGGAGTAACCAGGAAGGGGGATTATATTTGAAATGTAAACGAATAACATGATTAATGAAAAATAAAAGGTAAACAACAAACAAGGACAAAAGGGGGAAAGAAAAAATATAGCACAGTGTTACAACAATTAAAACAACTGCTATTGGATTTCCTATGGGGTCGCCATCCCCTCAATTCCTTCAATGTTTTCCCTAACACTTCTATATGGGTCCCTAACCTACAACCAAAGCTTGTCTATGAGTATCTGCATCTGTCTCAGTCAGCTGCTAATAGAGCCTCGCAGAGGACAGCCATGCTAGGTTCCTGTGTGTAGGCACAACATAGCTTCAGTAATAGTGTCCACATTTGGTTCCCACCCATGGGAAAGATCCCAAGTTTGGACAGTCACTGGTCAGCCATCCCTTCAGTCTGCTCCATTTTTAATGGTTAATGGCTCATACATAAATGAATACATAACATATAGAGTAGATGAATTTCCAGGTAATAACTTTCATTTTTAGCCAAATAATTTTAACTAACCACATAAAGGTACACATTGGAGAAAGGACACCCTCTTCAGTAAATGGTGCTTCAGACTGTGAAAGGCACATACCTAATATGGAAACTTGATGAGCATGTCTCACTGTAAACAAAATCTAATTTAAACCTGATCAGAAACTAAGTCTAGACATGAAGCTATGTAACTAACAAAATACTATATAAGGACATTTCTACATAAAACTATTTTTAGATAAGATTCCAACAGTATACCCCCCCACACACAGAGAGAGAGAGAGAGAGAGAGAGAGAGAGAGAGAGAGAGAGAGAGAGAGAGAGAGAGAGAGGAGAGAGAGAATTAATTAAGATTAAAAGTCTTTTGTATATTAAAAGAAACAACTCTATAGTAAACTGCAGAACAGGTGAAATTTTACAAACAACTCATCTAATAATGTAAAGAGAATTTAAGAAATTTTAAATAATATTATTAAACTATCCTACTGAAAATAAATCAAAGATAGAATGGAGACTTCTCAAAAAGAAAAGAGATTTAAATATCTAACCATTTCATAGCAACAAAAGTACATAATATTATTAGAAGGCTGAAAAATGTCATAAAACTACAATGAGCTATCACCTTACTCCACTTAAAATAAGCACTATAAAAATATTAAAAGGTAATAAATGCTTGGGATAATACAGGGACAGAAGATCCCTTTCACATTGTCCATGGGAATGTAAATTCCTCTATCACAATGATGTACATTTTTCAAATATGAAAATAAAATAGTCTTACCCTGGGATTGAGTTATTCTATAATTATGTATACAGCTAAATTAAATGTCATGGGAATACCAAAAACCTCATATCCTACATATATCACACTATCCACAGCAGCTGTAGCTTTGGATATGAAGCAAACTTAAACTCCCACCAATAGATGAACTGATAAAAATGTGCTGTTTATAAAAAATTATATACTGCTCTGACACAAAATGATATGCTGTCATTTGGAAAAGAATGGATGCTGCTTGAGGACATTACATTGAATTAGATGTCAGAAACAGAAAGAGAAAATCCATATATTCTATGTGGATGTTGAACAAAAACAGTAATCCAAATTTTGAACTGTGACTCCTAGGATCTAGAAAGCATGAGGTGAAAATGAATTTGTGGGAGATTGAATAACCAGTACCAGAAAAGTTATTTTCAAATACTAGTTAATGTTCTACAGAATGACAGCAACTGTATGTAGCACACAAGGGGGTATTCTATATTTTGATATAAGCAGCAGAGATTTCTAAGAGTTCAAACCTAATGTAACTAATACAGGGAAGGTCACGTTAGTTACATTGATCTGATCAGTGTATAATGTATGTGTGCATACACACATATATAAGTATTTACTATTATGTAAAGCAGAGATGCAAAATAATATTTAGTCTAAATATCCACAAATATTCAAGGAAATCAATATCAAGTCACTTGATTTGATGATTATTTACAACTAGGATTTTTTTTTACATTTAATACTTCAGTTTTTACCAGTAGAAAACATACTGTGTACACTCTTTTTCTTTTCTAAAATTATTTCCTTGACAAAGCATGTTTAAATAAGTTAATCTTTTACTCATTTGCTATGTTATAGCAATTTGAGTGTTATATATAAACTTCAAACTCAAGTAATAAAATGATGAAATCTAGAGAACTTAATATTCTACTTTTCAGTATATAATCAGAGACATATATGACAGGAACTAAAATGTACCTGTGTCACATAAATAACATACTCATACCTCTCAGAGTTTGTCTTAGCTCGACTTTTGTTGATAAGATAAAACACCATGATCAAAAGAATTGGGAGGAATAGTTTATTTTGGTTTACATTAAGTTTTAGTACAGAATAAAGGGAAGGCACTACAGGAGGGTACTGAAGGTAGGAACATGGAGTCAGGAACTGACACAGATGCCATGGAGGCATGCTGCTTACTGGTTAGTCCCTCACTTCTTGCTCAGCCTGATTCCTTATACAGCTAAGGACTACCTGGACAGAGGTATTTTGTGCCCATCCATGTATGTTATGGCCTGGGACTAATGGACCTCAATCTTTAATGTACAAAATGCATTACAGACTTCCTATTGATATTCTGGTGGAGGAGGACATTTTATTGAGTTATGTTCTTCTTCCCAGGACAGAGTCTTGTCAATTGAGCCACCAAAGCACTGGCTTTATTGTATCATGCAAGAACACATGTAAGCATAACATTAATATAAATTCTCATTTGACTACAATGGAATTACTACATCTATACATATGAACATATATCTAATATGATCAAAAGTTTTTAACAACTGTAGGATCGTGTCTTTTTCTGATACTATGATTGTTATGAGTTGAACAATTTTCCCTCTAAAACACTTGTATTTGAAGTCACGGTGCTCAGTTGCTGGTGGCGTAGAGCAAAATGGGCTATTAGGAAGAGTCTAGCGGGAGGAAATAAGCATATCCTTTGAAAGGTTTATCTCATTCCTAATCCTTTCCTATTTCTCTCTGGCTCATATTCTCCATGTATGAACTTTTTTGTTACACAGTAACGTCTCTATAATGATTCTGTTTACCTATACATTTGTATAGGGGCCTGGAACCACAAGTCCATCAGCTAAAATCACTCAAATGGTGAGTTTCTCTGAATAGTTTAACCCTCAGGATCATTTACTCATTATTATCATATACTCATTATATGTAATGAAAGTGACTAACATACAGTACCAATAAAACTTGGTCAAATTAGTTTGGGTACTCAATAGCCTATGAGGCGAGGCATGGTTGGGAAGTATTGAGGGCATGGGGACTGGGACACCAGAGAAATGGGCATGGAACTGGTGAAATGCAGCATGCTCAAACCCCGGAAATTTCAGAAATTCTTGCCACTGGAGTAGAGCTAACTCCCACCCTATTTCCATGCCTATTTCCAAGTAGTCAGTAACATAACACAACACCTGGAATTCTTTCCCATGCAAATAGAGTACCATAGCCTAAGTTTATAGAATGTATTTACCCTTAAATCCCATCCCACTCCACAAAATTTGTATACTCCCTGTTTACATGAAATAAAGCACAGAAGTTATTTCACCAAAGAACACTTGAAACTAGCTATTTTTATTGAGCTGTAATACTTGGGGGAATTCTGTTCCCCCTTGAAGCACTCGTCATTGGATCTCGGATCTGCCTGCCTAGCCTGGGTCCCATTGCTAACAGAGGTTCACATCAGAAAACAGACAACCAACAAACCTGTCACCACCTCTGCCTCTAATCCTTGTTAGCCACCCAAACTTCTTTATTCCTTTATACAATTTTCAGCATTCCCAGACAGACCAGAGCATGCTGGGACCTATTTGTCGTGGATTCCACTTCACCCTCCTCAGTCTGGCATACAGCAACATCGGACACCACAGAAGGAAGAAGCCAACTGTGGACCCTACCAGTTCTGAATTTTGTCCTGCCCACTGTTAGCCAGCAGCACCTAGGCGCCACCAGGGTAGGCAGAACAGGAAACCACACGGTATGTTTTTCTTTTGTCAATAATTCTGACAGCTGTTACAATAACAATTGCTATGCTAAAGTAGCAAGAAACAATGACAGGTGCATTCATATTTTTTTTCATGAGATAAAAAAAAGAATGATAGTTTTAAGAGTACAGGTTATCAGACTCTGACCTTAATATTCTACACAAGATATAATTGCTATCCTAAAACAAACTTACATAATAGTTATTAGTGTTAACATTCTGCAGAAAAAAAATGCAGATCCAGACATGTTAAATAATTTCACTTCAGATTCTATGAACTACGTGTGGCTGAATCAGATTAATACCAGAATTAGCTTCATTTCAGAGTGTACTCATTACATCAGGGGAATGTCCTAAAGATCAGTGGAAGGACACTCATTCTAACATATAGGGAACATCTCCATATATTACTAGAATTAGAAAATGCATATTTGATTTGACAGTATAAATCATGTGTTTCCTTCTCAGAATAACCAGTAGTGCAGAAATGCTTCCATATGCTAGAAAGTTGGTATGTGCTTATGATGAGGAGAGAGAATGTCATTCCCGGCACTGCCTGCTTATAATCACTCAACTGCAGCACGTACAAATTTAGAAATGGTATTCCCACAGAATTAACTCCAAGCAATTTTCCATTCCTGCTGACTTCAAATACCTGATAAAGTTATGTATGTAGGGCAGCATTGTCATAGGGTAATTCAATTCAATATTTATGTAGGAAAGAGCAATGTGACAATCAAACAATATTTAAATTTCTAAATAAATTCAACCTCTAAACCTCTAATAATAAATGAGAAGCTTTGATTTCTTGTAATTCTTGGTTTCCCACTTAATACCTATGTCACTGTTAGAACTTCAATTAAATTATTTAGAATCATTCTATCATCTACCAAGTGGTATATAACAAGTCAACAATGAACAATTTTGAACATTCAATGGCATATTCCAGGATTTGTTTTTCATTAAGTGGTAATTAGGATTACCAAGGTTTGCATCAGACAGACTTCATATAACAAGAATTTTCAGAACTTTTATTCATAAGATAGGTTTATAGTCAGCTATGTCTCATTCTGCTATTCATCCGAGAAGAAGAACAATACGACACATAATATGGATAGAGCTTTTTCATACAAGCTCAAATTCCTCATGTATAAAATACAGCCATTTTCAAAATAAATGGAAAACATCATTATGACATTTCAAGGCAGTTTAACAATTATTTAAAATCCAAAGAATTTAGAAAGATACTAGCACACCTTTTCTCTGACTCTTTTGTGCAAGAGGAAATACCGTGTACATGTCTTATGTATTCAGTGATGAGCTACTTTTTCGCCATACAAGCATACCCAAAGCTTTTCCAGAAGGTTTGATAAACTACCTAAAATCTCTAGATCAAAAGGCTAGTAGCTTCACATAGACCAGAAAATACATCCTTATTATCCCAAAACACATAAATGTTTCCAGAGAGTAAAAGATGTTTCATATTTGAGATACTTTTTGGATACACTATTTAGGGATTAATGGATTAAGAAATTATAAAATGCAGATAGATAGATAGATAGATAGATAGATAGATAGATAGATAGATAGATAGATAGATAGATAGATAGATAGATGTGATTTTATTTTAAATATACCATGTAGAACTTAAAATCAATACTTCACATTTTTTAAACAGTAGTTAGGAACAGAGAAACAGATTTTAAAACAGTTTATACTCTCTAGATTTCATAAAAAACTATAATATTATTCATCATGAACACATATAAACACTAAATAAAAGGCACTATCCTAAAATCTGTATCAAAAACTGACAGCATATTTTTTGATCTAAACACTATACTATCACTATGATATATACAAAATTGGAAAAGTATCTAGATTATAGGTTTGAAGAATCTTTTCATGTAAACATAAAAACTAGAGTCACATGTTTAACAAATATGGCACTAAAATCCATGAGACTACAAGGTAAGAGTTTTGGTAAAAGTGATGATTTACTAATATCAAAATCTATGTTTCCCTTTTTAAGTGAAAGAATATAGATGTTGTAGAAGATGTAAAACTATGATGCATTTAGTTTCTCAATTTTCTTCACTAAGGTATTTAATTTCTGTGAATCCTCCTTACCTTCTTTTAGCATTTCCACTATTATATTATATTATTACAGTGGTTATTTCTGTATTATTTAAAATAGTTTCATTTAAGACATCATCTAAAAACAATGAAACTCTCCCCCACTTTTAATATTTTTTTGTAGGTTAAGAAAATTCTTGGAAATAAGAAAACATGTAATTATTTGTATTTATTATACTTGCCTCCCACAAAACTCAAAATAAATGAGAAATATTAAATAACTCATCATCATTATAGTAAATCTAATCAAATTAAAAAATATTTAGAAGAGTTTCTCCATGCAAATATTTCTAAATAATGACTGAAAAAAGGTGATGGACTATGTAGTTCCTAAACAAATTGATCTTTAAATGCATGAGTCCATTGATAAGAAAGATAAAAACCAAATGCATTATGATTATCACAGCACATTCTAGCAACTATGCTATTGATATCAAAATGCAATTTAGAAAGTGGAAAAATGGATATGAAAGCAATGGTGAGAAATCACAGGAAACCAGATGTCACCATAGACTCTGGTATCTTTGTAAAAGGATCACACAATGTTAGGAAATGAAGGGGAAATGAATCAGTTCAGTGACCTAAATAAATCTACATCTTGCTCTTTCCCCAAAAGTTTGTTACTCTAATTAAAATGAAAATGTTCTTACTAAAATATCCCCATTAAAGTCATAAAAAGAATTTCCTATCTCTCTAACAAGGTACCAAGAATAGGCAATTTATAAAAATGGAAACTTGTCTGGGACATGGTGCTGTAGGCTGAAAGGCAAAGAGGTATGCTCCTAGCCATCTACTGAATCATGGAAACTTAGTCGTGAATTATAACATGACAGAAGGAGTAAGATGCAGGAAGAACAAGTTTGCCTGAGTATCTTTTCATCCAATTATGTTACAAATGTTATAAAAGGGTTCTCCATGTCACAAAGTCATCTAATCCTTATTGCCCACATAATATATCAGCTAATGTCATTAACAAAAAACTGAGAATTTTGTTTTGTTTTAATGTATTTTTATTGCCATAATAAGATAGCTGAATACAGATAATGTGTAATGAAAAGCTAAAGACTTGAAGGGCATAGTTGTAGTGAGGACAAACCCAATTTTAGGCTGATCATATGATTAGGCCGCTAGTAATATTAGCACTGTCTGAGTCAGTGTGGTAGATGCTATAATGAAGAGAGAATAGACAGAAAGGAGTGATCACTAGGTATGCTAGGTAGCGTGGGAGACCAGAGAATAGAAAGTCTTTTATTATTATCATTATTATTATTATTATTATTATTATTATTATTATTATTATTACCCTGCTGCATGTCATATCTGCATGTCATATCTTTATTTGGGAGTCACAACACACACACACACACACACACACACACACGCACACGCACACACGCACACACACACGTGCACACACACACAATCCTAATCATGTCTGAAAGGAAATCATGGTGGACCAATCCCAATCTGGTGAACCTATGAGATTCTTTAGGGTATACTAAGAGGAAGATGCATGAGGAGGTCAATAATAGGAACAGGAATGATTCAATAAAAATCATCTGTACCACGAAATAGATATGACCTCTCACAGATCTTGCAATAGCACAGCTATCTCTACCACTTGCAGATAGCTATCCGACCTCAGAAGTTGTTCAAGGCTCAGCTAACTAGACCCTGGCAGTTGTTCCTCTGGTTCCATATATCAGGGAGAATGTGCTTCAGGAATTTTGCAAGTTTCAGCTGAACCAGATATGTGGCAGGTGCTTCCATCATGAACCTCAGAGGTCTTTTCTTTCCCCTAGAAATGACATTTTAATCATAGGGATTATAATGGTTATACAGGAGACCTTCATGTGAGATCTACACTATTTTTTTTTCAGAGAGATGCAGGCTTTTCAGTGATCTAAAATTTCCAAGTAAGCACCACATCTAAAACATAATCCATCATGTAGCATTGCCATCCTGAGGATCAAGCTGCCAACACAAATACCCTTGGAAGTGTCAAATCATTTCCATGTCATAGCAGTTACATTCCTAAACGGCTAGAGTTTTAATGATAAGATTACCAGTATAGATTCTTGCAGTAGAGCTTCCAGGTGTTCTGTAGTAAATTTGGAAATTACACTAACAGGTCACTAAAGAAAATAACATCTGAATCTATGTCACAGAGACATTGCCAACACAGAATGTACCACGTATATCTGGTTCAAAACCAACTTGGCTATCTAACAACGTTCACATGAATATAGAATTGTTGCCAACATGCCTGTGTGCAGAAGGGGGTGGGGGAGAATTGGAGAAATACTCCTGCAAATAGTCACTTTCTTGTTCTTCTTAGTAAGAAAAGAAAAAAGAAATATGTTTATGGGGAGGGAAATAAAAAGAGAGCAAAGAACAAAGAAAATTTCTAAATAATCATAAGAGCTGAATATTTAGTGGAGACTAAGTACCCATTCATAGAAACCAGACACTCTTTTTGTCTTTTCAGATAGACCTTTGTTCCCATTATTAGAAAAAATTACAATGGGTAAATTTGAAAATAAATTCATCATTGAAAAGATGGGGGTGTTGAGTTTTCTTAGGCCTAAAGGCTGAAGATAAACAATTTAGAGTTGTCATATATTAATCCAGACCCCAGAGATCCAGGAGCCTATGTCTTTTCAGTTTCATCATCTTTAGAATTAGATTCAACATGCACATCATTGCTGAAGAAATTTTTTATTGCATCAGTTTTCCAAGTTAAAAGATAATGTAGACAGGCAGTAGTGGTGCACACCTTTAATCCAAGCACTTGGGAGGCAGAGGCAGGTGGATTTCTGAGTTCAAGACCAGTCTGGTCTACAGAGTGTGTCCCAGACAGCCAGGGCTACACAGAGAAACCCTGTCTCAAAAAAAAAAAAAAGATAATGTAAAGATGAATTACAGCACTACTGTTGCTTTCCAATAGTGACGACAAGGTACAAAAGAGGCCACTAAACTGAGGTTCTTACTTGGTTTTTTATAAATATTCATAATGAAATCTTGGGTGATTTGGTTTCTTTGAAAAGAAATAGAACTATGATCTGTTTTGCAGCATTTTGTAGATTTTGTCTATCAACATATTAGTAATAGTTGTCCCAGGGGTATTTCTTTTTTTTTTTAATTTTATTTTATTTTCTAAGTTTTTTTTATTTACATTCAAAATCATTTACCCTTTCCCGTTTCCTACCTCCCCGAAAGTCCCATAAGCCCCCTTCCCTTCCTCTTTTCCCCATTCAACCCCCTCTACCTCTCTGTCCAGGCATTCCCTTACATCCAGTCTTTCCAGGACCAGGGGTCTCTCCTTCCATCTTCTTGGAAATCTATTGATATGCGAATTGTGTCTAGGGTATTCCAAGATTCTGAGTTAATATCCCCTTATCAGTGACTGCATACCACATGTGTTCTTTTGTGATTGGGTTACCTCACTAAGGATGATATTTTCAAGTTCTGACCATTTGCCTAGGAGTTTCGTGAATTCATTGTTTTTAATTGAAGAGTAGCATTCCATTGTATAAATATCCTAGATCTTCTGAATCCATTCCTCCGTTGAGGGACATCTGGGTTCTTTCCAGCTTCTGGCTATTATAAATAAGGCTGCTATGAGCATAGTGGAGCATGTGTCCTTATTGCATGCAGGGAAAGCCTCTGGGTATATGCCCAGGAGTGGTATAGCCAGATCCTCTGGGAGTGTCATGCCCAGTTTTCTGAGGAACCACCAGACTGCTTTCCAGAGTGGTTATACCAGCTTGCAATTTCACCAGCAGTGGAGGAGTGTTCCTCTTTCTCCACACCCTCGCCAAAAACTGCTGTCTCCTGTGTTTTTGATCTTAGCCATTCTGACTGGTGTGAGATGGAATCTCAGGGTTGTTGTGATTTGCATTTCCCTAATGACTAAGGATGATGAACATCTTTTTAGGTGCTTCTCAGCCATTAGATATTCTTCAGGTGAGAACTGTTTGTTTAGCTCTGTACCCCATTTTTTAATAGGGTTACTTGGCTCTCTGGAGTTTAACTTCTTGAGTTCTTTGTATATATTGGATATTAGCCCTCTGTCGGATGTAGGGTTGGTAAAGACCATTTCCCAGTTAGTTGGTTGCCGCTTTGTCTTTTTGACAGTGTCTTTTGCCTTGCAAAAACTTTGTAATTTAATGAGATGCCATTTGTCAATTCTTGATCTTAGAGCATAAGCTATTGGAGTTCTATTCAGGAAATTCTCCCCTGTGCCCATATGTTCAAGGTTCTTCCCTAGTTTCCTTTCTATTAGTTTCAGTGTGTCTGGTTTTATGTGGAGGTCCTTGATTCACTTGGAATTGAGCTTAGTGCAAGGAGATAAGAATGGGTCAATTTGCATTCTTCTGCATGTTGACCTCCAGTTGAGCCAGCACCATTTGTTGAAAAGGCTATCTTTTTTCCACTGGATGGTTTTAGCTCCTTTGTCAAAGATCAAGTGAACATAGGAGTGTGGATTCATTTCTGGGTCTTCAATTCTGTTCCATTGATCTACATGCCTGTCACTGTACCAATACCATGCGGTTTTTAACACTATTGCTCTGTAGTACAGCTTGAGGTCCGGGATACTGATTCCCCCAGAGGTTCTTTTACTCTTGAGAATAGTTTTAGCTATCCTGGGTTTTCTGTTATTCCAGATGAATTTTTGAATTGCTCTTTCTAACTCTATGAAGAATTGAGTTGGGATTTTGATGGCGATTGCATTGAATCTGTATATTGCTTTTGGCAAGATGCTCATTTTTACTATATTAATCCTGCCAATCCATGAGCATGGCAGATTTTTGCATCTTCTGAGGTCTTCTTCAATTTCTTTCTTCAGAGACTTGAAGTTCTTGTCATACAGATCTTTCACTTGTTTGGTTATAGTCACACCAAGATACTTTATATGGTTTGTGGCTATCGTGAAGGGTATCATTTCTCTTACTTCTTTCTCAGCCTGCTTATCCTTCGAATATAGGAAGGCTACTGACTTGCTTGAGTTGATTTTATATCCGGCCACTTTGCTGAAGTTGTTTATCAGCTGTAGGAGTTCTCTGGTGGAGTTCTTTGGGTCGCTTAAGTATACTATCATATCATCTGCAAATAGTGATAGTTTGACTTCTTCCTTTCCAATTTGTATCCCTTTGACCTCCTTTTGTTGTCTAATTGCTCTAGCTAGAACTTCAAGTACTATATTGAAAAGATATGGAGAGAGAGGGCAGCCTTGTCTAGTCCCTGATTTTAGTGGGATTGCTTCAAGTTTCTCTCCGTTTAGATTGATGCTGGCTACCGGTTTGCTGTAAATTGCTTTTACTATGTTTAGATATGGGCCTCGAATTCCTGATCTTTCCAAGACCTTTAACATGAAAGGATGCTGAATTTTGTCAAATGCTTTCTCAGCATCTAATGAAATGACCATGTATTTTTTTCTTTGAGATTGTTTATATAGTGGATTACATTGATGGATTTCCTTATATTGAACCATCCCTGCATCCCTGGAATGAAGCCTACTTGATCGTGGTGAATGATCGTTTTGATGTGTTCTTGGATTCGGTTGGCAAGAATTTTATTGAGTATTTTTGCATCAATATTCATAAGAGAGATTGGCCTGAGATTCTCTTTCTTTGTAGGATCTTTGTGTGCTTTTGGTATTAGCGTAATTGTGGCTTCATAGAACGAGTTGGGTAGTGTTCCTTCTGTTTCTATTTTGTGGAACAATTTGAAGAGTGTTGGTGTTAGGTCTTCTTTGAAGGTCTGATAGAATTCTGCAGTAAAACCATCTGGACCTGTGATTTTTTTGGTTGGAAGTCTTCCAATGACAACTTCTATTTCTTCATGGGTTATAGGACGGTTTAGATGGTCTATTTGATCCTGATTTAATTTTGGTATTTAGTATCTGTCAAGGAAATTGTCCATTTCCTCGAGATTTTCTAGTTGTGTTGAATACAGGTTTTTGTAGTAGGATCTGATGATTTTTTGAATTTCCTGTTTCTGTTGTTATCTCTCCCTTTTCGTTTCTGATTTTCTTAATTTGGATACTGTCTCTGTGCCCTCTGGTTAGTCTGGCTAAGGGCTTATCTATCTTTTTGATTTTCTCAAAGAACCAACTCCTCGTTTTGTTGATTCTTTGTATGGTTTTATT
Source organism: Tokudaia tokunoshimensis (assembly GCA_036184795.1). Lineage (NCBI taxonomy): Eukaryota > Metazoa > Chordata > Mammalia > Rodentia > Muridae > Tokudaia > Tokudaia tokunoshimensis. The sequence goes on along the minus strand of BTHU01000013.1, from coordinate 51,860,113 downwards.
TGTTTCTACTTGATTGGTTTCAGCCCTGAGTTTGATGATTTCCTGCCTTCTATTCCTCTTTGGTGTATTTGCTTCTTTTTGTTCCAGGGCTTTCAGGTGTGCCATTAAACTGCTAGTGCATGCTGTCTCCCTTTTCTTTTTGGTGGCACTCAGGGCTATGAATTTTCCTTTTAGCACTGCTTTCATTGTGTCCCATAAATTAGGGTATGTTGTGCCTTCATTTGCATTAAATTTCAAAAAGTCTTTGATTTTTTTCTTTATTTCCACCTTGATCAAGTTATCATTGAGTAGAGCATTGTTCAGCCTCCATGTGTATGTGGGTTTTCTGTTGTTTTTGTTGCCATTGAAGACCACCCTTATTCCATAGTGATCTGATAAGAGGCCTGGGATTAGTTCTATATTCTTATATCTGTTGAGGTCTGATTTGTGGCCAATTATATGGTAAATTTTGGAAAAGGTATCATGAGGTGCTGAGAAGAAAGTGTATTCTTTAGCTCTAGGATGAAATATTCTATATATATATCTGTTAGTTCCATTTGGTCCAAGGCTTCAATTAGATTCACTGTGTCCCTGTTTAGTTTCTGCTTTCCTGAACGATCCATTTCAGAGAGCGGGGTGTTGAAGTCACCCACTATTATTATGTGAGGTGCGATGTGTGCTTTGAGCTTTAGTAAAGTTTCTTTTTTATATATTATTATAAGTAAGTTTTCTGGTCTGTTTAATTTTCCAAAGTTTTTTTTAATAATTTTAGTGTTTCTAAGAAAATGCAGAATGAAATGACAACATTCCCACCCTATTTTACACAAATGTCTAGTTTGCTTCCACTGTATTATCTACAAATTACATAAGGTTACAAATCCAGCCTTAAGTGACTTGTATATATAATACAACTGGGGCAGGATATGATTTTTATTTTAATATTCAGTTACTAAAAATGATGAGTTAGTTTACCTAAACCTGAATAATTTTTACTTGGTGTTAATTAGATGGTTAATCTAGAGTGTCTATCATAAGCAGAAATAAATAATTTGTAATAAAATTAATACATTGTTTTCTGAGACTACACAAAACTATTTTTGAACTCAGTAGGAGCGATAGAAATACTCAAGTTAGATAACAAAGAAACAGTAATTTTACAAAGGCAAGGAAAGTCAAACAATATACATCATATTAAAAATTAAAAGTAATTTAATTAACATCACTAAAGTGGAAATACTCTTTTGGTTCCCTCTTCTAAATTAGGAGACTAGAAGACTACTGTTTTACTGGTAGGGGCAATGAAAATCTGAATGAGCATGGTCTGATTTTAGTGTTTGTTTGCTTGCTTGTTTCTTTTCTTTATAAAGCATAAGACCATGTAGGTGGTATCTAACTATATATCAAAGAGGCTACATACTAGACTTAAGTTTAATCATGGCTTAATATTTAAATTCTAAAGAATAAAAACAAAGGCCCCAGGGAAATTTGAGAGTTGGTGGTGGGCTAGAGCACCTTCTGGAGGAAAGAGGGAGGAGGAATAGGATGAGGAACTGTAAGAGGGAGGGACCAAGAGGGAGGGTAACAACAGGAATGTAAAAAAATAAAATAATAAAAATTGGAAGAAAAAAGAATAAAAATAGAAGAACAGTGGTGATTAGTTAAAGGAAGTCATGTTACAACATAAGAATTAGAAATCAACTTGAAAAAAAGTAAAACAAACATTTACAAATTAAAAAATGTTGATTTGTAGGCTCACCCAATAAGAAAAAGTAAGAAAAATACATAAAACCGTGGGTGACCAAGAGGCTCAGTGGGCAAAGGCCCTAACCCTCAAACCTGGCAACTGAATAAAACTACTAGGACACACTTAGTGGAGAAAAAAACAACTCCTACTGATTGTTCTTAGGGCTATACTCACAAGTCATTGCATACATATGCCCATATGTGTATGTGCATAAATAAATAAATCTGAGAAAATTAAATAGTATAAAAATATTAGCAACAATAAAAAGGCTATCAAAATACAAATAACAAAATATAATGCAGTTAAAGAAAGCTTAGGAAACATCATGATTTTATATTGAACAAATAAAAAGTAGTTTTTGAACTACAAATATTTAATACAAATATCCATCATAAAAATGAACAGAACATATGAAAAGATACATTCATAGGAGAAATTATATTTATAATTACAGATATACACAGAAAATACCAGCTTGAGATGAATTCACTGAAGAATCACATCAAACATAGTTATTATGTCTTAATTGTAAGGGTTATCATACAATCTAGAAACAGACCTGTAGCTCCTGGTGATCAAGAGAAGGATCATGGGAAGCCTGCAGGAGAACGAATGTGGGTCTTTCAGGCACATAACCCTTGAGAGACTTGGGGCTCCAGAAAATGATCAGGCCTGGCAGGGTGTGAAGGAGTGTGGAGATGTGGGGACATCCTCTTGGAGATGGGAAAGGAGGAATGGGGTGAGGAACTGTTGGAGGGCAAAATGGAACAGGGATAACAACTGGACTGTAAAAAACTGATTAAAGATGATAATAATAATAATGACAAAAAGAATGTGGATCTCTCAAAGCCAATGGAGATTGCAATAATTCAGTTTTAGAAATATAAGGAAGTTAGGCGGTGGTGGCGCACGCCTTTAATCCCAGCACTTGGGAGGCAGAGGCAGGAGGCTTTCTGAGTTCGAGGCCAGCCTGGTCTACAAAGTGAGTTCCAGGACAGCCAAGGCTACACAAAGAAACCCTGTCTCGAAAAACCAAAAAAAAAAAAAAAAGAAATATAAGGAATTGAGTTTTGAAATGGCATAAATGCACACATAATTACACTTTTCTGTAGCACATCTAATCAGAAGGGCTATGCTGTGGGCATCACTTTTAGCATTATGAGATTCATAGATGAATTCAGATATATGTAAGGAAATAATAAATCCATGTTAAATCAATAAACTTGTGGAGTTTTTTTCAAGAAACAGTAAAAACCCCATCTTCCCTTCATTAGACATGAGCAATCAAAATGTCTGTCATTTAACCTATTTTGTAAAACATATTCTGAATTTCATGATTATGAAAATTATCCATTAGTTCAAAAAGGATAACTTGGTTTTGATATAAAAATGGTCACATTATTTCTATTTAAGTCATTTATATGGGCATAAACATCATTATTCTCATTAGAAGGGGAAGTAATTGCTTGATATGGAAATAACTGCATTAAGCCAAACATAAATATTTTACTAGACATAATTATGTTTTATAAAATGTAAACAGAAATAGCAAAGAAGCTCATTACAGTTATATCTTAAAATGATACATGAACTGGAAAACAGACACTTTAAAATAGCTTTCCTGTTGGGCTAGAAAAGCTTGTGGCTATTCTTGCATAACACAGAAAGGCCATTATGTCGACACGAATAAACTCTTTCAATGTGAAAACCATGCCACTTGCCATGTGGCAGTTGGATTCATGAGGCAATTGGAAAATCTATTGTGTGTGACGACACGGAAGCTTCTTCCTAGCTATCCATGTGAGACCAAGTCATTTCCTCTCAGCATCCCATTTCCCTCTGGTCTCTAAAAACATTTACATATTTGCTTTTATTTTGAAACCTTAGAAATAAAAAGAGGACAATTCTCAGTACCCACAGCCTTTGGAACAGTCTTTCTAAGTGCAAAACATGACAAAAAGTATGGACATGTTTAGGTTTTAGTATAGTAAAATAGGCTGCTGTTCATAAATATTTCAATAGATAAAGCAACATTAAAATATAAGTTACAGGAAGATATTTTTAAATATTGGGATTTATCTTCTAATATGTTTTCAAGAATTTTATATCCATCTAAAGATTTATGTGTGAACCATAAAGATATATTGTGGATGATTTATTTCTAGTTTCCCATAACCTGAATACTGTGTCTCAAAACTGGGGCTAAAACTAAACCTCCATAAGATTTCTATGAACATGAAACACATGTAATATTTTATTTTCTCAGTGTAACAAAAACTGACTTTCTTTAGTGCTAGTGGTGAAGGATTTCTGCAAGGGGTTAGTGGTCAGTTCAATGGGAAGCAATGACATCATGAAAGAGAAATAAGTGAGCTACATGTACTATTGAAATATGTTAGAACATTCAGATTAAAAATTTAAAACCAAAAAAAAATGAGTAGGATACTGAATAATAAAAAGTCATGATGTCAGGATTTTATCTACTGCTTTTATGGGAGCACAGCTGAGCTTTAACAGGTCCAACAGAGGTCATCAAGCCTTCTGCCTAAAACACATGCAAACAAATAAAGAAATTAAAGTTTCAACACAAGAATAATCTGAATAAAACTACAGTGATCTTCTAAACATCCCAACTTTGTAGATCACTGTCATCTCAATTACAGATATTACAAAATTATGGTGAGCTAAAACATCTACAATTTTATGCCCTACTCTTGCTGCCTCAGTTTGAATAAATTGTGAAGATGTATTCAGAGTCTAATAAGGTGCTTTTCATTAGCCTGGACAATGAAAGTGTATAGAGCTAGGGAGGTAGGGGAAAGTATAAAGATTTAATTAAAAATATGAAAAGTGAATGTAGTGACTATTCTTGGTTGTCAACTTGACTCTATCTGGAATGAACTACAATCTAGAACTGGAACTGAACTATAGCAAAGCAGCTCTAGCCAGAGACAGAAGACGAAAAGCTCAGAAGTGGTATTTAAAACACAGGCCTGAGCATATGACAAAGAAAGATTTGAACAAAAATGAGATGAAATTAAGTGTTCAGTCATGAGACATTATAATGTTTAATATACAAGAGATGGAAAAAACAGAAGAATAACACATAATAAAGGGTCTCAAATAAAAGAGTGGTCACAAGAGGCAAATATGATTGAGAGTAATTTTGGACCTAGATGAGAACTTCAGCCCTAACAACAACTGTATAGCATGTGATTCTCTGTGTATCAGAAGAATCCAAGCATACAATGAAGTCATTTGTACCAACAGGGGGAGGCAGCAATGGGAGCAAGGGGCAAGAGAGGCTCTGCAACCCCTAGACCAGTGCTTCTCAACCCACAGTGCACAACCACTTTGGGGATCAAACGACCCTTTCACAGAGAGCATCGAAGACCACCTGCATAGTACATATTTATGTTATGATTCATAACAGTAGCAAAACTAGAGTTATGAAGTAACAATGAAACTAACATTATGATTGAGGGGATCACACAACACGAATTGTATTAAAGGTTTGCAGCATTAGGAAGGTTGAGAACTAATGGTCTAGAGAAGTGATGCTATTGGGAGCTCATTGGGAGTTCATAAAAGTATGTGCAGTCAGGTTTGTGTAAGAGATATGTAGATAGATGAGCCCAATGAAGCGAGATTATGAGAAATTATCTGGGAAAGTTAGACTTTGAATTAGCAAGGCAAGCACAGTTATAATCATTACAGTCCTAGAAAACTGTTTTGCTTTTTATTTTTATTTTTAATCAATGAGCTCAAAACCTGCTTGAGACTCAACTCAAGTCATCTATAGCAGGATTGATGTTTAGTGTATCTTACATACATAATGAGCAGTGCTAGAAACCAAAGAAGCCAGCTGGTGGTCTTCTAGCTTCCTCCCATCAGACATTTATTAAATGATTACTTTAACATGCTTCACTTCAAATTAATTTTCATGTCTTAGTACATTGGATCTATTATTATAATTAGTTTTGGTTTTATGTTTATTGGGCCATTTTTTTCTCTACATAACACTTTAGAGAGCAAAGTGTATCAAGTATGTGTCATTATATCTAATCAACAACAACAATAACAGCAAAAATTGTTTGTTCTCCAAAAACAGAAGTCTATATTGGGGCTGGAGATACAATGATAAACAAAATTATACTTCCTTTCTTTGGAGGAATTATTTATTTTAAACACTCCATAATTTCAAAAACAACCCTATACATTATTAAAAAAAGCTACATGATTCTTTAAGATGCTAAAATCCAAGATTTTTATTATTAGTAATTCATTTATAAAATACAATTTCCAAATAACATTTATTTTAATCACTAAATATAAACTTGACTTTAAATTTATTTTTATTTTATAAGTATGCATATTTTGCCTGAACATTAGCACGCATACTACAAGTGTCTGGTACCCACAAAGACAAGATGAAGAAGTCAGATCCCCTGCAACTCTAGTCAAACAAGGTTATTAGCTAATATGTGGGTGTTAGGTATCAAACCCATATCTTCTGCAAGAACAGTAAGTACTATTATTACTTGCTGAGCCCTCTCTCCAGATCCTCATACTGATTGCATAGGGTCTAGCAGTGCTTAGTTTCCTAACAAACTAGAAATAATTAGGACCGAGCCAGTGTCTGTCACTGTAATATGTTAATATTCTGTCTATGATTTAATTGGCTATAATATTTCTGCAAATACAAAGTTCTATTGGATTAAAAAAGAATTTTATTCTGTTTAAAGATTTTGAATCATAAATAAGAAGACACTCAAGAGTCTCTTGTAATTCTTCTAAGAAAGGCTAATTCAACAATTTAAATATTTTCTCCAGGTATCTAATCCTTAATAAATTGATTTAAGAGATTCCCTATTTGAAACAATCCCCTTACAAAGACACAAGATTGCCTGATTTAGTCAGCTTAATTGCCTTCATAACACAACTTCCATAAAAGGTTTCCAAAACACCAATGTCAGACCTTGGCTTTGGAAAATTAAATAGCTGCTTATGAGTATTAATTCTGAGATTATTATGTCATTCTCAAAAGGATGTTTGGGGTTGGATGAGAGTAATTGTTCTTAATTTAAGTAAATCATTTAAGTCAAAGAAAATAAATGAGAAGGGATTATGATAATTTGTGTTTAAGTAACTCAAAGTTACTTCTTTTCTACAGACCCAAAACAGTTTGTATCATTGGTCCAATACTGCACTACTGTTGGGAAATAAAACAAAGAACAAATCAGATGACTCATAATTTTGATTTTTGTCACATTTTTTGAAATATAATAATTAGATATCTTTGATCACTCGTTTTTATTGCTCTTTAAGTACTAAAGGAGTAGAACGTTGAATAACAAAATCAGTATTACAAGGGAAAATTTACTCAGGAAACATTTGTAGTAAATTGGATGTGATGCAGACTGCAATGACCTCAATTCAAATTGAAAAATTCACAGGAGACTGATTACAGAAGTGGAAAGTTAAAGATATGGAAATTATACTTGATAGGCATGACACAATTTTCGCTAAAAATAAGGACAGCACTAAAGATTTTGAAAAGGGAAGATGATGGTGGGGGTGGGGATAAAGAAGCATGATACACCTATGCTTTTACCTGGAAAAGTAGACTTTTATTGTCTATAAAACATACTACAATTGCCTTCTATTAAATTCTCATTAAGAATAAGCTTCCATGTCTATTTAGAATGTAAAACTAAAAGTATTTGAAAATGGATTTACCAATTAAACTTCAAGTAAATAGATCTTACAACATGATTTGGGAAGCTGCGTCAATGAATTACTAATGAGAGATGAACATGAAAGAATTGACTTTCACCAATTTACAAGTCAGCACAATTGCAAACCTTTAATGTTATATATCCTCATGTACTTTTGGTTTGGATCTGAGTTTCATCTTTGACTATTAATACCTTCAGGGAGTAGCAAAGTCTTATCTTGTTTTAAAAAGCAGCCTGTCATGAATTAAATGTTCACTTCAGCTCCAGCAGTGACTCTTCCAACAAATTCACATGATCTTTAAATGTTAAAATGTTTGAGAACATTCACACAATGATCTTTACTTTTTCTCATGGACTTTAAGGCTATCTATAATCTGAATGATTACAGTATTTAAGTCATTTGCACTCATCTTTGTAAATTTCACTATTTTTGTATACAATAATGAACAACAAACAGCTCAAAGTTTTCATGTGGAAGTCGCATTATTCACAGCGGATGCTGTCAAAATAGGATTAGTATTTTTTTTTTTACTCATACTTGCTAATGCCCAAGATTCTGCCTCCATAGTAAATGATATTTTCAACCACGGTGAGAGTTAGAAGTTACCCCTGGTGCTTCTTTCTTTCGAATTTGTCTGGCCTTTTTGTTAGTAAACTAAATCAGTTAGACCTTTAAGGAACCAAACATAAAATTCAAGTTCTTTCCACCTTCCCCAAGTCCAATTTGCCTTGTTGCATGCAATGTTTAAATGAAAACATAATAAAGTTACTAATTACTGGAGATCGAAGCATCTCCCGAAGGACTTATAAGCTGAATATCTGCCATCTTCCAACTATCTCTTGAAGGATTTATTCCGCAGAAAGTACTAGAGAGTCACAAAAATGAAAATGTATAGCAAGGAACCAGCTTAGTTGTTACCAATGAGATGAAAGTTCTTTTGCTCTATGCAATTGGAAATAGCACACAGGAAAACACATAGATTCCCATGAGTTAACCACTTTAACCATTACATGTTGGAAACTTCACTCTTACTACTACAACTTAGGGCCAATGGCACACAGAGTGTGTGTGTGAGTGGGGGGGGGGCGTGCAACACTGACCTCCCAGTGTTGCAGCTCTGAGCCACTCTCCAGCAGCTAGACCTTTGTCTCTGTAGCTTTCTGGAGCTCTTCCATTAGTCTCAGCTTTCACTCCTCTGCAGTCTCAGCTCTTGGCTTTCTTTCACCACACCAATATCTACTCTTCACAGCTCTTCAGTTCCCACACTATTACCACCCCAGGTTCTGCTTTCTATTATTCCTTACCTTCTTTGCACTTCTGAAGACTCATAGTCCTGCAGGCTTTGTGTACCAAGGCCTGTCACTCTTCTGCTGTTATAGGCTATGCTTGGAGTTCAGTAACCTGGGAGATACCTACATTTTATGCCACCGGCTCAGTCTACTCTACCAATGGAAAAAGACCATACCTAAGAAGTAAAACAACTCTACAAAGGGTTTATTGGGAGGGGGACTGTAAAGAATGGAGGTTTCCATGAATGTTGTCTGGTGAATGAGAATGACTCTGATTATATAGCCACTGTCACAAGACTATACTACCATGGGTTGGAGAGAGGCTACTTAATATCCCATTTTAGGGCTGCTATGATGAGGCCCAGATGGATGTGGGGAGGGAAAATTATCTCTAGTTACTGTAGGGAAGGTTCATTTGATAGTCATCTTAAGGAGTCATCACCACTCTCTCCCAAGTGATGAATAGCATTTTTGGTGATTCCTCTTATAAAGAAGTCTCTTATGATTACCATGACTATTGAGAAATGAAATCTTGGTCTAATTACTTGGATAAATGTATCAGATGAAGCAATCAGGAGGATTTTAAAATGGTGGGGACTGTCCAAATAAGTGTTTATGGAGTCAACAAGGGCAGCTGCTTAAGTCACATCTTCCATCACCATGAAATATACAACTGCCCAACTATGTGCACTGAGGATTGGCAGTAATCAAGTAAGATGGGCTGGGTAATGTCTGGCATCATCATTAAGCTCTATTTGCCACATATGCCTCTAAAGGGGGCCCAGGAATGGTCTGACACCTGTCAGTGAAACAGCACCCATGCTTATACCCAGAAAGTAAAGTCACTAAATGGAAACATGCTAAAGAACCTTTGATTAAAATAATGATATACCATAAAGTTTAACTTTCAGAAGTTATAAGTCCCCATCAAGTACCCTTTAGAAGGTGTAGCTCTTCATGTCTCTCTCAAAGAAAACACTAACCAAACAATTAATGCAGGATATGCGAGGATAAAGTTGTAGCCAAAATGTCATAAATTATTATGATATTTTGTTTTAAAGACTTGAATAAGGTCTCTTACATCAGAATATGTTATAAAAACAACCCTCAATATTAAAAGGAAATACCATTAAGAAAAGCTAAGAGATAGGAGGAAAATCATACTAGTATAAAACCTGACTTATCACAGGTACACATATTTATTTGCTCACTTAAAATGTATTTAATGAATACCTACTACAGAATAATCCTTGTTCCAAGCAGAAAGTACATATCTGTAATCCTTAGAGATGGAGAACACAGAAATCAATTAAGCTCATTAAAATGGAGTGGAGTAGTATAAGGAAAAGAAAAGTAAAGGAAGTGACAGAGAATAACTTCACGTCACTATCTCCTTTCAGTAACAGGGAATAGAAGAGTAGGAAGGAGCTAGCTGTGTCCAAACATGTGGGAACAGCAGTAGCAACAGAATGGAACATCTACTGGATAGACTTTAAGATAGGGATACAATTATACTGTCTCAGGACAGAAATGAATGCCTTTATATTTGAGTATTGGCAACAAACAGTACAGGCATACCTGTGCTCAAAGTAAATATGAGGTAGATATAAGTGATTTTTTAGTTGACTATGAATGTTAAAAAACAAAACAAAAGCTTTACTAGATTAGGGGCAAAGAAACTTTATGTATGTATGTATGTATGCATGTATGTATGTATGTATTTGGGTTTTTGTCTTGTTTTTCAAGACAGGGTTAATCTGTGTAGCCCAGGGCTGTTCTAGAACTCAGTATTTAGACCTGGATATCATCCAGCCCAGAGGTCTACCTTGCTCTACCTCTCAAGTGCAGAAATTAAAGACATGAGCTACTATCCTTGCTGAAAAACATATTTTAAAATGAAACAGGTGAAGCTGAAGCTTCTAGTGGCTAATGTTTTATACATTATATGTTGATTAAACCCATTTTGGCTATGAGAAACAAGATGTGGTAATATGACTAAGAATGGCCTCCATAGGGTTACAGGAAGTGACATTATTTAAAAATATTAGGAGGCATGGGCTTGTTGGAATACATGAGTACATTGGAGAAATGTGTCACTGTGGTGGGCTTTGAAGTTTCAGAAGACAAAGCCAGACACAGTGGCTCAAATTCTCTTCCTTCTGCTTATAGATCCAGAAGTAGAACTCTCAGCTACTCTCCAGCATCACGTCTGCCTACATGCTGCAATGCTTCCTACCACGATGATAGATAAACCCCATATCAGCAAGCCATCCCTAATTAAATTCTTTCCTTTATAAGAGTTTCCATGGTAATGTCTCTTCACAGCAATAGAAACCCTAACTAAGACACAAATCCTGCACTGGGTTAAAGATGGGAGAAAACCCTTATCACTGTTCTGAGCAAGACAAGCAAGGAACACAACAGATGATGCATTTAAAGATTCCTCTGAAGTACAACCAGCATCACTCCTGTTTACATTCTAGAAGGCAAAGCAAAACACATGACCAAGATAAGGTGATAAGGTAGGGAATGATCCTCTCCAGAAAATGGAAATGAATAATTTAGGCTGAAATTACTCTGGTTGCTGTAAAAGTTTTAGGAACTGCAAGTAATCAATTATTAGAGACTTTCACTGGAACAACGTCTTTTCGTTAGATGTACACCAGGCAAAGAAAGGATATATTTTGAAAGAAGAAAAATAGACATGAAAAAATAGACAAAAAAGACAAGAGAAATAGACCATCATAGAACATTCTATGAAGGGAATTCAGCTGAGAAGAATGATGTTCTGAGTCAGCATGGAGTGAGAAAAAAAATGTGGATGGCAGTTGCATCTCAAAGAGGTTGACTTAGATTTTCATGGAAATCACCATAGTAACATAGCTGAAAACATGCTCTCTACATTACATACTAGAGATAGCCTTTCATAAATTTCAGAATTTACTTCCACAAATCAAGACAAAACAAATTATGCAAATATTAAACTTACCAAAGTTTTTCACAATGATTAAAATATTTTTAAATAGAATGAAGAAATGGGGTGATATGTTTTCCTTATTTAATTGTAAAGGAATTAAGAACCAATACAGAGTCTACTTATGTATAAGACATCGAAATAAATATTATCAAAATCATGTTTCGAATGTCTTGTTGTCTGTGTCATAGGCAGAACAATTTAGCATTACTCTGGTCCAATCAGCCAGAGTGTTCCACCATCTGAATAATAATAAATGCCATTGTTGACAAGAGTACAGTTAACATGTACCTTCAAGTAATTCCGGAAGAAACATGAATTGATTCTAAATTTTGAAATAAAATGTAGCAATACTAAGTAGTTACTTTTAAATTGAAAGCCTACTAATTTTATAATACATGGTATGCATACCTGGGGAATCGATCTGATAGATATAGTTCAAAATTTGGGCAAGGTTTTATGGACAAATATGCTTCTTATGTCTTTATTATCCCAACTGCAAGATAATGATGTCTAGTAAAGAAAATGATTGTATACACACAGTAAGGTGTTTAAAATAATAAGCATTGTATACTTATATACACAGTTATGCTATTAAAATTACCATAAAATGATATGAATTAGATTATGCTTTATAATTTATGTAAGTAAAATAGACTTCTATATAAACCATTAAGAGAAACTCATTTTAAAATTACTAAAATTAAAACATTGGAAATACATAAAAGCATATTTATCTATTATAGAAGCATGTAATGGGAGTTTTACATCTTCTGCATCGTTTCCAATCACCTCCATGCCTTTATTTATGTCTAAGCCACATTTGTGTTTCAGTGACGAGACAAGGCATAATGCAGCTTTTAGATCTAGGATTTTTGTGATTCAATTCTTGCTAACTCTTACTGAACTTATTTAGGTTATTTAGACTTGTTCTTAGACTGAATATTTTTCAAAACTAAGAATGTTAAAATATTTTCCTTACATATTAGAGGTGAGTCCCCAATAATTCAATTGTGAATTTTCACTGTCAAAGTATATTTTTTCTTTTTTATTAGATGTATTCTTTATTTATATTTCAAATGTTGTCCCTTTTCCTGATCCACCCCCTGAAAATTCCATAACACATCTCCCCTCCCCTGTTTCCCATATTGATGAACATCTAGGCTCTTTCCATTCCTTGGTCTTATGAGAGGAGCAGTAGGAAACATGTATGCCCCCAAGTATATCTTAAGAAAAGAAGATCTATAAATAGAGGGGTCCATGGCCATAGAGTTATAGGAGCTCATCTTAGATACTGAGGCACAAATCTCAGTATTTTTAAGAAATAGCTGGTACTAAGCACTCTTCCAGTTTAATCAAATTCTAAATATTTATCAATGAATTTGATCACTCCCAGAAGCTGACAACCTATTAATGTATGTTGGTCTCAACCTATTCCATTTATATTTTAAGTTTCATTTTTACTAAGAATTCTGGTAGAGAAATTATGGAAGCTTTAAATTATTCTTCATGCCCCCAAACAGCAACACTGAGAATATCCTTGCTACAGGTCAAAATGCCTGAGGACAATTCTGGTGCCTGGTTCACTACAGTCTCTTTCCTGAAAATATGTAAGGCTATGACTAAAACTAAGAAGAGGCAGGGGGACACTTTATAGTGCGACCAGCTGTATTGATCAGTTCGTCCTTGTCTCCAATATCATCTCAGTTTCTGCTTTAAGTCTTTCAAAAACCCACAGACTAGCATCATACCATCTCAATAGAATCCCATGCCCTTGGACCCACTCCTACTTTAAAAGAACTTTATTCCTTCTCTTCTCTCTCTCTCTCTCTCTCTCTCTCTCTCTCTCTCTCTCTCTCTCTCTCTCTCTCTCTCTCTCTCTCTCTCACACACACACACACACACACACACACACAGAGCTTCCACCTATGAATCTCTAATAAATATAATAAATGTATCTTTACAACTTAGCCTCTGTTCAAATTTGTATGACAAGAACTTCAAAGCCAATTCAGTACAGTTTTGATGGTCCTCAAGATTTTCATGTTATCCCTCTCCCCATGTAAGTGATACAATAGCCAACAAATCTTCTGTTGACTTAAATTGTACCCAAAATTTTCCAATCTAGTCTTTAATATGGAAAGCTTGGGTCCATAAACATCAACTCCACAAGGTACAAAACACTGAAACATTTTCTTCCAAATTAATATCTGATAAATATTTAGAATTTGATTAAACTGGAAGAGTGCTTAGTACCAGCTATTTCTTAAAAATACTGAGATTTGTGCCTCAGTATCTAAGATGAGCTCCTATAACTCTATGGCCATGGACCCCTCTATTTATAGATCTTCTGTTCTTAAGATATACTTGGGGGCATACATGTTTCCTACTGCTCCTCTCATAAGACCAAGGAATGGAAAGAGCCTAGATGTTCATCAATATGGGAAACAGGGGAGGGGAGATGTGTTATGGAATTTTCAGGGGGGTGGATCATGAAAAGGGACAACATTTGAAATATAAATAAAGAATACATCTAATAAAAAAGAAAAAATATACTTGGACAGTGAAAATTCACAAGTGAATCATATATGGATATTAAAATGCACTAAATTATGATTTTTATAGGTGGTGTCCTGATGTTCATACATATGTGAAGATGAAAATAATTTGCATAACTACCTATACATGTCAGCTATCTAACCTTGCAGTGTTCCAGATTCTACATGATAGGACTTACAGTGTGGTATAATCTGTTTGATAACCTAAGCGAAACCAAAGGTCTCAATCCCCTTTTCTTCCTTGAAAACTTGAAGCAAAATATCTCAAGCATATCAGAAAAGAATGGTGTCTATTTAGAAATCCATTCTTTCTATCATTTGAATATTTTTAAGACAAGACTTTAGAGGCAAATTACATAGTTATGTTTTACATCATGTCATGTCCTCCCCCTTTCTGGTTTTACCTTGGGAAAAGAAGCATGCCAACACAACTGAATGAAAACAAAAGTCCAACAGAGGGTGAAAATATTACACAAATAACCTCACAAATGGAAGATGAAATGTTCTTGGTTGGATTTAGCAAGAAGAAACCCATCGCTTCTTCACTGAGAGGCATTTCAGACAAATTACAATGTGAGGAGTCAGAATGTTCTTGGCAGAAATGAACAGAAACAGAATGAAAATATCAAGAAGGTGTGAAGAAATATAATTATAAAGGAGGACACTGGAATTGTAAAACATAGGAAGGGATCTTATGTGAAATTATGACATTTATTAACCCTAATCTAGGTTCATAGCATTGATTAGAAGCAACTCTTCTGCTTCTGCCTCCCTGAGTCTTGGGATTACAAGCATGATTTATAACTCCCAGATTAATATTCTGTTATATATTTCAAAATTCAGGTCACATGCTACCTTCATAGATTATTTATTGTATTACCAAAGAGAAAAATATTCTACATTAGTATTGGTTAAAAAAAAATGGAGTAACTGCCTAGTTTCCTCATCTAAGAAATACCCTAATTCTTAAGAATTAACAATGTCTTTTCTTTAAGAAACCATATAGTATTAACTTGCTTAATAACAACTTCCAAGCCTAATTCACATGAATGAACATATACACAATTACTGCTTTACTCCATTTAAACATATTCATCTACAAAGAACACAACTGAAAACATCATTTTTCTATATGATAAATAAACTCCAACAATTGTATAATTACAGTTAACAAATATACATGATTTGGGCAACATTGAAACAAAAATTCAGAAATGAGCCACATTTCATAATATGTCACCCCATTCCCTAATTCTTCTTTGAGTTAATTTTAGATAAACAATGAAATTAAAGTGTTATGGTTTAAAATATGTGTCTTGACTATTGGAAAAGTCAATATATTTAAATAGAAATTTAAACTAAAATAGTATGGTTTTATTACATTAATTCACAGACAGTATTTGGGAATAACAATTTTAAAATTTGAACTAAATAAAATCAAGTGTCATAAGGGATATAATAATCAATAAAATTGATCTTTTGATGTGTAGAAAATGTCATAAACAATATAAACAGCATATCCAGCTGGGTTCTTGTTATGTTTCTAATTTTAAGAGCAGAGACTTGATCTTAGAGCATAAGGACATTGTAGTACCAGAGGACCCAGCTATACCACTCCTGGGAATATACCCAGAAGACTTTCCAACATGGAATTAATACGCATACTCCACTATGTTCACAACAGCCTTATTTATAATAGCCAGAAGCTGGAAAGAACTGAGATGTTCCTCAACAGAAGAATGGATACAGAAAATGTGGTATATTTACACAATGGAATACTACTCAGCTATTAAAAACAATGAATTCATGAAATTCTTAGGCAAATGGGTGGAACTGGAAAATATCATCCTGAGTGAGGTAACCCAATCACAAAAGAACATACATGTTATGCACTCACTGATAAGTGGATATTAGCCCAGAAGCTTGGAATACCTAAGATGCAATTTATAGACCAAACAATGCTCAAACACAGGATGGCCTTGTTGGTCATCAAAGGGAGGAGAGGCCCTTGGTCCTGAGAAGGCTAGATGCTCCAGTATAGGGGAATGCCAGGACAGGGTGAGTTGGTGAGTAGCAGGAGGGGGGATGGGATAGGGTGTTTTTGGAAGGGAAAACAGGAAAGAGGATAACATTTAAAATGTAAATAAATAAAATGCCTAGTCTAAAAAGGAAAGAAAAAAAGAGATAAGAGACTTGTTATACATCAAAAATAAACTATCTTATAAGCAGGATAAATATCAACAGGTGAATTTATTAATATACTTCTTTTAGAAGATGCATGGTAATATCATCAAAGACAGTGTTAAAATCTATTTGTAGAACTGGTCTTCATTTAATGGTTGTGTGAAAAGAAGCTCACCTAAGTAAAAATCGATGTACTCAATTGCTGTCTTCTTCCAAGTTTTTTATAGCTATAAAAGTTTAGGATTCCTCTCAGTTTCAATATCTCAGCTTAACATTTGTGGAAAATAGAATCAACTGAGAAAAAGAGAGGAAAATGAAAGCCATACATAGGAATAAAATAAATACTATCCTTAAGTAAAATGTTATAGGCAGCTGCAAACAGTCCACACTGCTGTATAGGAGATAAAAAGAAATGTACTTAATCCCTTGCGCAGGAGCCATGCTAATCTTCTCCGTATCGTTCCAATTTTAGTATATGTGCTGCCGAAGCAAGCACATGTACTTAATCCCAAAACAATCAAACAAACAACAAAAAATCCAGACACAATTGATTAACTGATTGACAAATAAGTTGTTTCTAAAATACCATGCCATGCTTACCAAGGGTTGCACTCAGATGAATGTTACTAAGTTGCTGAGAATCCTTTAAATTGTTTCCTAATGCTTAATTCCTTGTGATTAATATTGCCAAAAAGAAGATGTGACAGGAATTCAAATCTGCCCATTTTATTTCTCATTAGCACTTCTCATGTTGCATGAGGGGGAGATTTGTCTTTTTGTTTGCCCAGCATGAGATTGGTCCTGCCTAATTCAAGAACATTCTCTTTAGCCACTTCGTCTTTTTTCTAATGTTTAATATTAATTAGAAATTATTATTTAATAATTATTAATTATTAATTCTAAAATTTTAATATCTCCTTGATGAATATACTTTAATGTCGATTATTGTGAGAGAGAGAGAGAGAGAGAGAGAGAGAGAGAGAGAGAGAGAGAGAGAGAGAGAGAAAGGAGAGTGTGTATGTCTGTGAGTGTGTGGGTATATGTGTGTGTGTGTTTGTGTGTGTGTGTGTGTGTGTATTTATGGGTTTCAGTACATGGGGAATGCCCAAAAGTTAAGGTGTGCATGTTTTATGAGTAGGCCTTATTGCTTTATGGAATCTCTTGGGAAGTCATTAAGCTGGAAACCTACCCTTTCTCTAAAACAGATATAGCAAGCTCTCTGGAACCATCTGTCATTGCACCACCTCCCCTATGATTACATGGATGTGGTCAGGTCCCTCGTTTTATGTGATGCTGAGAATTTGAACTCAGGTTCACATGCTTACAGAGAAAGTACTTTTAGCAACTTCATAATCCCCAATACCCCTTATTTTCATGTTCAATTTCATCTGTGGAAATTGATATAATAAGTCATTATAAATACTTAGCACATAAGCAACGCTACATGAGATAAGAGATTTCTACACATACAGTAATGAGTATTAACAATGTATGGTGAAACAGGACACAGGCAAAGAATTCTATATATTTTGTTGAGTTATTTAAATTGCCATACTATTGGCTACTAATTTTTTTCTTGTTTTTTTCTTCTGAAGCATAAGTCTCCTAGCAAAAGAAAAAAATTTAGATGTTGTTTCAGTTCCTTAATTAATTAAATCATTCAATTTGGATAACTCGTAATGGCCCACCCCCCATCACACCCTCAAAAAACTGAAAATCAAAATAACCCCCAGCTTCTAGAACAAGAAAAAGTTAACTTTCTTCAGTGACAATCAGTATGCCAATTTCAATTTTCAAGATCAACTTCCTTTGCCTAGAATAAATAGCAAGCCTCAAAATTCCATGGACAAGAAAAACTACGATAGCCATTACTGATTGAAATAACAAGAATTTTAGATTAAGAATTATCTATATAATAACAAGAGATACTGTATAGCGAATAACATATAAACCTTTATGTAAAGCTTTATGTAAAGTTTAGTTAATATACATTAATTTATAGCTTACTTTCATATGTGTAGTAAAATTTTCATTCTAGATTTTCCGTGTATGCTTTTACAATATGCACAGTGTTATCATTATATGGGTAGGCATCAAGTGAGGAAAAGTAATTATAAATGAATGTAGATTACCAAAAAGTAAAAGGCAAGTTATGTTGAGTACATAAACAGAGACTGACAGTAGATGTTTACTTTATTTTATCTAGGCAATGTTGCTAGAAATTAAAATTTTAATCAGTGTAATTACCACTACACAAGCCAGAGAATATTAAAAACAGGCACAATTTTTCATTAAAGGTTTTTCAATCAGTTCTTTTTCTTATTTTGCTACATATTCAAGAATATCAAGTCATATATTACAATTACTAAAATGATTATCTGTTTTTATGTAGTTAAAATTGAGCTACACACATAAAGTTGCAAACTAATTAACTGAACAAGATATAAATGTTTAACGATGCTAATTATGTGGCATACTTAAGCAATTTAATTACAATATTACAACTATTCATAATTCTTCAAGGAAATGTCTAAAAGCATTAAAATTTCATGATCATCTACTACAAAGCAATAGATTTCCATATCTAAAGTCTACGTATAAAATTGTTTGTCAGCAGTTATTCAATATCAAAAGCAGAAAATAATTGAAGATATTTGAAGTTGACCCATTTTTAGAAATAATATGTCATGAGAAAAAGGAAAGATTGCCTTTGAGTGAAATGTTATAAACCTGACATGTGTATGTGAGCACATTTGTATGATGCATGAGGATAGCTCAGCAAGACAGAAGTTGAGTCATATTAGCACTAAACATTATATAAATATAGAAGATAGAGCTGGGCAGTGGTGGCGCATGCCTTTAATCCCAGCACTTGGGAGGCAGAGGCAGGCAGATTTCTTAGTTCGAGGCCAGCCTGGTCTACAGAGCGAGTTCCAGGACAGCCAGGGCTACACAGAGAAACCCTGTCTCGAAAAACCAAAAAAAAAAAAAAAAATAGAAGATGGAGTTGTTAGAAATTCAACTATATACAGAATAAAAGCTCTTACGGCAGACCTGTAACTGTGTCTTGACGAATTTGTCTTTTTCACTGTTCCCTTATAGTCCATGTAAGGGTCAAGAATTTCTGAAAATTGTTCCCAATATCTTCTCATGTATGTTTTTTGTTATAAAATTATATTGCATGTCCTAAGCCACTGATAATCTTTAGGAATGTTCTCTAGTTTGGATTCCTGATATTAATTTAGATAATCTCTTACACCTGAAGACAGAAAGAAAGGAGGATTGCCTAGTTCTCAGTCCGGGATCTGATTGTCCAGGATCACAGTAAAGTGAACTGAGAAACATTCAACCACACAATGGATAAGCCTGTTCAGTTCTCCAGTTGCTTCATCAGCTAAGCCTTATGGTAATGCTAAATTTCGTTAATCACAATTATATCATTTTACAGTATTAAATGTTTTACTAATTTATTTTTATTATTTTACTAAAATAAATATTATTTCAGAACTTACCAATTAATATTAAAGACAGACAAATTTACTTTTTTAAAAATGTGCCTAAATAGAATCTTTTTAAGTCTGTGAGTCACAAGACATTCTTCTATAATATTTGATTTACAACTTTTATTAATAATACCAACAAACATTATCTAGCACATGTTAGTTTTGCAATGACTCATATAGTCCCCAACACAAACTTCTTAAACCCTTGGAAATCTCACAGTTCTTATTTTATAAATGAGAAAACAGATATCACCTTAAATATGTTGCTTGATACCACAAAATATTATAAGACAGCTAGAATATGAACTCAGGTAATCTCAGTCCTCAATATGTTTGTCTCACCAAGCTTCACACATGACAGGATCTTCTTGGTATTGTATTATTTCCATTTAAATGGGTTCAGATAGAAGACTATGTATAACTTTAATTCACCTACATGATAGGCTACAAGTTTCAGTTTCATCTGCAGCTACCTTGTCTATCCTGAGTGTGTATGGGTAATTTTTCTATAGCTGGCTTCCTTCCAAGTCCTAACTCTAAAAAAAAAAAAAAAGAAAGAAATATCTTGGAAAAGAACATTTGACTTTTTTTCATAGTTTGACAGCAACTCAGATTCCTGTTACATGAAGAAGAATTTAAGGCAGATTCATTAGAAATTATCTTCATCTCCAGCTAACTGAAACTAGATATAATTTTTTCTGTACTTTATGAATACCAGATTTAGATTTAATTTTTATTAAAGGAAGGTCAGATCTCTTTTTCCATTTGGTGAAAAAGTAAAACTACTAAGGGCATACCAGATAAGTAGAAATTTTGATCATAACCACAAGATTAAAACTAGATGTCTCAGCTTCAAAAGAACAATATTCCTTGTATTTTAAATTTTACAAGAAAGATGTAGATTTTAAAGACAGCATGGGTAATATGAATAACATAGCAGAGTTATTCTTTCTATACTACTCATTGAAAACATTATTAGATATTGGTCCTTTATCTATACAAAACATGGAATTCCATGGCATGTTTTCCCATAAAGTTTGATGGCCAAATCCTCATTAGTATTGGTAACTCCTCATTTTTAACAACTGCTAATAATATTTTGTCATAATTCTCATTTTGGATCCAATAGAATACTAGAAATAGCTTATATACTTAACACACAGAAGAATTAATCATCCTTATCTTCCCTAGCTGTTGGCTCCTGTGGGGTCCCCAATTACCAATTCTGAATTTCTTTTGATTGACTGTGACTTCTAATGCTCAGAGAACCCTCTGATTGTAAATAGTCTTTCTGAATCATCTAGCATCCCAGTCTCTAGATAACTACACATTTTATTTTTAAACCTTACTTTCAGCAATTCCACAGCACTAAAGTTAATGGTTTGCTAAACCCTTGCCTACCATTAAAAGTAGAAATCGGCACATTTGTCTTTTAACTTTGTGTCTGTTCTATTTTTCATTCTTCTTAAACAGTTGTTCTTCTATAAAGGCTCAGTGGGGAGCTGTTCCCCATAGGTGCAATCAAGTGTTGACATCCTCTGGTCTCCTTAGGTCCAGATTCAATATATTTATGGGAATAAAATTAGCCTTTGGAACAGGTGGTGAATTCTTGGTTTATCTAATGGCAAAATAATGAAAAGCAAAGAAACCCAAAGATATTCTTGTATTTTTAACCATTTAATTTTACTGTATAAAAGATTAAATGTCCTCTGTAGTCTCCTTAACGTTGCATAAGAAAATAGCTACCTTATGATACATAATAAGCATGACTACATTTAGCTTCAATCATGTAGCAAAAAGTTAGTCAAACTTAAAAAAGAATATTTCCTACATCATGTAATTTTATGCCAGTGAATAAAGAGAAAATATTTGTTAATACTACAGATAGCCAATTAAAGATAGATTTAGTGTTAAATGTAAAACTTCTGACAAATAGATTTTGAAATACACACACACACACACACACACATATATATATATATATATAATCAGATACCCAACACTGAATTTGAAATTCTCATAATGCAGAATGCATAGATATTTTAAAATAGGTATTTTATATCAATTTTTTTGAAAAAGTGATTATACCACCACAGAAGCTTTAGTTTACCTAAAGTTATATGATAAGGTACAGCTTTTTGTGCCTTTATTATGCAGAAAATCTGGATCATAGCAACAGAACTCTTCAACACTATTATTTCAGCTGAACATAATAGCACCAAGACTTTTAAGATTCAATATGTTATTTTCCTAGATAACTTTTTTTCTTGAATATTGGGTCAACTAATGAAATGGACTCTGATTGTAATGTGTGCGCTGTACTGAGAATAAATGTCAGTAAATCCTCCTCTCGTGAATCATAATCTATATTCACTTAATAAAGGAAAAGCTAGGCGAAGGTTGTGTCATTGGCTCTATGAGAAAAATCAATCACTTTAAAAATGGCAAAAGGGACCAAATTCATTATAATGAGAGTTTTCTTTAAATTTGTCAGGCATTTTCTCTTGAAAAAGGAAAAGCTACATGTCTAATTTCTATCATGAGCCACATAGGAAGAAATTGCCACTATACCATGATATTTTGAATCCCAGTGTTTGTGCTCCAAGGGTTATGCGCATTATGTTAATTATTCCCACTGAGAAGTTATATAAAACATTCATACACTTAAAAGGAAATGGTGTAAATATTCTAAAATAGTCTATTAGCTTGCAGTAAATATGACCCAAGCACCAAGTTATACTTTCATAGGAAGAACTGCTTTAGGGACTGTGAAACAGAACAGCAAGTCTCCATTTCTTGCTTTTGACTTCTGTAGCAATTCATTGTGTGATTAAAACTGTCCACTGTGGATGATGTTTGAAGCTTCATACTATGGAATGATACACGGAATGAACACGTTTTAAAGAGAGCAAAGTGAACTCTTAACCAAACATGTTTGCTTTGCATTAGGGGTCACTCAAGAAGGTGGACATTGGTATTGCCAAGCTCATCGTTTCTTAGGCTGGGCAGTAGCAATCAGCTACCTAAGTTCCCCCATGTGGTTTTACTTTACTATGGTAGACTTCCTCTGCTGTTCTAAACTGCTGTGTTGTGATTTTTATACACCAGAAACAGCTGCTGTGCTCACTGATGGGAAATGGAAAAAGTGAGTAAACAGCTTGCATCAGTATATTAAATATTATGGAAACATTTCAAAGAAAAGATCGAGCCTGTAGCATAAATTAATATTTCAAATGGTTATATCTCAAAGGAGACTTTATACAAAACTCAGATATCAAAATTGCAAGAAGAATAAGGGGGAATGTTATTTATTTTTATCATGTATATCGTGTCTCTTAGAATATATAGAATCTTAAGTTTAAGAATACAAATTTTCTGTATCTAAAATCTGAAGAATTATATAATAGTATTATTTGACAATATTTAGAATAGTATGCCATTCTGGATAGTTCTTCCAGTTGTAATAAGCAGAGCTAATTGTAATATCATTGATGTGGGGGGGGGAAGAGGGCTTATGGGACTTTCGGGGAGGGGGAACTGGGAAAGGGGAAATCATTTGGAATGTAAATAAAGAATATTGAAAATAAAAAAGAATACTGAAAAAATAAGTGAAGTTTGGGTATATGTATGGAGTTAATGAAGTTGTTAAAGACTATTCGGTCTAATCATTTTTAACATTTATTCGAACACCCAAACATGCGGATATAAATACATCAGAAAAGACTAAAGTAAGCAGGGTATTAATGGTGCATGCCTTTAATTCCAGAACTCTCGAGGCTGAGGTAGGTATAATTATGTCAGTTTGAGGTTAGCTTGGTCAACAAAACGAGTTCCAGAGAGTTATCAGGCTGTTAACACAGAGAAACTCCATCTCAACACATACAACAAACAGAACAAACAAAGAAAATACTAAAGTAAACAGATTTAGTAACATATTCGGCCACTCTTGAAGAAGATAGTTATAGTGAGTGATTCCAGCACTACATAAAATTTCATAAAACTTTAGAAAATGATTAGAAGTTATAAATTAGTGGTTTTGACGTGATAAAGCTTATGGTAATGGATACTTACTACCAAATTCACAATAATCTGCATAAGTACAAATTTGTGACATACATATATAATCACCAGCGCAGTAGAAAAGCAAAAAATATACCCAGTATTTCCTGTCAAGAATCAGGGAGCAAAGAGAATGTATTTTTGTATGTTCAACATTTCCCTTCTTGTTCCGGTCTCAGTTTTTCCTGCTAAAGCCTTTCTCACATGTGTGGAAATGTGTGGCTGTCTTCCTTTACAGATGCATTAGCAAAACAATTAAGAGCAGAGGACTGTACAAAAATTCTGAAATATATAATGCAATGTTTTTACTATGGCGTGAACCTGCTAGGTCATTCCAGTGAGGGAGACTGCTGAAAACCAGTATGCTGGAGCTAGTTAGATTCTCCAAAGCAAGCTCCTATCAACTTTCTTTTACAAAGCAATGATATAATGAGTGCCTAAGGCAACAGTAGTTTATGCTTCTAATATATAGAACTTATTAACTTTATAACTATATGATACCAACATCTGGTGCTTGTACCAATTTTTCCTGAAACTAAACCTATGTCTTCTACATATATACTCAGTGTGGGGCGAAGGAATATAAATGGTTACACATGTAAGTTAAAAAAAAAACTTTGATCCAACAGATTAATAAACTAAGCTATACTGAATGTGGGGGCATATAGTCTTTATTTTTAGAGGTAGAAAATGATATTTCTTTTGAGTATCTGACAGCTTTTACAGAGTAGATATATATTTCTTCTATTACTTGTCTTAAATCTTGTCAGTCCTTTAAACCAGCTATAATTTATCATTGCCTTTCATAATTTAAGATTTTGTTCATCATTTCTGCTGTCTACTGTCACTAGGTAAAGGCAGCCATATAGAAAGTAATATGTATTCTTGATCTTAGAGCATAAGCTATTGGAGTTCTGTTCAGGAAATTCTCCCCTGTGCCCATATGTTCAAGGTTCTTCCCTAGTTTCCTTTCTATTAGTTTCAGTGTGTCTGGTTTTATGTGACTGGATGTAGGGGAACGCCAGGACAGAGAAATGAGAGGGGGTTGAATGGGGAAAAGAGGGAGGGAAGGAGGCTTGTAGGACTTTCGGGGAGGGAGGAAACAGGAAAGGGGAAATGATTTGGAATGTAAATAAAAAAAACTTAGAAAATAAAAAAAAAAGTAATATGTAATCGTTAAAGGATGGTAACACAGAGACCTGTGGCTCTATCCCAGGTTAAAGAATATATTTCCTTATCACTTTTGATACTTCAACTCAGGATTTTTGTTGTTGTATGAAATATATCTGAAAATATTGCAATTAAACTGAATATTTGAAACAAACACAAGGAAACCTAAATGATCTATAGTATTCAAAAAGACACAAAACATAAAAAGAATCTTCAGCTATGCATCTTAAAGTGACATTTCAACACATGTCAGAACTGAGATTGTGAACATATGCCATCTGTGTGCCTGTGTGTATGTATGTGTGGTAGTCTGTTTTCACTAGTATAGAGATATATATTTTTTTCTGAACTAAACAACAGAGAACAAATACATAACTACAAAATTAATCTTGTTTATGTCATCATTCCTAAACTCTGTCAAAAATACTTTCAAGAACGTGTGTTTGACAAGAGGTAGGGCACATCAGGGGTAGAGCCTGCTACACAATAAATGGATGCATGACACAGGAGATAAACAGATGTTTATGAAAATAAATGCAAGTGACCTGGGCTGAGAATATATTCCTTGTCTCTAGCACACCTATAGTCAAAATGGGTGCTGCTCCCACATAATTAACCAAAGTGCAAGGAACATATTTTTCTATGAGAATTGCAGACAAACAGATGTTCCCTTACCATTTACAGAAATAATAATTTTTTTTTTTTTTTACTAATTGTGAGTCAGTGACTTACAGTCCCTTCTAGTATTGCCTGGAATTTACTGTACATTCTAGGCTAGTCTTGAACTCATGGCACCATTCATGACAAAGGCCCCAAAGAGATGAAATTATAATTACAGATGTTGTTTACCATACCTGTTTCAGAAATTACATTTTTAAGAAAGAAATTATTATAGTTCAAATATAATTCAGTGGCATGGTCTTCAATCATTTTGTAATAATTAACTCCTTCAAGACAAAAATATATGCCCAGAAGCAATCCCTGTCCACAGGCATAGCTACTTTTATAGCATTGATTATTAGGTGAACCCATTTCAATACAAAAATCAATGAACCACCATTTGCAAAGAATAGTATACTTAGCCATAGTCATCTGGACTTATAATAAAAACGTCCCACATAGTTTAAGCAAAACAATAAATTAGAAGTAAGCAATGGTAGTAAGAATTAAAGATTCATGAGAAGCAAAATGACTACCAAATAAATGGAAAAGGTCTCTATGTCGTTATCTTCATTTTTGTCTGTTTTTATAGTAAATTATAAGCAAACCTGTAAAAGTTTAATTTTTAAATGATAACGTATCTCTGTGTGATAAAATCACATGGTTAATTTCCCACTTCTAGGATGACAGAAAAGTTGTACTGTTTTGTTTGGAAAACGATTGAAAGAAAATTAAATTTCAGCTATGGGTTCAATTCTATTATCTTTTCACAAATATAGATTCCCTATCTCCATAATTCAGTTCAATATGTTAAATGAGAGTTAAAAGAATAGTTTTCAAACAAACAAAAAAGTAGAAATTCAAAGTAGAAGCTAATAAAACCTAGACACAGAAAAGCACACATCATAAATGCAGACAATCTTGTCACTCTCAGCTTGAATGAAACCCAAACACCAGGAATCAAGACAGAATTATTTAAATAGAAAATGAGCATTCTGAATGACTGTGGTTTTGTCATTTAGTATTTTTGTTTTCTTTAAGAAAGAATGCTAACAAAAAGTATTTAAACATATATAGGACAGGTGGCTGTGTTGATATTTTTTTTTGATTTTTTTTTATTTTATTTTTTTAATTTACATTCCAAATCACTTCCCCTTTCCCGTTTCCTCCCTCCCCGAAAGTCCCATAAGCCCCCTTCCCTCCCTCTTTTCTCCATTCAACCCCCTCTCATTACTCTGTCCTGGCATTCCCCTACATCCAGTCTTTCCAGGACCAGGGGTCTCTCCTTCCATCTTTTTAGAAATCTATTGATATGCGGATTGTGTTGATAAAGGCCTACAGTTTTAGTTCTTCAGAGGCTGAGGCAGGAAGAACAGATTTTTCTGTTCAGAATAAATTACACAGGCAAACTTTGTCTCAAGGAAAAAACAAATGAGTGAAACTTTTAAAAAGTGCCTTTTTCCTGAGCTTCATATGGTCTATGAGTTTTATCCTGGGTATTCCAAGCTTTTTGCCTAATATCCACTTATCAGTGAGTACATACTATGTGTATGTGTGTGTTCTTTTGCAACTGGGTAACCTCACTCAGGATGTTATTTTCTAGATCCATCCATTTGCCTGTGAATTTCATGGAGTCATTGTATTTAATAGATGAGTAGTACTCCATTGTGTAAATGTACCACATTTTCTGTATCCTTTCCTCTGTTGAGGAATATCTGAGTTGTTTCCAGCTTCTAGCTATTAGATGAAAGACCAAAGTGTGGATGCTTCAGTCCTACTTAGAAGGGGGAACAAAACAATCATGGGAGGTAGAAGGTGGGAGGAACTTGGGAGGGAGAAAGGAGGGGGAGGGCAAAAAGGGGACAGGATCAGGTATGGGAGAAGATGGGTAGATTACAGAGGGTTAAGAAATCCAACAGAGGTGTGTAGCAAAGGAAGGGGATGGGGAAAGCCACCAGAAAGTTTCAGATGCTAGGAAAGCAAGAGGCTCCCAGGACCCAACAGGGATGGCATTAACTGAAATACCCCCACAAAGTGGAGGGAGAACCTGTAGAGATCATTATCCAGAGGTTAGGCATGCTCCTCCCACCCCCACTCCCCCAGTTGAGGGATGGGGCTACCCATCCATCTTCAAAATTTTAACCCAGAATTGCTCCTGTATAAAGAAAATACAGGGACAAAGAGTGGAGCAGAGACTGAAGGAAAGGCCATCCAGAGACTTCCCTACCTAGGGACCCATCCCATAAGCAGACACTAAACCCAGATACTAATACTGATACTATTATTAGCTCCTGAGAGGCTCTGCCAGAGCCTAACCAATACAGATGTGGATGCTTGAAGCAAATCATCGAACTGAGCACAGGAAACCCAATGGAGGAGTTAGGGGAAGTACTGAAGGAACTGAATGGGATTTACAACCCCATAGAAAGAACAATAGTATCAACCAACCAGAACTCCCAGAGCTCCCAGGGTCTAAACCACCAAAGAGTAAGAGAATGCTAGGGCAGTGAGCTAGGACTCAGGGCTGAGTGGATGAGCACCCTCATAGAAGCAGGGGTATGGGGGATAGGATAGGGGGTTCGTTGAGGGGGATGGGATAGATGGTTTGTAGAAGAGAAACTGGGAAAGGGAATAACACTTGAAATGGTAATAAATAAAATATCCAATAAAAAAGTTAAAAATTACCTTTTACAGTATTGATTCCTGTCATATTTTAATTGGAGTGCTCTTATACTAAAAGATAATTCTTTTCAAAACATTTTTTGTTTACAGATACCTTAGAAAACTCATTTCCTTTATTCCTATGGAAAGTAAAGATGTGGGTTTTGAGTCAAAAGTCCTGTGAAACTCAGAAAGCCACCATTCCATGAGTTTATACTTGCTATTCCACAAGTATAGCAAGTATATACTTGCTGTACCACATGTCTGCCTATGAATAAGTTGTTCATTGAAAATTAGGAAACTTTCTAATGAATGAGAAAAGAATTATATCAAAGTAAATTAACTCTAAGAATATGAATTAATTCAGTATTTTATTTACCATAGAGGGCTAATATCCAAAATATATAAAGAACTCAAGAAGCTAACCACCCAAAATTCAAACAACCCAGTCAAAAACTGAGGTATAGAACTAAACCGAGAATACACAACAGAGGAATCTCAAATGACTGAGAAGCACCTAAAGAAATGATCAAAGTCCTTAGTGATCAGAGAAATGCAAACCAAAACAACCCTGAGATTCCACCTTACACCAATCAGAATGGCTAAGATCAAAACCTCAGGTGACAACACATGTTGGTGAGGACATGGAGAAAGAGGAACACTCCTCCATTGCTGGTGGGATTGCAAACTGGTACAACCATTCTGGAAATCAGCCTGTAAATAACTCAGAAAATTGGAAATAGATCTACCTGAAGACTCAGCTATACCACTTTTGGGAATATACCCAAAGATGGCCCACCATGCCATAGGGGCGGGTGCTCCACTATGTTCATGCAGCCTCATTTGTGACAGCCAGATGCTGAAAACAACCCAGATGTCCCATGACAGAAGAATGGATACAGAAAATATGGTTCCTTTACACAATGGAATACTACTCAGCTACTAAGAACGAGGACAACCTGAGTTTTGCTAGCAAATTGTCAGAACTAGAAAATATCATCTTGAGTGAAGTAACTCAGACACAAAAGGACATGCATGGTATGTACTGACTAATTAGTGCATATTAGCCAAAACTAAAAAAAAAATTTAAAAAAAGGTAAGGAGTACCCAAGATCCCAAGATACAGTCCATAACAAACAAGCAGAAGGCTCCAAGTGAGGATGCTTCAGTCCTACTTGAGAGGGATAAGAGAGCAATCACAAGTGGGGAGGGAGGAAGCATGGGACCTGGATGGGAAAGGGAACAGGGAGGGGAAAGGGGGAAGAGGCATTATGTGAGGGAAAATGAATGCAGCCCTGAGGGCCTGCAGAAAGAAAGGAAACAAGTAACCTCAGGAGGTAGGAGGTTGGGGGGACCCTCCAGAATGCACCAGAGACCTGGGAGATGAGAAATGACAGTAGGGAGAGGAAACTTATAGAGCCCAACTCCAGCATGAAGACAGGGCCTCAAATGAGGGAGAAGGTTGCCATCCCACAATCAAAACTCTGATCCATAATTGTTCCTATATGAAAGAACTGCAGGAATAGAAATGGAGAGAAACCTGAGGAAAAGAAGGTTCAGTGACAGGTCCAAGTGAGATCCAGCTCAAGGGGAGGTCTCAAGGCCTGACACTATTACTGAGGCTATGGAGCACTCACAAAAAGGGTTCTATCATGACTGAACTCTGGAAGACCCAACAAGCAGCTGAAAGAGTCCGATACAAATATTTGCACCCAACCAATGGACAGAAGCTGCTGAGCCCCCTGGGGTTGTATTAGAGAATGGCTGAAAGAACCCTGTAGGAGGAGCAGCAGTCTCAATTAATCTGGACCCTCGAGATTTCTCAAACACAGAACCACCAACTTGGCAGCATACACCAGCTTATATGAAGCCCCCAACACATTTACAGCAGAGGACTGCCGGGTCTGTGTTCAGTAAGAGATGATGCACCTAACCTTTAAGAGACTGGAGGCCCCAGGGAGTTTAAAGGTCAGGTGGGGTGGTGGGTGAGGATGGGGGCATCCTTGTGGAGACAGGGGGTTGGGGAGGAGGTATAGGATTTGAAACAGTCGGATGGTAGACTGTGGGTGGGTTGAATAAAATATGGAGTGTAAAAAACAAATAGATTAATTAATTAAAAATGACATACAGGAAATGACAAAAAGTGTATGTCCCTTGGTAATTACTATTTGTTTATAATTTTGAAGTATAATACAACTTTATATAATATATAACTTACATTTTAAATTGTACTATAAATAGCCATTGTTTTAATAACTCAAAACCTTTACATTTTCAGTGTTACAAAATAGAAAAAAGCAATAAAAACATTACTTCCTGACATATTTTTAGCTAATTAATGATACAGTATTAGTTTTGAGAAACGTATTTCTAAAACTTAAGGCAAATAAATCTACATGTTCATTTTAACTGACCACCTACAGGATATATGCCACAGTAATGAAACATTTCCATTATGCAGACAAAGTATAGATACCCAATGAATGACCAGTTCTAACCATAATGTAGAGAGGATTTTTCAGATCATATAAGAGTAATCTATTAAAGAGTGTTACAAATTAACCAGAAGCCACTCTACCTAGGACATCAAGTTGAAGAATTCCTAACTGAAAATTCACAAATCTATTTCAATATTAGGTCCAAACCTCTATATGAAGGTTCAAATGAGCATATTTATAATTATATTAATTTTATCTAAATATTTAACATTTGTCAGTCTCTGGTTATTGTTTCACTTAATGATCACAATGGTCTTCTCAAACCTTGTTGTCACTATATTTTGAGGCAGAAGAAAATGAGACTGTGAAAATTAAATCATTGCTCAAAGTTACAAACTCACAAGAATACAGAACAGAGATTTGAAATTGAACTTGAATGTCACTTAACAATACTATATCCATTTGAAATGTAAATAAATAAAATATTCAATAAAACATATACAAATATATATATATATATATATATATATATATATATATATATATATATATATATATATAAACCCCGTCTGCCTCAAGTTGGAGATCCTCCTGCATGGACTTCCTGTGTGCGAGAATTATGGTTGCTGCCTATGTCCATGTAGTTCCAAGCTTACTTTGATGCCAACCTCCCTTCTAAGTAAGTCTGACCCACTATGCAGTGTTCCAGGATCTGACTCAAATTGCTGGTTTCACTTTACAATTGTTTTTAGTAAAGAAATGGACATATGTTACTACAAGGATGAGACTAATAGTTGACTAACATTAGAAAAGTAGTCTTAATTTTCAGTTATTAGGGGATAACTCACTGACAATGACATTCATGAAATTCAAAGGACAGTAATTTTCTGAAAATGTCCATACATGATGATGAATGTCAGTATTATTTACTATTTACTATGATTCATTATTAATTATATATGCAGCAATCTGTAAATACAATTTGCCTGTTCCTAAGTGTAATTTTTTTATTCCTATTCTGAAATGGATGTAAAAAGAAATACTAAATACATTTGGTTATTTCAAGTGTAAGTTATTGACATTCACCCCAACTAACAAGACACTAGTCCTCCTCTGGCTTCCTTACTGTGCTCAGGCCCCTTCTCTTCCATGAGTCATGTTCAGATGATCGGGCAATGGTATCTCTGCAGTAGAGGAGAAGATACAATGAGTTCTTCAGTTCCAAAGGGAACAATTCTATCATGGGGAATTCTAGAATTGACATCTCAGATTTTAAAGCTTCACGAACATCTCTGGTTTTGAAGCTTGAGGAGGAAGAGCTTCATCAGTTTTATTTAGCTCAGTCATCTTAACAAAGAAAATACATGAAGCCCACAGCCACTTCCGTGAACTACATGATTATGGTTCAAGTCATAAGCAGCTATGCAAACATAAAAACTGCCCTTCTCCACTGGAAACATCTCTCCAATCTTGGAGAAAATATATTTGAACAATGGTTAACAAGCCACTTTCTGCAAATGCCTTAGCTTTTCATTAGTCCTCAAATTCAAGTTTTAATTGTGTGCTCCTAAAAAAAGTGAGGAAAAAAAATTAATTACAAGTTAATAATCTACTATATTTCTAGTTTTACTTATCTATAGAGATATGAAACTGAACTCAACTGTGGCTTTTTGTATTAAGCTTGACTTTTTTCTTTTTTATATGTTTTATAAATTTAAAGGTTTAAAGCATATCTATTCTATTTATCATATATATATATATATATATATATATATATATATATATATATATATATAATTTAAAAACCCATGGTCATAAATGCATGCAAACATAGGACTATCATGTCCACTGCTTCATTAGTATGTCATATATAAAACAATCAAAGGCTCAGGTTGAATAAGTCTTATCTGTATTTTCTATTCAGTAATTTCTGAAATACAGGTCTAAGTGTGTCATTAAGCTTCTGTTAAAATTAAATTCCATTTTCTATATCAAAATCTTCCCATTGATGGAAGTAATATGCAATGGCTCCTTTAATATTTTAAAAGACATGAAAATGTTATATTATTATAATGATTTTAATATCAATTTTAATATTATAGAAAATGTTCAAACATGAATTTGTAACAGCATTCCAAATACAAAACTGTGCTTGATTTGCTGCTGTCATTAAAACCAATGATAAATAAAATAAAGTATTATATCAAAATACAAGCTACCAAATTTCAATAAAACAGAAAGATCAATTATATATAAAATGTTTGCTATTTTGATTTTGATTATTATTGAAAAACAAACCTGTTTCTCACATAATGTATCTTGATTAGGGTTTGCCTTTACTCCTAGTTTCCCCAACCCCTCCAACCATCCAGATCCACTCCCATTCTGTGTATCACTAAAAAAGAAACAGATATCTAAGAGAAGAATGTAATATAATACTATAACATAAGATAAAAACTAACATATCAGAATTACACACAAAAAAAGAAAAAGGAAAAGAATCTTAGAGGCCCACTTATTTGCACCCTCAAGAATCCCATACAAATGCCAAAGGGGAAGCTACAATATATATGGAAGTAGTCTAAATTAAACCTGTGCCAGTCCTGTGTATTATGTGAGTTCATATGAGTGTTGATCATGTGGGTATAAAAGAGCTTGTTTTCTTAGTGTTCCCTATCTCTTCTGACTGTTAAACCTTTTCTGTTGTCTCTTCTGCAGGGTTCCCTGAGCTCTGAGTGGAGGGATTTAATTGAGACATCAAGTTTAGGGCTGAGTGTTCCTAATCTCTCCATCTTTACATAATGTCTGGCTAATGAGTCTTGGGATTTGTTCCCATTTGCTTTAGGAGGAAGTTTCTCTGATGATAGCTGAGTGTCGATCTATGAGTATATCAGAATATCATTACGAGTCATTTTATTTTTTCTATTTTTAAGGAGTAATACTTAGTTTTGACTCTAGTTCTCTAGACTATCTAGTCTCAGGTTCTTAGCCATTAATGCAAGGTTGGTGAGGCGTTCCATTCTATAGAGTGTATCTTTGTCAAAACAAATATTAGTTGGTTACTCCCCTAAGCTTTCTGGCACATTAACATATCTTCCAAAAGGAACACCACTGTAGATGGAAGATTTTGTAGCTAGTTTAGTGTTTACATATCTCTTTTGGTATTGTGCAGAGTAACTTTCTGTACCAAGAACTCTAAAACACTGGGTTGAAGGCTTTATGCAGGCACCTACTCAAATTTTTCTTGTTCAATGAGTTGTGTAGGTATTTTTTTCCAATAATGGAACCCTGTTGTCACTTTGTAAAGAGCAACCTATTATCTTGGCAACAGCCTGGGTTGTTTAAAGATTCCCATAGGACCCTGTAGGCCAACAACTCAATTAGATATAAAGCCTTACTGGTACTGGAAGCTTCATTTGGTGATAAGAGATGTCAGGACAAACAAACATCTGAAGGAACCACAGTAATTGAAACTTTGTGATTTTAAATAGCTTTCAGAAAACTCTGTAAAATGTCACTGAGACAATGGATGCTCATGCATCACTTTGGTACACAGCAATAAGAAGTCATTTATGTATTCTTTGCTTATATCATCCTAGAATCATCTTGAAAG
Source organism: Tokudaia tokunoshimensis (assembly GCA_036184795.1). Classification (NCBI taxonomy): domain Eukaryota; kingdom Metazoa; phylum Chordata; class Mammalia; order Rodentia; family Muridae; genus Tokudaia; species Tokudaia tokunoshimensis. Next base: position 51,825,542 of record BTHU01000013.1, on the reverse strand, counting down.
CACCTAGTCCCTACAACCTCAGTCTTGACATGAGCAATTATAAATACTCAAGCCTTTATTATCACATTCCATCAAAAGAAGATAAAAACTCTTGTTAACATTGAATTAGTAACATTCTGATCTTGAAGGATAAAATCTTAACATAAGTTGGAGAAGTAAATTAAATATGTAGCTATTTTACTTCAGCAGTTAGAATAACCTATGTGCATTCATGCTTGCTATTACAAAATTAAAAGAAATATTGCTGATTAATCCATCTTGGAAATTAGGTTTACAAATCATATGCAATATATAATTTCATCTTGTATATACCTTTAGAATACATATATTTCAATGTTATGGCTTTAATTTATCTTACTTAAAAGGCTTAGTTAATTACTAGCATAGCGTAGTCTTGTGTGAAACATAGGCTGGTTTGGAATTTTTAAGTATTTAAAAAGCAAACTGAAATCATTGAACTTGTAGGTTCAATTTAAATAACATATGGAAATTTAATTATTCAAGGTTATAAATAATAAAGGCTATAAATCAGTTTAGTTTTAATTAACAGTTAATTAAAAATTAAGAAATATAGGCATTGTCCTACAGCACACAGGAGTTGGAAAGGACACTCTTAACAGGATTCACTGCTTAGGAATTTTGTCCAATAGTCAACTAGCAGGATCTTATAAAAGTAAAATGCTTCTGCAAAAAAAAAAAACAAAAAAAACAAACAAACAAGAAAAAAAAACACTCAGTGTAGTGAAGAGGAACCTTGGAGAATGGAAGAGAATCTTAGTCAACTATATATCTGATAAAGGATTAATATCTAAGATATACATATAAAATAAAACACCAAAGCATCAAAATCATTGATCCATCAAAAATGGATTATGAACAGAGAATTCTGTAAAAAAGAAATAAAAATTGGCTAAGAAATAACGCAAAGAATATATGGTTATTCATAATTAAATAAAAACCGCATCCTTTGTAACTAAGTAACTCTGCCAAAGAACTGGCCCTTCATTTTCTGCTTACAATTTTAAATGTAAATGATAAAATAGAGCTTCCCTATGACAGTGAAACAACATCTCTACTAGATATCAATGCAATACAAATAGAAAGCCCCATACTTAGAATATCTTGCCTCTTTTGGAGCTGTTAGGCTGTGAGGTCCCATGCTTTCTAACACCATTGAACATGCTCTTTGTTACATTCTCCTAGAACTTAATGGTAATATCCTATTTTCTAGGGCAGCAAAAGTACTGAGTTATAGAATATGAAGAAATCAGGATGGTAATGATTTAGAAGACTCATTTCTACTGGATGGCTTTCATAGTCCTGGAAAATGCTGCACATGCTCTCTGAGGGGGAAAGTAGACATTAATTTTACCCATATATGACTGAATCCTGCAAGCTATAATAATGACTGTCCACTTATGCAATAGCAGCTTGAACATAAAGGCAATAACCAACCTCTTTTACTGATTGCACGTAAATCTAGATCTACAAAATGAATTCAATACTAGGCATCATTATTAGGCCAAGAACTATTGGCTAGATGTTTTATACACACTAGGAAAAGTCCCACTGCAATCCTATGGTAAACAGACATAGCATTAAAGAGACTCTTAATTGACTTGCCATTATACCCATTGATTAACACATCTTTCAACCTTCATTAGAAAAGCTTCTGTTTACAGTACATGGTGTTTAATACAGAGATTCACATATAGTCAAGAAACAAATAAACAACCAAAACACTGCGAAATGTTCTGTCCAAACTGGATTACATATTGTGATGCAATCTGTCTGCTCAATTGTCATGGACCGTTGCTGATGAGAAAAGGAGTGTCAAAGCCTGAGGTGGTAGATGAATATAAGAAAAAGTATGTTCTACCTGATTCTGCTCCCCACTTTATTCCCTCCCCCTCCTCTCTCCCTCATAGGTCCCCCTCCCTCTACCTCCCATGATCTTCCTGTTCCCTCCTCTAAGCATCCACACTCAGGTACAGGAGGGGACAGGAAAGAGGTACAGACGGTCAGTTTTATTCACTATAAATATAAATCTTCACAAAGTGCTCATTAAACTTCAACAGTCTGCAAATTTGAAAATAATACCTATTGTTTTTCATTTTTAATGTATTATTCCTTAATTAATTATTGGAACTCATGTGCTTCATTTCTAAGGTTAGCTAATTTTTTTTCTTTCTCCTTTCAATGAGACCACATCAGTCTAACCCTGATGTCAACATGTCACAAATCACTGTGAACAGATTTGTATCACATCTTGTATATGATATCCAATGTGCATAGAAAAAAAGTGTTTAGGCAATTTACTAAAATTAATCTATTGCACTCTCTCCTTCAAATAAAAATAAAAGAACTATAGAGAATCATTCCATTCTTCTTTTATGAAAATAAACCACAAATAGATTAAAATGTTGTTTTAAAAATATGATATGATTATAATTATCTGCTCCACAGATCTTGTTATATCAGCATAAAAGTACCAGCTTGTTTAGGGAGGAAGAAACATAATATCATATTTTTCTCTCCAACTAAAATTATAATATAGTGGCATAGAAAAGCCCAAGATTATTTCTCCAAATACAATACACAGACATTTCTAAATTTCTGTTACATTTTTGCCCCCAAATATGTAACCTGCTGTCATGTACACCTAAGAGGTAAATACCATCTTTTCTCCAAAAGCAATTCCCTGGGGAAATAGACTGGCATCTAATCATAGCCACAAAGTGACATAAGTGCAATGCATGGTTCTATAAGGATTCCAAGTGCATCCTCTAAAAAGGGAGCATGGTCACTGCAGACTTGCTGTGTTGAAGTTACTTCACTGCTTAAAGGAACCATGTGAAAATAGAACTTCAAGATTGGGCTATTGTCACAAAGCCTCAATTCTTTATTTCCCCCCATTGCTTCCATCTCCAGAAGAAAGGAGTCTATTTTTCCTCCTTGACCTGTAGTTTCTCCAGCCATTTTGAACAATGGCATTTCTCTTTCACTCAGACACAGAAGTTCGTGCTCCTTTGCTTCCATTCCCTGCCTTCCATTGTTCTCACTACAAAATTTTGAAGAATTCTTTAAATGGTCCCAAGGCAATTTTCTTCCATCAACATTTTCTTTTTATTCACATTCAGGGACCAAAATAAGGCAGGTCATATTACAAGAGGCAGCAAAGAAAAACATTGAATCCCCAGACACTAAAGTACCAAGTCTACAATAATGGGAAAAAAAACACACAGGCTGAGATTAGGGTTTATTTATTACTTCCAAGACAGAAAATGGCATGGGCACATATTTATTACCTAGAAAGAGGTATAACAGCATCAACATTTAGAGTAAAAACTGAACCATCCCATGTTGTCCAAATCTGTCACTCAAATCCAGTCTTAACTGAGCATATTGTTTTCTGAGTGAATCTGACACAATATGGCTTGTGGTATAGCTAAAGGAATGGTAGTGGTGCTCTTACAGTCTTAAAAATTTATATAGGTCCAATGACACCTATAACATCTGAGAAACTGTTTCATTCTTGAAAATTTTGTAGTGAGACCTGACCTCAGTTTCCATCCTTTCCCTTGATGTACAGTACCAGAACATGGTACTATAATGGCTTAGCTCTCCCTTCACATATGAAAACTACATTTTTGATATAAATAAAACAGATGGATACTATATTTCTGGGTAATCCCCAAGCCCTACTTTCAGGAAGACCCTTGTTAGCCTCCATAACAGCCACAAGACAGCAGCAAAGTAAGAATATCACTAATATATATAGTGTAGGATCTCTATTTTATTATCATTGCCATAACTTCATCTGACAGAAAACTCTACATGGAACCTGATATGTAGATTAAAGCTCAAAAGGACCATAAGGATAACTATGCATGCCTTTCACTACATAGTCAAACTAGTCTGGTCTAATTCATTCAAGATGACTAACAAGGAAAACTGAATGAGAAATCCACAAACACACATTCTGAATCAAGAATTTACAACAGTAACTTCAAAAAGCTGAATTACTTGTATTTGACAACAAAAATAGGAATTAAACACAATAAGAAACCAAGTTGCAGCTCAGCAAAATTGGCATAGCATCAAACCACACCCTCAACACTTTTGATTTTTAGCCACAGTGAAAAAAAAAATTACTTTTCTCAGTCTTAAACAGAGAAGTCTCACCCCGCAATTTATAGAGATGAGTCCAAAGACCTTTTACTTTACATGGTAGTGATTATAAAGGATAGTTAACGGACCATGACTAGACAAGACATTTACATCTTTCCCTTAAGACACAGGAAATTTTTCTGAAAGAAGGCATGGAAATGACACAAGAGCCACAAGATGGGGAGATGGGTTACAAGTACTATGTCCTATCCAGACACAGATATGGAAACTGAGCTCACAGCTGCTGTGCATACTGCTGTTTGGACTATATAAGTTTGACCCTTTTAAGAGTTAGCTAATTATACAGGGGAGAGGACATATGGGAACCTACCACATACTTCAGATATCTTGTTAATCAACAGATCCCAGGAGATGATGAGTCATGGTATCAAGTTGTATGCAAAAACGTGATTCCACTAGGCTTTGATAGTTGTAGTCAAACTCAGAATCACAAGGAAAGCCCATATTAAACTTTATGGGACACTAACCTATTGAAATAGTAAATGCCATTTTTATTTCCTTAGAGGAAAGGATAAGATGAAAGCTGTCCTTGAGCTGTGCAAATACACAGCTTAGGCTGATCCTAGAGCATTTCTATCTAACTATACATAAGTCTAGGACTGGAAGCTTCTAGGCTCCATATAGTCGAAGCCAGGCCCTTGAAGGCTTCAGTTTTCAGCCTCTGTCTTCTAACCTAGGCCTAGAATGCTTCAGCCTCTGAGACTTACTGTTGAATAATTGTACTCTAGCACTTTCTGAACTGTAGTTGCCTGAATCTACTCAGCTGTTCTGTCCCAGCTCCTTTCCAAGATGATTGATGCAAATTGACATTTCTTGGCTTCTGAATGAATTCCTCTGCTTAAAAATTGCCTTGAAACTTCACATACTGAACTACTCTAAACCTAACACCTCTATTCTGAACTTAACTAAACTGAACTGCATTAAATTCTGTTAGCTCTCCCTCACTGCTCTCTACCTAGCCCATATTCCCTGTCTGTTCTCAAGAGTTGGGCATATCCTATCTCTGACTCATTTTGTCAAACATTTCTCTATTCATTATTTTGTCAGCCTGTCTATTAGATGTCATTGTTTGTGATTAAAGTTGTGTACTAACAACATGTCTGTATGAGAGTCAAAAGGATTAAAGGTATTTACTAAGTATGTATATGACTCTATTCAAGCTACATCATATCATTGAATATGATCTCTTGCCAGAGCAGTAATATTGCTGATTTAAAATTGTTCTATAGCTAAAAATAAAATAATAGAATCAAAGATTTACAAATAGAAGTGGGGGTCTGCTGCAAGAAAAATTACAGAGAAACAGGGATGAGAGTATAATGTATATATATGGATACATATATATTATATAATATATTATAATTATATATACAATGAAGTATAAAAGAAGAAAAGTTATTTATTATACAAATCAAAAAATATAATTTTAAAGTAAGAGGAAATATAATATAAAATTAGAGGTCCTAACCTGTTATAAAGAAATAAAGCATGAATAAAGAAAGATTCTGAAAATGAAAAGAAGAAAAATAGTTGCATTGGATTCGAATTTGCATATGGAAAGTTTCAAAGAATGAGGATTTAAAAGCAATAAACTTAATTATGCAAAGTAAATTGTTACAAGGTCTTATCAGAAATTAAATCTTTAAGAAAATTAAGCAAAAACAAAAGATATTAAAAAAATCTTATTGAGATAAAGAAAAATGCAATGCTCAAAGTTTTAAAAATATACCACTCCTGGGCATATACCCAGAGGCTTTCCCTGCATGCAATATGGACACATGCTCCACTATGTTCATAGCAGCCTTATTTATAATAGCCAGAAGCTGGAAAGAATCCAGATGTCCCTCAATGGAGGAATAGATTCAGAAGATGTGGTATATCTACACAATGGAATACTACTCTGCAATTAAAAACAATGAATTCACGAAATTCCTAGGCAAATGGTCAGAACTTGAAAATATCATCCTTAGTGAGGTAACCCAATCACAAAAGAACACACATGGTATGCAGTCACTGATAAGGGGATATTAACCCAGAATCTCAGAATACCCTAGACACAATTCGCATATCAATAGATTTCCAAGAAGATGGAAGGAGAGACCCCTGGTCCTGGAAAGACTGGATGTAGGGGAATGCCAGGACAGAGAAGCGAGAGGGGGTTGAATGGGGAAAAGAGGGAGGGAAGGGGGCTTATGGGACTTTCGGGGAGGGAGGAAACGGGAAAGGGGAAATGATTTTGAATGTAAATTAAAAAAAAAACTTAGAAAATAAAATTAAAAAAAAAAGAACCCATAAGATCCAGTCAGTCTCCACTGACCACCACCTAGAGAAGTTTCACATATGAGCCTTTTCTGGAGAGACTTCCTATCCAAGACACAACAGACATAAAGTGAAGATTAGCTGCGATGCTGTTCACTGGTCATGAGTATTGTCGAGAAAAATCCTCACCTGGACACATTTGGCTAATAAATGCGGGGACTATTTGATATACTAACATATGTATTATGTTATAATTATTATAATATGATAAATAAGAACTATTACTTTGGGATCTAAAAAAAAACATAATTGCAAGGCTTAACAGATAGTTCAAAGTATAAAAGCAATTGCAATATGCAAAAATTAAAGACAAAATGTGTACAGAGTCCCTAAATCTGTCCTCTAACCTCCATATATGCATTGTAACACATACATTGCTGTATTTATACACTCATGCATACATGCCAGGCATATACAGATCATCATAAGAATAGCTTTAATAACAACACAATCATAAAAGTGTTTAGAGTCACATGCTTAAAAGGAAGAGTAGGATTCTATAAATTTACACAGTGAGCTAAAGGCAGTAACTCAGTCATCAATAGCTAATGATCATCCATCACAACAAAATTATATAATGCTTAAGAAAAATATAGAAAACATGTATGTCCATATACCTACAGAAGCAAAAGACTGGTTTGAGATGTATCAGAATATATGAAAAGCATTATACATAAACAACTTAATTCTCCATTCAACAATTAAAAGACATTTATGTTGTTTCTATTCTCTAGCTATTATGAATAAAAAAGCAATGAATACATATGACCAAGTCTCCAGGGATAAGTGATGGAGACTATATCCAACAGATAGGCAGGGCCCACAGTTTAGGGAAGGGGCCAGCAATCCATCTTAAATATTATAATCCAGAATTCCTCCTGTCAACTATACCTTTAAAAAATGTTTTTCATGTTATCAATGTTATTGATGTACAAAAATAACAGAGGAAATATGATTACAAGAAAACATTTACAGAATAATATAGTTATATTTACAAAGACATCTCCTTTTAAATTAAATCAAATTTTTTATTATGTACACAAATTAGGCTCAAGAAAAAAATAGAGAAAAAAAATAAGTCAAATATCCTTAACGCATCTTCCCCAATATTACTCTCAGAGTTTAGAGTTAACAAAAGAATTGAAACTTGCTAAAGTTAAGTTTTCTACCAAGAGAAGTCTCATACTACAATTTGTAAAAGAGCCTAAAGTTATATTTAAAGTTGTGATGAGAACCAAGCTTTTGCATACTTCAAAGTAAGATCTTCTGTTTTATGTATCTCTGCAGAACAATTAAGGATTGTGTTATTAGCCATCTGCTTTCCCTTGGCTTTAGTTTTAAGTGAAATTTAAAAGAAAGGAAACATTTGAATCACCATAAGCAGGAGAGTTTATTTGTATTAGACTGAAAGTTTCTGCCTTAGTCTTAAAAAGGAGGTTTTCAACTGAGCTGATAAATTAGCTATATGTTAAGGCAAGGTAATGGGTCAACTAGAAAGTCTCTCATTAGGAAAGATTCTGACAGTTGGGAGGTTATCGTAGGAATGCCAATTAAAATGTCCCAAAAGCTAATACTAAAAATTTCTCTTCCACAGCAGGACTTCATCAAAGGTCTTTACTCTTCTTATTTCTCAACAGAAGCAGAAAAAAAATGTGCTAATCACTTAAACATTAAAAAAATATGCTGGCTCAATTGTATCTGGGAAGTTTGCTACTTACTGTGACAAAACTATGCATACATTTTTAGAGTATATGCTATTCTTTCTAGTGACAACTTCTTTGGAATTATCTGTTAAAATGGCTTCTTTTAATCAAAATATTTTCAGGTAATAATGCCCTCTCTACAGCAAGAGCTAGGAAATTAAAAAAAGAAATAGTGAGAAAAGAAATCCAGCATTTGCATTTCATTAAAAGACTATTCAGAGAAATATTTAGATATTCAGAAAAGGAGAAAACAACTTAAAATTATATGGCCCAGTTCAGTCAAGTTACAAATAAATTTTTTTCATAGTTTTTCATAGTGTTTTCTTAATATACCCTCTTTGTTGCCCTTTGAATCATCAGTTCTAGAGTACATGAGCATTCACAGGGAGTCTTGCAAAGAACTACAATGGATCTATAATCAACTTGAAATATCAAAATTATTTCTCTGTAAGAATTCTTCCAGACATTAAAGTAAATGTTTGGAAGAAAACCTTATTCCTCAAAGCAAGTTGAATCAATACATAGTATAGAAAATTAAATTAATTTTTATCTGATTAAATCCAAGTTTTTTTTATTATATTTTTTATTAAAAAAGGATGTAAAACATTTTACGGTAAAATTAAAGATTCACAGGGAAAATGTTTCTGATGAAATTGAAGAAGCATATAGAAAAACACATTAAGATTTACAATTTTCATGGAAAAACAAAGAGTAAAATGGTAGACATAAAAACATTGCTAAATTAATTGAAAAAGGATGGAGAAACATTTTCTTATAGAATTGTAGATTTACATGGGAAATATTACTAATAAAATTGTAGAAAAATATAAAATAACTTTTTTTTTATTTTATTCTATTTTTTTAATTTACATTCCAAGTTTTTTTTTATTTTTTATATTTTTATTTACATTCAAAATCATTTCCCCTTTCCCGTTTCCTCCCTCCCCGAAAGTCCCATAAGCCCCCTTCACTCCCTCTTTTCCCCATTCAACAACCTCTCGCTTCTCTGTCTCAGCATTCCCCTACATCCAGTCTTTCCAGGACAAGGGGTCTCTCCTTCCATCTTCTTGGAAATCTATTGATATGCGTACTGTATCAAGGGTATTCCGAGGTTCTGGGTTAATATCCCCTTATCAGTGACTGCATACTATGTGTGTTCCTTTGTGATTGGGTTACCTCACTAAGGATGATATTTTCCAGTTCTGACCATTTGCCTAGGAATTTCGTGAATTCATTGTTTTTGATTGCAGAGTAGTATTCCATTGTGTAAATATACCACATCTTCTGAATCCATTCCTCCGTTGAGGGACATCTGGGTTCTTTCCAGCTTCTGGCTATTATAAATAAGGCTGCTATGAACATAGTGGAGCATGTGTCCTTATTGTATGCAGGTAAAGCCTATGGGTATATATGCCCAGGAATGGTATAACAGGATCCTCCGGGAGTGTCATGCCCAGTTTTCTGAGGAACCGCCAGACTGCTTTCCAGAGTGGTTGTACCAGCTTGCAGTCCCACCAGCAGTGGAAGAGTGTTCCTCATTCTCCACATCCTCGCCAACAACTGCTGTCTCCTGTGTTTTTGATCTTAGCCATTCTGACTGGTGTGAGATGGAATCTCATGGTTGTTTTGATTTGCATTTCCCTAATGACTAAGGATGATGAACATCTCTTTAGGTGCTTCTCAGCCATTAGATATTCTTCAGGTGAGAACTCTTTGTTTAGCTCTGTACCCCATTTTTTTTTTAATTTAATTTTATTTTATTTTTTTAATTTACATTCCAAATCACTTCCCCTTTCCCGTTTCCTCCCTCCCCGAAGGTCCCATAAGCCCCCTTCCCTCCCTCTTTTCTCCGTTCAACCCCCTCTCATTACTCTGTCCTGGCGTTCCCCTACATCCAGTCTTTCCAGGACCAGGGGTCTCTCCTTCCATCTTTTTAGAAATCTATTGATATGCTGATTGTGTCTAGGGTATTCTGAGATTCTGGGTCAATATCCCCTTATCAGTGACTTCATACCATGTGTGATCTTTTGTGATTGGGTTACCTCACTAAGGATGATATTTTCAAGTTCTGACCATTTGCCTAGGAATTTCGTGAATTCATTGTTTTTAATTGCAGAGTAGTATTCCATTGTGTAAATATACCACATCTTCTGAATCCATTCCTCCGTTGAGGGACATCTGGGTTCTTTCCAGCTTCTGGCTATTATAAATAAGGCTGCTATGAATATAGTGGAGCATGTGTCCTTATTGCATGCAGGTAAAGTCTCTGGGTATATGCCCAGGAGTGGTATAGCCGGATCCTCCGGAAGTGTCATGCCCAGTTTTCTGAGGAGCCGCCAGACTGCTTTCCAGAGTGGTTGTACCAGCCTGCAATTCCACCAGCAGTGGAGGAGTGTTCCTCTTTCTCCACATCCTCGCCAACAACTGCTGTCTCCTGTGTTTTTGATCTTAGCCATCCTGACTGGTGTGAGATGGAATCTCAGGGTTGTTTTGATTTGCATTTCCCTAATGACTAAGGATGATGAACATCTCTTTAGGTGCTTCTCAGCCATTAGATATTCTTCAGGTGAGAACTCTTTGTGGAGCTCTGTACCCCATTTTTTAATAGGGTTACTTGCCTCTCTGGAGTTTAACTTCTTGAGTTCTTTGTATATCTTGGATATTAGCCCTCAACAAATGGTGCTGGCTCAGCTGGAGGTCAACATGCAGAAGAATGCAAATTGACCCATCCTTATCTCCTTGCACTAAGCTCAATTCTAAGTGGATCAAAGATCTCCACATAAAACCAGACACACTGAAACTAATAGAAGGGAAACTAGGGAAGAACCTTGAACATATGGGCACAGGGGAGAATTTCCTGAACAGAACTCCAATAGCTTATACTCTAAGATCAAGAATAGACAAATGGGACCTCATTAAATTACAAAGTTTTTGCAAGGCAAAAGACACCGTCAAAAAGACAAAGCGGCAACCAACTAACTGGGAAATGATCTTTACCAACCTTACATCCGACAGAGGGCTAATATCCAAGATGTACCCCATCTTTTAATAAGGTTACTTGCCTCTCTGGAGTTTAACTTCTTGAGTTCTTTATATATCTTGGATATTAGCCCTCTGTTGGATGTAGGGTTGGTAAAGATCATTTCCCAGTTAGTTGGTTGCCACTTTGTCTTTTTGACAGTGTCTTTTGCCTTGCAAAAACTTTGTAATTTAATGAGGTCCCATTTGTCAATTCTTGATCTTAGAGCATAAGCTATTGGAGTTCTATTCAGGAAATTCTCCCCTGTGCCCATATATTCAAGGTTCTTCCCTAGTTTCCTTTCTATTAGTTTCAGTGTGTCTGGTTTTATGTGGAGGTCCTTGATCCACTTGGAATTGAGCTTAGTGCAAGGAGATAAGAATGGGTCAATTTGCATTCTTCTGCATGTTGACCTCCAGTTGAGCCAGCACCATTTGTTGAAAAGGCTGACTCTAGCCAAACAAGTGAAAGATCTGCATGACAAGAACTTCAAGTCTCTGAAGAAAGAAATTGAAGAAGAACTCAGAAGATGGAAAAATCTGCCATGCTCATGGATTGGCAGGATTAATATAATAAAAATGACCATCTTGCCAAAAGCAATATACAGATTCAATGCAATCCCCATCAAAATCCCAACTCAATTCTTCATAGAGTTAGAAAGAGCAATTCAAAAATTCATCTGGAATAACAGAAAACCCAGGATAGCTAAAACTATTCTCAAGAGTATAAGAACCTCTGGGGGAATCAGTATCCCAGACCTCAAGCTGTACTACAGAGCAATAGCGTTAAAAAAATGCATGGTATTGGTACAGTGACAGGCATGTAGATCAATGGAACAGAATTGAAGACCCAGAAATGAATCCACACTCCTCTGGTCACTTGATCTTTGACAAAGGAGCTAAAACCATCCAGTAAATTCAAGTTTTTAAGAGAAAAATGACTTTACATTCTCAGAAGATTTAGAATCACAGGATATTAAGGCCTGAGTACCTTATTGGATACTCAGATTGTTCAAGAGATGAAGAATCCCACCACGCAGGGAGCATGGACATTAAGAATTGTGAGTCCAGTTGTATGACCACAAGTGAGCCTCAGAAGCTGCAGGGTCTAGAGAAAAACACAGTTAATCTTCTATGGAAAGGATAGAAAACTTCATAAATGGCACCTCTTAGCTGAGAAACAAAAATGGAATCCCATAGTATAGCCTGAAAATTTCTACTTATCCTGCCTGTTTTTACTGCTTTCCACTCTTTAAATATTAATTTCACTTTAAAAAAATTTTAGATATATGATATATCAAGTGCGTTGTCCGGTTTTTCTTCCTGTACCTTTTCTGACCTCTCTGTTCAAATCTGTTCCATTTATTTTCCTAGAATATTTCATATCCATTTTCACTAGATAGACATAAACGAGATCTTGTGCAAGTATAGAAAAATCTTGAAATCACAAATGAGAGTAAACATTTGCCATTCATGAGCTTGGCTTAGCTTTTTAATATGATATTCTCTGGTTCTATCTGTTTTCTACAAATGACCTGACTTCAGTCTTCATGACTGGAAGCATTCTCACTGTACCTCCATGCAACATTTTGTTTATTCATTTTTTTTTGTAGGTGACTATCTCAGTCAGTAATAGTTAGTGCTATTGTAAAAATGGTGTAATAACTCTACATGCAAACATCTCTGGGATGTGCTAACTTAGAGTTCTCCAGAAAGAGTAGAGATGGGTCTATTGACCTATTTCGGGATTGCTTTTTCATTTTTATTTTCCAGAAACCTCCATTATCATTTCCATAGAGACATGAGTACCCATTAATATCCCCATAAGTAGGATTCAACAGTTCTGTTTGTCCATTTCATTATCTGATAACTGTCCTGTGTATAAAATCAATCTTGATCATACATAACCACAATTGCCCCTCCCCATCTCTTCAGGAATCCCCAAACTCTTCACCACAATTTCCCCTTTTGATTCCCTACAGGTCCCTTCTACACCACCCCCAAGAACCCCTGATTCTTCCCATTACTCTCAAGCACTTCAAACATATCCTCTACCCCTCTTCATGTTCTACTCTTTCTTTGTTATAGTTCATTGAGTTCAAGTAGTATAGCTTGTTGCTGGGTGATCTAGTTGTCTTTCTTTCATATATTTAACCAACTTTGTAAACTTGCCATGTCCTATAGTTAGCAGTTCTCTCTATACTCTGAGTTTTTTCATTCATTTTGTCCCTCTTCTATGATATTCCCTGAGACTTTTGGGGGACATTAGGGGCCACTGATATGTTCAACTCATTTAGGGGTGAACAATCAATAAACATTTATGCGTATGGTAGCATATGTTCACAAAAATGGTACATGGAGAAGAGCAATTTGGATTAACTAAAACTGACTATATTGAAAAATTCTTATGGAAACCCATTGCATCAGATGCTAAATCTCAATTATCAGTGTTAAGGATAGTTCCCAATTGGCCAGGTAGATTTAGACATCTACAAACACACAGAATTTTGCTATTATTGATTATTGTCCATCAGAACAAGATGCTAAGACTCAATTGCTGAAAAACAATGTATTTTGGACATAGCGAAATCAAGCTGGAAATGACCTGAAATCTTCCTCCCTGTTGACTCTCTCTCTCTCTCTCTCTCTCTCTCTCTCTCTCTCTCTCTCTCTCTCTCTCTCTCTCTCTCTCTCTCTCTTTCTCTCTCTCCCCTTTTTCCTTTTTTTCTAATTTCTTTTTTCATTCCTTCCTTTCTTTCATGATACAACTTGCAATTTTTCAACTTTATTTATTTTTAATTGATTTATTTATGCATATCAAATGCTGCTCCCTCTCCTGGTACCCTCCTCACAGAGACCCTCTACCCATCCTCAATCCCCTTCTCCTATGAGAAGATAGTGTCCACCTGGGTATCTTCCACCCTGATACACCAAGTCTATTCCAGGATAGAAACATCTTCTCTCACTGAGACCAGACAAAACAGGTCTGTTGGAGAACAGATATCTCTTCCTTTAAAGACAGCTGATTCATTTGTTGGTTAGTTTGAATGAATTCTTGTTCAGATGGCTTATTTTAGTTCTTTGAATAATCTATTCAACTTCATCATATATATAGGTGGCAATGATTTTTGTCTTATTCTGTAGGCTGCATCTTCATTGTATTAACTGTTTCTTTTTCTGAACAAAAGCATTTTAGTTTCACAAAGTCTTCTATCAGTTGTTGGCCTTAATTTCTGAATGATTGAGCCCTATTCAGAAAGATTTTACCCATACCTATTATCCTGGAGTGTTTTCCTCCCATTTTCTCTAATAGTTTCATGTCTTATATTAAGAATTCTGTTCCACAAGGAGTTGGTTTTTGTGTAGGGTGAGAGAATGAGGTCGTTAAGTATCATTCCTCCCACCTTCTTGGAAAATGAAGTTGAGATGTTTTACATCACTCCACTGCCTTCTCTAATATTTTCATTACTTTAGGTTAACACAATTTTTTCCTGTTGGGGGGATTACTTCCTACTCTTTTCCTTTTAAGATGTGTGTTTATAACCTAGAGGCATATAAACATTTGTGGAATAGAATAGATGCTCAGTGAAGGTTTGGTCTTATTAGCTCTCATTTCTTCATCATCTAGAATAGGACAAGACAAATAATTTCACATAATTAAACACAAATTTACAGAATCAGAGGCACAAATTCCATGACACATTCTCATACTATAGATCTATATAATAGGAGATTTCTTTTTATATTTTCTTATTTTTTATATTTTTATTTACATTCAAAATCATTTCCCCTTTCCTGTTTCCTCCCTCCCCGAAAGTCCCATAAACCCCCTTCCCTCCCTCTTTTCCCCATTCAATAATAGGAGATTTTTATATTAAATCTTTTCTTAAAACCTCATTGCAACATAGTATCGTAGCATTGAATTGCACAGGATTCCTATGAATATAATCTATATACTATGGCTAAAAGAGAATGGGCATTCAGTAAAGGGATTGAAAAATAATTGATAAATTTTATAATTATGTTTATGTGTATTTGTAAGCATATCACTGTAGGGTTTGATTCAAATGGGAAAAAGTTTCTCCTTGTTCATTTTTTGCAGTTGAGCTCAATTATCTCTGAGGACATATACAAAATGTCCCACAGATAGAAAATGTGAGCAAAAATCATATTTTGGCATAAATATAAACCCTACCCTGAATTTACAATGCACCACTGTGGGGGATAATCACCATATATAATTCAGAAAAAGGCCTCCACACACCTTAAGTACTAATATATAACATATACACTACATGGAGTTTAACAGGAAGGCTTGAAAAGCATTTTTTCTCCCTCTTTTGAGTTAGTTAAATTTGTTCATATAGTTTTTTTTAAAGCTAAATCTTTAAACCAAATTACTAACAGATTTTAATTACCTTCTATCTCTGCAGTTTATATCATTCTAACTTATAAAATATCTTACTTCATCTTCCTTTTTTAAGCTTTTTAATTATTTTCAGCGGTAAAAATATTTGAAACCATGAGTATGAAATTTCAGCCTCCAAAACTATCATTTTGTATATTTTATTTTTTTTTATTTTCTAAGTTTTTTATTTACATTACAAATGATTTCCCCTTTCCTGTTTCCTGCCTCCCCAAAAGTCTCATAAGCCCCCTTCCCTCCCCCTGTTCCCCATTCAATCCCCTCTCTCGCTACTCTCTCCTGGTATTCCCCTACATCCAGTCTTTCCAGGACCAGGGGTCTCTCCTTCCATCTTCTTGGAAATCTATTGATATATGAATTGTGTCCAGGGTATTCCGAGGTTCTGGGTTAATATCCCCTTATCAGTGACTGCATACCATGTGTGTTCTTTTGTGATTGGGTTACCTCACTAAGGATGATATTTTCCAGTTCTGACCATTTGCCTAAGAATTTTGTGAATTCATTGTGTTTAATTGCAGAGTAGTATTCCATTGTGTAAATATACCACATCTTCTGAATCCATTCCTCCATTGAGGGACATCTGTATTTTTCCAGCTTCTGGCTATTATAAATAAGGCTGCTATGAACATAGTGGAGCATGTGTCCTTATTGCATGCAGGTAAAGGCTCTGGGTATATGCCCAGGAGTGGTATAACAGGATCCTCTGGGAGTGTAATGCCCAGTTTTCTGAGGAACCGCCAGACTGCTTTCCAGAGTGGTTATATCAGCTTGCAATCCCACCAACACTGCAGGAATGTTCCTCTTTTTCCACATCCTCGCCAACAACTGCTGTCTCCTGTGTTTTTGATCTTAGCCATTCTGACTGGTGTGAGGTAGAATCTCAGGGTTGTTTTGATTTGCATTTCCCTAATGACTAAGGATGTTGAACATTTCTTTAGGTGCTTCTCAGCCACTAGATATTCTTCAGGTGAGAACTCTTTGTTTAGCTCTGTACCCCATTTTTTAATAGGGTTATTTGGCTCTCTGGGGTCTAACTTCTTGAGTTCTTTGTATATATATGGATATTAGCCCTCTGTAGGATGTATGGTTGGTAATGATCTTTTCCCAGTTTGTTGGTTGCCGCTTTGTCCTTTTGACAGTGTCCTTTGCCTTACAGAAACTTTGTAATTTTATGAGGTTCCATTTGTCAATTCTTGATCTTAGAGCATAAGCTATATGTGTTTAATAACTGAGATAAATTTTCAGTCATTGAACATTATAAAAGAACTATACAAATAAGGTTGATGTAATGTGAAATTAACAAGGTTTCTACAAAGTAGGACAGAGATAAAAGAGAGTACCACTTAGAAAGGTACAATTACATTGAAAAGATTGGAATGGGAGGTTAGCTTCCTATGAGTCTGATCATGTATTTATAATATCATCAACTATGAGGATACAAAAATCAAATGTCTTTCACCATCCATATATCACACATACTTTATATATGTTTATGTGTATAGCATAAGAATGTAGAACATAGACTGCTAGGCAAGGCAAAATTTTTATATCAATGTTCTCAAGCATATTAATATTCTCAGAGTTTTCCTATTATGATATACTTTTAGGACTAATATTTGTGCTTAGGTTGCTATCAGAGTAATAAAGAAATATTACATATTTAGTTGTTGGTTGAACATAAACCCTAGCAAAGGCTAATCTGTTATGGAAGCTGCTGGCTGGTCACCAAAATCCTTATTCTATTTTTTTCCTTAAATCACAAGTCTATAACTGCAGACTTCCCTTTCATGATAGAAAAGCCATGTTGGGATGGCTATTCTTGGCTGTCAACTTGATTACATCTGGAATTAACTAAAATCCCAGTTACTGGATATACCTATGAGGATCAATTTTTATTTTTTACTTAAAACATTTGAAGTGGGAAGACATATGTTTAAGTACAGATCTTTAGAGGTAGAAAAATACCTTTAATGGCTACACCTTCTTGTCAGAGCGTATATAAAAGAAAAGGAAGAAGGAAGCTTGCTCTCCTCACCTGCTTGCCCTCACTAGAACTGGAATTTCCATCACTTTACTGACATTAGAGCCTAAGTCTTCAGTGTTGTACACATACTGGAGACCATATGAGAAATCCAGCCTTGTGGACTGAATAACTGCTGGATTCTTGGACTTTCCATTGGAAGACAGCTAATGTTGAAAACTGTAAGCCACTCTAGTAAGTCCCCTTATATAAAGATTTTTTAATATAAATATATGCTATTATATTATATAAATGTATATTATATAATAATTAACATGTGTAAATTATAGATATGTATATATACATGTACATATATAAATATGTACATGAATTTATATTCTCTAGATAATCCTGACTAATAAACATTCCTATGGTGAATATACCATAAAGAGGAGTGGTGTGCATCAGTGCTAATTATGAACCATAGTTCATTTTTTTTCCATCTTTTGATGAATCCTGACCCTGAAAGATAATGTCTACAAAGCATCAATTCCATGAACATGAATCTTCATCAATATGACTAGAAAATGGCTCTCATCCTGATGGTATGCAGATCATTTTAGGTTCTTGCCAGTTTAATAATGTACTAAACAGCTTTTCTGAAAAAAAAACTGGGAGGTACGTCTATAAATATAGAAATAGAAATAGATATCACTCCAATTTCCCAGTCTCTCTGGCAAGTAAGAAGCCTAAATTCAGTAGTTGGCCAACTAGCAAACTCACATGTCTATTAGGGAAGATTGGCTAACTGACAATTAACCCAGCACATAAAAAAAGTCTACTATCAAGTATTATTTGTGTTAGTATAATATCTTTTATCTATTTCAGTTTTTACTTGAAATGTAATTAAATTATGCTGATAACAATAAGCTACTGAATAACTTATGACAGAAAAAAAAATCCCACTGTCATCCTCCCTCTAAACACATGGAGAAATTTAGATGCTTAGTCTAGTATCCAAACCAACTATTTGATTTAGAGAATTTGGTTTTAATCTCTCTCTCTCTGACCTATTATTGCAAGGAGTACCTATTATCTTTGATAATCTTTTTCTCATCTAATCTATTTAAACAAATTATACTTTGATATTCCCAAAGAGTTTTGAAAATTATATGAGAAATAGAAATTATCTTTCTGAAATCCTATAAATATGAACTTCCATGAAACATAGAAAGTGGAAACTTATACTAGGAAGCAGTAACAATGACAACAACAACAAAACCCAAGGGTAAAGACACATGCACTAACTCAGGAAAGACATACGTAGTCTTTATGTAAATAGTCTGAAAATACGTAGTACTGTCAACATACAAGGAGAATCTTCATGATCTTTAAATGCAGACCATGAATGACTTTAGGGATTTGTTAGAAAATATGAAAATGCTGTGTTCTTTGTTTGCTATAACAAGATGAGCTATGGAAAGAGTCCTAGGCATGGTGTGAGAGATGTCAGCAGTTAAAAAGAAGAATTTGGAGATCTTCTATGTATTAAGGAATGCACTGCTTATGTAACCTAAAAGTAGCAATAACTAACTTGGGGGAAAGCATGTGAAAGCAAATAATCACAGGTATTTGCAGTGCATCAGAGGTATGGAGCATTGGTGCAGAACCTGTAGCCGAAATGGCCACAGTGACCATTTAGTTAAGGGAAGAAAACACAGGAAATGGCAGAAGGGATTCGTTTCCACTGACCCACCTTCACTCTGAAGAGACATTGGTGAATACATTGTCATGAAATCCCCTGCCAGCCATGGCACAACAAATGGGTATATTTAAATGTGTGCTTGCAGACTCCCATGTCCATGACTGTGTCTGTTGTAACAGTTGATTTCTAGATTTTTAAATCTAAATATATTCTTTACCAATGCTTTTGTCTTTTAGTAACTGCACCTAAATTGTCATTGCTGAAATTTATTTATCAGCAATTAATGATAGACTCATTCACAATAAGATGCTTTTTCTATCCATAATTTTTGTAGTTCCCTTTAGGTCTGGCAGTAACCATAAGAAATGTGTTGGAGAGAAAGTGATCGGATTGATTATTTTAATCCAGTTCATTTAAAAATCAAAGGACCTGAGGTCCTTGGCAGGCTCCTGCTGCTCACTGAGAAAGCTGCTCAAACATCAGAGTATATAGAGCTACTCTGAACACTGAGAAAATAGATTTACAGGCATACAGGCATACGACAGAAAGGCATACTTTAAAGTATTAGAAAAAGTTCACATGGTTTTTAGGGTGGAATGGTATACCATCCAGATTATCTTTCCTTTACATTACAGAAATGAGATCAAATAATAATATTTTGTCCATTATACCATGATATGTATATATATATATACATATACAAATACAAATATATACATACATATATTTGTATATATATACATATATACAAATAGATGTACAAATACAAATAGATATACAAATATATGTATATATATATACATATACAAATATATATATATATATATATTTGAATTGATTGGAGTAGAGCTGAATTCCAACAAACAGCAATGAAGCTCTTAACAGACTTCAGTGTCCTAGATATCAATAAGGATATACATACTAATGATGAGGAACCAGCTGTCCATGGAAAAGCTGATTTAGGGAGTATTCAGTTTTATCATTTTGACAGCTCGCATGGGAAAACATACTGTATTCATTCCTTCTCCTTGTGCTACAGTCAAATTAGAATTTCATTTAAAGATAAGAAGCCAATATCACAGTGTTTTACATTCTCATCTTTATGGCCTACTTATTTTTAATACTTTCTTCTAAGAGATGAGTATTTTTCAATGTCAAATTTGAATAGTTTTATTTCTTTTCATATTTTCTATCTTAGTGACTTTTGTTAAAATAAAGGATTTTTTCTCCTCTCATGTGGACTTTCCAAATGCATCTTAGATAGTATTGATTATTTTTACTTACTTCTTTTCAACATTTTGAGATGAAATGTTATTTTGTATTTTTCTAATTTCTTAATCTATATTTTTTATACTTAAATTCTCATTTTAGCATGTGTCATTCATTTCCAATTAGTAACAGATAATAAATTCTAATTGGAAATAGATAACAGTAATCTGTACTCATGTGTGTAATATTTTCAATAGCCATAATAACATTTTGATCAGAAGGACTCATTATTAATTCAACTTTTTAATACCTTTTTGCTTGGCAATTAAATTAAAGGGGACTGAAATTACAGACTAAATCAGGATGCAAAGATCAAAGGAAAACTAGAATATTTTCTTCCTGATTTTTTTTTAAAATACTCTTTTACTAATATAAATATCACATGCAATAAAGAACAAGAAAATTCAATTCTGTCCATTGTTAACAAATCCAAATTTCTGAGTCCTTCCCACATCAACCATCAGGTTTTTTTTTTCTCCAGAATACAATGCTTTAAGTTTTTTACTCAAAAAACCTGCTTAAATGAAACATATCTTCATCTCTATCTGATCTATAAAGGATAGAAATGGGTCAAATAAATCCCACAAATTAAACAAAACATTAGTATTCTAACAACATTATCATTTAACAGCCTGCTCTGAAAAGTTTCAAACTGATAATGTCATGTCTGTACTTTAATGATGTTTATACATGATAGAAGAGCTAAATTCTGAAACTTCCAGGTTACAAGTGTAAATGGTCCTCTTGAAAGACCTTGCTACTTGTTACTCAAAAACTAGAATTAGCCTAAAACTTGACTGATCCTGATATCAACCATGAGTAACAGCAAACTGGGAAGAAGCCACACCCTAGACTACCCAGACTGTTTTCTTGTATGAGAAATATTCTCCATTGCTCTTTATGGTTGAGGGTCCCAATTTTTGACAGAGAGTTCACAAGTCAGGAATTGATTCTGTATTAGAATGGTGTATGACAGTTACTCTATATAGGTAGTGTAAATATAAAAGTCACGGATAGAATCTGTATAGGAATACCAACATAATAAACTCCTGGTAGGCATTTAATCATTCAGTTTAAGTCTTATAAGAACCTATAAGATAAGTGTTATGAGTAGTTACAGTATTTGTATATCAAAGTGATACAGTAATAAAGTGTCTCCAAGAAAATTGAGTTAAAGTTAGAGAATTTAAATACGTTGTCATTCTGCATGGAAAAGACACATGAACTGAATGGATAACATTTATGTTTATACAAATCATAACCATTCTAATTGCTTTTGTTACCTCTATGAAGAGGCACAGATCAGCAGCTTTCTGGAAAATAAGCTAAACTATCTGGAGACAAAGGTGTGAAGAACAAAGTTCTGTGCTCTGAAGATTAAATAGAGAAATGGCAGCCCTCATAAATTAAACACGCTGATTTAAGCAGATATCCACTGTCTGGAGAGTACAAAACAGTATAAAGTAAGTATTCTCATCTTCAATTTCAGATCTCTCTTCTGAAATACATAATTCATGCTTCTATCCGGTCACTTTCTCGTCAGTATCTCAAAGGATAGCAGAAATGAAGGGGCCATTTTCATACTAATCAGTCAAAGAATATTTAAGTTAGAGACAACTGCAGTTCCCTAAGTGTGCACACTCAGTATGGAAACCAGAACGCTGTATGTCAAGCATCTGGGCTGAAGTAGAATGCTGGCATTTTAAAAATCTGACTGTAAAAAAAAAAAAATTACAAGTTTCCTTTAACCTTTTCTTTTTACTATCAATTTTCTAATTAACAGCCTGAGGTTCCTCTAACAGACTCTGAATCCTGTGTCCATTGCCACTTCTGTGGGCAGCTTTTTGGAATTGGCATGCCTGAGCAGTCACCCTCATCTGCCCTTCCCTTACCAGCTACAGATCGCTACTTAATCCCCATCTATTTTTAAAAGGAGTTCACCTAGATGTTTTAGAAGGAAGAAAAGAATGAATACTAAACACCCTAATTGCCCTTAAAGTTCCTTCTCATTGTCAGGTTTCACCTTAGAAATACAG
This sequence comes from Tokudaia tokunoshimensis, assembly GCA_036184795.1. Classification (NCBI taxonomy): domain Eukaryota; kingdom Metazoa; phylum Chordata; class Mammalia; order Rodentia; family Muridae; genus Tokudaia; species Tokudaia tokunoshimensis. The sequence goes on along the minus strand of BTHU01000013.1, from coordinate 51,802,915 downwards.
AAAAGCCCTCCAAGCCTTGGATTGAGATGGATGCAGTTTTGTTATCAGCTATTGCACAGACACTTTAGTTTGCACAAGTGCACAGAACAGCAAGGTCACCAATAGTAAACTACAACAGGGATTAACAACAGCAATCACAGGACTTGGTTTTGTTCTCTAAGAGCCCAATTCGAAGAAACACAAAATAAATGCAGTAGATCTACTCAGAGCCTCCATGTGAGGTTGTTTTCATTGTCATGGAGAAGTGTGCTTTTGGCAGTCTGCTTTCATTTATTCTAGGTGCTTCAGGGAAGCAGGACTCCTCCCAACTGCCTTGGGAAGCACTGCCACAATTTAATAGATGTCACTAGCACAGAGGAACTTCCATGATGTTGTGACTAAATTTTTCTTTTCTTAATTGCATACCATTATTCCTAATTATGTTTACTGGTATGGTGCTAAGTAATTATGCTCCTTTCTCCTGTTAACACCCTTCAGATATTAGTAGCAGTTGTGTCCCTCATTAATTTTAACTGAGAAAGCTATGTATATTTAATGCTGTATTATTTTCCAGATTTGTGTCAAATTGTCCTCTTCTCCCACAATGTTTTATTTCCCAACATGAAAAGTACTAATGGATATTTATTATACATATTTTATACCATCTGATCTCTCTTAGCCTTTACTATTAACAGTGATTTGTGTCATTTACCTTTTATTTGCAATAGCCCTTTACTTTCAGTCTTTTATAATTTTTCTTAATCCCTTTCTCCTGCAGATAGATGGTCTCAATATTCTTTTTGGATATTTTGCCTTGAACCTGCTTACTGTTCTCTCTACCTAAGTGTGTACTGTTATGCTCTGGTCTTCTTAGACATTTTTTATTTTAGCTAACAATGTCAATAAGACAATATCTTTTCCATCATGACTTCTGACTACCTCTGTGTGGGTATCTAAAGGAACTCAACTTTATACCCTACTCTGGCCACCAGCCTGCTGCCTTATGTATGACTCACATGCTTTACACGCTTATTATAAAGTCTATACTGTGATTCCTGGACTTATAATCATTCACATTTCTTCCTAGTTTTCATTAGCTGGACTCCTCCTTGTATCCTCAGATGAATATTACTAAATTTTTTTTTTTTTGGTTTTTCGAGACAGGGTTTCTCTGTGTAGCCCTGGCTGGCCTGGAACTCACTCTGTAGACCAGGCCGGCCTCGAACTCAGAAATCCTCCTGCCTCTGCCTCCCAAGTGCTGGGATTAAAGGCGTGCGCCACCACTGCCCGGCTGAATATTACTAAATTTAACAGGGGAATTTTAGTTTAATGCTTAACACTGTGAACAGTCCATGCCCAGACAGTTTGCAATAAGAAAGCATGCTACTAACTGCCATCTACAACTACCTAACTTACACAAACACATATGTAGTTTAAATGAAAATTTCAATCTGGGATGATAATGTCTGCCCAGAGTCATAAATCAAACAATAAAAGCCCTAACACCAAGCATAAGAATCCCTCTTTCAAATTGTTGGCCAGGTGTATCCCAGAGACTCACAAAACATTGTAGGTTATCAATGTAGTCTTTGTTGGCTTCCAGATATGGAAGGTAAGTACATTCCTATTGCTAAAACTATAATGCATTTCAGATGTGGGTATAGAAGCCTACAAATTAGATCTGACCTAAAAACTCTTGTAGTTATTCCTAGTTGTCAACTTGACTGTATCCGGAATGAACTACAATCCAGATTTCGAAGGCTCACCTATGATCCTAATCTGGAGGCTCAGAGACACAAGTTTCTGACCTGGATCTTGACATGGAGATCTTGAAGCATTATGGCTATGAATTCCAGAAGATTAAGACAAGGAGATCTCTGAATTCAAGGTCATCTGGCATCTGGAATTAAAGGTGCGATGGCACACGCCTTTAATCTGGGCAACACACACTCTGCTGGAAACCTACATAAGGACATTGGAAGAAAGAAGATTTACTCTTTTTGCCTACCTGCCTCATAGGACTGAGAAACTGCTAGATCCTTGGACTTCCATCTACAGTTGCTGATGACCATTGTTGGGGAGTTAGACTACAGACTGTAAGTCATTGACAAATTCTCTAATTATATAGAGACTACCCGTATGCTCTGTGAATAATGGGTTCTCTGGTACCAGAAGGCAAAATGCAAGTTTCCAAAAGAGGAAAGCAGTCAAACCATACTAAACTATGATGCCATGAACCTTGACAACAATCAGCATGGTGTAACAATCGTGGTGTAGTAGTGTCATTCATAGTTTGGTGGTAACCAACATCTAATTAAACTAAGACTGATCCAGTGAGAATAAAGTCATGCCTGGTACTGGAAACCTAGTGAACTACTTAGTGTTAGTGAGGTTATCTAGGAGGAGAACTTATAATCACAACTGTACTAAACCAGCTATAATCTATGACGGTATTTGAAATTCTTATTGTTATACCAACAGATAAGTATAGTCTCATTCCAGCAGAGATCATTACAAAAATTAATCAGCAATCAAAATGCAGAGTTATAGATTCCAGTCCCAACTAATAGCTCTATAACACAACCCATGCCTCTAAGACTCGGGGATCACTGCAGAAGAGAAGACATAAAAATTATATAAAAGTCAGAGGAAAATGGAGATTACTGTGAGCTTGTCTCTTCAAACAATGCCTAGGTCTTCTATACTGATGAAGTCACACCAACATGGTTAGCCAAACATGACCTGAATAAGAACAACACCAATAGACATATTAATTTGGAAAGGGGGAAACTCATGAGTTTTCAATCATAGGAATCCCACCTGGCCATTTCTGTCACCAAATGAGGCTTCTAGTATCAGGACTGGATTGTATCCAATAGAGATGTTGATCAAAGGGGTCCTATGGAAATCTCCAAATAATCTAGGATGTTACTAAGACAATGGGTTGTTCTCTGCAAACCAATACTAGTGCTCTATTGCAAAGAACAACATACACACAACAAATTGAATATGCAGAAGTCAACCTGGTACATACGTGGAGATTTCATTCCTATATTTCAGTCTTTGGTGCAAGAACATCCTCTACAGGCAACCAAAAGAGAAGTGTATACAGCAACTCTCCCACAAAATTTTTACAATCTATCCTGCCTGAAAGATATACCAGGGCAATGGTAACACAGAATTTATAGAAGTTGCTAACTGATGTCTGATTTGCAGGCTCCACAAGATAGAACCCAAACCTAAGACTGCTTGGGTGACTGTATTAATTTGGATTTTGCTGCTGTGAACAGATATCGTGACTAAGGCAACTCTTATAAAGGACAGTGTTTAACTGGGGCTGGCTTACAGGTTCAGAGGTTCAGTTCATTATCATCAAAGCGGGAGCATGGCAGCATCTAGGCAGACATGGGACTGGAGGAGCTGAGAGTTCCACCTCTTGTTCCAAAGGCAGCTAGGAGAAGACTGGCTTCCAGGCAGCTAGGACAAGAGTCTTAAAGTCCACACCCACAGTGACACACTTACTCCAATGAGGTCACATGTCCTAATAGTGCCACTCCCTGGGTCAAGCACATATAAACCATCACAGTGACCATGAACCAAAGACTAGATAGCTCCTAGACCTAGGGTAAAACAAAATATTATTGGTCCAATTTTAAAAAATCAGTAAAATAACTCCTAATGATATTGTTATACTCATTGATCAGTGCTTTGCTCAGCCATCATTAGAGAAGCTTCCTCCTGCAGTAGATGGGAACAGTTGTAAAAACCCACAGCCAGACAATAAACAGAGAAAAAGATTCCTTGTAACACAGAGCTATAAATAATATGCTTCTATCAAATCTATCCCCTCAGAGTGTATGGAATGCCATGGAAGAGGAGGCAGAAAGACTGTCAGAACCAGAGGGAATGGAGGACATCACGAACACAAGGCCCTAAAAATCAACTGTGCAAGGTTCATATGAGCTCACAGAGACTAAGTCAGCAAGCACAGGGCCTACATAGGTCTACATCAGGTCCTCTGCATAGATATTACAGCCATCCATTTTTCTAGAATAAGAATATTCTCAGTGCTGAGAACTATGAGAAAAGTTTATACAAGAAATTTGAACGTCTACTCAAGGTTCGTAGTTTAAGCTTGATCTCATTTAATCATTTACCATCTTCTGTGAATTATTTAAGAATTGAATTCTTAGTATATTCTTGAGACCTGTATTATAAATGGTGTGGAAAAACAGCTGAAGTTTCTCCCCTCTTACATAAGTAATTGTAATACTCTACCATCTACAGCAACAGATCAAACCTTTCACAAAGGCTACTATTTTTTAAATTTGTTTTATTTATCTGTATTAACTACATATATTACAGAATTACACAGTAAACTTTCTATAATGCACATATTGCATTCTGCTCAGTCTAGATTCTTCCCAACTACTGCACCCCAACTCCATCCCAAGCTACATTTGTAGTTTTTAGGTTTTTTTTTTCTTACATACGAGGGTAAACAGAGCAGTTGGCTAGACATTTAATCTGAGATAACTCACCAAATAAAAGGAAGTGACAGTTCTTATTCCAAAACGAGTTGAACTGCAAGCAAAAGTTCCTTGCCTACAATCTTTATTAGAATAAATGAGCATTATTTAGTCCTCTAAAGAAAGGAAGGATACCAAGAACAGAAGTAAGCCAGCCCAGTTGTCTAGGCAAGAAGTCTAACATCTTATTCTATATAGTCCAACACTCAAAATAGATGAATCTCCAACTGAAAAAGTGGAGTGTCCCTCAGAACAACTCAGATTACTCCAATAGCCTAGCCAACCAGTAGACACATGGGAGATATTATGTAGGAAGTTTATTAAGCCATTATTTGAGGTTATTTATATATAGTAATATTTAAAGGATCACTAGGGAACAGAAAAAGAATAAAGTCAACCATTAGTTGAGAAATAATAGCGTAAGATGAGTCCCTGAGCATCAGCAATACCACTTAGGAGGACACTGTCCAAGATTCCAGATTTTAAAAACTTGAGAAATTAAGATACCAGTGGAGTACCAAAGAAAATGAGCCGTAAAATCTAATGGAAAACTTTCTAAGATAGAATTCAAGAGTTATTCTTGCTTTTTAATCCTCATTTGATACTTTGAAATATTAAGAATACATATGTATCAGAAAACATATAGAATCAATTTGAAAGAAACATCAATTGAATATATTTTGAAAATAACCTATAGAAAGTTGTCATGAGTAAAAACAAAGAGCATCCTCATCAGGCAACTGACTGGCTTTCTAGGCTTTCATAAAGACTTGAAGTTGAGAGTTGACATTAGACCACATGGCATTTGAAAACTAAATGATCTTAAAATCATATACATTCTTAAATGTGGGTTGTGAACTTGGCTCAGTGTGTAAAGTCAGTGCTATGCCAGCATGAGGACCTGTGTTTGGATCCCTGGAATCCATGTTAAAAAGTTTACCATGACCATGGACATCCCTGAACCAAGAAAAGGGATGGGGTTGAGACATGCAGCTCACAGGAGCTTTCTGAGTAGTTGTTCTAGCCCAAAAACTGATATTCAAATTCATAGAGAAACCCTGCCTTTGAAATTAAGAGATTTGAGAAGATACCCTGATATCAAACTCTGACCTTAAGTGTCCACAGTGCTAGCACATATGTATGTACAAACACTGACACATGTACACGCACCCTACACAAAACACACACAAACAAACACACACATTATTTTCAAGTCTTAAGTATGTAAGGGAATCTAAAAGCTACTTAATATAAAGGTGTATTTTGTTGGTTTTTGTTTGTTTTGTTTTAATGGGTACCCTAGCAGATACTGCTTAGTCCACCCAAGAATTAATATTAGCTAATTAATCCCATTTGCCCACAAATGTCATTTTTTTCTTACATTAGTCAAAGCCGATCTCTCCTGAACTTCAACACATTGATTCTCGCATCATCCTCCAAGGATTACTACGTGCGTGTGTGCGCGCGCGCGTGCGCGCACACACACACACACACACACACAATCCTCATCTGTGGCATTTTTTTCAAGTATTTGCGGGCAGCTATTGCAGGCCTCCAAAGCATTACCTTATTAAATATTAATAGCTCACAGCGTTAGTCATCTCCTGATGGCTCAGTTCTAAGTCCCCTCAATGCTTTACAGAATGTCATATAAGTAGATTCAAATTTCAACAAAACTAAATCAAAATGTGTTTAATAATTAAAATTCAAGTAGTATTCCAATTTCAATAGATCTTCAGACCACTAAAACTATATTTATGTACCCCTATCATCCCTCCTATCTACAGATTAATCCCAGGCAACTTCACACTGGTGAACAGGGAGGCAGAGGTTTCTATCTTTATCTTTATTTTGTTTCTATAAAATTTATCACCAAGTGTTATGGATTTAACAAAAAAAAATGTTCAATATCTTTTTGCTCTGTGTAATCACAGACTTTCTGGGTGTCTTACTCAATGAATAAATATTGAGTTGTGCAAACACTATGAAGGAGATTTATAAAGAATTTGTATAACCCTAAATCCAGGCCAGTACTGATTCATTCATAAGCTCTTTGTTACATACCTACTATGAAACCTCTTAGCTGTATTGTCATCTACACCTCTTATCTAATCTTTACTACAAGAAGGTAATTCTAGACTGAAGAAACACTCTGTCTACTGCACTGCAGGACTGATGATTCCTGGCACGATACAAAAAAAAAAAAAATGGGTCTAACATCTTTTTGTTATCCCTATTACAGTACCCAAATTTTAGCAACTGATGAAGCAAATATAATTCCTCAGATATTAGAATCTAGTTTTTGAATATCAATAATACCTCTAAATTTCTCTTGAACTAGTTTCTGCATATTTCAAGTGAATTTTTGTTCAAAATATTAATCATATAATCTTCTATCTTCCTTTCTTCTCTGACCTAGTAAAACAAAGAAACTGTACTATCCTTAATGGCCTTTGTAATTCATCAGAATTGTGACACACAAAGATGTAATGGACCCAAACAGAAATATCTCTTGAAGGCTATGAATGTCACATTCATAATCCTTAGGCAACATAAAAAGTATATACAAGTGATGGCAATGGTTGTATAGTTTTAAATAAGTCAAACCAATAAATATTTACTTAATCTCAAGCTATTTCTAAATGACTAAGATATGTTAGAATGTCAAATGCAACTGGTGTTTTAGTGAAAACAAATGTATAAGCATGGAAACTGAGGGGGAAATGCTTAAAGGGGAGCACCAGACAATTATAAAAGAGATGTCACAGAGCAGAACATGATTCATTGCCAGATGAATTATTCAGATAATAAATTTTTCAGGAGTTCAGGAGAGGGAGTGTTCATTTCAGACTGGGGTGCTTGATTCCATGAAGATAAATGGGAGCTGGTACTGAAGCTGGATAAGTGAGTAAACTTTAGATGAGAATGGGTCAAAAGAAAGGACACTTTGAGAATTTGTCACAGCATCCATAGACAGGAATGACTAGAGTGTCAAGCAACCTTTTTTCACAAGTCATCAGGAAAATAAACAAGTAGCAAAAGCTTATGGGAGCTACTGGTACCTGTGGATAGAAGGCTGAGAAAGCTATTTGAAGAGATACCATGACTTGAGAAATGACTTGGGAGCTTGAGATTTGATGAGGGAATGACTTGTCCGTCATATAATTTGGAATAACAATATATCAGAGCATGGAAAATTAAACAAAGATAGAAGATACCACTAGGTTGCTTTTAAAGTATAAAACAACCTACAGGCACTGTTGACAAAGACACCATGCCAAGTCTGAGGAAATCAAACTTTCTCACCCAAATGGTGATTCCTTTGTTTTACCCACCACCTTTCTGGGAAACACAGTGGTCTGAGAATCTGTTAAGCAATCTTTACTACCCCCTGCCCCCATCTCTTCTCAGATTCCAATATCTCAGTTTTACCTGCCAGGGCCTATCCAAATCCTTGTGGTATGCTCAGGTTTCCTTCCTCCTATGAACCCTCTCAGAGCACACCTTCCCTACCAGAGCCCATCCCCATTCCTTAGTATCAGCTATTAGGTACAAACACACTCTACCTGAGACCTCCAGTGGCCACACCTGGCAGATCTCAGAATCATTCCCTCCTGGACTACACACAGTCACTACTACCCCCCACCCCAACCCACCCCAAAAAATATATAAAAACAAAACAGGGAAAGCAACAGAGGCCAAGGAAGAAAATACTTGTCCAATAACACAGGACCATATATCAGCAACCAGAATTGCATTCATCCCAAACCAAGTGTCCTAGAGACCAAGTACAAACACAATAAATAACAGGTAGGGTAATGTATCTCCACTAAAGCACAGGAATCCTACAAAAATAGTCCCTGAGTAATTTCATATAGGCAGAGCAAAAGAAAAGAACACAAAATAGCTATGAATACGCTTAAGAACCTTAAAGAGTATATGACTTAATCCATTAGTGAAATTTATAAATACAAAAGCAGCAGAATGATAGAAAACTGTTTAAGATATGTGAGTAGAAATAGAATCAATAAAGTAAATTAAAGTGAGAAAAATCTGGAAATGAAAAATGTAGGAACTCAAATAGGCACTACAGAGGAAAGCTTCAGCAACAGACTACAAGAAATGGAAGAGAGACTCTCAGGCACTGAAGAAAAGATAGGAGAAGTGGATAATTTAGACAAAGAAAATATTATTTTTTAAGCATCTAGGAAATCTGTGACACTATGAAAAGACCAAATCTACAAAGTGAGTTCCAGGACAGCCAGGGCTACACAGAAAACCCTGTCTCGAAAAACCAAAAAAAAAAAAAAAAAAAGACCAAATCTAAGGATAATAGGAATAGAAGTAAAAGAAACCAAGGTCAAATGCACAGAAAATATTTTCATCAAAATCTGAGGAAAAAGAAAAACTACCATAAACTAAATCCTAAATGCAAAATCATATATATATATAAAATGATAGGATATAGGAGGTGCCTATTAAAGGTAGTAGAATTCTGGAATCAAATAATGAAAAGTCTAAATATATAGAAAAAGGAAAGAATATTAAAAGCTTCAAGGGAAAAGACAATGGAGGAATTACAGACGATTATTAAATGAAGAATGTAAAATCCAAAAATGGCTTTGATGAATGTTCTACATATTCTGGGACACCATAGACATCAGTTCATACTACTATTTCCAGCAAAGCTAGCAAACACAATAGATGGACATAAATATGTACAAAAATAAAACCAAATTTAGGAAGTTCCTGTCTACAAAGTGAATGCTACAGAAGACCCTAAAAGGAAAACACTAACATAAAGAAGTTAATTTTCCCAGAAAACACAAGGAGTAATCTGACACCCAAAAAAGCACAAGAAATGATCTGAGACAGCCAAATCAAAAGTGGGGGGACCCACAATCAACAACAGGATAATGGGAATCAACGATCACTGCTCATTGATAATTATCAACATCTATGGCTTCATTTACCCCCCAAAAAAGGCACAGACTGACAAGAATGAAAACCAGAATTTATCCTTCTGCTACACCCAAGAAACACACATTAATAGAGATAGACATTATTTCAAAAGAAGTTGGAAAATAATATTTCAAGCAAATGAGCCCAAGAAGCAAGTTAGTGTAGCCACTTTAATATCTGAAAAAAAAATCATCTTAAACCAAACTTAATCAGAAGATGTAAAGAAGGACACTACATACTCATCAAAGGAAAACTACACCAAGAGTATTGTAGTTTTAAACATTCATGCACCCAACACAAAGACAATCAAGTCCATAAAATCAACACTACTATAACTAAAACCACAATTTGACCCTCACAAAATGATCCTGGGTGTCTTCAATACTCAACTAACTCCAATAGACAGATTATGTGAAAAAAAATAATAAATGAGAAACCCTGGAGCTAAATGACACTCCTACAGCTGACAAAAACCTTTTAGCAAAGTAGCCACGTTTTAACTTTACCTTTTTGTTTGTTTGTTTTTAACTTATATATTGCAGCTTTTGGCTTTTTGGTTTTGAGGGATTCCTGTGTGTGCATATGAACATATGTGTCTCAGTGTTTACAGGTGTAATTTTTGCTATTTGTTTGGATCCTTTTCCTGTGTTTATTTATTTTGTTCTATTCTAGTTGGCTTGTTTATTTTTTTTTATTTTATTATTTGTCTTTACAAGCTTTTTTCCTCAAAAGAGACAGTATGTGTGTAGATTCTGATTAGGAATCACAGAGGAGTTGAGGGAGAAGAAACCATAGTCAAAATACATTGTATTAAAAAATATATGTCTGGTTTAATTTGCTTATAAAAATAAATGCAAAAATAAAGACTGAATGTGGGTCTATAATTTCCTTTTTCATCTGGTTATATATAGGTAGAAAAAGAAAAAAAATAACACAGACAATTATTTGTGTGCCTGGGAAACAAAATCTCTTATTCTGGAGTTATTTACTGAGAAACCTATATGCCAAGGATCATAATGTTTTCTTCCTTCTACATCACATGTAAAAAAGAGACAAAAATAGCTGGAAGATTCTGAGTCAGTACAAAAGCAGCAATGGTTAAATAATGTAAGACAAACAGAAAACAGAGCAAAGGTGAGAAGAATATAAGAGATGAAAAGAGAGCAATAGAGTGATAATCCAAAGAAAAATCTTGATACAGAGTTTCAGTAGGCGGCTGGCTTTTCTGTTGAAAGAATGGCATGCTTAAAGAACTGGGAATGAAAGGAGTCTTGGGAATGACATTTGAATTCAAATAATTCTAGACAAGATTGAGAGTACATCACAAAAACACACCCATATCTTGTGTCAATTACCTGCTCTAGCTACATAACTTGCTTCATGTACCTAGAGGATATATCTGGCACTCTAACCTGGTTACTGAAAAAAAAAACTGTTAAGTATCTACTTCCTTCCCCTGATTTATTATGTGTCCTGTCCTTTCAACTGTGATCCAACCTGCTGTTTAATTGTTTCACCCTTCAGAAACTTTTTCTTTTTTTTTTTTTTTTTTGGTTTTTTCGAGGCAGGGTTTCTCTGTGTAGCCCTGGCTGTCCTGGAACTCACTCTGTAGACCAGGCTGGCCTTGAACTCAGAAATCCGCCTGCCTCTGCCTCCCAAGTGCTGGGATTAAAGGCGTGCGCCACCACCGCCCAGAAACTGTTTTCTTAAACATCCTTCTTCCTCAAATAGGCTCCACATTACAATTATGACAACTTCTTACTGTAGGCTATATTTTTAATATAATATTTTGTTCATTCTCTTTGATAATTTCTTATATTTTTATCATATTCCTCCCCTGTACTCCTCCCTTTCCTCCCTCAACTGTGTGTCAACTTTTGTACTTAATAACTAATCAGATCCCATTTTGGTGAGTACATACTAATTACGATAAGTTGCTTCCTGATTTTTATTTACTAACCATATAATTATATTTATGTTATCTGAAATTAAAAGTTCTTGTATGTATCTGTCTATCTATCTGTATAAGAGATGTTCTTTTTTTTCCTGCTATCTGTGTTGATTTATAGGACTCTAATATGTAATAACACTGATATACATATACACCTGAGTGGAAAAAAAGTGCAAATCACTTTTCAATTTTTTCTTAGTCTCACAAAAAATCGGTTCTATTTCTTTGTTATTGAAAATAGACATTTTTCATACTAAATATTCTGACTATGGTTTACCCTCCCCAAATTCCTCCATAATTGTTTATAAAATCATATTTTTTTTACCATCTGCTTTTGAAAACTGCATTTCTATTGGTCTTTCCCTAAAACACTCAGCAAGTACATTTTACTTACAAGATTCCAGCTAAGAAAATAGGCAGGTTTACAATCAATACTTTTAAGAGAATTTGTCATACTAGTGAATAAATTACTGGGAGAGATAACATCGATTAAATTCTCTACAGTGTACAGAAGTTATAGAACATTTTCAAGTTAGTGTTAGAGATTCAGTATGAAAGCTCCAGACTTAGTGCAAGTGAACTGCTTATATACATTCTTACAAAAAATGGCCTATAAACATGAGAAACATATCTCTCACGTTGTAGAAATGTTGAAAGACCAAGAAGATGATGTCAGCAGCTTCCATCTGTGTCAAGAACCCCCTCCTATTCATAGATGGTCCTCATATTTTAGAACTGTTCAGTTTCACTTACATTTAAAATGTTACTTGTTGATATTATAAAAGGGGAAGTTTTGCCAACTTCCAATTCATCTATAATATCATCTCACCTCATTCTCTAATTCACATTCTCCTCTCAAATTTATAAGACAACCCCTCCCTGAGTCCTCACACTGTGTATGTCTATGTCTCTGTTTCTCTTCCTCTGTTTCTCTCTATGTGTGTGTATTTCTCTCTTTCTCTGTGTGTGTCTGTGTGTGTGTCTGTGTGTTTGTTGTCTGTCTCTCTCTTTATCTCTCCTTATAAAACAATTTTTTTATGTCAAAGATCATTGTTTCAGGCCCTAAGAAAAAGAATATAAATAACCCAATGACCTCTGTGATAGCTGAGCTTCTTTGTCAAGTTTACTACTGTAGGTAAACATAGACTGACATAAACATTAATTCTCGAGCATCCGGGAAAGTGTTTTAGAAGAGGCCAGCATCTTAATCAGGAAGCTGAGTAAAGCACCATGGAAAAGGAATGGGAAAGAATAGCATATTTCTTCTCTGTATGAGCCTCCACACTCTTCTCTTCTGCTATGCCAACACACAACTCAGTCGCTGAACCTCAGAGTCATTAATTTTGCCAGTTTCTCAGGTTATCATCTATGTTCTAAGACCTTTAGATGTGGACTGAATTATATACCACCAACGTTCCTGGTTCTGTGGGTTATGGATAGCATATCTTGAAATGTATTTTCCTCTGTAAGCCCACGAGCTAATGATAGTAATCTCCTCTTATACTAATTTATGTTTCCTGTTGAGTACCTTGAAACTTTGAGTGATACACACTTCTTTGAAAGATTTCTCAAGCTGCTGGAAAAAAACAGTAACAGCAAGTACTCCAGATTTAAGCTCTGCCTTTCATACTGAAGCACTGCCATGAGGAAAAGCTGCTTAGTTGGGAGATAGGTACTGCACATGTCACAAGGGTGGAGCACCACTTGTGGTGCCTAGAGTGTAAAGTTTGAAAGTGTACTTATTCTCATTGTATTACAGATATTGACCTTGCATTATAGAAAAATGTCAATGAGTATCTCTATAAGTTCTGTGTATAGTCATAAGTTCTTCCTGACTGTGGCATTTAACAAGTGGTGGGATTCTCTGTTCTTCTCTAATCCATCTTTATTTTCTATACTGGAAATGTCAGGGACTGTTTTTATCTGTTGACTGTTTTCAATACAGTTTTATTTTAGAGATATGCCATGGCAAATTAAAAAAAAATGCATCTGTAAATTACCTGGCATCCCTCAGTGTATATAATGCCATGTAGAACTATGAATATATACTATATGCCCTATATATGGTTTCCCCAGAAGTTCTTTTATTGTTAAGAATGGTTTTTGCTGTCCTGGGATTTTTGTTATTCCATATGAATTTGAGAATTGCTCTTTCTATACCTCTGAAGAATTGAGTTGGAATTTTGATAGGGATTGCACTGAATCTGTAGATTGCTTTTGATAAGATGGCCTTATTTACTATGTTAATCCTGCCAATCCATGAGCATGGGAAATCTTTCCATCTTCTGAGGTCTTCTTCAATTTCTTTCTTCAGAGAATTTGAAGTTCTTGTCATATAGATCTTTCACTTGCTTGCTTAGAGTCACACCAAGATATTTTATATTATTTGTGACTATTGTGAAGGGTATCATTTCCCTCATTTCTTTGTCAGCCCATTTATCCTTTGAGTAGAGGAAGGCTACTGATTTGAGTTTAATTTTATATCAAGCCATTTTGCTGAAGTTATTATCTGTAGAAGTTCTCTCCTGCAATAATTTGTGTTGTTTAAGTATATTATATCATCAGCAAATAGTGATATGTTAAATTCCTTCTTTCTAATTTGAATACCTTTGATCTCCTTTTGTTGCCTAATTGCTCTGGCTAGAGCTTCAAATACTATATTGCATAAATAGGGTACGAGTGGACGGTCTTGTCTTCTCCCTAATTTTAGTGGGATTACTTCAAGTTTCTCTCCACTTAGTTTGATGTTGGCTATTGGTTTACTCTATATTTCTTTTATTATGTTTAGTTATGAACTTTGATTTCCTGATATTTTCAGTACTTTTAACATGAAGGCGTGTTGTATTTTGTCAAAAGTTTTTCCACATCTAATGAGATGATCATGTGGGATTTTTTTCTTTGAGGTGGTTTATAAAGTGAGTTACATTGATGGATTTCCATATATTGAACCATCATTGAACCTATAGTCATCAGGGAAATGCAAATAAAAAGGACCCTGAGACTCCACTTTACACCAATCAGAATGGCTGAGATAAAAAACTCAGGTGACAGCAAATGCTGGCAAGGATGTGGAGAAAGAAGAACACTCCTCCATTGCTGTTGAAATTTCAAGTTGGTACAACCACTCTGAAAATCAGTCTGGCCTTTCCTCAGAAAATTGGAAATATTTCTACCTGAGGACCCAGCTATACCACTCCTGAGCATATACCCAAAAGACGCTCCAACATAGAACAAGGACACATTCTCCTCTATGTTCATAGCAGCCTTATTTATAATAGCCAGAAGCTGGAACAAACCCAGATGTCCTTCAATGGAGGAATGGATACAGAAAATGTGGTACATTTGCACAATAGAGTACTACTCAGCTATTAAAACAATGATTTAATGAAATTTGCAGGCAAATGAATGGAACTAGAAAATATCATACTGACTGAGGTTACCCAGTCACAAAAGAAGACTCATGGTATAACCTCACTGAGAAGTGGATATTAGCCAAAAAAAAAAAACTCAGAATACCCAACACAGACCATATGAAACCCAAAAAGAAGGAATACCAAAATGTGGATGCTTCAGTACTACACAGAAGGGGAAACAAAATAAACACAGGAGGAAGAGGGAATGAGCGATCTGGGAGAAAGAGGTGGGGGGAAAGGGGCCAGATCAGGTGTGGGAGGAGACAGGAGATAATTCCAGAGGGCCAGGAGTATTAATTGAAATATGCAGCAGTGTGACTAGGGAATGGGTGGAACCACTAGAATGTCATAGATGCCAGGGACCCAAGAGGTTCCCAGGACACAAAAGGGATGACATTAGTCGAAATACCCAACAATGGCAAGATATAGTCTGAAAAGACCACCTCCAGTAGATAGGCATGTCTCCCAGTTACGGAATGGGGCCACCTATCCATCTCAAAATTTTTAACCCAGAATTGTTCCTGTCTAAATGAAATACAGAGACAAAAATTGGAGCAGAGACGAAAGAAATGACATACGACAACGCCCCACTTTGGGATCCATCCTCCTGCAGACACCAAACTCTGTCACTATTGCTAATGCCAAGAAGCACTCTGGGACAGGAGCTTAATATGGCTGTCCTTTGAGAGGTTCCAACATGAAACATATATTGTTACATGTGATGTAACCTTTTTGTCAATACTTCTTGTCAAGACTACCCAAAAATATAAAATTCAATAAATCTCTAGCAATTGGATTTATGTTCCTTGTGTTTTTATTGTCCAATTTTTCCATAATTCTTTCTGTATCTGTAACATGTTACACTCCCCATTTGTATATACACCTTTTCTGTCTGAAACAGGCTTTCCCTTCTAAACCATTCAGTGCTACTGTATTCTTGAATATAATGCTTCAACTTCTTGGTTAAATTTTAACATGCCTAGAAAAGCCCTTTCTGACAAGGTTTAATTCTTGCACGGACATAACCAAGTGTCATGATGCATAATATAAACGTAAAACATTTTGTGTGATTCCTCACTTGATTCCATTTTTTAGAATAAATTTTACTCTGTGAAAGACTCAGGTTGGGTTTATTTCATCAAGACTGTGAATGTCCAAAAATGCCAGCGCTGTCTGTCATCATATAATGGATTAGAAATCTGTCAGAATTACAAACAAATCCAAGTAGCAAAATGGAGATAAAGGTATATACTTTATATGGATTTGTCTGTATATGACTGAGAAACTTAGAATTTCTTTTGCTACTTTGGGTTCTTATGCAGAAAGCATCAGTATTACTTTCTTCTCACTGGTAAGAGTGTATTTGTTTTCTTGACTCAAAATCAGACAAAAGCTTTACTTTACAAAGAGAGAGAGAGAGAGAGAGAGAGAGAGAGAGAGAGAGAGAGAGAGAGAGAGAGAGAGAGAGATTTAGGAAGTCTCCGAGTATAAAGAGTCTCACCTGCCAACTTTCATTAGTACCCAATGAAAATGATTTCTAAGGGTACCTGCTGGCCCTTCTACCTGGGTCCCAATCCCAAGGAACTCTTGTATTTCAGCCCATTCTTGATTAGTTGAGAAGAGAAGAGCTGTTTCTAGGCACAGGGTCTCGGTTTACTTGCTGAGTAGTAACTAGTCATACATCTACCATTTCAGGGACTAAAACAAAGCTATATAGGTAGAAATGTAATGACTTGTGTTGAATAGTGAAGTATGAGGAAGTAGATTATTAGATCTGTGCTTTACAAGGATATACATTGGTTCCTCACTGTAGAGGCACCAACATTTTCTTATAGCACATACTGGGGACAGGGTCTCAATTTGTAGCCCTGAAACTTAGTATATAAACCACAGTGGCCCTGAACTCAATTCACAGAAATCTACCTGCATCTGCCTCCCAGTGTGGAATTAAAGGATTGTGCAATCATGCTAGGCCTTGGAGCACTTTCTCTAAACAGCTTAGTAGTATACGTTCCTTGATTCGTAGTGATAAAAATATTTTCTCATTTTTTTTACATGTTTATACTTTTGGAAGATTTTGCTAAAGGACCTTAAGAGTCTATCCTTTAAAATATAATCACATTTATTTAAGTGTTTCTCAGCCATTCAAGTTTGCTCAGTTGAGAACTCTTTGTTTATCTCTCTAACCAATTTGTTAATTGGGTTATTTGGTTCTCTGGAGTCTAACTTCTTGAGTTCTTTGTATATTTTGGATATTAGCCTTCTATCAGATGTAAGGTTTGTAAAGATCTTTTCCCAATCTGTGGGCTGCCATTTTATCCTATTGACAGTTTTCTTTGCCTTACAGAAGCTTTTCATTTTTATGAGGTCCAGTTTGTCAATCGTTGATCTTAAGAGTATAATCCATTGGTGTTCTGTTCAGGAAATTTTCCCCTGTGCCAATGTCTTCAAGGTTCTTAACCACTTTCTCTTCTATTAGAATCAGCGATTCTGGTTTTATGTGGAGGTCCTGGATCCACTTGGACTTGAGCTAGTACAAGGAGAAAAGAATGGATCAATTTGCTTTCTTCTACACCCTGACCACCAGTTAAACCAGCACCTTTGTTGAAATGCTATCTTTTTTCACTGTATGGTTTTGGCATCTTTGTCAAAGATCAAGTTACCATAGGTGTGTGGGTTCATTTCTAGGTCTTGAATTCTACTCCATTGATCTTCCTGACTGTCTCTGTACCAATACCCACAGTTTTTAATCACTATTTCTCTGTAGTAGAACTTGAGATCAGGGTTAGTGTTTACCCCAGATGCTCTTTTATTTATGAGGATTGTTTTCATTATCCTGGGTTTCTTGTTATTCCAGATGAAGTTGAGAATTGCACTTTTTGTTGTTAGAGGTTGTATTATGTTTCTATGGTTCTCTTCTTTTGGGATTGTTGTGAGTAGATTAATTTCTTGGCTTTCTTGAGAGTAATTTCTCTCCTTATGTTGGTGTTTTCCTTCTATTATCCTCTCTCTGTAGAACTGGTTTTGTGGAAAGATATTGGTTAAGTTTACTTTTGTCATGCTATATCTTGGTTTCTCCATATATGGTGATTAGGAATGTTGCTGGGGATAGTAGTCTGGGGTGGCATTTATGTTCTCTTAGGGTCTCCATGACATATGTCCAAGATATTCTGTTATTTAGAGTCATTGCTGAGAAGTCTGGTATAATTCTGATAAGTCTGACTTTATATGCTACTTGACCATTTTTCTCTCACCACTTTTAATATTCTATTTTTGATCTGTGCATTTGGTGTTTTAATTATTATGTGACAAAAGGAATTTCTTTTCTGGTCCAATCTATTTGGTGTTCTGTAGGCTTCTTTTACATTTATGGACATGTCTCTTTAGGTTTGGGGGTTTTCTTCTGTCTTTCTTTAAGATGTTTACTGGCCCTTTGAATTTAGAATCTCACTCTCGTCTGTACTTGCTATTCTTACATTGGTCTTTCCATTTTGTCCTGAATTTCTTAGCTGTTTTGGGTTAGGAGCTTTTTCATTCTCTATTTTCTTTGACTGCTGTGTTAATATCATCTACACCTGAGATTCTCTCTTCTATCTTTTGTATTCTGTTGGTGATGCTTGCATATCTAACTCCTGATCTCTTCCCTAGGTTTTCCATCTCCAGGGTTGTCTCCCATTGCGATTTTTTTTTGTTTCTATTTCCATTTTTATATCGTGGACAGTTTTGTTCTATATCTTCATGAACTTGATTGTGCATATTTTAAGGGATTTATGTGTTTACTCTTTAAGGGCTTCTACCTATTTAACTGTGTTCTCCTTTTAAGGGAGTTATTTATGTCCTCCTAAAGTCCTCTATCATTTTCATGAGATTGGATTTTATGTAAGAATCTTACTTTGCAGATGTGTTAAAGTATCCAACTCTTGCTGTGATAGAACTGGGCTCAGATGGTATCAAGTGGCATTGATTTCTATTGCCTATGTTCTTATGCTTGCCTCTTGCCATCTTGTTATCTCTGGTGTTAACTGGCCTTACTCTCTCTGACTGTAGTCTGTCCCTCTTTTGAGCCTGATTATTTTAGACTTCTACAGGTCAGGCTGTCTCTGGGTGAGGGAGGGGTCTGTTGTGTCTAATCTGTTAGCATAATGAACTTCCTGTGAGCCTGGCCCTGTGACTCGTGGAGATCAAGCTGTCTCTGAGTGTGTGTGGGGGTAGGTGGCTGGAGCACACAATCTGCTCCTGGGAAGTTATGGACTAGAAGGAACATGTGTCTCCATCAGGGTGAGAGGTTCTTTTTCTTCTGGACCCTGGGTGGGTCCCAGTAAGACCAGTTGTTGGGGCAAGGAGGAGGGTCTAAACTGTGAGCCTGGTGGGGATAACAATGTATTTTTATGTAGTATTTCTAAAAATTATCATTTTGTATTTGATCACTATGAAGCTATTAGCATATATGTTATATACTTTTCACTTAAACTTCTTAATTTTGTTGGGTATTTTAAACTTAAAACCCTATTTTTACTCTATTTCATTGACTACATGTGGATCAAGAATAAAATAGATAAGGCAGGGTTAGTCCATAAATGACATTTGATGCCTATGGTCTTTGTCTTAATGACACTGAAATACCATTGTATATTTTAAGCATTGCTAGTCCAAGAAACTTATCTTATTCAGATAATTAGATGTGCATTATGAATATATTACTGGCTACAGTAGGGACAGAGAAAACTCACCCAAGAAATTTAAAAGTAGTAAAATTAAGCAAGTAGGGATTTAACAGAAAATTTAGCAGAGATTCCCTTCATATTCTGCACTAACTACTCTGAGACTGTCAGTTATGAGTAGAGCATGAAAGTCAGTTGAATTTCAATCTTTTCAAAATGAACTGATTTAAGACTTTAAAAGAATGTCAAAATTACTGATAAGCTCTGCCTTTTGGTGGACGATAGTCTAATTTCACATCATTTATCAATGGCTGGTAAAGTGAGGGGCATTCATTTAATAAAAAGGAAGAAGAGAAAGGAATTGGACTTTGAGAGGACTTTAAGAACCTTGCATTGTTTTTTTAGTTATCGAACTTCTTGTTTAGAATCTCTTGTCTTGAATTAGCATTCTTATTACTCCTCCTAGCTTAGATGAATTCAGTGCCAAGGTGGAGGGAAAATGAGAGCGTCTGGATTGGCATTCTATCTTTTACCTAATGAAGAAACACTGAACATCTGGCATATGGCTGCACCTATACTCTCCTTCCTTCAAGAATAATTGCTTATAACCAGTCACAAAGTAATCTCAAACAAATGCAGAATAAATCCCTGAGCTAGGTGCTTTTGTATGCTAGGATACAAAGAACAGTGAACAGAAGTATGTGCAAACTAATGAGATTGGAAAAAGGAAGAGTACAGAATTCCATGGTCAGTACACTGTATATCACAATATTACTAATGTTGAAAGGTAAATGAAGATTGTACATTGTTACATTTAGATAAAGAATTGTGAGTGATGGAGCCGCAGGATGTTTTATTTCCCCAAAGTCTCCCAACTAGAACATACTTATTCTCTTGAAATTATGAACTTAAGCATGTCTATAATACTTTTAAAAACATGGAAGAGACAATGAGAGGAACAGAACCAATGTCCATCCATGTCTTCCTTTAACTTGCACATGACATTGCATTTTCCTTAGAATGTCATGGAGAGATATCTTTGTACAAAAGCACTTCGGATAGTTTTCTTAACTACTCTTCTTATGCTCCATTTTCAGTTAGGTTCAGTTTCCATGAGTGAGAAAATACATAATGCCAGCTTAAATGATGAGAACATGTAGTCAAAATTTGATCACACAATTGCTAACTTTAACAAAGGCAAATGAGGCACAATCATTTTCCTATATGTCATATGGTAAGCCACAACCTGAGGATTTTTGCTCACAACCATCTCACTTTAAAAAAAAGAAAAGTAGCGTCATTTTGCCAATTAATATCTCAGAATCATCACACAAATAAACTTGGTTGTGAATCAATTAATTCTAAATTAGTATTTTCTCAATACTATTTAAATACCTTTTGAAACTCATGTTTCTATATCTACCTTTCTAGTTTGCTTTCCTTCTCCCTGACCTTTTTAGATGCGCTAGTTAGATCAAAGGAAGAAGTGAGGAATCAAACCCCCAGTGATAAGAAAACCTGAGCTTTAACTTGTTCTTGAATGGATTATAGCAGCTTGTCCTTATGAAGTACCAGAAAGAGTAAAAGTGAAGTTGTCATGATCCTAACAATTGTTCTGTTAGGCATGAAATAATCACTATTCTAACAGAGACATTCATGTTTAGATTTGCTGTCATGAAGTCAAGCAGGCAACACAGCCTTTGTCTTGAGAGCTTCCCACTTCTACAACTGCTCAATGTGTCTAGAATATCCCACTACCTTTTGTCTGATGCATGAAGATTCAGGGAGACATGAAGCTATCCCAGTCCTATCTTATGGACTGTACTGCTATATGATGACCAAATACAATTTGACAAATGTAAGACTTGTAGTATCCTCCAATAGCAATGTTGCTGTCACTCTTTCCATTTATCTTCAAGCTGGTTAACACAGCCACTTCCCATCCAAAGTCCAAAGAGTTGTTTCTAGGATATGTGTCATTGACATTTCTCTTTAGTTTTTCTATCTCCTCAATGTGACTTCTTTACACCTTGTCTGAAGACTGGCTGAAAATGTGAACCACAAATTACATCTCAATTTTCATGAAGAATCTTTCTTTTCTTGCTACTTATTCAACTTAGTGGTGATAGGCTAAAACTTTCTGTTCGGAATTGAAAAAAATGTATAATTTTCCCAATTAAGTTGCTTATTATTATAATCAACGATGAAAATCGTTTTATGTTAGCAAAATCATTTACACACCCACACATACACCCCTACACACACACACACACACGCACACACACGATGTTCTTCAGGTTAATAACACCAGATTATATAACATAAACATATAAAAATATTTTACCTGTTTTGTTCCTATAGATTTAATATTTAAATTCATATGTAAGATCATAGATGACTTAAGAATCTTGTCCAGGGTTAACAAGAACTAAGTCAAGCTGAATTTCTAATATTCAACCCAATGTTTTTAAAAGCAAAACTGCTGCTCTTTGCGTATCCAAGCACAGACTTCCTCAGCGGAAAAGCACAATTTATTTAATCGCATTTCCTCTCAACAATATTTGGGAGATCTCTGAAGGCATCCCAGCAAAGAATAAGATTTGACTCAAGGTGCAGAGAAACAGGTTATGCTGTTTCCTTGGCACTCTTCTACACATTAACTCAATGGATGAATCTCAAAGAGGCCCAATAACTTACTTACTCAGAGAAAGATAAAAACCTAATAAGTGACTAGCCCCACAGAGCCAGATAATGTGTTCATCTATAGATATGAAGAGTTCTATTCAGACTTTTCCCACAATATATTTTCCCCTGTAGTCTTTATAAAGTTCTGTAATCCTTCACTGACTTTTACTAATTTTGCCATAGTTATTGACTTGCACCAACCAGTATTTAATTAATGTTTTGTTTAACTAACACTATATTTTTATCATTTTACTTTATTGTTGAACTAACATTTAGGTAAATGGCTTGATATAACATGATTTTACTATTGAACTATAACGCCTAGTCCATTAAAAATTCTATTTGGAGATTAAACATGAAAATTTGTAACACTTAACTGTGAAGTGATATATTAATATACTAGATAAAATGCCACAGGGACATGTGTTCCACAATGTTCATAGTAGCCTTGTTTGTGATAGCCAGAAGCTAGAAACAACCCAGATGTCCCATGACAGAAGAATGGATACAGAAAATATGTTTCATTTACACAATGGAATACTACTCAGCTATTAAGAATGAAGACATCCTGAGTTTTGCTGGCATATGGTTGGAACTAGAAAATATTATCCTGAGTGAGGTAACTCAAATCCAAAAGGACATGCATGGTATGTACTCACTAATACGTGGATATTAGTCAAAAAAAAAAAACCCAAAAAACAAAACAATACAGAATACCCAAGATAAAGTCTACAGAACTCAAAAGAGTCAACAAGCTGAAGAGCCCAAGTGAGGATGCTTCAGTCCCACTTGGGAGGGAGAAGAAAGCAATCACAAGTAGGAAGCGTGGGAGGGACCTGGGTGGGAAAGGGGACAGGGAGGGGAAGAGGGGAGCATGATCAGGTATGCCCAGCAGCTGAATAGCTGGATCTTCAGGTAGAATTATTTTCAATTTTCTGAGGAATCACTAGATTGATTTCCAGAGTAGTTGTACCAGTTTGCAATCCCACCAGCAATGGAAGATTGGTCTTCTTTCTTCCCTTCTTGCCAGCATGTGCTATCATTTGAGTGTTTAACCTTAGCCATTTTGGTTGGTGTAAGGTGGAATCTCAGGGTAGTGTTGATTTACATTTCCCTGATGAGTAAGGATTTTGAACATTACTACAAGTGTTTCTCAGCCTCATGAGATTCCTCTGTTGAGAATTATCTGTTTAGCACAGTACCCCATTTTTAATTGGGGAATGGATACAGAAAATTTGGTTCATTTACACAATGGAATACTATTCAGCTAATAAAAATGAGGACAACATGAATTTAGAGGAAAATGGATGGAACTAGGAAATATCTTCCTGAGTGAGGTAACCCAAACCCAAAAGGGTATGAATGATATGTATTCATTGATAAGCAAATATTCGCCAAAATGTACAGAATACCCAGGATACAACCCACGGACCTCAAGAACTTTAACAAGATAGACAGCCCATGTGATGACTTCAATCGCACTTAGAAGGGGGAACAAAATAATAATGGGAGGCAGAGGGAGGGAAGGAAATGGTTGGGAAAGGGGAGGGGGAGTGAAAAGGGGGAAATGATCAGGTATGGGGGTAGAAAGAAGAGAAGCCCCAAGGTGTATGGAGAATGAATAGAAATATGCAGCTGTAGGAGGTGGGAGTTGGGGCAAACCTCTAGAAAGTCACAGAGAACTGGATTGTGAGAGACTCAATGGGAATAATCATATCCAAAATGCTTAACAGTGGGGAGATGGAACCTGAAGAAACCACCTCTAATATATAGTCAGGGCCCCCATTGGAAGTATGTGGTCACCAACCTATCTTCAAAATTTTTGACCCAGAATTTTTCCTTACTAGAAGAAATATAGGGATCAAAATGAAGCAGAGATGTCATCCAGTGACCAGATCAACTTGGGATTTATCCCATGGGCAGGCACCAAATCCTGACTCTATTACTGACACTGTGTTGTGCTTGCAAGCTAGAGTCTCACATGGCTGTCCTCTGAGAAACTCTACCAACAGCTGACTGAGACAGATGCAGATACTTCCAGACAACCATTGAACTGAGGTTGGAGACTCCTATGGAAGAGTTAGAGGAAGGATTGAAGGAGATGAAGGGGATGACAACCCCACAGGAAGACCAACAGAATCATCTGGACCCTGGGAGCTCCCAAAGACTAAGCCAAGAATGAAATCATACATGGGCTACTCCATGACCCCGGAACATATGTAGCAGAGGACTGCCTTGTCTGGCCTCATTGGAAGAGGAGGCACCTAATCCTATAAAGACTTGATGCCCTGTGTAAGGTGGATGTGTGTGGGGAGGGCAGGGGGGATGGTGAGCTGAGATAGAGATCACCTTCTCAGAGGCAAAGGGGAGGGGGGACAGAGTAAAGAAGTTTTAAAGTGGGGATCAGCAAGGGGATAACATTTGGAATTTAAATAACTGAAACAATTTATAAAGAATAGAATAGAAAAGAAAAGAAAAGAGCCCTGACCTGAGGTGATAAATAAAAATTAAAGATTCTCAGGACTGTATATAATGGAGGGGTATTATATGAGAGTGGCTCCCAGGGCTTGAGTTTTCAAATCACTGAGAGCACTCTGTTTATTAGGACAAGGTACTGGAAAGAATAATAACTACTAGGATTGAGTTGTCTCCTTGTGCGCCTCCATCTTTTGATCCATGTTCTCCCGCATTTCTCTAAGCGATTCCTAGGCAAATGGTCAGAACTTGAAAATATCATCCTTAGTGAGGTAACCCAATCACAAAAGATCACACATGGTATGAAGTCACTGATAAGGGGATATTGACCCAGAATCTCAGAATACCCTAGACACAATCAGCATATCAATAGATTTCTAAAAAGATGGAAGGAGAGACCCCTGGTCCTGGAAAGACTGGATGTAGGGGAACGCCAGGACAGAGTAATGAGAGGGGGTTGAACGGAGAAAAGAGGGAGGGAAGGGGGCTTATGGGACTTTCGGGGAGGGAGGAAACGGGAAAGGGGAAGTGATTTGGAATGTAAATTAAAAAAAATAAAATAAAATTAAATTAAAAAAAAAAAAACTACTAGGATTTCTAACATGCCAACATACATTGTATAACATTGTAGATGATTCCTACCAAGTCAGCTTTGGAAGCTTTCTATCAGGATCAAATCCTTGATAAGAACGTTTATATTCTAACTCTTCTTTGCTATGGTCTGCTGTGCAAAGATTAAGCCCAAAGGCACTGGAGTACCTTCCACTGCCAAAGTTTTCCTAGCCTAACTCCATAGAAGAGATAGGAATGTGAAGAGATAATTCCTCAGAATCCCCCTTCAATACTTCCCTTTCAATTAATAAGGTTGTTGGGGAAGATCAAAAGACATAGGAGGATGTATCTGATCTCAATTTCTATATAAAATACGAACAAATGGAGTAAGAAAGGAAGTAATAAAGGAATGTACGGAGGAAAGAATGTGTGAAGGAAAAGACTAAAGGAAATAGAAGAAAAAGCAAATGAATACTAACCCACGTAACTATAGCCATAATCTTTACTGTCTCTACAATTCTGTTTTATACACAAACATTTCTTCAATAAAGAATTGTCTCCTTATATGACATCTTATCTGCCATTCATCACTATAAGGGGCTGCATGTCCTCACTCCAAATTAGCTCCTCTCAGTGGCTATAGATACTCTATGAAGCTCTCTTAATCACCCATTGAGTCTTAATCAATGACCTTTCTGTAGATTTCTCCCTCCAAAAAAGTATCATATTATTGCCAAATATACTAAAATAGATAAATGAATACTAAATATAATGAAATTATAAGACCATACAATTTATATTCTCTACTCATATAACAATATATTGTACCAAATATATACCAAATTTTCCTATTCAATGTGATTATATATATATATATATACATACATATATATATACGCACATATATATACATATGGATTCTTGTTGGCCTTCTTTTGGAGGTATGTGTGTCTTTTTCTATGGAATGGGAGAAGATACATTTGCAAAGCTGATTTGTTTGTATGACTAAACTGGTACTGCCTTAATTAAGATAGCTATTTTCCTTATAAGTCATACTCATAGATGATAGAGAACCATACATGATATAATAAAGCTCGATCTAAAATGTTCTTTTGATCATAGAGTACTACATATAGCTGAGTATGAGCCTGTAGATATCCATCTTCCCTTACATGGCATTTTCCAATCTGTGATGATTAATCTTTGCTGTCAACTTGACTGCATCTGGTATTACCTAAAACCCAAATGGCTTGATGTATCTGTCAATTATTTTCTTGGTTTGATCATTGAAGATAAATTTCTGATCCATTCATTTACTTTGTTTTTATTTTCATTTACTTTTATTAAGATATTACTTCTTCAACACCACAACAAAGACTAAAGACCAGTTATGTCATACAGCCTTGTGCTTTGAACAACTATCGAGTTGTTGCCTGTCTATCAGGAGATAGTCTTTACTAGACTAGCTGAACAACAGCCTGAAAGTGACTCTAATAAATATGCTTTAAATTACCAGTTATTTTCTTCTAGAGAACTATGATCAATATACCACTTTACTAAAAATTAATAGCAGGATTTTGACTTTTATACATACTAATCTTCTGAAATAGAAAAAAAAAGTGGATCAAACAATGAGGTCACACATTGAAGGTATTGTATTTATTCTTTAATTTTTGGATAGAACTTAAAACTATTGGAGCATCTTAAACTAGAATATGGTTTTGAGGTGCCCTATTTGTAATCTGTTTACTGTGTTTTCACTTTGAGCTATACCTATACTGTGTGTAGTTTTTAAAATCATTTTATACACCTGAGTATGCATGCGTTAGTGCATGTAACAGAGATATTCCAAAGGGAATGTACCATTTGTAATCACTAGAGGAGAAACTTACTGAGCAGGCCACACCCAATGACAGAGACTATAACCAAGGATACCAACATAAGTCAGGATTACAAAACATGAAGTAGCTATATAATGGCATGGGACATGAGAGTACTACTACACAGTGCTCACACATTGTCCATACTGTCCATATATGAAAAATAAAACAATTGCCAAAAGAATTACAAAGAGTAAGTTAATAGAATGGCAAATAGGTGGTGAGATAATCTGGAAGTAGAATTCTACATAAGTCAAATCTATAAATTCATATGCTTAAACATTTTCTTCCTGCAGCCAACTTGATATATTCCTCTAGGAACTACAGGCAGATGTTTTTCACACTAACATCTAGTATGGCACTGATAATTAAGGAAAGTAAAAATCATTACAATGCATCAAATGTCTTAATGATTTAATGCTTAAAAGTCAAAGACTCAAGAATGTGTATCACAAGTAAACAGTTAATGAAATTTTTAATAAACTTTTAACTTAATATTGAGACTAGAACTTAATGGTAAATTAACCTAATATATCATCTGAATGAATTTATGAAAATAATTGCATATAGGCAGTTTGCTAACTATAGATTTAATATATGTTACAATATAATTGTTATGTAGAAATTCAATTTTCAGTATAAATTTATTTGCTTAGTGAAAATACTACTTAATTTCTGAAATTGCAACAATTGAAAGTGTTGTACTATGCATTTTTGTTATTAATATCATATTTATACAGTTTAAAAGAGTAGCAAGTGAACTATGAATATCTTTTAATAAACTTTGATTCAGCATTTAGAATGTAGAATTCAGGTAAAAAATAAAACAAACACAAAAATATTTACAATGACTCAGTATTGTCTAAAGGCTTTTATAGTAAGAATGTTATAATTTATTGGCTTTTGCCAATAAAGAGAACCAAGATGTCCATATAAACAAAATCAATGTTTATCTAATGATTTACCCCTAACTACCACATACATGTAATAAAATATTTCTCATGACACATAAACTGCTTAGCTAGACTATCTTCTATGACCATGTTTTGTAAATGTGTGTGTGTGTGTGTGTGTGTGTGTGTGTGTGTGTGTGTGAGAGAGAGAGAGAGAGAGAGAGAGAGAGAGAGAGAGAGAGAGAGAGGAGACTATAAAATAATCTACATTAAGCCTAAGAAAATAATATCAAACAAATCAAGTTGGCGTCTTCACTCTAAAAAAAAAAAACCACAAACGCCCTTTTATCCCTCCTGCCCCTTCTGCCACCCTGTCCTTTCTGCTGAGGCAGACTAGTGGCTGGCAAGATCCAGTGAAGACACCATCTCCTGATCCAACCTAGGGAACCCACTACACTCAGAGCAGTTGAGATCCAATTGCACTCAGAGCAGCTGAGAACCTGCAGC
The DNA here is from genome assembly GCA_036184795.1 of Tokudaia tokunoshimensis. Lineage (NCBI taxonomy): Eukaryota > Metazoa > Chordata > Mammalia > Rodentia > Muridae > Tokudaia > Tokudaia tokunoshimensis. The sequence goes on along the minus strand of BTHU01000013.1, from coordinate 51,774,428 downwards.
ACTCAGAACAGTTGATTCATCCTAAAGAACCCACTGCACTCAGAGCAGTGGACCCAACAGTCTGGAGGCCTCCGTGGAGAACTATTGCAGGAAGGGCAACAGATCCGAAACCTCTCTGCCCCTGTGAAGAGGCCCCCCAGCCCCAGTCAGAAGGTCTGCTAGAGTCAGGGCTGCAAACCTACCAGGAGAACTGAAGGGTCAAAAGAGGCAGATTCTAGACAATCACCCAAACCAACAAACACTAGTCATATCCAGATGGCAAAAGACAAGTGTAAGACCATAAACAACAGAAAGCAATATAGGTGAGCATCATCAGAACCCAATTCTCCCACCACAGCAAGCCCTGAATACAACAAACCTGAAAATCAAGAACCTGACCTAAAATCCTATCTCATGAAGAGAATAGAGTCCTTTAAGGAGGATATCAATAACTCAATGAAAGAAATACAGAAAAATACAGGTAAAGAGGTGAAAGAATAGAATAAAGTGATTCAAGACCTAAAAGTGGAAGTAGAAACAATGAAGAAAACACAAATGGAGGCAAAACTGGAAATGGAAAACCTATTAAACAGGTCAGGAATTACAGATCTAAGTATATTCAATAGAATACAAGAGATAGAGGAGAATCTCAGGTGTAGAAGATATTAACACAACAGTCAAAGAAAATAGAAAATGCAAAAAGCTTGTGACCCAAAACATGCAAGAAATTCAGGACACAGTGAGAAGACCAAATCTAAGGATTATCGGTGTAGAAGAGAGCAAAGATTTACAACTTAATGGCCCTGTAAATATCTTTATATCTATAAAATTATAGAAGAAAACTTCCCTAACCTAAAGAAAGAGATGTCCATGAACATACAAGAAGCCTACAGAACTCCAAACAGACTGGACCACAACAGAAATTCCTCCTGTCACATAATGGTCAAAATACCAATGCACTAAACAAAGAAAGAATATTAAAAGCAGTAGGAGAAAAAGGTCAAGTAACATATAATGGCAGACCTATCAGAATTACACCAGACTTCTCACCAGAAACTATGAAAGCTATAAGATCCTGGGCAGATGTCATACAGAGCCTAAGAGAACATAAATGCCAACCCAGGCTATTATACCCAGCAAAACTCTCAATTACCATAGACAGACGCAAGATACTCCATGACAAAACAAAATTTACACAATATCTTTCTACAAACCCATCTCTACAAAGGATAATGGGTGGAAAATACCAACACAAGGAGGGAAACTACACCCTAAGAAAAGCATGAAGGTAATGTTTCAACAAATCCAAAAGTAGATAGCCACACAAACATAATTCTACCTTTAACAACAAAAATAACAGGAAGAAACAATCAATTTTCCTTAATATCTCTTAACATCAATGGACTCAATTTGCCAATAAAAAGACAGTCTAATGGACTGCATATGTAAACAGGACGCAACATTTTGCTGCATATAAGAACCCACCTCAGTGACAAAGACAGCCACTATCTCACAATCAAAAATTGGAAAACAACTTTCCAAGCAAATAGTCCCAAGAAAAAATCTGGAGTGGCCTTCTTATATCAGATAAAATTGACTTTCAAACAAAAATTGTCAAAAAAAATTAAAGAGGGATGCTTCATACATGTCAAAGGACAAATCTACCAAGATAAACTCTCAGTTCTGAACATATATGCTCCAAATGCAAGGACACCCACATTCATAAAAGAAACTTTACTAAAGCTAAAAGCACACATTGTACCCCACACACTAATAGCGGAAGATTTCAACATCACAATCTCAGCAATGGACATATCGTGGAAACAGAAACTAAACAGAGAAACAAACAAACCAAAGTTATGAACAAAATGGATCTAACATATATTTATAGAATAGTTCATCCTAAAGCAAAAGAATATACCTTCTTCTCAGCACCTCATGGTACCTTCTACAAAACTGATCATATAATTGGTCACAAAACAGGCCTTAACAGATAAAGGAATATTGAAATAATTGCATGCACCCTATCAGATCACCATGGTCTAAGGCTGGTCTTAAGTTACAACAAAAACAAAAGAAAACCCACATACACATGGAAATTGAACAATGCTCTAATCAAAGATAACCTTGTCAAGGAAGCAATAAAGAAACAAATTAAAGACTCTTTAGTATTTAATGAGAATGAAGACAAATCATTTCAAAACTTATGGGACACAAAGAAAGCAGTGCTAGGAGGAGAACTCATAGCTCTGAGTGCCTCCAAAAAGAAAATGGAGAGAGCTTACAGCAGCAGCTTGACAACACACCTGAAAGTTCTAGAAAAAAGGAACCAAATGCACCCAAGAGGAGTAGACAGCAGGAAATCAAACTCAGGGCTGAAATCACCCAAATGGAAATAAAAAGAACTATACAAAGAATCAACAAAGTAGGAGCTGGTTCTCTGAGAAAATCAACAAGATAGATAAATCCTTAGCCAGACTAACCAGAGGACAAAGAGACAGTAGCAAAATTAAAATGAAAAGGAAGACATAACAACAGAAACTGAGGAAATTCAAAAAAATCATCAGATCCTACTACAAAAGCTTATACTCAACAAAATTGGACAAAATGTACAATTTTCTAGAAACATACCAGGTGCCAAAGTTAAAACAGGATCAGATAAACAATCTAAATAATCCCATAAGCCCTGAGGAAATAGAAGCAGTCACTTAACAGTCTCCTAACCAAAAAAAAAAAAAAAAGCCCAAGACCAGATGGGTTTAGTGGAGAATTCTATCAGATCTTCAAAGAAGACATAATACCAATACTCTTCAAAATATTCCACAAAATAGAAACACAGGGGACAATAACCAATTCATTCTATGAAGGCACAATTATGCTTATACCTAAAGACCAAACAAGAAAAGAGAACTTCAGAACAATTTCCTTTATGAATATTGATGCAAAAATACTCAATAAAATTCTTCCCAACCAAATCCAAGAATACATCAAAAGGATCTTTCACCACAATCAAGTAGGCTTCATCCCAGGAATGCAGGGATTTCAATGTACAGAAATCCATCAATGTAATCTACTACATAAACAAACTCAAAGAAAAAAAACACATCATTTCATTAGATGCTGAAAAAGCATTTGACAAAATTCAGCATCACTTCATGTTAAAGTCTTGGAAAGAACAGGAATTCAAGGCCTATACCTAAACATAGCTAAAGCAATATATAGCAAATGAATAGCCAACATCAAACTCAAAGAGAGAAACCTGAAGCAATTCCACTAAAATCGGAGACCAGACAAGGCTGCCCACTCTCTCCCTATCTGTTCAATATAGTACTCAAAGTTCTAGCTAGAGAAAGTACACAAGAAAAGGAGATCAAAGGGATACAAATCGGAAAGGAAGAAGTCAAAATATCACTGTTTGCAGAAGATATGATCTTTTACTTAAGTAACTACAAAAAATCCACCAGAGAACTCCTAGAGCTGATAAACAACTTCACCAATGTGACTGGATATAAAATTAACTCAAACAAATCAGTCCCCTTCCTCTTCTCAAAGGATAAACAAGCTGAGAAAGAAATTAAAGAAATGACTCCCTTGACAAAAGTCACAAAAAATATTACAAACTTTGGTAAAAAACAAGCAAGTGAAAAGTCTGTATAAAAAGAACTTCAAGCCTCGGAAGAAAGAAATCGAAGATATCAGAAGATGGAAAGATCTCCCACGCTCATGGATTGGCAGAATTTATATAATAAAGATGGTCCTCTTGCTGAAAGTAATCTACATATTCAATGAAATCCCCATCAAAATTTCAAATCAATTCTTCATAGAGTTAGAAAGAGCAATCTGAGGGCGGTGGTGGCGCACGTCTTTAATCCCAGCACTTGGGAGGCAGAGGCAGGAGGATTTCTTAGTTCGAGGCCAGCCTGGTCTACAAAGTGAGTTCCAGGACAGCCAGGGCTAAACAGAGAAACCCTGTCTCGAAAAAAAAAAAAGAAAGAAAGAAAGAGCAATCTGCAAATTCATTTGGAATAACAAAAAACCCAGAATAGGAAAACTATTCTCAACAACAAAAGAACTTCTGTGGGAATCACCATCCCTGACCTCAAGTTGCATTACAAAGCAATTGTGATAAAAATTGTATGGTATTGGTACAGAGATAGACAGGAAGATCAATGGAATAGAATTGAAGACCCAGAAATGAACCCACACACCTATGGTCACTTGTTCTTTTGACAAAGGAGCTAAAAACATCCAGTCAAAAACAGACAGCATTTTTAACAAATGGTGCTGGATCATCTGGAAGTCAGCATGTAGAAAAATGCAAATTATCTTTTTGTACAAAGCTCAAGTTCAAGTGGAATAAGGGCCTCCACATAAAATCAGATACACTGAAGCTTATAGAGGAGAAAGTAGGGAAGACTCTTGAGCCCATGGGCACAGGGGAAAATTTCCTGAATGGAACACCAAAGGCTTTTGCTCTAAGAAAAAAATCGACAAATTGGACTTCATAAAATTGCAAAGCTTCTGTAAGGCAAAGAACACTGTCAAAAGGACAAAATGGCAACAAACAGATTGGGAAAAGATCTTCAACAATCCTACATCTGATGGAGGGCTAATATCCAATGTATATAAAGAACTCAAGAAGTTAGACTCTAGAGAGTCAAATAACCCTATTAAAAAATGGGGTACAGAACTAGACAGAATTCTCAACTGAGGAAACTCAAATGGTTGTGAAGCATCTAAAGAAATGTTCAACATCCTTATTTATCAGGGAAATGCAAACCAAAACAACCCTGAGATTCTACCTCACACCAGTCAGAATAGCTAAGACGAAAAACTCAGGGGACAGCAGATGCTGACAAGGATGTGGAAAAAGAGGAACACCCTTCCATTGCTGGTGGAATTACAAGCTGGTACAACCACTCTGGAAATCACTTTGGTGGTTCCTCAGAAATTTGGACATACTATACCTGAGGACCTAGCTATACCACTCCTGGGCATATACCCAGAAGATGCTCCAACATATAATAAGGACACATGTTCCACTATGTTCATAGCACCTTTGTTTATAATAGCCAGAAGTTGGAAAGAACCCAGATGTCCTTCAACAGAGGAATGGATACAGAAAATGTGATATATTTACACAATGGAGTACTACTCAGCTATGAAAAACAATGAATTCATGAAATTCTTAGACAAATGGATGGAGCTAGAAAATATCATCCTGAGTGAGGTAACCTAATCACAAGGGAACACACATGATATGCACTCACTGATAAGTGGATATTAGCCCAAAAGCTCAGCATAAACAAGATACCATTCACCTTAGCTGTTCTGACTGGTTTGAGGTGGAATCTCAGGGTTGTTTTGATTAGATCTAACACTCCGAGTACAAGAAGGTTCCCCCATTTCCTTGTTTCTTCTTCAATGCCTTAAAGCTACTGTGGTCTTTTCCCTCTTTTGTTAGATTTATTCCTAAGTTTCATTTTAGTTTTGTAAGATGTTAAGAATGAGAATTTTTTCCTAACTATTTGGCAAGTTTATGTGCGCACAGAAAAATTACTGATTTCTGTCTCTGGGTGTTTTATCTTTCTGCTCTGCTTAAAGTAATTATTAAGACTAAGAATTTCCTATTAATATTCATATTTTTATTATTTTAGTTCCTTGAGTATTGAATACACTGTATTTTGATTATATTAATCCTCCCTCAACTCTTGTTATCCCTACTTACTTTCCTACCTACCCATTTTGTGTGATTTTTTTTATGGGTTAAAGCAATTAAACCTATTTATGTTGCCAAATGTTCTTGAATGCAGTGTTTTATACTGGAGTGTGGTTGACATATAGTAGTTACATTCTTTGTTTTTAGGGTTTTTTTTGTTTTGTTTTTCCAGACAGGGTTTCTCTAAATAGTCCTGGCTGTCCTGGAACTCACTCTGTAGACCAGGCTGGCCTCCAACTCAGAAATCTCCCTGCCTCTATCTCCCAAGTGCTAGGATTAAAGGCATGAGCCGCCACTTCCTGGCTTGGAGTTACATTCTTAGGAAAAAAAAATGACTCTCCCTCTCCCAGCAGCTATCAGTATCTTCTCAGATAGGACTAGAACTTCATGCCCTATTCTTTAGTCCATGCTGGGATTTAGCCTGGTTCCTGCTTGCACATTTTTGTGCCTACTGTCATAAGCACTATGGATTCATAATGCAGCTGCCCTGCTGCATCCAGAAGACACTGTTTCCTTGTAGGACTTTCCGTGTCCTCTCTTCCTCAGTGATCACTGAGTCTTGAGAGAAAAAAAAAGTGCAATATATATATATATATTCCATTTATGACTGAAAAATTTTCCATTTCCTATTTTCTACAACATTCCCAGTTAAGGTTCTCTGTTAACCTACTTTCCATCTATAGCAAACAGATGTTTCTCTGATAAGATTTGAGAGACTAATTAATTTATGGGTATAATAATTCATGGGGAAATAGAATGATATAATGACCTTTAGTACAGCACAGCAACAATAAGTTCTCTGCCAGTACCTATGATTAGCATAGCCACAGATTTTTGGCAGGTTAATGTCATGGGTATCATAAAAGAATTAAATCCAATCAGAAAATGGTCAGTCTTGCCTCTATTGCACCAGTGGGAATTTCTTGCCAGGCAGTTATTACTGTGGTTCACAGGATTCATAGACAGGCAAAACTTATGAAAACTTTTCTCCTCCAGTTGCATTCATAGCATTTTCCTGCATTGTAAAAGTTAAACAATAGTGATGCATCTTCCCCGTTCACATCAAGTTTATTTCATTGTATTCTATGACTCACATACATAATGTCTTCAGCAATAGGGCTTTAATACCAAGTTCTGGAGAGTTCTGGTGGTTTATGGATCCTTACTAGCCAACAATTCTAAAAGATGTAACCATATTCTGACACTGACTAACTATCTCAACTCAGTGTTTATTTTATACATACATATACATATATACATGCATGCATACACATGCATCCATACACACACAAACACACATATACATACACACACACACACATACACATACACACACACATGAAGGCCTACCAGTTACTGGCATTTAATAAACTAGCATATTTTCTAACTGCATCATTAATATTTATACCAAGAAATAAGTATAGCTGTTATCCCTCATCAAAGAAGCTTCTCTTTTCAATAAAAGACCATTGCAGAAAATAATAACCAGTCAAAACACAAAGAATAAGTGACCATGATGTATTCATTACTCATTGGATATATATACCAAAAATATAAAACAAAAAAAAACAAAAAACAAAACAAACAAACAAAAACTCCTGTGTCTAAAGCTCAGAGACCTTTACTGAATAAGGAAGAGAAAGATTGTAAGAGCCAAAAGACCAGGAAAGTTGCTATGAGAAATGACTTGGAAATTTTACCTAATATAACCACAAGAGTATGGCTGTGTGAAGACAGACAACATTAATAGTTATGCTAACATGAGGGGGAAAGCCTCACCAGGGTCTGTCTCACTTATAGACAGAGAACTATAGGCAATGAATGCTGGGAGTCAAGGGAAACAGTCCTCCCATTCCCAGCATGATGATCAGCTTAATTAGTTTTCTAATATCAAGTGATCATCCATAAAATTATTTACATATAAGTAATGCTAAATGGACTAAACATGTATGCAAATATTTAGCTATGCACGTGTACATACATGTCTCTGTGTGTGTCTATGTGTATTTGTATGTGTGTAAGATATCAACTAAATAAATGGGGTCATGATTTCAGGAGGTAGAAATAGAGGATGGTACCTGGGAAGGGCTTAAGGGGGAAAAGGAAAGAAGAAATGATGTAATTATATTTTAATTAAAAAATTCACAGGCTGGTGAGAATGCTCTAGCTGAAGAGCCTTATTATCTTCTGGTAGGGACAGAAACTACTTCAGTATTATAGATTCTGTATGGATATTCCTCCAAAGTTAACTATAAACACTATATGAGCTATCAACAGCATTTCTGAACATATTACCAAAAGATTCTGAACAAAGACATCTTAGAGATGCTTGTACACCACTGGTTAGCTATTAGAAGCAGTCTAGATCTCTACCAATAGACAAACAAAGGGAAAAAGGTATAGATACAAAAATTATATAACCTGGAGAAATGAATGGCCAATCTTGAAAAAATAATCCAGACTTACAAAGATAATTGTGTTTGCTTTCATATATGGGTTTTAGAAATAATGTGTGTAAGAGAGTTCATTTATACATATGTATGGCATACATGTATAAATATGGCATATGTATATATGTACATATGTGTATATATGTCATATATAATAAACAAATGTATCAAATATGAATATATACATATGTATGTGTATATAGCTGTAACTATAGCTGTAGCTGTAGATATAGATATAGGCATAGATATAGATAAATGGAATTAAACTAGAAAGGGGTCATGAAGATAAGAACAGATCCTAATCATTATATATTATATACATATATGTATATACATATATGTGTGTGTTTGCATATGCCATATATATGAATGCCACATATATATGTCATAAAACTCAAAAGGAGTCATGAGGATGAGGTAAGAACAGATCATAATTGATGGTTAGCATATCCAAACAGCAGGTTAATGGCATATATGTGACATAAAGGCAAGATGGGTCAATCAACAAAAGAAGGCAAAAGGGATGAGAAGGTGACGTAGTAAGAATAGCTATGTATGGACACAACATAATGAAATTCATTACTTTACTAACCTTAAAAACTAATTTTAATATTAAAAGAAAATAAAAGGAAACAAGTGCCTTAAACATGAAGAATTCCACACACACCCTCTTGAAGTTAATCCTGAACTAGGAAAGACACTTCTTAAAAGGGAGTGGTTTGGGGAGCGCTTGACAATCTTGATTACACTACAGTCACTTGAAGCACTTGCTGTAGGAGAACAGTTTCTTGATCACTTATTCTGCACTCATCTTCGGGATCTGCCGAACCATCCTGGATCTAAAGGCTAGCCCATGCTGTGATTTCCCCTAACTAAGTTCTTATAAGGATATGTTTCTTTGTAAGGTTCATTTGATATTCATCACTACAATATACTGAAAGGACATCAGTTTTATTCCATTTTGATAAATACTTAATGTTTTAATGTTTGTGTTTGTGCTAATGTGCTTGTTTGCCTTGTGCATATAAGAGAGAGAGAGAGAGAGAGAGAGAGAGGGAGGGAGGGAGGGAGGGAGGGAGAGGGAGAGGGAGAGGGGGAGAGAGAGAGAGAGAGAGAGAGAGAGAGAGAGAGAGAGAGAGAGAGAGAGAGAGAGAGAGAGAGAGAGAGACTCACATGAGTCTGAAATAAATCAGTCGAGTCTCTGCGTTTGGAGTCCAAATCCTTGGGCTGTAGCTCTCTGCCAAGAGCTATATATAAACTTCTTAAAATCAGCCACTTGCAACATTTGGAGACAAAAACTGACTTGGGAAGAATAATTCACACTTCTGACCTAGCAACATGATGAATTTGCTTTAGTAAAAGCAATCAGTTTGGCCATAAAAGGGTCATTTTTTGTGGGTGCCTTTGCTTCTTATGTCAATAGATCACTGTCTAACATTCTAAGACACGTTACCTTTCAGATAGTAAAAATGCAGTAATTATTTTCAGTGCCTCATAATATCTCCTATTCTATTTTCCCCAAGAAGCAAATCTAATTAGTGCACATCTCTGAAAGAGCTAAATCAGGAAGCTGTATTAAATATTTTAAACTGCTTCCTCAGCCAGGAGAATAGAGCCAAATGATTTTCAAGTGACATTAAAAATAATTGTAGCATAAGGTTTGAAAAGAAGAGACAACATAGTTACCTATGCATGTGCATGTTCCTACAACATGGTAATCACAATTATACAAATTACAGAAACGGATATTTGGTGTCATGACTTGCTCAAATTACTAGTTATTTCTTTAGGATAAACTCAATTTCCATGTAGTTTTCTATGTTAAATAAAACTGGGCTTGTTGGAAGGAGGCAGTGAAAGATGGCTCAGTGGTAACAAGCACTTGATCCTCTTGCAGAAGACTATCATTTAGTTCCTGGCATCTATGCAAGAGCTAAAAATCATTTGAAGTCCAGTTCCAGAGAATCCTGTGAGAGTCTCAGTAAATACCATGGACAGGAGAGTGGCATTGCTAGGAGATGCAAGAAAAAAAAAGTCCACTTAAGTATAGTTCAGTAACTGGTGTTGGCCAAACTTCTAGAATCTGATATTGGTTAGTCTGTTTGAGTCATGTTTAAAGACATCAAAATTTGATTGGGGGTGGGGGGAGTCTGGTGATTAGTTAATCTTATTTACACAATAAAGCTTAAGACAAGAATACATTGAAACTCTCCATTACATGTGATTTGCCCCATAAAATGGGTTCTATAGGTAGACTACATATGGCATCTACCATAAAGATGTGTTCTATAGATTGACTGAGAAAACTGAGCTCATGATAAGAGTGCATGGAGGATCTGATATGGTCTCAGTCACATAGATAAAGGAAAGGTCATCAGGCTATTAGCCACCTCTACTCTCAGTTTCTGGGCAGAAATCAGGGTACCTCTCTCTTTGAAGAAACAATCCTGTGTGTTTAAGATTCTTGATGTCACTAGAGCTTATCTGTGAGCATAAGGACCTGCATGCCTCCTACAGAATCCAATGCCACTGTCTGGCTTCTGTATTCACCAACATACATGTAGGCAACTATGAAATGCCCATAAAAATTACAGTTAAAAATAAACCCACATGATATATAGATTTTTATCTGTAGTTAAAACTAATAAAAATATTTTCTTAATATCTAAGAAATATACACAAAGCATTTTTATTGAATTTTACAAATGATTTCATATTAATTAAGTAAACTAATGGAGAAAATATTCATAGGCAATGACTGAAAAATTATACTCATGTTGCTTAAAACAGAATTATATTCTTGGCAACAACAGGTCATTTTGTATTTTGTATTTAAGTAAGTCTGTTCTCTGAGAAGGTATTGTTTGCCCCACCCCCAACCCATAGCTGACTGGTTTCCGTTAATACTATTTTAAGCATTTTGTGTACTCAAAAGGTGCTTCTTCAATGTTATTATTCTATTCCATTAGTTGTGTATTTATTTACTAAAACACTATTTTCAGAAGTCATTATTCATATAATTTACCACATAAGATAAATGGAGTTCTCGTATGAATATTAACCATCAAACACAAGTTTCCTACAGTGGAAATGCAAACTGTCTCCAAGTTCAAGGGAAGTTAGAAGTTAATGAAGCCAAGGAAATTTATTTAAATGTGAGAAAGGATTTAGAACTGTAGAAGAGAAAGTATAGATGAATCATAATTAATTGTTTAACTGGCATTAATCTCTAACGAACATAATTAGGAGGGAAACTTATGGATTTACAATGAATCCATTCAAACAGAACAACACAGAAGCCAAGGCTCTCCTTCATGATCTTCCAGAGTGTGTCAGTGAGTCAGAGGGATTTTCTTAAAAATGCCTCAAGGACTCAAAGTTCTTAACTGTATTGATGAGTACTTCCTTTTTCATCATCTTCATCAGTTTTAAAAGAATATAGAAGTAGTCTAAAGAGGGTTAAGTGAAACACTTGTTTCTTCAGAAAGGGCTCTTGGTATTGCTGTTTCTACTGTGCATATGAAGTCTATCCTTAGAACTTCTGTATCCTCTTCTGAGAGGGAAACAGGTAATGTGAGTTCAAAATGCAATCTTAAGTCTGATTTACTCTTTTATGCATTTCCCTTTTCTTTTTTCTATGGTCCTTTTGGCTAAATCTCATTTTTTAAATAAAAAAACATAAGTCTAAATTTTCTTTGGAACACAAGTGTCAGGCAGCATGTCCCTGTCACTCTAAAGCAGACACACAGAGACAGTATTCCCTTGTACAGAGCATAAGGCAGACTTGTAAATTAATCATTTTTGTTTCCTACAGTGTTTATTCATCTTTGCTCTTCTTCAGTTCCAATCTTCTACACTAGTTCTGCTAACACTCATGTATGCATTACAATCAGTTCCTCTGCTATATTAATAGTTCTTGAGTCTCTAATATATTTATGAAACTTTAAGCTAAAGTGCTTAATGACAAACATTTTTCACTTTGATGCCCACATAATGACAACTAATTTTTCCTGTTGTTGTAGTTGCTGCTGCCTCTGCTGCTGCTGCTGCTGTTAGGGATCCTTCCAACTTACTTTCTTGAGGCTATGTATTATCCAAACAAGTACTCTGCCACACAACTTACACCTTCAGTCCTATACAAAGATTTTAGCCATAGGAATTAAATACGCATTGACATATTAATTTTTAGAAGTCAATGAAACAAGGAAGAAGATGGCTATGATATGTTTACTGCTATATAGTAAAAAGAAAAAAAAAATGGAACACATATTTCAATAGGATGCCTTCAATTCATTTACAAAGTTGATAAATGTTCCACTCAGTTCTGTTTATTCCTTCTCTAAATGAATAAACACAGATTCTATGGTCCCCTCTGTTCCAGAATATCCCATGTACTAATGATGTGTTAAGCCAAATAACACCGCTTTACTTGGTTGTTTGGCTGATTGGTTTTTAACCTTCTTAGAGAGTGAATATAATCTGGTAGAACAATATCCTAACAAAATGGTGTGGTTGCAGCAACATGCAGTAATTATGAATCTAAAATTTCTATCCTTATTATATAAAACCACATATTACATTCTTTAGAGCAAAGCCAAAATCAAAACTTTCAATGGATCCTAAAGTCTTCTCTATTGTCTGAAATATTCAATTGATATTTCAATCTAATCAAAATGATCTACATACACTATGCCTCCCAAACCATCTATTTTATATTATTGATTCTGAACATAATTCTTGTCATATATTATTTCAACACTTCATTTAGAAAAATTAAGGATAATTAATAAACTCCCTCTTCTCCCTCCAAACTTTCCAATGTTCTATATCCCCACACTCCCTTGCAAATCCATGGCCTCTTATTTATCCTATACTCCTTACTTTCTTTATTATACTTAGAAAGCACATACACATATATAAATGAATAAATATATAACTATAACCTACTAAGTCTGCTTAGTATTGCTTGCATATTAGATAGATAGATAGATAGATAGATAGATAGATAGATAGATAGATAGATAGATAGATAATAAAATATCAAATTAAATATGTGAAATAGTAATCAATAGTATGTTCCCCAAATTTAATAACTAATCATGGAAATTTCCAATAATGAAATATACCATAGTGCCTAGGAGAGTCTGACATATTTAATTTTCTACATTTTAATTTGTTACATAATATACATTAGTGACAATATTATTATATATTAATTAGAATTCAGGATTTAGGAATAGTTCTCTTAAATCACATAATACCACAATAAATAAATAATGAAAGAAGTGTATTTGCCTACTGAATCATGGTTTAGTGGCAACCATGATCACAAATCTGCTTATTGAAGATCATAAGCTATACTATATTCATTACTCATAAGCATGCTGTTACTGAGAAATAATGCCTATCCTATTTTGAAACTGTTGGAGCAAATTAATATTTAAATACTTATATAAAATAAGGTGGTTTAAATAAAAATCAATACATGTTTTAATTTGGAAGGACTAAAATATCAAGGAATGAGCTTTTTATTATTGGTTTACTAAATTGAACACTAAATAGTTTTTATGTTGTTTGCTGCAACCAGAGCCTCCAATTATTATAGATAATATTTGACATGTATTTAGTTAATAATTAATTAATTAATACAAGCTACCTGTCTATCAAGGAGAAATTATTTTGATCCTTATATAAAAGTAAAAGCCAACTTGATAATGATGTGCCCATCCATACATTTGAGGCCAATGGTAGTCTATACAAGCATGAAGAGAAAACCTTCACAAAGTACATGAATTAAGAATAAGACAAAACATCTAGTCATCAATTTCCTCTCATTAAGATTAAAATTATAATCCAAAATTGTTTTCTTTTTGAAGAGCTGTTATGATCATCAAAAGAATTATGTTAAATTGCCTAAAACTGCTAGGAAAAACTAATATTTTAAGTATTACTACTTATAATCTGTGGTTGAAATTTGTTACATGTAATATCAAAAGAGCATTTACATACTTTAAATCTAACAAATAGTTGACAGAGAATTTTCAAAAAAGTAAATCATATGTTCAAGGTTCTTCCCTAGTTTCCCTTCTATTAGTTTCAGTGTGTCTGGTTTTATGTGGAGATCTTTGATCCACTTAGAATTGAGCTTAGTGCAAGGAGATAAGGATGGGTCAATTTGCATTCTTCTGCATGTTGACCTCCAGCTGAGCCAGCACCATTTGTTGAAAAGGCTATCTTTTTTCCACTGGATGGTTTTAGCTCCTTTGTCAAAGATCAAGTGACCAAAGAGTGTGGATTCATTTCTGGGTCTTCAATTCTGTTCCATTGATCTACATGTCTGTCACTGTACCAATACCATGCAGTTTTTAACATATTGCTCTGTAGTACAGCTTGAGGTCCGGGATACTGATTCCCCCAGAGGTTCTTTTACTCTTGAGAATAGTTTTAGCTATTCTGGGTTTTCTGTTATTCCAGATGAATTTTTGAATTGCTCTTTCTAACTCTATGAAGAATTGAGTTGGGATTTTGATGGGGATTGCATTGAATCTGTGTATTACTTTTGGTAAGATGCTCATTTTTACTATATTAATCCTGCCAATCCATGAGCATGGCAGATTTTTCCATCTTCTGAGGTCTTCTTCAATTTCTTTCTTCAGAGACTTGAAGTTCTTGTCATACAGATCTTTCACTTGTTTGGTTAGCGTCACGCCAAGATACTTAATATGGTTTGTGGCTATCGTAAAGGGTATTATTTCTCTTACTTCTTTCTCAGCCTGCTTATCCTTTGAGTATAGGAAGGCTTCTGACTTGCTTGAGTTGATTTTATATCCGGCCACTTTGCTGAAGTCGTTTATCAGCTGTAGGAGTTCTCTGGTGGAGTTCTTTGGGTCGCTTATGTATACTATCATATCGTCTGCAAATAGTGATAGTTTGACTTCTTCCTTTCCAATTTGTATCCCTTTGACCTCTTTTTGTTGTCTAATTGCTCTAGCTAGAACTTCAAGTACTATATTGAAAAGATATGGAGAGAGAGGGCAGCCTTGTCTAGTCCCTGATTTTAGTGGGATTGCTTCAAGTTTCTCTCCGTTTAGATTGATGCTGGCTACTGGTTTGCTGTAAATTGCTTTTACTATGTTTAGATATGGGCCTTGAATTCCTGATCTTTCCAAGACCTTTAGCATGAAAGGATGCTGAATTTTGTCAAATGCTTTCTCAGCATCTAATGAGATGACCATAAAACCAGACACACTGAAACTAATAGAAGGGAAACTAGGGAAGAACCTTGAACATATGGGCACAGGGGAGAATTTCCTGAACAGAACTCCAATAGCTTATACTCTAAGATCAAGAATAGACAAATGGGACCTCATTAAATTACAAAGTTTTTGCAAGGCAAAAGACACCGTCAAAAAGACAAAGCGGCAACCAACTAACTGGGAAATGATCTTTACCAACCTTACATCCGACAGAGGGCTAATATCCAAGATATACAAAGAACTCAAGAAGTTAAACTCCAGAGAGGCAAGTAACCCTATTAAAAAATGGGGTACAGAGCTACACAAAGAGTTCTCACCTGAAGAATATCTAATAGCTGAGAAGCACCTAAAGAGATGTTCATCATCCTTAGTCATTAGGGAAATGCAAATCAAAACAACCCTGAGATTCCATCTCACACCAGTCAGGATGGCTAAGATCAAAAACACAGGAGACAGCAGTTGTTGGCGAGGATGTGGAGAAAGAGGAACACTCCTCCACTGCTGGTGGAATTGCAGGCTGGTACAACCACTCTGGAAAGCAGTCTGGCGGCTCCTCAGAAAACTGGGCATGACACTTCCGGAGGATCCGGCTATACCACTCCTGGGCATATACCCAGAGACTTTACCTGCATGCAATAAGGACACATGCTCCACTATATTCATAGCAGCCTTATTTATAATAGCCAGAAGCTGGAAAGAACCCAGATGTCCCTCAACGGAGGAATGGATTCAGAAGATGTGGTATATTTACACAATGGAATACTACTCTGCAATTAAAAACAATGAATTCACGAAATTCCTAGGCAAATGGTCAGAACTTGAAAATATCATCCTTAGTGAGGTAACCCAATCACAAAATATCACACATGGTATGCAGTCACTGATAAGGGGATATTGACCCAGAATCTCAGAATACCCTAGACACAATCAGCATATCAATAGATTTCTAAAAAGATGGAAGGAGAGACCCCTGGTCCTGGAAAGACTGGATGTAGGGGAACGCCAGGACAGAGTAATGAGAGGGGGTTGAACGGAGAATAGAGGGAGGGAAGGGGGCTTATGGGACTTTCGGGGAGGGAGGAAACGGGAAAGGGGAAGTGATTTGGAATGTAAATTAAAAAAATAAAATAAAATAAAATAAAATAAAAAAGTAAATCATATCCATTCTGTTCATTCTCATCCATTCATTATATGATCTTCCACATTGTCCAATTAAAAGTAAAGTAATTCTAGTTAAAAGTGACCTACAGACTGCCATAGTTATTTTGTTTGATTGTTTCAAACTGTTTATAAGTGTTCATACTTGCAAATAACTTGATCTAATCAAGTGTGCTGCACTGAAAAATGCTGTGAAAGGCATCATATATCTTACAGACTCTATGTATTTCCAGAGAGTTGACTTAGACTCTAACAGTAAAATAATGGTTAGCAGACCCAAAGAAGTTAAAGGAGAAGACAGACCAAGTAAGACTGCTTTAATCCCATTTAGAAGGAAGAACAAAACACTAATGGAGGCAGAGGGAGGGAAGAAAGTAGGTGGGAGAGGGGAGGGCAAGGTGAATAGGGGGGCAGATCATGCACAGGTAGAAACAGGAGTGCCAGAGGGGAATGAGTGGAAATATGAAGCTGTGGTAGGGAAGGTGGGAGCTGTGGGAGATTCTCTAGGAAATCCCAGAGACCCAGGATGAGGGAAGCTCCCAGGAGTCAACACAGGTGACCTTAGCCAACATGCCCAACAGTGGAGATATTGAGCTTGAAGAGCCCACATCCAGTAGTCAGACAGTGGAGGAATGTGAACACCAACTCACCCATAAAACTTTTGGCCCCAAATTGGTTCTGGCTAAATGAAATGCAGGGACAAAAATGGAGCAGAGAGTGAAGGAATGGTTTACCAGTGACTGGCCCATTTTGTCACCCATACAATGGGCAGAGAACAATACCTCACACTATTAATGATGCTGTTGTGCTTGCAGACAGGAGCTGGCATAGTAGCCTTCTGAGATGCTCTACCCAGCAACTGACTTAGACAAATGCATATACCCACAGAAAAACATTGGACAGAGGTTGGAGACCCCAGTGGAAGAGTTAACAGAAGGATTGAAGCCAATGCCACAGGAAGACCAACAGTGTCAACTAACCTAGACTCCTGGGAGCTTCCAGAGACTGAACAATTAGTCAAAGAGCATAGTCAAGCTGCTCCAAGGTCCCCTGAACATATGTAGCAGAGGGCTGCCATGTTTGGCCTCAGTATGTGAAGGTGCTTCTAATTCTGCAGACACTCGATACACCAGGCAGGCAGATGGGGGTAAAGCTGCCTTCTTACAGGCTAACAGGAGAGAGGATGTGAGAAGAACTCTGTGAGGGGGGACTGGGAGGGGACAATATTTGGGATGTAAATAAATAAATAAAAATTTTAAAGGGCTACCTTCTAGTCTAAGAATAAACAACTAAGAATAAAGAACGACTGACGTCTATGCTTATATCTATATCTATGCTTATATCTATAGACAAACATAATGGTGAGCCTAACTCAGAATAAACTATCTCTACAATGAATACTAGTATATGCAGAATCTAACACATACCCCTGATGCTGACAAAAAGTGAGAGTCATGGACTTAGCACTAAACAGGATATTTATGCCACCTCCTCACAGGCTTGGGACCCATAAATAAGAGGAGGCTAGAAGAATATGAGTATACTTAAGAAGATAGAGTGAAGAGCTACAAAATATCGTTCTCTATACTACAATCACTACAATAATTTATTTCAACAAAGTATTCACCTGCAGTGGACCCTCATAAGACATACCTTGAGATAGACCCTGTCACCAATCAGTCATGAGGGGGCTGCAGACATAGATCAGTGGTTAATAGCAGTGCCTGCTCTTCTAGAAGACGAGGATTTGATTCCCCAAACCAACATAGCAGTTCATAACAAAATATAACTCCTATCCCAGGGGAATTGATGCCCTCTTCTGACCTCTGTTGGCACCAGGCAAGCACATGGTACATAGACACACATGTGGTCAAAAGATTCATATATATAAAACAAAAATAATTACAAAAAATAATCAGTCATGAAAGGGGCAACACCTTACAAGGCCTCTGCAATTAAGCCTATGAACTACAGGCTTTTGAGAGATTTGAAAAGAGTGGGACACCTGCCTTCAGTTATGTGCCCATTGCTGAGCCCACCAGGCTTGAGTGGGTCAGAAAACAAATGTGCATGAATTAAAAAGAGATACTTTTGGTACTAGACTGTGTAGGCAGGAATATGAAAAAAGTATGGAGTAAAAATGGTCAGTCTGTTTTGGGTATATATGTGACATTTTCTAAGAATATACATATGAAGATATATATATATATATATATAAAATGCTGGATTTTATATGTTATATAATATAGTATTATATTATTAATTATTGTTTTATCAATGTATTATATTTGTTATATAATGTAAGTATATATTATATATTTGCAAATTTTCTATGTATAACTCCAAATTGAAATGATTTTATTCAAATTAACACATTTTTCTCCTTTAAAAACATGAATGAATGATTCAATTAAAACACTTGAGAATCTGGAGAACAACTCTCATTAGCTATAAGATCACGGCTAAGAAATACAGAGGTATTAGTCTATCAGACTCTAATATTTACTCTTAAATTTGGTTCAAACAGACAAGACTTAGTTTTATACCCTACTTTTAAAAGGAAGAATTTAATACATGCTATTATCAGATCACAAAGTTATGTGATAATCTGAAAAACTAGAAAATCACCCTGTCCCTATACAGATTTAACCTTAGGATAAACATTAAATTGAATAATCTCTTTTTCTCAGACTCTACAATTTTAAATTTGGATTGTTTTTTATGACTGGATATTTTCTTTATCCATTCTTCTATAGAGGGGCATCTATGTTGTTTCCAGTTTTTGGCTATTATGATGAGAGTTGTAATGAACGTGGTTGAGCAAGATTCTCTGTGAATGGATAAAGCATCATTTCAGTATATGCCCAACAATAGTATAGTTGAGTCTTAATGTAGATTGATTCCCATCTTCACGAGAAACTGCTGCACTGTTTGCCACACTGAAACTATAATGACTGTATGAATTTGCACTGTACTATCCAAACATAAAAGTGTTCATTTGGCTCTGCATTCTGGCCAGCGTGAGCTATCACTTGTTTCATTGATCCTAGCCATTGCATCAGGTGTAAGAGGAAATCTCAAAGTAGTTTTGAATTGAATTTTCCTGATGGCTAAAAATGTTGAGCATTTCTTTTCTCAAGCATTTGGGGTTTCTCAAACATTTGGGGATATTTGTAAATGTGCCCTAGTAACAGTCACATGTTGGTAGCAACAAACAGTAATCTAAGCAGACTTACAGACTACTCAACAGAAGGGAAATCATGGCTGCTCCTAGCAATGTCATGGATGTTAGATGAAGACCTATTACTGCAACTTTGCTAGACCAACATAATTTTTTTTCCTTTTTTTTTGGATATATTATTTATTTACATTTCAAACATTATCCCCTTTCCTGGTTCCACCACCCTCCAAAACACCCCTATCCCATCCTCCCTCTGCTTGCTTCTATGAGGGTGCTCCTCCAACCACCCAACTTCCACCTCCCTGACCTCAATTCCCCTCTACTGGGGCATTTATCGAGCCTTCATAGAACCAAGAACCTCTCCTCCCATTGACGCCTGACAAAGCAATCCTCTGCTACAAATGCAGCTGAAGCCGTGTGTACCCCTTGGTTGATGGCTTAGTCCTTGGGAGCTCTGGGGGGTCTGATTGGTTGATATTGTTGTTCTTCATATGAGGTTGCAAACCTCTTCAGCTCCTTTAGTCCTTTCTCTAACTCCTCCATTGGGTAACCCGTACTCAGTCCAATGGTTGGTTACCAGCATCCGCCTCTATATTTCTAAGACTCTGGAAGAGCCTCTCAGAGACAGCCATATAAGGCTCCTTTCAGCAGCATTTCTTGGCATCCATAATAGTGTCGGATTTGGTGACTATTTATGGGATGAATCCCCAAATAGGATAGTCTCTGGATGGCCTTTCCCTCTATCTCTGCTCCACACTTTATTTCCATTTTGGCTCCTGTAAGTATTTTGTTCCCCTTCTCAGAGGAGAAGCACCCATACTTTGGTTTTCCTTCTTCTTGAGCTTCATGTGGTCGGTGAATTTTATCTTGGGTATTCAGAGATTTTGAGCTAATATCTACTCATCAGTGAGTGCATATCATGTGTGTTCTTTTGTGATTGGGTTATCTCACTCAAGATGATATTTTCTAGTTCAATCCATTTGCCTAAGAATTTCATGAATTCATCATTTTTAATAGTTGAGTAGTACTCCATTGTGTAATTATACTACATTTTCTGTATTCATTCCTCTGTTGAAGGACATGTGGGTTATTTCCAGCTTCTGGCTATTATAAATAAGGCTGCTATGAACATCCTGGAGCATGTGTCCTTATTACATGTTGGAGCATCTTCTGGGTATATGCCCAGGAGTTGTATAGCTAGATCATCGGTAGAACTATTTCCAATTTTCTGAGGAATTGCCAAACTGATTTCCAGAGTAGTTGTACCAGCTTGCAATTACACCAGCAATGGATTAGAGTTCCACTTTCTCCACAGCCTCTCCGGCATCTGCTGTCACCTGAGTTTTTGATTTTAACCATTCTGAATGGTGTGAGGTGGAATCTCAGCATTGTTTTGATTTGCATTTCTCTGATAACTAAGGATGTTGAACATTACTTTTTTTTAAAATTTTATTTTATTTTCTAAGGGTTTTTTTAATTTACATTTCAAATCATTTCCCCTTTCCTGTTTCCTCCCTCCCCGAAAGTCCCATAAGCCCCCTTCACTCCCTATTTTCCCCATTCAACCCCCTCTCGTTTCTCTGTCCTGGCATTCCCCTACATCCAGTCTTTCCAGGACCAGGGGTCTCTCCTTCCATCTTCTTGGAAATCTATTGATATGTGAATTGTGTCTAGGGTATTCCGAGATTCTGGGTTAATAACCCCTTATCAGTGACTGCATACCATGTGTGTTCTTTTGTGACTGGGTTACCTCACTAAGGATGATATTTTCAAGTTCTGATCATTTGCCTAGGAATTTTGTGAATTCATTGTTTTTAATTGCAGAGTAGTATTCCATTGTGTAAATATATCACATCTTCTGAATCCATTCCTCTGTTGAGGGACATCTGGGTTCTTTCCAGATTCTGGCTATTATAAATAAGGCTGCTATGAACATAGTGAAGCATGTGTCCTTATTGCATGCAGGTAAAGCCTCTGGGTATATGCCCAGGAGTGGTATAGCCGGATCCTCTGGGAGTGTCATGCCCAGTTTTCTGAGGAACCGCCAGACTGCTTGCCAGAGTGGTTGTACCAGCTTGCAATCCCACCAGCAGTGGAGGAGTGTTCCTCTTTCTCCACATCCTTGCCAACAACTGCTGTCTCCTGTGTTTTTGATCTTAGCCATTCTGACTGGTGTGAGATGGAATCTCAGGGTTGTTTTGATTTGCATTTCCCTAATGACTAAGGATGATGAACATCTCTTTAGGTGCTTCTCAGCCATTAGATATTCTTCAGGTGAGAACTCTTTGTTTAGCTCTGTACCCCATTTTTAATAGGGTTACTTGCCTCTCTGGAGTTTAACTTCTTGAGTTCTTTGTATATATTGCATATTAGCCCTCTGTCAGATGTAGGGTTGGTAAAGATCATTTCCCAGTTAGTTGGGTGCCACTTAGTCTTTTTGACAGTGTCTTTTGCCTTGCAAAAACTTTGTAATTTAATGAGGTCCCATTTGTCAATTCTTGATCTTAGAGCATAAGCTATTGGAGTTCTATTCAGGAAATTCTCCCCTGTGCCCATATGTTCAAGGTTCTTCCCTAGTTTCCTTTCTATTAGTTTCAATGTTCTTAATGTGCTTCTCAGCCATTCGATATTTTTTAGTTGAAAATTCTTTGTTTAGCTATGTACCCCATTTTTAATAGGGTTATTTGATGCTCTGGATTCTAACTTTTGAGTTCTTTGTATATACTGGATATTAGCCCTCTATCAGATGTAGGATTGGCAAAGACCTTTTCCCAATCTGTTGGTTGCTGTTTTGTCCTATTAACAGTGTTCTTTGCCTTACAGAAGCTTTGACAATTTTTGAGGTCCCATTAGTTGATTCTTTACCTTAGAACATAAGCCATTGGTGTTCTGTTCAGGAAATTTTCCTCTGTGCCCATGTGTTCAAGGCTCTTCACCACTTTCTCCTCTATAACCTTCAGTGTGTCTGGTTGTATGTGAAGGTCCTTGATCCACTTGGACTTTAGCTTTGTACAAGGAGATAAGTATGGGTCAAATTGCATTTTCTACATGTTGAGCAGCAGTTGAACTAGCACCATTTCTTTAAAATGCTGTGTTTTTTCCACTGGATTTTTTATATCCTTTGTCAAATTTCAATTGACTATAGGTGTGTGAGTTCAATTTTGCTTCTTCAATTCTATTCCATTGGTCTTCCTGCCTGTCTCTGTACCAATAACATACAGTTTTGACCAATGTAATTCTTTAGCTAAATTCAGAATCTTATTCCTAAACATAGAGGTTAGTATAGTTACTACCTAACATCAAAGAATGTTCTCTCTATAACTAACAGAGACCTTAAGTGCATACATTGCAAAGATCAGTGGACCCAGGCGACCCAATCCACATGGATACAGCTTCAATACAGTTTCTGCATTTAAGACTCAAAAAACATTACATAAGTGGCAGCAATAAGTATATGAAAGCCAGAGAAATAAGAAGTCTAGTGCATAGCTCTCTCTCTCTTAGAAATTGTTATATAAACATGTACTGAATAATGAAAATATCAAATAACAACAGACTTGCTAAGACAAAAAGAGAAAATCTCATGAGATTCCTCACATACACAAAAAGTATAGAAAAGTACAGGTAACTAATGACTTCTAAGAGAGATTAAAATTATATATTTATATATATATGTATAAAGTCCTCATTTATATACATATATATGTATGTATGTATAAAGTCCTCATATATATACATATATATGAGGAAAATAATATTGAGAACTGCAATGCATTTTGATAGGTGCTAGAGGGATGAAAGGGTAGTAATATTTTAATTTAAAATACAAACTTATAATCTTGAACAATAACAGAATAAATGCTATAAAGATGATGATAAGTAATCAGAAATACAAAGGTCAAGGGCACAGTCCGTGACTTCAAGCAGGTCCTGCTTTCTTATTTGAGATAAATAATAAAACTGAAATACTGTAGTAGGTGTCACAAAGGCTTGCAAATGCAGGTTATTAGGATTGTACAGAAATCTTTATTCCTGTGTCTTTGCTCACAAAACACTGAATTTCAATAGCCCACTGTTACTAAATTACCTGAACTCCACTTTTACACATAAAAGCACACATGCCATTTCTAGAGTAACCGTTTCTTACCAGTCACAAATCTCAGCTAACACTGTTCTCCTGCTTTGACCCAGATGGACCTAACCATATAATATGATGACAGGACCTCTCCAACAAGTTGGTTTTCACTCTCTTGCAATATAGAACAACTGGGCCATGAATTTGATAAGCAAGGCAACTGACGTAAAAGGTCTGCAAGGAGCAGTCTAGAGTAACTGATTGCTACCAGAGTTCATTATAATTATACAGAATGAAGGGGGTAGTAAAGGTCCTGAAGAGAATAGTGTGAGGAACAAAAACATGAGAGAAAGGAAAAGTATGCAACTTCGCCTACACTGATATTTCCACCAGTATTGTGTTTTGGGTAATAATATTTCTTAATACAATAAACTTTTTGCTGTATAAAGTTCTCATCAATCTGTAATATATTTTGAAAGACAGAAAACCTCCTCATTAAATGTTATTTGCTAGGAAAATTTGTAGAATTTTATAATAGAGATTATTATTAAATTAAAGCATTATTATCTAAGATAATAATAAATTATAATTTTTCTTAGACTAAAATGTCATTTCAAATAATCATAGACAACTGAAAGGGGATCCAGTACTTAACTTCCTAGACATATCACAGAGAGAAAGAAATGGAAAATCAAACCTCAAGTAGGTGAAGTTTTAATGTTCTAGATCTATATAAAAACAATGAAAGGAAGATAATCTATGCTCTTAAAAATATCTGAGATTCAACTTCTATACAGTGCATTATGTACTGCTTCATAAAGGAATTTGGGATAAGAGGCAACCTCGTCCTGAATCACTTAGAGATTATTTTCAATAAGCTGAACAGTTGTTGAAAACCGTCACTATTTAATTAAAGAATCCTTTCGTTTTTCTGTTTTCTGCTAATCCTTCCACCATTGGAACATCTGTAGACAACAGCCTAATGCCTCCACTATAATTTCCAAGTTATCGAAACCTAAAATTATTTCAAGTGGTTTTTTAGTCTTAATTAGGAATACATGCCATTCTCTTATTAATATTTCTATTAAGATGTAGCTCAGATTTCAAGTTCATAATACATACAAATAATATATAAAAAAATGCATGTATAAAAATTTGCTGCTTCAAATTTAATTTTAATTTTTATGGTAATGTCAGTAATTAGCTATATCGAGTTCTAGTAGGTACACTAAGCTCATTACAAACATTTTCTAAAGGATCAAAGCAGAAATACTAAAATGAATTATTCCATCCAAGAAGTATGACAAAGGGCCTGTCCTTGATGATTTTCAACACATATAATCAGAGTCACCCCAATTCGCATGAATAAAAATAAGTAATGTTGCTTGAATTTGCTTCACAATAGTTTTAATGAGTCATATAATTAAGAAAGTAATTTGTAACAAAAAACCTTTACCTTCTCTGCTGGAAGATAAGATTTTTTTTTTTTTGAAAAACCACAATATATGATTGCTTAAGGTATTTTTTTGACAAGGACAAACATTCAGAAGTAGAATTCTGTAACAGAAAGGAAGCACCAATTTCAATTTGCAAAAAGCCACTCAGGTGTGAAATGTGACTTTCTCCCAGAAGCCTCTATTCCACCCGTGTGGAGCTCACTCAGAATCATATTCCCTGCTTCATCTTAAATAAAACAATAAAATGTGTACAAGTCCTCTATACTTTAAAATTATTCAGCCATGACTACATTAATTGTGAAGCTTCAGTGACTTTATTTTCATTTTGAGTATTTTCTTAAATTATCAGCTCAGGTGTTTTCATTTGGTACTTTCTTATTAGTCATAGTCTAAATCATAAATCTCTGAAATGTTGCTTTCAGTGACAAACTGGCACGAATATTTCACAAATTTACTCAGCAGCACGTTGACAGGTCTGGTAATTTCATCAGTATTTACAGTATATTCTTCTGCATGAGACAAAATAAATTTGTTTTTCCCATTCAGTATAATTTAGTTGTATATGAATGCAGTCTTATGAAATATCATAGAAGAGTTCATGGCAAAAAGTACAAAAGAAAATAAACCTTTCCTTACATCGGGTTTAACTGTCAAACACCAAAATAAGGAAAGGATGAGCACATAAACATAAAGAGGGTTTAAAAAATGATTTTAAAGTAGACACAAATTGTTGATGAATTGAAAAAAAAAAGCAATCAACGTACTTTATGTGATGAACTGTGGTGCAGAAGAATGAAATCATCTAGACACTCCAAACTCCTACTTATAATCTCTACATCAGAAAACTTTTTGAAATAATTAACATTTTAAGCAAAGTGGCAGATTATAAACTAGTACATAAACATAAGTAGCCTTCATATTTATCAATAACTCACTAAGGAAAAATATCTAGAAGACAATTTAACTCACAATTGCCTCAAAAAGGAAATAAGTTAAAGTTGTCAAGGACTTATAAAGATTTTTACAAGGCAAAGTTTAAAATACTGAAGAACAAGATTCAAGAACACAATAAAAGATGTAAAAAGACCTCTCATATACATAGATGGAAGAATGAATGTACTGACCATGGCTATCTTACCAAAACCAGCTACAGCTACAGTGAAGTCCATACCAAAATTTCAACATATCTGTTTACAGATATAGAATAAAATATTAAAAGACCCTACATTACCAAAGCAATTCTGACCAAACTGTATCAGACTAGACATAATACTGTTATGATTTAAAGTTTTACTGCACAACATAGCAAAAATATCATGATACTAGTACAAGAACAGACAGATAGGTCAGTGAAATTGAAGAACTAGTCACCCAAATTTTGAGAAAGATATCAAAAATATACATCGAAGGAAGACTATCTCTTCATCAAATGGTGCTAAGAAAATTGGATACCCAATGTAGAAAAACCAAACTACCTTATCTTTTTGTCTGCATATGAATCAACCAAATGGACCAAACACCTTAATATAAGACCTCAAACTCTAAAACTGTCAGTGTTAATTGTGAAATATCTCAGGATATATGCCTAGGCAAAGACATGCTAAGAAAACTCTGGTGTCTTGGGAATTCACGGCAGATCCGCAAATGGGATCATGTGAGATTTAAAAGTCTCTTCCCAGCAAGGAAAACTGTTAACCAAGAAACAGTCTACAAGATGATAGCAATTTTTTTTTACATTTAATAAAGAATTATTATCAGGAATAAACAAAGAACTCAGGAAACTGAAATAAAAAGCAAACTACATTATAAATATCCTGACTAATTAAATAAACAGGAAGTTCTCAAAAGATGAGAAACAAATGATCAATAAACAAACATAAAACATTCAAAAACACTCATCAACAGAGAAATACAATTAAAAATGGTATAAAATTACATCTTTCCTAGACAGATTGAGGTAAGAAACCACGAAGAAAGCAACAGATTCTGTCAAGGAGGTAGATAAAATGAAACCCCCATATAGTGTTTGCCAGAGGTAAACTCTGCTGGATAATGAATATGATATAAATGTTTCTTCTAAAAATGCAAATATATTTAACACATATATGTTCAACCCAGCATTATTGGATACTTAAAAGATTCCTAGTCAACACACCACAGTCACACTTACAAATTAATACTTGTATAAAAGTATAGAGTAGCTAAATGATGACGGCAACCTAGGTATTCTTAACAGAAAGACAAAAGAAGGACTGTCATGTGCACACAACCAGAATCCTTCTAAGCATAAATGAGGATGAGGATATGCTGCTGGTGGGGAAATGCGTATAATTTTAGATGATCACATTAAGTGAACATTGAGGCACTCTCAAAATACACATATTGCTTGTTTTGCTCATTCATGGTTCCTACATTTAGATGATAGATACATGATAGATAGATAGATAGATAGATAGATAGATAGATAGATAGATAGATAGATAGATAGATAGATAGAAAGAATGATAGATAGTTGATAGATAATTGATGATAGATAGATAGATAGATAGATAGATAGATAGATAGATAGATAGATAGATAGATAGATAGATAGATAGATAGATAGATGATAGATGGATGGATAGATAGATAGATAGATTAGATAGATAGATAGTTGATAGATAGATAGATAGTTGATAGATAGTTGATGATAGATAGATAGATAGATTAGATAGATAGATTAGATAGAATGATAGATAGATAGATAGATAGATAGATAGATAGATAGATAGATAGAATGATAGTTGATAGATAGATAGATAGATTAGATAGATAGATAGTTGATAGATAGATAGTTGATAGATAGTTGATGATAGATAGATAGATTAGATAGATTAGATAGAATGATAGATAGATAGATAGAATGATAGTTGATAGATAGATAGATAGAATGATAGTTGATAGATAGATAGATAGATAGATAGATAGATAGATAGATAGATACATAGATAGATACATAGATGATAGAATGATAGATAGATAGTTGATGATACATAGATAGATGATAGATAGATAGATAGATGATAGATAAATAGATAAATAGATAGATGGATGATTGATAAATAGATGGTATAGATAGATGAAAATAGAGAGATGATAGATAAAATATATAATGTAAGTAAATACTAGGATATATTTAGCATTTTATATATTATATAAATATATTTGTATTTAGGACATATTTCCTAAAATTATATATCCTTATATGGCATGAAAGACATAAAACTGCTCAGTGGGTCAAAAGAGACTAATGGAAAATTTAATATGGGTCTAAGTCATAGAGTGAATATGGTCAGCAAGTAATATACTCTCTATACAAACATTTACTTATTTATTTATTTATTTATTTATTTATTTATTTATTTTGGTTTTTCGAGACAGAGTTTCTCTGTGTAGCCCTGGCTGTCCTGGAACTCACTCTGTAGACCAGGCTGGACTCGAACTCAGAAATCCTCCTGCCTCTGCCTCCCAAGTGCTGGGATTAAAGGCATGCGCCACCACCGCCCGGCTTATACAAACATTTATAAAGCAAGTAAATTTTAAAAGTTTAAGGTTGGATACCAGGCTCAACACTTGCTCACATGATTGCTCTATATAAACTATAAGTCTTTACTAGGATTCAGTTTCATCATGTACAAAATAAAAATTATCTGAACATATTTGTTTGATATTTTTACAATACTACAAAAATATTGACACACACTGAGTTCAATAAAACACATATATATGAACATTTTCCTCTCTTGCTTTTCAGTAATTTTGTTTTTTCCTTCTATTAAAGTCTGTTGTATATATATATATGCAGATAATGCTAGTAGCTATATAGAGGGAACTTCCATAAATTTTGGCTTATTAGTAATAGATTTCCATAAATTACTCTTAAATAATTTTACACACTTATATCTGTCACTTAATTCTAGGCTTAAAATTATTTTGTTCTGACATACATGCTTCTGCAAACCTTGATAACTATTCAGATCTAAAAGACAGCAATTGACCCAAAAAGTATGATTATTTTGCAATCCAAAGATAATATGTAAGTACTCTTATAGTTGCTCCTCTTAATACATACTAACTAAACTACTAAACCATAATAAGTATTATATGTGAGGAAACGAGGATACAGAAAAGAAACTAAACAAATTCAAAAGTCATATAAACTATCCTCCTAAAAACCTCTGCAGGAATAAAAAATACTAGCAATAGAGTAGCAATTAACAGCTACTCTTCAAACTTAATGATTATCTTGACACCATAGAAATTAATCCATTCAGAGCTACATTAGTTTTAATTCAGTATTTTCTACTAACATATACTCATAGTAAATTATGTTATTATTGTGCAAATATATTTTCTTTTTTTTATTTTCTAAGTTTTTTTATTTACATTCCAAATCATTTCCCCTTTCATGTTTCCTCCCTCCGCGAAAGTCCCATAAGCCCCCTTCACTCCCTATTTTCTCCATTCAACCCCCTCTCCCTTCTCTGTCTTGGCATTCCCCTACATCCAGTCTTTCCAGGACCAGGGGTCTCTCCTTCCATCTTCTTAGAAATCTATTGATATGCGAATTGTGTCTAGGGTATTCCGAGATTCTGGGTTAATATCCCCTTATCAGAGCTTACATAACATGTGTGTTCTTTTGTGATTGAGTTACCTCACTAAAGATGATATTTTCCAGTTCTGGCCATTTGCCTAGGAATATCGTGAGTTCATTGTTTTTAATTGCAGAGTAGTACTCCATTGTGTAAATATAACACATCTTCTGAATCCATTCCTCCGTTGAGGGACATCTGGGTTCTTTCCAGCTTCTGGCTATTATAAATAAGGCTGCTATGAACATAGTGGAGCATGTGTTCTTATTGCATGCAGGTAAAGCCTCTGGGTATATGCCCAGGAGTGGTATAGCCGGATCCTCCGGGAGTGTCATGCCCAGTTTTCTGAGGAACCACCAGACTGCTTTCTAGAGTGGTTGTACCAGCTTGCAATCCCACTAGCAGTGGAGGAGTATTCCTCTTTCTCCACATCCTCGCCAACAACTGCTGTCTCCTGTGTTTTTGATCTTAGCCATTCTGACTGGGGTGAAATGGAATCTCAGGGTTGTTTTGATTTGCATTTCCTAATGACTAAGGATGATGAACATCTCTTTAGGTGTTTCTCAGCCATTAGATATTCTTCAGGTGAGAACTCTTTTTTTAATAGGGTTACTTGGCTCTCTGGAGTCTAACTTCTTGAGTTCTTTGTATATATTGGATATTAGCCCTCTGTCGGATGTAGGGTTGGTAAAGATCATTTTTCAGTTATGGGATTAATCATAAGAGCTGTGGATACTTATGATTACTTAGTTACACTACACTTAAAAGTAATTTTAAGGGCACTAAAATGATATATTAAGACTATGTAGTTTATAATTTAAATCATTTAGTATTTGGTATTGTTGATGTTTACGCGTTTCCCTCAATAAAATGCCAAGGTTTTTATCATTCATGAATGTGTTCCCACAACTGAGAACACCATGGAAGAAGAATGAAAATGTTCTAAAACAACACATTACTGTATGCAATTCTCTTAATGCCATGTTCTCATTTCTAAGTGAAGAAATTGTATCATAATTTACTAAGATAGTTTTAATTGAAATACAACACCATTAATGTGCTGTCAGAATGAAAATTACAAGAAATATTCTCTCTGATTGCTCCCACCTTAATGTCCACCTTTAAATACAAGGCCAATAAAGGACCAATCAACAGTGATCCAAATCTCCCTTCACCAGTGAACCCCCCCTTTCATATTACTCCTGCACCATTACCCTTTCATAATCAATCTGCCTTTCTGAATTCAAATCTGTTTAGGAATCATTCAACATTTATAGGATATATATCAGGAGCAAAGCACCAAAAAACTAAACTTCTACCTGCCCTTGTTGTATTCCCAATAAAATTAGAGTTTTGGTACCAGTGTGTGCCAGGCAGAGTAAAGAAGAGCTCAGTTAAAGTAGGGTGTGCTAGAGGACGAAGTTCGTGTGTAGTGCCATTCAGGTGTGATCCATCTAGCTTGCAGTCATTCATGACTACCAAATATCTCCCCACTGATATACTTTTTTTCATGCTTCTGATGACATTCAAACTTAAATTTGGTCACATTTTAGTCATAAGTGCTAATGGAAAATGCATTACGTTGTTAAAACTTCAAGTAACTGCTTAATATTGATGATCAAGGCAGTTCTTCATTTCAGTAATAAAGAAGGAAAACTGTTTAGCAAGGAAGAGAATCATAAGTGTTAACATTATACTAAGGGACATATTTCACTGAAGTACATGATAAAGATTACAAAGTTACTAGTATTCTACTCATTTTCTTTACAAGTAAGTATGTTAGATATAAAATTTTTATCATTGTCTGCATCTTTACAGACCTGATCCTAAATTTAGCTGCATGTTTAAATAAAAATTTTTACAAACTTGTAATGTAGATGAAATAAGGAAATGTAGAAGAGATGACACTTAGCTCTAACTTCCTGAAGTGTATGCTTTACTGGAAAAGCTAAATATTAATAGACAAATGTAAGAAACTAGAGGTGAATCCCAGGTGACAGAATTATTTTAAAGAAGACTAGGCTACTTTAAAGCTTCATGCACTTAATAATGGCAAAATACAGGTGCTCTGAATTTCAAGAGAATTAATCTAAGGTCACATAGAGAAAATGCATGCATGAAAGTACATTTGTGTAAGAACAGATTACCATAGCATTCATATTCTGACACAACTATTAAAATACTACCATAATAACTCCATTATATCAGCATAAATTGCATTTCAGTTGAGTCTATATCATGAAAATTAAGTCTGAAAAGAATGTGCTTAAGACATATGAAGACAAAACTTAAATGTATCGTAGCATACATTTTAAAATTTATATATATATTTCACATAGCTATGTATTAGAGCCAAATATGTAAATCTCTCCAAGTTGGCATATATATATATATGTATATATATATATATGTATATATATATAATTTACAGAATTCATTACCACAAAATAATATTTTCAAATCTCCCTTGGTTCCAATAAATTTAATCTTTTTTATGATGTGTATGTTTTGTGTTTTCATATGCATATGCATGTTCATATGTCTGTGTTAGCATGTAACTAATAAAGAATACATATAAAAGTCACAGGACAATCTCCATTGTCAATCATTGCCTTAAGTGTTAATGCAAGGTCTCTTATTGATCACAACTGTATACACTAGGTTAGTTAGCCTCAGAGATTACAGGATCTCTCCTATCTCTGCCTTTCATCCCCCATTGGAATTACAGATGTGCACAACTATATCTGCTTTTACATGGGCTCTGAGGATCCATACTCTAGTCCTCTCTGAGTCATCTCCATGGTCAGAGTTTTGAGGAAATACATATCTCAACTATATCTCTGTAATTCATTGCTCATTCTCTTTCTAATTTTCGTAATGTTGCTTTTAATAAAATAGAAATACTCATTATCTTCCCATTCACTTTATTAAAAAGTTATAGGACTTGATTTCAAATAAATTTACATGCAAATAAAACTCTAAACACAGCAAAGAGTGATAGAACTCCATTGTGCAACTTGATTCTAAGACAGGTACCAAAATCTCAGTCTCAATATCTGTACCACAGGATGCTTTTGGTACTAGCTTTCAATAATGACAATCATTTACACAGATGTATCATCAATCCTCAATTCATCCATCACTCCATTGTTTCATGTATACTTACACTAAACACACATGCTTGATTTGTCCAATCGATTCTGTCTTCTTCCTCATGCTTTGGATCCAGAGAAATTGTATCTATTTGACTGACATGCTCAAACTCAGGGGGAATACATCCAGGAAAATTGTGCTTGCTACCTTGATTTTCCTTGATTTAGGGTTGCTGTAGATGCCTCCAAGGCTTCTGTTTTTAAAGTTTAGCCAGTAAGAAAAATCCTAGGGTCTGATACACTCTTACTTTCCCAGATATGGCTTTTCTTTCTATGTTTCACCTGATATACACCTCATTGTGAAGTTACTATAAGTAGAAAAACAGACATTGGCCAATTATTTACTTCTCTTTATTCATCTAGAAACTTAATACAATCTCCTGTGCTGATTTTGACTGGAGCTTTTCTATTTTCATTCAGCTTCTTTTCACTGAATGAATATTTGTTGGTACATTTGTTTCAATAATAACTTATTGAATACCTCACTGAAATACAATGAAAATCTCTCCTACTGCTGTGTGTATACAATTGTGTATTTGTAAACAATTGATCCATTACACAGAGATTTTCCTCTGAAAAACAATCACACAGTGGTGCTTGAAAAACATTACTCTGTAATAATCTCTTGTCTTTAATTTCATTTGTCAAAGACTAGGGCTGAGAAACCTTCCGGGGAAGTCTCGCTTTTTAAGTCTTCTGATATTAATTCTCAATTTATAATCTCACTTTGCTTAAATATTTCCAGGAAATCAAACTTCTCAACTTCTCAAGTACTCAAGTCTTGGCCACTGGGGAAATAATACTTAATGAAAGGATTATCTAAAATAGATGGAAGCAGCTGAACTTTTATGACATGGTGTTATTATGTAAACATAGTCATGGTGTGTGCTTTTTCCCATTTCAAATGGTATATTCTAAGGAGAAAATTTAAATGAATCTTCATTAAAAAATAGAGCCAAATGGTTCAAATATTTCCTCTTCTTAGAATGACTCCACAACTGTATACCCCAATGCTAACTATGGGATTATTATGTCCCAATTGGGAACATTAATTTTTGTTGTTGTTTATTGAATTCACTGATTCCAATTAACTATTTTTTTCTAATTATTGTCATGAGTCATGGGCATGAATTTCAAATACATACATGTGATTAAATAGGCTCATGTGTCACAATGATCACTCCAAAGTGGAATACTTATTGATATTATTTGTTTCAATACATAAGAAAATACCACTGTACAGTACATTCACAATAATTTTCTTATACCATTATTCAAATCGTATTGGTTTCTACAATGAAAAAAATGTGTTAAGTCTGATCGCAAACAAGCTTTATCAAAACAGGAAATTACTGTGCAGTAAAGTCTTCTGTGCCTTCATTGTATTGAAACTGTGAGTATGAACTGGGACTGTGCATCACTGGTTCTCAAAATTTAAGAGAAATAGGAGTGATGACTCTACACATTCACAGTCCACATCAGTTCATAGGGTAAAGTTTACATTGAAATGTTGGCTTATTTGCTAAGTACGATCCTCCAGACTTTATGAATTCTACAGAATTGATTATTTCTTCTGTTTTTATCATTTTTAACAAGTATCATCACACATGCGCTCTTGTGGTCTGGCAACTGTCTGTTTCCTTAGCAAACACAATTCTCCAGACAGCTCCTGCTGAGGCTCCAGTGTTTAGAACTGGGCAGCTGAGTTTTGGGTATTGTCAGTGCTGATGTAGATAAGAGACAGAAGATACAACAAATACTTCTGTTTTGTTTGGTTCTGTTCTGTTCTGTTCTGTCCTGTCCTGTCCTGTCCTGTCCTGTCCTGTTCTGTTACAAGGTCTTACTCTTTTGCCCAGCCTGGCCTGGAACTCTGTGTAATCTAGGCTAGCAACAAACTCATTTTAATTTTCCTGCTTCAGACTGCCAATAATTATGAAAGACCTTTTTAAAGCAATGTTGTTAATATGATAATCAGATATTACTAAATTCCTACAATATTTCAAACATCATTTCTTATTTTACTTTAAGCAAAATATAATGAATTAGTTTGCATTTACCTGTCTTACAAACAGAACTAAATTCTGTGGTGATGAAGTATTCATATGTCTTTTACATGGATGAGCCAAAAGTGAAACTTGCCTGATGTAATCTGCATATTCATTTTATTAAGTGTCATGTAGCTCTTCTTCCTTTAAACTCTGTGTCATACATTCCATTAATGATCACAGAGGAAAGAAAATAAATCCAAGTTTGTTAAGTAAACGATGCCTCTTTAAACACACAATCACAAATCTTTAAATGTGTGAGGTTGCTTGTGGGAAAGTGTTTAGGTGCCAACAACATAGCAGTAACCTTCTTCATTTTCCACTCTCCTTAAATAAAACCTATAGGGTGCTTTTCTGCTGTGCCAACTATCTGCTAAATCCAAATTCACTGGAGAGTACTGGTAGACTCCAATAAAAGCACTATAGACATCATGTTTTCATTGACCAGGTGCTACGTCTCATCTACAGTGCAACTCTCTGTGTATTGACCAATGACATAAGTTTCAGGGGAAGCAATTAAGTGTAATGTCTTTGTATTAGCTAAATACTACTAAATATATGAAAGAAGGACATCATGGGGTATATCGCTCGGCTGTCTATAGCAAGAGCAGATATCCTGAGGTAGTTAGCTAATGAAGGTCAAACCTTACAATAATTGGTTTAACTTGGGGCTTGTGATGAGGGGAGAAAAAACACCTCGCATCCAGCATCTGTGATATAAAAAGTGAGAAAGTAGGAGTATGAAGATCCAAAATCCTCTCAGCAACATACCTACAATGTCTTAAATACCATATAAGAGGTTCCAGCCAATATGGCTCTAGTGTTTCTTAAAGGGTTCCATTAATAAGACTAATTCCTTTAGAAACAGGCCTCGGGCTTTGTGAAGGCATTTAGTGTTCAAACTGTAGCACAAGAATGTCACAATGAGATGCCTGGTGATTGCAGGCCAGCTCATCTCTGATATGTTGACAACAGGCAAAGTTTTGCTACCTCAGAGTTAACTACTGGGAACAAAAATATTTGTGTCACCCTGCAAGTTTCCCCTCAAACAGTCCCTCCCCCCCATCGTACCTTCTCCTTCCCCTTCCCCTCTGAGTATTCCCCCATACTGACACGTCAAGTCCCTGCAGGGTTATCCTCTCGCACTGAAGCCATACAAAGCAGCGCTGTTAGCAGAACATATACCACAGAAAGGCAATAGCTTTAGGGGTAGCCCCTGCTCCAGTTTTTGCGATGATTGAAGGAAAGTATAGTAACAAAGAAATGTAAGGACAAAAGAGAAAAGAAGAGAGAGAGAGAGAGAGAGAGAGAGAGAGAAAGGGAGGGAGGAAGGAAGGAAGGAAAGGAGGATGGAAGAAAGGAAGAGGAGAAAGATGAATGAAGAAAGAACATGCTCTCTGTAAATTCTCATCTATCACACTGAGGAAGGTTGGTGTGAAGAGCAAACATAAATTCATTCCAGGTAAAAGAAGGTTTTATACTCCTACTTGACATCAAGTGGACTAGGCACATATATTAAGTGACCAGACAAACTTTTCAACAACACCTGTCAAGAAGTTGTTGAAGATATATAGACTCCAGAAAAGGTTTATTCTTGTATTTCTAGAGGACAGAGAGAAGTAAAAATAAAAACACAAGTGAACAACAATGAAGAAGAAATAGGAAACATAGCCAAGGAAACCCAAGCAGATATGCTGCCTTAGGTTAATGTTGATCAACTCTTACATGGAGTCTCATACTTGAAGTTTAAGAGGTTTTCTCAATGTGGCCTAATCTATCAAATCCAGCAACTGTTCTATATGAAACCTCCTTGAAGCATGAAAGAATATAGAATCTTTGGCTTGAAATGAGGAAGGATTTTATTTTTATGCTGGACCAGATATGATATTCTATGAATTTTTAAATAGAAATAGTCAAAGAATATTACACTAATAAAAGATCATGTTACACTATTTTATTTATTTATTGTTTGTTTGTTTGTTTGTTTATGTTTTTCAAGACATGGTTTCTCTGTGTATTAGTCCTGGCTAGCCTGGAACTCAGAGAACAGCCTGCCTCAGCCTCTCAGTTGCTTGGATTAAAGGCATATGCCACCACATTCAGCTCATGTACACTGCTTGTAAATGATGTCTACTCCCTCAATCTCCATCCCACCTCTACTGCTACCCAATATCAAATCTAAAGCAGAAAACGACTCACCTCTAGCAGATGTGCTCTCTGTGTCTCATGCATGTTTCTGCTTAATGACACTTACAAGGCATGCAGATCCTTGATGACACACACTCTTGTGATGGAGAATTTGTGGTCATTTCTGTCTTGAGTGAGATGACTATTCATTGGTACTACATCCTGATTTATCTGTAGCTTTTCAGTTTCCTGGTTTATGAATCTCAAGATGCTATGGCTACTACTCAGAAAAAGAAGCTGGCAAAATGTGTTATACAAATTAACTATGTTACAGATTCTTTTCCTCTAAATAGTGACTGGCAGAGTCTGTTACACTGAAGGAAATAGCAGACAAAAAGAGAACCCTCTGCTCTACAACTTTAATAAAAGATTAATACAAAAGTGATTTATGAGTTTTGCACTAGTTTTCTGTTTTATGTGGCATTAACACCAAATCTGTGCCTTTCCAACAAAAATGCACATCCTCTGTAAGAATAAGGAATCACTTTGCATATAGCCTTTTATGGAAAATTACCATCCAGTTTTTAAATCCTTTTTACTATCTAAAGGGGAAATATTATATGTAACTTGTAAATATAACCTCAATGAGCATGTGGTTGAAAAGAAACTTTTACATTTTCCTTCACTTGGAATTAAAACCTACTTTTAGTAGGGTTTCTTAAATGCTTTAACCTCCCTTCTAACCTACCACCCACCAGAGGTAGAAGAAAGGAAAAGTTAATAGAGCAATGGTGGATGTGGACCTGTTTAGAAATAGTTCTTTGGAGCAAATACAGTCTGCATTGTCAGGATATAGGCAGTTCAGTTTACACAAGTCAGCAGTAGCAGGTCAATCCACTTGCAAGCACCATTCACAAATCAGCAACTATAGGTTGATTCAGAAGAAACCACAAGGCTCCAATTGCCAAGTCCGCCAAAGTCGCAAGAAGCCACCAGAATACTAGAAGTTCTATGGTGGTATTTCTCTCTATGAAGTCACAACAATGACCAGCCAAGATTGGTAAGGCATACCAATACCACACAGCCTCATCCACTGTCTGTTGGGTTATATTTATACACTTTCCATACACCACATGTTCTCTCAAGCATCTGGGCCAACAAAACATGAAATGCCTTTTTCCACACTGCTTCCAGAAAAATATCACATGTCTGTTCTTAACAAAATATCCTCCCATGTGTCTGCTTCAGTAAAATCACCCTCTCATAAGACAGTTTCCAAAAAAACATCATATGACAGAACTGAGTCTCCAAAGAAATGAGAAATTTCCATTTCATAGAATACAATTATTTTTTACTTCATGATGAAAATTGAGTTCAAAAGCAAAAACAAAAAAAAAACATGAAGTATATTTATTTCAAACTATTTTAGCTTGAATTTTAAAATGATAATTAAAATATTTGGCAAGAATTTTCAGTCATAATTTATTTGAATTTATATGAATGGTCTCCTGGTCATAGAATTAAACAGGGAGCATTCTGTGAGAATTAGCTATTTAAAGATATAGGTAGTGATAGAAGTAACTCTTAAACTGAAGTTCAATACACTTAAAGTTCTGTCCTGGTTTTGTCACTAATACTGTAACCTTGTCAATCAAGGAGTGTTTCTATGGCTTTTCTTTTACTCAATCTATTCTTGTAAGTCTATTAAGATCCTTTAGAAACAAACCATACAATCCTTTTCACTCTTAAGTTTAGATTCATGACCTTGATAATGTCTGTAATGCTTATAAGGAAGTCAGACAAGAAAAATTATACGTATACATTATCTAAAATATTATATATCTTCTTATATATTATATATCATATATTTGCTTTTAAAAGCAGATAATGTAACTAAAATTCCAGTAAAATCTAAGATCTACATAACACATTAAATGTATCCAAATGCATCAATGTGAATTATTTTGCTAATCCTCACAATAACCATGACCAAAAGTACTTCAACATACCCATTTTTACATATGCATGCCAAAGCCATACCAAGAATTAATATGTATTGCTAGAGAGAGAACTTAGTAGTTAAGAGCACTGATTTTCTTCCAGAGAACCAAGATTTGATTCCTAGCACATCTACAGTGAGAATGAGCTTGAGCTCTTTATCCTCCTATCTCTACCTCACTCTATACAAACCTCTATAACTCAAGCTCCAAGGACTCCTTCTTCTGGCTTTTGTGGGCAAAGCAATGCTTTGGGTGTATAGACATACATGCATTTAAAATACTTATTCACATAAAATAATAAAATATTCTTTAAAACAAAAAAAATAATTTTTAGTTGATCAAGAGAAAAATGTCTCTTACCTAGTCCCATAAAACAATCATGGAAATATACTTAAAATGTGAGGCTAGACTAATTTTCACCAAAAATGCACATCCCATCTTATAACTGTTTATGCAAAAATCACTGTCCAGTTTTAAAGCCTATTCACTGACATTTACTAAGTACATAAAACTGTCCTGTTCTTGAAGCCTGGATATTGGCTTAGGTACATCAGCTTGAATAGGCTACCTATAAAGGAAAATTATCCCATATATTGATAATTTGAACAAATCCTGCTTCCAAAGTGCTGATGAATAAGGAGAATATACTTATTCTCAGGTGTATTTCTGTATAAGCATGTTGTGTAGTTATTCCAACTGAATTAAAACACACTCACATACAGGTTCAGACTCAGGTAATTAAAGTCTCAGGGAACTCAGAACAGTTACAAGATTCCAAATGTTCAGAAAGAAAAGAGTCACAGTTTCCTCTCCAAAAGCATTAAACAATCACTGGGAAAAGAAGACTATGAAGCTGACTAGGAGCTGGAAAAACTGCTTCCTTGTTCTGTCACCTATGCTTTGTTATATAGACATCTGTTCACATTTCCCCAGGAAACGTTACAGGACAAGAGATACACAATATGATAATACTCAAAGAAACGCATATGAATTCCAGCTCACAAAGCATCAACAGTGAACTTGAAATGATGAAAAGACACAGATTTGAGTATGGGCAGCAATGTGGAAAGAAGAGTAACATGGCAGACAATAGTCACTGGTAAAGCTTCTTCATGCAAATTTCCAAGGATGATGAAGGTCTAAAGACGTCCTTCTACATTTGCTTTGTTCTCCCTGCACATGGTACAGTTTAGGCTGTTTAGCTCATATGTTATTGTTTTTCCTCTACACTATGCATTTAAGGAAATTGTTATGGTGGGTAGGGAGAGACACAGCTTTAACTCCTGCTTGTCTTTATCATTAATGCTCTATGTTTGGAGGTAAGTAAATTCCAGTCTCCTAGACAGTAATA
Organism: Tokudaia tokunoshimensis; assembly: GCA_036184795.1. Lineage (NCBI taxonomy): Eukaryota > Metazoa > Chordata > Mammalia > Rodentia > Muridae > Tokudaia > Tokudaia tokunoshimensis. The sequence goes on along the minus strand of BTHU01000013.1, from coordinate 51,733,847 downwards.
TGAATGTAATAATTGTTCAGTTTATTCAGTGGACAAATTCAATTAGTTTAATTATGTCTAACATAAATTTTCAAGATAGTTGCATATAAAAAACTAACAAAAAGAATATAGACTTCATGCGGAAAAATGCAGAAGACACAAAATCTACTTTCATCATTTTGCGTATAGTGCGAGCACAGATTGTAACTTACAGAATGCCAAATAAACCATGTGAAATTGCAAACTAAAAATAATCCAGAAAGGTTTGTGGGGGTGGGAGCACAAAATGGTACCATCTTCATGAAGACTGATTTTCTAGGACATTGTTGTTGTCTTATTTTTTAATGCCACTATGAAAGAAATATTTCAAATGCAACTCTAAATCTTGTTGACATTTTTTGACAAATATGTTAATAACATTTGAAAAGAAAAAAAATCTATGGTCTCTCATGGTTTTGTTCTATGGTTTGTTGGGCCACTGTTTTTAAGCCAGTGGTAGCATAGGACCTGTGTGTTAGGAAAGTCTATAGAGGAACTTATCTGCTGGGACCAGTCAGGCAGCAGAGAAAAAGAGAAAGGGACTGACTCTCAGTAATAAACCCTTTGAGCTGGGCTCCCTGTGACCTAAGTTCCCTCTCATTAGGCTCTACACGCGGAAGGTTGTTGACAACACTATGAGTTGGTTACCAAGCATTTAACATATCAGCTTTGGGCAGTGGTGAAGCGCTACTCTTTATAGAAAGATCCTTGAAAGGAATATGTGACATATATAATAACTAATTGCTGTATTTTCTCCAACTTTTAATCAATTTTATAAAACACTCTAATTATTATCCACATAAGGTAATAGATCACTTCTTCAAATACCCTTTAAATGAGATTTTGCAGATTGCTTGACTAAATTCCTTCATTTATCTTCCTTGCCTTTTGCAACTGCAAGTAAACTCAACTTCAAAAGAATTTTCATATTTTCAGAAAGAGCAAAACAATTGTGGTTTGCATGTTGACAAAAAAAATTCATGGATTGAAAGAACTCAAGATCAGAGAACAAAGCCCTGTTTTTGTTTCAAAATTGTGCAGGAACCCCAGACAAAGTGCACTATCAGATCTTGTTCTACTGTGGTGTTTCCTGTAGCTATGCATAATACTTGCATGGCTTTATAACTTTTTTTCACATTGTCCCATAGCATTGATGTTGTTATGATACAATCTCACACAGTTATTTAAGCATGAGCAGAGGAATTGGCCCCACTGGGTCAAAGAAAGAACATTATAATCCTCCAATAGAGATGTCAATGTTCAGTAAGTACCAAAGACATAGAAAGGAAAATTATGCCCATGAGGACATAATTTTAAGGTCAATATCTCAGATCTGAAGCAGATGAACATGGTGATCCCATTGATCCAGACTCACTAAGATGACAAACAAAATGAGCAGAGAGGAAGGAGTCTGGATTGACTTTCTGTCAATCCAGCATTTCCACACTAAAATGTCATATATACTAGTCTAAGATCTCAAACACAGGGCTAATTCTCATGGATTTCACTTTAGCAGTATTACTAGTTTCCAGATCATAGTAAAACTACTACAGTAGAGCACGGGATGTCATCATCCATACTTATTTCAAAAAACCTCATTGTGTACTGCCAGGTACTGGAGGCTTATCACCTTGGTATCACTGAGTTTTATATCATTTCAAATAGAAAAGTAATGCCTTTTGTAAGTTATTAAAATTTCACCTTCAAGAACGTTTTCAGAATAAACACTGATAAATTATACTAATGGGCTACTTCAAATGTCCACATGAGCTTAGTCTTCCTACTCATATTCAGAATCTCTCTGTGGTTTACTAGTAAGGTTCTGAAATAGCAATAAAGCCTCCAAATAAAATAGACTAATCATTCAGAGTATTGTGCTTCTTTATCGCTCCCATTATTATAAAGCTGAATAAGCCCTGTTGTGCTAAGTCACTCACATAATGTCTAGACACATACACAACTTCCTGTGATAAGTCAAAAAGGGATCTACTTACATCTAATAAGTGAGATGTTACCACCAAACATGGGCTAAATTACACACATACCCAAACACAAACACACACAGACATTCATACATACTTACATACATTCATACATACATATTATAAGTATTCTTTATGATAATGGGAGCAAAAAAAGTTCTAAATATTGATTTGGGATTTTCAGTTCTCAGATATCAGAGGCATGGAGCTGATTGGAACAAAGTCAACACAAAATTAGGAAATAAAGATATGTGGGAGAAAAAAATACCAAAAGTTTTCTAATTTTCTCATTTATAGGGAATCTAAATGCAGTGCCTAATTTTAAGTGACATAACTAACAGTCAGTGACTGCTTTCCTGAGAAAATAAAATATATCATCCTAGATTCACAAGAAATGGCCTTGGTGGTATGCCAATTAAATGCTTATATTAAGCCACTATATTGGGAAATGGCTTCTTGAGCAGGATTATGATGAAATAAAAGAAGGACATCTGGGTTCTTTCCAGTTTCTGGCTATTATAAATAAGACTGCTATGAACATAGTGGAGCATATGTCCTTATTACATGTTAGAGCACATTCTGGGTATATGTCCAGGAGAGGTATAGCTGAATCCTCAGTTAGGACTATGTCCAATTTTCTGAGGAACCGCCATATTAATTTCCACAGTACCCTCCCAGAGGATCCTGCTATACCACTCCTGAGCATATACCCAGAGGCTTCCCCTGCATGCAATAGGGACACATGCTCCAGTATGTTCATAGCAGCCTTATTTATAATAGCCAGAAGCTGGAAAGAACCCTGATGTCCCTCAACGGAGGAATGGATTCAGAAGATGTGATATATTTACATAATGGAATACTACTCTGCAATTAAAAAAAAATGAACTCATGAAATTCCTAGGCAAATGGTCAGAACTTGAAAATATCATCCTTAGTGAGGTAACCCAATCACAAGAGAACACACATGGTATGCAGTCACTGATAAGGGGATATTAACCCAGAATCTCGGAATACCCTAGACACAATTCGCGTATCAATAGATTTCTAAGAAGATGGAAGGAGAGACCCCTGGTCCTGGAAAGACTGGATGTAGGGGAATGCCAGGACAGAGAAGCGAGAGGGGGTTGAATGGGGAAAAGAGAGAGGAAGGGGGCTTATGGGACTTTCGGGGAGGGAGGAAACAGGAAAGGGGAAATGACTTGGAATGTAAATAAAAAAAAACTTAGAAAATAAAAAAATAAATAAATAAAGGGAACTTCAGACCAAAAAAAAAAAAAATCCAGAGTGGTTTTACAAGCTTGCAATCCCACCAGCAATGGAGAAGTGTTCCTCTTTCCCCACATCCTCTCCAGCATCTACTGTCCCCTGAGTTTTTCATCTTAGTCATTCTGATTGGTGTGAGGTGGAATCTCAGGGTTGTTTTGATTTCCATTTCCCTAATAATTAAGGATGCTGAACATTTCTTTAGGTGCTTCAGAGCCATTCCAGTTTCCTCAGTTGAAAATTTCCTGTTTAGCTCTGTACCCCATTTTTTAATAGGACTATTTGACACTCTAGAGTTTAACTTCTTGAGTTCTTTGTATACATTGGATATTAACCCTCTATCAGATGTAGAATTGGTGAAGACCTTTTCTCAATCTGTTGGTTGCTGTTTTGTCCTATTGACAGTGTCCTTTGCCTTACAGAAGCTTTGTAGTTTTATGAGGTCCCATTTGTCTATTTTTGTTCTTAGAGCATAAGCCATTGGTGTTCTATTCAGGAATTTTTCCCCTGTGCCCATGTGTTCAAGGCTCTTCCCCACTTTCTTCTCTATAAGCTTCAGTGTATCTGGTTTTATATGGAGGTCCTTGATCCACTTGGACTTGAGCTTTGTACAAGGAGATAAGAATGGGTCAATTTGCATTTTTCTGCATGCTGACCTCCAGGTTATCCAGCACCATTTGTTAAAAACGCTATCTTTTTTCCACTGGTTATTTTTAGTTCCTTTGTCAAATATTGTTACTGTAGGTGTATGGGTTCATATCTGGGTCTTCAATTCTATTCCACTGACAACCAGAAGCTGGAAAGAACCCAGATGTCCTTCAACAGAGGAAGGGATACAGAAATTGTGGTATATATGCACAATGGAGTACTAGTCACCTATTAAAAACAATGAATTCATGAAATTCTTAGGCAAATGGATGGAACTAGAAAGTATCATCCTGAAAGAAGTAACTCAATCACAAAAGAACACACATGGTATGCACTCACTGATAAGTGGATATTAGCCCTAAAGCTCAAAATAAACATGTTACAATTCACAGACCACAGGAAGCTCCAGAAGAAGGTGGACTAAAATGGGGGTAATTTGGTTCTTCTGAGAAACGGAACAAAATAATCACAGTAACAACTATGGAGACAAAGTGTGGAGCAGAGACTGAGGGAAAGGTCCCTCAGAGACTGTCCTACCTGGGGATTCATCCTATAAACAGTTACCAAACCCCTAAACTACTGTGGATGACAAAAAGTGCATACTGAAAGGAGCCTGTTATGGTTGTCTTTTGGAGGGGCCCTGCCAGAGCCTTACAGATACAGAGGTGAATACTAGCAGCCAACCATTGGACTGAGCATGGGATTCACAATAGAGGAGTTGGAGGGCAGACTGGAGGAGCTGGGGGCAGGAGGTTTGAAGCCTCATGGGAAAAACGACAATGTCGGCCAACCAGACAACCCAGGGCTCCCAGGGACTAAGCCATTAACCAATGGGTACACGTGGTTCCAGCCAAAAGATTGGCAGAGGAATTCCTCATTGGGCATCAGTGGGAGGAGAGGTCCTTGGTTCTGTGAAGGCTCAATAAAAGCCCCAGTGTGGGGAAATCTAGTGGAGGTCGTGGGAGTGGTTTGTGTGGAGGAGCATATTCTTGGAGTCAGGGTGTGGGAGGATGGGTTGGGGGTTTTCAGGGAGTGGGGAAAACCAGGAAGGGGTATAACATTTGAAATGTAAATGAAGAATATATTCAATTAAAAAAAGAAAAGAAATAAAAGAAGAAAACTCAAGGAAGGTTGGTATAAAGACAATTAATGACTGTGGCTAGCTCCTAGATTTAGATAGGATAAAGAGACCCACAGCTTTGGAGATAGTCCTTAACGCTCTTTAATCATAGTGATAAAATGACATCTCCACTCCCTTCCCTCCCTCTCCTTCCTCTTTTTCCTCTTCTTTAATTTTTCTTCTCTGCAGTTTTTGTTATAAATAAATAAACATAAGTGGTGACTGGGCAGGCTGGGGCGACTGATGTTGGCAGATCACAAATTCAAAGACAGCTTTGTCTACAAAGTGAAGTCATGTACACTTGTATTTTAGAAAAATATAAAACAAAAAGCTATAAATTATTTCACTGGAAAAGAAATATGAAACATCATCATCTGAATGGAATTGGAGTACAGATGTGATCTATGTGGGTACCTCGGACACATCACAACCATACAGCTCACATCCATGCCTTAAAGGATAAGATTTGTTGCAGCTTGATGATGCCTCCCACAAATAAAATTTCTTCACAATACAACCAAAGTTTTACTTTTAGATAAGTAACACAGATACATACATTCCTATGGCTACTGTTACATTGTTTCTTCAATCTTCATATATCTTCCTTTAGATAGGCAGTATGTAGCTCTCACTCAGGGGTACAGACTTTCTCTTTTTAAGTTTGAAAATACACATATTCCTTAATGTAATGTATCTGTAGTTACTGATGATAATTTGGTTCTTTCATTGTTGTGGAAGAATTATGTTGCTCTATGTTGCAAAAGACTTAGAGTATATATAAGAGCAAATGAAAATCACAGCAAGGAATGGTAGTATCTGTATGATATGACAATGAATATTTAGACACATTCTAATCTTTTGTACAGCGTAACAAAAGAGCAATATTCCTGACCTAGAATCTGCCTTAAAACAATCTTCTATCAGGTATGTCAAACTTCCTCAGAAGAATCCTTTGTTACTATTATATTCTTTTCTAAATAAAAAGAAACAGTAATGGTAAGGATAATTTCACATTAATAATTCAATTATAAAAATGCCCTATTTTTTAATGCCAGTGGCCTTTGATAATTATTTCTAGCACAATTAAACTTATCAGCATAACAACCTATTCTGCAAAATAAGAACGATACGATATTTATATCAATGGTGCTTTGAAATGAACATTTTCCTTCAGGGATAAATAGTCACAGTTTCTAGTCTATTTTCTTGACAGGTTATAAATATTCTCAGAAGTAACTGTTTTGATCTTGCCTTAAAAACTAGGGGCAAAATAATGGGAAAGAATACTGGGGCTACATGCACTGCACATGAACTGTGCTATCACACTTGACAGTTTAATTACACTGTTGTTATTTGCATTTCTCCTGTTATTTCATACTCTAGAATATAAACAGCTTTCCACAAAGTAATATTCTGAAGCCTGTTTGGATTTTTCTTTCTGTTGTTGTTGTTGTTGTTGTTGTTGTTTTGTTGTTTTGTTTTGGGGTTTTTTGCTGAATAAAATCTTATCTTAGTTTCTTATAGTACTAGATAAATTCAATCAGCAACAACCATATGTTAAGAACATTTATTTTTGCTTCTCAAAGTCTCTATTCTTAGTTATGCATAATACATGCCTACAAATCTAAGAACATTCCATAAAAGAAAGTGAATTCAAGGGATTGGCTATGGAAATGCACTGGGAAACAATCAAATTGTGTTTAGCAGATTTTGGAAATAATTATATACCATTTCCTCTCTAGCACCACCTACCTAAGGTTAAGAAAAATGTCATCCAATCAGAGTGCAAGATCCCACCAAGCATTCATAGATGAATAAATTATTGGAACACTGTATGTTCTATGCCCATTAATAAATGTTAAACTAGTTTTTTGCCTAGTAGTCAGCATAAAACATGTTACTTTAATCCTGTTCAAGGACAAGTAGAACCACCTCTAAGTGTCAACACATATGGCTCAACACATATGAAGCTGAACTGGTAAATCCCATTTTCTAATTTCTGCATAGGATCAGTTAGTCCAGTTACATTTCCACTACTAGTTCTGGGATGTAAGGACCTGAAGAGAAGTGTTGCTAAACAGAAGGTCTTGTAGATTCTCTATTCTCACCAAAACCCCTACAAAATTCATGTTCTAGAATGGAAGCATGGGTGCCAAAGCACCAAGTGTATCCAGAGACTCAGGAAGCAGTGGTCCACTATTAACAACTTATTCAATCGATAGCTCTCAAGTGAGGTAGTTGTTTTGTGTTTTTCTGATAAACACCCCCTCTGACAAGGACAGTGCTACCACTGGGTGCATAGCACTGAGAGATAAGACCTCTGAGGCTAACTGAACCCTTCTTAAGAGGAGCTTGATTAAGACAAGCAGATAATATCTGTTTTTATTCTGCTGTTTTTATTCTCAAATTTGGCCCCACTTAAAACTGCTGAGAATAAGTCAAGAAGCAATTTTCTTTTCTTAGTCAAGGAGTAAAGCAGAGATGAGGGGAAATAAAGAAAATAGAAAAATAATAGAGTTTCAAGGACTTAAGGAAGATAAATTGCCTCCATATGATAGCAAATGTATTTGGATTTTGGTCTTGTTTTGTTTTGTTTTTGTTTTATTCTGAAAAGAAAACTGAGACAGCTTCAGTCTACCTCTTCTGCTGATTTTACAAGACATATCCACTGCTCTCCAGCAAGTCCCCTCAGTTGTCAGGGATGCTATACAAGCATATAATTTAAATACTTTGTGAAAAGATTAATTGACAGTTTCTCTTGGGGACTTCTGACTGAGTTCCTACAAAGTCCTTACAAATCTGATTGATTGATTGATTTCCATCACAGCCACTACTACTCCTCCTGGTTCCCTCTTCCAGAGTCCCTCCCCCACCCCCTATCCCCCATCTTCCTCTTCTTTGAGACAGTGGGACCCCCCCATTGGATTTTCCCTACCACCAGCATATCAAGTCTCTGCCAGATTAGGCACATCCTATCCCAATGAGGCCAGACAAGGCAGCCACAGAGACTGAGCTACATGTCTGTTACACATGTATCACAAGAATCAGTCCGGCCCATGTTCTGTGTTTGGTGTTTTGTGGTTGGTGGCTCAGTCTCTAAGAGCTCCTAGGGATCCAGGTTAGTTGACTGTTGACGTTCCCATGTGATTTGCATTCTCTTCAAGGCCTTCAATCCTCCCCCAACTCTTCCATAAGGGTTCCAGACTTCTGTCCAATGTTTGACTATGTGTATCTGCATCTGTTTCAGTCGGCTGCAGGTAGAGTCTCTCAGAGGACAGGTATGGCTCATATCTGCAAGCATAAGAGTGTATTGTTAATAATGTCAGGGATTGGTGATTACTCATAGGATGAGTTTCATGTTGGGCTGGTTATTGATTAGACATTTCTTTAGTCTCTGCTCCATCTTTGTCCCTGCACTTCTTTTAGACAGGACAAATTTTGTGTCAAAAGTTTTGAGGGTGGGTTTGTGTCCTTATCCAATGGTAGTCCTGAATGGATACAGAAGGTAGCCTCTTCAGTTTCCATGTCCCCACTGTTAGATTTCTCAGATAAGGTCACCCACATTGATCTCTGGGAGCCTCCTCCAACCCAGGTCTCTGGGTTTTGTAGAGATTCCCTTTCCCTACTACTCACATTTCCATTCATTCTCCTGGGATTCTGGGTCTCTTTCCTGTCTGTCCCCATATCTGATCCTGCCTTCTCTATTCTCATCACCCTCCTGTCTTCTACCTGGTTCCCTCCTTCAGTCTGCCTCCTATGATTTTTCGTTTCCCCTTCTAAGTGTGACTAACTCATCCTCATTGGGGCCTTCCTTCTTATTTAACTTTGGGTCTGTGGGGTATATCATGTGTATTCTGTTCTTTTTGGCTAATATCCACTTATCAGTGAGTACCTACCATGCCTGTCCTTTTGAGTCTAGGTTATCTCACAGGATAATTTTTTTCTAGTTCCATCCATTGAGTACAAACTTCATGATATCCTTGTTTTTAATAGCTGAATAGTATTCCATTTTGTAAAGGAACCATATTTTCTGTATCCATTCTATTGAGGGACATCTGGATTGCTTTCATTTTCTAGCTATTAAAAATAAATCTGCTCTGAAGATAGTGAAGCATGCATCCTTGTCATTTTCTAGAGCTTCTTTTGTGTATATGGCCAGGAGTAGTATAGCAGAATGTTCAGGTAGAACTATTTCTGATTTTCTTGGGAACCACCAGATTGATTTTGAGAGTAGTTGTTCAAGTTTACAATCAAACCAGTAATGGAGGTGTGTTTCCCTTTTTCCATATTCATACCAGCATTTGCTGTTGCTTGAGATTTTGTTTTTATGTTGGCCATTCTGATTGGTATAAGGTGGAATCTCAGGGCCATTTTGATTTGCATTTCCCTGATCACAAAGGAGGCTGAGCATTTCTTTAAGTGAGTCTCATTCATTAGAGATTCCTGTTGAGGATTCTCTGTTTAGCTCTGTACCCCACCTTTGAATTGGGTTGTTTGTTTGTGGGAGATTAACTCTAATATCCAAAATATATAAAGAATTAAAATCTTTTTTCTTATGAATGCTCCCATCAGTGAACAACTGTTATACTACTTAAGTAGAACATTTTTGCAAATTTTAAACAGTTTACAGAATACTGTCCTACTTATTAATTCTCTCTTGTTTATGGCAGTGTTTGGCACAAATGCACTTTACCACAACTGTGAGGCACCTGTCAAGATCTTTTAATCATTCCTTAAAGTAAAACCATCAAGATACCATGAAAGTTATCAAAAATGCTTGACAGCTCAGGATGAATCAAAGGCTTTCTAGTTGTGTGATCACTCTTTGTCATGCCTGATTGGCTTCTCAGACCACAGAAATAAATGGAATTTTCTCTGATCTACCTGTTAGTTATTTATAAATACCTGAAATCTCTTACCTTCAGTGTAACATAATTAATTCAATGAAAACAACTATATGTGACAGAGATGAAGATGATGAAGATGATGATGATTTTGATGGTGGTGGTGGTGGTAACTATGTAAGGTACCAGGGCTTAGAATGAGAAAGATTGGCATGCATAGCAGAAATGCTTATCCTTTATTAGATAAATGGACCCTGATGATATAGCTGGTTGAGTAAATAAGGTGTACTAGGTAGGACAGTACCCACTAAGTCCCCATGATCAGCATACAACAGAGCTGAAAAGCAAGTTGCGTGCCTCACTATTATAAAACAATGCCACACATTTCTAACCCTGCTATTTCACAGTTGACACTGAATAATGAAATCATAGACTTTGAATGTGGTATCCTTCAAATGATCTCAGCCCATTAATGGTCAACTAAAATTATTTAGTTGAATTATTAAAAGAAAATGGCATGTACATGAAATGCCGATAGGTTACTAAACTGAATTAATTGTTAACCTAACTTACAATAACTATTCAGTGCTCTAAAAGCACTTTTATCCAGCAAAAAAAGGAGTTTCCTGTTCCTATATTCATGCATTTTTTTTTTTACTATATCCTTCACCTAAGCCTCCACCCTAAGAAGATTCCAGCCTTTTGGCAAGAGTACTTTGGTGTTTTGTCAGTGTTGGTTTTGCTTTAAACAATTTAACACCAAGTTACGTAAGGTAAAATATTAATACATTTGTACATAGTATTTACAAATTGAGCTAAAAAGTATACTTTCAAAATGTTACAAATACAAATAGAGTATTGAAATGTAAATACATTCTCTAGCCATAAATGTGGCATATATGCAACATTTCTTTAAGTGAAATATATGCAAGTGAAACATCTCACCAGTATAACTCAGTTCTGATGCCATTGAAGAAACAGCTCTTATTCCATTTTCTGAGTTTCTGGCAGTCTCCATTCAGACTAAGAGGTTCAAATACACACGGGGTACATTTCACCGAAGTATTTTGCAGATGTTGGCAAAGAGATAGGGTCCCTTAAAAGGGACTAATGTGCACTGTATCTGTATATAGAGAGATGTGACCTCAGCAGATCCAGAATGTCCCAGAAATGGGACAGTTTTCAAAGAAGTAATAGCACTATATGTTCTGCCAAAAACCAAGCAGAGTAAAAAATACCCACTAAAGAAAATGTTTTCTTCAGAAGTGTTGGGCTTTAAATAAGCATTTTATATGATATGCATGCCCTCTCCGTCTAGAAGTGAATATAAAACGGTCTTAAAGGAGACAATATAGGCATCTGCACCTTGACATTTCAACAATTCTATTTTAAATAAATTATGTAATCCTTTATTCTCCAAGGAACTCATTATAGATAAGAGACATTTTGGAGAGTATGGTTATTACAAATAAATATGTTTTAGCTTCATCTCTATTGGTAAGCTTTGATTGCTCAAAAATTAATCATCCTTCTTGCCCAAGTGTGAACCCTCTGACAATATACATCACATCACCATATTATATTGGATGATTTGAAAAGGCATTACTACTATAGCAATAGTTGCTCAACACCAAGGTAATAACTGATCACTTTGATTGGATTTAAGGCCCACTCCACAAGATGAAATTCATACCCGGCATCACTGTTGGGCCAAGAACATTTGGCTATGCATGCAACCTACTGCCATTATTCTGCTAAATGGACATAGTATTGTATTAAAATGACTTCTAGTGACATATGTCTATACTCATTGATTAACCCATGTTTCAACTTTAATCCAAGAAGTTTCTATCTGCAATAAATAGTAATCAACACAGAAAACAATTGGTCAAGGGGCAGAGAATAAGAGCCTGTGAAATTTTCAGTCCTAAATAAAATATATATATATTATATTCCCTCTACTCAGGGCTCAGGAATCCTCGAGGAAGGTGTGGTGAATAGATTGTAAGATCTAGATGTAGAGAATGAATGGAAAGGAAAGTGTCCTCCAGACCCAATAGGACAGCTAACATTTTGAATTTGCAAAAGACTTGACCACACTCAAACTAGACTACTTCCCAGCTTTGAGACCCTTGCACAATAATCCAAACCTGGGAAGGGCAAGTACTTCTTATCATCATATGAAATTCTCTTAAATGACATGTAGAACACATAAGATTAAGATAAATATCTGTGATAATCCAAAATGGTATCATCTAGAGAAATTTCTTTCGTTTCTACTTTCTTTTTAAATATATCAAATTTGACCCAAGGTATAATTGAATAAAATGAATGCCACACTGGGCCTAAAATGTATTTTTAATTAAATCAATTATATTTAATTATTTAGGAAATATCGGTTCTAACTTTTCTTAACTTTTACTAAAGTCACTATGTTATTTACATTGTGCAATACCATTCTCCACCAAACTAGAAAAAGCAATCCTATAACTCATTTGGAAGTATAAAATACCCTGAACAAACAGATAAATCCAAACCAAAAGAGTATTCTTCAGGACTAATAACTAACATCAACTTATAATGGAGAATCATAGTAACAAAAAGGTGTAATACTGGCACATTAAAAGACACATAATTCAATGAAATAAGGTGGGGGTCCTAGAAGTAAATCCATACAGTCAACTGAATCCAGACAAAATTACCATCTGCCAGGTAAGACTTGCCTACTAGTATAATCATGATACCATTGCTATGGTGTAACTATTTTCTGATTGAATTTGAGAACGGCTCCTCAGGAGGGAATTCTATGCTTGGTGTGATAAGCCCAGTTTAAAGTCCATGGTAAGACAGTCATAGGTACTAAAATAAAGCCTGAAACTGTTATTATGCTAAACAGCCATACTGTCAAATTGTCTTCTAAATATTTATGTTTATATCTGTAGATATGGGCAGATCTCACCCTTTGTCAGAGAAGCTTCTTTGTTCAACTCACAGTCAGTGGAGAAATAAGTAGCTGGTGAAAATTCTAAGAGTAATATACATACAGAAGACATTTTAGAATCATAACCACCAAGGTTCAAGATTTATCTCAAGGGAGGGGGCAGAAAGAATTTAAGAGTTAAAGGATCAGTGTGAGACGTAGGGGGCGGGTACAGGGTTAGGGAGTTCTATGAAATGCTATCTTCAGGCAATGATATGAATGATGTATGATTATATTACAGCAGCTATGGTTACTTGCATAAAACCTATATACAAGATTATTATAGTTAAAATCTGGCGTAGATGTGTTAGAATATTTCCAGGTCCCATCTCTTACCAAGGAACTATTTGCAATGCATATATTCTAGTAGAGGGAGAATCAGTCTTCATTAAGGATATGATTACTTGCAGTTTTCTCATTGTCCTGTGGATCATACCCATATACATATGGATTATATATATATACAAAATCCTGAAGGAAAAAATAAATATGGTGAAAATAAACACTGAAAGTCACTAGCCACTGGGGAACTGCAAAGTGAAAGCCTCTGCTGAGATGTCATCTTACCCACATTGGAATGGATACCATGAAGCAAAGGATAAACCCTGGTGAGGACAGGAACTAAAAGTTTCTGAAAGGCAAAGGACACTGTCAACAAAACAGCAACAAACAGATTGGGAAAAGTTCTTTACCAATCCCACATCCAATAGAGGACTAATATACAATATATACAAAGAACTGAAGAAGCTAGACTCCTGAGAACCAAATAACCCTATTAAAAAATGGAGAACAGAGCTAAATAGAGAATTCTCAACTGAGGTATATTGAACGGCCAAGAAGCACATAAATAAATGTTCATCATCCTTAGTCATCAGGGAAATGCAAATCAAAACCACCCTGAGATTCCACCTCACACCAGTCAGAATGGCTAAGATCAAAAACTCATGTGACATCAGATGCTGGAGAGGATGTAGAGAAAGAGGAACACTTCTTCATTGCTGGTGGTATTGCAATCTGGTACAACCACTCTGGATGTGAGTCTGGTGGTTCCACAGAAAATTGGACATAATATTACCTGAGGACCCAGCTATACCCAGAAGATGCTCAACATGCAATAAGGACACATGCTCTACCATGTTCATAGAAGCCTTATTTATAATAGCCAGAAGCTAGAAAGAACCCAGATGTCCCTCAACGGAGGAATGGATTCAGAAAATGTGGTGCATTTACACAATGGAGTTCTATTGGGCTATTAAAAACAATGACTTCATGAAATTCACAGGCAAATGGATGGAACTTGAAAATATCATCCTGAGTGAGGGAACCCAGTCACAAAGGAGCATACATGGTATGCACTCACTGGTAAGTGGATATTAGCCCAAAAGTTTGAAACAATCAAGATACAATTCACAGACCATATGAATCTCAAAAAGAAGAAAGACCAAAGTGGGAATACTTAAGTGTTTCTTAGAAGGTGGAACAAAATACTCACAGGAAGAAATATGGAGATAAACTGTGGAGCAAAGACAGAAGGAAAGGTCATCCAGAGACTGCACCACCTGGGGATCCATCCCATATACAGTCAACAAACTGAGATGCTATTATGAATGCTGGGAAGTGCTTGCTGACAGGAGTCTGGTAGGGCTGTCTCCTGAGAGGCTCCACCAGAATCTGACGAATTCAGTATTGGCTGCTCACAGCCAACTCTTGGACTGAATGCAGAGTCCCCAGTGGAGGAGTTGGAGAAGGGACTGAAGGAGCCGAGAGGGTTTGCAGCCCCATGGTGGGAGCAACAGTGTCAACCAGCCATACTCCCCAGAGCTCCCGGAGACTGAACCACCAACCAAAGAGTACATATGGAAGGACCCATGACTCTGGCTCTATGTGGCAGAGGATTGCCTTGTTGGACATAAGTGGAAGGAGCAGCCCTTGGGCCTGGGGGTGTTGATTCCCCAGAGTAGGGGAATGCCAGGGCAGGAAGACTGGAGTGGAGGGGGGAGTGGAATGGAAGGAGAAAGGGATAGGGGTTTCTGGAGGGAGACCTGGAAATGGGATAACATTTGAAATGTAAATAAAATATCCAATAAAAATATTTAGACACACAGATCTAAAAAAAAAAAACTTCTTGTAGACTTTGAGGATATAAATTACAGCAGCTGATATAGATGGTAATATGGAGTTCTTTAGAAAAACTTCAAGTAGAGCTACTCTATGTCATGGCTTTTGGGAATAGAGTGAAAGTAAACAAGAACCACATGAAGTAGTGATACCCCAACTTCCATAGTGTGCTGCACTAGTCACAAACCAAAGGTATGAAATGAGCTTTTATGCCCACCAGCAGATGAATCATTTTTAAATGCAATATTCATACAGAATGGAAAGTTTTTACCAATGAAAAATGACATTGTGTACTTGAAATAAAGACTAGTGGGAATAGATTTTCATACTAAAAGAAATAAGACTCAGGAAAGTCAGCATCTCATGTTTCTCATATGTGACGATTTTTGAAAAAGCATGTAAATGGAGGTAAAACGACTTGGAAATTTGAAGGGAACCATCAAGAAAGGGGATGAGAATATAATAAAAGAAGTGAAAATTCAGAAATTGTATTGTATATGTATGAAAAATTCTAAATGGATTCTATTTTATACAATACATGCAAATCGGAAAGTGGAATTTAGAGGGTCTTAAAACAAAATCGTAAAACATAACTGTTTGATGACTTAAGCACTGAACTCAGCAAATATGTCTCTAACCATTCTCAATTACATTTGGAGCTTATACGTAGCAATTGTGTAGGAATTATAAAACTTCAGCATCAAGTTTATGAAACAATAAAGGCAGAAACAAATTTAAAACAAAGACTTATTTTGGAAAGTATTTCAAGTTCTAAATGGATCAAAAAAATCTCATGACTCTGACTCGTATGTATCTGTATACTCACAATGAGGTCCCGTTGTTAATATACTTGCCAGTTCCCACCCGCTGTCTAAATGAACTCCCTAGTTTATATGTAGAGGAACAATTCAATTTTGAGCTTATCCAGGATGAAGAGAGCATTGTTTGAACTATCAGGATAATTATCATCAGAGAATTGCATCAACAATTGTCAAAAGCTTCTATCATGCACGAAGGCTAAATAAGCATCAGTTTTATTAACACTAAATCCATTCCTTCTCAGGAAAATTTAATATGAAGTTAAAATTCTATCTCATAAAAACACAAATGACTTTGGTGGGCACAGATTTTATTCTTAGTTAGGCAGACATGGACATAAAATCATGAGCACACAAATCTACTTACAAAGATTGCATCTGTGACCAAATTTCAACTAAGAGAAAAATACAAATGAGTGAACTAACTAAAAGAGTTAAATATTCATTCTGCAAAACTTTAAAATAAGTACTCAAAAAAAATTGACCAATTAATTATATATAATTCTAGTTGTGTACATGAGGCTAGTGCTTAGTTAAGTTAGGGTTACCTAAAGAGCTGAGCAAAGATTTTAAAACCTTATGTCATATCAGTATCACTTGAAATGTAAGACTAGAATGGCATTGTTCAGTAGGTGGGATTATTTTTACAATGAATTTTGTGATTGCACTTTCCTAGACAGTTTGATTCAATATGGCTCTAACTCTAGAATTTAATACAGACAGGATGAGGTATTTAAATGACTTGGGTTGACACACACAATGCCTATTGAATATAATAAGATATCATTAGAATAGCTGTGCCCCTCTATGTCATTCAAATTGTAGCATATTGTATTCTAATAAATTAAAAACAAAAATCTTATAGTTATAAGATTAGCAAAGGTCAGATTTTGCCAGTTCAAGTTGTCTTTAACCCAAAAATTCAAATTTTTTTTTTAGTTCCTATATGGCAACACAGGTGGAAAATTCCATACCACACTTTATGTTGTAATCTAAACACAAACAAATGCACACATACAAGCTGAAAAATAAGACATTATATGTACTTGAACTTTATTTCCATCCTTACCATGACAGGCTTTCTTTTCTCAGTAGTAACCCTTTGGTTAGTCCCTTTTGTTCCCCAAGATAATTTATACTCCACTTTAATGTTATTATACATATACAATTTTATATATCTATATAAAGTCCAAGAACCACAAATGAGAGAACATATTTGGTATTTGGATTTTTTATAATGCTTTAATTTGTTTCACATGACTATATTCAGTTACCTCCACTTTTATGCAAATAGTTGAGGTTTGTTCTTTTTACAGGTGAAAAACCTCATTGATATATATTTATATATACATATATATGTACATGTATACATATATGTATGTACACTTATATATGTACATATGCATATATAAGTATTTCATTGACACATAAATATAAATCAATGAAGTTTATATAAATTATATATATATATATATATATATATATCACATTTCTTTATGCATCTTTCTAATGATGGACACCTACACTAGTTACATAACAGAGTTATTGTGAATAATGTTAAAACAAATATTTATATGCAAGTATCTCTATGTTGACCTCTACACATTTGGGTATATGTATAGGACAAGGATATCTGAGTAATATCTATTTTGGGGCTTTATGAGGAACCTTCAGATTCATATGTACAGTGTGTAAAGTAAACTATAGAAGATTCCCTTTTGTCAGCATACTCAATAGAATTTATTTTCTTAGTGACTACTATTCTAATTGAATGATGAAGTATCAATAGTTTTAGCTTACATATCTCTTGTAGCTGATGAGGTTACCACTTTTTGATAAGTTTACTAGTCATTGTATTTTAGCTTCTATTTCCTTTGCCAAGTAGAAATTTTGTTGACCTTTGTCATTATTTCTCAAGGATTTAGATGTAATAAGGAAGCCATTGCCTCTACTGGTATCTGCTACTTAGCCCTGTAAATTTCAGTCTTAATAAAATACCATTGAATTTGTTTTTGTGTAAGTTCATATTGAGAAGTAATGTTCTCAAAACCATTTGTTGAAAAGGCTATCTTTCCAATACCATATTATTTTAGCATCTATCACAAAGAATGTGCCTATAGTTGCATTGGTTTATTACCAGATCTCTTCTAGTATGCTGATCTTTGAGGTTTTGTGCCAGTATTGGGCTGTTTTAGTTAATAAGGCTCTGTATTATAACTGAATATTAATATGGTGCTACATTCAGCATTCTCTATTTTGCTCAGCTCTGCTTTGGCTATGCTGGACATTTGTGGATTCTATATCAGTTTCAACATTTTCTATAGTCCTGTGAAGAAAGGAATTAGGATTTTGATTGGTATTATATTGAGTATACAGATGTTGGGTGGCCATTTTCACAATGTTGACTTTTTTAATCAATGGGTATGAGGTTCTTTCCACCTTTTTAATTTCTTTCTTTCATGTATTCCATGTAACTAGTTATACAGATTTTTCTCCTTGGCAGTTGCCTACTGAGGAATACTTTTTTCGATGTAGTTATAAATTGTATTATTTTTCTGTCTTCCTCAACATGTTTATTATTTATATATAGTAAGGGTACTCATTTGTATATGTTAATGTTGTATCCTGCAACACTAATATATTCAAGGCATAAAACAGTGATATACCTCTGTAGATGTACAACAATAATAGGGATATGAAGATATTTATCACAAATTCTTCATTGTTTTAAAAGCCTGGAAGAAATTACCATCTTTTAACGTGACAGTTAATAACACAAGTTAGTAAGAAGAAATAGTATATGGTTATTAGAAATGGGAAAGTGAAACTTATTATGGAAAAAGAGAAATTTGGACCTTTATGAATCAGATCAGGAGACACCAGTTGAGGGCACATCTCAGAAAGACTGACATGGTTAGGACAGCTTTCCTTTCCCAGTGAGAGGCAGCCATAACAGAAGAGATCAGGATCCACTGCTGAAGACAGATGCTTATCAAATTTACACTATGCTTACAGCAACACACTGCCTTTGCGTGTTTGGACTGATAGATAGACACTCTCCACTTCATATATTGTGAGAGTGTCTCTCACTTAAACTCAGATATTGATGAGTTCAGTAGTCTAGTTTGCTGTGTTCCTCCTGGGGTCTCTTGTTTCTGCCTCCCAGTGCTATGATCACAGGCAGTATGCCATCTCTACCTAGACTTTGCATGTGTTCTAGGACTTTGCGTTATGATCCTTAAACTGTGTACCACCCACTTTGCAAACACCATTAAACAAACAGCTCATCATGATCATACTGTCTTCATTTAAAGAGAAGAGCAAAATGGGATGTATGGGAGGATTTAAAGGGAGGAAAAGGAAAGGACAAATGTAATTGAGAGAAAGAGAGAGGGAGAGAGAGAGAGAGAGAGAGACTGAAATAATAGCCTCTGTTAAACATAGTGGTACGTGTCATCTCACTGCTATGCAGTTTTGAGGCATGAGGCACATAAACTTGAGCATGGATCAACTTCATAGTGAGAGCAAGGTAAAGCTTAGCTACAGAGCAAGAGCCTGTCTCCAAGAACTGGGCCTGGAGCTCAGAAGTGGAACAGCTTCCCCTTGGCCACCACAAAAAACTGAGTTTGATCCCAACAATACTAAAATTTATATATGTAATATGTATTACACATACATACATATATACATACATACATACAAACACATATATACATATACATATTATAAACGTACAAGGATTAATGGTTCTAAGACAGTAAGTGATAATCTAGTCTAACTGGCCTTACAATATGCTAAGGTTTCAGTATAGTTACTGCTACTCTAGTTACCATTCTAGGTTAACATTGCATCCAGAGTGGTATTACTAGCCGGTACAAGAACATTGGCTATGTAGATCTTAGGGGAACACTATTGATCACTATGGATATGGCTTTGCCAGATAATTCTTAGGGCTAATATACAATGGATAGATCTAGTTATACACATTCCTTTTCTTTCATCTGTTTATTAAGAAGACATAGAGTGCTCTCTATATATTCCTGTGTTTACCATTAGCCCTCAAAAGTTTTAAATTACTGCAGACTCTAGACCCTTGAAGTTCTAAAACTGCAGATGAGTCAAGGACACCATGAGAACATGGCCCACAGTATCAACAGACCAGGACTAACGGGAGCTCACAGAAATCAGAGAACATGTAGGGGTCTGACCTAAGTCCTCTGCATATATGTTATGGCTGAGTAGCTTGGCATTCTTATGGGAATCATAAAAGTAGATGCAGAGCCTGTCCCTGACTCTTTTGACTACTTGTGAGGCTCATTTTTTCCTACTAGGTTGCCTCCTACAGCCTTGGCATGATGGTATATGCCTGGTCTTATTGTAGCTTGTTAGGCAGTGTTTGGTTTATGTTCCTGGGTGGCAGGCTTTTCTCTGAGGGGAGGCAGAGGGAGGAGGGAAGAGGATCTGGGGGAAGAGGAAAGGTAGGGAAAAGACTGGTGAGAGGGAAAGGAGGGGAAACTACTGTCACGTCATGTCAGGATGTAATATATGAGAGATAATTTTAAAAAGAAGAGGAATATTTACTCTGAGTCCAAAGTATTTTGTCACATACTACGAAACTGATTAATACACAGTGTTAGATATAACAATTTTACATGAGCATGTGAATAAAATGCATCAGTAAATTTGTAAATCCATAACTAACCTAAAAAATACACACTTGGATCTACTTTTGAACCTAATCTTAAAGGAATAGCTAGGTCATAGGTAGAATGGTGAGTCTAGTAAAGAGATAACTTGCTTTTATTCCAACTTATTTCCTTAAATATATATCCACAAGTTGAGACAGACAAAAATCCTCCTTAGTTTTTCTCCCAGACATGCCACACAGAAAAACAGACTACTTCAGTGATGAGAAGGAGACTATCTCCTTCACATATAATATGTATAGTATCTGTGTGGATAGATAGATAGATAGATAGATAGATAGATAGATAGATAGATAGATAGATCTAGAGTCTAATTTACAAGGAGACAAAAAACCTGAAGCTTAGAAAGACAAGGCAATTTAAAACCTGAAAATATTTGTATTCAACTGCATTTACCTTAAAAGTCTTAAAAGTTCTTTAGGAACTAGTTATAGTTAGGTATCTATCTACATTTAGTTTTGTACTTTTGAAGGTATATTTAATGTCCTTAACAATTTCCAAATGGGTGGTGCCCTTCATAATAATGACTCCCATTTGTGGGAGAAAAGAATGTAAAAGCAGAAGAATGGGCAAGGGAAAAATGCTGTGAAATGCTGTTTTCTACACAGGGCATGGTGGTAGCACACATAAACTTACCTGTACAAGACTAAGCCAGTTAAGAATCCCAGCAGGTGCTGCTGGAGAGACGGATTAGCAGTTAAATGAATCTACTCTTAAGGACCTGAGTTTGTTTCCCAGTATTCACAGTCGTCAGCTCACAACCACCTGTAATGCCAGTTCCAGGAGTTCAGACCTAGATAGACATCCTCTTCTGGCCTCTGTGGGCACCTGTACATGTAAACATAAAAAAATAAAAATAAAAGTATATTTTTAAAATATTGTAACATTATGGTGGGTAGAGGCTTTCGATGCCCCACCTCAAGCTGAAGCGCTATTGCCATTTGATGGCTATGGAGAAGTGTGACTCCTTACCTAAGGCTCCATAGGAGCCAATGGTAGATTGCCTGTGCTGCAGGAGATGAATCTCCCACAATTCACATATGGAAAGTAATGCAGGACTCAAATGGCTTAAAAACATGTTACAATCAAAACTAAAATACAGAGGATATTAAGTTAGGCAACGAGGATGTGTACTGGAAGGGTTCCAGGTAAAACTAGAAGGGTAGAGTGGGGGAAGAATTTAATCAAAATATATTATATATATGACTAGAACTTTTAAAGTGCATAAAAATAAAAAAAAAAAATTTAAAGAGACATGCCCCTTTTTGGTTCAACTCTTTTCCTGTTGGGTTGGAAGCTAAAGCCAATATTAGGCCTGTGTAAAAAGATTTTCTGAGGCATGGAACTATTCACCCCCAGAATTGCGCTACTTTTGCTTTAAAGCTATTTTTATTCAACCTGTCACAATTGCTGTGATTATTTACACACAGCAAAAGGCAGTGAGTCATGGTTGATATATTGAGTAAGTGATAGTGTCAAATCCGAACTCTGTTCATAGCCTCACAAATGCTTTTGAAGTGTGACTCTAGCAAGCCTCTTAACCTCTGGAGGTTTTCTCTGTGAAAGGACAGCTATAGAATGTACCATCCTTCATGGGACATTATGAGCTGTCATTAATTAATGTTTTGTAGAGCACTTTGAGATTTGGTTTGAATGGTGCTACATCAATGCAAAGTATCAGTGAGCCACTTAAAAATCAAATTGTCACCTGCTCCAGGGACTCAGGCAAAGCCTGTGCTTGGCTGATAATGAAGCCAGTTCATTGTGTAGGTTTTCATTTTCTGAAGTTATTCAGGGTGGAGTTTATTATACTTGCATTTTAATGAGGTTATTTGTGAGCCTAAGAGTAATGTAAGCCTAAATAGTTTCAGCTGATGAGTTCATTCATGAATTAACTGTAGTAAAAGTGGACAGGTAGTGGGAGCCATGTCATCTCTCTGGAAAGGTATATGAATGTTCTATGAATGACCTCCTCGAAGCAAGGCCCTTGGAACTTCTCTCCCTCTTGGCAAGGACCAGAGGGAATGATATCCAAAATCACTGCATTAATCCTCTGGAGATGGAGCCATGATTCCTGCTTACTTAGATACGATTGATCAAGAACTTTAAAAAAGATTGATATTAATATATAAGGAAAAGTGAAAGGGATTGGAAATATCAATTAGCTTTTCTGAGGACCTAAGCCTACTAATACATTGAAGAAAGGGTAAGTTCAAAACCTACTAAGATAAGATAGAGTCTAAAGGTCAACAGTAAAGAGTTCATTCTTGGAACAAGTTAGCTCATTCTTAGGATAAATTAGTAAACAAAATTTGCTATGCTTTTAAAAGAAATATAAGTTGGATAGATTCATCTCTACCTTAGGTAAGAGCTTACATAAAAGAAAGAAACAGTATGAGTTGATGGAAAAAAGTTAATTGCTAGTTTCTGTTCTTTATGGAAAAGTTGTATAGAGTTGTATAGCAAAACTAAGTCAGATTCTGACATAAAGACAACTTAAAATACATTGTGAGCATATTGAATCAGATGGTGATAAAATTCAAAGGTTATACTCATCTTAAAAATTTGTTTGTTTGTATTCTAATTGTCTTTTACTTTGAAACTGCATTTCTGATGCTCACCTGTGCAAAATTCAAACTGAATCTGCCTGGATAGATATAATCATTTGGCTTGCAATATTCAAGTGTACTTAGCTATGATAAAATCAATTGAATTATAATATTATAGTGCTTAGATATGAGAAAAGTTTAATAACTGACCACAAAGAAAAAAGGGAACTTAATGAATTTTTATAAGTACTTCTTGCGATTAAAGGAAAATCTGAAACTGCATATGTTTGAATGCTCTAAAATTCTGTATAAATAAAGACAGCTCGAGCTATTCAGGGCCACTTGCTTGAATGTCAACAAGTGGTCATAGGTCAATAAGTCCTTCCTTTTGCTGATTCCACATTCTTGAGCCACGTTATGAACTCACTGGACAAGGACTCCCAGAGACAGGGGTCTTAATATGTGCTCAATGATCTTTAGTATCTAGATTGATCCTTGTAGGCCCTGATCAGGGGACAGAGCAGAGACAAGGATCCCTAGTCTCTGCCCTTTGACTCCCTCACTGTCCTTTTTCCACATATGCTTCTTCTGTCCTTATTAAGCAAAAGGCCAGAGACTCGGTCTTAGCATTTCTATAAGCATTCAGCACAGAGGGGGAAAAAAGAGTAATTGTATAATCTCAAGTGTAACCAGCTCTGCTAACTCTAGTTGTCCCCCAAAAGACAATCTTCAGATACTGCTGTGCCTCAGTGGGAAACAGAGCCACAAATTCAGGAGTCTACTCAACCATATAATCTATAAATAAATCACCAACTTATTTTAGTCATTCTATAGCCTGAGGTCTTCTGCCTACTCACTGAACAAGACTTCACACTTTAGTCTTCACTGGTATTGAGAGGGGTTTATTCTTCTATGTTTAGGTAGGAAATTAAAGCAATTTAATCTAATAACATTAGAAAGAACATTGAGAATTGAAGTCACTAGTCTTTTGCTGCTCTTACCATGCTATGGTTTTATGTATACCACACAGTCTCTCCACAGTTAATATCCCTGGAAAACTGATATCTTGTCAAACTTCATTTAACTGAAAATTCTATTTTGTATCACAATTGTTTACTTCACAAGACTCATTTTTCACTACTTTGGAAGAAGTCGTGCAACTTATGTAAACCAGAACAAAGGGCATTCAAATTAAATTTTATAACATAAATAACATTTTCCTCATAACATGCAAAGTTTTAAGAAAATATTTACCAGGCTAGAAAGATGGCTCAGATACTAAATGCTGGGCTCGCAACCAAAACTAGAAGAAAATATTTTGCATATACTTCAGGAAAAACTAAACATACAGCAGTAAATGAAAGAAAAATGCATTAATCCTCAAAGGGAAGAAGTTATGTTAATCAAATAAATAATGATGAAGCATTTCTGGCAAAATTTCTTTAAGGAAATCTAAAAGAAAGTGCATTATAATTATATGTTGCATTATTTAAAATTTTCTTTCTATAAGAGAAAATTAGATACTTAGTAGTAAACTATAATTAAAGAAAATTGATATTAAAATTCCATTAGAAATAGGATCATATTTCCACTGAGTTTATTATGAAAATGATAGAGGCTTGGATATAAATACCTGCTAGTTAGTATTAGACATAAAGTCCTTGTTGTGTAGGTTTCTGAGATAAAAGAGAATATTAGTAGGACTGCTTGAGAGCACATGTACATACATTTGTATATATTTTGTATTAGAAAGAATGTAGGTTGCATTCAAGAACAAAAGTAGTATATACTATCATTGTCCAGCACCGTCCCAGTGTGGAATTTAAAGGAATATATGCAACAAGAACAAAGTAAATCCCATAACATACAGAGGAAAGCATCTATATGAATATTCTCATAGAAGCTAGAACAAATTTGTTACAATAAATGAAAACAATCCAAAGTGGATCAAAGATTTACATATAAGACTCAAAACTATAAAGTTTCCAGAAGGTAAAAATAAAGAAAGTTTTATAACATAAGGCAACAATATTTTAGAAAAGACCTTAAAACCTTAAGTAACAAATTCTAAAGTGACAAGCCATAAAGGTATGGAGTAAAATTGAGGAGCTTTTGTGCAGCAAACAGAAGGATGAGGAGAGGCAACCCATAGCACAAGAACAATAACTCTAAGTCATTACATAACCATAGGTTGATATCTAGAATATATGTGTGTGCATGTGTTTTCATGTCTTGAAACTAAAAAAGGACCATATGGGGAAAAAGAAACCTTAATTGGAGGGAGAAAGTAGGTGTAATATAATATGTATGACATGAAACACAAAGGGAGACTTTCTGACTAAAGGAAGAAGACCAGGAAGAATGATCAAAGGGTGACATGGGATGTCAATGAGGTTAAAAAAATAAGTAAGAAAAAGGAAAGTCATATAGATGCATGAAAGGAACCTAGTGAAACTCATTGCTTTGTATGCTTACTTTAAGCAATTATTAAACACAGTTTCTTTAGATTTATTTCTTTATATTTTATCAATATATAAAGAGAGAGAGAGAGAGAGAGAGAGAGAGAGAGAGAGCACTTATATGTGCTCTATCAGCATGTACATCTGCATTTCAAAAGAGGATATCAGATCCCAGTATAGATGGTTGAGAGCCATCAAGTGGTTGCTGGGAATTGAACTCAGGACCTCTGGAATATACAGTCAGTACTCTTAACCACTGGGCCATCTCTCTAACCCCCATACTAGCTGTTTTATCATCCTTAGTGAGGTAACCCAATCACAAAAGAACACACATGGTATGCAGTCACTGATAAGGGGATATTAACCCAGAATCTCGGAATACCCTAGACACAATTCACATATCAATAGATTTCCAAGAAGATGGAAGGAGAGACCCCTGGTCCTGGAAAGACTGGATGTAGGGGAATGCCAGGACAGAGAAGGGAGAGGGGTTTGAATGGGGAACAGAGGGAAGGAAGGGGGCTTATGGGACTTTCAGGGAGGGAGGAAACGGGAAAGAGGAAATCATTTGGAATGTAAATGAAAAAAACTTAGAAAATAAAAAATAAATAAATAAATAAAACATAAAAAAATAAAATAAAATAAATATTTTTCTAAAAAAAAAAAAAGACCAGAATTCAAACAGTCTCAAAAGAAGATACACAAAAACAAAAACAAAATCACAGAGAAAATGTGTTATTACTTGGGGTGGTTTGAATATGCTTGGCTCATGGGAAGTGGTACTATTAGGAGGTATGGCTTTGCTGGAGTAGGTGTGGCCTTGTTGGAGGAAATAACTCTGGGCATGGACTTTGAGGTCCTATGCTTAAGTTCAACTCAGGGCAGAAAAGACCTTCATACTGGCTGCCTGGGGAAAATAATCTCTCCTGGCTTTAGATCAAGATGTAGAACTCTTGACTTGTTCAGCACCATGTCTGCCTGCCCACTGCCATGATGATAATGGACTGAACCTCTGAAACTGTGAGCCAACCCCAATTAATTGTTGTCCTCTATAAGAGTTGCCTTAGTCATGGTGTCATTTCAAAACAATGAAATCCTAAGTCATTAATCATTATTAGAAAATATAAATGTAAATATAAAACAAAAAGAAATAACATTTTACGTAATTCAGATGAATTATTGAACAGTCAAAGATAATTTGTCATGAGGATATGATGCAAAGAAAACCTTTATAAATTGTAAGTGGGAATACTGTTTAGTAGGCAGTTACAGAGAAGTGAAATGAAATTTGAGGTTGTTAAGTGAAATAAGCCGATACAAAAAGACAATATAGAATATAAAAAGATAATAACATGGCATTAGACTGTTAATTAGTGTTTACCGGAGGCTTGGGATATTGACAGGAAAAAAAAAGGGAAAAAATTTAACCAATGGAAACAAAATGACAATGTTATAGCTACATAAAAATGAGTTTTGGTTTCCCACTACTCAAATGGATGTCTACAGTTAGTAATGCACTATTTCAAAAGAGCTTTAATATTTTCTGCTTTAAATAGTGTATTTTTAATAAATCTATCCAAAATATTTAGTTTGAGGAAAGGATTCTGTACAATTTCACCTGAAAAAAATGGTTGGTCATGAATTGAAATATTCAGAAAGTATCTCTACATGTTAATCACCCGTTTTGGTCATTATAGAACATGCATATGTAAAAATATCATACCAAGCCATGAAAATATGTGCAATTAAAGATCTTTGATGAAAAGCAAACCTTAAATCTTTGTATTCTAGCACATAAACTAACTCACATGATAAAATAAGAAAAAAAGGTTTAAAGATTACAAAAGCTATTAAATTATTAAAATATAATTAAAAACCAAATATTTTGGATGGAAATACACGATTTAAATTACAAAATATTAAAGGACCATGATGACATAATTTATTTATTGATGAAAAGTTTAAAAATTAAATAATAATATATGTTGTTAGCACTGGAGCATATTTTAGAATAAAAGGCAGTAATTGTTATATTAGATGGAGAATCAAATTTCATAATTCATATAATCATAATTCAGTTGTTTAAGTTAATAAAAACATACTCCTATCTATTTAAATCTGTGCTAGTGTCCTACATACATAATAAAGATTGAACATTAATGATGATTGAGCTAGTCTCCTCATAAAGAAAAGCCATATAAAAGATAGCTGCTTTCTTCAGCCAATATCTAGTCCCAGTATATAGGTAGATCATAGAATATCATTTTGGACTCCTTTTTTAGCTTAAAAATTGATGGTATTTTATAAACCAGCCTTTAAAGCAGTGGTTCTGAACATTCCTAATACTGAAATTCTCTAATACAATTCCTAATGTTGTGATGACCCACACCCATAAAATTATTTTCATCATATTTCATAACTATAATTTTGCTACTGTTATCAATTGTAATATAAATATCTGATATGCAGGATATCTGACATGCAACCTCTGTGTGAGAGTCCTTTGACCCTCAAGTGATCACAACCTACAGGTTGAGAATCACTATTTAATGGAACATGTGTATTTACAATATTCAATTGAAATCATTAAGAATACCTTGTAAACTCACAGCTAGTCTCTTCATAAAGAAAAGCCATATAAAACATAGCTGCTTTCTTCAGCCAATATGTAGTTCCAGTATATAGGTAGATCATATGACATCATTTTGGACTCTTTAGAACTAGTCAAGCTTTGGAACGACTATAACCACATAAGTGTTTCTAAGATAAGTCAGGATGAAAAAAAATCTACTTAAAGAAATCTTTCACTGAAGACAGGTCCTATAATTTAAATATTAAATGTCCAAAGAGGAGCCATTGTGATGCTAGGTACAGGGGAGTGAAACTCAGAATGGAAGGATGAGAGGAGCAAGGTGGAAAGTGAAAGTGCAGAGAGGAAGAAGAGAGGACAGAGAAGTGGGAAGGGGTTGACTGGGTAACAAGGGGAGTGAAGAGGGTTTATGGGACTTTCGGGGAGGAGGGAACTGGGAAAGGGGAAATCATTGAGAATGTAAATAAAGAATATAGAAAATAAAAAAAAAGGCTGGAAAGATGAGATGTGGCTTTGCTGGAAGAAGTGTTTTAATAGGTTGAGCAATTTCAAAAGCCCATTCCAGATCCAGTCTCTTTCTCTTTTTCTCTGCGTGTAGATCAGGTTAGGGCCCTTATCTAGTTTTCAAGTACCATGCTGC
This sequence comes from Tokudaia tokunoshimensis, assembly GCA_036184795.1. Classification (NCBI taxonomy): domain Eukaryota; kingdom Metazoa; phylum Chordata; class Mammalia; order Rodentia; family Muridae; genus Tokudaia; species Tokudaia tokunoshimensis. The sequence goes on along the minus strand of BTHU01000013.1, from coordinate 51,705,112 downwards.
CTTTGCCTGACCCCATGTTCCCTGCCATGGTGATAATAGATTAAGCCTCTGAAACTGTAAGCAAGCCTCCAGTTAAATGCTTTCCTTTTTAAGAGTTGCTCAGTTACTATGTCTTAAAGTAGGGAAGAACTAGAAAGCATTTTCTTACTTAATTTCAAGGTATCTTGGCTTTCTTTATAGAGCTTTAAGTTTTCTGTAAGGATGAAAAATGTGAACAAGAAATAACAATGCCAAAAAAAAATTTACAGAAATATTTGAACTTTATAAAGTGTGACCTCAAATAACAATTCAAAGAAAACAACACTTAAAAATATTACTAACTAAAGTACAAACTGGTTATAAGTTCATTTTTAAGTATTTTATTCTAATAGGTCATGTTCTATTAGTAAAAAAAATTCATAATCTTGCATAAAATGAATGAACCCTTTATATAGTGAATACCAAGCACACCAGGTATAAGTGGATTCTCTACTTTTCTGGTTCTAAACTTTTAAAAATGTCTGCACTGGATTTCCCACATGGATATGCATACTCTTATTCTCACATTCAGGTTTAATGTACCAAGACATAGCTGATAAGAAGACTTAGTGGGTAAAGGCTCTTGTTGCTAAACCCCAGAACTCACTTTAGACAAGAGAGAACTAACTTCTATAAGTTGTCTTCTGGCCTCAACACATTTACTATTTTATTCATGCACCCATACAAATATACACACGCACGCACACACACACACACACACACACACACACACACACACACACACACAAAACTACACATACTAGATAGATTAGATAGATAGATAGATAGATAGATAGATAGATAGATAGATAGATAGATAGATAGATAGATAGATAGATAGATAGATAGAGAGGCAGGCAGGCAGGCAGGCAGGCAGGCAGGCAGGCAGACAGACAGACAGACAGACAGACAGACAGACAGACAGACAGACAGACAGACAGACAGACAAAAGTGTAATTTAAAGACTTATAAAAGAAGAAAGCTCCAGAGCATAGGGATCAGACCCACAGGTAACACTTGCACCAGTGCCAAAAGATGAGTACATTCAACAGGACCAGGAAATGGATACCCTCTGTAATCATAATATTTACTAATTGCCTAACACTGCATTCATTGTGAATCAATATGTAGCCATGAAAATAACAACACACACAAAAATTTACAAATGAAATGTATTTGAGTCTATACATGATAGAGATGTTCATCATATATAACTCTAAAACTAAAACACAAAACAAAAATAAATCACAGATGCTTAAAAAGTTTGAGGTGTGTAAAAATAGCATTAAACTGCTCAGCAGGTAAAGGTAGTTACTGCTAAGCCTGTTGACCTAAGTTCAGTTATGGGGACCCAAAATGGTTCAGGGAGAGAAAGAACTCCCCAAATATCCTCTGATATCCTCACCACATGTGTGCCATAGGAAATCTCACATGCACACAGACACACACAGACACACACACACACACGCACAGACACACACACACACACACACAGACACACAGACACACAGACACACAGACACACACACACACACACACACAGAGAGACACACACACACACACACACACAGACACAGACACACACACACACACACGCAAATAAATGTGATTGCTGGGGACCAGCCCTGAGGGGGGAGGGGAGGTTCTTCTTTCTTGTCGGTTCTTCTTGAGTCAGCGGAGGGGCAAGAGCATCCGGGGAAGGTAAGAATTTGTCTTATGATTCAAGGGTAATACTTGGTCTTAGGAGATATTTAGGGTTGCTGTATAACAATAAAAAGTTTACTTATCTAAGTCTAAGTTACTATGCTACTGTAGCTGACCTGCCTTCTGTGTTCCTCTGAGGCTAGAAACTGCAGCCTCAGGCACTTAGCATCTCATCCTATAACTGAAGGAGGTTAAGTAAAGGACTGATTGCTCGAACCTTCTCCCTTTTGTCCAGAAGCCTCTTGCTTGCCTGGCTAGTGGGAAGTTTGGAGCAGTAAGCTTCTATTGAACCAGCAGAAGAGAATAACACAGAATGAAAAACTTATATATGAAAATAGGCATAATCTCCCATAAATTCATATACAGATACATGCATGGTCGTTTATACATTTCCATTCAAACCAGTTGGGCTCAGCCAACATGCATTCTCACAATTACATACTTACACACACATGCATACATTCTCACAATTACATACTTACACATACATCCATACTTACATATGTATATGGAACAAAAGACCAAGCCTAGTGCAGAAAGATCTCACTTATTCTGGATGAAAAAATGAGCTCCAGTCTTTATTGCACAGAGAAAGAAAAAGCTTCTACCCTTTTAATGCTAAATGAATTAAACCCACGTTTGTAAGAAAAAAGCTCTCTTCCTTTTCATAAGACTAAGTCTGCCTTGTTGTTAAGAAAGGACCTGTTCTGTCTCGTGCTAAGGAGAAGCCTTCCTGCTCCTTCTGATCTCTGCAGCTCCTATTATCCTCTTTCCCTTTGCATTCTGCACATTGTTCTCTTAGTTTTATTTTTATGTTACCTATAGTTTCTAAGTTATTCCACTCTGCATTATAATCTTCATCTTGTTCTCTCCTCCTGCTCTGAAGTCACAAAAATGCTCTTACTTTCAATGCCTTTTCCCCAAAAGCTATGCCTATACTTCTAAGTCCATCTGGATTCAGTTCTGTCTAAAAAATGATCTGTCTAAAATCTTCTCCTCAGTTCAGTTCCCTCTCACAGCTTAGTTCTTTTCTGCTCCATTCTTCTCACCTCAGTTCTGACTCTTCTCTTTGTCCCCAGCACTTAAAAGTCTTTCAGAATACATAATCACATGTTAAAAAGTTCATCAAAAGTTCACACACAAAATCAAATCATAAGTTGAAAGAGAAGTTTACAACCGAGAATGCTTAGTAATTAGCTACAAACACACACCCCCCCCACGAAACCGAATATCTACATGAAAAACATCTCTGACAAAATCGAAGAAATACACATAAAAAAATGTTAAAATTAAAGATTATCATGGAAAATGATACAGTCTAAATGGTAGACACAAAAAGCACTACTAAATTGAAAGAGGAGTCACAAACATTTTCTGATAAAATCAAAGATCCATATGAAAAACATCTCTGTTAGACTATGTTTTTGTTGGGGCATTGAGTCTATTGACGTTATATTTAGGAATGGTGATTGTTGCTTCCTGTTATTTTTGATGTTCTTTTTATGTTTGTGTGGTTACTTTTTGGGGGTTTGTTGGATTTAGAAATGTTTTTGTGTCTACCATTTTGTTGGTATAATTGTCCGTGATAATCTTCAATTTTAACGTTTTTCTGTATTTTTCTTCAATTTTGTCAGAAGTATTTTCCATGTGGATCTTCAGTTTTATCAGACAATGTCTATAATTTTACTTTCAATCAACTTAGAAACATTTTTATACCTTCCATTTTATCTGTATAATTTTCCAAGTAATAGTTTTAACATGTTTTTCTACATATTACTTGAATTTTTTCAGGAATATTTACCTTGTAGATATTCCATTTTATCAGAAAGTGTTTATAATTCCACTTTCAAAAAACTTAGGAATATTTTATGCCTACCATTTTATCTATATAATTTTTCCATGAAATAATCTTAACACATTTTTAATATATTTCTTCAATTTTATCAGAGATATTTTCCATGTAAATCTTCAATTTTATCAGAAAATGTTTATAATTTCACTTACAATCATCTTAGAAATGTTTTTATGCCTACCATTTTATCTGTATAATTTTTCATGATAATCTTCAATTTTAATGTTTTTCCATATATTTTTTTCAATTGTATCAGAAGTATTTTCCGTGTAAATCTTCATTTTATCAGAAAATGTTTGTAAGTCTACTTTCAATCAACTTAGGAATATTTTAATTCCTACCAATTTATCTGTATAAGTTTCTTCAATTTTATCAGAGATATTTTCCATGTAAATCTTCAATTTTATCAGAAAATGTTTGTAAGTCTACTTTCAATCAATTTAGGAATATTTTTACGCCTACCATCTTATCTGTATAATTTTTCATGAAATAGTCAGTTTTAACATGTTTTTCTATATATTTCTTGAGCTATATCAGAAATATTTTCCTTGTAGATTTTCAATTTTATTAGGAAATGTTTATAATTCCACTTTCAATCAACTTAGGAATATTTTTATGCCTACCATTTTATCTGTATAATTTTTCCATGAAATAGTCACTCTTAACGTGTTTTTCTATATATTTCTTCAATTTTATCAGAGATATTTTCCATGTATATTTACACAATGGAATACTACTTAGCAATTAAAAACAATGATTTCATGAAATTCTAAGGCAAATGGGGAATAGGAGTAGGGAAGAGGGCTTTTGGGACTTTTGGGGAGGGGGGAACCGGGAAAGGGGAAATCATTTGGAATGTAAGTAAAGAATATAGAAAATAAAAAAATAAAAAAAGGAATAATTACCTAAACATCCATAACCTGTCACCACTCCACAGGTTCACTGGAGGTTTAAACCCATAACTAAGTTATTATTGAGGTTTTGTATAGATAAACTCAGTCAATATTTTATCTTCTACCTATAATATATTCTTAGTTCCCTTTTTATGGCATTTGATTTAAAATTGTTTTACAACCACTTGGAATGTACTCTGAGTAGGAGAGTCTGGTTGCCATCTAAGAGAAATTAACTGCTGACACTTGGGAGACTGGCAGAGTTGTCATTGCAGTTTAGTCTATCAGAAAAGGACCTAATAGCAGTCCCACTATGAAAGAGCTTAATAATCACTGATATAATTTTAGAAATTCTTATAGGATCATCATTAAGATTTAAGTCATCTATTTGTCTATATAGCATCACTACAAGACAGTACATCTTCATGGATCTGCAGAGATCTACTACAAAGGGGTGTGCTATTACTTAGTGATTGTTATATATGCTTAATAATAACAGGAAAAGCATTATTAATAGCAGAAATCTTTCCTAAAATTTCCTAAAAGGTTCCTTATAGTCTTGCTCAATAAGAGAGAACCTGTCACAGATTATATAATAATTTGAAGCAGACCATCTCAGGATGATCACCTGCTAGTTACTAGCTTGTCCCATTATGGCTCCTGACATGTAATACTTTTTCTAAAAAAATATTTCCTGAAACAGTCATTTTGAATGTACATAATTAATCTGCATGGTAACTAGGCTAGCATATTAAATATATTCCATTTTGTTGATTCTGTTGCCTGCAGGAGACTTAAACTTTCTACATATTGACTGCAGAATTGGCTTTGTGAATCAGTACCCTCAACAAAGGGACAGCCTTGTCACTTCCTGGAAGATATAAGCCAATACCTGCTTTAGCAATTGCTTTCCTCCTGGATGGATATGATAACTACCATGTTCAGAGAGAACAATGATGCTCCCGAAGCCAGCATGAGAACTGTTTTGCAAATGAATAGAGCAGGCACATGTGTATATTACAAACCCAGAATAAACTCGTATGTTAAGACAGTTTAGCTTCTAGTTTTGACTAACACAAAAAGCTTGGAAAAAAATAGCCCTCAGTTCAGGTTAGTACAATAATTGACCCTTTCAGGCATTCCAAATATTCAGAGTAACTTAACAAAAGCCACAATGTACTTTAATCTGTAAACATTTTTAATTGACATGGCACTGCTAATGTAGTTCTGACCTTTGAAGATGCTCTGGAAAGTATTTATGAAGCGTTAGGGAAATACACACATTCGTTTCTCATGCTTCAGCTAGTCTATATTTTAAAAGCATTAGAATATACTCCACTCAGAATCTCAATTTACCTTAAATAATATTATTTTTCTACTTAGCGTTTCTTTACCAATGGATCTAGAAAGAATCTTTAATTTTTTTCACTTTTAGCTTTACCTATATAACCTGACTCAATTAAAAATGTAAATAATCTGAAAATATAATGATGTCTTATTATTTCCTTTATAAGTCCTTTAGGTGATCAAATCATTATACCTCAAAAGCATATGTTCGTTAAAATTATCAGCATCTAGATTGCAAAATAATCAAATGTACATATCTTATGTAACCCAGAGATCAGCTACTCTAACATACTGTAATATGTGCTGTCTTTGGAGAGAGAGAGATCACTAAGCTAATGTCTGATGTAATTCTCTATGAAATCCATAACATTAAATTCTAAATTTAAAAAAAAATGAAATGGGTAATGCATATGTTAAACATATTTATTTTACTGTAAATGTTAATGCAATAAAGATCCAGGGAAGTAGTCTGCAATGTTGGGGATCTATAACATGAAAAAGCTAGCCCACATCCGGCCCTGAACTTTTAATTTTATACTTTATGGTGCCTTGGAAAAGTATTATCCATCCCTTTTCTGTTAAAGAGTAACTCCATTTAAACTACTTTCATATATGAATATCTATATATTTAAGGCATGTCTACATTTTTACATTTTCATATATCCTTTTCAAAGTCTTTAAGTGCTAACTTTCCACAAACTCCCTTCTCTAACAAGCTTTCCTATTCTGCATACCATTTAACAATCCCTGATTTATTGTTCATGTTTCCACCTTCATATCACCTGACTTTTATCCCCTTTACACTGAAATACCCCCTCCTATTCTGTGGTCCCTTACTAGTTTCACTATTTCTATGGTTACTCCAGCTCAAACACATGTATCTAAAGCGGTGGTTCTCAGCCTTTCTACTTTCATTGTCACCTTAATATAGTTTCTTACGCTATGGTGCCAACCATACAATTATTTTTCCTGCTATGTTATAACTAAGTTTGCTACTGTTAGGAATCATAATATAAATATCTGTGTTTTTCAGAGCTTTTTCACAATCCCTAAGGAAGGGTCCTTTGATTCCTGAAGGTTTCAGGTCTGACACATTGAAAACAACTGATCTAAAAATTCAAGACATTCTTTCACACATGAGAAAGAACATGAAAGTCTTTGATTCCCTGGGTCCACCTTATGTCACTAAAAATGATTATTTCTGGTTTCATCAATTTACCCTTGAGTTCATAATACCTTTCTTAGAGTTTAATAGTTCATTCTGTATGTTACTATATTTTTATTATCCATTATCTGTCAGTTTCCATCAGGAGCTTTGCTCCTTTTGGGGCTCTAGTAGATTGTCCTACATACTCAATATAGAAGGAGCAATAAGTGAAAGCAGTACTTTAAAAACAGAGAATAAGAAATCAACAGAGGAAAGGGATGGGAGCAAAATGGGAGAAACCTGAGGTTAAGAATTGGGTGGATTTAATCAAAATCTAATTCAAGCACTTTTGAAACTACTGGGCATGACACTCCCAGAGGATCCGGCTATACCACTCCTGGGCATATGCCCAGAGGCTTTACCTGCATGCAATAAGGACACATGCTCCGCTATGTTCATAGCAGCCTTATTTATAATAGCCAGAAGCTGGAAAGAACCCAAATGTCCCTCAACGGAGGAATGGATTCAGAAGATGTGGTATATTTACACAATGGAATACTACTCTGCAATTAAAAACAATGAATTCACGAAATTCCTAGGCAAATGGTCAGAACTTGAAAATATCATCCTTAGTGAGGTAACCCAATCACAAAAGAACACACATGGTATGCAGTCACTGATAAGGGGATATTAACCCAGAATCTCGGAACACCCTAGACACAATTCGCATATCAATAGGTTTCCAAGAAGATGGAAGGAGAGACCCCTGGTCCTGGAAAGACTGGATGTAGGGGAATGTCAGGACAGAGAAGCGAGAGGGGGTTGAATGGGGAAAAGAGGGAGGGAAAGGGGCTTATGGGACTTTCGGGGAGGGAGGAAATGGGAAAGGGGAAATGATTTTGAATGTAAATAAAAAAAAACTTAGAAAATAAAATAAAATTTTAAAAAAATATTGTCACACAAAAAATATCTTGGTTAAGAACACAAACCTCCTGATGAATTGTAGAAGACATTTAAGCACTTTCTAATACTAAAACCTATAAAACTGCACCACAAAATTGAAAGGGAACTAATACTGCTTCTAATGTTAACAGCCATAAATTGATATTTTAGAATTTGTTGAAAGGATAACCTTGTGCTTTTCTGCCTGAATAATTTTATTAAATCAAAAATGTCTGGTCCAGTTTATCAAGCTTGAAACTGGCCTTCAAGAGTAACAATCTACTGCATGATATAAACAACAGGTTTAGAAGTCATAGTTTGGTCTTCATATATGATATACTTTATTACTCTAAGGTCATTCAAAGACATTTTAGTGATTTTTTCCTTTCTCTTCCTGTGAGTGGTTTGAGTCATCTGTCTTTTTCATGCTTCCTAAATCCTCAGGTTTCTCAACATTCTACATCCCTTTCATCACTGCTTAAAAGCTAACCAACTCTTTTAAATTTATCACATTCTGATGATACCACTATAAACATAGCCAAAAGCAAAGATTAACTAAGATATAGTTTTAAACCTTTCCTCAAAAGTCAAACATTTCTTTACTCCTATATCCTGTCTCCACAATACTATAGACAGTACTTTTTCTATAGGCCTTACCACTGAACAGGATGATCAAATATTTATCAAGGTACATGAAAGGAGGTTGCTAAATGACTCTATTTACCTCCTATCCAGAAGTAACTAAGCTCTAATACAGGGCACAGATTTGTGGTTTCTTACAGGAATGCCTATTTTTGTAATTATAAAAGTCCTTAGTAAGTTTTAAATATGAACCTGAGTGGGACTGCATTGTCATTTTCTGCTGCCACCTTTTTAATGGAGACAATGTTTTGATTTTCTGTACTAAGATACCCATGTTTTCCTCCATGATTAATCCCACTGTTTTTAGAAATCTTGTCTCTTTGAAGAGTTAATTTTGTTATGTTCCTGGCATACTATGTTTATATTTAGGCTTATAATTAGGGACGTATCATCTTACATTTAGACTCAGTATTAGGTTAATGATTTCCCTTCAATATGAATATCCAATTACTGTTCAGCAAATAATACAATATGCATCTCATATTCTTCAGTATCTTCAACATAAAGGAATGTTCTGTACATTGATTAATTTGTAGACATCTACTCTGTTTTTCAATTTTATTGGTTATTTTATTTATTTGGATTTCAAATGTTATCCCCCTTCCCAGTTTTCCCTCCACAAGCCCCCTATTGCCCCCTCCTCCTCCCGTGCCTCTATGAGGGTGCTCCCCCAACTGCCCACCCACTCTTGCCTCAATGCCCTAGTGTTCCCCTATCCTGAGTCATCAATCCTCCACAGGACCAAGGAGCTCCCCTCCCAGTATTGCCAGATAAGGCAGTTCTCTGCTACATATCCAGCTGGAGACATGAGAACCCCTGTGTATTCTTTGATTGGTAGTTTAGTCCCTGGGAGCTTTGGGGGTTCTGGTTGGTTGATATTGCTGTTCTTCCTATGAGGTGGCAAACCCCTTCTGCTCCTACAGTCCTTGCCCTAACTTCTCCATTGGGGTCCCCACACACAGTCCCATGTTTGGCTATGTATATCTGTATCTATATTGGTCTGAATCTGGCAGATTCTCTCAGGGGACAGCTATGCCAGGCTCCTGTCAGTAAGAACTACTTGGCATCAGCAATAGTGTCTGGGTTTAGTGTCAGCAGATGGGATGGATCCCGTACATTCACCATATCCAAGAGCCTATGAAAAGCCACACTTTTAATAACTCTGTCTTTCTATCATTTCTTGGCATGTACAATATATTAATACTCTTCTGCATGAACTCTTGACAATCATTTACTCATAGATATTTAAAATCTCCATATAACTTATAGAATATACTTACCAATTCTAAAGTGCAAGATCTGCTGGTAAGTATAAAGGCAATGTGAAATTACATAGCAATTTATGGAGACATAAGATTTATCAGGCATTTGGTTTCATAATGAAAGCCAACGACTGATGATCTCTGGTCTTGTAACTCTTTCTAACTGTACTGGGGGCTAGAAGCTGATGTTTTCTGGAAACTTAGCTCCCTCTTGTTTATTCTGTGGCAAAACAAAACAACAAAAACAAAAAAAAAAACCAACCAACCAACAACAACAAGAGCAAAAACAAAAATGCTTGCTGCTTTCCCCTTTAACTTTCCATGCTTAAATGAGAACTGGGAAAACAACTTTTTGTTACTGCTCTGTGCTTCTATAAGTGCTAAAAATCTTAACTTTTTATACTTAAATAAGTACTGGGAAATTAGGAAAATGATTTGTTGCTAGTGTTCTTTTTCTGACAAGTCACTGAGAATCCTCTTGCTGTCCATGAGAGATTTCAGAGCTCGTTAACTCTTTTTGAACCAGGGAGAAAAGAAAGATATTAAAGAAGTTATTCACACAGAAAACAAACACAACAGGTAAAGTAAAAAATGGCTAAACTCCCTTTCTTTATTGCTTTCAGCCTTTTATAGCTTTTTGGACAAAACACTTCTCTATGTGAGAAAGAATTACCTCATAGATAAAATAATTACATAAAAAAGAGAGTAATAGAAGTATATCAATAACAGGTTCAAAGAGGTGTTTCATACTGTAAGCTCATTATAAGTTTAAAGCAACAGTTTTTGCATGGTCTTACCTTATCATAGTGCAGACCTGTCGCTTCATCCTTGGATCTGAATGTTTTTCCGTGAACACAAATTTGTCCCAAGCCTATATCTCCTTTTAGTGCATTTATGAATGCCCCTTGTATTTCTTATTATGTAGCCTTTATTTTTTATGTATGAGAAGGCATATTTTATTCTTGATTCCCACTTTATTACATCTTTCTACAAAACAACTAAAACTGTCACTTAAAGCTTTCTTCCTAAGATTATTTGAATCAAATTGCTAATTCTATAAAATCATTAATTCCTCCAAACAATATTAATTCATGAAAGTTCATCTTTATGTTGACCTGGAGGAAATCTGCTCAATAGGCTAGGCTAATATCCAGGAATCCTTAGGCTATGTAATACTGACAGGAAAGGTATATGATCTGGAAGAAGCATTACTGGGACAAAGTCTCTTGGAATCTTGTCTCTCAGAACTCACCAGTTGCAGACCATGCAAAGACAGTGGGGCACCTACAAGAAGGTCACCTGCTAGCTTTATCCTTCCCAAGATGGCTTCTGGTGCCTCTTAGACTTTACTTAATTTCTCTTAGTAACATCTTTTCTTTAGATTAGAGCACAGCTTTTCTTGATATAATGATATCATTATCAGATCAAGGTCTTATAATGAAGAACAATCTACAAGAGGCTATTTCATCTCTAAATCTCTCTCTTCCCTTGCTTGACCAATGCTTTTTTTCTAGCCTTCTATTTATTATTAATACATACATTTCTATTGGTCTCAGTAAATGCATATACACAGAATTGTCTTAATTCTATACTTTATCTCCCTTTCCCTCTAAACATAATTTTCTGACTTCCTCACAAGTTTAAATATTCTTTACATGCTGTATTCACTTTCAAATAGATTACCTAGGGCTTCATTTTTAAAAGACTAATGAGAATTTTAGCTCTTGAACAAATAAAGAAAGCCATCAGAAACACCTTTATTTTCATAAGGTAATCCATCAGTCCTGTATTAGTTACTTTTATCATTGCTATGGCAGAATGCCTGGCAGAAACAGCTTTAGTTTGCCATAATTTATTTTGACTCTTGGTTTCAGTGAGTTGTGTGCACAGTTACTTAGCCAATTCTTTTGCAAAATCCATCAAAGTGGCAGGAGTATAGAGTAAGAGATATTATTTACCATAAAACAGATAGAAACTGTAATGCAGTCAAGGGGAACTGGAGAATAGATAGAACTGTTTAAACCATGTTCTGTTGATTGCCTTACAACAGCCAGTTCTAGCTACTATTCTTCCATCACTTTCCCAAAACAGCATTATGAGTTTAGGAACCAAATATTCAATATGTGAGCCTCTGGGGGATACTTCAGATTTATCCAAGTACTATTTGAGTTACATATCAACTACATTGACAACCTCATAAAATTAATCTTGGATATCTCTATTTGATCCTATGAATTGACACTAATATTGATTCTCTCTGTTGTACTCTTGTTAAACTTTCACAGAAACTTCTACAAACCAGCATGTATGTTATTTGATCCAATAAAATATTATATATATATATATATATATATATATTTCCAAACTCTAAATGCTATTAATAAATGTTGCTTAGCTCCAAAATTAATTTGATGAAGACTAGTATGCAATATGATGCTACTCAAATATGGAGATGTAGAAAGGTAGCAGGCTTAAAGGGTTAAATTCATATATGGGATTAGTGTCCTATAAGTGATAAAAAAGACTCTTTCTGCAAGGGAAGATAAATTGAGCAGACAGTCTTGCCTACACACTATGAAAAAAAAATACACAGATACCTGAGCTGTTGCTTCTTTGATCTTGGCATCACAAGTTTTAGAACTGTGAGAAATAAACACGTGTTGCTGAAACCACCTAAGGTCTGCTGTTTTCACTGTAGCAGCTCTGACAGTGTGTTGAGTGCAAAGAGAAGGTTTTATAATCCTAGTTACCCTGGAGTTGAATACATTCCTCAGCCACTTTCTGTTAAACAACTACTACCTATACTCCAGGAGTCTTGAAAATACATACTAAAAAAATACAAAATGGTCAAATGCAGCTATAATAGGTTATCATATTAATAGCTTTTCAAGTCAGCCTAGCTCTCATTTCTTAGTATTACACAAATATTCTGAATTATGTTTTAAAAGCTAAATGTGCTATCTTCATCTGCCAGTTTCTAACTCCTGATTTATTTAAACTGAATTAAATACAAGTACTTGAAAAGCTGTGACAGACACCACAATCAATATTTAGACATTATCCAGTTCCTACGCAGCACTGTTGTCTCACTCACAGGCAACTTCATTAAAGGCTTTGAAAATAAAATATCTTGGTTCAAACTTGCCAAGGGACCTGTGCTGAGACTGAGAAATAATAATTGGAGGAAAGTTATCACACAAGTGCCTGGTTGTTTAGTAATAAATGCATATTAGCGAATGTGATTAGCATAGCTCCACAAAATATGACATCAGGTAGAATAAGAGATCAGAATTAAATAACTAATCTTATAATAAAAAAGTGAATTCCACACATGGTTTTCAAATACAACATCTTAGTTTCCTTGACTTAATAATCACCATATTCAATGACCTATTTCCTCTCTCAGAATTCCTCCAGGATATTCTTACTGAGTTCAGGAGAAGGACTTTGAACATCTATTTATTTAATTTAATATACATGTCTATCTTTTTTGTAGATGCTGAATGAGACAATCTTACATAGAAAGAAATACATAAAATATCAATAAATTTCATACAATAAAAATATAATACATTTCAAGTATATGACTGGTCATCTAAAAAAATATTCAGTATGTAACATATTTAAAATTTTAAATATTAAAGAATAGCCATAAACAAGGATTTACTGATTTACTGTGAAAATAATCATTATGAAGAAAATATGGCAAAAAGATTAAATTTGAAGTGTTTTAGATGTTTTCTATAAAGTTAAAGACATTTGCAGTGCTAAAAGTAAAAAAGTTTATTTAGACCTACAATTTTTCCTGCTTACATGATGTGCAGGGTTAAAAGATAAAGAAATTGAGGGAAAAACCAAATATTGCCTGGCCCAGCTTAGAGTCCTCACACAGCAGCTGATGGAGATGGCTGCAAAGACCCACAGCCAAACATTAGGCAGAGCTTGTCGAATCCTGAGGAAAAGGAGAGGAAGGATTGAAGGAAGCCGAGGGGTCAAGGACATAACAAGAGAACATACAGAATCAACTAACCTAGACCCAAAGAGGTTAAGAGAGACTAAACTGGCGACCAGAAAGCATGCTTGGGACCAGACTTAAGTCCTCTGTATATACATTGCATACCTGGGTCTTTATATAGGACTACTAATAGTACGTTGCCTGTGTTTGGAGCCCTTTCCCCTAACTGGACTGCCTAATCTAGCCTCAAAAGAAGATGTGCCTAGTTTTACTTCAACTTGATATGCCAAGGCTGGTTAATATCCATAGGTGGCCTCCTTTACTCTGAAAAGAGGAGAAGGGATGGATGAGGAAGTCAGATGGGAGGAAGGGAGTAGGAGGAGAGAAGGAAAGGGAAGCTGTGACCCAAATATAAAGTAAATAAATAACTGATTTAAAATTTAGATTTGTTCCCATATTTTTAAATACTTCAGGCAGATGATTCACCTTCCATTGTGTTGGGGTGGAGACGGTGAATGCTATTTTTTTCCTTGTACAATTTATTTATTTATTTATTTATTTAAACATTTATCTTTTTGTCTTTTTGTTTTTTTTTTTAACAGTCCAGTTATTATCCCTCTCCTGATTCACCCTCTCATGGTTTCTCATCCTATTCTTCTCCCCACTGTCTCCAAGGGGATGTCCTCACTCCTCACATACCCCACCCTACCAGGCCTCCCCACTGCCTGGGGCCTCAAAAGTCTTTAAAGGGTTAGGTGCATCTTTTCTCAATGAGGCCAGACCAGACAGTCCTTTGCTGCTGTATATGTGTCTGGGACCTTAGATCAGCCAATGTATGCACCTTGGTTGGTAGCTCAGTGTCTGAGATATCCCAAGGGTCCAGGTTAGATACTGGCCTTCTTTTGGCTCACCTTCCTCTTCAACTTTGTCGAACCTTTCCTTAATTCAATGCCAGGGGTCTATGGCTTTTGTCCATTGTTTGGGTGCAAGTATCTGTATCTAACTCTTTCAGCTGCTTGTTGGGTCTCTCAGAGGGCAGCCATGCTAGGCTCCTGTCTGCAAACACACCATAGCATCAGTAATAGTGTCAGGCCTAGGGGCCTCCCCTTTAGCTGGATTCCAATTTGGACCTGTTACTGGACCTCCTTTACCTCAGGTTCTTCTTCATTTTTGTCCCTGCAGTTCTTTTAGGCAGGAACATGGGCCAGAGTTTTTGATTGTGAGATGACAACCCCATCTTGATGCCCTTTCTACTGGAGATGGACTCTACAAGTTCCCTTTCCCTACTGTTGAGCATTTTATCTAGGGTCCTTAGAGTCTTTTACCATGCATGTCCTTTGGGGTCTGAGTTACCTCACTCAGGATACATTTTCTAGTTCCATCTACTTGCCTGCATCATGACTACTCATGATGTCCTCATTCTTAATAACTGAATAGTATTCAATTCGGTAAATTAACCACATTTTCTATATCCACTCTTCCATTGTAGGACCCTCAGCAGAATTCTTATTCGTAGCATTATTGTGCCTTCATGGAAAGTTTATTTTGCAATTATTAAATGTTAGTCTAGGTCTATTATCAACAAACTAGAATAAAATATTAGAAATTGCCTAACAGTTTTACCTTATTCAAAGAAATTATGTGAAATGATATTTAATGAATGTAAGTAGTATTTACACCCTCATAGAAGCAGGAGGAGGGGGAATGGGATAGGGGGTTTCTGGGGGTGGGTATCGGGAAAGGGGATAACATTTGAAATGTAAATAAATAAGATATTCAATAAAAATACTCAAAACTGTCAAATTTTACAGATGGAAAATGTTATTTAAAATATTTTTTTCTCTATCAGACTTATGACAGAAACACAAAGCAACATATATTAATCCATTAAAGAAGATAAAATTGATAGGTAAAAAGGGATGTGGTGTAAGAAGAAACAAGCAAGGAGATGGGAAGAGGACATCTAAAAATGGAGAGAGAGAGTGTGTAGGTGGCAAAGCAGAAAAGCCAGGCAACTCACTGTGAGTCTCTCAACTGTGCATGCTCAAGTTACATCATCACTTTAGTACTTACTAAGGAGCAGACACAGTAAAAATGTAATCTTTGTTGCATAAAGTTAAAAATCCCATTTTCCTTGAGCTGGGGTTACCTACAAACCTCATATTCTAACATAATCTACTCTCAGCAATAACAGTTTCCTATACACTACTTATGTCCTGACCTTGTATATGATCTACCTTCTTATATTATACCTTGCTGTATCTAGTCTTCTAGTTCTTTAATGATTCTGCAATATTGACTCTAGCCTTGACTTCTCATTCTAATGTTTCCTCATTTGTATCTCTCTCTCTCTAGTAAATGCTAGTCTGGCATAGCGATTGATCCCTGCAAGTGCTGATGGTTTTTGTCACCCTGAAGCTAATCTGCTTTCTCTCCTATTTTATTTTCAATCTCTCTTTCTGGGGAATATAGTTCCTCTGTTACTTGGAGCTAATCACTCAATAATAAACAGATATGGTTCTCAGAAATGAGCAATAGAGGTGGTCATGAAGCTGTGGAGGAGGAGAAACAGACCTTCTACTTGGCTGTTAGGGTCATGGGAAAAGATCTACACAATATAACTACAGAGATCATCAAAGCCTACATGGTCCTTTGTAGAAATTGCTCATTGTGAGACTTGGCCTTGAACTTGGAATTATATAAGGAAATATATATATGCCCTTCAGTCCAATGACTATTGTATTAATTATTCTGGGTGAGCTTGGGGATACCAAGGATGAAGAGTTAAAGAGGTCTCAAGAAGAAAAAGCATGAATAGGAAATAAGAAGTAATCTATAAAAAAATAATACAAGCAAATGATAGATGGGCTTATCTTACAGAAGGAAGCCTTATGTATGATCCAGAAATTAATCGTATTAGAAGGAAAGGATGGTCTAATGGAAAACAATGGTGGGCTAATGGATTGTTGTTCGTGGAGAGGTTGTCAATATTGGACGTGAAGCCATGGAAGGACAAGGAAACAAAGATTAGAGAATAAATGAGGATGCACAAGCATATAAAAATTTAGTACTTTGTTCTCCTTGCTATTGGGAGGATTGGAGATGATAATGCCTAAGAGATGTTAGAGAGATTAGTTGCTTTAGTTACATAAATTTTAAAACTTTGTAAGAAATTATTTTAACCTTAGTAGTCTGTCAGCTTGCTGTTCTTACATGAAAACTGTTGCTGTAAAGACTGCTGTCTGCTGTATCAGGAAACTGCAAGAGCTGTGGCCAGCTACCTATAAAGAACAGGCTGTGTAAAAACTATAGGGAAATGTGTTTTAAGGAAGCAGGCATTGTGACTAATGATCCAGGATTCTTAGAATTTATGTAAATTTAAGGCTTTCTAAAAAAAAAAAAAACGATTAACAATAGTTAAAGGCTTGATGAGTTAACTGTAGTAAATAAAAAACTGTGTTCGGGTCAGAATGAAGAATAATGAAGAATGAGAAGGAAGAATGATGAAAATGCTTGAGCAGAGAGAGCACTTGCATCCACTTCTGTCTCCATTATTTAATCAGCACTACTCCCATTCTCCCTTTCACAGGGCCCTCCTCAGACCGAGGCTGTACCTTAGCAGGGAAACACTGGACCAGGTCACATCTCTCGTTCTGCTGCTTAATGGTGCAAATATTTCTTTGACCTCCAAAATCTGCACTGTGCAACACACAAATACAAGCATTATAAGAACTTGAACTAAATCATGAACACTAAAAGGACAGGGAAATTTAGAGACTTTTGGGAAACAATGGATGCTTATAATTATTAAAAGTCCATCATTGCTCATAATTATAACATGGAGTAAATAATCAAGTCTAATTATGAACTTAATTTTTGTGTAAAAGTTGTATATAAATTGCATAATTTCTTTGAGTGAGGTAGAAATGTTAGGTAATTTCTAACATTTTATAGGAATTTGTTGATCATAGACCCAGACTAACGTTTAATAATTGCAAAATGAACTTTCTGTGAGGGAGCAAGAATGCTGAGAATAAGAAGTCTACAGAGGGTTGACAAAATTAAAAAATAAACATGCCAATTTTGTAAAATATAAAGTCTGTAGAGCTTGAGGTTCTGTTGCTGCTGATTTTGCAGGAACATTTGGTAATTAATCGGAGCTATGGGGAATTTCGAATGTTGGCAAACACCTTTTAAAATTTCGGTCTTTTCGTTGATGGGGTATCCTCAAATAGAGATTGTTTTATAAGAAAAATACTTGAGTTAGCTTTTACTTTTAATTTGGTCAAATGAACACAAGTATTTATGGAAATATACTTTGACTCCAAATAAAGCTTGAGAGTTCCAGTGAACACATTATGAAATCTTTCTGTATAATAATTTGATTATGCATGAGTTAGCTAAGGCTATAATTTAATTTTTAAATATATTAGATTATATTTCATTTTGTAATATTAACTGTAGATTTGGCAAAAGCAATTATTGTTTTTCATCATCCATCTTTGCATAGCAATCTTAACTTTGAGTAGCTATGGAAAAGCTATGTAAAGCCGTCTTGGTGTTTAGGAGCAAATAAAAGCATAACAAAGAACTATAGGGCAGAATTCAGAACCAAAAATGTGTGCCATGAAATTAAGTACCTTTTACTGAGAATCTTAAAGCCAAAAACTGAGAAATATATGAAGGACTTCCAGAGAGGCATGACAAGAATTAATTTGTAGATAATGGTTGACTTATGATTAAAATTAGAACATTGTGTACGTGGTAAGTAAAAAAACTGTCACAAGTATACATTAAAAATATGTATTCTGTAGTTAAGCATAATGGAATTTTAATTGAGCCTTAAAAAATGAAATTGTGACATTTATAGGAAAATGGGAGAGAACTAAAAATCATTATGTAAAGCAAAATAGGCCTGGTTCCTTTCATATGTATAATCTTAATTGGAATATATATACATACACATATACATACATACGCACATACACATACACATATTCATATATATGAAGAGCATGCTTTGAGAAGAAAATAATGAAAAGAGAAATGGGAAGTAAAAATAGAATAAGGACAGTATTTGTGTTTGTGTGGGTATGTACATTTCACAATGAAATCTGTTACTTTGTATACTACCTAAAATTGTAAAATGTTTAATATTTGAAAACAAAATATATTTCTAGGGTACAGCAATGCTAAAAATACTATAGATACCAAGAAAATTCTAATTTAACATAAAACAGAATAATCATATTTACTTATATTTGCAAGGAGATTTAGGAGTTACCATTCAGATATCATACTCAATGATACATGTTTATAGCATAGCTTAAAGCTTTACAAAGATATAATGGTCAAAACTTTCAAAGCTCAAAACCTGAGATACAAATGATAAATATTAGGGAGCAGGAGTCTGCCATTGATCTACAGTTACAAATGACATTTAAAAAATAGGACTAAATGGTTATAATACTGTATTATATTATCTACATGCTTTTCAGGGTACAGAACTCCTCTGGCACTGTACTATATCATGCCACATCTGTCAAAACACACAGAGGTGGTTACATATTCTTCACCTCCTGAAAAAGATTGCTATACTTTTTCCACCAGAGCATTGTTAACATGACTTTTGATGAAAATCTTTGAAGACTATTTTCTTTCTGTGTTTTTTTTTTTTTTTTTTGTAATAGAAATAAGTTCTGGTCCGGCATATGTATTTATTTAGACTATATAATAAAAATTTCTACACAGCTTCGGATCACTGGGAGGCACAACACTCAGGAAAAGCCTTGAAATGTTTATCAGCCGGGATTCTCTAAAGGAAAAGAGATGATAGAACACACAGAGACAGAAAGACAGATAGATACACACACACACACACACACACACACACACAGAGACACAGTCACACCCATTGTTAGAGTGCTGTACAGTCCAATACTGGCTGACTCTTGGCAGAAAGGCCAAAATCAAGTAGTTATTCAGTATATGAAATTGGATATCTCAGCAGTCCCTAATGAGTTGGATGGTGAAGTAAGAAGTCGTCCTGTATATCTGCTTGTTTTTGGTCTATATTAGAATCCCAGTTGAAGCAGCAAGTCATATATACTCGCCAGCTGAAAAACCTGAAATGTCCTTCTTCCATGGCCTTTAATGTGACTCATAATTAGGGTGGGTCTTCCCACCTTAAATATTCTAGTCAAGGAAATCTCTCACAGACCTACTCAGCCACTTGTGTCTTGTTTGATTCTCTATACAGTCAAAAGAGGATTAGCCATCAACAACAGAATAATGACTAGCATTCATTCATAGGTAATAACGACACTTTGAAATTTAAGTGAATAAGGAAGGGATTTGCCATGGGGGGAGGGGGGAATCATATTTTATATCAGGTAGACCACTTGGGGAAAAACAAGTATCAACTATATTAGTTGCTTTCTTATTGCTGTGTGAAAAAAAATTACCAACCAACTTATAAAAGAAAGGGTATAACCAGACTTATCCAAAGTACAAGAATCCATGATGGTGGAGTGAAGACATTGAAGCAGGAGCAGCTGAGCACTCACAAGTAAAACCAGAAGAAGGAGGCAAAGAGCTCCTTGGGGATGCCAGGAGGCTTTTGAAAGCTCATGTCAGCCCACAGTGATACACCTTCTCAAAAAGACCATACCTCCTAATCTTTTCCAACAGTTACACTAATGGTAGAGCCAGTATTCAGATGTCTGAGATTCATGAAACACTTTTCTCAATTAAACCACCACAATGCCCTAGCTAGGCAGCCTTAGTTCAGACCTGCAAATCCCACACAAAACACAACATACAGTAAGAGTACCTTTATGAGCTCACTATTACCAGGGCAAGGAGAGAGAAAGAGAGAGAGAGAGAGAGAGAGAGAGAGAGAGAGAGAGAGAGAGAGAGAGAGGGAGGGAGGGAGGGAGGGAGGGGGGAGGGAGGGAGGGAGGGAGGGAGGGAGGGAGAGGAGAATAGTATAAAACACAGAGACAAGAAACAATAGAGGTCATAGAATTAAAGGTGAAAGGCAAAAACCAACTACTGGAAGTTGTTCTCTGATATCTACAGAAGACTTACAACAAACATATATATTATATATACACAACACATTTGCACACATACATACAAAAATGCACAGATGAGATAGAGATAATTGATGATAGATACATAGATAGATAAATAGATTGATTGATTGATAGATGGTATATTAGATATACATACTATATAGATGACTGATAAATTATAGAATATATATACATATATATGTATATGTATATATATACATGAATACCAGCATACATGATATAGTAGTAAGAGATAAATACATAGTCGATAGTCAATAGATGATAAATAACCATACATGCAAGTTTTTAAAACTATTTTTAAAAATTATTAGAAGTCTGTTTTGTTTAATCTCTAGGTACTGTTTCTATAGAAAAAAGGCTAAATTTTGAAGGCTTAATATTGTTAAAGATGATATACCTTTTAACACAAACTCTCTTTTGACTTCATTTTAAATTATGGGGTAAGTATAAATAAAACATTTTTGAGGGTTTTTATGAATTCACTTTCATATCTGTTCATAAGACTACCCAGTCACAGAGGTGTATTTTTCATGTCTTTTCCTATTTCCTTCCAAGCTAAAGTACCCATCAGGAATAAAACTCTCTGAAAAGGACCTTCACTAGGTACCTACTACAGGTCCTGGGTATTGAACTGCTGAATTCTAACATTTCAAGTAAATTCCTCTGAGAAGGCTTATATAATTATCATTGACATGCATTCATTAAATTTACTGCAGTCTCCAAGAGTCCTGACTGAGAGTAAAGAAATAAATGTCATTACTATAGAGCACACTGAGATAAATGGTACACATCAGGTCAAATGGAGAGGAGATTAAAGATACTGAGGGAATAATTTGTCAGTGATTGGAAATTGCTATGATACATATTTGGGACGGATATAAGAAAGAATATCTAAATCATAAGTACTGTTCTACACAAAGCAGTTGTAGAAAGAAATGAACTCAGTGACTAGAAATGCTCAAGCAGATGCTAAGTGACCATCTGTCAGGGATGCTGTGGAAAGGAACCTCTCATTGAGTGGGAGGTTATGCTAAATTACCTTTAAGGCTATTTTTAACTCCAGAGATTCTATAATTCAATGAAGGAGAGCCTGAGGAAAGTCCCAAAGAACTATTAAGTAACTCCATGTATCCAGTATATCTATCAGCAGTTAATTTCGAGTCAACCATTAACTTCATCTAAGCATTTAATTTGTCTCAGAAATTTGAAAAAAATGGTAATAAAAGAAGGGAATAGAAAAGTCTTTTGCCTGCATGGTTGATCTACTAAAATTGGCTTCAAAATGTGCTTCTTGGATCTCTAGAGAGCAGACAAAACACTCAGAACATCTTAAGATATAGATTTCTGGCCCAGAGAGCTTCAAAGCAGAAACGGCAACATAAGCAGGTAAGGTACATATACGTCACATTTAGTGGTCTTACAGCAGACTAGATCCAAATGAAGAAAGGAATAGTGAACTCAAATAGAGGCTTGTAAAGCATGACTCAAATGGAAACATAACATGCAAACCAGAGTAAAGCCTTGGGTGTGTGTGTGGTGGTGGGGGTGTGTGTTTGGGTGAGGGTGTGCATGTGTATTCATTGCATGTAACACAGGATCCATACTCAAAATGTCCTTGATCTATCAAAGCAACAAAATAAATGTTCAAATAAATATTGAAATGATTTGCTCTAGATAACTAGTTTTAAAAATCCTCAAAGTGTCTTTAGTCAAATAACAAATCAAAAGCAAATGACAAGAAAAGATCCCAGATCAAGAGAAAATGACAAATGGATATATAGAAAATAAAATTTAATACATATTTTGCAGAATATCAACAAGGTAAAATGTTGTTATATCCTTAATATGTAAGAGTAAATTATATATGAACAATAGCATGAAACAGTAATGGCAGTTGTGTGCAGTCTTTATGTTGACTTTATGTTGAAAGTATATTATTAGGTCAAAATACTGTAATAAATATTCAGCTTCTAAGTTAATCACCAAGAATTAACTTAGGAATGAATAGTAAAAGAGTCAATGAGGGAACCAAGTAAAATATAAATATATCAAAAGGAAAAGAGAGGCAGAACAAAGAGACAGAATAATAAAAAGGTAATTTTAAATCTAAATATCTATTTAAGAGTTTTAAAATTATGTTAGTATTTCTATAAAAATATGGACAATCGTCTTTTGTAAGAATGACATTTATAAAAATCACCCTTACTCTAAATGCTTGGCAAAAATACTGAAAGTGGAAATACATAGATGTAGAATCTTGAGATAAAATATGCCACTGTCAGTAACATACAAAGTATGTGTCAATACAAGACACACCACCACAGAAGAAAGTATTTCATAAGAAAACGACAGCCAAAGAACCAGACATAAGTTTCCTCTTTTCACATCAAATGTTCTCAACTTTCTTTGACACAATAACAATTGTGCATAATGTTTTCTCAGCCTTGAAAGAAATACGCTACTGATCCCCAAGAATACATACACACACACCTGTTTTGTAGCAGGTTCCTTCAAGGTGTAAGCATTCTATTCTACAGGTGATCCTGTTCCTTAAAACTTAAGGTAAACAAGTCAAAATAGACTTAGGATGTGCCTGGAACTAACTAGGCCACTCCCAAAGTAAACAAAAAGGAAGCTGAGAGTGTCACACAAGCTAAACTGCAAAGAACAATCTCAGACTAGCCAAGCTGCAGACAAACAGCAATGGCCAAGCATCAGGAAGGACTCCGAAACCAGCCCAGCCACCTGGATAAGTGTAGACCAACTGGGCCACTGGGAGCTGCCCACGGGCTGTGCAGTATGCTCCAGATACCCAGTCTTTATGTGATGACACCCATGCTGAGGTGGGTTTTGGTGATGTAGCTTTCTTTGAGTCTTTTCTGCTGAGTCATTTTTGCTCCTTTTTAAGTAACTAACCTCTCACCCATATTTCTGGAAGTAACTACAATAAAAATCATTGATTCACCATTGGGATTGGTACTTTCGTCCTCTGTGGGGTCACTATGAAGGATGAATAGATGTGAGTATTGTGTCTCCCAGAAAAAGTCTTGTCATTCAATAATAGTCCAGCGACTGGCTCAATAGCTACAGTTCTTGGCATGCAAGGTTGACCACCTTAGGTGGTTCCCAGAAGTCTATAAAGGTGGAAAGCAGGAGATACCTTACTATACAAAGCTCTTTTATGACTTTCACATGCATCTAGTGGCACATGCTCTCCACACAAACACATCATGTGTATACATTCAATGCATACATATATACATGCATGTATCACACATGTATGCAATAAACAAAATAAGCAAAGAGTTTAAAAAGCCAAAGTCTGTGACACATTTTTCCTTTTTCAAAATTTTGTAATTTTGCATTATCTCCTATAATCTATTAGCAAATCACACAACTTTTGCTTAAAACTTTTGCTTAAATTCAAACTTTACTGAATTTTAATCCTCAGGATGACAGTTTATAAATGAAGTAGATTTAAATACTATATAATCAGTCATTCTATCTACTAGTTAACTAAACTCTGGAGAGTTTAGAGAATTCTTATCATTAAAATATCCAAAGGCAACTACAGAGTCAAAACAGCGTGATCACAATCATCTATGAAAGATAAGTGCAAGTGATGAAGAAGATGTGCTGAGACAGGTGAGTCTGAGTTAATTTGCGATTCCATCAAGGGCAGTTGGGAACATGTGCAAAGCTATGTAAGACTGCCCTGTGTGATATACTGGAAACTGAAAATACATGAAGCACATTAATCTTCTCTGTGTTCTTCTGATAGAACTTTATTAATATTGTCAGTTAAGTTAAATACCTGGGCTAAATCAAAATGCAAGAGTGGTGCAAACATACAGAGAAGGACCAAGATAAAGCATAGCTCACTAGTACTATTTGACTTAATCAGTGTACAATTAGAGTGTATTCAATCATCTCTTGTATGACACATCATGTCCTTTTATTTGCATATTTCCAAGCAAATTGAATAGAAGAAACTATCTGTATAATTATTTGGTCATTTCTTTCTAAGTGTATGACAGGTCTCAAATATATCAAAGGTGATAAACGTCTAATTTTTTTTAAATTTTATTTTATTTTCTAAGTTTTTTTTATTTACATTCAAAATCATTTCCCCTTTCCCATTTCCTCCCTCCCCGAAAGTCCCATAAGCCCCCTTCCCTCCCTCTTTTCCCCATTCAACCCCCCTCGCTTCTCTGTCCTGGCATTCCCCTACATCCAGTCTTTCCAGGACCAGGGGTCTCTCCTTCCATCTTCTTGGAAATCTATTGATATGTGAGTAGTGTCTAGGGTATTCCTAGATTCTAGGTTAATATCCCCTTACCAGTGACTGCATACCATGTGTGTTCTTTTGTGATTGGGTTACCTCACTAAGGATGATATTTTCAAGTTCTGACCATTTGCCTAGGAATTTCGTGAAACGTCTAATTTTTTTAATTTACTTTTTGCACACACTGGAGAAAAGAGGGTATCATATATATATACATATATATATGTATATGTATATATATCATATATATGTATAATTCAAAATATCCAATTAGATCGATAAATGTAGTCATTAGTCAATTATCCTTTATAACAGCTAAGTGAGTTTTCTCTTTCCTTTGTCCTTGTTCATACACTTAAGGAGATAGAAAAAAATCTGGCAGTCAGATACATGTAGTAAGAATAGAAGAGTTTATTTATAAGTAATTGTGTTCTCAAATTTCACACAATTGTGTACTGTAAGCATCATCAAAGTAAGAATTGGAATAAAATCTGTATATTACACAAATATCTGTATATTACTCAAAATATCTGTATATGACACAAGACCTAGCATACTATCTTGAATATAGCAAGTTGTTGAGCTTTTATTGTATACATAATGAAACTTCTTTTATTTCTTGCAATATGTATTTATTATTTTCACAGTATGGTATCTGTATAAAACAATGAATATTTAAGTTTTTAAGTTTTTCTTAAATTTTATGTTCTAAGATATTCTTCACTTAACTGACTTTACTTGAGTTTATATCTCAAGCGTCATGTTTAGGAAACTGGATCCCCAAATTCATTTGTTTATTGTGTTTGTAGATGGCACTTCTGCAAGATAATGAAGAGAAAATTGGTCAGTGGGTTCCCACAGAAATGGCTTTGTTTAAAATATGAATTATTTAGACAAATTAGGTCAGCCACTTCACTGTGTTGGGATGCAGCAAAAAGGTCCCCTCCAGGTGCTGAGTAGGACCAGTGCCAGTGTGTTGTGTCTTCCTAGTATTAAGAACTTCAAAGTAAATGAAACTTCATGGGAGGTTTGTAAGTTCCACAGTTGTTAGTTACAGCAAAAGAAAAAATGAAATTTCTCAATAAACAACATTTCAAAAGTTCCCCGGCAAAAAAAAAAAAAAAAAAACCTTTTCTTTGGTTTTCAAAAATATTCCATTACATATCCCCATGAAACTGCCATTATCTCAAATCCTTCAGCTTCCCTCAGAGTCTTAAGACATTTTGTTTCCTAACCTGTCTTAGTACACCTATGTTATGGTCTTGATAGACCTAATTCTTCTGCATGATCTGATCATTTCTACTAATCAACCTACTTTGGATTTTCCTTGTTTACTTTTTGACCTTTGATAGCAACTTTCTACTGTCTTCGGGCTTCTATGAGACTTAATGGTGGATTTTTCTAAAAAGCATTTATATTCCTATTTTCCACACAATAATAATTTAATTGAAAAATTAAAGTATCTTTCTGGTCTCAGAGTTATAGAGCCAGCTCCCCAGGTAAAGTAGGGAAATCTGATTCCAAAATAGATTACTATTCTCACCCCTTCACCAAAAATATTCAATGAAATCTGAATTTGGCAATCTTTCTGCATCCTCTTCAACATAGATTCATAAGCCTTGGGGGAAGGGGTTTGATTAAAATATCTAATTTAGCAAAGTCCCTCACTCAGTACATACTGCCCAGTGGGTCCCTGTGTTTTATTCCACCTACAAGAAAGATCTTTGCTGATGAGGGATGAGTGAGGTAATGATCACGTGTATATCAATTTATGATTAGGATTCAACTGATTGTTAGGATGTTTTAGAAAATGAGTAGGATATTCTTCCCTAACCTCATGACCTATCCAGTCTCTGGTTCTTGTCTACTTTTGCAGTAGCAGGTACTTATTTCATGGAGTATAAATTAAATCTAACCCCCACAGGGATTTGTTACTCAAATAACATATATGACACGATTGTACCAGTTTATCTTTCAGTCAAGTCACTTTGAAACTCACCATATTTATGGCTGGTTGATATTGAAGGTTAAGTTGATTCTTTGGTAGCATGCCAAGTACCATTAGCCTGATGAGTAATTGTCAGTAGGGAAGCAGCTTCTGATTGAGCTTCAGGTTCACTTCCCCTTTTTTGATGACATAAGTAGTCTTGAGACTGCATTGGGCTCAACTATCCAATCCAAACCACCCTTTAGAGTTTAAGACAGGAAAATCAGCTAATTTAACTATATCATAATATATTTACAAGTTACTGGAAATAGCAAATATATCCATAAATAGAAGTTTGATCTAGTTATAACATGGTGTCTCCTATTAAGAGTATTGTCTTTATGTTGATCCTAATATTCCAGCTTATCATAAAGGTCCTAGAAATGATGAGTGACACTCAATTGTCAGATATACTAGATGCCTTCAGGAAAGAGACCAGCTTCAGTGCTCTGCTTACTAATTCACTAAGTATTTGCCTGATTCTTGTATTTGCCTTATGTAGACACAGCCCTTTGATACATTTAACCACATATGTTCTTTATAATTTTTCTCCAGTTGTTGAAGAGCA
The DNA here is from genome assembly GCA_036184795.1 of Tokudaia tokunoshimensis. Lineage (NCBI taxonomy): Eukaryota > Metazoa > Chordata > Mammalia > Rodentia > Muridae > Tokudaia > Tokudaia tokunoshimensis. The sequence continues at coordinate 51,677,413 of BTHU01000013.1, read as the reverse complement.
ATGGGTTAATCAAGGTAACTTATGCTGCATAGTAGCCTACATGGAAGACAGCAGTATAATTATTTAAACATTTTCATCCGTTAACTTCAATTAAAATAAAATGTTATACTTAGGTAAGTTTTATTATAGTGAACATATATAAAATATGTGTAAAATATATATTATAGTGAAAATATATAAAATATATAAAATATGAATGCATTTATATGTTTTCATAGCAAATTTTTATTTCATATAATATTGTTTTAATTTTCATAAACTTTTCAATCAAAGGATAGTTGTCTTCCAGCTATTTTCTGGTTGCAAAGCTTTTTGCTAAGGTTTCATAATGAACCATCGTTTCCTAACATATTCCTGAGATAGAGGTGCGGTACTGGCGTCTTCAATTTAAGTCCTACTTTAAAAACTTTTCTATGAGTACCTGTATGCAATCAATTTAGTAGGACAAACAAAAGCCTGAGGTGAAAGAGAACACCACATTTTCTCCTCAAGGAACTCTAAACCTAACTGCAGATACAGCATGTAAGGCAAACCTAGCTTCTGTGTCCAATATACCATAAAACACAGAGTTTCTAGATAAAGTGGTAGCACAATAACAAAGCTACAACCCAACCCTTACTCCAACATATAACAGGAAATAAATCACAGGAGAAACAGACCAAGCCAAGCCTTCAAATTGAGAAGTATGCCAAACATCAAAAAGTAAAACCATACTCTTAGAAAAGCTCAAGCCTGAGAAGTCAATTGTGAATTTCCAAGCAGCTGGTTACACTTGAAGACTTTATGCATTTTTATGGGGTCATGAACAATAAAGTTAGAGAGGACATAGAGGTTTGCAGAGGTCAGATCTTAGAAGGTATTAGTTACAGAAATAACCATTTTTCAGAAGCTCCGGTGTTTTACAAACCTAGCTGTACTTGCAATTTCCTGTCCAGAGATTTACAGATATGGTTTGCTGACAATAATCTCCAGATTTACTACAACACAATTACCTTCAAGTAAACACTTTCATAAAGCTCCCAGTGATGCTGATATAATTTCATCAGTTAGAATGCTTTAGAATGAAGGACATACAACTTTCCAAATAGCTATACAAGAAACACTTTAACTCAAGGCCTAAAATAGACACCCCCACGGTTACATCATTGAATGTTTAAATATGTTGATAATGATTCACAATCACAGTCTGCATGTTAGGCAATGATTTGGACCTACTGCATAGAATGGTTTAAATTACTAAAAAAAACATAATTAGATTTAAATATTCAAGAACCAATAAATATGTAAAGAATAAACTATGTAATATGAATGAAATATGTAGTGAACTATGAGTTAGATCCTTTCTAGTTTTCAAGCTTAGTAATTCTGGCTAGCTAGCTAATAAAATAATAATAGTATTTTCATAAAAGAACAATATTTGTGATGAACAAAACAAGATGGATATTAAAGATTTGCATCAGAGTACAATCAGAAATAATTAGAGTCCCACTGAACTTGGCTGTCAAGAGAAAAAGAAAGTATTTCTAGCATGTTCCTCATTAACTGGATGATGTAAGCATAGACCAATGACTTCTCAGTAACATGTGAAAGGAATCCAGTTTAGAAAAAGAGCACAATCTTAAGTCCACATACCACTAGAAAGTCAGTGCCGACAAAGGGGCCATAAAATTACTGATATTGAAAATTATATTTTAAAGTCATAATACCAAAAGTATTTAATTGAAGTAGATATTAAAATACATATCTGAGATTGAAAAAGAGGAAGAACTCACCAAACCCCCTCAGTTGTTCAGTTTCAGAAGTTCTGTATTTGCTCTATAGATACTTTACTTACTAAAAAAGTAGACAAAGGCAGACAACCTTTGAAATTAGGCAGAAACTAAATAATTCATAAAGCCAAACTCTCATGACAAAGCAAGTAAGACACTATTTTCATTTGAATATGACTCTACCCCCCCAAAAAAATCATATATTAAATCTTGGCCTTCAATAGATCAGTATCTAAAGAAGAAGAGATTAATTATCCTGAGGTCCTAACCTAATCAGGGGATTAGTCCATCCATGAATTCATAGTTTAATGGAGAAATGTAAGTCACTGAAGCCAGGCTTCTAAAGTTACCGTTTCCCTCTTGTTTTCCTCTGCTTGCCAGAAGCCAGGCTTGCTGCAATCATGACATTGGGGCAGATGTAGTTAAGTATTAATACTGAAGGAAAGTAAGATAAGGCAGTCAAGGAAACCTCTCATAAAATACAGGAACAAACACTAGGAGAGAATATGTGGTATAAGTTCAAGAAAAGTGATTACCTATGGGCTAGTCTCCAAGAACAGTGGGAGGCAAGGCTGAACTTGTATTATGAAACTATGTATCTGAACATAATTTACAAGGAAACACTTCATGATCTGAATCTTATATCTGGAGTGTTAGAGTGTAAGTTTAAAATAGTATCTTTCTTTCATACTAGAATTTGCCCTTGCTTCTTGGGTAGCCTAAACTGCCCACTTACTGTAATATAGCAAATATAAAATTACAGTCTTTTCTCTGAAAATAGATCAAAATAAAAGTTGTCAAAATTGTGACATTGCAAATCTTTATCTGAATCAAAAATCTGAAAGCAAATTTGAACTGAGCCTTACTTTGATTTACAAAATTCTCCAGGGAACTCTGAGCTCCATAAATCAAAAGAGATTAGAGTGTTTTCAACTGTGACGAATATAACTTTCTTCCACCACTTTAAAAATTATTTAAAGTACAATGCACTTTTGCTGCTCTAATATTGCTATATTCAGCAGTCTTAAAGGTCAATACCACAAAATAAACATAAAAAATTCATGTAAAATATCAAATAAAGTTGAAATAACTTACTTTTAAATGCACTCAAGTTCATTTGTTCAGTGTTCCCTCCACACACTTCAGAAACCGGCACACATCATTTATGCACAAATATAAAGCATACATTTGTCTCTAATTAATAATTATTGAAGAAAAACACCTTTATATGTCAGACATTTTGGGTATATTGTGCTGTTTACAAACTACTATTGACAAGCTGTGTAAGATGTGCTAGATTGCAGGAATTCTTTAAAATTAAAGTTCTTTTCATAAGCTTTTACCTTTGACTTGACTAGCTCATTCATTTGAAAGATAAATCAAACTTCTTCATAACTACACTGACTTACTATTTTTGAATGCAACCAATATAGTAGGTTAAAATAAGCTAAGAATGTTGGTCAAGTAAACGTTCATTTCTTTTCACTTCATCTTCTAAACTCTAACAGAGCACCAAAGTTTGAGTCATACCTGGAAGTTTTTTAAAAGGTATTTAACATTAAAATCTCAGCATAAAACAGGCAACTCAGAAAAATAACAAGTAAAATATATTTTATTAAATGAAAAATGAATATGAAATAACCTTAACATTTGTTTAAATTTCTATTGTGACATCTCAAATACATAGTCTCAGGCTAGCTCCTGGACTACTATCTTGTAGTCCCTCACTTTTTTTTTTTATCTTTTCTACTTATACTTTATTTATTTTCTAAGGTTTTTTTTATTTACATTCAAAATCATTTCCCTTTTCCCGTTTCCTCCCTCCCCGAAAGTCCCATAAGCCCCCTTCCCTCCCTCTTTTCCCCATTCAACCCCCTCTCGCTTCTCTGTCCTGGCGTTCCCCTACATCCAGTCTTTCCAGGACCAGGGGTCTCTCCTTCCATCTTCTTGGAAATCTATTGATATGTGAATTGTGTCTAGGGAAAACACACACCATCCCACAGGGTGCTTGCTGAGGTAGGAATCATGTGTATCATAAAACAGTTTGTCTGAAACTGTATTAACAAATAGAAGTCATTATTTCATTATAACACAGAAAATAAGGGTTAAGACTCAACAACAACAACAACAACAACAAAATAACAAAAAACAAAACAAAACAAAAAAATTGCTAAGCCTTTGTGGCCAAATATAGTAAATGTGGTCTGTGTTTTATGACATATCATTCTGCTAAACTATGCCAGTTTGCCTATGCAATACCACAGATGTCTCCTTCATTATTAACTACCATGTGAAGAGTATTGGTAGTGTGAGCAATAAATGAGATCATACAAAGATGGTAAGTGCCTTACAATCAGCAGATCAAATGTTCCATACACATACACAGTGTAATTCTATTTCTACCTGTTAAATGAAAAAGAAAAAGACCATATTTTCTGGATTTTCCTTAGATATATCTTAAGAGCTGTATGAGAATTTATTTTAAAGGAAATCAAAGTTGCTAAATGTTTTTGTATTTTGATTAAGGAAACTTAACAATAGATATCTAAGAAATGACTGAACTTTAACTTGAAGTCAGACTCTAAGGTTTCTCTCTGTTGGGACATAAGCCTGTTGGCCAAAATGAAGTCAAAGTTCCTTCCATATTAATTGTAGTAGATAAGTTGGAAGTTCAGATCTCCTATAAACAGAAGCCTAGGAACTGACCCTCAATTCAGTGACCTCTCAAATTTGCCATACTTTCCCATACTTAAATGGAGAGTCTTCATTGATCCTGGTACACAAAACTGACCAAATAGCTGTATTTCTTTGTATATTTCATTGGGTACCACTAGTATTGTGCTCCATATCATTCTTGATGAATGAGAGGACCTATGTCTAGGCCTAATATCTGCATTCCTGAGAGAGGTTTCTGCTGGTTTGCTGTTCATTCCTTCAGTTACTCCTTTCCCAGGTACATTCTTCAAGCTATCCTAGGAATCACAAATCTCTTAATTCTTTGTTTAGCTCCTATTTGTGGAATGATCTCTATCAGTTACCCTAACCAGAATACACTGTGTAACCTATGCTGTGTGGTTCTAAGTGCTTGAACTGAGATCTCAGACCACTTTAAAATGCGAGTTTGCATGTACTTAGTCAGACCTATCAACTGAAAAACTGTAGTGTCTTGTTAAGTGGATGTTAGTATATGGGGTTAAATAAATACCCTTTCTGCATTATTTTTAGTTATCTGATGCCTACAACATCATTCAATATTTTTTCCTTCCCTCTTTGATATGAAGGTATATTAATGTAGTGTAATAAATTCTTGTGCTTTGATTAACAAATCCATTTGGATATGTGAAACTCAGTGTGATAGATTACATTAAATATTCCTATCCATTTTATAAATGATCTGAGAGCAATAGTATTCCAGGTGCATCTTCCAAAGACATATAGCACATTGCAAGGTCATATACTCCATCACTGGTACACGGTCTGGAAATACACGATGTGAGAATATAATAAAGACAATAATTAGAACATAGACTTAAAAATGTTCTGTTTAATGTCTTTATTTTAGTTTGTTTCATTAATTTCATATTCAGAATGCATACTTTTCTTCCTTCTCCACTACTAATAAAAACTCCACACTCCAGTTTGAGATTTGATTGGATGTAATTGAGTTTCTCTGCCTTACATAATCACCACAGGAGAGGGCACTGACAGTTTTATCACTCTCAATTCTCTTCTAAATTATGCAGATGCTATTGGTTCTTTTAAATAGTCCTCTGCATCATTCCTTATAAATTGCTTAGAAACCCAAGGCTGATTAACCATCAGAATGAGTCAATATACAGGCAATGGTGTTAGTTAACCATTATGCTCAGCTGCTCCTCAATTAGCTTAAGACAGGCTCTGGCCCACTCAGCTGCACAATCTAAGATATGCCCCTTAATTGCCAGATGCTTCATTTTCCTCATCTGTAACATGGGATAATAATAGTATCTACTGCATATGATTGTTATAGAGACTGAATGTGATAATACTTGCAGGATGACTTAGAAAAAGACCTTACATGGGCTAAATGGTCTACCCAGTTGTTAACTAGCTGAACTTATATTTAACCTTATGTCTACTTTCCGCATCCATATTATACTCCAATTTGCCCTGATAGTCCTGACTCAGTATTTTTTAATCTTCTATCTATCTATCTATCTATCTATCTATCTATCTATCTATCTATCTATCTATCTATCTATCTATCTATCTATCATCTATCATCTATCTATCTATCTATCTATCTATCTATCTATCTATCTATCTATCTATCTATCTATCTATTTATTCTCCAGATTTTATTCCCCTCCCGGTCCACCCTCCAACTCTTTCACATCCCATACCTCCTCCCACCACATATCTCCACAAGGATGAATATTCTAAACACTGTAGTATATCTCCAATTAAAAAATACAAAAGTAAATATGTACATAATTAAAGATGTGCCAAATTAAAGTGTACATACCTAGTGAGATTATGCTCATTGCCCTTCCATGGAGAGTCTGGACTTAAGTAAGAAAGAAAAAAAAAACCTTTTTTTCTGCTGAAGTTTAGATGGAATGGAATATCAGGAAAACTAGGTACACAGAAAGACTTTTCCAAAATTTCTGAATCCATATCACAACACAGCTGCATGGTACATAGCAAAGATTAAAAGCAGTCAGAGGCAGAAAGGTCAATTCCTAGTGTTTACATACTTTAACAGACTATTGCTACTAAATCCAAAAATACAGAACAAACTTCTCTAACTCTGCTGTTTTCAAGCTTACATTCAAACTTCGCACATGCAATTGAAAGTATATATTACACAGCCTTTCCAGGGACTGTGTTCTGCCAGCTAAACCTACAAGATAACTCAGGAAGGTAAGCTTGTATTTTCAAGTTCTCTGCTACTTCCTACACAGTGAAGAAATTATGCCATAGCCCACACAAATATACTACAATTTCTCAAACTAGACTCAGAACAGTTACCTTATGGGAAACACATCCTTGCTTATCTTTGTAGTCCAGTAATCCCAAGCATTCTCCAAAGGTACAGAGAACTGGGAGCACCAATTATCAGTTACTTGGGACCCCAATGTTGAATGCTATTGAAAGTCATTACTGTTTTCTAACTCTTCCCACATTCTTCTCAGTCCTGCCTCTTACTCCCATCTCTCTGCCTTTTCCTCCCTACACCAAAGATCAGTCTTCTACTGACTCGTGCAATGGTCTGTTCTCCACCTCCTTTTTCTCTGCAGACTCAAGACAAAAGTTCCAAGAAGAGCACTGTGCTAACAAAGTTTGGAGACTTTGTTGATAAGACAGTTGGATTATACCTTGAATTCATTGACATTCCTTTGATGCAAAGATAAGCCAACAAGTCACATTTTGCCATAGTAAATATTTTTCATCAGTAATAGGAAACTTGCAGTATCTGCACCTTTGTCTCTCTTAATAAATTCTCCTACCGTGGTTCTCCACACACTAATGGCACAATGTTGTAGTTCCCATAAAAGTCTTCCCCATCAACATGTGTAGCCGGGACCTAACTTGCATGTTTCTCTTTTTCACTTGTGGCTGATCTCTGTCCCTCCTTGGCAAATACTGTTTCACATTATGAATTGTATACTGAAAAACACAATCTATCTTTGTACTTACAAAATAGGAAAAAATCATTAGTGGATACACTTTTGGATCAAGAATGTCAAGTCTTGATAATTAGCCTTTCTATTTCAGAAAGGACAGGAATGAATAGATGAATATGATATTTACTCATTCTTAGTAGAGTCTAGTGAACCAAGACTAAGTCTGATCAAATACTACAGGTACTTCAAGGACTGATATAGAAACTATGGAAACTCAAGTTCATGCTATAATCTTGAAAAACTTATAAACTAACTGCAGAAATAAACCGACTTAAAGACATAACACCCTCTATCCTGAAGAGGTGGGTTTTCAGATTCTAGGGAATAACTTGTCAATAGTTTTGTTGAGTAGATTTTTCCCTCAGATACTAAGGTTGCTTTGTGTAAAGTTTCAGTATTTGTAAGAAATACAGGATTGCTACACTCTCCAAAAGCATCTGACCACTTACACATGCAAGGTTCTGTTCATGCTTTGTGTTTTCTCTTTAATACTTTTAACCTCTCCACCTTAGCTGCCCCTATGGCCCCAGCATTTGCTCATTTCTTTCTCTTAAAATACATAAGCAACCTCTTGCTATTTTATTTCCCCTTTAACATTTTCTCTCTCTCTCTCTCTCTCTCTCTCTCTCTCTCTCTCTCTCTCTCTCTCTCTCTCTCTCTCTCTCTCTCTCTCTCTCCCCCCCACTTTGTGGTAAAATTTCAGAGAATTTCTTGTCTCCTCACTTCTGCTTTTGGAAATTCATTGATCTGTGGTTTCTCTTCCTGCTACTGGTCTGGTTCTGCCGTCACAGAGAGCCCAACCTCATTGCTAACGACTTTAGGCATCATCTCATTGACTGAATGAGCTTAGAGTACTGGCCATTCATTTTGTTTCTGAAAAACTCTCCTTCGCCCAAGTGTCTTTTCTTCCACTTTTCAATCAATCCCTAAGACTTTTCTTGCTCACAATATTTCTTAAGGAATATTTTCAAGATTCTGTTTTTCCATCCACTTTGAGCTTGCTCCAGGGAATCTATCCTACCACCTCTAATATCTTCTGCATATTTGTGTTTTTACAAAATTTGTGTTTAAATTTACTAACTAGTGAAACAATATTAGAGGAGGGTCCTTAGAAATTGTTCAGATCCTGAGGGTGTCTCCCTTTGAAAAGTATCAGTATCTTTACAGAGTGACTTCACACAGCCCGAGACCTTCTGTGTCCTGCCAACATATGAGAACAAAGTTCACCTCATTCAGAGGATAAAACATTAAATTGCCAGTTTGGAAACATAGACCATGACCTCACCAGTCACTGAATCTGCAAGTGCCTACATCTTCTCTGTCTCCTAAATGAGCAACACAAGTAAATATGTGTTGTTTAAAATTCCAAGTTTTAAGTATTTTGCATGTTTCCACATGAATTGTGAATCTCAAACACCAGCCCTAATTCCATGTTTCAATGAGAGCGACACATAAGAGGGTCATACTAATATTCAAATTCTGCTCCACTAATTTCTGTCCACATAAACTAAGCTATCTAGGTCTCAACCCCTAAGGCTCATCATAAAATGATGATAACAGATAATGCTTAGGTAACAAACAGCTCAGAGGCAAAGTTATGAGTTACAATTTTGTGTCATGCATAATAGCTGCACTTGGGCATCTCATGTAACTGAGTTTAGATTTCTAACTTGACTCATCACCTCTGCATTTATTTTTAGGCCACTCTGACCTTCACTGAGAGCTAAGCACTGGTTCAGTTATTTTGGTCAAGGTGTCAGGCAATTTGTTCATTCTTTGTGTAATGGGAAATAAGCTTGAAAAAACATCGACTTATCTCCCTTAAGATATCTTCTCCCTCTACAATAAGGTATCTGAGAGTGGTTTGTTCCTTGAATTAATTTACCACTGGACATTTCATTTATATTTCTCTTTAAATAATTCTATTCCTCTCAACTCAAAACTGATTCAACCGTTACAAAGATATGTTCATTCGTAGGAAAAAAAAAACTCTTCTTGAAACATTTTTATCAGTGTTTTCCTCAACAATAGAGTTAACACAAAAACAATATACTTAGTACTGGATATCCAAAGCGTCCAGTGACTATCCAATTTTCTTAAGGCACAATAAGACAGAAAAAAAAATGTTAGTTGCTAACAGTAAAGAAAAAGGCAATGATGACATGGAGATAGGAGAACAATGCAGGGTAAAACCACTGAGTAAGAGTAAGATCCCAAGTCCCAGATACATGTAGAGTGCTGACCTGAGTCCTGTCTCAGCAATGAAAGCAAAACTGGGTGCTATGGGAGAGAGGAGGAACGAGACAGAGTTGCTAGTGTAAACGTCTGGAACATTTCCTCAAATTCTTTTTATTTTCTCAGTGATATAACTGAAAGAGTAGAAAACTGTTGTGAAGCTGAAGAGAAAGAAAAAGGTGTGAATTACACAAAACATATGCTCTTGTGAGCCCAAGGGAGCAGAAGGTACCCACTCTGCAGCTCCAGTTCTAGGGATGTCACATGGATAATTTAAAATTAGACTCAACACACACATTTGCATCACTGAAATTAGTCAATGTTATTCATCAAAGCTTTCATAATCTAGGAGAGTTTGCATTAAAGCATTTCAGAGCACACCAGTGGGTAGTCATTTGGAGCAGTATGAGGGATGTAGTCACTAGAGAAACGTATGATAATGAGTGCCAGGAAGCACTGTATTATAATAGTTGTGCTTACAGTATTATCACATTATTATAATATTGTAATTACAATAATGGTTCATAAAATATGTTGTGAACAAGGAAGTGATAATGGACATTAAATGCATGATACATTATAAAAAGATTCCCACACCACCAATACATTAGACATTCTTTGGAAGTCAGAACTGTGGATACAGCAAAAGCAGCAGTGATAGTCAAATGGACAATAAGAATCGTAGGCTGAGAATTCATCTTCTTTCTTGGTGTCCTGGAAAGTATGAACATGATACAGTTGTTGTGTGAATGAGTCCATAAACCTCATGAAAAACTAGGTGTCACAGCCTTTGCTGCATACTTCATAAATTTATCCATGATGGATGTGGTGTTCAATGCAACACTTTTCTGAGGATACCTAAGTGGTGGTCATTGCTGCTGTCAGAACTATATGCAGATAGTCCTCAGCTTAAAACAGTGGAAATGCCCTCAGCAAAAGAAACCCATCTCATCAAAAGTCATGCCCTCTCTAGATCCACCGATATCCATTACGAACTTGACATATGCAGTTTAAAGTTTGAACTAAGAATAGCTATTTCCAGAAGTTGGCTGGGTTAGGAGTGTTCCCTGGGCCATCTCAAAATGCTATCAGTGGTTCCATATTTGATTAGACTTCTCCCTAAGTTATATCAGCCTCCTTCCCCTCCTTCTCACAAGAATTTAGGCCAAAGCCATTCTTTTTTTTTTAAAAGTAGTTATTAATATTATTTTTTTTCACTTTTGCTGCTTTATTTTTTTAATTATTTATTTTATTTTTTTTAATTTACATTCCAAATCATTTCCCCTTTCCCGTTTCCTCCCTCCCCGAAAGTCCCATAAGCCCCCTTCCCTCCCTCTTTTCGGCCATTCTTTAATAGACATTTTGAAGACTAGAGTGTCCTCAAGTCTTTCTAACTGCACATAATGTAAATTATAATTGTTCTTTATTGAGAAACACCTTCATCATGACATGAATTCATTCTTGCCTTTCAGTATTTTTAAAGCCAAGATTGGCTTCATTAGACACATATGATTCCAATGTATGTGCACTGCTATCCACAAGAATCTGGAGAAGCATGAGAGAACAAATTCATTTTTCACTAAAGGCAAGAGATTTCAAGTTTAAAAAGTAGGGTTAGAGGGAAACTTAATAGAAACATTTTTCTTCCAAATACTTTACTCACCTAATTGTTCCAATTTGTCTTCTAGAATTTTCCCCTCAAATAATGACATTGAATAAGCAGTAGAATTCGCATTATGGAGCAATGAGCTTAGCCTATGTAATATTCGTTTTATTATTATTCACTTAAGGAATCTATTAACTCTCCAAATTTTATAGCCAGAGTTAATAGAATCTTTTGGTGATCTTTTTTCTCCTCTTTCCATTGCATAAAGGCTAATAAACATTCGGGGTATGTCTTAATCACAGATCATTGTTAACTAAAAAATCTATGAATAATTACAAAGAGGCCTTTGGTTCACAAGATAATTACACCACAAGTTTATTCTTAGATTGGCCTACAAAGAAAGTAATGTTTCTTATTAATGGCTCAAATAGAAAATACAGAAGATAGTTTTAAATTAATTGTTATTGTAATATTTGACTATCCTTATAGATGCCACCTGATGTTAATCCTGGAAGATAGTAAGGATGGAGTAGGAAATTCTGCCTGTAGAACAAGCTCCCAAGGTATCAGAACAATATTAATCTATACATAGCATAATATGAAACTATTTTTGAACCAGTTCTTTTGACATATATCAGCTTGACTCAAAAGTTTTTCCTTTAGGCAAATTACAATTACTTCAGAGAAAAAGCCAGAGAGATTGTGGAGTAAAATGTCTTCTCAGTGACTGCTGTGTAAGTCTTAGTTCTGGAGCATTAAGTTCAATTCACAGCTGACTCATAACACAATTTGGAGGTAAAGACACCTTTGAGATCAAGCAGAACCACTCATGGTCCAAATATAGGAACCAAGAAGGGAGCTCACGACAAACACAATTCCCAGATACTAGTCCAACAACATCCACCAAAACCAAGTCACATGATTTTGCAAGTTCTAGCAGCCACAATGAAAAGATTATAAACCTGGGGCTCAGAAAGATGGTCCAGTCCTTAAAATGCTGAGTAATATTAGTTATTACTAAGGAGAACTTCCATTCAATCTCTTCCCTTGTACCCAGGCAAACAAACCTGGCATGGAATGTGTGCCTATAAACCCAGCACTGGGAAGATCGACACAGGAATACAGACCTGTGTCTGTATTCCTAGATGCTTACTAGACTGCCAGTTTAGCTGATTACTGAGCTCCATGGTTAGTGAGAAATCTTGATCCCAAAAAATAAGGGAAAAAGAGATAGAAAACAAATGTGAGCTCCTGGCTTGTACATACCATATAACTATACACATATGCACACACACACACACACACACACACACACACACACACACTTAGCAATAAGTAAAACTGAATATACTAAAATGATAATACAATCAATTTAAACATTATAAATCAAAAAATAATATTATATATAAAACCTAAGTTTTCCCACATATACCATATCTTAACATGAGCTAGATTGCCACCAAGTGCTTAAAAATCACATGGCTTTAGTTTCTGCTATGTGACACCCAGCACTTATCCATCTTTGGACTGAGCTCAGGGAAATATTCAGTCTCCTCATACCAACCTTCCACTGTGAAAGAGTGATTCATTTATAAATAATTTTTCATACCTCCTAATAACAGATAAATTTTGCTCTATTCTTAAAAATAATCAACTGTATCTAAGTGTATTTTATATGTATGCACTTAAAAATTTGCTTTATAGAAATAGGTTAGGTAACATTTATATTACAGTGATCTTGCCCATAAATGTTATAAACTTATTACCTTTTGTTAATGTCATGAATTTTCTGTTTGTAACCTCTTCATTTGTAATTCAATTGATATGCAACAGAGGTAAGAGGTACTGACTTCATTTTATAAGTTGCTATCATGATTATTCATTTAGTTTTGCAAGACTACTGCCAGAATACATTTGACTCATAATTGCTTACACTGATGTTATATATTTCATTCTCTAAGAAATGATACCACAATGATTTATACTGGAAGACAGAGCTAAGATAGCACAAATTACTATGCTTATTCTTAAAAAGCACTGGACTAGGTAAAATAGTACTTCTTAATATTAGTGTTTCTGGACTTAAAGTACACTTCACTTCTCTCTGATGAGAGAAAAGTATCTGACAAATACAAAGGCCATGTCAAATGCACTGATACATTGAATAAGCAGAGGAATTCATGATGCTCCCCCAATAAGATGCTATCATCAGAGGATAGAAACCACAATGACTGTGCCTGCCAGACTAACACTGTTTAATATACATTGATTTATTTATTCCTTGTGGTAGCATTTGTAAGAATTGTTCTCTACATATTATACTTATTCTTCATAGAAAATTTCATCCTACATTTGTTCTGGATATTGAAGAATACATCACATAAAATCTTGAATCATGGAAAAAGGTGACTAGAAACACAGCAGAAATTCATTACACATGCATTAAAATAAAAGTCCCAGTGCTCAAAAATTAGTATTGTATTACTTTAAAAATCATCATGTTTAAAGTCCTCAGATACTAGAAGACAACAAACATTAATCTAATATGTGGCCATTAATAATTTGTATCTTTTAAGTGGTGTTATCATCTTACCATCTTGATTTCGCCTTCTTGTCCAAAGGTATATTATAACATTTCTCAATGAGAAATACTGGACAGATCCTTCTTATAAATCCCCTCACAGCTACCACAAATCCTATTTTATTTTCTAAGTAGTTGTGACAGAAAGATTGAAACACAGAAGAAACTAGAAACCATGGTGAGCAACTGTGCTATGCCCAGACACATGATATGGAGAATGTATAATTAAGAAAAAAAAACCTATTTTCAAAGAATATTATTTTCTACTCATTAATCTTCTTTGTATTTTCACTGAATTTAAATAAAACCTCTTTCTGGATGTTTCTAATCTCCTCTTTTACCCATCTGAAGTGTGCTGCCTAATGCAGCCATGCCGTGAAATGTTGAAACTCAAGAAAAGTACATTTTAGAATGGCTTAGTGAGATTATAGGCAATTGAACTTTACAAGCTTCATTTTATTTTAATGTAAATTACTCTTCATTTTCAAATGCATATTTCTCACCTTATTAAGCATATGATTCACTTGAGGCAAAAAGTGTTAGCTCTAAGTAAGGTTACATGTAAGTAAAAAGTGCTTTCTACTTTTAAGCATAATAAATTATAATTTGCCTGGACATTTGTGGATCTACCTTAGTAAACTGTATCATGGGGCAGAGAGAAAGCCACTTCAGGGTAGTGTTTTTCTTACCATTAATGCTTTGCACAGCTGTCTCAGTCCTAGTCTATAGGTATTGCCATAGTGACAAATAAATATCTTTCAAAATTAGCCTTCTCCTGTGAGGTGGACACAGGAATCTATCTGAACATAGAAAGCAGTGAATAAGAATCTCTGTCTCGCACGCCGCTATCTTTGCTCCAGTGTCCAGGTAGTTGGGACAGCCAGGCTCGGAGACAGACAGGCATAATATCGCTTCGGTCTCAGGCAGCTTGTGTGTAACCTTCTCCAAGAGCTGGGCAGATCTGCAGTAACCAGCGCGCCAGCTCTGTGGTGGGACTTCTGCCTTGCAGAGGGATCCCCCTACCCCTGCACTGGGCTGGAGCCTACCAGCTTCCCTTTGTCGACCTCTGTTTCAGGATCTACCACACTGAGGAGACAGGTACCCAGGTTCTCCCCAATAAAACAACGCTTGGGACATGGCCTGTTGGGGCTTCCATTTGTTCCCAAGAACAGGACAGTGCTGTAGTCGTCTGGGCGCCAGCTCTGCTGTGGGCCATCCCCCCTGCAGGGTGACCTGCACGGCTGATAGAGTGCAGAGTGCACGCCATCATCTTTGCTCCAGTGTCCAGGTAGTTGGGATAGCCAGACTCGGAGACAGACAGGCATAATATTGCCTAAGTCTCAGGCAGCTTGTGTGTAACCTTCTCCAAGAGCTGGACAGATCTGCAGTAACCAGCGTGCCAGCTCTGCTGTGGGACTTCTGCCTTGCAGAGGGACCCCCCCCCCCCGCACTGGGCGGGAGCCTACCAGCTTCCCTTTGGAGACCTCTGTTCCAGGATTCACCTCACTGAGGAGACAGGGTGACCTGCACCGCCTAGAGAGTGCAGAGTGCACGCCTCCATCTTTGCTCCAGTGTCCAAGTAGTTGGGACAGCCAGGCTCGGAGACAGACAGGCATAATATTGCCTAAGTCTCAGGCAGCTTGTGTGTAACCTTCTCCAAGAGCTGGGCAGATCTGCAGTAACCAGCGTGCCAGCTTTGCAGTGGAACTTCTGCCCTGCAGAGGGACGCCCCCTCGCCACGCCCCCCGCAGAGAGATCACACACCCATGCACAGGGCGGGAGCCTACCAGCCTCCCTTTGGTGACTTCTGCTCCTGGAATCCACTATGCTGAGCCTTTGGATGTGCAGGGACTCCCCAATATAACATCTCTTGGGGCAAAGCACATGAGGGCTCCAAAGTCACTCAGGAGCAGGGCAGGCCCCAGAAATCGGTGCCAGGGGAATCCTGGTAATACAGGGGGGCCAGAAATAGCTTTGCAGGCTCACAGGAGGTCCAACCAACAGCCAGTGACAGCAGGGCCAACTAACACCAGAGGTAACCAGATGGCAAAAGGCAAACATAGGAACGTTATTAACAGAAATCAAAGTAATATGGCACCATCAGAACCCACCTCTCCAACAGCAGCAAGTCCTGGATACCCCACCACACCCGAAAGACAAGATCTGGATTTAAAATCACTTCTCATGATGCTATTAGAGGATCACAAGAAGGACACAAATAAATCTAATAAAGAATTACAGGAGACCATGAATCAACGGTTAGAAGCCCTTGCAAAGGAAACGCAAAAATCGCTTAGAGAAATGCAGGAGAACATGGTACTAAAGATGGAGGCCCACAAGGAGATAAAACAAAAATCGCTTAAAGAAATGAATCAACGGTTAGATGCACTTTCAAAGGACTCACAAAAATTGCATAAAGAAATGCAGAAGAATATGGGTCAACAGATGGATGCCCATAGGGAGGCAACACAAAAAGTGCTTAAAGAAATGAATCAACAGATAGATGCCCTTACAAAGGAAACATGAGAACTGCTTAAAGAAATGCAGGAGGCGATGGATCAACAGATGGAAGCCCATGAGGAGGAAACACAAAAATCGCTTAGAGAAATACAGGAAAACTTGGGTCAACAGGCAGAAATCATGAAAGAGGAAAAGCAAAAATACCTTAAAGAAATACAGGAAAATACAAACAAACAAGTGAAGGATCTCAGCAAATCCATTCAGGATGTAAAAAAGGAAGTAGAAACAACTAAGAAATCACAAAGGGAGACAACTTTGGAGATAGAAAACCTTGGGAAGAAATCAGGAGTCATAGATGCAAACATCAACAGTAGAATACAAGAGATGGAAGAAAGAATCTCAGGTGCTGAAGATACCATAGAAAGCATCGACTGAACAGTCGAAGAAAATGCAAAAAACATGTAACCCAAAACATCCAGGAAATCCAGGACACAATGAGAAGACCAAACCTAAGGATTATAGGTATAGATGAGAGTGAAGATTTGCAACTTAAAGGGCCAGTAAACATCTTCAACAAAATTATGGAGGAAAACTTCCCTAACCTAAAGAGAGAGATTCCGATGAACGCACAAGAAGGGTACAGAACTCCAAACAGACTGGACCAGAACAGAAATACCTCCCATCACATAATAATCAAAACACCAAAAGTATTAAACAAAGAAAGAATATTAACAGCAGTAAGAGAAAAAGGGTCAAGTAACATACAAAGGAAGACCTATCCGAATCACATCAGACTTCTCTCCAGAGACTATGAAAGCCAGAAGATCCTGGGCAGATCTCATGCAGACACTAAGAGAGCACAAATGCCAGCCTAGACTACTATACCCAGCAAAACTCTCAATCACCATAGATGGAGAGACCAAGATATTCCATGATAAAACCAAATTTTCACAATATCTTTCCAAAAAACCCAGCCCAGCAAAGGATAATAGGTGGAAACCGCCAATACAAGGAGAGAAACAACACCCTTGAAAAAAATGAGATAGTGACCTTCTTGCTTCAAACCCGAAAGTAGATAACAACTCCAACATAAAGATAGCGTCAAGAATGGCAGGTGGCAATAATCACTATTTCTTAATCTCTCTTAATATCAATGGTCTCAATTCCCCAATAAAAAGACATAGACTAACAGACTGGATATGTAAACAGGACCCAGCATTTTGCTGCATGCAGGAAGCGCACCTCAGTGTCAAAGACAAACACTACCTCAGAGTAAAAGGCTGGAAAACAATTTTACAAGCAAATGGTACCAAGAAACGAGCCGGAGTAGCCATCCTAATATCAGATAAAATTGACTTCCAACCTAAAGTCATCAAAAAAGACACAGAAGGACACTACATACTGATCAAGGGAAAAATCCACCAAGAAGAACTCTCAATTCTGAATATCTATGCTCCAAATGCAAGGGCACCCTCATTCGTAAAAGAAACTTTACTAAAGCTCAAATCACACATTGCACCTCACACAATAATAGTGGGTGACTTCAACATCCCGCTCTCTGAAATGGATCGTTCAGGAAAGCAGAAACTAAACAGGGACACAGTGAATCTAATTGAAGCCTTGGACCAAATGGAACTAACAGATATATATAGAACATTTCATCCTAGAGCTAAAGAATACACATTCTTCTCAGCACCTCATGGTACCTTCTCCAAAATCGACCATATAATTGGTCACAAATCAGACCTCACCAGATATAAGAAGATCGAACTAATCCCATGCCTCCTATCAGATCACTATGGAATAAGGGTGGCCTTCAATGGCAAAAAAAACAACAGAAAACCCACATACACATGGAGGCAGAACAATGCTCTACTGAATGATAACTTGGTCAAGGTGGAAATAAAGAAAGAAATCAAAGACTTCTTGAAATTTAATGAAAATAAAGGTACAACATACCCTAATTTATGGAACACAATGAAAGCAGTGCTAAGCGAAAAATTCATAGCCCTGAGTGCCACCAAAAAGAAACGGGAGACAGCATACACTAACAGCTTAATGGCACACATGAAAGCCCTGGAACAAAAAGAAGCAAATACACCCAAGAGGAGTAGAAGGCAGGAAATCATCAAACTCAGGGCTGAAATCAATCAAGTAGAAACAAATACAACCATACAAAGAATCAACAAAATGAGGAGTTGGTTCTTTGAGAAAATCAACAAGATAGATAAGCCCTTAGCCAGACTACCCAGAGGGCACAGAGACAGTATCCAAACTAACAAAATCAGAAACGAAAAGGGAGAGATAAGAACAGAAACTGAGGAAATTCAAAACATCATCAGATCCTACTACAAAAGCCTGTATTCAACACAACTAGAAAATGTCGAGGAAATGGACAATTTCCTTGACAGATACCAAATACCAAAATTAAATGAGGATCAAATAGACCATCTAAACTATCCTATAACCCCTGAAAAAATAGAAGTCGTCATTGGAAGTCTTCCAACCAAAAAAAGCACTGGTCCAGATGGTTTTAGTGCAGAATTCTATCAGACCTTCAAAGAAGACCTAACACCAATACTCTTCAAACTGTTCCACAAAATAGAAACAGAAGGAACACTACCCAACTCGTTCTATGAAGCCACAATTAAGCTAATACCAAAAGTACACAAAGAGCCGACAAAAAAGAGAATCTCAAGCCAATCTCTCTTATGAATATCGATGCAAAAATACACAATAAAATTCTTGCCAACCGAATCCAAGAACACATCAAAACAATCATTCACCATGATCAAGTAGGCTTCCTCCCAGGGATGCAGGGATGGTTCAATATAAGGAAATCCATCAATGTAATCCACTATATAAACAATCTCAAAGAAAAAAACCACATGGTCATCTCATTAGATGCTGAGAAAGCATTTGACAAAATTCAGCATCCTTTCATGCTAAAGGTCTTGGAAAGATCAGGAATTCGAGGCCCATATCTAAACATAGTAAAAGCAATTTATAGCAAACCGGTAGCCAACATCAATTTGAATGGAGAGAAACTTGAAGCAATCCCACTGAAATCAGGGACTAGACAAGGTTGCCCTCTCTCTCCATATCTTTTCAATATAGTACTTGAAGTTCTAGCTAGAGCAATTAGACAACAAAAGAGGGTGAAAGGGATACAAATTGGAAAGGAAGAAGTCAAACTATCACTATTTGCAGACGATATGATAGTATACCTAAGCGACCCAAAGAACTCCACCAGAGAACTCCTACAGCTGATAAACACCTTCAGCAAAGTGGCCGGATATAAAATCAACTCAAGCAAGTCAGTAGCCTTCCTATACTCAAAGGATAAGCAGGCTGAGAAAGAAGTAAGAGAAATGATACCCTTCACGATAGCCACAAACCATATAAAGTATCTTGGTGTGACTCTAACCAAACAAGTGAAAGATCTGTATGACAAGAACTTCAAGTCTCTGAAGAAAGAAATTGAAGAAGACCTCAGAAGATGGAAAAATCTGCCATGCTCATGGATTGGCAGGATTAATATAGTCAAAATGACCATCGTGCCAAAAGCAATATACAAATTCAATGCAATCCCCATCAAAATTCCAACTCAATTCTTCATAGAGTTAGAAAGAGCAATTCAAAAATTCATCTGGAATAACAGAAAACCCAGGATAGCTAAAACTATTCTCAAGAGTAAAAGAACCTCTGGGGGAATCAGTATCCCGGACCTCAAGCTGTACTACAGAGCAATAGTGTTAAAAGCCGCATGGTATTGGTACAGTGACAGGCTTGTAGATCAATGGAACAGAACTGAAGGCCCAGAAATGAATCCACACTCCTATGGTCACTTGATCTTTGACAAAGGAACTAAAACCATCCAGTGGAAAAAAGATAGCCTTTTCAACAAATGGTGCTGGCCCAGCTGGAGGTCAACATGCAGAAGAATGCAAATTGACCCATTCTTATCTCCTTGCACTAAGCTCAATTCCAAGTGGATCAAGGATCTTCACATAAATTACAAAGTTTTGCAAGGCAAAAGACTGTCAAAAAGACAAAGCGGCAACCAACTAACTGGGAAATGATCTTTACCAACCTTACATCCGACAGAGGGCTAATATCCAAGATATACAAAGAACTCAAGAAGTTAAACTCCACAGAGGCAAGTAACCCTATTAAAAAATGGGGTACAGAGCTACACAAAGAGTTCTCACCTGAAGAATGTCTAATGGCTGAGAAGCACCTAAAGAGATGTTCATCATCCTTAGTCATTAGGGAAATGCAAATCAAAACAACCCTGAGATTCCATCTCACACCAGTCAGGATGGCTAAGATCAAAAACACAGGAGACAGCAGTTGTTGGCGAGGATGTGGAGAAAGAGGAACACTCCTCCACTGCTGGTGGAATTGCAGGCTGGTACAACCACTCTGGAAAGCAGTCTGGCGGTTCCTCAGAAAACGGAGCATGACACTCCCGGAGGATCCGGCTATACCACTCCTGGGCATATACCCAGAGACTTTACCTGCATGCAATAAGGACACATGCTCCACTATGTTCATAGCAGCCTTATTTATAATAGCCAGAAGCTGGAAAGAACCGAGATGTCCCTCAACGGAGGAATGGATTCAGAAGATGTGGTATATCTACACAATGGAATACTACTCTGCAATTAAAAACAATGAATTCACGAAATTCCTAGGCAAATGGTCAGATCTTGAAAATATCATCCTTAGTGAGGTAACCCAATCACAAAAGAACACACATGGTATGCAGTCACTGATAAGGGGATATTGACCCAGAATCTCGGAATATCCTAGACACAATCCGCATATCAATAGATTTCTAAAAAGATGGAAGGAGAGACCCCTGGTCCTGGAAAGACTGGATGTAGGGGAACGCCAGGACAGAGTAACGAGAGGGGGTTGAATGGAGAAAAGAGGGAGGGAAGGGGGCTTAAGGGACTTTCAGGGAGGGAGGAAACGGGAAAGGGGAAGTGATTTGGAATGTAAATTAAAAAAATAAAAATAAATAAATAAATAACTAAAAATAAATAAAAAAAAAACCAGACACCCTGAAACTAATAGAAAGGAAACTAGGGAAGAACCTTGAACATATGGGCACAGGGGAGAATTTCCTGAACAGAACTCCAATAGCTTATGCTCTAAGCTCAAGAATTGACAAATGGGACCTCATTAAATTACAAAGTTTTTGCAAGGCAAAAGACACTGTCAAAAAGACTAAGCAGCAACCAACTAACTGGGAAATTATCTTTACCAACCCTACATCCCACAGAGGGCTAATATCCAAGATATACAAAGAACTCAAAAAGTTAAACTCCAGAGAGGCAAGTAACCCTATTAAAAAATGGGGTACAGAGCTAAACAAAGAGTTCTCACCTGAAGAATATCTAATGGCTGAGAAGCACCTAAAGAGATGTTCATCAACCTTAGTCATTAGGGAAATGCAAATCAAAACAACCCTGAGATTCCATCTCACACCAGTTAGAATGGCTAAGATCAAAAACACAGGAGACAGCAGTTGTTGGCGAGGATGTGGAGAAAGAGGAACACTTCTCCACTGCTGGTGGGATTGCAAGCTGGTACAACCACTCTGGAAAGCAGTCTGGCGGTTCCTCAGAAAACTGGGCATGACACTCCCGGAGGATCCAGATATACCACTCCTGGGCATATACCCAGAAGCTTTACCTGCATCCAATAAGGACACATGCTCCACTATGTTCATAGCAGCCTTATTTATAATAGCCAGAAGCTGGAAAGAACCCAGATGTCCCTCAATGGAGGAATGGATTCAGAAGATGTGGTTTATTTACACAATGGAATACTACTCTGCAATTAAAAACAATGAATTCACGAAATTCCTAGGCAAATGGTCAGAAGTAGAAAATATCATCCTTAGTGAGGTAACCCAATCACAAAAGAACACACATGGTATGTAGTCACTGATAAAGGGATATTAACCCAGAATCTAGGAATAACCTAGACACAATTCGCATATCAATAGATTTCCAAGAAGATCTAAGGAGAGACCCCTAGTCCTGGAAAGACTGGATGTAGGGGAATGCCAGGACAGAGAAGCAAGAGGGGGTTGAATGGGGAAAAGAGGGAGGGAAGGGGGCTTATGGGACTTTCGGGGAGGGAGGAAACCAGAAAGGGGGAATGATTTTGAATGTGAATAAAAAAACCTTAGAAAATAAAATAAAATTAAAAAAAAAAAAAGAATCTCTGTCTGAAAATAAGGTGGGGATTGAAACCCAGGGTAGTCTTCAGACCTGTACACTCATGAAATGGCAGACTGAACTCACACATGGGATTTATAACAAAATAAATCCAAATATAAAACTTTACTAAACACATGTAAGAACAAATTACAGTAAACAGATAAGAACCATTTCATAGCAATAAAGAAATGGAATAAACAATTTTAAATAGCCTATCTGAGATATCTGCAAATGAGGAATCTCTATTGACATAATATCAAAATAGATAAAAGGCAAGTACAAGATAGAAAGAAAAATGATTAATAAGTCTATATAGACATGATATTGTTAAAAATCTTGAGGAAGAACACGGAATTTGACTGGCTATATTATTGACGGTCAAATGAAAACTACTAAAGCCTAAAATACTATTAGCGTCAAAGGACTCTGCAGCCCATCATACGGAATCTGATACTTAATTTCTTAGTAGCAGATGGGTCCCACACTATACTTGAGATCACAAACTCCAACCATACCACATCTTGCCAGTCTACCCCCATCTATTATCTGTAACAGTTTTTTAGGACTTTGTGGTTGCTATACTGAAATAGCTGTCTTCTTGAACTTTATAGTTAATGATTCTTCTTCCCAAAATAGAAACAAATGGAACATCAAGACAGAACTCTGCATTAACCCACCCTCTCTGACACACATTCTCCAAAAGTGAAATGAAAGATGTAATGGGTTTAAAAGTTCCCCTTATGCTGTCCTCTGAGAGGCTCTTCCAGCACTTAACTAAGTCAGATGCAGACATTCACTGTGGCCAGAGACTTCAATGGAAGAGATAGGAAGGACTGAAGGAGCTGAAGGGGTTTGCAACACCAAAGGAAGAACAATATCAACCAACCAGACGCCTCAGAGCTCCCAGGAACTAAACCACCTACCAAAGAGTATACTTGGGTGGGTCCATGGCTCCTGCTACATATGTAGCAAAGGATTTCCTTACCTGGCCTCAATGGGAGGGGAGGTGCTTGGTCCTGTGGAGGTTTGATGACCCAGAGAAGGGGAATTCTAGAGTAGTGATGTCAGAATGGATATATGGAGGGGGGGTACCCTCTTAGAGGGATAGGGGGTGTAAGGGGGGTTTTGTGAAGGGGAGACTGGGAAGGGGGACATTTGAAATGTAAATAAATAAAATAATCAATAAAAAGGTGCCCCTTACCAAGTAGCTTATATATAGAAGCCTCTACAATCTAACAATGTATAATTTCTACTTTTTAACATAACCATAAACATGTTTCTTTCTCCTCCTGAGCCACCAGAGGGACCCAACCTCCCCAACACCTTCATTGCAGACTTTTAGCTCTAGAACTTGGTGAGAAAATAATGCCTATTTTGAGCCATATATTTTGTGGAAATTAGTTATGAAAGCATTAGCAAACATGTAAAAAATGAGTCTGAACAAATAATTGGAGTGCCAAACTCACATGATCTGGTTAGTACACTATATTGCCTAAATTCTCGTTTAAGTTTTTTAATGTCACTATCTCTCTTTTCCTCTCTTTGTTCTTTTTTCTTTTATTTTATGAAAAATATTTTTCATGCAATATATTCTAATTATGATTTCCCCTCTTCCAGTTACCCTTAGGATCTTCTCATCTTTTCCAACAGTATCCATACCCTTTCTGTTCTTTTTTACAAAACAAACAGGAACTTCAAGACTAGTATTAAAATAAGATAAGCAAAAACAAACTTAAATACTATAAGACAAATAAATAAATGGAAAAAAGGCCAAGAGAACTCATGAGATACACATCTACTCAGAGGCACACATGTTCATTCACATGGGAATCTCCTAAAAACACAGAAACAGTATCCATAATATATACACAAAGAGCCTGGTAAGGTAAAAATAAATAAATAAATAAATAAATAAATAAATACAAACAAATAAAATAATAAAAAAAAGCCCTGCCCAACCTGATATAACTTTGAAAGATGCCAATGAGTTCATTTTGTGTTACTCATATACTGCTGGCCATGAGTCCTGGACTTACCAATGGCTTGCATCCTTAGTGAGATTCCATTAGAGAGACACAGTTTATTTGCAAGCAGAATCAATTCAATATAGTTTTTGGGTTAGGGATGAGGATTGTGACCACTGGTCCTATAAGCAGGTGAACCTTGTTGGGTACAGCTCCATGCACAGCAGGCCCTGAGCATGCTGCCGCATAATCTATGAGTTCATATGTGCATCTGTTGCTGTACTAAGGATTTGTTTCTTTAGTGTCCTCCAACCCCTCTAGTTCTTATCATTTGGTCTCTTCTTCCACAGGATTCCCTGAGTTCTGAGGAGAGAGATTTGTTAGAGACAACCCATTTAGGAAAGAATATTCCAAGGTCTCTCACTCTAAGAATATTGTTGCACTCTGGGTCTCTGTGTTTATTTCCATCTACCACAGGAGGAAGCTTCTCTGATTATGGGTGTTCTGTGAGTCTAGCAAAATATCCCCAGGAGTCACTTTGTTACTAGGTTGCTTTAGGCAGAACAGTAATATTTGGTTTTCCCCTAGGTCCATGCTCTATCTAGTCTCTGGGTATGTGCCACTAGAACTATTTTAACTGTGGGTTACATCCAATAGAAGGACTATAAATCAAATCAGATCTTGTTGGTTTTATGGCAACAAGACTTGTGCCACTATTACAGTAACACAGCTAGATATGTGAGGTCACTACATATTTCCAATGTTTGAGAAAATTTTATTTTTTTTCTAGTTGCTCCCTGACACTCAAATGTCCTTTAAAATATTCTTGTAAACTAATGCTTGAACATTCTGGAGGTTTTCCATAATCTCCCAAGGACCTTCTTCCCATTGAAAGAAAATGATTGATCTAGCTGGATCTACTCCCTTAAAACCCTTGAACGTGGCAAGCGTAGTCAAGAGACAGTAAATAGGGCTTGCTCTTCACTCATATGATGAATTTGCACTTAACAGAATATTCTCACAGCAGCCCTTTTTAAGCTTAGCAACTCTAACTTCTGCAATAATCAAAGTGTCCAAGCCACCTGACTTTAAACCTGGCCTAGTTCACAATCATTTCTTCAAAAATGAATGCAGAATGTCAGCTCATCCTTAGTTCCCTTCTATTAACCCAGAGTCCTAGATGCCAGGGACAATCCATAGATACTGGCTGGATCTTGCACCTTTGAGCTGCCTTTCAGAGAAGAACTATTGTTCTCCTTGATAACTGAGTCATTTTAAGCTCATTCTCCCTTTTAAAGGCCACAGCACTGGCCCCACTTAGAAAAGGTTTAAGAATAATGCCACTGTGTGTTGTGGGGCAATTGAGAAAACTGTGTTGCAAATGGATGCTTAGTCTCTAAAACCTATAGCAAAAAATTGCTGATCATCTTTGTTTTCAGTCCTCTCCACTTCTGTGGAAGTTTATGTGGAATTTTTAGAATTTAAATGGAATTGTTTTATTGTACCCAAGAGAAGAAAATAGCATCAGCAGCTACAGAAGCTGTCATTGCTTCATCTTCTGAATTCCCCTAATACTGAATAAATGATTTCTTAAAGCTTTTCAATATTTTAAAGTGATCAGCATTTCCACATATAGCACACTGCTTTGTACTGCTCACTCAGTGATGGTTTATGAGTGCTGATATTTTATTATTATCATCATCATCATCATCATCATCATCATCTCTTTCACACAAAAGTATTTTTTTTTCCTGTGAAGATAGTCTCTTATCAAAGACTCCAGGCCATGATAAAATCATAGCAAAAAAAATGTAGAGTACAAGCATTTAAACTTACCTATTCGAAGTTGCAAGAGTGGCAGGGAGGGGAGCTAAAATCATTTCAGCTCAGCTAATTTAGGCTGCCCTAGCTTGACTCTTTACTCTGTAAGGTTGGCTCTGTCTGTAAGCTTAGCAATTATTGTATGAGCACACGTCTTTTTAGGAAGGATAATTACCCTTTATGTGTACTTTGACCCCTGTCCACCTGCACTCATTTGCCTAGTTGCCTACCCAGCCAGGTTCACTCTTGGGTGCTGCCTAAAGAGAAGCTTCCCTTATATATGGTAAATTAGGCCTCTGTCCATCATCAGAATCCCCCTTGCTCTCCATATCAAAGAATTCTCTAATGATGGTGCCCTACATTAGTGTCAAGCTATGACAGAGTTCCTTCCTGTAATATCAGGTTATTTTCGTAAGGATTTTAAAGTGAGAGAAATATATTACTTCAATTCAGAATATCATTTTAAACAAGAGTTTAAAATAAAGAAATTGTCTTTAGCAAGTCTATCCTTTAAGATCTCCTATGGAATGCTTATATGTTTCATTCATAAAAACAACAAATCTGGACGGTCTATTATTTCTTGCTAGCCCATCAAAATTGAAAGCTGTTTACCAACTTCATCTTTAGTTTCTTAAACGAACCCACAGACTGCCCCGTGATTCTTCTGACTGTTCTTAGTCTGCAGTATAGGGCACTATCTCTACAAGAAATCCAACTGATGCAATCTACCTACCCAATATAGTTATATTTTTTGACTGTTCATATAACATCTCTAGATACAGGCATGCTCATGCTGAATCTCCTATTTGGTTAGTAGAAAGTCTTGAAGAATCTGTACTGTTACACATAATTCTTTGAAACCTGTTTTCAGTAGGGATTCAATCTTTCTCAGCATCATACTTCATAAAGTAGAATGCGTTACCAATCTGAAAGCTTTCCACATGCCTTTCTCTTGCAATGGCATCATTATCTGAGAGAATTATTTACTCAATTAAATCAGTTTCATCAAATGCCTGTTATATTTGTTATTATCTAATTAGCTTGTAATACATTTAGAAGTTTTCATTTTGATAACTTTCCTAGCAAGATATAGGCTTTATCAACCTTTCTTCTAGTATCATAAAAATTTGGATTATATTTATACATCTCTACCCTGTGCTACATCAATGACCTTCAGAATTTCAACTAATTGTTGCCACTAATGTGGCTTGCCCTTCATTGTACAAAAGTACAAGATTTTTTTTAAGTGATGATTATATCTGATGCCTAATTTTCTTGTCATTGATTGAGTGTAACTTACTTAGAGACGAGCCCTCCACACATGGCTACATAGAGTGAAAAGATTTTATAGGAGCTAGGACCATTAGACCTTCAGTACAGGGCCACTATTAAGTACATACCCACTCTTATATTTCATGAAGCCCATAACACATTATCAGACCCAAATCAGGCACCTAACTCTTGGAAACAAACACAATATTCTCACGAAAAAACACTTACTTTTTATGGTATATACCTTTCCATGACTAATTCAAATGGTTCCTATAAAATTTCTTTTTAATTATGAATATATGAGAGGTTGTACAATGCTCCTCAGAAACCATACAGGGGTGTTAGGTTCTCTAGAGCTGGAGTCACAGGTGGTTGTGAACTGCCATCTATTATTATTGGAAACTAAACTCAGGTTCTCTGCAAGAGTAGTACATTTCTTAACTGTTGTGACATCTCTCTAGTTCTAAATGGTTCCTTTATAATAATGTATTTCTAAGCATTACAAGTGCTACATAATTCATCATATGGAGATTGACAGAACTACATTTTTGTCAAGTAGGAGCACAAAATGAAGAATAAAATAATACTTCAGAATATTATTCCTCTCTCCATTTTATTTCCACTTCTGAAGCAGAAAAGAATTAAGAAATGAAAGCAAAGAGAGGGGAATAAAGAAAGCTCCATCCTAGGTATCCTTTTCTAGCATGTTTTTCCTTTTCAATTTCCTTTAGAGTAGCATTGGTAAGGTATATAATTGAAAATGAAACTTATATACAGTCGAAGTATAAAACATGATAATTTAGATAATTATAATAAAATTGTTCATATAATTATTTCATTTCCCTTTATATTTTTAGAATGAAATAGACACCTTACAACTCTAAACCATAAATCTACACAGACATGAATTGTTGCCACAGACTTTATATCAGAATTAAAGGAGTGCTTTAATTGTGGAGTTGTGGATGGGGGAAAATACAGAAGAAGAGGAAGAAAGAAAGAATACACACTAAAAACTTTTAAAATTTCCATAAAGCAATATTATTTGCCATAGAGTAATATTATTTTATATACCTAAAACTACATATAATACATATAAATGTACAAACACACATACACACACACACACACACACACAGTGTTGTGCCATTTAAGATGATAATGCCACCCCCAAAAGCAACAGACTAACCAAAAACTCCAGTACTAGGCATGAGAAACTTTCTTTTGAGTTGTTGGTCAGAGGAGTCCCAGAGGCCTCCACAGCAATTTATTACTTTTACTCTTACTTGCCTTCGGAAGTTAAAAATAAATCCCTATTGCTGAAGACACCGTGAATTTTGGACAGAAGACTTGGAGCTAGATCTGACCTAAAGAATCAGTTTTCCCAGTACTGGAAGGCACTATGCAAATTGCCAGGGGAGGAGAAAGTAATCAATAATCCTATTCAACTGTGGTGGCTAGGAATTACATCAATGACCATTATGGCAATCTATTCTTTAGTTCAGTAGTAGCACCTATATCTTGGTAGTAGCCAACAGCTATCTAATTGAACTTAAGGTTTGATCAACAAGAGAGAAATTGTGATTGATAGTATAAACATAGCCAACCACCAATGTCTTGTGAGGTCATCTATCTTAGACAAAAACATATATTGCCCATTGTAACTCCTACATGAATTCTACAAAACTAGCCTTACACCCACAGTTAAGAGCATGTCTCTCCCTTGGCAAAGAAACCTCTTGTTGTAGCAGATGGAGACCATCACACAAATCCACAACTTGTCAAAAGTCAGGAAACTACTTACTATGGAATAACCAGCCCCAATTGGTACATCTATGATAGAACCCCTAAGCCTAAGGCTCAGCGTACATCTCAGAAGAGGGAAAGTAAACATTCTAAAGGCCAGAAGACATGGAATTCCACTGTGAGATGGTGTCTTCTAGGTATGACAAGGAAGTTACATCAAGGAAATCTTAACAATATGGCTGTTTTAATAAGATCTGAACACCACCACAAAATCGCATGCCATTGTGAATGGGGCAAGTTTGAGGAGACCATCCTTAGATGAAGAACAACAGACAATTAAGAACATCTAAGATATGAAGAATTTACTAGTCTTCACTACACATAAGTCCCTAAGTGGCTATACTATATCAAGCAATCAGTCCTAAAAACATATACATACAAGCAAATCTAAACAAACTCACAAGATAGTATTTATATATTTATCCATGGGAGCTGAAGGGTTTAACATAACAAAGAAAAATAGGCATGACTTGTAGAAGAAGCCAGAAAGAGTGGGAGATACAGTAGGAATCAAACCAGATATTAATCCTGCCAATTTCCATCTTCTGAGGTCTTCTTCGATTTCTTTCTTCAGAGACTTGAAGTTCTTATCATACAGATCTTTTGCTTGTTTGGTTAGATTCATATCAAGATACTTTATATTGTTTGTGACTTTTGTGAAGGGTGTCATTTTCCTCATTTCTTTCTTAGCCTGTTTATCCTTTGAGGAAATGAAGACCACTGATTTGTTTGAATTTAATTTTATATCAAACCACTTTGCTGAAGTTATCAGCTCTAGGAATTCTCTCATGCAATATTTTGGGTGGCTTATGTAGGAGTTCTCTGGTGGAATTTTAGGGGTCCCTTAAGTATACTATCATATCATCTACAAATAGTGATATTTTTACTTCTTCCTTTCCAATTTGTATCCCTTTGACCTCCCTTTGTTGCCTATTTGCTCTTGCTAAGACTTTGAATACTATATTGAATAGGTAGGGAGAGAATGGACAGCCTTGTCTAGTCCATGATTTTAGTGGGATTGCAGTTTTACTCTTATTAGTGGTCAATAACAGAATATAATGTCAAATTGAAAAGAATGAGTTATATTAGAAAAGTCTCAAGTGGTAATAATTGTTTTAAAATAAACATTTTGTTTAAAAATAAAATGTTCATTAGATCCAGGTATTACTTTAAATGTCAGTCTATGTGACATTATTAAATCAAACATATAATCACAAAATGTCTGCTCAGTGAGATTCTCTAATTTGGTTTGATTCAGTGGCAAATTCACACATCCTTGTTGAATAATCCAACTCAAAATTGTGCTGTCACACTCTTGATTTCATTCAAAATTAAAGCACTAATATGCAGAAATACAAGAGCTAAATAAATATCTACTAACATTTAGAACAGCAAGACATAGCCATAATATTGGGTTAATAACATACAACCTAATACATCCTAGTAGAAAGAAAACATGTCAAATTGCTACTTTGTAATAAAAATGAGGTTAAAGTCTTATGAATAAATAAAATTCTAAATTAAACAAGCAATACATCAGAAAATATCACATACGAACTGCCTAATAATATTAAAGAGAGAAACATAAAACTAAAGAGTGCATCTCATGTGCATTCTCTCGTTGTGTGTGAACATGTTAAGGAAGATAGCTACTTCTGAGATGTGACAAGATGTGGAAAGCTCATTAATAAAAACTGATGCATCATTTTCTGTCATTCATATTTTTTATCCATCACTGTTATCGATGTGTATTCAAGCTTTCTTCTATAAATAAAATTTTTAAATGTAAACAAGAATATAAAAGCTAGATTTCTAAAGCTAAAGTTTCAAATATCAGTGGAGTCTGCCAGAAGTAATTACATATTTCCTCATCCTACAGAGAAAATCCTATGTTCATTTCAGGTGCAGGAAAAATATGTCCCTATTCATTTCAGCTTTCAAGATAAATGGTAAAAATAATGGGAGTAGGTGCTTAGTTTTGAGAATGGAAAAATGAATAAAGGCAGAAATAAGGGAATGGTAACAGCAGCTAGAAATCTCTACTTTTGTCAGTTCAAGGAGGATAATGCAGGACAGCAGTATTGCTTCTGAGATCTGGCTTTCACATTCAGTGTGAGCCCTCAGATTCCAGGAAAGTTGCAATGAGATGTCAATTTACATTTTCCTCAAAATTCAGTGGCAAATTCACACATCCTTGTTGAATAATCCAACTCAAAATTGTGCTGTCACACTCTTGATTTCATTCAAAATTAAAGCACTAAAATGCAGAAATACAAGAGCTAAATAAATATCTACTAACATTTAGAACAGCAAGACATAGCCATAATATTGGGTTAATAACATACAACCTCAAAATTGTAGATTTTATAATTTTCTTTGGCACAGCTTCAGCATGTTATTTTATCTGATATTATGAAGAAAAAGGATAGAAAACAGTTTCATTGGAATTTCTGTTGACAATAATCAAATTGCACATTTTGGTTATAATCCAACTACTGAATGGTTTTAATTAAGAAAGCAAACAAACTGGACACTAAACTGAGTCAAAGAGTGTATGAGTACACACATACACACATACACATACATACACAATGGTGCTAAGGAATTCAGCATTATCTGTGGTGATAAGAAATCCGGTATGCCAAATAAAATTCAAGGAAAAATATGAGGAAAAATTTTATACTAAAATGTTAACTAATATTTTTCTGAAATTCTTGTTTGATTAGATGTTATTTTTCTCTATAAATTACAGCCCTACTTTTCATGTATTGGTTTGTCATTATTAAGTTGCCATTTTACTTAAGTTGGTTGTTCTGATAACCAGTTTAACAGTTATTTCCATCATTAGGTTATATAATAGAAATCAGAAATAAACAGAAGCTTAATGGATGCATTGAGCTTTAAGACCCTTCTGAGGGATGGAACTAGATTTATGTTTCCTTATCATATTTCTCACAAAGGATAAGTCTGTGAGTAGGGCCAATGCTTGCTCTCACAAATCCAACATACCCTCAGGCTACAATTCAGTCTTTGCTCCTCCCAACCAACCTGGCTACCAAAGTTGGTCAGTTGGGCTTTGTATTGTACTTTCCCTAAGGTTTTTTTGCTTGTGTTTCAGATGACTCAAATTTTTACCTTTACCTTATTTGACAAAGATGTTCTAAGACATTCAGTTTGTTGTTTCCAATATTCTACTCTTTCAGGATCTGCTGTAGGAACCATCTGCATGATAAATTCTGTCACCAGACACAACTGCCAAATCTTCCTCTCATTCTTCACACTTTCCCACAAGAAGAATGTCAATGGCTGTCTCAAACATGTGCAAATCCAGGAGAATAAAGTCATATGAGAGAGAGAAAGTAAAAGGACATATAAAAACAACTGCTAAAAATAAAGTTATGCTCACTGGGCTGAATATATATTCATATATGCACATATATATGCTTATTGAAAGTAAATACTGGGAACACTAACCCAACATAAGAAAGCCCTGAGTACTGCAAGAAAACAAAAGTGAATTCTAGAATGCAAACTTAGGGTAAAAGATATATAAGGTAAAAACATATATAAAGATAGTACTGCATGCTACTTTAATATTTCTGGACTGTCTTACAATTTTTCCTTTTAAGTTCTATGTGTATTTTCATTTTCTGTTCTAAAAGTATGTGTCTTATCTTTCTTTTTATATGTACATGTGAAAAAGAGTTCTCTCTGTGTGTTATATTCATGTGTGTACAAAATTTTGTTCAGGCTCATGTATGTGGAGGGGGTAAATTGGGGTTAAGAACAACCTAAGTGTCTACTGTGTGTGAGACTGTTTCCTGAAAATATGTGTCTACCCACTCCAGAAATAAAGCCCACAAAAGACCAAAGTAATGACTACACAAGAGTCCACCTTGGTGAACCAGTAACAGAAATGTGGTGATGGAGTTATGTAGAAGAGTCAGAATTACTCAAAGAACTGCATCATTCAAACCTCACCCCAACATAAAGGTAACTCATGAGCGTTGCAACGCTGGAGCTCTCTGTACACCTGGCAGGAAGCTTCACAGATCAGGTAATTCCTCTCCACAGCATAGTGGACTGCTTCTATAAACCCAGAAAGAAACCTTCATGAATCAGGTTTTCCAAGACATGTCAAATTTATCTTCGGTCTCCTCATTTACTAAAGTAATTAAAACACCTTGTATGTTGGTTGATTACCCGAATATACATATATATATGTATGTATGTATATGATATATACATATATATATCATATATATGATATTTAAATATAAAGGATCTCTATACCCCAAGTCAAAAACAGATATTTCAACATGTTTTATGTAGTAAAATTCTATAGACTTATAAAAATTATAGTAATAAGCCTTTGCATATGCATAATATAAGAAATAATTTCTAAACCTTAATTATAAATTCAGAACATTTTTAAGAATGGCATACAACTTTATAAAATATTTGCAGGCCAGAAAGGTGACTCAGTTGGTCAGGTCCTTACTGCACAACAAGATAATCTCCAGCAACAATGTAAAAATTCAGGTATGGTAGTATGGCTTTGCACTAGACAGTAGAGACCGAGAACTCCAGTTCAAGTGAAAGACCATATCTCAAAAGTAAAGTGGAGAATAACTGAGACAGACACTCGATGTCAACCTCTGTCCTCTACACATGGGCACACATATGACCACATGCAAGCATACATACACATGTATATCACACATGCATATACAAATACATATACACATTGGCTTCATTTATATGGGAATATTGTTTCATAAAATACAGATCTGCATTTCAAACACTGAAAAGGAATTATTCTCATTATATTAATATATTTAATTTTCTGTTAGTGGATGTGTGTGGATGCACATGTCCTACAGTTAACATGTGTAAGTCGGAGAGCAATTTCCAAGACTCTTTTCTTCTACCATACAGATTCTAGAGATCAAACTCAGCCCCTCAGGTTTGGTGACAAGAGCCTTTACCTGATGAGTCATCTCACTAGCAGAATATTGTTTATTATGATTTTTTTTCTATATTTAATGTATTTCCTCAGAACAAATGAGTCTATATTATTCTCTGATACAATGTATTATCCTACATGGGTTTATAGTGATGATCATGATGAGATTAACAATAAAAAATGACACATTGCAGCATTCCACTGTCTAACAATGAGCCATGATAGCATACAATACAGTCAAGTTCTAAATACAGAACTGGTAGAGGTGAGTCATTGTGAGGAAAAAAAAAAAAGAAAGAAAGACGCAGGGCCCAGAGCACGCGAACACGGGGGCACGCGCCAGGCCAGGCCAGCTGCGCGTGGGCCTCGCTCTCGGGCCAAGGCCGGCTGGTCTCTGCGCGTGGGCGCGTGCGGGCATGCAGAGAAATGTCACGCAGAAGGCAGATGCGGATTTCTCTGCCTGTTACCTGTACTCACAGACTGTCTGCATGGCTGAAAATCTGAAGGTGCGTACCAGCTAGCTCCTATGGCGAGTTTAATAAGAGGCGGCCCATAGCTTTGATGTTTTATTATTAAGAAAATAGAAAGAGAAAAGAGATAGAAAGACAATAGAAGAGGAGAAAATAGATTAGAAAAATCCATGACCACGTGGAAAGGGGAGAAAATGGACAGACAGAGAGATAGACAAAGAAGAGGGCCAGGGGAGAACAAGCGGGGGGGTGAGAGAGAGCACAGGCTGAGGGGTGCTATTTATAGTGAGTTGGGCGGTCAGGCAACCTGAGAGGCGGGGAGAGTGACTGCAGGCAGGTGACTGCCGAGGCGGAGTCAGGCTAGAACCTGGGGGATGGCCACAAGTCTCATTAAAGTCCCACAAGTCATGGTGACAGTTCGGTGTCTGAAGAGAGCCACAAAGAGCAAAGAACTGGCTTATTGATTATTACCTCTTCCTTGCAATACCCTCTTTCACTTATTTCTAAAAACCACTGTGACTTCTTTCTCTCTACTGTTTCCCTTTGATGCTTCCTCATCCACTGCCAAATAATAGTCTCATTGCAGACAGAGAAGAATACAATTTTTTTTTTATTTTTTATTCTGCTCTTCTTGCAAATAGTGTAGCAGGAAAGAAAATGGGCATGGCAGGTTGGGCTTAAGTGCCAGCTCTTTGACATGCATCAGCGAATCAAGTTGCTGAGAGTCTAAGTTTCTTCACATGTTAGATAGGCGTGACAAAAAAAGACATCCTTCTTCATGCGTACCTTCTGCTTGTGTAACCATGTAAGATAGTTAGAATGGTGCCTGGCACTCACTCCATGATGTATGCCTATTATCAGTTCTCTTAGTATTATTAGGAGATTATCTATCACCATCACTTCAACACTAAAACCCATATTATAAGTTTGGGTTAAACTACCAAAAGTTCAACTACTTCCGTATTGTTTTAGTAGCTTAATACTATATTTCTTTCCACATTTTGTTTTGTTGTTCATTTGGATATTTTTAGCATCTACTCAGACACTCGATTGGAAACACACAAATTGCCAAGAACAACACTGGTTCCATCTCTACACCTGTGGTCTCCTTGCTTTTCCCCCTTCTACCCTCCCTGTCTCCCTGCTATCCTCCCTGCCCTATGTTCCTTTATCCTAGCTCCATCACACCCAACTGTACCAAATTTCACTAACATGGTAAATGTTCCCAAATTAAATATCCTATCATGATCTCTTGTAAATGTAATCACAGCAACCCAGTTTCTCAGACTTCTCCCATTCTTTATTTTTCCTTGACAGTAAATATCCACACTGAGTTCTCAGGTCTGAGAAAGTACAAAAGTTGACAGAGCCAGGCAAGCACATTAGAAAAGAAAACACATCAGAAGTTAGTCTCCAAGACTCAAAGAAATAAATACAGTTTAGAGCCATGCTTTAAAAGGAAAGCCAAAAATCACAAACTAAATCAGAAACATATATTTTCTTCCATTCACAAGAAGAAGAAGAAGAAGAAGAAGGAGGAGGAGGAGGAGGAGGAGGAGGAGGAGGAGGAGGAGGAGGAAGAGGAGGAGGAGGAGAAGAATGTATTATCAGAACATAAGAAAAAATAAAGGAAATGAATAATATAATATGAAATGACAGATACTGTTTGAGACTGAAGGGAAAGAAAGTAGCATCAAATGGTCCTGATTAACTCAATTATTTTGCCTATTATTTAACTCCCACCTCATGTAATTGCCTTAAAAGCACCTTTGCTATCAGCAATCACAATCCAAACTGCTTTCCAAGTGCAGAATTGGCAGGGTCTCCCTTCCATTCCCCTCCCCCTCCCTTTTCTTTTACTTCTTCCTTTCTCTTACTCAGTTAACTGACTCCTTATCTCAGCTGAGGCACTTCTCTGTCAAGATGAGAATTTCCTATCCTACCTAGAGGCTGAACTTGGGCACTCTCTTCTAAACTTCTACCTGAACATAATGTTCTATCAGTTGGTTTACCCAACTACACAGTCCTCTTTCAGTTGTGAAATAATTCAAGGAGACGGCTATCATTTTTCTCTGAATTTAACATAAATTCTCAAAAATGTTGCTTTTTAGAATATAAAACGAGAAAATAATGATGTTAGCTATGACATAGATCTAAACCTATCTGCCCATGCTATATTCTTCCTAAATCCATTTGTGCTAAAGACTACATTGGCACATATGAAATTTAATGCTAAGGATTCCAAAATGCCATTTAGAAAATGGAACTTTACTTTATTTGCAAAACTAAGCTAGGAGCTTCACAAATACTCTCACCGCAATAGGTAATTATAGTTTTGTTGGCATTTCTTTTTATTTAGAGAAAAGGCTAATCTTCTTAATCCCCAGCAATTTAAATTGAAATTTCTTTAACAATAAGAGCCATTAATGATTAGTTAATTCAATTCAGACTACCAGAGAAGCAGGTACACTTCACAGAATGCAATGGAATACATGCAATCAGAGCAGAATGGATAACAGACTAAGATATGCAGAATTCACAAAAAGACAAAAGCTAGAAGGATAATGTGTTTTACAGTTTTTCCCTTTGAGTTTAACTGCAAACCTGATTCTTAAGTCTCTAAGGAACCCCAAGAAGCTAGTAGACCTTCAATGTGGCTGCTAACAAAAGCATTTGTGAAAAATGTGTTCTCAAGCCAAGTGGAGAGAAAGTCTGAACCTTAAAAATGACTATACTGTAAGACAGGACCAAGGCTATGTTGTTCATAGTTCAATGATGCAAGGTAAGATTGAACAACAGTACCCTATACTCTACCAATTAATGTTTTTAAGTGGAAATACTTAATACTACTTGTTTCAATTCAATACAAATAGATGAAACTAGACACTGTATTTCATAAAAATAGTTTAGACTTTTGTTTTCATCTCTAACCAGTCTTATTTATTATTTACAAAGATTTTTTAAATATTTTATCCATGAATACATCTCTGAAATGTCTTTCTTCTACAATGGTTATTACATATAATATTTCTAAATGATTTAGGCTACAGTTTGAAGTTAGAGATTATCTTCTCTCTGGAACTTTATTACTTCTGGAAATTTTCATTTAAAATTGAAGACTTTGAAAAGTGACACAGCAAAATGCTTCTATAAATAATCCCTTAAATCAACATTTGCAGTGTTTCTTATCTGAAATTTGTTTAACTAAGTCCTCAGAGAAGCAGATGTCAAAATAAAATTGGTGGGTGACTCTCACAATCCCATTGCTGTTGCTGGAACACATCACCACCATCAATTTAGAGCTTAACATAAATTTTACTTTTGTATAATTCCCAAAGTCAGAATTTAAAGCAGATCTTACTAAAATGGCAAAGACCATCCCTACTGTTAGCCTACAGGCAATTCCAATAAGCTTCTCTCAGGGACGTAGCAAGGCTTAGGTCAGTACCTGCCTCTGCCAGGTGCATCAGGTGTGGGCTACATCTAAACGGACTCCCCCCACCACTCCAGCTCCCCCTATCTCTAGTTCTGTTCCCACTTGTTCCCACCCAGTCTCTCTCTCTCTCTTCCCCTTTCTGTCCTTCTCTGTGCTCCCTTCTCTTCTCTGTTCTCCAAGCTCTGCTCCTATCTGTCTGCCTGTCTACAAGTCTACTCTTCTGCCTCTACCACTTTTCCAGGTGATCATTTCTCTCCTCTCCCAAACAAACCCCCATTATACCAGATCTGTTGCATGGCTTAATTACTCAGGGGCTTACCTAGCCATGAGTCCACCAGGCACCCTCTCCCTCACCACATTATATTTCATAACATCTACCACAACTACTGTGGAGGAATCTATCTTTCCCTTGCTCAACTTCTGGCTGCATCATCTTAGCATCTGGTCACCAGTCCATTTCCTCAATTCCTCCACTTTTGTTGTCTTATTGTCTTCTCTGATTAGCTGCCTCTTTGTAAGGACACAATAGATTCATTTATATTAAGTACAATGCTACACTCTTCCCATCACTAAACTCTTGTTATAATCCCATATTCAATTCCCTTTTGGCATGTAACATAACATAAAATTATTGGACACTCCGGCAAAGGCTGTTATTAAGTCTACAGCACTGTTCAAGGGCTTTATTGAGTAATTGCTGATGGAGAGGTAAAGGAAGCTGTGAGCATGATAGACTGCTTGATAAGTGTTATTCTTATAAAGGGAAAGGAAGGAGGGAAGGTAGCTGGTAGCAAGAACCTCAAAGCACTGCTGAGGGAAATTTATGTGAGACCTCAAGTAAAAGGCTCTATCAGAGGAATAAATAAATAGGTTTTCAAAGAAAAAAACATTAGCTCCCTATCAGTCCAAACTCAATTTAAGCAGTAAGGCACACAAGCCAGAGTGAACCTATAGTGTTACAACACTAGGGAATTCAAATAATTCTGACCCGTGAAATAAGATCTATGTGACACATTTTCAAAACCCAGGACGGTGAGGTCAGTTATAATGTGAAAGAACCATAGATTTTCCAAGACCCCTTTGCACACATGTTAATTTCAATTCACTTTCATGTCTTTTCTTTTCCTTTTTCTTTTTTTTTTTTTGAAATAGTTTTTTAAATAGTTTTCTTGAGGGACATCTGGGTTCTTTCCAGCTTCTGGCTACTATAAATAAGGCTGCTATGAACGTAGTGGAGCATGTGTCCTTATTGCATGCAGGTAAAGCCTCTGGGTATATGCCCAGGAGTGGTATAGCCGGATCCTTCGGGAGTGTCATGCCCAGTTTTCGGAGGAACCACCAGACTGCTTTCCAGAGTGGTTGTACCAGCCTGCAATTCCACCAACAGTGGAGGAGTGTTCCTCTTTCTCCACATCCTCGCCAACAACTGCTGTCTCCTGTGTTTTTGATCTTAGCCATCCTGACTGGTGTGAGATGGAATCTCAGGGTTGTTTTGATTTGCATTTCCCTAATGACTAAGGATGATGAACATCTCTTTAGGTGCTTCTCAGCCATTAGATATTCTTCAGGTGAGAACTCTTTGTTTAGCTCTGTACCCCATTTTTTAATAGGGTTACTTGCCTCTCTGGAGTTTAACTTCTTGAGTTCTTTGTATATATTGGATATTAGCCCTCTGTTGGATGTAAGGTTGGTAAAGATCATTTCCCAGTTAGTTGGTTGCCGCTTTGTCTTTTTGACAGTGTCTTTTGCCTTGCAAAAACTTTGTAATTTAATGAGGTCCCATTTGTCTATTCTTGGAAAGAACCCAGATGTCCCTCAACGGAGGAATGGATTCAGAAGATGTGGTATATCTACACAATGGAATACTACTCTGCAATTAAAAACAATGAATTCACGAAATTCCTAGGCAAATGGTCAGAACTTGAAAATATCATCCTTAGTGAGGTAACCCAATCACAAAAGAACACACATGGTATGCAGTCACTGATAAGGGGATATTAACCCAGAATCTCGGAATACCCTAGACACAATTCGCGTATCAATAGATTTCTAAGAAGATGGAAGAAGAGACCCCTGGTCCTGGAAAGACTGGATGTAGGGGAACGCCAGGACAGAGAAACGAGAGGGGGTTGAATGGAGAAAAGAGGGAGGGAAGGGGGCTTATGGGACTTTCGGGGAGGGAGGAAACGGGAAAGGGGAAATGATTTGGAATGTAAATTAAAAATAAAGTAAAATAAAATAAAAAAATATAGTTTTCTTTTATTAGACATATTCTTTATTTACAATTCAAATGTTGTCACCTTTCCTGGTTTCCCCCCGCCCGCCGCCCCCCAAAAATCCCCTAACCCATCTCCCCTCTCCCTGCTCACCAATCCACCCACTCCTGCTTCCCTGTCCTGGCATTCCCCTATACTAAGGCATCTAGCCTTCTCGGGACCAAGGGCCTCTCCTCCCTTTGATGTCCAACAAGGCCATCCTCTGCTACATATGCATCTGGAGCCATAGGTCCCTCCATGTGTACGCTTTGGTTGATGGTTTTGTCTTTAGAAGTTCTGGGGGGTACTGGGTGGTTCATATTGTTGTTCCTCCTATGGCGCTGCAAACCCCTTCAGCTCCTTGGGTCCTTTCTCTAGCTTCTCCACTGGGAGCCCTGTGCGCAGTTCAATGGTTGGCTGAGAGTGTCGCCCTCTGGATTCGTCATGCACTGGCAGAGCCAACAATCATTTGTGACAAGCATTGTGGTACAGAAGGTCCAGGAGCAAAAACAAATATCACTTTTATCAGAATGACCACAGAATCGAGAAAAACACAATCTTTATAGGCCTACCACACAATAGACATGCTGGAAGATGACCACTCCACAGTTTCCTAAGGAAACCCTCCACGCATACACAAATATTACCTGGATAGCATCACCTCTGACTCTGTAAAATCTTGGGATTTCTATAGTCATTGAAATATAGATGTTTACTCCATTTCAGGGTGACAGAATACATAGCTATTAATTTTGTGATGAAGCGCTGACTTAGGTTGGTATTTATAAGAAAGTTAACCAGATATATAGCCAGACTTGATGGAACAAGCTTCTAATCTCAGCAACTCATAAGGCTGAGTCAGGAGTATTATAAGCACCATTCCTTTCTGGGACAGAGTCAGGGGTCAAGGTCACTGTTGGCAACCTACTGATATAATGCCTCAATAAAAAAATAATAAGAATGATGAGGATAGAGTTCGATGGTGGAATGGTTGCCTAGAGTGCATAAGAGCATAGGTTTAAACCTCAATACCACTCCACACCAATAAATAAATAAATAAATAAATAAATAAATAAATAAATAAAACAAATGGTTATGCAAATATACTGAACCACAGAAGCAGCTGCTACAAGGGTTGTTTCACATTAAAAAAAAATTTCCATAGCCAATATCTCTTCCAACAAATACAAAATAATTAAGAATAAGCATTAAAAAAAAACCCCACTATATACAAGAAAGTAGAGACCAGAAAAGCAAGAATGAAAACATGAAAATTTTAAGCATATCTTGTTATGTAGTGACTGTATTTAATTGCTTTCCCACTGTCATTTAAGTTCAAGGACAGAAGTAGTGTAGTGTTGTTTAGTTACAATGAAGGAAGCAAAATATGATTACCTATTTTAGTAAAACTTCAACTTTATAACAGAGTAATACATGAAAAGGAAATATCTTCTTAGGTTAAAAAAAAAGAAAATGATGTGTAAATAAATTTCCAATTCAAAGCTTACTATCTAGAGACTTTTAACTTGAGAAACATTTTGAACAGTAGCCAAATAGTTTGCTCATAAAAATGAATTTCTATAAGGCATTAATAAAATATCTGTTTTTTAATGGTACCATGTTCTAGTAAGTTTTCCAAAAATAACCTTTTGGAGGGGAAAAATATTTAAGATGATGTTATTATTCTGTACTATTTTCTATAAGTTTTGATAAAATAATGGTACTTTATAAAAAGACACTCATTTCTGTAGTTACATTTAACCTTTATGGAAAGCAATAATGAGACCTTATGTCCAGCTGTATCCTAAGGCAATTACTACAGTTTGACAACAGCTAGATTTTTATCATGGAATATGATAACAGACATTCTTCTGGGGACCTCTGCTTTTTGACTGCAGTTCCATAGGAGAATACGCCATTGTTAAGAGGCAACATGCTAAGTGTTTTATAAAGTCAAGTTTAAGAATTACTTCTCGGAATACCCTAGACACAATCCGCATATCAATAGATTTCTAAGAAGATGGAAGGAGAGACCCCTGGTCCTGGAAAGACTGGATGTAGGGGAACGCCAGGACAGAGAAACGAGAGGGGGTTGAATGGAGAAAAGAGAGAGGGAAAGGGGCTTATGGGACTTTCGGGGAGGGAGGAAACGGGAAAGGGGAAATGATTTGGAATGTAAATTAAAAAAATAAAATAAAATAAATAATAAAAATAAAAAAAAGAATTACTTCATATATTATATGAATATATATATATATAACCATTTTAAAATTGTACAATAAAACTTTTATTATAACTTTTATACCACAATCTGTAGGTAATAGAAAACAATCTTACATGAAACATTAAACTTCCAAAACAGCTTTTTTGTGAACAAGGCAATGAAATGTAGAGAGCATCAAGTTGCTTTTAGAACAATTTCCACTCTTCTGGAAATGGTCTGCAAATGAATGAATCCTTGAAAAGGATCCTAAGAGAATCAGATGTTGTCTTAATAAGAATCTATACATTTTTAAAATGTATCCACGTTAATGTAGTTAGTTTCATTTCCCCTTGCATATTGGCCCTATTAACTTTTATTGGTTTGCATGTAACTTTTTTTTTAAATATCCCAAAAAATGTCAGCAGTCATGAAGAAGATGGAGAGTATCATTAGAGTTTTGGACGGGGCTTAAGATTCTAAGTGAAGATGCATCTAAAAATCTCCCATCTGTTAGGCTCCACGATGTTTATCTAGGAAGAAGCCAGAAACATTAACTGGTATTTAAATTTTATAATTATATATTAAGTGTGGCCACATGAATAAACTAATGCATATTTCCATTATATTTAAAAATTCAAAGGACTGTCCTTGATCTGGACAGTCATGTAAGTACATCTCTTTCCTGCGACTCGTCTGGGTGTCCCACTGTTTCAAATTCACCATAGCAAAAGTCTGAGATCAGAAGTCAACAGGTTCATATTTTTCTGAAGATAGGGTGTAAAGCCCCACCTTCCTTGACTAGCAACCGCAGGCAGAATCTGCATTGTAATTTGCATTACATTTTTCCTGTCTTGTCACCTTTTCTCTGGACATATTTATCCCTTTTAATATAATCTTTAATATTAAAAGTCTCCTTTTGATGGAAAAAATAGACCATATTGGAACAGAGCCCACACACCTGTCCAATAAAGTTACAGACAGAGACACGGAGCACTGGAACTTCCACATCTCTCATTTGGAGGATGCGGAAAAGACAGGAAGATGTTTTGAGGATCTGTGCAGTGAGCCTGAGGGAGCACATTCAAAGGGGAAAAACAGCTTGCTAGAAGTCTTTGATGTTGAGAGCAAGAGGGGGAACTGTAAAACTATTATCTACATCACTTTGGCAATAACTTCTCTAGAAAGTTTTCCTATTGAAGTCAATATCCTGCCAAAACTGGAAACATGAAAAAAAAATAAAGCCTACAGAAATGTGTAGCTGTTTATCATTAGGATAATACCAGTCACATGAGGGCATCCTCAAGAAAAAGGCTTCTCTTGGTAGAAAAATTAACTATACAAATAATTATTCATAAACAAGTGAGCACTGTACTTAGTGATAGCTACTAAATATAACAATCTAGGTTTTGATACTAATGTAGACAATTTATAAGAATAAAAACTTATGAGATATCTTTAAAATGATCTTTATATTTTCAACTTTTTACAACATAATTAACCACAATATTTAAGTATATTTTATAGCAATATTGTGCTTCAATTCTCCTATTTTTGACTACACTGTTCACAGCATATTAAGTGTTTTATATTAAAGTATAAGTCCTTTTTTATCATATT
Organism: Tokudaia tokunoshimensis; assembly: GCA_036184795.1. Classification (NCBI taxonomy): domain Eukaryota; kingdom Metazoa; phylum Chordata; class Mammalia; order Rodentia; family Muridae; genus Tokudaia; species Tokudaia tokunoshimensis. Next base: position 51,633,050 of record BTHU01000013.1, on the reverse strand, counting down.
ACTATGAATGCAACCTTATTTACAAATATCTTTGTAGCTATAACCAAGAAAACTTGAGATCATACAGGATGAGGGTGGCCTCAAATCCAGCAACTAGTATCCTTATGAGGAAAAGTATGGGAGGCTTGTATGGCTAGGATGCACACAGAGAGAAAGTGCACATGACAACTGGGTTATAATTGGTATGAAACAGCAGGTCAAGAAACATTGTACTTTTTGAATGTCATGGGGTCTGTGAATTGTATCTTGGGTATTCTGAGATTTTGGGCTAATCACTTATCAGCAAGTGCATACCATGTGTGTTTTTTGTGATTGGGTTATCTCACCTCAGGATGATATTTTCTAGTTCCATACATTTGCCTAAAAACTTCATGAATTCATTGTTTTTAATAGCTGAATAGTACTCCATTGTATAAATGTACCACATTTTCTGTATCCATTCCTCTGTTGAGGAACATCTGGGTTCTTTCTAGCTTCTGGCTATTATAAATAAGGCTGCTATGAACATAGTAGAGCATGTGTCATTATTACATGTTGGAGCATCTTCCAGGTATATCTATACCCAGGAGTGATATAGCTGGGTCCTCAGGTATAGCTATGTCCAATTTTCTGAGAAACTGCCAAACTGATTTCCAGGGTAGTTTTACCAGCTTGCAATCCCACCAGCAATGGAGGAGTGTTCCTCTTTCTCCCCATCCTCTCCAGCTTCACAGACCACATGAAGCTCAAGAAGAAAGAATATCAAAGTGTGGATACTTTGGTCCTTCTTAGAAGGAGGATGAAAATACTCATGGCTCACAGCCAATCAATGAACTAAGCATAGAGTCCACAGTAGAGGAGTTAGAGAAAGGACCCAATAGGACCCATAGGAGGAACAATAATATGTACCAGCCAGTACCCCCAGAGCTCCCAGAGACTAAACTGTCAACCAAAGAGTACACATGGAGGGACCCATGGCTCCAGCTATATATGGAGCAGAGGGGGGCCTTTTCAAACATCAGTGAGAGGAGAAGCCATTGGTCCTGTGAAGGATCAATGCCCCAGTGTAGGGGAATGCTAGGTCAGGAAAGTGTGTGTGTGTGGAGGAGGGGTTTGGTAAGCAGGAGAGGGGGAATGGGATCAGCGGTTTTTGAAGGGGAGTGAGGAAAAGGGATAACATTTGAAATGTAAATAAAGCAAATATGTAATTAAAAAAAAAGAAATCATGGACTTAACACAGTTTCTCTCTCACAACTTCCAGCATGCATCAAGCCAAAACACTTTGATTTCAGACTTTTATCTTCTTGATTGTCCTTCTTATAAGGATATCCTTTTGCAGGGCTAAGGCAACAAGTTTATAGTAAAAATTCAAGGGAGCCACACAATGCCAAACTCATTTTGTAAGCACAGACTGTCAATGAATCCACATTTAATCCACATGTTTATAAATCTGTTACAACTGTTCATTTACCAGGTTTTAAAAAAAAAAAAAACTTCAAACTTAATTTTGTAAGAGTTTGCTTCCTAGGCAAATGGTCAGATCTTGAAAATATCATCCTTAGTGAGGTAACCCAATCACAAAAGAACACACATGGTATGCAGTCACTGATAAGGGGATATTGACCCAGAATCTCGGAATACTCTAGACACAATCCGCATATCAATAGATTCCTAAGAAGATGGAAGGAGAGACCCCTGGTCCTGGAAAGACTGGATGTAGGGGAATGCCAGGACAGAGTAACGAGAGGGGGTTGAATGGAGAAAAGAGGGAGGGAAGGGGGCTTATGGGACTTTCGGGGAGGGAGGAAACGGGAAAGGGGAAATGATTTGGAATGTAAATTAAAAAAATAAAATAAAATAAATAATAAAAAAAAATTAAAAGAGAGAGAAAAAAAAAAGAGTTTGCTTCTACGAACACAGAGCAATGTTGTGCAGTCATGCCTCCTAGAGGTACCAATATAAGAAATGTGGAAAGCTCGCACAAGCTGGAAGTAGTAAGATTATGGATTATAGTGATTTTCTCTGACAGCATTTATTACTAATGTTTATAATAATTAAACTAAATTTTATCTTTTTAAATGAGTGATTTTACAGACTGTACTTTGATTTTAAATGGTATCATAGGGTACAATTAAATTAAGTAACAAATTTTTGAAAATTCAGAGATTTCTCACTAGAAGTTTTCTTCCAGAAGATGGGCATTAAGTCTAAGAATTTGAAATTACTTTTGAAAAAAGTGAAAGACATACCATTTGAAATAAATAAAAGTTTATTGTTAATATATTTTATAACAATACCCATGCATTATATGCTATTGAATACATTTTACCCTTTTGACTTTTTTTGTAACTTGCTTTTGTATAACTTCTTTGACTTGTGAGCAAGATGGAGTTGTGAAGTTTGCTGAGTAATCAAGTAACTATGACCAAAAGACCACAAACAATTCAGTGATCCTAGGAACAGTCTTTGTTTCATTTTAACTTCAGAGGGTTTTGACCTTCTAAGAAGGTCTCCATTCAGAATTTTGACCTGCTAGAAGATATTGGAGCCCTAGAAGGGCTCCAACCAGAGCACAAGTAGTTGGGGGATAAAGAGAAAAGAGCCACAAGTTTGACTGTATAAAGTGTGAAATTTCTACAAAATTCAAACTTATTTTTTATGAGAAGTCAAACGTATTTAAAATACAAAATAAAATAAGAGTATGATGGTGTTCAATACTATAATAATTTGATTTTAAGGCTAAGAATATATAATATGTACTATGTGCTTATCAATGGATCTGATTATTTGTACCCCACAAGGTAAGAGAAACTCGAAGATAAATAGAAGATCATAATTGTCCCCAAACTTCTAAAAGATGCAACTGGGTTCCTAGAGACCATTTCCTTCTATTCAGAATTTATTCTGATGTCAACAGAACTGAGAATCTCACTTCTAACCACTGACTAAGATGCTGCAAGTCAACACTGAGACTTCTGGAGCTCAGGTTGCCGGACATTCATGTCAATGTGAGAAGAATGTGGAAGATATACCTTAGAGATGATCTATCAGATAAAAGGCATCACACCAGTCTAAAATAGGGAAAACTAAAGAAAACTGGCTGTGTAACTCATATTTTACATTTAAACTCAAATGATTAGTGGTTCTGAAAAGAAGGTGACCACTCCTGCTATGGATTAAGAGGGATAAAAGGCTTTGTTGTTTTATCAATAAATAAGACTATATTCCTCTTAAATAGTGAGTCATCTTTGAGATGAACCAACAAAATACAGTATTGGAAAGGGTGACTAGAAGTTTATCAGTCACGGACATCCTAAAAATGGTATGAACAAATGATATATTGTGCAATCATCTTTACTTCATAGACTTTTTTAGACCAAAAGTGGAAGCTAAGTCTTATCACTGTGATCATACATCTTAGTTATCAAACTTTCTTCATTACCTGATGTTTAAACAGCTTTGTAAACAAATCCTCTCAACTAGAAATGGAGAGATTTTGTTTTGTTTTGTTTTCTACTCTTATTAGGAGAAAAGACTTTCAAATCCCCAAAAGAAAAATACATTCCCTGGTTTTTGCTTTTTCAATCTTGAGGCTCAGGAGTAATCCCAAGTCTCTTTTCCAAACATACCAAGTATAGCAAAATTCATCTCTTATACACTGTAACTGTCTGGTTTATCTTAAAAATAGGATTGATTTAGTAAGAAAAAAAAATGTTTTGCAGAAAGCAAGTGAGAAAATATCCCTCTTTAGATCACTGTAAATCACTGCCTGACTGAGAAACCAAAGTTATAGTCTGGCTCTCAGCTATTACAATTCAGATTCTACATGAACATTGATTGTCAAGACTATGGAAGCAGAGTAAACTTAACCCATAACAGTTTTTCTCTCCAGAATCAAAGACTAAGCAAAGTTAATAAAAGTAAAAATCTATTATTTCTGACAGTTTTAAGTTATAAAGAAAATAGCAATACCCTGTACTATATAAATGTACTCCAAAGTTTCTGGATTTTCACATAAAACAGACTGAAAACATATTTGTATGCTTTAAGGATGAAAATACTTTACGTGTAAGCATAGAATATTCTATTAATTAATTAGGTTCTAACAGAATAGACTTAATTTTGACCTGATAAAATGTGCAATTCTTCTTCCCAAGTCTTCTAAATAAAAAGTTAGCTGAATTCTAAAAGCAAATGAATATGCAGTGTCTCAGGCCACTCAACACTGATTACCTGACCGTCTACAAGTCACCACAGCTGCAGAGCAAAACGTCTTGATATGTGTATTTGTAAGAATGAGAAAAAAAAGCACACTCAGTGACAGCTGGCTGGTACTTACTAAACCTGTTCTAAGCTCTGAGTGCTAATTCATTCAGTCGTGATAGCACAAACTTGGCACATGAGCCGCACTGAGTCTATAATATGCACAAAGAAACTGAATGAAAGAGTAAATGAATATAAATGATGAGCAAGTATTGATGTTGTTACTGAGTTAGCTTTGCTGAGCATTCCATGTAGTCACCACCAAAATACTTTAATGTCATCTAACAAGGTTAATAACCACAGGACCCTAGAATAACCAACTAGATCCAAATTCTTCTGTTCTGAGTACTGTACTATCCTTTTTCTCAAATCATGTTCTTAATCTTCCATTAATCTGGTTTCCTTATTCTTAATCTTACAACAAAGAAAAATAAATCTGAAATTTCTCTAAACCCTTATAACCATTACTTAAATTTTCCGCCCATCATTTACTGAAAATAGAAACGGTGATATCTTTATAGTAAGAGCACTATTACAGAATAAAAAGTAAGAAACTACCAATACCTACAATATGCCTACAAACAAAAGCATCAATTTCAGGTAAAAAAAAAAATTAAGCCCAAAAGACTGCAAACTGCAGGGTACTATTTTCAGAACAGCTTGAAAAGCCACTGGGGACAAAAATGAGAACAAGGATTGCTATGGCCCAGGAACCAATAGACTACTGATGACAAAGAAAGACAAGGGGAGTCACCTGGGTCATTAGTGGTGTAGGAAAAACTGTATCACTTGCCAAAAAACCACAAACCCATAAATCTGAAAGGGCAGACTTTACTGCATATTAGGTTTTATTTTAAGAAGGCTAAGTTTTTAATATTATTTGATTATATCAATTTGTAATAGGTTTTGAAAGTTTCTGTAAGAACTCACATATATTTGACAGTGAGAACTTAAGAGGCATATAAATCATGATATGTATCCAATAACCATCAGAAGGACATGACCACTGAGGATGCATTTGGTTGGCTTGACAGTTTGGTCTTACATAACAATTTTTACTATAAGAAATACAAGTAATATGGCAAGAAGTTATGGAACAACGAAAGTCCATAAACACATGAAAGAATACAAATTCTAAAAAGAGATATGACTACTAACTATAATAGTGTTTATCAAACTGTTGATCATGACCCCTTTGGGAGCCACATATCCCATATCCTGCATATCAGATATTTACACTATTATTCACAATAGTAGTAAAATTACAGTATTGAAGTAGCAAACATTTTAATTTTATGAATGAGAGTCATAACAACATACAGAACTGTATTGAAGAGAGAGCCAGCATTAGGAAAGTCGAGAACCACTGAGTTGTAATATATGCTACAGGTCACATTTCTGAAATGTTAATCACAAAGCAAAACCGAAAGTAGAATAAAGATATCAAAGTGGTTAAATATTTAGAAATTTATAGATGTGCGTGTCTATACATTGATGTAACAATAACAGCTAGAGGAAAAGGAGACCATGATTTTAAAGAGAAAAGAGATATGGAATAGGTTAGAGAGATGAAAAGAAAGAAGGAAAATTATGTAATTTTCTAAAATTCTCTTTAAAAAGGCGTAAAAATGGAATGAAGCCTGGGGTGGGGTGGCTAATGTAGTGGGAGAACAAGGAAGTGTGGGGATTAGTGCATTATATATATTTATGATATTGGCAAAGAAAAAAGTAATAAAACAATTAAGACAAAAATCTTATCAGTAGACTAAATAAAGGGAAAAATATCAAAATTAAAACCAGGTCTTTTGAACTATTTCAAGCCAAAACACTAAAAAAGGGAGGAGCATTATTTGGTACATCATTTTCAAAATACTAGAGACTAGAATAAAATATTAATTACATAATTCTCTAGTCAACATGAAAATTGCAAATCTGTAATTATGGAACATTAGGTATCCAAAATTATACAAAAGCATTATTAGGTCTCAAAAGAGAAATGAGCACCAATGTGATGGTAGAGGATCAGAATAAAGCACAAACACAGGTCCCGACAAAAGAATCAACTATAGTTCAGACCAAATGGACTTATCAGACCTTATGTAACATCCTGTTCAAGGACTTCAAAATACTCACTCTTTTCATCAGTGCCAAGTCCTTCCCATGAGACCATAAAAGTCTTAATAAATTCAAAATAATTGCAATCATATCCTCTGTCTTGTCAGATCACAAAGAAGTGAAACCTTAAGTCAGTAAGAGGGGAATTATAGCATTCATATCATGCACTGAGGCTGAACTTAAAAACATAAAACAAAAGAACCATTTGTGAACAGTGAGTCACCAGAACATCTAAAAGGGAGTTTAAATATTTCTTGAGACAACAATATTGGAAACACAACATGCCAAATTCTATGGCATCCAGCATAAGTATCACTTTATTGAACATTATAACAATGAGAGCTTATATAAAGAAAAAAACTTTTCATGTATAATCTAAAGAAATGTATCTAAGACTTAGAAAAGTAGGAAGAAATAAAACTCAAAGTAAATAGAAGGAAAGAATGAGACTTCTTTAGCAAGTGTCTCTCTGTGTGTGTATATTTATGTATGTGTGTGTTTGTGTGTGTGTGTGTGTGTGTGTGTGTGTGTATTTATATATTGCCCAACAAAAGATCAATGGAAGAGCTGATTCTTTGAAAATAATAAAGTGGAAATGAAATAACCAAGTAATAAAGAAAACTCCAAGAATAAAAATGATGTAACAAAGGAGATGATTCACATGGTACTCACAGACACACAAAGAACCATAAAGGGTTATTGTTTTCCAAGTCATATCCTGCCTAATAAACTGGAAAATCTCAAAGAAATGAACTAATTTCTGGACACACATAGGTGGCTAAAATTAAGCCTAGAATATTAACAGAAAAACCTGATAGATGACGAACACTGATGAGACTGAACCAGCAACAAAGCCACATGACAGAAACAAAGGAGGACTGGATGGAGTCCTCCACGCTGAGTTTACCCACCTTTGAAGACCAGTGCTTCTCCAAACAACTCCAGAGAATTGAAAGTGAGGAAATCCTTGTAGATTTCGAGACCAATATTACTCTATTAACCAAAATTGACAACAATTAAAAAAAACTAGAAATCAGTTCAATCTCAGTTGAACAGCATGTAAAAACCCTCAACAAAATTCTAGTATATCAAATTTTACAGGATATCAAAAAGGTAATGTTTTATCTAGGTGACACTAACATGGTTGAATAGACACAATCTTAAAAAGAACTTCTCATAAACAGAAGGAGAGATGAAAGTAATAGAGCATTTTCATCAGATAATACAGGGGCATTTGATCATACTCAACATACAGTTGACTATAATTAAATTTTGTATAGTGCCATTTCTTAATGTAACAATGCCAATGTATATACAAGTACACATCCAACATAATACTGAATTAGACAAAACTGGAAGGACTTTAAGAGTAGGTACTAGTTCTACACAATATAGAATAATAGATTTTAGCAAAGGAATTGAGCATAGGGAATAAAACTACATATACAGGAAAAGAAAAAGCCAAATTAGATATCCCTAGACACCATGATTCTGTACATAGAAAACTTAAAAACTCCACCCCCCCCACAAAAAAAAACTAATTCAAGTGATAAATTCAGAAAAGCAATAGAATGCAAAATCAACATGAAAGATAATCAGTGTGTTTTCTTACATTAGTAACAAGTTTGATGAGAAAAATTTTAGAAGCAATTTCATTCACAAAGTGTCAAAAAAATTAGAGTAGAATGCCTATGAATAAATAGGAAGTGAAAGAATTAGAGAGCATGACAGAATTGGAGATTCAGAAAGATGGAAATGTCTCTATTGTTAACAGATTGTAACAAATGTTAACATGTCCAACCCATCCAAAGCAATCTACAGGTTCCTTATTATCCTCTTTACAATACCAACAGGGGCAATCTTCACAGAAGTAGAAAGAAGTTCTGAAATTCATGTGAAAATACAAAAGACCTTCAATAACCACAGAGATAATAAAGCTAAAGGTATCTTACTACCTGATTTCAGGATATAATACAGAGCATAGCAATGCATACAAGGCAATGAGAGAGTACAAGCCAATGGTGAGAAAGTTTCATCATGATGGAAGCATGCTGATCACATGTACAGGAAGATCACATTGACTCCCATTAATACACAAAATTAGTGTATGCTAACATAAATTATGTACTTATATGCCTCTTATTAGTAACAACTTTTTATTTAGGACTTTGTTTTCTTCATAAGTATGCCCTTTTCTCAGTATGAAAAATCCCTTTCTACTGCCATAAATGTAGTTTATACATATGTCTTTGTATCTAAACTACACATTGTTTAAACTGTGTAAAGTTAGATCTTATCTTTATTCAAACAATATTTAGTTTACAAATGATGCGTCTAGGTCACTATTATTTCAAGTAAATACCAACACATGGTTGGACTAAAACAATTTTTAATTTGTTTTCCATTATCCTCCCTTCTTAGTAATTATCTTTTAGTGCCTCATGTTAGCTCTCATGTTATACATGAATATAATACCTTCTGATTCTCCATTGTTCCTCTATCATTGCCCATATGTAACATATCACATTCTACATTGACATAGAACCATTGCACATAAGGGACTTTTTAAAAGAACACTTCCAATTCTCTGCTTCAAAGTTTAATGGTTTTCTTCAACTTTACTTTTATAAACACTACATTTTTCTATGTTTAATATATAATTAATTAATTTTATGATTCTTTATTCCTTTAATATCATTTTCTTCATTATGAAAGAACCTGTTTAATATTACTTCAAATGTCCCTTTGTTCACAATCACTTCTCTAGGGTTTTGTTCACAAATATCTTCAAGTGAAGTTCTCCTTTGACCATCTTCATGGACTAGAACAGCTATGATAGTTACAAATATTTGAAGATACAGTACCATTACCTTTTAGCTTATCGTTTTGCTGATAAGAAGCATGCAAATTTTAAAACCTTGAATCTCTGTATTGCCCACTATTTCTTGATACTGCTGTGAATCTAACATATCATTGTGGTTTCTTAGTCTGTGCTGCCCAGGATTCTTTACAGCTTATTAGGAACTCACATTTCTTACAAATCTCAAAGAAGCTGGACTTCTCATCTCTCAGGTGAGCCAATCCATATATTCAATTCCATGTATGTCAATCTGTAGATGCTATATCACTAGCTTTTGTTCACATTGTTTTCAGTGTCCTTTAGCTGGGAAATTTTTAATACTGTATTCTCAAGCTTTACTGAGTTTTTCCTAGTTTCTTCTACATAATTGTTCATTAAAACAATGATTCTTTGAAAGGGTGTTCAGACCTCAATTCCTCTAAATATTAGGTCTTGCTTAGTAAATATTAAGTCCATGCTCAGGTCATAATTGGCATTTCCACCAATTCTATCTTAATTAGGTCTATTGCTCTGGCAAATGCTACTCTTGCTTATGGATCATATTTTACTATAATCCCCCCTACATACACACACACAGTGTCCATTTTCATTAGAAGTTCTTCATTATGTGTCTTCAATATTACTTTTTTTTTCTTGAAAAGCACTGAAGTTCATTTTCTAGAGCAGTTAAAACTTATAGGGAAAACAATTTTTTGTGAAACAATGAAACAATGTCCTACTATAGCATTCCCAAAATGTTGCCAAGAAAGTTCACTGTTCCATTCTGAACCAGAAAGCTTTTACAAATTTAATGTTTCCCTATTCAATCTCACCAAGATTTCTACAGGAAACACCAAGGACTTTAAACATGTGATTAACATCGGTAGATGGGGCTGCCTTGCCACTGCTATTGCAAACATCTTAGGTCAAACACCACACTTTTTACCACTTTCTGCACCATGTTCAGCACAAAAGGATTAACAGACCCAAACTGATAGCATGCTTCAAACCCAATTCTAGCTTAGCCATTTCTTACAGGACTCAAGTAACTCTAGAACATAAAAATGATGGTTATTTGGTAAGTATACTGCTAACAAATTTCTCAAAGGAGCCCATTATATAATAGACACAAGAATTTCTACTTCTCATGACTGTCTTTGTCTCTTTTCAAACTAGATTCTTTTATTCAAGGGCTGGATAGATGGAGAAACCAAGATATTCCATGATAAAACCAAATTTACACAATATCTTTCCACAAATCCAGCCCTACAAAGGATAATAGATGGAAAACACCAACATGAGGAGGGAAACTTCACCCTAGAAAAAGCAAGAAAGTAATCTTTTTCCAACAAACCCAAAAGAAAGTAACCACACAAACATAAAAAGAACATCAAAAATAACAGGAAACAACAATCACTATTCCTTAATATCTTTTTTTTCTAAGTTTTTTTATTTACATTCCAAATTATTTCTCCTTTCCCGTTTCCTCCCTCCCCGAAAGTCCCATAAGCCCCCTTCCCTCCACCTGTTCCCCATTCAAGCCCCTCTCGCTTCTCTGTCCTGGTATTCCCCTACATCCAGTCTTTCCAGGACCAGGGGTCTCTCCTTCCATCTTCTTGGAAGTCTATTGATATGCGATTTGTGTCTAGGGTATTCCTAGATTCTGGGTTAATATCCCCTTATCAGTGACTGCATACCATGTGTGTTCTTTTGTGATTGGGTTACCTCACTAAGGATGATATTTTCAAGTTCTGACCATTTTGCTAGAAATTTCGTGAATTCATTGTTTTTAATTGTAGAGTAGTATTCCATTGTGTAAATATACCACATCTTCTGAATCCATTCCTCCGTTGAGGGACATCTGGGTTCTTTCCAGCTTTTGGCTATTATAAATAAGGCTGCTATGAACATAGTGGAGCATGTGTCCTTATGCATGCAGGTAAAGCCTCTGGGTATATGCCCAGGAATGGTATAGCCAGATCCTCCAGGAGTGTCACGCCCAGTGTTCTGAGGAACCGCCAGACTGCTTTCCAGAGTGGTTGTACCAGCCTGCAATTCCACCAGCAGTGGAGGAGTGTTCCTCTTTCTCCACATCCTCTCCAACAACTGCTGTCTCCTGTGTTTTTGATCTTAGCCATTCTGACTGGTGTGAGATGGAATCTCAGGGTTGTTTTGATTTGCATTTCCCTAATGACTAAGGATGATGAACATCTCTTTAGGTGCTTCTCTGCCATTAGATATTCTTCAGGTGAGAACTCTTTTTTAGCTCTGTACCCCATTTTTAATAGGGTTACTTGACTCTCTTAATATCTTATAATGCCAATAGACTCAATTCCCCAACAAAAAGCATAGTCTAACAGAGATGTTTTTCATGTGGATCTTCGATTTTATCAGAAAATGTTTGTGACTCCTCTTTCAATTTAGTAATGATTTTTGTGTCTACCATTTTGACTGTATTATTTTCCATGATAATCTTCAATTTTAACATTTTTTCTGTGTATTTCTTCGATTTTGTCGGAGACGTTTTTCATATAGATCTTCGGTTTTGTCGGGGGAGGGGGTGTTTGTAGTTCCACTTTCCATCAATTTAGGAATGTTTTTGTGCCTACCATTTTGTCGGTATAATTGTCCATGATAGTCTTCAATTTTAACATTTTTCCGTAATTTTCTTCAATTTTATCAGAAGTACTTTCTATGTGGATCTTCAGTTTTATCAGATAATGTCCATAATTTTACTTTCAATCAAATTAGGAACTCTTTTATACCTTCCATTTTATCTGTATAATTTTCCATGTAATAGTGTCAGTTTTAACATGTTTTTCTATATATTTCTTGAATTTTTTCAGGAATATTTTCCACTTTCAAAAACTTAGGAATATTTTTATGCCTACCAATTTATCTGTATAATTTTTCCATGAAATACTCAATCTTAACGAGTTGTTTATATATTTCTTCAATTTTTTTCAGAGATATTTTCCATGTAAATCTTCAATTTTATCAGAAAATGTTTATAATTTCACTTTCAATCAACTTAGAAATATTTTTATGCCTACCATTTTATCTATATAATTTTCCATGATAATCTTCAAGTTTAATGTTTTTACATATATTTTTTTCAATTTTATCAGAAATATTTTCCATGTAAATCTTCATTTTAATCAGAAAATGTTTATAATTCTACTTTCAATCAACTTAGGAATATTTTAATTCCTACCAATTTATCTGTATAAATTTCTTCAATTTTATCAGAGATATTTTCCATGTAAATCTTCAATTTTATCAGAAAATGTTTTTACTTCTACTTTCTATCAATTTAGGAATATTTTTATGCCTACCATTTTATCTGTACAATAAAATAATCAGTTTTAATGTGTTTTTCTATATATTTCTTGAGTTTTATCAGAAATATTTTCCTTGTAGATTTTCAATTTTATCAGAAAATGTTTATAATTCCACTTTCAATCAACTTAGGAATATTTTTATGCCTACCATTTTATCTGTATAATTTTTCCATGAAATAGTCAATCTTAATGTGTTTTTCTATATATTTCTTTAATTTTATCAGAGATATTTTCCATGTATATTTACACAATGGAATACTACTCAGCATTTAAAAACAATGAATTCATAGACATTCTTATGTAAATGGGGAACAGGGGGAGGGAAGTGGGCTTATGGGACTTTCAGGGAGTGGGGGGAACCGGGAAAGGGGAAATCATTTGGAATGTAAATAAAGAATATAGAAAATAAAAATAAAAATTAAAAAAAAAATCAACAGTACCATCTGAGTTCACAGAAGGCACTCATGCCAGTCATGACTTGCTCTACAAGGTTGTTCCTCCTTTCAGGAAAAAGTATAGATGTGTAATCCTTAACACATCTACTTAGAATATCAGAACATGATGTAAGTATGACAGTTTTGATACAAACTATGCAGAAAGCCATCTTCCTTTATAAAGTACACTCTAATAATTCAAAAGAGTATATTTTGCTGTTTGAGTAGTGACATTTTAGATTCTCCTTGGTAGCTGCAGTTTACTGATATTAGCCTTCACGACATATTCTTCATGATATGAACAGCTGGATGTGGCTCGAAATTCTATTAGCTATATTGATCAGGGATGAATAGGTCAATGAAAGGTTTAAGCCTACACCTATGAAGACACTGTAATGGGTCTTATCTAAATACCATTAATATTCATAATGATCTCTCAACTTCTAGGAATGCAGTTGACTTCCAAGCATAGATAAGTTCCGGCTCCCTCACAGTTGTGGCATTTCTCCCTACACAAAGACTTGCTAGGCCCACTTTGTTGACATATGGGTCTAATTCAATAGTCCGCTGTCCACAAATGCCACTTGCCATGGTATCCCTAGCTGTTCTCCCTGCATTTCAATTCAGCCTAAACTCTAGATCTGTTTGGATACTTCTGTCTGTGCTACAGTCTAGACATTTCCTCTTGTCAGATAGCTCCCTGTTTTCAAGAACCACTCCTCCATGCTTTATGTGTTTCCATCAATCAAGTAAATGTTTGTATCTTTCATTTAGTTTGCCAGACTCCTTCAACTTGTTTTAAGTCCTACATAATTAAGATCTCCATGGGAAAAACCTCATAGTATTTAAATGGTTTCTATGGTGTAAAATTCCCATTAAATTTTTCTCCTAAGAATTTTTGTTCGCAATGTAGAATATGTTGGCTAATTAAATTTTTGAACAAATCCCTTTCAAATAAACACACAATTTTGAACCTTTCAACCTTAGCAAACACATTTCTCCTCTTGAATATTTAAGAGTTAAAAATAATGGCTTACATTAAATATACAAGTATTCTCTTAAATATGAATAAGCCTGCCTGTTCCAATAATTTGCTCCAGTTCTGTGAATAATCCGCATTCTCTGCTCCGCCAATAATTCCTTTATTTTCTTAAGCCAAAATGAAGGAATACAAATTTAATTTAATGCTCTGTTCAGTCTAGACACACTCTATTGAATTCCACATTTAATTTTCACTGGAGTAGGGCTAAAGCTTATGCTTTCATTAATTCACCAAATACCATCTTAGAATCCATGACATGGTACTGTCTATACATTATTAAAGAGAGAGAATGCCTGATTTCATCTGCAATGAGCAAATGGAATAAGGTATCCATTCTTTTTCTTAGCTGAATAGACATGGATGTACTTCATTTGATTATGTATCCATAACTTTTTAATTCTGTCCAAGGAAAGCAATCACAGAAACCTAAATCCTGCTTAGTAGCAAAATAATAGTGAGGTTCTGTACCCTTAATCCCCCACAAAAAAATTTTAAGCAGTGATATTTTGTCAGACTGTATCATTATCAAACATCATGAGAGATTATCTTGTTGAGAATAGTATCATTTGTCATAGATGTGTTTGATGTTTCAGAGTCCAACTTTGAGATTCTATCCATTTGAATCAGCATTGCAACAAAGGGCCATTGCTGATGTCAGGTGACAATTCCAATATCTTTTGCAACTCTTCAATGATTCCTCTGAGGAAAAAGAGTGATCTGTGTGTCTATTTTAATAATATAAGCTTTTTTTAAAATTAGGAGCTAATTTTTAAAGAGAAACATAGATGCTTACTGAGATTTTTTTTAAAACAGCTATTTAAATAACTCTCAGAAACACATATAAAAACATATAAATAACAAATCATTAAATAATATATCTATACCTCTTTGTTTTGGACAATTTCACTGTGGGTGAAAGGAAATTCATCTCTGTGTTGCCAATCCTTGCAGATCAGTCCATAATGATTTGTAGCTGTTCCAGATAGTTGCTACAGACTGTTACTTACCAACTATTTTAATGGAAACCATCCCCGCTCTACAAAAGAGTTCATTGTGCTACAAAGGGAATAAGCTGTGTGTTACATTTTTTGTTTTTTTGTTTTGTTTTATGTTTGTTTGTTTTCGCAGTGAACAGTAGAAGCTCATATAATTATAACATGCTTAAAATTGTATCCAGATTCCAAAAGTTACAATCTTAACATATGAAATTCCCTCAGATGAATTCCTAAAATCTCACATGGTAATTTCTTTACACTGTGTTCTTTGCCTCCTTACAGATGAATGGAAGTTTATCTCCTACTCTGCATCTTTTGATTCACAGATACAGCCTCTCTCTACTCAAGGTACAAGAGGTTATGGTATGCTATCAAAAGTGGCATTCTGCCTAATTACTTCTAGCATTTTAATGACTCATGGGACTAGAAACTAATAATCTATCATCAGAGCACAGTCCACCTCAGCCAACTTCTGGGAAACCACAGGATAAACTGAAGATTATGTGATGAGCCTTGAATCAGAGCAAAAAGAATGGGACATAAAGCATGTGGATGCAGAGCCAGTTAAGAGCAGACACGGCTCTTCCAGAGGACCAGGTTTCAGCCCCTAGAACTATCTTCAGACAGTTCTCAACCACCTACCTATAACTCCAGCTACAGGGCTATCCGAGGCCAAACCTATTGCTTATGTGAGAGAGTGAACCCATATGTGAGCACACATGCACACACATACATACGCACGCACATCTATACAATATAAAACCAAAAAATACAATCTTTTTTTTAAATTATTGATGCATAATTATATCAGACAAACAAATCTGCTTCCTTCAATCACGATTAAAAACAAACCAGACAAAAAGGACACACTACAAATTTACATCAGTCTTTCCAGACTCTCTGGGTGGGCTTTACATGTGTCTATTTCCATTTCTTTCTTACCCTAATACTCATTAACCATTCTCCTCCATTACAAATATTCTCATTGTTGGGATTACTACCTGCGAATTGGTTTGGTCTCTGATTTAGCTTTGGTCTGAAGTCATTCTGTCTCCTACAATTGACTGACTGTCTCTTCACTCATCTGTCAAGCATTGATCAGGTTATTAGGCTTGTCCAAATCTACCATACTTTCTGGGAGGTAAAAAGATTTCTTTGCTACACAAGAGTTTATGCTCATTCAAAAGACAGAATGAAGCGGCAATCTGTCCACGGCTTCTTATCTTTCTGTGGCTTTCACAGGCATTTGCCTGTTACAGGAGCAACCCTACTTAAACCCTACCAGAGTGTTCTATGTTTGTACCTCTGGCTTGGTTTGGGCACTGAGGCATTATGTACAGAAGACATATTACAAGGTTCTGGAGCATTGTTTAGCCATAAATTGACCTTGTACAGAAGAAAAAGCACGTTCACTCTGAGTAAAATGCTTCCTCCTTGGACTTTTTCTAAGGTTTTGTTCAGAAATTCCAAACTTTAGTCTTAGTTTCCCATATTGATAGGAATGGCGATACAACTGCTCTGATTAGCTCGAGTACATGACCTTCTCAGTAACTTTCAATACAGAAGGAATCCAAATATCACACAAAAAGCACAACATATTTCATTTTAGACCTCCCTTTGACCATTTGCTGTATACCTTGAACATTATCTTACTGGCCGAACTAATTTTTCCTTAACATGTAAAATGATAAATGTTAGGCTGGAACCCCTGCTTGTCCCTGAGCAAGCTGGGAAATCTCGTTTGCCCTCCTTCCCCCAGCCCTCTGTCACTGAAAAATTCGTAACAAAGGAATAATTCCAAGAGCCCAGTTCTGCATTCTTGGGAGCTGTAACAACCTCTTCCCCTGGTGCTGCCAGCCACTCAAATCCAGTCTTGACCATACTTGGGCACAAACTTAGCTTATGACTGACACATCAATAAACCTTGCCCGCACTAGCAGCATACACAACTTCGTCGGCCCAGTTCTTTGGGACTGATGAATACGCATAGGAGCAGCACCTAATTAAACATGCCTTTATCTGCTTTTAATCTGGTCTAACCTGGCATATATCTGCATCACCCAGGGAGAGAGAAAGGCCATCAATAAACTTTTACCAAAGCATTTCTATACTTACTCTTACTACTAACACTATACAAAATGAGTCCTAGAACAAAACCTACTGCCAGTCTAAAAGCAGCTGTAAATAGAACAAGAGTAAATTTGTCAGACACATTTTGCGTTTTAATATGTTAATTTATTCACTGTTTAATCTAAAATGCCCACTTAATAAACATTTAACAGAACTAGATAAATCTGTTGAAGTTTTGGGAGGGTAGTGTACAGGAAGTATGTGCCCATGGAGTTCATGCTGAAATTAAGGACAACGTTATGAGGTGGTAGTCTCCTACTTATAAGAGCATTCTGAGGAATCAAACTCTAGTCTCTAGGCTTCAGGCTCAAGTGCTGATAAACAATGAGTCATCTTAATAACCTGTCTTTCAGAATAACTTTTTCTTACCATCCAAGGTTCAATTTTTGAGTACTATTCTACCTCTTTATTCCTTAGCAAAGCTGCAGCACATAGCATCTCAGTCTCTGCAATACAGCTTATCTTTTCCCATTCTTATTCCTTTAGCTAAGTGATACACTGCACTTCCTAAATTTAAGTGTTAAGGAGATGACCCAGCCATGTTTATGAATTAGATATACAAAAGAATTAAACATATACTTTAAAAATATCCTATTATAGTTGATAATGTAGAAATAGATTGACAGGCATATATTCAAATGTCTTTTAACTACCTAAGTAAAGTAATTCAATGCAGAGAACTTTCTTATGAAAAACAAAAAAAAAAAACATGCTTGAACAGCTCTATAAGCACATGAAAAAATAAATATATCTTAACCTTTTCAGTTCAAAAACATTTTCTTAAAGTAGATCACAGATATGGAAGCAAATACAAGAACAATAAACTCACAGGAGAATATTTTTTTGTGTCCTTGAGAAGTAACCAAAAATATTTTATATCTGACATAAAAAAGACAAGCCACAGACAAAACCACTGATTAAATGCACTTTCTCAAAATCTAACTGAGCGCTTACATTAATACTATCAGAAAAATAAAAGGGCAAGCCAGGTAAAAGGTATTCTACAGATGTATGCAAAGAATTCATATCCAAAATATAGAAAATGCTCCTACAAACTAATAATAGGAAGTCCACAGAGTCAAGTGCTCCAACAGAGAACTTGAAAAATAAGATCAGATTATCTAAAATACAAGTTATTCCAAAGAATTACTCACCAAGAACTACAAATTAACACTACAGTGTTGTATCATTACACATTTCATCCAAAGACAGAAGCTTAGAACCTATTCTCTGGAAAACAGATGGATACATACAAATGTCTGTGGGTTTAATTAGCATAAAAATATAAAAGCAACTCAAATGTCCATTAACAATTAAAAGGATAAAGAGCTAATATATTCATATAATACTCAACAATACAACCTAACACACTAGACACTTAAGATGACTTTTTAAAATAGTCATTCTCAGCCTTCCTAATGCCACAACCCTTTAATATTGTGGAAACCCCCAACCATTAAATTATTTGTGTTGATACTTCATAACTGTAATTTTGCTACTGTTATGAATTATAGTGTGAATATTTTTGAAGATAGAGGTTTGCCAAGGGGGTTGCAACTCACAGGTTGAGAACCACTGCTCTAAAATAATATGCTAAGTGAAAGAAGCCAGCACACAAATAAAAAAGCTGCATGACATTACTTATACAGACTTAAAAAAACAGTTTAGTAAGTGTAATGTAGCTTAGGTCACTGATTGGCTAAGAAAGTAACAACATCTGTATTTGTCAGGCAATGGCAGAGCCTCTCAGGAGACAGCTATATCAGGCTCCTGTCAGCAAGCACTTGTTGGTATCCAAAATAGTGTCTGGGTTTGATAATGTATATGGGGCAATCTCTGGATGGTCTTTCCTTCTGCTTCATACTTTGCATCTCCTCCAGTGGGTATTTTGTTCCCCCTTCTAAGAAGGACCAAAGTATTCACACTTTGGTCTTGCTTCTTCTTGAGCTTCATGTGGTCTATGAATTGTAGAGGTGGATGCTCACAGACTGAGCACAGGGTCCCCAATGGAGGAGCTAGAGAAAGGACCCAAGGAGCTGAAGGGGCTTGCAACCCCATAGGAGGAACAACAATATGAACCAACTGGTACCCCCAGAGCTCCCAGGGACTAAACCACCAACCAAAGAGTACACATAGAAAGAACCATGTTTCCAGCTGCATATGTAGCAGAGGTTGGCCTTGTTGGGCATCAAAGGGAGGAGAGTCCCTTGGTCCTGTGAAGGCTTGATGCCCCAGTATAGGGGAATGCCAGGACAGGGAAGCAGGAGTAGGTGGGTTAGGGAACACCGTCATAGAAGCAGGAGGAGGGGGTATGGCTTAGGGGGTTTTTGGAGGGGAAATGAAGAAAGGGGATAACATTTGAAATGTAAATAAAATATTCAAGAAAAAAGAAAGAAAAATAAGCACAGAGGCATGAAGACTCCTCAAAGGAAATATCTTGTACCTTGAATATAGTCATAATTATATAGTATATATATACACATATATGTCACACTTTAAATTTACACTAAAACAAATTATTTTTATATTACTTTTGTTCCGAAAATAGAGTGGTCAGGGAGATATATTATAGACTACAGCAGCTTTCTGCTTCAGAACATGCTGAACTCAATCCTAGAACTCCACTTTTTCCTCTATGGACCCTGTATGTCTTCAAAGGAATTCTGTTTGGAAATCAATTTGAGATTTTGCTGCATGGAATGAGTGAGACCCCTCCAGAGATAAGTTTAATGTGACATGTAAGTGCCCAGTAGAAAATATGAAAATTGTTCAGCAATCTTAAATGTAAAATATTTAAGAAAGTGTGAAATTATTAGACCAATTGTTTAATGTTTGAAACATTTATGTTCACTTGCACAGAGCTGCACCCAAATAATTCAAGTGAGAGCTGTAATTTATAAGGCTGAATCTTTGATTTAATATAGAGCCATTCTGACTACATATACAAGCTTTACTATCAAAGGGCTTATTTTCATCGTATCTCTAACACTTTATTCTATAATGTAGCATATTCTATTATTTAAAAATTGTAATAATGCATGAGCTACTCTCATGTCATATTTGATGATCCACAGCATAGAAGTAGTAAAAAATTCAACATACTGACTACCACATCAGTTTTTTTTTTTAACTGAGGGATAACACTAACATTAATATGCATGTTGTAAAAGGCAGTAGCTTCCTAACTGTTTACTCAGCTTCGCAGCTCACAACTGGGGCAGGGGTTCCAATGGACAGATATTTCACTGGTCTCACCTGAGGTCATTAATGTGTCCAAAATCACTAGGCAAGTCTATTGCTGCTGCCTTATCAAAAGTAGTTTGAAAGCTTATCTGGCAGTGAGTGCTGATGTTCACCTGGCTGCTGATGTTGTTGTTGTTGTTCTCTTATGGGCAAGGAGGCTAGCTTGGCATCTTCGCACAGTGGGCAGACTGGCTCAATGACAGAAGAGTTGGAATCAAGATCTTTTGAGGCTGACTCAGATGGTCTATGGTTTCATTTCTGCTCTGCTTCCCTAGCCACATAGAGAAGGAAAGCCATCCCAGAATTACTTGAATGCAAAAAAAAAAAGATACTACTAATTCATGGAAGATGACACAAAACACTCAGTTTATAATGTGAATAGAAAGATGGAAAGAATTAGTGTCTATTTAATTTACTACCCATACTATAATTCATGTAATGGATAAAAATATAAACTGTAACATTTAATTTGTAGTATCTTGTACACATTCTAAATTATTCATATCTTTTAATAATAAAAACTATTTTGAGTTCTTTCTCTCAGAACTACACTAAAATTTTTGAGCTAAATAAGACACCCTCATAATAATTTTTTCATTCTCCTAGAAGTCATATGGAATCACAAATGGTATTTTCAAACTACCCATACCAACTTAAGATATATATGAGCTTGAGGTTTCAAAATACAGAAAGTGCTTGCAATCCACATTACAGAGTGTGCAAAACTCAGTAAAGAACGAGCTTCTGGCGATTGACAGGAACAAAGCTGGAACATGTAAACAGGCGCCAAAAACATGACCAGCTACTTATACAAAGGGAAGGGTAGGGGGAAGGAGGGAGGAAGGAGAAAGGATAAAATGGAGAGGGATAGAGGGAAAGGAGGAAGAGTAAGAGGAGGGGGAGAGAAGGGGAGAAGTAAGAGGGAAAGAGAATGGTAGAGAGAGACAAGATAAGATGGAAGAGAGACAGACTAATTGAGATCAACTGAGAGATTTGTCTTATAGTTAGGAATCAGGCTGTTTCTGTGTCATTTGCCTTGAGAAAATGGGCAGCTTAGGTTATAAAGACCATCAAACGTGGTATGGGTGGTAGT
The DNA here is from genome assembly GCA_036184795.1 of Tokudaia tokunoshimensis. Lineage (NCBI taxonomy): Eukaryota > Metazoa > Chordata > Mammalia > Rodentia > Muridae > Tokudaia > Tokudaia tokunoshimensis. Next base: position 51,611,576 of record BTHU01000013.1, on the reverse strand, counting down.
GGAGGGGGTAACCGGAGAGTGTGATATCATTTGAGATGCGTCAAATAGAATGATTAATAAAAAATTAAAAAATAAAAATAAAGACCATCAAGCTGTTACCCAAAAAAGAATTTATTTCCAAAGCTTCTATGAAGGAGACATTTGTAACAATTTTTGTATACTATAAATTTATTGCAAAGATACCATATAAAACTGCAGATAATCAGAAAATTACCTTTAGTGGCAAAATATAAAAAAAGGGAAAATATACAGGAACAGATAAAAATTATACTATATATTCTATTATTAAAAATAAGCAATTGGAAATAAATATAGGCCATAAGAATAATTAATAATATAAAAGAAGAGATAACTCTGAAAAAATTTAACAAGGTATATAGAAATCCTTACCAATAAAGATAATGGTTAGTTTTCATAATGAGGAATACTTCAAAGAGCACAAACTACCCATAATTAGGAGAAAAAAAGAAAATCATTAAACTAAAAGATAAAAGACAAGTTAAACCTACAAACTGTTCAGAAAAACCGAAAATATAGAACAAAGGAATATTATCATTTACAGCTTAGGACTAGTAACATGAGTAGGCCAGCAATGCTGGAAGGGGCATGGAGCAAAGGAAATGGACTCACAACTTCCTACCAAAGCTGCAGATACTAGATGCTAAAAAAAGAGGGAAAAGAACATCATAAAACACAGACACTCTGCCTAGGAGTAAAGTTTGTGCTTAGTAAGGATTCAGAGGTGTCTGTAGAAGTCATGGACAAATTTATTTCATCATTATTATTATTTATCCACTTATCAAAGCAACCAGCCAGTTTAGTTAGATAAGCAAAGCTTATAAATTAAAAATAAATATGCAACTGATAAAAAACTGTGCTTCTTAAAAATTAAACATATAACTTAAAAGTACTATCAACAGTGAAAATTAATAATAAATTATACAATAAATTATAATTTTAATTAATATTTTTAATAATACATCTGATTATATAGATACATCTAAAGATAAGACCTATATTTTAATATCTATATATTAAAAAGCAGTCAAACTAAACTTAAAGTTTTGTTCCATTTTGAGACAGGGTTTGATTTGTAGCCTAACTGTCAAATCTTCAATCCTCCTGCCTCAGACTCCTAATAAGATTACTCATTTGTAGCCGTGGTACTTAGAGAATTTCATATTTTGAGATACTACTTCATTGGCAAATTATTGTTTTCTCTTACCATAGTAATCAACTAATTACATCAATTTTACCCAAGAATTTGTATTCTAGCTATTATCTGACAAGGTATTAAATCCAGGATGCAAATCTAGAAGTTAGAAAAAAGAGGCATAAATTTAATTCAAAAAGTATGAATGAAAACTCGTATAAGATAAAACACCATGAAAAAACTTAGAAGGCTAAGAATGAGGCGGGGGGGAGTGACGGGGATTACACCCCAATGTGTCAAGTGAATCTGTAACATGGCAGCAGGCAGAAGAGAACAAACAAGCATACAAGACAGAAAGAACCCATTCAGGGCACAAATGGCTTTCGAATTAAAGGCATGTTTTAAGTGTATATAAACATTTCACTTCACTTTTATTTCATGTGTAAGTAAGCTAAGACATTCACAGGAAACATTTATGAAATCAAAGGAAAAAATCAACAGAGGGAGACTCATTAGCTGGTCAGTTTTTTTAGCACCTGTATAATAAAATATGTAGTCATCATCCAACTATATACCTGTCCAAGTTGGAAGCATTTGTTTTCATGTTTCTGGAAATTTATCTCTCACTAGGCTTTCTTTCTTTCTTTCTTTCTTTCTTTCTTTCTTTCTTTCTTTCTTTCTTTCTTTCTTTCTTTCTTTCTTTCTTTCTTTTTTTGTTAGCTCTTTTTTTTATCTGCCTTTTACTTAGCATACACAATTTTTAGTTCCTTTATGGCATTTTCAAATAAAATTATGTTGCTGATTTTTCTCTCCATTCTTTCTTCCTCAAACCTTGAAACTCTCTTACACATCTTAATGCTCTGTGACTCCTAAACCACTCTTATTGTCTGTGCACTTCTGTTCTTCTCTTCAACTTCTTTCTAGTTTTGTAACCTATAGCCACAAGATATTTGCATTTTAAAGAGCTGACATTTAATTGAACAACAACATATATGGGACATGGAATTAAAAAGAATGTATTATATTTGTGCACACACATGAAACTGTCAAAAACAAAATAGTAGAAAATGTTAGAATAATTAATGCTGTCCGAACAAAACCACCTCCTTGCACTAAATTCCCAATAGGGAGCAACACAAAAGGTAAGATGTAAAGGTAGATGTGAGGTTGCAAAAAGAAATCTTAGAAACAGACACAAAGAGAAGTATGTAAATGTGTTGTCTTTACATATGGTCCTACCTCCTTGGCTTGCATCTTTGTCCCAATGCTCTTGCAACATCAGAAATATACCACACATAGATTCATCTAAACTAAATGATTGCTTAGCTAAATCTAGAAAGAGGCAAAAGGGAAGCTGGAAAGTCTAAAACATATTTATATGACAAGACTAAATGTTCATAAAAATTAATTATTAATGTAAGTAGAAATGTGATCAAGTTGGAAGAATAAAGCCATCCAACATCCTCCAGAACATTCTAACTCCCCTTAGGATATGACTGAAATAAATAGCTAGCTGGTATAAATACACCATTCTCCAATAATCTTTTCAGCATTCTCTTAGGAAAACAAGTTTCCTCATCTTCTAGCCTCATTGTTCCATACACCCTATTTCAAACACAAAACTACTGCTCCATAGCTTTCCTCACTTAATATTTCTATGTGAATATGTAGTCCTATAGATGTACTTTTTAAAATTTTCTCTTGTTCTGTTTCTATTTTCCAGAGAAATTTGTACTGAGTCTCCTTAGAATCACACATCATACAGATAATGTTTACTTAGACAACCCAAATATATTCTGCTTTTTGTACAATATAATGCTACATACCACATCTTGCTGAAAGCAATCTACAGATTCAATGCAATCCCCATTGAAATTCCAACTCAATTCTGCATAGAGTTAAAAAGAGCAATTTGCAAATTCTTTCAAAATAACCAAAAACCCAGGATAGTGAAAACTATTCTCAGTAATAAAAGAACTTCTGGGGGAATCACAATCCCTGACCTCAAGCTGTATTAAAGAGCAATCATGATAATAACTGCATGGTACAGGTATAGAGACAGGCAGGCAGATCAATGGAATAGAACTGAAATGGAATAGTCCCAGAAATGAACTCACACACCTATGGTCACTTGATCTTTAACAAAGTAGCTAAAACCATCCAGTGGGGAAAAAAAGACAGCATTTTTAACACATGGTGCTGGTTCAACTGGCAGTCAACAAATCGATCCATTCTTATCTCCTTGTACAAATCTCAAATCCAAATGGATCAAGGACCTCCACATAAAGTCAGAAACACTGAATCTAATAGAAAAGAAACTGGGGAAGAGCCTCGAACACATGCGTACAGAGGAAAATTTCCTGCACAGAACACCAATGACTTAACGCTCTAAGATCAATGATTGAGAAATGGGACCTCATAAAATTGAAAAGTTTCTGTAAGGCGAAGGAGACTGTCAATAGGAAAAAAAACGGCAACCAACAGATTGGGAAAAGATCTTTACCAATCCTACATCTGATAGAAGGCTAATATCCAATATATACAAAGAACTCAAGAAGTTAGACCAGAAAACAAATAACACTATTAAAAAATGGAGTACAAATCTAAACAAAGAATTCTCACCTGAGGATTATCAAATGACTGAGAATTACCTAAAGAAATGTTCAACATCCTTAGTGATTGGGTAAATGCAGATCAAAATGATTCTGAGATTCCACCTCACACCAGTCAGAATGGCTAAGATCAAAAACTCAGGGGACAGCAGATGCTGGCAAGAATGTGGAGAAAGAGGAACACCCCTCCATTGTTGGTGGAATAGCAAGCTGGTATAACCACTCTGGAAATCATTCTAGCAGTTCCTCAGAAAACTGGACATAGTATTACCAGAAGACCCAGCTATACCACACCTGGCCATATATTCAAAGGGTGCTCCAACATATAAAAAGGACACATGCTCCACTATCTTCATAGCAGCATTATTAATAACAGCCAGAAGCTGGAAGGAACACAGATGCCCTTCTACAGAGGAATGGATACAGAAAATGTGGTACATTTACACAATGGATTTACTCTGCTATTAAAAACAATGAATTCATGAAATTCTTAGTCAAATGGATAGAACTAGAAAATATTATCCTGAGTGAGGTAACCCAGTCACAAAAGAATACACGTGGTATGCACTCATTGATAAGTGGTTATTAGCCCAAAAGCTCGGAATACCCACGATACAATTCACAGACCATATACAGCTCAAGAAGAAGGAAGACTAAAGTGTGGATGCTTCAAACCTTCTTAGAAGGGGGAACAAAATACTCACAGGAAGAAATACAGGGGCAAAGTGTGGAGCAGAGACTGAAGGAAAGGCCATCCAGAGACTGCCCCACCTGGGGATCCATCCCATATACAGACACCAAAACCAGACACTATTGTGAATGCCAATAAGTGCTTGCTGACAGGAGCGTGATATAGCTGTCTCCTGAGAGGCTCTGCCAGTGCCTGATAAATGCAAATGTGGATGCTTGCAGCCAACCATTGGACTGAGCATGGGGACCCCAATGGAAGAGTTAGATAAAAGAATGAAGGAGTTGAAGAGGTTTGCAATTTCATATAAAGAACAACAATATCCACCAACCAGACCCTCCCAGAGCTCCCAGAAATTAAGTGACCAACCAAAAAGTACACATGGAGGGACCCATGGCTCCAGCTGCAGATGTAGCAGAGGATGGCCTTGTCTGTCAGACATCAATGGGAAGAGAGGCCCTTGATCCTGTGTAGGCCCAATGATCAAGCGTAGGGGAGTGCCAGACTGGTGAGTAGGAGTGGATGGGTGGGATGGTGGAGCACCCTCATAGAACCAGAGGGAGAGCGGATGGGATAGGGGTTTCCAGAGGGGAAACCTGAAAAAAGGATAACTGTTTAAAAGAAAATAAATTTAATATCCAATAAAAGTATACATTTCCCTTACTTCCTTAATATTTTTTATTTTATTTTGTATTGCATCCTAATAGATGTGTGTGTCTGGAGGAGTGAGAAAAGAGTATGTCTATATGAATATATGTATTGGGCAGTAATGAGACAACTGATCGTTGTGTTAGGAACTAAACTTGGATTCTCTGCAATTCAAATGCATAATCTTAATCTTAGTCATATCTCCCAGCACCAAAAATACACACTCAAACGAAAAATAAGAAGCCATGAAGGCAAACCTATTCATTCTGTTAACAATAACATTAAATGCTTGGAAATAACTTTAATTAACAAGATAAAAGTCCTCTAAAATGAGAACTCTAGTAACAACGAATAGGCTGAAGAATAGAAAGCAAGTCCATCCTCATGGACTAAGAAAAGAAGCATTGATAAAATATACATTCTATTCAAAGCAATCCCTTCTTCCCAAAAGTAGAAAAACACAAAAGTCCTACAATTCCTGTGGAAACACAAATGACCCTGGACTGTCAAAGCAACCCTATATTTAAAAAAAAAAAAAACTTTCAGGCCTCACAATACCTCACCTCAAGATAAAGTCATAGTAAATAATGCAGTGTTATATTGTCATCGAGGCAGACAAATAATCTAATGAACAGAATAGACATTCCAGAGCTAAATCAATGATCTATAGAAGACTGATTCTTTAAGTGTCAGCGGACATCTTACAATGGACAGGTTTTTCAATGAAATGGCAGTGGGAAAACTAGATTTCTACATACATATTAAACTTTACTGCTAAATCTGATTTTGAGTAAAATTTAATCAAAATGGATCAAAGGCCTAATGTACAGCATACATGCATTGAAATAAACAAATAGCAAAGACCGTAAGACAGTAGTGCAAATGATACAAAGAGATGCTAGGTTTAACAGTGAGATATGCAACACAGAAGAAGACAAAGAAGAAGCTTTACAGATAGAGATGAGATAGCAAGCCAAAGAGACAAAGGAAGACCAGGGGTCCAGGAAAACAAAGCCAGTTTTAGCAGTTTCATGTTACCTTCTATGAATATGTCTCTGAGGAATATCTTCAGGACTCAGTTGTCCTTTCTTATACTCCTAGTTATAGGTAGAAACAGTTCTTTAAATGTCTCTACCTCTTCCAGGATGATCAACCCCAGGCCAGCCACAGACAAGAAAGGAAACTATGTGGCAATCAACAGAAAAGAGAGAGGAGAGAGAGAGAGAGAGAGAGAGAGAGAGAGAGAGAGAGAGAGAGAGAGAGAGAGAGAGAGAGAGAGAAGAATGAAAGAGAAAGAAAAGAAAAGAAAAGAAAAGAAAAACTGCAGATATCTTTAGTAACTGCATTGAATTAGCTTCTGGTTGGTAGTAAAGACAAGAGTCCACTGTAAACTTGGTCATGTAACTGGAAATAAATAGAAAATTGTTAACAGCTAGCTGATCCTGCCAAAGTTAGAGAAAAAGAACTTTCACAAATTCAGTGACTACCAAGACTTGAAGTGGGCAAACAACAAGCCAAGGTCAGCAGCCAATGAACAAGCCAAGGATGGATAAAAGAAAGCTCAACAAATGACAACTTCCCTACTGAATAAATAATAGAAGCACAAGGTGTGATAATTCCAATGGCTAGGCCAAGGAGACATGCCAAGGTACTGTAGACCCCAGTAGTACATCCCATGATAAGCCCAGAGACTTTGCCAATCTCAACATAAGTTACCTCAATCTTGTCAATTTTCTGAAACAATGTCTTTCAAAATCCTCTCAATAAACAACTCAATGGTAACTCCCTTTTGAGGTGCCCTCACAGTATAGTTGGGAGTCTTAATCTTTTTAGAATCTTACTTTTTGAGCTATGTCTACCTTCTCTACAATAAATCTTCCTTCCTTCTGCTTTTTTCTTAACAAAATTCCTTTTAAAACCTCTACTTGTTTATTACATTAATTCTTCAAGTTCATGGGACTAAGGACTCTAAGTCATTATTCACTGAGGATTTCAGTGACCACTTATGGACTGAAACCCAGGTCCTGTGCTATGTCCCTGAGATAACAAAGGTTCCATCATTTCTATTTCCTACCTCCTTCCCTTTTCTACACACAAAAATATAATATATCTCTAGAAAGAACTCCCAAATCAAAGGAAATCAAATAAAATGTAAGAGATAGGACTATATTAAAATACAACAAAAGAAATTATCAAAAACAGAAATGTGGTGCAATAGAGTTTACACATCAGGCAGGAGAAAGAAGGATAGAGCAACCTCTTGCCAGCCTGAGCTACTAAGGCTTTGTATCAGAAACAAAAATAAAAAGTCAGAAGAACTAAGGGGGAAAAGATATTAGCCAAATACCTCAAACTCTTATCTAATAGAAGTTTAATGCCAGAATAGACATGGAACTCAAATAAACTGTAAAAAATGCAATGGAATTTACAAATGGACCATGACCTAAATGAATACTTTAAAAAAAAAGGAAGATAATAGACTGAAAAATATGTGCAACAATATCCAAAATCATTAGATATTAAGAAAACACAAGTCAAAACTAAAATATGGTACCATCTCACTCCAATTAGAATGTTATCAGCAAAAATTCTATTATACATATGTGTGTGTCTGTGTGTGTGTTTATGTGTTTATGTGTGCCTGTGTGTGTGTGTGTTTGTGTGTGTGTGTGTGTGTGTGTGTGTGTGTGTGTACATCCTCTCCATTGGGTGCTGTGATCACAAGACAGGTGTGCCTGGTCAGAAAGGTGAAACACCTCCTTTGGCATGAGGTCCCAGAGCTTCTGAACCTACTCACCTTACCAAGTTTCCTAACCTGGTCTACTGCCCCACAATCATATATTTGTGTTAGTGAAATATATGGTAGTATTCTCGCATCCCACTTTACATGGCAATTATGTTAACTTTATGAAGTATAAAAAAAATTAGAAGACACCCAAGCTTTAAAAGTTATGGTATGGTTTTCAATTTTATCAGTTAGAAATTCTACAGTAATCTATTTTTTAAGATATTTTCTTTATTTACATTTCAAATTTTAACCCCTTTCCTGTTTTCCTCTCCAAAAACCTGCTATCCCCCCACCCCGCCTCCTACTGCTCACCAACCCACCCACTCCCCTTTCCCTGTCCTGGCATTCCCCTATACTGGGGCATCAAGCCTTTACAGGACAAAGGGCCTCTCCTCCCATTGATGTCTGACAAGGCCATCCTCTGCTACATATGCAGCTCAAACCATGGGTCCCTTTCATGAGTACTCTGGTTGATGGTTTAGTTCCTGGGAGTTCTGGGGGTACTGGTAGGTTCAGATTGTTGCTCCTCCTATGGAGTTGCAAACCTCTTCGGCTCCTTGGGTCCTTTCTCTAGCTCATCCATTGGGGACCCCATGCTCAGTCCAATAGTTGACTGTGAGCATCCACCTCGGTATTTGTCAGGCTCTGGCAGAGCCTCTAAGGAGACAGCTATATCAGGCTCCTGTCAGCAAGCACTTGTTGGCATCCACAATAGTGTCTGGGTGTGGTGTCTGTATATGGGATGGATCCCCAAGTAGGGCAGTCTCTGGAAGGCCTTTCCTTCAGTCTCTGCTCCACACTTTGTCTCTGTATCTCTTCCTGTGGGTATTTTGTTCCCCCTTCTAAGAGGGATAGAAGTATCCACACTTTGGTCTTCTTTCTTCTTGAGCTTCATGTGGTCATTTTTCCCTAGTTTGTCTCTCATATTGGCAGCTTAGAATTCTAGATGTATTAGACAAATACAAAACATATCTTTATGTGGCCTAAAATCAGCAGTGCTGAAGGAGAGAGGAGGAACAAGAGGAAGGAAGAGCAGCTATCAAGCTGACAAGAATCTGTTATCATAAAGGCAAGTCTTCTTAGCCTATGCCAGAGACAAGAATAGAAGGAATCCAAATCCCTAAATATAATTCTATTTGTGACTTGCCAGAATTTGAAATACACTGCACTTTAAAAAGGTATATCTTAGCTAATTATCTTTTTTAAAATATATGTCATATATTTGTAGGAACCTGAGAGCAGGATACTGGTATCATTTTTTTTAATTCCCTCTATACATTAATTGCTAACTTCACGTATAAAAAATAATATCAAAAAGTAAAAATTTAAGCTTACTGAAAATCAAAATTACAATTTAAAATTCAAATAACATATTGAAAATATGGGAGATATTCTGATCTAAACTTACATAAGCATGCATATATGTATTCATCTCATGTAGAAATTTTACTTATTCTTGTTTATCCCCACTGTGTTTAAGGAGAGTAAATGTCAGAAGCCAGAGGATACATTCTTAGACCAGTAGGGCAAAAAGATAATAGATATGTGACTAGAGAACTAAAACTGCTAAATTGCTCCAATTTCAAGGGGACATAAAGAGAAGTACATGACTTAAAAATAAGTCGAGGGTTTGTTCAAAATATTCAAAAAAGGTCATGAGCCTCATGAGAAAGGATGGAAGGCTGGGAGAGAAGGAGAAATACTCTAGGAGCTAAAAGCAAAGTGTGTTCTTTTTTTTTTTTTTTTAGGAAAACAAAATATCCAATGAAGATTTCATAAAGACCCCCTCTGTACTGGCAAATGACAAGCATTTTCTCTTCTCTCATCCAAAGAAATTTTCAATATAAGCTCTAGGAACAATATGAAGTATAATTTTGTACCAAAGAGGTAAAGGCATGAGCTAGTCCTGCTTCAAGAATGAAATATATATATATATATATATATATATTTATATTATATATATAATATATATATATAATATTTATATTATATATATATATATATATATATATAGAGAGAGAGAGAGAGAGAGAGAGAGAGAGAGAGAAATGTTCTGATAGGAAAGTGGGAAAGGAAAGTGTTTCTCAAAGTCCTGGGAAAATTCCTGAGTACAGTTATCACTTGGAACATAAGCTTCTATGGAATCTGTAGGCTATTCAAAGGTACAGAATGAATCAGGCTGTGTACTCTCAAGCTGTCTACAAACCTGAAATATTGTGTATATCAAACTCTAGTGAAACTGGAAATAAATGAAAATCTGTGTAGTGGTGCACATCCCTGAAATCCAATACCAAGGATGATGAGCAAGATGGCCAAGATTTCCTTTCTCAAAATTGGTGATGTATTGTCCAATAAGATATGCATGTGAGCTCTGACTAAAAATGATATGTTAGTTCTCATCATTTTTAAAGATATGTTTATTTATTTTATATATGAGTGCTCTATCTGCATGTACACCAGCATACTAGAAGACTACATCTCATTATAGATGATTGCTAACCATCACGTGATTGCTGGGAATTGAACTCAGACCCCTGGAAGAGAAGGCAGTGCTCTTAACTTCTGACTCATCTCTCCATTTCCAGTTCTCATTTTTTTAAAAAATAAAAAATCCAGATGCCAAGCACAGAGAAGAAAATAACTTTGAAATCACAATGACAAAAGAGAAGATATTTTTAGAGAAAAATGTAAGTAGGCAATTCAGGTGATAGGAGATAAAATTTAGACTGCAGAACTTATGATACTACTTAAGCAGTACATACCTATAACCTTGGGCATACTATCTTATCTCCTAATCATCTCTCTTCATTTGCTAATGTCAATAAGAATAGTGGCATGTGCCTTGTAATATTAGTTTACTTAAAAATAAAATATATATTAATCATATTTAACAATTAAAAATAATAGTATTCCAGAATACCTCACATGGGTCCAATTTCATCAACATGTTACCCAGTGCAAACTACTAATAACTAATAACCAGACTTGGCCTCTGGTGGACAAGACACCATTACATTCATGAGTATGTATGTGACTAGATACAATATACCTGATAAGAATAAGCTATAGTAGCTATAGAAGGAGTGCTGGAAATAATATTTTTTTTGAAAATCCATTGATTGCTTTTTAGGCAGTAAAAGCATATGGACTAAACTACACATGGACTAAACTTAATATGGACTAAAACTACATATTAATATCAATGACATGATGTTTAGCCATGCATGGTACTAGAATTTTTATCTATTCTCAAATGACAAATAATTGGAAGCAAGTCTATATCAGTGTGTACTATTGTTCAAACTATTTTTAGGCTTCTGTCTGATACATTGACTCCCATTATTATTTCACTGTAGAACTATTTGGCCATTTGCTGTTGAACTCACAAATGAAATAGAAGACATGTTAAAGAAGAGATGGAATACTACTCTGCAATTAAAAACAATGAATTCACGAAATTCTTAGGCAAATGGTCAGAACTTGAAAATATCATCCTTAGTGAGGTAACCCAATCACAAAAGAACACACATGGTATGTAGTCACTGATAAGGGGATATTAACCCAGAATCTTGGAATACCCTAGACACAATTCGCATAGCAATAGATTTCTAAGAAGATGGAAGGAGAGACCCCTGGTTCTGGAAAGACTGGATGTAGGGGAATGCCAGGACAGAGAAATGAGAGGGGGTTGAATGGAGAAAAGAGGGAGGGAAGGGGGCTTATGGGACTTTCGGGGAGGGAGGAAACGGGAAAGGGGAAATGATTTGGAATGTAAATTAAAAAAAATAAAAAAAAAAAGAAGAGATGTGTGTTTCTTAGGAGCTGACCTTCAAGTTTTAAAGCTCATGCTTTGATGTTTCCCTTTGTGCCCTAGGGACCATCAATATCCCTAATACTCTGGGTGCTGGCACGAAGATAACATGGAGCAAGGAATTATCGAGCTCATAACAGACAGTAAAGAAACACATTTTGCTTTGAGAGATTGAGATTCCACGGCTCTCTGTCTCCAAGATACATTATCTGAAAACTAGGGATAATAACCAAGCTTCTTTAATGAGATCTGGGTATGCTTATACACAAGTGATAATTTTACAGCAAAATTTCAATATTTTTTCTTCTGGTTTCTGAATTTGCACATTCTGTCATATCTTTATATATTTTTGGAAGTATTTTTGAAAAAATCCCCCCATATTACCAAAAACTACCATATGTAACCACTACTAACCACATTTCAACATAAGTTAGTGAGGAGTATATTAAAGTATCACCTAACATTTTAAAGATGTTTTCCAGGGTTTGTTACTAATCAATATTCACATTCCCAACTCTATTACTTTAGGAGGAGCTGGTGGCACAAGCCTGCAATCCTGGGTGCTCTGGAGACGGAAGAAAGAGGATTTTGTGTTTAAGACTTACCTGGGCTACAAAGTGAGTTCAGTCACCATAGCACCTTAGGGGAGCCTGTCACAGAATTAAAAGGAACAAGAGAAAGAAAGAGAGAAAGAAAGAAAGAAAGAAAGAAAGAAAGAAAGAAAGAAAGAAAGAAAGAAAGAAAGAAAGAAGAGAGAGAAAGGAAGGAAGGAAGGAAGGAAGGAAGGAAGGAAGGAAGGAAAGAGGGAGGGAGGGAGGGAGGGAAGGAGGGAGAGAGGGAGAGAGGAGAGGGAGGGGAGGGGAAGGAGAAGGGGAAAGGGCAGGGAGGGGAGGGGGAGGGAAGGGGAAGAGGGAGAGAGGGGAGGGAAGAGAGGGGGGTCAGGCAGAAACAAAGAAAGAAAGAAAGAAAGAAAGAAAGAAAGAAAGAAAGAAAGAAAGAAAGAAAGAAAGAAAGAAAGAAAGAAAGAAAGAAGGAAGGAAGGAAGGAAGGAAGGAAGGAAGGAAGGAAGGAAGGAAGGAAAGAAGGAAGGAAAGAAAGAAAGAAAGAAAGAAAGAAAGAAAGAAAGAAAGAAAGAAGGAAGGAAGGAAGGAAGGAAGGAAGGAAAGAAGGAAGGAAAGAAAGAAAGAAAGAAAGAAAGAAAGAAAGAAAGAAAGAAAGAAAGAAAGAAAGAGGGAGGAAGGGAGGGAGGGAGGGAGGAGAGAGGAGAGGGAGGGGAGGGGAAGGAGAAGGGGAAGGAGTAGGAAGAGGAGGAGGAGGGAAGGGGAAGAGGGAGAGAGGGTAGGGAAGAGAGGGGAGTCAGGCAGAAACAGAGAGAGAGAGAGAGAGAGAGAGAGAGAGAGAGAGAGAGAGAGAGAGAGAGAAAGGAGAAAGAGAAAGGGAGAAAGAAACAAAGAAAATCCTCAGGATAAAGCTTAAAGACAGAGTAACTTGCCTAGCATGTATTAAGCCCTGGTTTCAACTCCCAGGAGTACTTCCATAACTATGAAAAGTACTTTCAGAGTTTTATCAATGATGTCAACTTAATCCTGACCTTGTAAGCCATCAGTCTCTTACCCTGAAGCCAAATTCCTTATATTTTTTTTCTTAGCAGTAAGTACAACCATTATTATTTGATGAAAAGATTTACAGTAATATATTCACTGATCATATATTGAATATTTCAGTTCAGCATACCAAATTGTTCTATGCAATATAGTTGGGAACTGAATAACACTGTCTTATAACAATAATTTTAAAACTAAAACTTCAACATAATAGAACATATTTCACATAGTGACTCTGAATGCAGTTTTGAACATGTTTGGTAGCACAGAAGAGCTTAATTCTTCTTGTACCTCTGAGGTATCATGTAAACACTACTCATTATTATGCTAGAACCATTTATAAATTCTACTTAGCAGTGTATTCTCTCAATAGAAGGATTAGAAAACAAAGACCCATAAGCATGGAAGGTTTTGTATTCTAACAACAAATCAGTTGCTAGGATTACTAAGGCACTCAAATGACTAAGATTCCAAAAATATTCTCTATGATGTTGGCATTTTTCTGTATGTATCAGTTCATTTTCATGATCCTGTTTTCCCCGGATGACTATGTTTTATGTTCCATAAATATACAAAAGAGAATTTGTTCAACTTCCCTTCTCGGACCTCATTCAGATAATACCAGCCAAACGTTCTTGTGAGAAGCCTTATGGTAAGATAAAAAGATTCTATGAATTATTTCATATTTTACAATGATTCAATTTCATCCCACTGAGTAATCCAAATGAGTGCAGGAGATCTGAGTCTCACAAACTTCTCCCTAGGGCAGTTCTACAATATCTGCAAATTATCATCTCCTCACAGAGTGAGAACATGAAACTACTGAGTTACAGTCAAAGAGAATTCTGCAGTCTAAAGAGGAGAATGCTTCTCCTATTTGGGTAATTAAAGAAGCTAAATAAAAATAAAAGTCGAGAAGATCAAAATAATTCAATAGTGCACAAAATAAATGTAAAAATCTTTACTCAGAATTAACAGAAATAACAAATTATTTGTGCAGTATTGAGTGATCTGTCACTCATGAGGAAAGTCACACTAATTCACTAAAGTATGCAAGCATCAATTCTTAGCAGATGTCATTATCCCTTGCACAATCCACTATCACATGACCACTATGAGTATTTAGAGCATCTATTGTCAGAGCCATGGTTTTTCTAATTTATTTAGGTTTTTCCCTCCATTTCAAGACATCACTGCATTCTCCAAGTATTTTCTCTCCATTTTAGCACTAAGGATAACAACAACAATAATACAGATGAGAATTTGCTTACTTCCTGTATCCTTTTACATCACATTTGCTTATGTGAAGGATAATAAAGCAGTATTCCTAATGAGAGAGTAGAAGGCATGCTATGGGCAAGAAGACATTTTCTTCTTAGTATACACAATCTCCTACATCTGGTGCATTCCAAAGGAGGTTGAAATATGTTCTTTCTTTACTAGAAATCACTGTCATTGTGATGTCTTTATACTGTTAGAGATGATAGTACTGAAGGGGATTAAAACTCCATCGGAAGAACAATATCAACTAACTGAACCACCCAGAGCTTCCAGGGACTAAACCACCAACCAAAGAGTGTATATTGATATGTCCATGGCTCCAGTTACATATGTAGCAGAAGATAGACTTTTCTGACATCCGTGGGAGGGGAGGCCCTTGGTCCTGTGGAGGTTTATTGCCCCAGTGTAGAGGTATACTAGAGGGGTGAGGCAGAGTGGGTGGATGGGTGGGGAACCACCCACATAGAGGCAAAAGGGAAAAGGGGGTATGACATGGCGGGGTTGTGAAGGGGAAACCGGGAAGGGTGATATTATTTGAAATGTAAACAAAATGATTAATTAAAAAAAAACAATTTCCCATCACACCTTCTCATATTAACACAGTTTTGCTTAGGACCTGAAACAAACCTTGTCACTTTTCGTTTCCCAGAATACCTAAAAGTTGAAATTACTGAGTCCTTAATTGTTAATGGTTGTTTGTCTACATAAAAGCATGGATTCATTGGTTACCTCTGTAAAGTAGCACATATGTTGTGTTGGTCAACAATAGAACTGGCCTTACCATATTTCAACCCAGCTACAAATATGAGCCTTATGTATGCTCTTTCAACTGAGTGTCCTTGACATGCTAAGAACTTACAAAGGCAGATTAAAATTTCACTGCAGCACACCAACATCTTTCTGTTTACAAGTATAATTAATTTGTATATTGCTATTAATGAAGTACATATCTATTTAAAGAATCTTGTAGAAGTCATTTTTTCAAACATGATATTGTGAAGTAAGAAAATAAGAAGTAACATATAGTGTGTTTTTTATAAGACTCAAGTTCATACAGTTAGAATTATTAATAGCATTACAAGTCACACTGACAGTTACTGCTGTTAAGATCGAAAGAGTATCAACATATTGCCCTTCATAAGAAAAGCTTATTGCTATGAGGAAGTCAGATAAAACCTTTGCTGCTCTGTGAGACCTCACATTTCCTAGATGGTGCAGCTTCCGATAGACATCATTTTGTAAGACTCTAAGATTTGTTTTAGATATTGCTCTCTGTTGTTATTCAGAGACAAACATTTAAATACATTAAGAAGTGTATTTGGGACTGGAGAGATGACTCATTGGTTAAGAGCACTGTCAACACTTCCTGAGGTCCTGAGTTAAATTACCAGCAACCACATGGTGGTTCATAATTATCTATAATGTGATATAATGCTCTCTTCTAGCATTTAGATGTAGATGCTGATAGAGCACTCATATACATAAAATAAATAACCAAATATTATTAACACTTAAATAAGTGTATGTATAATGACTTTTCAGGAAGATTTGCTTTCCTTCTAGTAGATAAATCCACATGAAACTTACACCTTTGTTTTTATTTATTGTTATTTTATGTATATTGGTGATTTCACTGCATGCATGTCTGTGTGAAGGTGTATGTATATGTATACATAAATCTCACAGTATATAAAATTTCATTTGGGGATAGAATGCCTTGTATCACCTAAAAAGAGCAGGTAACATTTCATTCCTAGGAAATGCTTCCCTCCAAATAGGACTCAAGGAGGCCTTGGTTCAATTATATTCAATTATGGAAATTTGTTTTGAAATGTTGTTTGGTGAAGATGGTAGTCCCGAAGTGATGCCAATGGCAACCAGATTTTAATGAGATGGAAGCTGTGCTGTGTTGACAACTGCTTCATGGCTATAAGAAGCTCATCAGATAAGGAGGACACAGAGGAAAGGTGAGCAGAATTCATCTTTTCCTGTAATAAAGGTCATAAGCACTGTATCACAGACAAAGCTGAGTTTTATAACGTAAGATATTTAAAGCAGAATCAACATCTGTCTGTCAATAAGAAGGAGGATAAGGAAATAATGGGGACTACAAGTGCCTCCCTGAGAATTCTGCATTTTAAAGCCAGGTATTTTGTGATCATTACTAACCTAAAAGTACGTGTTTAAAACATACCTAGTCAGCAGGGGGCATTAGAATAGTGAATGATTCATTTTTCTTACAATAACAAAGTAAATTGGTAGTAGCACACATCAAAAACTATAACAGAAATATGGACATGTTTGAGGACTCAATTCTGTAAGCAAAAAGTAAGTCTAACTTGACAAGACACAGATTTATTTTTCCATTTCCATATTAACTTATGTGATCCCAGGACCACTAACTGAATGAACCATTTTCCCTCTGCTACACTGAAATTTTGCCATCATATCTAAATAATCATAGAGGCCTATTCCTGAATCCAATTCTGTTATGCTGAGTCACACACACACATACCCCAATGGCAGTATGAAATTAATGTGGCATTGTTAAATGTTCTGTGGCATACAAAGTGGAACAAAAACTTTATGGTGTAGAGTTTGAAATACATGACATGTCAATACATTAACATGAAGAAGGAAAAGCCACATTGTTCAAAAAGTTACAATAACCAGTGGCATATTTTGCTTGTTCACAAGACACTCTATTAAGGCAACTAAATGACACAAAAACTCAACCAGTAACAGATATGAAATCAGGAAACAAGGATTCATTTTACAGCTGTCCGACTAGTGACTTCAGCTCTGTGAAAACCATCAGGAAAGTGAGGATGATCATGACAAGAAAGGTATCTTTGAATGCTGAACTTGTTCCATGAAATAGAACCAAATAAAGCTCAAGAAGAACAAAGACCAAAGTATAAATACTCTGGTCCTTCTTAGAAGGGGGAACAAATTACCCACAGAAGGAGATACAGAGACAAAGTGTGAATAAGAGACTGAAGGAAAGGCCATCCAGAGACTGCCCAACCTGGGAATCCATCCCATATACAGTTACCAAACACAGACACTATTGTGGATACCAAAAAGTGCTAGCAGACAGGAGCCTGATATAGCTGTCTCATGAGAGACTCTGCCAGTGCATGACAAAT
This sequence comes from Tokudaia tokunoshimensis, assembly GCA_036184795.1. NCBI lineage: Eukaryota > Metazoa > Chordata > Mammalia > Rodentia > Muridae > Tokudaia > Tokudaia tokunoshimensis. The sequence continues at coordinate 51,593,842 of BTHU01000013.1, read as the reverse complement.
AGAGAGGAGAAAATTCTCAGCCCACCATTGAACTGAGCACAGGGTCCCCAATGGAAGAGCTAGAGAAAGGATCCAAGGAGCTGAAGAGTTTTGCAACCCCATAGGAGGAACAACAATATGAACCACCCAATACCCCCCAGAACTCCCAGGCACTAAACCACCAACCAAAGAGTACACATGTAGGGGCCCATGGCTCCAGCTGCATATGCAGCAGAGGATGGCCTTGTTGGACATCAATGGGAGGAGAGGCCCTTTGTCCTGTAAAGGCTTGATGCCCCAGCATAGGGGAATTCCAGGACTGGGAAAGGGGAGTGGGTGGATTGGTGAGCAGGGGGAGGGGAGATGGGTTAGGGGGTTTTAGGGGATGGGGGTGGGGCACCAGAAAAGGGGACAACATTTGAAATGTAAATAAAGAATATATCTAATAAAAAAAACTTACTAAACATAAAAACATCCCAACTTACTGTTAGTGAGGCCAAATACACCTTTGGCTTAAATTACATGGCTATGAGCTAGGGAAGTAGCTTAGTGGGTAAAACCTTTGCCAGGAAAGCATGAAGGCCAGAGTTTGAATTCCTACAACTCAAAGCCAGACACATGCGAATATATCTGCTGTGAGAGTACTTCCACAGAAACTAGCCTGGTGCATGCCACCACAAATACCAGTCTCAAGGTGGATGGTGAGGACCAACATCAGAAATTGTCCTCTGACCTCTACATTTGCATCATGGCATGTGTGTGCCCATGTTCACAAGTATCATACATGTGAGCTCACACATTGCATGCATAGCATACACATTAAAAGCATATAGATCATTTCTCAGATGTACTGCTGTAGCACAGTAGCATGAATCCAGACGAGGCTGCACTGACTTTGATTTGTCCTGACAGCTTGATGCCTTCTTCAACATCAGGCATCAGCATGAATTTTGTTAACCTAACTGCCGGAGATTTGGCAATGAGTGGAGCCATGTGAGGAGCATTCAGTTTAATCACAACTTCTTGAAGTCTTTTTAGCCAGGCATCTCTGATTGGACCCTGCTACCTTTGTCTTTTAGGCCACTTAGAAACAATTAATTTGGAGCACATTAATGACCAATGAAATAGAGTCCTCAGATTGTTCTGTTAACATTGTTAGTCTGTATGTTAATATTCAGCACACACAACCCATATGATGGGAAGTCTGAGATCTATTAAAGATAATATAAACTTTTTATCAAGAAAGGTTAAACACGTTCATTTGCCTGTCTTCAATCAGAATCAAGTGTGTTTGACAAGCTGAGGCAAATCACTGCTGCTCAGGGGGTTGATGAAATTTACTTCTTCCCACCTCCAAGTGTTTTCCAGTTCATTAGGAACCTCTCGAGAACGCTACATATACACTTGGTAAACTTGATTTGAAGCAGGGAATTAACATTTAACACTTCTTCAAGGTTGAATTCAATGTATCTAAGCCATGCATGCTTTCCCCCACACTCCTTGTGCTTACACTGCCTGCTCACAGATTTTTCTACTTGTCAATCCAAAGTATTCTGCTAAGATTAATTAACAAGAACCTGACTGGGAAGATGAGTCTCAGTCACATATCGACAAGGCTACACAGCCAAGAAAAGTCACACCTAAATCTACTGGGAGATACTCTATGTGAGCTTGCTACTTATATTTTGGGGTTTTTTTTTTTGGTTTTGGTTTTTTGTTTTTTGGGTTTTTGTTTGTTTGTTTGTTTGTTTGTTTTGGAATAGACTATGAGGCAGAGATAAGTAAATTGACACTGTACCAGAAATAAGTTTACCAAAAAGGATTGTATTTATCACCAGAACTGTTCAAAATTTGCAGTTCAAAAGAATTTAGTATTTTCTTATATAACTGGCCTTCTCTTCTAAAAGCAAGGGGTAAAATATTCAAGATTTTCATGTCCTTTCTTAATATTGCCACTGTAGATTAAGAGATCGTAAATATGAAGGAGAGTGGAAAGTGACACATGGGAAGGTTTTGAAAGAGGAAAGAGAAGGGCGAAATATTATATCAAAATCTCAAAAATAAAGCAATAAAATATTTGTCACTGTGAGCTCCAGAAATTCATACTATTCCAAATTTTATTGTAAAAAATCCTATAATCACTTGATGTAATTGATATAATGTTATTACCTTTCTATAACAAGATTCAGAGACAATGGTAAAATAAATTTGGATATTCTTTAAATTTTTAAGTTTTGTTCACTTTACATTTCAACTACAAAGTAATCTTAGTTCAGTTTATTCTAATATACCTATGACAAGGCTTTGGTCCAGAAAATAATAAGTTATTTATGAAGAGTAAAAATGTCAATTTAGTTGATACTATCAAGAATTCAAGAAGGTCAAACAAATATTATGCAACTAAGAATTCAATCATCTTTGTGATGTCATTATTTAATGCAGTTAGACTAAGTTATTTCGGCTTTGTTGAAAGAAAACAGTAATACATGACCCCAAAAATCAAATCATAAAGATACATTGCTCGACATAGAAAAATCAAGAAATGATAAGTGACAGAAAAAGGTTATACTGACCCAGTGGTTCTCAACCTGTGGGTCATCTAAGGACACTGGAAGGCAGAGATAGTTATTTATAATCTGATTCATAACAGTAGCAAAATTATAGTTTTGAAGAAGCAATGAAATAATATTATGGTTGGGGTCACTGCAACATGAGAAAATATATTAAAGTATATTAAAGGGTTGGGTCACAACATTAGGAAATGTTGAGAACCACTGTACTAGACCGTAGCTTCAAAAGTCAAAATAGTTGAAGTCAAAAATAGTTGGAGGTTAGAGGTCAATATCAAGTGTCTTCTTCCATCATTCATTTTTCTTTCTTTTTTTTTTTTCTGAGAATGAGAGCTAACATGTTTGGCTGGAAAATAAGCTCCAGACATCCTTCTCTTTCCACTCACCACACCATCACTGGTATCAGACACATGCTGCCATCCCTGACATTTATATAACTGTTGGATTGGAACTCAGGTCATTATGCTGGTGTAGTAGTCATGTACTAAACTATCTCCCCAACCATAGTTCACTGGTTCTTATGTACATGAGTCTGTGCTTAGAACCTAGATAAACCATGGCAGTTGATGTCTATCTCCAGAGCATTTAAGTATAAGAAGTCAGTATCAATTTTGAAGCTTCATAAACAATGTAAAAAGAATCATCAATGTTTCATGGTACTAGGAGAAAAAAATGAGAAAGATGAAGAGGCAATGACCTGATTACTTCTGTGTTCTATAATATTTTGATATATTTACAAAACTATATGTATAGAGTAAAAGATGATACATTTATTTATTGTATAGCATCCCAATCATAATAACAGAGCATCATCTCAAATACCATTTCCTTTTCTTAAGAATATTTACAATCCTTTAGCAGTTTTGAAATTAACATTATTAATGACTCTAATAATACCATTGAGTCATACAATGCCAGAATTTATTTACTTATTCCATTTAGCAGTGATTTTGTACCCAATGGACAGCCTCTCTTGATCCTCTTCTTTCCCACATTTCCATTTTTTTATTTAAAAGATTATTAGTATGTAGCAGAGCCAAAGATATAGAGAATGCATTCCCGGTAACATACACTCTATGGATGATAGAGCAAAGTGAATGCATCTATATGATCAGGCCTTAGAACAAAAGGAGACATTGTTAATGAACAAGAGGAACTTAGTCTAGAAGGACTGGACATGTCAGACCATAGAAGTTGAAGCTTATCCAAAAAGATACCCTGAAGGTATCTACAAATTTTAATATTCTGTAAAGTGTCTCCATTTCTTGTAGAAAAAAATGCAATTGACAAGTTTGAATAGGTGCAACTCACAATCAGATATTTTGAAAAGGATTAAGTAACTTAATTTCAGAAAAGAAGATACAATTCAAAATTCTTATAGCCCATTTTATAGTTTCTAAACTTCATTCAGCTGTCTGAACTTCCTAGTCAGTTGAAGGTAACTAATAAAAATCAGGTTAAGTGTTCTTTTCACAATAGTTTTAAATTTACAACTGTAGTTCATCGAGTCCCTATTCTGTCCCCTCCCCTTTTCCTCTTAGGAGCTTCTAAAGAAAAGAAATCAAATGTGACTTTGCCTACAAATCAGCAGTGGCTCTGTTTAAGATGCCAGTGTTTTCACAGCTGCAGAAATTTGAGTGCCCAGAGGAAAATTGGGTCAGCAGAGAGGCAAATGGAGAATGGAAATCTCTAATGAAGGGGATGACTTTGCTTTTAAAGGGATTTCCAGTGAGCACCAATTGTCTGGGCATTGCTATAATTAAATGGAAAAAAACTAAGTGTAGTTATGTATAGTCTGTATTCTTTCTTTACTTTACATTCATCTAAAATATACTGGAGACTCTAGTATGCAAGAAAATGAGAATTCGTGCATTGCCTCCAATTTTCTATTGTAAATATCTGTGAGTATTCTCAGATGCCCACAGGGAAGAAATCAGAGGCCACACTGTTTCTACAAGGCAGAGAGGTCACAAAATGATACTCTGAGCTCAGAGGTGTCACCAGCCAGGATTACTGAGAAAGACTCTACCAAGCTTGAGAAGACTGTGTTTTGAAATAACCACTTGGTTGCTATTCTAAATGCCTAATAGAAACTAAATAATTACAAAAATTATTGTAACAGCTTTGGATTTGCTCTGATCAGCCAAGGAACACTTAAGCATTAGGACAGCTCCCATTAACCAATCTGATTTGTATGTTTCAGTATTAATTAAAAGTTGGTTTTAATCCAAGTATCAAACAGAAAGAAGACAAACAAACACTTTAGAAAATTAATAAGGCCATCGAAGGAATCGTGAAAAACTATCTTTGGAGTTAAGGATTCCTCATTGTTTTTCAAGCACAGATTCATAGGATGTACACAATTTTTCTATTTAAAATGTATCCATTACACAAACGTTATTCCAATACCTGTAGGTTTCTCTCGTTGATTTTGAAAACATGAATACACAATGACTTTGATGTTAAATGATTGTATTCTAGGTAACCCACAGGTTTAGATTTGTGAAACAGAGCAAGTATTGTGGTAGTGAATGTTATCTAGCTTCAGGAATAGATAAAGGGACAGCTATATGAATGATAAACATACTGTTTCTGGCTACGTCTGTGAGATGAGGGTTTAGCATTTGAACCATTACACTAAGCAAAGAAGATTTACCCTCATTCATTGAGTATCTAAATATCAATCATTCAATCTGATGAAGGCCAATTAAAAAAAAAAATGTAGACAAGGAGTGGAGTCTCTGTCCTTGAGATGCTTTACTAAGATAGACTTGATTCAAATGTCCTGGTGCTCCAGGGACTTCTTCAGACCCCACAATCCATACCACAATGCTATCCCTATCTTTCTCAACATTTGTAGGCCTTCACAGTAAGAGTGAAAAATGGTGATCAGTTCTCTTGGTATTTCAAAATATAGGTAGTATAGCACAGAGCTACAAGGCAACCAAAATTCTAAGAATCAATCTTCATAATAAAAACCATATGAGATATTTGCATCTATTTGACTAGTCATCTTACTGATTTTTGCTTCGCTGAAGATTCCTGAACAATATGCATCTGTTTTGGAACCAGCAGATATGAAGAGAGAGATACACATAGATATCCAAGTGGCAACCAGTAATAATGTATAGATATGCTTGATTCACAAACCTGAGCTACTAAAAACATTTAAGCCAACCAAAGAAATATCAACACTTACTAAATGTTAAATAGTATATAAGACTTTGCACATGTCAATATTTGGTGTTAAAAATAATGCTTGATAATTTTATTAGGACTGAATTTTGTCTCTATTATTTGAGGTGATATTCTTATATACATGCAAATAAATTTTCTTGATGTCTGGGATTTACATAAAGTAATCTGGAGATAGCAAGGGGTGGGCATGAAAGGTATTATTATGGTCTACTAAACCAGATAAGTGGGTTAAGGTGCCTGTTGCCAGTCTTGATGACTTAAGTTCAATCTCCAGACATGCACATATGCACACATACAGAAGCTTGAACACTCAAATAATATATAAAAAATGCAATGGAAAGCATTTATTGTGGGTTGAAAAATGCTTAAGGCTAATGGTGTCAGAACAGATTTGTTACACAGTCGATTTGTTGGAAATTTATAACTTTTCTCCAATAACTTTACAAAATCGGTTTGGGCAACAGTTTGGTGATCGACTATATTTAGAAGCATAAGAATGTCAGCTAACCACATTTATGCTGTTTCCTCATTGGTGAAACCATGTGTATTACCCATCACTTCACGCTCATTCTCATTTTTGATATGTATTCCATTTCAAAGGTGATATTCAATTTCTTCAAATCCATAACAGCTATTAAAAAGTATATTCAATGTCTCATTTTTATAATTAATTATTCATTTATTTGCTTGTTTTGTAGATTATTCTTTTATTACCAGTAGCTATGCTAAAAAAAAAAAAAGAAAAACCAAAGATACAATTAGTTCATTACTTTCCACTAATGGCTGAGCTTACTGTCCAGATATACTCAAAATAAAGGGCACAGAATGAAAACTAAAAGTTAAAATAGTCTTATTTCTTATTTTTCTAAGGCATAAACACAAAGAGACATCCCTCTTTCCATATCCACTCATAGCCCCTTGTGGTGGGGTTGGGGGGGTCTGATAAATGTCTCCTTTCCATTTAATAGTTCTCATTTTGTTGACTGTGGTGGTTAATTTTGATTATCAGCTTGATTGGATAGATATCAAGCACATTATTAATGAGTCATATGTTGAAGTATCCAGAGCAACTTGTTGAGTGATGGAACATTCACCCTAAAGGTGAGCAGCAGCATCCCATTGCCTGGGAAGACAGACTGAGAAAAATGGGAGAAAACCAGCTGTGCACTAGCATTCCTATTTCCCTACTTCCTGATCAGTACCACATTCCTTTCCTACCATAATAGAGCCTGAATTGTGTGCCCAAAATGAGTCCTTCATCTCTTCAATTGTTTCTGATCAGGTATTTGACCAAAGAAGGGCAGGATCATACTTATAAAACTAATGAAACAAGAGGCAGGAAGTGAGTTAGTTAATCAGTAAATCATCTGATATAAAGACATCATTTAGAATTCTTAGCATGTGCATGGAATGTGAATGACAGGATTCGCCTATAGTTCCCTCACTGCAGAAGTTGACCTACTTCTCATGGAGCGATGTAGCCAATTGGTGAGTTCCTTCTCTTAAAATATAAGGTTGAGAAGAAATTGAAGACTACAACCAATATGACCCTCTGGTCTACATATGTATATGTATACATATGTGAACATATATATATATGTATACATGAACACAAGCAATCCTATATCCTCTACATGTATAAGAGCATGTGTGCATATACACATGCAACACACACACACACACACACACTCCTCTTTATTTTTAGGATGAAATTCAAGGTTACATTTAAAGAACAGAGAAATATTTAAAAATTAGATCTGTTTTTTCATCCTCTCCTTTCCCTTTTGAACAAACCATAAAACAATGAGAACATATTATGGAACGAGAAAAGATATTTTGAGAAAATGGCTACAGAAAGCATAAAGCCTAGTCTCTGCTGCTTTCTAGCATTGTTGCTATAGAGACTCTGTACATTTTTAATACACCATTTTTAACCCCCATCTTTAGGAGATTAGAATGGGTTAGTAGAGGTGACCATGCCCTAACCTGCATAAAAAAAGAATGAGCTGCCATGTCTGTTGCTTGTTCCTACTGGAGCAAAAATCAACAGGGTTAAAGTCCCATTTCATTCAGCTATACACAGAACCATCATCTAAACCCCTGGTCAACAGTGATAAAGAACAGGCAGACATCATTTTCTTTCCTTTCTCCTTCTCTCTCTTCATTCCTCATTAACCTGATTCTTACAAAATAGAAATTTTGAAATGTTTGCTTTCTTAATTTTTTTTCCAATCACTGCTGTATACAGCAAATCTCTGGTTTCTCAGACATTGTTGAAATGTAAAAACATTCATTAGAAAATGAAGAGACATTACATCATGTTCTGAAAGCCGTTTTATTTTTTTTTTTCTATTTTGAGAAATGTTTCTTTACAATGTCAGGCTTTGTGGGTGGAGACAGACAGATGTAAGTAGATGTCTTCTTGAAAGCAACATTTAACAAACTCAGATTTCAAGGACTGCAGATATTAAAATGCAGATAACAGACTCAGAATCACAATCATAGCAATAGTCAATCTTCCAGTAGCCATACTATCTTTTAAACAGTATTAGACACTGTCTTTTTAAATATTGTTTTCTTTTCTTTAGTCCAGTGGGGGCTCCCAAATTTATACATATATTATTCTGTTATCATCTCTGACACTAACAGCGTTTGGAAATTCCAATTTTTAAAAGCTTTTCTTTGCCAGAGAGACAATAATCAATTTTTACTGCATTATTCCTCACAAGACAAATAAGTACATTCTACCTGCTTGTGTAATGTGTCTTAGAGACTTGTGTCTGATCTCAATGTGTTAAAATTAGCTTTTATTTTTGACCCCTTAGACTGCAGTCAGTTTTCCAATCATTCTTTATTCTGAGTCTAAGTCCTGTTTACACATCCTTTAGTCTAAGTTCCTGATTATTTGATTTTGTGCTATTTCATTAGAAATGCATGCTTAATAATATCTGGGGAAAAAAAAACATTGATATTTAGAGTTCTAACAAGAGAATGGACTCAGGGCATTTTTGGGTCCAGGGAAAGAAATGATCTCCCAAATGCACTATCACAGAACCTTAGAGAAACATACAGCCATCTTCTAAATTTATCAGTAATTCTCATGCAGTAGTATTCCCCACAGCTACTTGGAAGGCTTTTTTTTTATGATTTCATTTTTATTTACAGCTACATAGTATTCTATAATGCATATGCAATGCATTTTTCTTTCCTTTTTTGATATTTTCTTTATTTACATTTCTAATGTTTTCCCCTTCCAAGTTTCCCCTTCAGAAACCCCCTATCCCATCCCCCCTCCCCCTGCCTCTATGAGGGTGCTCCCCCACCCACCTACTCCCATCCTCCAGTCCTGGCATTCCCCTACACTGGGGCATCAAACACCCTTAGGCCCAAGGGCCTCCCCTCCTTCTGATGTCCAAAAAGGCCATTCTCTGCCACATATGTGGTCAGCACCATGGGTCCCTCCATGTGTATTCTTTGGTTGGTGGTCCAGTCCATGGGAGCTCCTGGGGTTTGGCCTATTGACTGTTGCTCCCTCCATGGGCCTGCAAACCCCCTCAGTTCCTTCAGTCCCTTCTCCAACTCCTCCATCGGGATCCCCTAGCTCAGACAGTGATTGACTGGGAGCTTCCGCCTCTGTATTTGTCAGGCTCTGGCAGATTCTTTTAGGAGACAGCCATATCACGCTACCATCAGCAAGCACTTCCCGGCATCCACAACAGTGTCAGGGTTTGGTGGCTGTATATGGGATGGATTCCCAGGTGGGGCAGTCTCTGGATAGCTTTTCCTTCAGTCTCTGTTCCACACTTTGTCTCCATATTTCCTCCTGTGAATATTTTGTTTACCCTTCTAAAGAGCACTGAAGCACCCACATTTTGGTCCTTGGAAGGCTTCCTAAACCAGATATTTCTGGGCAGAACCTGGGGAAGGAAGTCTGGGGAAAACCCAAGAAACAACATTGTTAGCAAATCCTTCCCAGCTTTTGAAGACTGAGCAGGATCACCCTTTAGAACAACCTAGATTGAATGCATAGATATTGTGGATCTCTGTGGTTCTGTATAATTATAGTGTCTTCTTTATCTGAGGAAGGTTAAAGCATTCTAGCCAGAGAAAGGAAGGAAAGAAAGAAGGAAATGAGGAACAAGAGAGGGAGGGAAGAAAAACCACATCCCGGTAAGAACAGTTCCTAATGCTCTGCACAATTTTTTTAATTACAAAAAAGCATTCATATCTATAGCAAATGACAAGATCCCAAAGAGAAATATGAAGATACAATTTAGTTGTGTTTCTAATTTTCCTGTTAAACAAATTCAGTTTCATAATTAGACAAGTTAAAACTTAGAGAAGATAAGGGACTTGTCTAACAATAATCAGCTAGTAAGTGGTATCAGCTTAAAACCTTGTGATTCCCACGGAGTACTTTCCCTACAGTCCTTTCCTACTCTACATGTGGTTCCCAGGACACTAGACCAGCTCTTACTTGAAATCTTATTAGAAACACAGACGCACATCCAACTTTAGACAAACTGTAGCAGAATCCATAGTTACAGCTCCCAGATGAATCCTGAGCATGGTACTATTTGAACAACACTATTATAAAATACCAGGATAAAATGATGGCATTTTATATATGGTAGCAAAATTAATTTTAGAATCTGAACCTCCTCCCTAAAACAGATTCAACTTCAGGGACTTCCTTCTACCAAACCCAGTCCTGGTTTTTTTTCACTTTTCAACAAAACTGTCTCTCTCTGTGGCTAGTGGGTGACTTTAAATAACTATGTCTATAAAGTTTAATATCTTCCAGGCCAGAATGATAAGAACTATAATGTTTATCTTTCTCAATAAGATTGCACTAAGATCGAACTATTTGGAGATTAAAAATCAAAGCTAATATTTTCAGATAATTTTAATCACACAATACACCAGGAAAAGGTTATTTATGCTATCAGAGGTTAAATCATTTTGGGTTTTGCTTCTTTTAAAGAAAAGATTTTATTCTCTAAAAGCACCTTATGCTGGAGTTTCTATAAATTACAGTCCAATAATGTCCAATTACTCTGAAACTGAATAGTGCCACAACTATAGTATATTATACAACAGTTTACAAATTAGACATGCTTGAATTCATCTCTATTTTTCAAATATGATCCTTTACCAAAAATCAGCTTAGTGAACTGAGAAGAATCGCTATTTTAACAAATGTTATTTTTTCAAGCTGAAATAAAGACCCAGCAAAGCAAAACTGTAGCACTAGTGTAATAGGAAACTCCAAAGAGGCATAGAGATCTAGAGAGTAAATTAAATTTTCTGTTACTATCTCAGACTCATGACCCTCTCCCTCAACCCTTCATCTAAGATTGCCACAAATGTTCTGTATCTGGGTCAGGCCACGCTTGCTTGGGGGAAGAAAGACATATTAAGAACATTCAATTATGTCTCAGACATAAGGAGCAAGTGAAGCAAATGTAATATCCTGTCCTAAGACTTGAGCATAATTTTCTGCAGAGCCTCAGCTTTCATTCTCAGTTGTCAACATGTGACTATCTTCCCTGAGACTTAGCAGCAATGCTTGAACAAGTCTCTGTAATTTCTTTATATTTAGTATTTCCATTTCATACAAGCAAACACGCACACATAAAACACAAACACGCATACATATGTTCTTATTTATTTTTATTTATATAATTTTTGTAACAACAAAATTGGTCTTCTTGTGAGTGATATCATTATTATTTCTACATATTAAAGTCAAAATCTGGCTTATTGGCTCTATTATATTTGCTATTGCTATGACTGTAAGTGGCATTTTCCATAAATGTCAGTGTAAGGCATGGTGCTGGCCAAGTTTACCGTACCTTGAGGTCACTGCAAAGCGGGTACTTGAAACTCAGCAGGTGGGTACTATATTGCCTGTTCACGACTCTGAGCTTCCTCAAGGTCAATAAATGAGGCAAAGCAACTGGCAAGCCTGGCTTCAATATTCAAAGGGACTTCTGCCGAATCATCAGCTCCTTGCTGGTATATTCAGCAGCTTTTCATGTCAGATGTTCCAAAAACACTCTCTTATTCACACACCCCAGCCAGTCAGGAAGCTAGAGAATCAGTAGATACAAGAAGGAGGAAAAGTCAAATAAAAACACAGGTCTTTACTATAAATTAACACTGATTTATTAACCAAATCAGTAAGTTTCAAAATATGTTTAACATGATAGAGATATAAAATTACCTCAAAGCACTAATTTAAAATGTAGGTATATCATAAAGATATTATTCCAAATTAAATGTGGTGACAGAACATGGCTGTAACCAGTCTTGTGGATTTTTAAATAATCTTCATTTTGTGGTCAACAATAAAAACTCACGCATTTCTTTATCAAAACTACAAACAAAAAGGAACCAAAAACAATAAGACTATAAGTAAATATAAATATTGCTATATAGAGAAAAACAGATATTTTTAGGTTCACTTAGTTATACTATAACAGAACAGACTATGTAACTTATAAAAGAAAGAAATAGATATTCATTGGTTCATAGTCCTGTGGTTAAGAATCAATAGACACAAGGCGGGGAAATGTCAGATAACGCACAGGCCTTTACTAGAATATAGCAGGACTGATTTTCTCAGCCAAAATCATAAACAAAATATATAGTTATCATATTAATATGAAATAGAAAATAGGTCATTTGTATCATCCCTTCCATAAATAATTTTATGTGCAAATAAGTCGTGTAAGTATAAAAAGCACATACATAAATGCATAGAAAGAGTCTTCCACGCCAGCCAGTAGAGTGTAAAGTGAGGTTTAGGTGGAAGGAAAGACACTGCAGCATGGGGTCATTCACTTTAATTATGCTTTCCACAGATTCATGAGGAATTAATCATTATTCCTCATTCTCTAAGCAGGGCAGGGCAGGCTTATAGCAAAGTATCACCTTGAGAATAAAGCGCAAGTAATCATCGAGTGAATGGATTTGTTTTTGATATTACAAGGTAACATGACTATGTGTTGTTCTGGAGTGGGACTTCTTTGTTTCAAATCTGCTCAGAGGGGAAGGGGAGGGTGAACAGGGGAAGGGATTGTGGTAGGAGGTGAGCAGGAAGGGGCAGTGAGTAGGATGTAAAGTGAATAAGCAAGAAATAAAAAAAAAAGCAAAAGAAGATTTATGTCAGTTCTTCCATGAATAAAATTAAAATAAACAGTGCCTTTTCATATAGTTACTAATTGAACTTCAAATGTTAAGGCATGGAAGCAACATATCTCATAGTGCACACAATAAACACTAGCAAGGATTATCAATCCAAAACACATATGTAAACATGTCCAAAGACACATCATAATACACTTATGTACTAACCACAATATTTGATCCAGTGGATAGATAGCTTAATGGAAATATAGCAAGGCTGTCAAACCAAGTGTAGTCAGGCTTGCCTCATGCTTCAAGCACTAAATTATATTTGACATTTCATTTAAAAAATATCAGAGTAACATAATGTAAGTCAAACCCCACAGCTGCTTTAGAAAGATGTGTTTTTTAAAGAGATAAAATCTTCCTCATTATCTGGAAAATGGTGAATTTAATATAGTTTTATGGACAATTTTCCTGTGTAATCTAATACCTTTACATGCCATTTTGCATATCATTTGGGGATATTTACTTTTATCTGCAATGCAATGAGCATATTTCTACACTGTGAATTGTTTAGTCTTCTCTAACACTGGAGCATTTTACAATTCTGATTTTAAGTGCCACAGATTGGAGTCAGATAGAAATCCATTAAAATTCCTATTCTAAAGAATAAATGAAGAAACATCAAAGAGTCCAAAGATCCATTCACATCAAAGGAGTAAGGTCTAAATATCTAACATAGAGCAGTTTATATAGCTAATACTACTGCATTGTATTCTTTTATTTTTTTTTACATTTTATCTATCTATCTATCTATCTATCTATCTATCTATCTATCTATCTATCTATCTATCTATCTATCTATTTATTTATTTTAAACCCCAGATTTTATTCCCCTCCTGGTCTACCATCCAACTGTTCCACATCCCATAACTCCTCCATACCCCTTGTCTCCACAAGGATATCCACATGCCCCATCCTCACCCCACCAGACCTCTAAACTCCCTGGGACCTCCAGTCTCTTGAGGGTTAGGTTCATCTTCTCTGACTAAACCCAGACACAGCAGTTCTTGGCCATATATGTGTTGGGGACCTCATATCAGCTAGTGTATGCTTCCTGGTTGGTGGGCCAGCTTTTGAGAGATCTCAGGGGTCCAGATTGAGACTGCAGGTTCTCCTACAGGGCCGCCCTCCTCCTCAGCTTCTCCAGCTTTCCCCTAATTCAACCACTAGGGTCAGTAGCTTCTGTCCATTGCTTGGGTGCAAATATCTGCATCTGACTCTCTTGGCTGCTTGTTGGGTCTTTTGAAGGGTAGTCATGATAGGCCTCTTTTTGTGAGCATTCAATAGCCTCAGTAATAGTGTCAGGTCCTGGGGCCTTCCCTTGAGCTGTCCATTTTGGGTCTGTCCCTGGACATTCATTTCCTCAGGCTCCTCTCCATTTCCATCCCTGCAGTTCTTTCAGACAGGAACAATTATGGGTCAGGGTTTTGACTGCAGGGTGGCAACCCCATTACTCACTTGATGAACTGTCTTACTGCTGGAGGTGGGCTCTACAAGTTCCCTTTTTGAATGTAGGGCATTTCATCTAAGGTCCCTCTCTTTGAGTCCTGAGAGTCTCTCACCTCCCAGGTCTCTGGTACATTCTGGAGGGTCCCCCGCCCCAACCTCCTACCTTGCAAGATTGCATGTTTCCCTTCTTTCTGCTGACCCTCAGGGATTTCAGTCCCTTCCCTCTGCCCAATACCAGATCATGTTCACCTCTCCATAACCAACCCCCATCTCCTATCCCTACCAGGTTCCTCCCTCCCCCATGGTGATTGCTTTCTTCTCTCTCCCAAATGGGACTGAGGCGGCCTCACTTGGACCCTTCAGCTTGTTGATCTTTTTGAGTTCTGTGGGCTGTAACTTGGGTATTCAGAACATTTTTGATTCGGCTAATATCCACTTATTAATGAGTACATACCATGCATGTCCTTTTGGGTCTGAGTTACCTCGCTCAGGATAGTTTCTAGTTCCATCCGTTTGCCAGCAAAACTCAGATGTTATCATTCCTAATAGCTGTGTATGCAGTATTCCATTGTATAAATGAACCACATTTTCTGTATCCATTCTTCTATCATGGGACATCTGGGTTGTTTCCAGATTCTAGCTATCACAAGGCCACTATGAACATAGTGAAACATGTGCCCCTGTGGCATGGTGAGACATCTTTTGAGTATATTCCCAAGAATGGTATTACTGGGTCTTCAGGTAGATCTATTTCCAATTTTCTGAGGAACCTCCAGATTGATTTCCAGAGTGGTTGTACCAGTTTGCAAATCCCACCAACAATGGAGGAGTCTTCCTCTTTTCCCACATCCTCACCAATCTGTGATGTCACCTGAGGTTTTGATCTTAGCCATTCTGATTGGTATAAGATAGAATCTCAGGGTTGTTTTGATTTGCATTTCTCTGATGACTAAGGACTCTGAACATTTCTTTAGGTTTTTCTCAGCCATTCGAGATTTCTCAGTTTAGTTGGATACTCCATTTTTTGATTGGGTTGTTTAGATTTTTGGTGGATAGCTTCTTGAGTTTTTTATATATTTTGAATATTAGCCCTCTATCAGATGTGGGGTTAGTGAAGATTTTTTTTCCAATCTGTAGGTTGCTGATTTTTCTTATTGGCTATGTCTTTTGCCTTACAGAAGCTTTCCAGTTTCATGAGGTCCCATTTATCATTTCTTGACCTTAGAGTATGAGCCATTGGAAGTCTGTTTAGGAAATTTTCCCCTGTGCCAATGAGTTCAAGGCTCTTTCCCACTTTCTCTTCTATTAGATTCAATGTATCAGGTTTTATGTTGAGTTCTTTGATCCACTTGGACCTGAGCTTTGTGCAAGGTGACAAATACAGGTCTATTTTCATTTTTCTACAAATCAACAACCAGTTAGATCAGCACCATTTGTGGAAGATGCTTTATTTATTCTACTATGTATGTTTGACCTCTTTGTCAAAGATCAATTGCCTGTCAGTGTGTGGTTTTATTTCTGGGTCTTCAATTCTATTCCATTGATCAAAGTGTCTGTCTCTGTACCAATACTATGCAGTTTTTACCACTATTGCTCTGTAGTAAAGCTTGAGGTCAGGGATGGTGATTCCCCCAGCCATTCATTTATTGTTAAATATTGTTTTTGCTATTCTGGGTTTTTTACCTTTCCAGACAAATTTGAAAATTGCTCTTCCCATGTTTTTGAAAAATTATGTTGGGATTTTGATGGGGATTTCATTTGGTAGGATGGTCATTTTTTACTATGCTATTTCTGCCAATCCATGAGCATGGTAGTTCTCTCCTTTTTCTGAGATTTTCTTCGATTTCTTTCTTGAGAGACTTGAAATTGTTGTCATACAGATCTTTCACTTGTTTGGTTAGTTACCTCAAACAAGAGTTATTTTATATTATTTGTGGCTATTGTGAAGTGAATTGTTTCCCTAATTTCTTTCTCAGCCTGTTTATCATTTGTATAAAGGAAGGCTACTGATTTGTTTGAGTTAATTTTACATCTGGCCACTTAGCTGAAGTTGTTTATCAACTGGAGAAGTCCTCTGGTAGAGTTTTTGGGGTAGCTTATGAATACTGTCTTATCATCTGCAAATAGTGATACCTTTCTTTCTTCTTTGCCATTCGTATCCCCTAGATCTCTTTTTGTTGTCTTGTGGATCCCTAGGTGGGCTGGTCTCTGGATGACCTTTCCTTCTGTCTCTTTTCCAATTTTTGTACCTGTTTTTCATAATTTCTTTTTAAAAAGATATAACTCTAAGAAAATTATCAAGAGGGTATTATGGTTAATAATGATGAACATGAGTTCAAACCACTTAGAAGACAAGTCTAAGCGAGAAAATAAACTGAAGCTTCTGGCTATGACTGTGATGAATTATTATCTTGATGATAACTGAGGCAAGAAGAACCACCTACAAAGTAAGCAGCACTAAGCATTATTCCCTGGGCTTAGACTGCAGATTGAATAATAGGAGGAAAGTAGCTCACCACAACCACTCTCTCTCTTCTGACTGTAGATCTATGTGACCAACTGCTTCAAGCTCCTACTATCATGATTCTCTTGCCACAGGGGACAGGATGTTGGAACAATGACTGTTAACCAAGATAAACACTTCCTTAATTTAATAACTTCTCTTGGGTAATTTTATCACTGCAGTTGGAAAAAAAAAGCTAAGAAAGAGAGGAAAAATAATTATAGAACACACTTTTAGAGATGGTAGATGTTTCTGATATAAATTGTCATGGCTTCCCTTGTATATATTATCTTTAAATTTATTAAGTTTTATAGAATTAATATATAGAGCATTTTGGTTGCCTTTGGTACTTCTAATAAAAGGTATTTTCCACCAATCTCTATGCATTCTGTGGCTCACCACATCTGAAATTATAAAAATTAAATCTCTTATAGTAAAAAAATTATCCTACATACACACACACACACGTACACACATGCTTTTTACACAATGCAAGTTGATATTCCTTCATCTTCATTTGTACTTGGAAGTCTCTGAGGATTGTTCCACAGAGCACAGTAACAGTGGCAATTTTCTATGACTTGATGATCAATGGGAGTCACTTCTGCCTTGCTTTCTTGGAATGTTTATTTTGTATCCCAGGCACTACACTGTGGACAAACCCTAACTACTGCTTATGAGCAGAGCATATGAAATACCATATGCAGCTGGTAGCCAAAAGGTGAGTTTGGAAGTCATTAAATAACAAATGCAGCTATGGACATATAGATGAAGATGTGTCCAACAGATTTGACTCAGACATCCAATTACTTCCAGGCCCAAACACCATTTATTTGCATCCCAATTCTTGAGCAGAGAACCCATAAGACTATTTAAATGACTATTGTGTTCCATGATCTCCAGGATAGGTGACTTGTGCACCATTTTATCATCATGGTTAAGAGATTAGAGCTCCCTTCCATGCTCCTTATCACTAGAATAGCACTAATCAGCACTAATGAAGAACAGATAGCACTTCTGACTATGCTAATATGTAGGGCTCTGACAAGATGGCTCAGCAAACAAAAATAATTGCCAGTAATTCTGACAACCTAGTTTTGATCCCAGAATCCACAGAAATGTGAAAAATTAGAACCAATTCTACAAAATTGTCCTGACTTTCACACATTTGAGTTCACATATATACATCATATATACACACAACATTAAATATGACCATATCGAAGTATGCATATCTATAGCCTCTCTTACCCAAAGTCTGCTCTGGATATTCTGTGATTCTGATCAAGTTGACATGGTGCATGAAAATGAATTGATGAGAGGTTAAAGAAAATTAAAACACTGAAAAACCCATGCTATCATTTAGATTTTTTTGTTTTGTTTTTGTTTTTTTTATTGGCTATTTTATTTTTTTTAATTATTTATTTTATTTTTTTTTTAATTTACATTCCAAATCATTTCCCCTTTCCCGTTTCCTCCCTCCCCGAAAGTCCCATAAGCCCCCTTCCCTCCCTCTTTTCTCCATTCAACCCCCTCTCGTTACTCTGTCCTGGCGTTCCCCTACATCCAGTCTTTCCAGATTTTAACCAGTTCCCAAGATCCTGAAGTAAAGGCTTATTTCCCAGGCTTATTTAGAGGTGAAGGAGCTTTTATGTTGTAGTTCCTGGCACAATTGAAATTTAGAACAATAACAATACCCCCTAAAATCTGGTAAAGTTGATATATTCTAATTATATAGAAACAGGTCCAACTTCTCTTAAGATTCTTATGTTCTCTATCTGTTCCAGTTTCACTGTAGTATATACTCATACCCCATTCTAGGCCCAGGGGCATAGGAAGACCTCTTAGGGCTGGCCACACTGGGGAGTATTCTATGGTGATAGAAGAAGAGATTTCATTTCCTTGCTTCAAGAAGTCTTAAACTTTAGATTGAACTGTTAGATATTTATGATACATTTGTAACTGCTAGATATTGAGATGTTTCAAATGCAGGATCTATAGTTTTGTAACAGTGTAAAAAGCTAATTTTATGTGTTAGAATTTTTTTCTAAATTTAGAAACTTTGTAAGGAAAACATAAGACAATACTGAGATATAAGTTCAGTGGCAGAGTTCTCTCCTAATATTCACAGATTCTAGCTTAAACATCAAACATCTGAAAAAAAGAAAAGAAAAGACCACCAAATAAAAAAAATAAGAATTTTAAAGTTATAGGTATGAAAATATATTTCAGTATAAAAAAAAGGTAGAAGAAACTGCTTTGAAAGATGAAAGAATTTTTGTACCATAAAATAAAGTGTTGTTCTTAAGTAGAATACAAGAAATAAACAAAAATAAATATGTAAACAAAATAAAATAAAAGAAAAGAAAAAGAAAAATAGAAAAGAAAAAGAATTTTTTTTCAAAAATAGATTGTTTATGTATGTAATAAAAACTTTTGTGGAGGATAGCACATATAAAAAGCAATTGATATACACATAATGCCATTGGTTATTACTGAAAATTATTGAAAACCCTAGTATCCAATTTCTATTTAGAACAAAAGAGTAGACTTTCTTAGAGTATTAATCTAATCTTGCTATCATTTATTTCAAATTTTCAAAATTTAAACTCTTTGTTTAATCAATTTTTAAATTTTTTTGTTTTAAACAAAAATCTTTAAATATCTTTGTTTTTCAGGAAGATTTTTAAAAGTCTTAGTTTTTAACAAAGACTTAGAAAACCTTTGTTTTTAACAAAGATTTGGAAAGTATTTTTAACAAAGATTCTCAGGGGAGAGGTTGTTGTTTTGCTGTTTTCAAATTACTGGAGGAAGTGTTTAGCCTTAACTATTTCAGAAAAATCCATAAGAATAGAAATGTATTTAAGAATCTCCTTTAGTCTTTCAATCACTTTATGACTTTAAATAAACAACAATTATTTTTCAGTTATTATTTTCTTTATAATAAAACATGCACACAGTGTGGCTAGTATACTAAGCACTTGAGCAACACAAAACAGAAGGTGTGTGTGTGTGTATTTGTGTGTGTGTGTGTGTATTTGTGTGTGTGTGTGTATGTATTTGTGTAGACCACATATAATTTTGACACTCAGAGCTGAAGATTACTTTTGGTCTTACCAGAAAGTGACTCCAATGTATAGCGATGGGTTTCCCATTTATACATGATCCCTGGACCCCAAATCAATATCTCAATAAAGAAGACTTGGCCTACTCTCAATGTGACAGGTAAAATTTTCCAGGTCTCAAAGTTGGATCTGCATATTGTGTCATGCCTAAACCTACTGGGCCACTGCTGCTAAAGCAAGGGTGCTCTAAAATTGTAATGCTCAGGTGAGATGTTTCACTTTTCTTTATTTAAAAAAATCTATTATTGTCCACCCTCCTACATTCCAGAATGTCCTACCCCCTTGTTAAGAAGGGACTTACTAAATAAACAATAGTTAACTATTTCATTATCCAGAAGCCAAATTCTGACAGAGGAGTATACAACAAGACCAGTAAGCTATTTCTTGGAGCATGTACAACAGATGGCCCAGTTGTGGCTAAGTTGTTAAAAAGTAATGGCTGCGAGCTCTACTCGGTAGTATGGCATCCAAACTAACCTTGGCAAGGCATATGAAAGTTCTGAAACCTATCAACTTGAGTTTTAAAAGGCAGGGCTGTCACACTCTCAGGATAAAGGCTGACACACTATAGAATCCTCCAATAAGACATTTCTAAACATTTCTAATTTTGCCCAGTTTCCACACTTCTAAGTCACTAGTCACAATCATTCTATTCTTATCTTTGGGTGTGGGTCTGTTTTGCATGGTTAAATTTGTGTCTTTGAAACTCCGTCTCTTCCAAGTTGACTGATGGTCACCTGTAGTTTTGAAATTATTGCACTCAAATAAACTGCACATAAAGCTTGTCTGCTTTAAAAGAGGCATCCAAGAATTTCTGTCCCTCCAGGAGGTAGAGCCAACAGACTTCACTGCCTTTAAGGCATTTATTGAGATACCCCTAAGTTTAAAAAGGAAAAAGTCTTTGGAAAAAAGGACAGCTGGGTACCCCGAAGCAAGATAAATTTCCATGTCCTACGTCCTTATAAAGCCTGTTAGCCACTGATTTCCTCTCCTCCTTTGTTAGCAATATACCCAATATCCATGTCCCTTCTGCCTTCATCTTATCACAGGGATAAAAATCATTAGATATTGGAAAATGATATGTTGTCCCAATAATGCACTGGCTACTGCAATGTACCTAATTCTCCAAATGTGTATAATAAATATGTATGTGTATAGCAAAAGTCTTATTAAGCAATAAGAAATCACCTTTTTTATTGCTAAATATAGATTACATTGATGGATTTCCGTATATCGAACCATCCCTGCATCCCTGGGATGAAGCCTACTTGATCATGGTGAATGATAGTTTTGACGTGTTCTCGGATTTGGTTGGCAAGAATTTTATTGAGTATTTTTGCATCGAAATTCATAAGAGAAATTGGTCTGAAATTCTCTGTCTTTGTTGGATCTTTGTGTGGTTTTGGTATCAGCATAATTGTGGCTTCATAGAACAAGTTGGGTAGTGTTCCTTCTGTTTCTATTTTGTGGAATAGTTTGAAAAGTACTGGTGTTAGGTCTTCTTTGAAGGTTCTGGTTCAACTGGAGGTCAGCATGCAGAAGAATGCAAATTGATCCATTCTTATCTCCTTGTACTAAGCTCAACTCCAAGTGGATCAAGGACTTCCACATAAAACCAGACACAC
Source organism: Tokudaia tokunoshimensis (assembly GCA_036184795.1). Classification (NCBI taxonomy): domain Eukaryota; kingdom Metazoa; phylum Chordata; class Mammalia; order Rodentia; family Muridae; genus Tokudaia; species Tokudaia tokunoshimensis. The sequence goes on along the minus strand of BTHU01000013.1, from coordinate 51,572,196 downwards.
TGAAACTAAGAGAAAAGAAACTGGGGAAGAGCCTTGAACACATGAGCGCAGAGGAAAATTTCCTGAACAGAACACCAATAGCTTATGCTCTAAGATCAAGAATTGACAAACGGGACTTCATAAAATTACAAAGTTTCTGTAAGGCAAAGGGACACTGTCAATCGGACAAAATGGCAACCAATAAATTGGGAAAAGATCTTTATCAACCCTACATCTGACATAGGGCTAATATCCAATATATACAAAGAACTCAAGAAGTTAGACTCCAGAGAGCCAAATAACTCTATTAAAACATGGGGTACAGAGCTAAACAAAGAATTTTCACCTGAGGAATATTTGAGAAGCACCTAAAGAAGTTTTCAAGATCTTTAGTCATTAAGGAAATGCAAATCAAAACAACTCTAAGATTTCACCTCACACCAGTCAGAATGGCTAAGATCATAACTCAGGAGACAGCAGGTATTGGCAAGGATGTGGAGAAAGAGGAACACTCCTCCACTGCTGGTGGGACTGCAAGCTGGTACAACCACTCTGGAAATCAGTCTGGCGGTTCCTCAGAAAACTGGGCATGACACTTCTGGAGGACCCTGTTATACCACTCCTGGGAATATACCCAGAGGACTCCCCGGCATGCAATAATGACACATACTCCAGTATGTTCATAACAGCCTTATTTATAATAGCCAGAAGCTGGAAAGAACCCAGATGTCCCTCAATGGAGGAATGGATACAGAAAATGTGGTATATTTACATAATGGAATACTACTCAGCTATTAAAAACAATGAATTCATGAAATTCTTAGGCAAATGATTGGAACTGGAAAATATCATCCTAAGTGAGGTAACCCAATCACAAAAGAACACACATGGTATGCAGTCACTGATAAGTGGATATTAGCCCAGAAGTTCATAATACCCAAAACACAATTCACATATCAATTGACTCCCAAGAAGAGAGGCCCCTGATCCTGGAAAGAGAGTGTAGGGGAATACCAGGACAGAGAAGTGGGAGGGGGTTGAATGGGGAACAAGGGGAGGGAAGAGGGCTTATGGGACTTTCGGGGAGGGAGGAACCGGGAAAGGGGAAATCATTTGGAATATAAATAAAGAATATAGAAAATAAAAAAAAATAAAAATAAAAATAGGAACAGGAGAAGAGGAGGAGAACTATGGTAAAGACAGTGCTATTTTAAGACTAATGTACCCCAAATTCTTATAGGAATCCAACCTCTTCACTTTCAATTAAAACTTAAAACTTACATGAGAGTTTGCATTCATTCTCGCTTTTTATTTCTGTCACCACTGAGACATGTTCCCTTGCATCCAGCTGGGTGAATATTTTCACATCACTAAATATAGTCTTTTGATTTAGAAGTGATGAAACTTCAAACGAATTCCATAGTTACATGAGCCAATGAGTAACAGAGCTGGAATAGAAACAAAATCTTCAGGTGTCCATTGTATCCCTTTGACTACCAAATATCTCCTAACTATCCATTACTACTTAACTATCTGGCAGTTGAGTGTAAAATGGTAGGTCTCTTTTGAAAACAGTACCTCTTTAGAAATCAGAGCATATCAGTCTTTGGGAGAAGAAATCAGATTTGACATGCTATTGAACTCTGGTGTTCTAATATTTTTCGATAAAATAACATCTCATTTATGGGACTACACTGTAATAAAGGTAATAAATGTGTGAGTGTATATATGTGCACACACACACACATCACTTCATGGCAAGGCTTACATAAATCATGACAGGAAATGTTTTTGTAATATCTTAAGATACTGAACAAATTACTGGCAAAACTACCATCATAGTCATTCAAAGAGGGCTCGCAGTAAATATGCTTTATATCGCAGTTGCTTTCATTCTTATATTTCTGTTTTGTTACTGTAAAAAAGATAAGATATCAAGAATCCAAATGAGGACAACAGATACCAAAGCTTGCCCTTTGCCACAGTTAAAACTGTGGCAGAGCGGAGTCAGGACTTATGCCCGCCTCCTGGAAAAGTCACAATCCCATGGGGAATACATGACAGAAAGGTCGCTGATAAAGCCAAAAGAAATAAACCGTTATATTAAGAATGATCTTATAGTTTGTAGTTCAACACCACTAAATGCTGCTTTAAATCAAAGCTGATGTCCAGGCATCTTAACAACGTTTCACCCTGGAAATTAAGGTTGTCTTCTAAAAGCAACCATAAGGCTGCTCAATAATCATGTCCAGAGCTGTAAACGACTGCTTCCAAACAGCAGCAATATACAGAAGTATGTGCAAGTTACTACGAACAGGAAGTGCTTCTTAGACATCTTACACTAAACTTGAATAACTCCTAATTGTTGTTAGTGTCACCATTTCCTAAGTTAGAAAGAAATAAATGCTCAAACCATCACAACACTGAACCCATAAAAATTGTTTCATTCAACAGTGTGCCCCTCCAAGCTATTTTTGAACAGAAAGCTATTCTTTACACACATACTGATGACTTGTGTGGGTACACAGCATGTATATGTTATGCAGTAAATGACAGTTTTCCTTGTTGAAGCTCTTTAAAATGACAGCTTTGGCACATTAAGTATTCCTAAAACCTTTTACATGAGCATTATTTTAAAAATATTTTCAACATCATTTTATCCTCAGTCAACAAGGTACTGAGGTTACCTTCGACCACATCGTCACACCATTTTACAGTCATCCATTTCACATTTTCACCATCTTACCATCAGCATCACCCACCAGATCAATCAATCGACTGTAAAGTGAGTTCCTAAGGTAGCATGTAAATACACATGAAAATGCAGAGGGAAGCCTCTTCAGAGACTGCTTTAAACTCAGGAAGAGAGGAGGAATGATTTCAGCAGTGAAAGAATCAGTGGGGACAGGAAAGTGCCAGCTCTGATTAGAAGCCTTGAAAGAACTAACTCTGGCATCTCAAGGTAAAATAGGGTTTTCAGTAACTCAGCCTGCATCGCAGTGCTTGTAAGTGGGGAGAGGTGATTGGAGGGTGAAACAAAATTTGACCTTTTCTTAGTGAAGTAAAAGGAGAAGTTCATCCACTGAACTGGAAGCTTTTAGTGGAGTTACTGGAAGACAAAGCTGCATGCTTGAAAGGAACAGAAAGTGCAGGGTTTCACAGCTTTATCAGAGAAGGCTCTTCAATCAGTTTGCATTTGATTGAAACTCAAAAGAATTACTGCAGAAACATGGAACTCACCTTTAAGATTCAATGCTTCTCATGCATTTCTCTTTATTAAATTCCACACATGTAGAAAATTGCAAATGCATTAAGTACCTCAGAAAATATGACTGCATTGCATAGCTTATCAAAGCCTACTTAAAAATATATCTGGAAAAGGAAATGTAAAAATGCAGCTTGTATAATGTTAGAAAATATATGCCTTCAAACCCCCATCCCTCTTTCCAAGTAGCTTTTCATTTTCTTCCATTCTATGAAAGTTACTGCAAAAATGTAATGTCTACTTAATATTGAATTATCTGACTTCATCACAAAAATTTAGGTTTTTTTCAAAAGTAACTTTAAAAATCAATAGTAGCTCTGGAAAGTAACATACTCCAGGTATTAAGTGAAATGAGATTTTTGGTATTGTTATTGTTTTAATGTGTTAAAAATATTAGCAAAATTGCTTTTCTCTAAGGCAACTAGCTTCTGAATACATATTTCTATCAATAAGAATATGAATGGAACCCCCAAAAGCATCCAGGGTTAGAGAGAATACCAACAGAAAAGACGAAAGCAGTTGTCATTTTTGACTCTGGCTCCTGGCCAGGAGAAACCTGCAACTGCAGGCAAAGTGGCAGCAGGCCAATCACAGTGGCAGGGTGCCCATCCTAACTTCAAGATAATTCCACAGTTCTTACAAGCTTCAAATCCAGTCTGAGGAGCTTGCTGTCCTGAGAGAGGATGAGAAAACACAGACGAGTTCTCGTTGGCTATCTCCCAAGTCACAAAATCCAAGATACTACAGCCACTGCCAAGATACTGGTTTGGCTTAAATGACAGTAGAAGACCCCTGATGCTATCAGATGCCTTAAACCTTGCCTCACTGAGTAACCCTCTCCTGCCTCAGTAACCTATAGGTTCAAGATGAGGCTGCACAATCTCAAGCTCCAGTATCCCCCTAAACTAGCCCTGCAGGTCCCATCATTAACGCTCAACCATTGGATTGAAATGATTATACTATCCCCTGCTTTCACAGATGCCCACCTAGCAGAAGTAGAAACCTTCCAGCCAAGACCTATATCTCTGCAAACTTAGATCCCAGTACACTTAATCCCTCAGTAAAATTTGCGTTCATCGGACATAACATAGGAAAGATTTCCTTTCCAGACCATGGTCCTTTGAATTTACCTGCTTGGGCAAAATACCTTACTACCATCAACATATCCTTGAAGATCATGAGAAAGCCCCATCTTTGACACTGATACTCAATGCTACAGGTTTTCCCTCTATGGCCTATGTAGCCTGGAGTTGTTGAAACCATATTTCTTAGTTCTAGAACCAAAACACCCAAAACTCAGCCCTACTATCTTCTGTGCTCAAACTGTAGGATCTAGAGAAGGTTTCCTACAGATGACATCTCTAAGAACATGACTATCATTACCACAAGCCCATATTTTACCTTAATCTGCCTTGTAAGACCTGAAAGTATACAGGTCATATACTTTAAACCACAGATGTTGGTTTAAAAATATCTTGATATGGCTAGTGTTTGCTTCTATAGATGTCAAGAACAAATCATTTTGGTCCTCACTATCAATGAAAGGTGCTAACAGTGCTACAATCTCTGGAACATAGGAAAAACCCTCCTGACAGCTAGGATTTATTGACAGGATCTGTGATAACCAGGGAGGCAAGCATTTGTACATGCCTAGGAAGAACTATCTAAACTGTGCATCCTATGAGTTTATCTATAAAGTATTATCCATATTGAGTTAATTGGGGTATAAAGATCCACACCCAGTGTCTAAGGCACAACTACTTAACTTGAGTCCTGAACTGCATTAAAAACAAGAAATGTGGCTTAGTACAAGCATTTAGCAGTGTTTTCCTCCTGACTGGGAATGGAATATGTCCAGCTATTTCATGCTCCTTTCAGCATGTTGGAATTCCCTTTTAGCTAGAAACCAAAATTAGTTTTTTAAGTTGCCTAATCAGCTATTTTGGTATAGAAATGAGTGGATTAATATCGCCTCCTTTGTGATTTTAAACCTCAACTCTATAATTGGCAGTACAACTGAACCCAGATCACTTCCATTCATCCAGCAGTAAGCCTAGCACTATGTCATGCCTCTACAAATGTGGGACCTGGTGCCAAACCCCCAGAAATATCACACATCCATTTTGAGAGCCATGGAAAAAATGATGGTGGCTTCCAGTGTCACAATTCTTGATGTTACCTGTGGTTGCTCATAAATTTACTTCATGAATTGTCTTAACCTTAATTACGAAGGTACTTGAAAACACTTCTGATATTGATCAAAGACTGAAATCACCAAGAAACTATACTATAAGCTTCTCTAGAATCAAACTAGACATAAAACTACAAACATATAATCAGCAGAGGACTGCCAGGTCTGGATTCAGTCAGAGAAGATGCACCTAACCCTTGAGAGACTTGGGGCTCCAGAGAGTGGGGCGGTCTGGTGGAGTGTAGGAGGCGAGGCTAGGGACATCCTCTTGGAGATGGAAGGGGAGGAGGTGTGGGATGTGGAGCAGTCTGAGGGTGGACCAAGAGGGGAATAAAGTCTGGACTGTAAAAAACGATTAAAGAATTAAAAAAAGAAAATCCTCAAATAAATAAATAAATAAATAAATAAATATAATAGAATCATTTAGTAAATGGTTTCCTTTTTTAAAAAAGCTCTCAAAAGTATAGAAAAAGGGAGTTAGCAAAACTATGAAAGTACAAATCAAATACAGAAAATGAGAGAGAGAAAAATATACCTTACAATAAAAGGTTCTGAATTCAAATAGATTAAATCTATCAATCAAAAGGCATAGTCTAAATGAACAAAAAAATGTGAGGTACACATGACATATTAAACTCACTTTCTTCATTTTATCATAAATGAAAGTGATAAAGTTGGAAAACTACATGTTATATAATTAAAATCAAAGTCCAAAGTAATACCTATAACCTTATCAGATAAATTTGACAAAAAGAATGAAGGTCAATATATATTGGTGAGAGGACAGACTCCATAGTAAGATACAACAGCTATAAATACATAAGTACCTATAGAACCACCCAACTATAAAAAACAAATATCACATCTAAAGGACTAAAATTTAATTCAATAATGACTAGCAACTACAACACCCTATTTTTCTCAATAGAAAGATCTAATTAGATTGCTAAGTAAAGAAATATCTAAAATGAGTCACAGTAAAAACAACAAATACATCTAATAAATATCTTCAGGATATTTCATCCAATAGCAACATAATACATATATTCTTTTCATCAAAATGCACAGAATTCTCTAGGATGATTACAGTAAACCATGAAACAATATAGAAAAATTACAGTCAATACAAGAAAAAATACAATAATATCTTTCCAGATTGCAGAAATAAAACCTTACCCAATAATACAAAAATAATTGAAAGCATAAAAATTAAGAAAGGTGAACAACATGGTCTGAATATGAAAAGTTTAGTGGAGAAATTGAAATAAAATAGAAACAAGTGAAAAGGACAATACAAAGACTAAAAAACATTAATCAATGTTATAGAAATAAGTTCATATTCCAAAAAGGGGGGTCACTAATAATATGTCTTTCTAAATTAGGGAATTAAAAGTAAACTTAAAATTAGTAAAAGGACAGAAATAAATATCAGAAGAAAAGTATTAATTTTTTAATTAATACTAATAAAAATCCTTAATTTTTCAAATTCATGACAAAATTAGCAAAACTTTAGATAAAATTTATAGTTCTAAGTTTCTTCATTTAAAAAGTTACAGAGAACTCAAATAACTTAGTAATACATCTTAAAACTTTAGATAAACTAGAACCAAACAAAAAACATACACATGCATAATTAAAATTATGTCAAAAATCATGAAAGTAAAATGAAAATATATATATAAAAAATCAATAAGGCGGAGATGATTCTTTGAAAAGATAAGTAAGACTAGCAAATCCTTAGCCAAATAAATCTAGAGAAAAAAAGAAGATATAAATTGATGAAGAATATAATAGATATCAATGACATTGGGAAAATTAATAGGAAATACTTAAATAGGTATACTTAAATAATTAATAGGAAAAAAGTCTTTATTTCACTAACCAGGAAAATTCTAAAATAAATGAATGAATTTATAGTTCAATGTGACATGCCAAAATGAAAACAAGATTTAAAAAAATAATTTACCTTAATCTGTATCCAACAAACAAAAATCCAGGATAGTTAAACAATGCTGAACAATAAAACAGCCTCAGAAGGTAACACCATTCCTAATTTCAAGTTATATTCCAGATCTACAGCAGTTTAAAAACAAAACAAAACAAAACCACATGGTACTGACATTAAAACAGACATATTGATCAATGAAGTTGATTAACTTGAAGATGCAGACATAAATTCACATGCATATGGACAGTTGATTTTTGATAAAGAAGTAAGAAATACACAGTGGTTTAAAAGAAAGCATCTTCAACAAATGGTGCTGCTCAAATTGGATGTCTGCATATAGAAGAATGAAAATAAATCCATATTTATCATTCTGCACAAAGTATAAGCCCAAGTGTATCAAAGACCTCAACATAAAGCCATATACACTGAACATGACAGAAGAAAAAGTGGGGAATAACCTTGAACTCATTGTCACAGGAGATGACTTTCTGATCAACATACAGGTAGTAAAGACAGTAAAACTGACAATTAATAAATGGGACCTCATAAAACTAAAAGGCTTTTATAAGGCAAAGACACAATCAATTGGACAAAGCAATAGTCTATAGAATGGGAAAAGATTCTCACTAACTCTATATCCAACAGAGAAGTAATATCAAAATATATAAAGAACTCAAGAAACTAGACATTGACAAACCATATAATTCTTTTACAAAATGAGGAACAGATCTAAACAGAATTCTCAATACAATCTCAAATGGTTGAAAAAATCTTAAATGTTCATCAGCCTTAGCCACCAGGGAAATTAAAATCACAAAGACTGAGATTTCATCTCACACTAGTCAAAATAAATTAGATCAATAACACAAGTGACAGCTTATGTTATTAAGGATAGGAAGCAAAAAGAACACTCCTCCTTTGCTCGTTGAAGTGCAAATTTGTACACCTACTATGGAAATCAATGTGAATGCCAAGAGGATCTTTTTGGAAGAACAAAATAGAATAAATTCAATAGGCAGACTGGTGTGGGAAAAGACAGAAAAAGGAGATCAGTTGCCTAGGGGTGGGCATGGTGGATAAAGAGAGCAAGTACAGAGAGAGCTGGAATTGGGGGCCTTAGGGGTTGATGTGGAAATCTAGTGCGGGGGAAATTGCCTGGAATCTATAAATGTGATTCTAATTTGGACTTTATTTATGGAGGATATGGAGCTTCAACTGGCCATCACTTACAGTAAGACATGGATTCCAGTGCTGGTACTAGGTTGTACTCAATTAAATTGCTGGCCAAGAAGGTCCCATGGAAATGCCCACACACTCTAGAGGGTTGGAAAGACAAAGAGTTGCTCTCCACAAACTGACAGTGGGGCCCATTTCTGAACACAGCACCCACAGAAGTCATTGAACATGGAAAAGTTGAGTTGGTGCCTACATAGCACCCTTAAATCTATGTGCTAGTCTTTTCTGTGTGAATTGGTAATCTGAAGACTACCAAAGGAAAAACATGGACACCAACTGTCTTAGATATGGTTTTACGGACACTATGACCAAGGCAACTCTTATAAGAACATTTAATCGGGGCTAGCTTACAGGTTCAGAGGTTCAGTCCATCATTATCAAGGCAGAAACATGGTAACAAATAGGCAGGCATAGTGTAGGAACTGAGAATTCTACATCTTCATCTGAAGACTGCTAGCAGAACACTGGCTTATAGGTAGCTAGGACCAGGATATTAAAACTCACACCCACAGTGACACACTTCCTCCAACAAGGCCACACCTCCAAATAGTGCCACTCCCTGGACCAAGCATATTCAAACCATGACACCAACCCATCCATAAAACCTTTGCTATATAATCTGTCCTTCTTGGAAAATATGCTGGGGCAATGGTGGCATAGATCCTGTAGGGATAGCCAGCCAATATATATATATTTATATATATAATATATATATATAATATATATATAATATATATAATATATATTATATATTATATAATATATATATTATATATATATAATATATAAAATATATATATATTATATATATATATAATATATATATATATAATATATATATATAAATACATATATATATAATATATAATATATAAAATATATATATATAATATATATATATAAATATATATATATATAATATATAATAATATATTATATAATATATATATATAAATATATATATATATAATATATAATAATATATTATATAATATATATTATATATATATTATATATATTATATATATAAATATATATATATATATATATATATATTTTTTTTTTTTTTTACCTAAAGCCCACGCCATGAGAAAGAATCCAGCACAGCTTGGATAACTAAGAACCTAAGACTAAATAGACCAGAGATCTAGGGTAAAAGTAAAATAAATAAAATTATACTTAATATTATTTTTCTATACTCAAAGATCAGCACTTTATCCAGTCATTATCAGAGAAATTCCTCCAGCAGCCGATTTCAACAGAGATGTACAGTCAGACATTATGCATTGAGTGTGTCAAAATAGGAGTTCTCCATCAAATCCCTTACCTCAGAGCTCAGGGAATCTCTGGAAAAAAAAAGATGTGGAAAGACTGTAAAAGTCAGAGGGGATACAGAGCTCCAGGTGAAAAACACCCTCTAAATCAACTAAGCAAGGTACATATGAACTCAGAGACTGAAGCAGCAAGCACACAGGTCCTCCATGGGCCTGTACCAGGTTCTCTGTATGTATGTTTATTGCTATTAGCTTAATATTTTTATAGTACTCCTAACTGAGAACAATGGGGTCTCTGACACATGTGCCTGCTTTTTTCCTCCTAGTTGTGTAACTGTGTCTGACTTAAATATGTTGGAATTTTTTTGTTTCATCATTTTATATATTTTTTAACTTTGTCATCTTTGACTGTTAAATATTAGAAGCCTGTTCTTTATTAATGAGAGACAAAAAGGGAGTGAATCCAGAGGGGAGGGAAGATGGGGAGAATATAAGGAGTTGAGGATGGAGAAATAGGACATACTGTATGGGAGAAGAATCAATTTTCAACAAAAGAAATTATAGGAGAAAATTTTTAAAAATGCTTGGAGAAACTATATTACACCAATTCTCTTTGCTACTTTTTGATCTGCTTTCTACTTTCTTATGGCTAGTCTTCAGTTTGTATGTGATACAAACAGGTTGCCTTTCCATGTCCCTCATACTTTTGCCTGAATTGGGACACTATATGTCATCTATTGAAGACTTTCCTGGGCTCAGAGAATGTCCTGGCCTCCCTTTTCCATCATGAGGTCATAAGGCTTGTCTACCAAACCAACATGCCATGGAAGTCTGTCTTTCCTGTCCAAAGAAGAGTTTCATGATTGCTAGATCTGAATTTTTCAGACTATGTTTTCCTCACTACTAGAAGCCTATAAGTCAGTCTTATTACATGTTTTTCTGTTTGTCTAGTTCTCTCTGTGTTCTTAGATGAATCTAAATCATTTTACTTTTATTAACCAATATATATTTTTGAAAGTCAAGGATTTCCGTTTTTCATGGTGTTATGGAAAACATCCACATAATAAATGCAGAGATATGTAGAGCTGGTGCTGTTGATGGATCCAAAGAAGTTTTATCTCAGCAAAATGCTTCTGGTTATGTAACGTATCTCCTGGATGCCTTCTCGTTGTGAAATCAGTCTAAGACATACTTAATCATTCTCTTCAAAATTTCTGCACTTTAAAGAACAGTTTCTTTGTGTGCATGAATTCATTAATCAATACTTTAACAAACATTTCCTGGAAATTTAGAGTAAAGAAATTTAAGGTGTTCATTCACTCCTTTGTGGATTGAATTCTTTATGTCAAAAGATTATTAAAGCATGACTGTTGCAGGAAATATTAAAAAACGAACCCACTAACTCCCCTCACTCCTGTTTCTCTCAGCCTGCCAACTCTCTGGCCCTGCCAGGTCATGTTCCTGCTCTAGTACTAGCACCAGCAGGCCACAACACGATGTCCTGTTGGCTCTGTCCCACATTCCAATAACCAAATGGATCTGCCATCCTCACGGTTTAATAACACAATACCCATTAACCCGGTAAAAACAAGACTCAAAGCTTATAGTTACAGTTAACCAATCATATTTAGTTATGGTTAACCAATCAGACTTATGTATCAATAAAATCACAATTTACAAGATACCAATACAATAATTTCAGAGCCAATTAATAATGATAAAAACTTTATCCCAATTATTCTAACCTTATGAAATCATCACATCATTCTCCATTTTCCTTTCTTCCTCTCTCCTTATATCTCCCCCCCCAGCTCTGCCTCCCTTTTCCATTTCCAATCACAGGCCTCTTGCTGCCCTAATGTGATTGGAAAGGGAAAATCTTACAACACATGACTTTCATTTCAGAGACTGCATTGGCTACCTGTAAGCAAGCTGAGCTTTTCTCAGGGTTCCCCATTTAATCTCTGAAAATCCTTCTTAAGATTTTGCTCTCTACAATTAAATCAAAACTAATGGCCTCTAATTTCCTCAAGTGTTCCCAGATCTTGTTATTAATAATGACATTGTACTGGCAACTTCCCCGTCTGAATAAAGAGACCTTGTAAAAAAAATGTCCAAAAAGACATATAAGAACCAATATCACTTTAAAAATTAGCAGTTTATTTATTTTGTGTATGTGTGTTGATATATGTGTGTGACTGAGTGCTTGCCGAAGAGTGCATGTGGAAGTCAAGGACAACCTGTGTGAGTCACTCCTCTCATTTCATCATGTGGTTCTCAGAGATCAGACTCATGTCTTCAGCTTGATAGAAGGTTCTTTCACCACTGAGTCACATCTATGTCTCAACTGTGGTGTTTTTATACACACACACACACACACACACACACACAAATCACCTTGTTTTTAAAAATTCAGAAAATACTGCTACTTATAGTAGCTATAAAACTATGTACAAATTTTACTAAAAACACTAACAAGATAAATTGCAGTATTATAATGCATATACACAGAGAATAAAAATGTATGCATTGTTAATTTGCTGCAAGAATTAATAGTGTTAAAAATAAACATGTTATCCTCTAATGTAATTGATATATTCACCATAAATTTCCATCAAAATATAAATGACTTTCTTCTAAAAAAAATAATAGTGAGGAATCTACAGGTCATTTTGAACCCTAAAACACCCACAATGCTGAAGGAAAATGAACAAAAGACTATATTGTTCCTTGACTACTGGCATACATTAGCCAATAAACAAAATACAAAGCTCAGGAATTAGCCCATTTTCAAATAACCAGCTAATTTTTAACAGAGACTCCAAGAGTACATTGTAGCAAAAATATAATCTGCAAGTATTGCTAACCAAGTTAAATATACATTGATGGTTAATGATTTTTCAAATAGGAACCACAAATAGATAAATAAATAAATGTAAAACTAGGCAAATGGGAGACAAACCAAAAAGCTCCTGTGTGGCAAATAACATATTCAAAAGAAATAAAATGGAATAAATAGTACAATATAAGAAAATATCTGCAAACTATTCATATGCCAAATAATTATTATCCAGAATGCATAAATAACCCATGAAAGTGAACATCAATAAAACAAACATGGGATAGCCTGCAGCGGTGAGTTGTGCATGGTTTCCTGAGCCTCACTACTAGCTCTGGGATTGCTCTTTCGTCCGGAGGAGCCTTGCAGGACCCAACAGTGTCCTAATTCCCCAGGAAAAGATTCAGGGACCCTGCTCTACCAATCCCATCCTGTTGGATCTGCCTACCATCTGGGTTGGGTCTCTCTGGGACATACACACAACATACAACTTGCTGAGTGGGGTATGCCTGAAGCAGAGTCAGGTACCCTGACCTTCATTGTCCAGCCCACAGCTCCCCTTACCTTCCCTAGAAGTCTTAAAGGTCCTGCTGCCATCAAGATCATCCAGCCAACACCAGCGAAAACCAGGTCCCTAAGGGACAGTGTAAAAACACAATCAACAAGAGCCAGGGCAATATGGTATGACCAGAGCCCAGCTATACTGCTACATCAAACCCTGGATATCCTAATGAAACTGAAGCACAAGATAAGCATCCTAGTCTTCATGTGGGTCACCAAACAATTGGAGCAGGGACTGTTCCTGAGACTGTTGCCTGGTTGGCTGTGGATCCTGTGTCCCTAAATGGGTCGTCTTTTCTGTCCTCAGTGGAAGAGGATGTGTCTAGACTGACAGTGACTTGATGTGTAGTGGGGAGGAGAGATCCTAAAGGGGAGATGACATTCAGAGGGGGCTTCCCCTTCTCAAAAGAGGAGGGGAAGGTGAAATGGGGGGAAGACTTTCATGAGGGATGCTAGGAGTAAAGGAAGGGTTGATATTGGATTGTAAAGTGAATAAATAGCATAATTTTCAACCAGCTAAAGAACTATAGGCTTCTCCAGACATATAATAATGAATAAGAATGCATAAAGATCCACAATCTCACCAATCATCAGGAAAACAGAAGTTAAAACCGCAATTGTATAACATCTCACTCCAGAATTTCTGGGATTTGTTTGGTTTTGTGGTTTTGGTTTTTCTTTGTTTGTCAAAAAAAAATGTTGGAATGAATGCTGAAAGGTGGTGATTCTTAAGCAATGTTGTTGGGAATATAAAGCCAACTCAGTCTTGATGTAGATGCATGGAGGTTTCTTGAGAAACCTCTAAAACACTGTGATTATCCACTTCCTGTGTCTCTTACACTCTTTCAGCCTAATCTGCAATGATTCTTAAGCTTTGGGATCTGGAGACATGGTATAGATGTTGCACAGTTTCTTTTTCTCTGAGCCTTGGTCAGTTGTGATTCTCTGGGTTAATCACCATCTACTACCTATAGAAGCTTCTTTGAAGAGAGTTGGGACACAGATTAGCATAAGTATAACAATACCATCAGGAGTTGGTTTAATACTCTGCATCTTTTATACAAAAATAGCAGGCTCTTCTCTAGGATTTATAACCTGTCCAACTATGGATTCTTGGCCAAATAATGGTGCCTGATATGGTTTCATCTTGTGGAGTGGGACTTTAAACAGAAAGTGCTTGGTCACTCCAATGTCAGTGTAACTGCATGTATGAACTCATAATTGTTGTGGCAGAAAACCTAAACTCTATGCAATCTCAAGTCAGACAAAAATCATAGGTTTGAGAGGGAAGTTGGACATGAAGTCCCATCTCTACCTGGAGATCTATTGGCACATAATAACTGCTGGAAAGGGAAGAGTCAATGTTCTTCTCTAAGAGAGTAGCTTTAAAATTGCTGCGAAGGGAAGAGTCAATGTTCTCTAAGAGAGTAGCTTCCAGTAAGACATCCACCACCTGATGAAGATCACCTGATATTTGAAGAAAAAGAAAAAGGGCCCAAAGTCAGGGGAGTAGGAAATGGGTTGGATTTGGAAGGAGTTGGTGGATAGAAATGATCAAAATATGTTCTACAAAATTTTTTGAGAAAACCTCGATAAAATAAAATATTTTTAAAGGAAAAAATTCTCAAATATCACTTGTACTGCCTTAAAAATCAGAATTTCCATAATATCTAGTGTTTCTTTTGCTGCACACAGGCGTTTGAGACAGCAGCAGTAGGACATTTATGTGTGCTGTTACATATTCCTATATTTACTGTCCACTAAACAATGCCGTTTTTTTTATTCAGAAATAAAGGGTGAGCAAAGGAACACTAATGAATGAGAATGTCTCCCCATGCCACTGTGAAGGATCTGGCCTAACCTCTCATGACCAAAAAGCAAGGGGACCAGCTAGCTGGAGGTTCTCCTGTGATAAGTGATGATCTGCTCACCCAGGACTCTTAAGGCAAAGTTAATTAAGTTGTTAATACTTTCTTACTACATGCAAGTTTTCCCGTCTTGCTGTTCAAAACACAGTTATTAAAGAATGATTTAGATTTTCAGTTGAAAAATAAAGATTTTGTTATTTCCTTTGTCGGGTCCCAATCAGCAAGGAAATGCATAATTAAAAATAACCCTAAATCCTGAAAGATAAAGAGCCGTCAGCCCCATATAAATATGCAAATTTCCTTTATGAATCTTTTAAATGAACCTGCTTTCGCTATTGTGCAAGGATCATAAATATCCTATTGCACTAATAACCCTTCAGAATTATTAACTTTGTTTTTCAGGTCTAAAATAAATACCTGGTTATTGGTTAAGAAAAATCTCCCCAGAGGAATGGCTGCTAAATGGTGTTTGTTTCTATAAACATGATATATGTCATTAATCCATTTTTAGCCCAGAGAGGATAGTTGTTTACATACATTATGGTGATTTTATTGTATCTTATTAAGGAATAATGGCTAACTAAAGCAACTGCATTAAGACACTCTTGTAATAAAAGCTAACGCTCTCACTACTCTAATTAGTTACACTCATTTCATGAGAAGATGAAGCCACACATGCTCAGCTATGTTTGAGTCTAAAAAGGATTTCCTTTGTAGCACACATTTGAAATGCTCTGGTTGTTAGCACAAATATGCTAAACTGTTGTGTCGGACTGATCCAGAAATCACGTTCAAATTGTAGCTAAAAAGACCTGGTCATACCTCAAGAGATTTCCCAACTACTCAGGAAAAGAAAAACAAATGCCTCACAACAAAAAATTCAGTATTGATCTAATTGTCCCCTGGTATGATTAGTTAGTTAGTGAGGTCATTGGCCATGTGCCTTTCTGTAGAACTAACTGTAGGCACAATTAGTTACACCTAGGCAGAGATACCTGTGGCTTGGAATTCTCAATAGGGGCATTAACAAAAATTGCTCTCACCAATTTCATCTCACTTCAAATCTTGCTGTGTGTATATTTTAGGTTATTTTTGAATAAATACACAGGGTAGGGTGCAATATGTCAATCAGTTGCTTTCTTCCCCCTAACACCTGCTACTTTCCATAATCTTCAACATCCTTTATAAATGAGTGATGAGATCAATTCTACTTGCTGAGAGCCTTTTTGTGAACAAATGTGGGAGAGATATTTGCATGGAAACAGTTACTCTGAGCAGCCTGTCATGGTTTCCTTTTTTATAAGCTATCATGAGACTATAGTTTTAATTTTAATAAGATTGATCCCTTTTGCATTACCTTAGCAACAAAAGCATGCTACTGATTTAAGATGAGTTTTATCAGAGGCAAAGCAAGATTCATTTTGCTATATGTATTAACCTAATGGTAAAGGCTTTAATATTACAGGTCAACTAGATCCACTTATTAGTAAACTAAAACCCCAGGTGCTGTATTCACAATCATATGGTTTTAGAAAAATGGGTAGGGATACATGCTTAAATAAGCCCAAGATTGCATTAGAAACAACATGTGAGATTGAACTAACACATTATCACAGTTCATTCTAGACTATGTAAATAGGTATGAGTGAGTACATCATTATAAAACTATTACCAGGAATTCACTTGACAAGTTCCTTGACAAGTAGTGGTTGAAGTAAGGAAATTCAGCAAATAAAGAACAAAGATTAGTTTCCTTGGGTATTTCTGGCACAAGGTTCATATAAGGAATTATACGAAGGCAGATGGAATACCCAGGTACTAGTGCAGTTTCTGATATTGAGTGGACAGTTCCTGATACATGAACTGTTTGCTTTTATCCATTTATCATGAGATGTCTTGGATTTTGTAAATCTGATTAAAATTACGAATTAGAATATTTCATGGCTTGTCTCTAGTTCTTCCTAGGAATAGTTAGTGTTATAGTTAATTGTCAGGATGCAAAAGAAATTTGTCTCACTGGAAAAAAGGAAACAGTAGAGAGAGGCTATTCTACTTTGGACAATGAATGAGAAAAGAAAAAAAAAGCAACTTGAGAAAAACTAAACCTTTGAAGTGGAAGACAGAGGAAAGTTATTAGAATATCAGCTGCTGTGGGGTCCAACAGCAAAATCAACCTTTCAAACAATATTAACCCCTTTGGGCCACCAAACAAAAACGTCACACAAGCAGCAGCATCCCCATCATCATCATCAGATGTGTGCCCTGTGAATTAATGACTCTTCAATCAACTAAAACCAAGGTGAAGAGAAAGGTTTACTTAACTCATTCCTTAGTAGCATAACTAATGCTATGATGCTTGATTCACCACTTGGGGGGGAATACCATTTTGATAGATTTATGGTCATGTTCAGAAAAAGAACATTTCTATAGGAACATATCTAAGGACTTTTATAGCCCTATGTAAGTGATTTTAAGGTGAGTTTCAGAAAGCAAGCAGCTAAGAAAGGACACAGTTTAATAAGAAAACTAGGTTTTGGGGTCAGCTTGTACAATGTAAGAATAACCTAGAAAAATGTTAAGTAAATAGTAAAGCCAGGATTTTTCAGAGAGGCAGCACTGAGAGATGGAAGATAAAAAGACATGTTAAGTGCAAAGTGTAGGTGGTAGGTATATGTACACACAGATTGATTAAAGTCAGATTATGAAATTTCAGAAGCTGATCAGTCCCCAGATCTAAAAATGAATAATAAATATTTATGTGCTAGAAAGAGGCAAAAGGAACATGAAAGCCAATGGTACATTATGGCTTCCAAGGCCAACAGATATCAGTCCAGAAATAATAACATCTTAGTAGAGTTAGATGACAGTAAAAGAACAAATATCACACTTGAGGGGACAGATGGCAGTATTCTCAGTTTGAGAAGGATTGGGAGTCATGGCCTTTTGGAGAATTATCACTCTAGGTGTAGGCTTTGTGGTTTCAAAACACTCACACCATTCCCAATTAGCGTTTCTGCCTCCTACTTTGGGATAAGTATGTTAGCTTTCAGCTACTGTTCCATCACCATGACAGCCTGCCTAATGGTCTACACCCTGTTGTGACAGACATGGACATACTCCCTGAAACTGTAAGCAACTATATTTTCTTTCTTCTGTAAATTGCCTTAGTCATGATGTCTTATCACAGCATTAAAAATGTAGTAAAGGTAGTATTCTACTCAGTCTACAAATTAAAACTTTAATCTCTTCCAAAAATATTATCACAAAAAAGCCCCATGATATTTGACCAAATATCCAGGCACCCTATATTTTTAGTCAATTGACCAATGCAATTAATCATCACACATGAAAACTATTTTATTATTTGATTTATAAGTCATCTAGGAGTGTCCTAGTTGGGGTTTCTACTGCTATGAGAAAACCACAACCAAAGCCAATTTGATGAGAAAAGAGTATTTTGTGTATACTTCCACATCACAGTCCATCATCAATGGGATTTAGGACAAGAACTCAAGGCAGAAAACTTAGAGGCAGAAACTGAACCACTGTGCCACTTACGAGCTTCCTTATCAAGGCACTGAAACAGAAGCCATGAGAGAATGCTACTTACTGGCTTGCTCAGCCTGCTTTCTTATAGTGCCAAGAACTACCCGCCTATCAGTGACACAGTACACACTAATTAAGAACCAAGAAACTGAACCACAGATTTTCATACAGACCAAGTTTAGAAGCGTTTTCTCAATTAGGATTCCCTCTTCTCAGCCATGTTACTCGTTTGTTTCAAGCTGACACAAACTATGCAGCAGGATGAGTTGATAACTAAGTTATATTTGCTTCTCCTCAATATATTTTGGCATAGAACCCAATAAATATGCTCAGTTGAGAAATGCTTAAATTATGTGGGTTTCAGTTTCTAAACATTTATTTACAAGTTGAAAGTTATCCAATTTCCTACTTTTGAGATCTGATTATCAAATGATTATCAAATTTGGTGCCTTGCCATTAAATATGGAAACTACATTAAAAGATCAGCATGATGTACGTACCATGTAATACACTCATGAAACATACTCAGGATGTTAAAGAGATATTTTGGAGAGAACATTTGCATTGATATACAGCAGCCCACAAAGGTACACTGTAATTTTCCTGCTACCATCTGAATAACACAAATAAAATAAAGTTTGAGAAACTTCAGGTTAATATGATCAAAAAAGAACTAATAAAGAGAACATTTGCTCTACGAAAATTAGCTGTTGTGATCATCCGATCTTAATTACTATAAATACAAGTCTGGCAAACTGCAACAGCATAAGCTGCTTGTCAGTAAATGGGAATGGAGTCCTTTCAGTTCCCTCACATGTCATCTCTAGTTTCTACCCAACTACAACAGTGTCAGAGTTCCATCATTACAGGAGAGACTCAAGGAACCACAGCACCCCAACCCATCAAACATCTTTTAGAAAAAACTAACTTCCAACTTCTGACCTACACAGCTGTACACAATTGTATGACATACCATCCTATGTGGAAAACAGCCAAATAATAATTGTGCACAGCATTTTCCCCTGCTAATTATTGTCAGGCATCTTGGTTCTTTGTCTGAAATTAAATATTACTCCTATTCATACTTACTCTGTATATTATTTGCCATCGACTCTTCCGTTAATGTTTCCTTATTGAGAAAAAATATCAGGATCTCCAATAATTATGAACTAGTAATTGCAGAGGATATAGTGTAGTATAATAGACATACATAACACATAGCAGCAAGATGGCTAAAAGTATAAGAGATATAATAAAGTTTTTTCCATGTCCTGAACTTTAAGCTATTTCAATAAGCCATTTAATGAACTGTCAGGAGTTATATGTTAGTCTCCCAAATGATTTATTGATGGACCATCCCTAACTTGCTCTAATGGTAACAAAGCAACAGAGAAATCACAAGGTTTTAATGTATGATAACTATTCAACTAACTCATACCTTTACCAGGAGTTTCATAAATGACTAGATAGTAAATTGCTTTTCACAAGGTTTTAATGTATGATAACTATTCAACTAACTCATACCTTTACCAGGAGTTTCATAAATGACTAGATAGTAAATTGCTTTTCCCATGCTTTCAATTCTGGGTTAACTTTGGTTCTTTAAAACTATGGCTTCAATAAGGTAAATTCCACATACTGTAGTTTGTCTTGGCAAATTTTAGTCTGGTCAGTGATGTTTCTTCTATTAGGTCTCTCTCTAGTAGACACAAAATACAACTCTGAGTACAGTGATTAATTAGTTAATAGATTTGCCATCTACTTCATTTGAGCCATTCAAGGTAAGAAATGACAAAATTGGACTAAAGAAAATGAATATTAGTGAGGCAAAGATTCTGCTGCCTTTTATAACCAAAACAGAGGTTGAGGTTTCTATGTCGATGAAATTTTAGTGTCTAATGAATAACAACCCATGTTTATGAAACATTTTTTTAAATTATATAGATTTAAAATATATAATACTTCATCTGTGTATTGTCAAATAATCAGTAAATCCAAGCTAGTTAGACTAGGCATCACCTCTTAGAGTTATCATTTGTGTATGTAGAGAGAACATTTAAGATCTTTAGAAAAATTCAAATAATACTATTGCAATGATTATAATCACTATGATATACATTGTCTTTAGATCTTGGTCATCTGACATAATGAAAACTCTCTACCCTTTCATCAATGTCCTCCTGATTTCTATACTATTTCCAGTGCTTATATGCGCTCAACATTTTAGAGTATGCTGAAATTATGTGGCATTTGCTTTTATTCCATTTGACTTATTATTTCATTTAGCATTTCTTCCAGATTCATCTGAGTTGCCATAAGTGAAAATGTCCAGTCCTTTACTTAGGCTTAATAATCTTCTGTTTTATATGCACCACACATTTTTAAAATTAAGCCATCAAATAATAGTTACAGGAGTTCTGTGTCTTGAGTTTTGTTCACTAATGGTAGTGGAGATAGCTTTCCACAACACTGATTTTATTTCTTTGGGAAATGCTCACAAGAATGCAATCATTACATCTAATCAGAGCTTTGCATTTAGATTTTTTGAAGAAACACTGTTTTCTAAACTGACTATGGCAAACTTACATTTACATCAACCGTGAACTGAGATCCCTTATCCCATTTCCATATGTGCACCTACTGTTGCATTAATGTGCAGTCATTCTAACCAGTGTCTTTTGAGGAATATGTATATATATCAACTGTAGATTTTAAATGATCAGCCCAATGTCAATGAATAGAAACTTGAGAGGAGATGAAAGTAGAATGTCACTGCATGATTGCTCATTTGTGTGGTTCATGTATATAAATCCAAGAACAGAGAAAGTAGTCAGATACAGTAAGTATGAGGTAATATTTCTGGTCATTTTACTCTTAAGATTATGTGTTTAATCTTAAGTTCATTATTAATTTCTAAAAATGGCTATATTTAACAACTACAACACAAATTTCTTGGAATTTTGCAATTATCTACTGTTAGTTGGTATAACCCAATTTTCATGAACATAACCTATACATTGATACTTAAGACTTTATATTTTACAAAAGCTAACCATGCTGATTTTTGCTATAAAAGTAACTTTTCTATTCATGAAGGTTAAGAAAAAATACTGTCCCACTCCTTACTTAGACATATCTGTGTAGATAAATGATATTATAGAACCAAACATCAGTGGTACAACAACTACTCTCAATAGACATGACAAAGTAAATGGGGAAAAGTCATGAGGCCACAACCCAACACTAAGAACAATAGGCAAGTGAGGAAAGATAGGAACAGGAGAGGTGGACACCTCTCCTGAGCACACCAATTCATCATTCAGTGCCAAATGGCCTAAAAACATACATACAAGTGATATTATAAGGTAATATTCAGGAATATGTATGTGTCTTAATCAGGGTTTCTGTTCCTACACAAACATCATGACCAAGAAGCAAGTTAGGGAGGAATGGGTTTATTCAGCTTATACTTTCCACATTGCCCTCTCATCCAAATCCATCCCTTTCTGATTCCTATTAGAAAACAAACATTCAAATTTATGCAAAGAAAATATTTGAAAAATGTAAATAGTTCTCTGGAAAATTGGTAATGAAAATATTATACACTATGTTTGTGCACATTTGAAAAAATTAAATACAAATGCCATTTAAAGGATTTTAAAAGACACTATAATTTAAAAGATACTATAGGCTTTAAATATTTAATTTAAACATGGAAATTTCTAATAAACACCAATACCTGATAGGAAAGATTTTACAATGTTCTGAAACATATGTGCCTTTAGCTACAGTCACTGTATCATTACATCCTTACATAAGAGCCACTACATGCTACATAGGAATAAAGATGCTAGAGAGATACAGTTTGACCAAGTGTTTTTACTTTATCTAAAACCAGTAATCAAAGGCTTTGATCAGGGAAAACTGAAAAAGTGGAAAGCTAAAGCTAACTCTTCATTGCTTTTGGAGACAGTTATCAGAGAGCAAGTTTAAATGGACCAAAGATGGAAAACGTAGTGAGTACACTACCAAATACAAGCATTGGTAAAGAAATGTGATTCTTATGATTCTAAGGGATTAATTAATTGGGACAGTAAGTCATTAAGGCCAATTGAAATATAGAAATGCATAAAAACCAAAAACTTCTATATTTCAAAGTAAACTGCATGTAGCAAAGATTCAGCCCACAACATGGGAAAAATGTCTTGAGCAGTAATACATTTGATAGAGGGATGATATATGGAATACACAAAGAATTCAAAAAGCCAACCATCATGATAATAATTGACACAATCCAAGACTGAATCTTGGACTTGAACATAGTTCCCAAAGAAGATATACAAATATCATAACACTTTTCAAATCTGTTCCAACATCATTAGCCCTCAGGTAAATGTAAACTAAAACTATCACATTCTATCTCATTCAATCAAAGAATACATTAAGAAAACACAACAAATGCCAGTGACGATGTGGGAATAGGGGAATTCTTACTCATTGTCAGTAGAAGTGTAAACTCTTAAAGGCTACAAATGCAATTACCCTCTGGCCAAAATATATCTATCACTTCTGGGTATATATCCAAATTACTCTTCATCCCATGACAGAAACACCTGCCCATCCATGATCACTGCTGCTCTGTTCACTATAACTAGGACATGGAGTCAGCAAGATGCACATCAACTGATAAATGGAAGAAGGAAATGTGATAATTATACAAAACAGAATTGTATTCATCTGAAAATAAAAAATGAAATTATAAAAGCTTTAGAAAATTGAATTAGAAAATATTATCCTGAGTAAGGTGTCCCAGCCTCAGAAATACAAACACAGCCTATTTTCTCTCACATGTATATCGTGGTAAAATCAGAGGCATAATTATTCAAAATATTGAGTATCACATGCTCCAAAGCCCAAGAAACATCAGGCAGGAAGATTTGGGGAGCCAGAGGATAGTAAGGAGTACTATAAGGCACTGTTTTCTGGATATGGTGTGGTGTTTATAGTCAGGAAAACACAGAAGTTATGGCTACGGATATGTCCATCCCAAGACATAGATAAGACATGATAAGAGGAGGAAGACTATGAAAAGAGCATGATGGAGAAGATTGTGTACGTGTGTGGAAATGTCAGAAATAAGAAAGGAAAGTGCTGTTGATTTCTTATGAAACAAATTAGTTCCTGCCTATGATGTATGAAATAGAAAGTAAGGGATTGATATTATCACTGTTGCTCAGCACGTCAGAAAATAAAATCCTGCCATACAAAAACAATTATGCTAAATAAAAACTATGAGCAAGGTCCAGCTAGCTAGCTAGCTCAGCAGGTAAAGGCACGTATTGCAAAGCCTGATAACCTGTCTTCTCTATGACACACATGGTGGAAGAAGGGAACTGAGTCCCTGACAACCTCACATGTGGCATGGTACACATATATTTACATATATATGCACATGCACGCACTTAATCAACCAGTGAGCTCAGTACTATTGTTCTTCGTAGCCACCCATGGAACAAAATGAAGATATTTATTCCCTGAGTACTAAATAAAAACTTGAACTTTAAGGTCATCTTGCCACTGTAAGTTTGCTGAACACTAAAAGGTGTTTACTGAAACCAAGTCTGCTACTTATTTTTCCTTCTTTAATTTCTTTGAGTTTTGCCTCAACTTCATGTACCCATGATATTAGCCTGTAGAAAGTATGTGTGTGTCACCAACATCCACCTCAATTTCTGAATCAATAGATACCCTCTTGTTTCTCACATAAATTCATAGGAGTATAACTTTTAAGACTATAAACTCATTGAATTCTGAATTACTTATATTATTCTATAGTTCCTGGGTACTGGTGTTATACAATAAACCCTCAAATGTACCATTTAAATTATATGAAATGGATATATATATATATATATATATATAACACAGTTTGCCCATGCTTCAGTAAATATATAGATAACACACAAGATGAACCTGTTTCTCTTTCTTGGGGTTGTGGGGGGAGGGCTTCAATGAGTAATTTCCAAAGAATCAATAAAAACATTATGTTGAGGAAAAAAAAAAAAGACATGGACAAAATGCTGTCTGTAATTGGCCTCTCACTGTTTTATATACACCATTGTATGTTACATATGCAAATGTAGTATACACTATTTACAACTTATGTACCTGAAAATTAAATTAAATCACCCAACTGAATAAAACAAATAAAATAGTTTCATTAAATAAAATTAGCTCATCAGCATACCATTCTGCATTATAGGTATCCCTGTCTTTTTTTAAGCTCTGTCTTGAGGGTATTTATTCTAATAAACAATAGAAGCCTACTAAAAATTGAATAATTACATGACTTATTAGAAATAGTAATTTAATTATTTTTCCTATTCAGGGTTATTTTCTAAATCTCATTTTAAAAACAGTTTTACTGAAAGGTAATATGCAAAATGTATTAAATTATGCATGGATTATTACTAAGGGAACAAATCAATATAACTACCATCCAAATCAAAAAAGAAAGTTTCCTGGGAACAGCTCTATATCTCCTCTCTCACTATTACTCCCCCTCCTTCCTAAAGCCCTCCATGGTGATGTCCAACAGTGCAACAGGAACTGTACAAACAGAATGTACATCCTGTGCGGCTTAACTCAAGTTATGTAAAAAAGTTAATATGAGTCAATTGAAATTATTCCTTGTTCATTTACATTGCAAAGAGTTTTCTATTATGTTGATAGAGCGTACTGAGCCATCTTAGTTGTTATCAACATATGAGCTATTTTCTATTTATTAATAATGGTTTTATGTTCATTTGCATGTTTTTTCTTAAGTATATAGCAAGAATACTAAAGGCTTGGTAAAAATAATTTTAAGAAAGTTTATTGCACATAATAGTTTTGCTTCATTGACTGTTTTATCTAATATTCATAAATTTATGTATTTCTAATAAATGAACTAAAATAAATGTACATATGGAGATGAGGGAAGAACAAGTGGTTGAGAATGGGGACAGGGAAAGAAACCCATTAACTACAATACATAAATTGTATTACTGAGATACAAAAACATGTCTAAATTTGAATCAGGGTCTAAGGTATTATTGACAATATCTTAACATAGTCATCAATTACCATATTTATGAAGTAACAATTTCACATAGGTTCAGATTTCCTGAAACCTGTCTTTGCAATTCTTCTAATTCACATGCACTTTCTTTTGGTTGCATCCATCACTTGGCATAAACTGTTTGAACTTTTGATTTCTGCTTACAGTATTTTAAATAAAAAAATTATCCTCTTCCCTGTGGACTTTCCTGGCCTCCAATTATCAGAATCTCTGTTCAAGAGTTCATTTGAAGTATATTTATAGTCAAATGATAGTTGAAACAGTAAATTGAAGCTTGTGGAAGATAAGAATATGTATAACACTTAGCCATCATAAGGTCGAGCTACACAGCATTGCTGAAAGGAACTGCTACTATTCATATGCTCTGCACAAAGTCTTAGTTCAGGATTATAGAAGTTAAATGGTAATAGCAACATTTTATTCACAGTTTGACTGAGGAAATAAATCCCAGTGATCTGTCAAACTATGGCACAATGATTAGCCCTTTCCTTAGCTTATGTTCCACCCCTGAATTCTACTGTCAACTGTCGGTGTCTTTAAGCATGTCAAAATGCTGAATCTTTTTTAAGACAGTATTTTATACTCTATCCCTACCAATAGACCAGCAACTATTTTGGAGCTTTTTGGCTTGCAAATATATCACATACCACATAGTTCTTTTTGTCACATATAGTCCTTATCTGCAGCAACATTTACTTTGTAAATATTAATGCTTATTACTGAGACTATAGTCCAAAAATAAGAGAGAAGAGTCGAGTTTATGCAGGTGGCAAAGCACATAGTATATTTAAAAACCGCAATTTAAAAAGCCAGTAATGGATGTGCCAAAATGATACGAACAGGTTCTTTGAGCACTTGAGAGAAGTACAACCACTTAAACTATGGATACTCTGATTAATTAAATGATTCATTTTTAAGACGATGTAAAAATCTAAATCCTCCTTATCCGTATGATGAGAAGAATACAAGTATCTCCAATTATAGTGACCTTGTTCACCAGTGACGGAGACTTACACATAATGCAGTCAAAGCAATTGCCTGTATTATAATATGGACAGGATTAGACATGACAGAAAATTGATCATTTTCCAGATAGCTTAGGCCAGTCACAGAGTAATCAATCAGACTGTTGTACAACTGATGACACAGAGGTCAGACAGTCCATATAAGCAAGCTCAATTTCACGACACTCTAGTTCGCTCAGGTAATGCAGTCATTATGACAGCCCTAAATTGGTGATTGATTAGCTGACTTTCAGTTCAGTTTCCAGACAGCCTCCATCATCTCCACTGTTGACCGACCAGTATAGCACACTTGAAATGAAACAGGGATAGAGTAGTAATTTTTAGGTCACACATTTCAACCACTAATCAGAGGCGATGTTGGCAGAATAGTCAGTAGTCAAGCTTCAATGTACTTCCAAGTGGAACAGAAGAACTGTACAAATACATTTAATTTTCTTAATTAAACAATGGTCAAGGAAGAATCATGATCTTAGATTGATTGATAAAAGTGAAAATTAAGTTGAATTCAAATAATCAGAGTGTCTTAATTAGACTTTTACTTTTAAGAACAGATACCATGACCAAGGCAACTCTTATAAGGATGACATTTAATTGGGGCTGGCTTACAGGTTCAGAGGTTCAATCCATTATATAATGATAATGGATAAGCCAGGAACATGGCAACGTCCAGGAAAGCATGGTGCAGGCAGAGCTGAGAGTTCTACATCTTCATCTGAAACCTCTAGCAAAGTACTTGCTTCCAGGTAGCTAGGATAAGGGTCTTAAAGCCCACACTTACAGTGACACACCTACTTCAAAAAGGCCACACTTTCTAATAGTGCCACTTCCTGGGCCAAGCAGATACAATCCATAACATGGAGTCTCCCAAAATATCTTCAATTAGAATGCAGTCTAGGAGCTGTCATTATGCATATTTCCTTGGAGAAGTACCATGCAGAAGAATTTTAAGGGCCTTCTTTATAGCCCAGCAGGAGAAAATATGTTGGATGCTTTTTTTCAAACTTTGGAAGAAAAAGCACAGGAATGTGAACTAGCATGCTTTACCCAGGGAACAGCATACCATTTATTCTGGTTTAAGCAAGGGCTGATGATGGACTTTAAGAAATAAATAGTGTGCTCAGAAATCCAATTTTAAAGTGTCACCAAAATACTGTGTACAACAGTATTCTAACTAGGAAAGACACTGCAATGATTGACAAAAGAAAGCTGGTTCAAAATATTACAGAAACTGGATGGTTAAAAAGGGTCAGACAATCACTGAAGAAGCTAATGGATGAGAATTTATGAGCTATATAACTAACGTGTAGATTTATCACAAAAAGGACTCTAGAAGGAGGCTTAAATTTCTGCTTCTAAGGAAAAATACGTTTGACTGGAGATGATTGATTGATTGATTGATTGATTGATTGATTGATTGACTGACTGACTGATGATGATGATGATGAAACTAGAAGAAGAAAATAAGGACAAGTAAAAAAGAAGAAGAAAAAAGAGAAGATAGAAGGAAAAGAAGAAGCTGTAGAATCTAAACCTAAGGCCCATCTCTGTGGAGTTTCTGGTAGAATGGTGAGATATAAAATATCACACAGATATTCAAATGAGGCAAATATTAACCTACAGTATAGGTAGTAGAAAGCATAGGCATGTATGTTAAATTGGGAAATTCTATGAAAAAGGAAAAAGTTACAAATCTGGAAAACTCCAGGCAGACCATAGTACATGAGATGAAGGAGTCAAAGAATGGTATAGATTCCCCTCAGTCTCTCTTCCATACTTTGTCTCTGTATTTCTTCCCATGGGTATAACAGAGACTGAAGGAAAGGCCATCCAGAGACTGCCCCACCTGGGGATCTACCCCATATACTAATACCAAACCCAGACACTATTTTGGATGCCAGCAAATGAGTGCTGACAGGAACCTGATAGAGCTGTCTCCTGAGAGGTTTTGCCAGTGCTTGACAAATACAGAGGGGGATGCTCTCAGCTAACCACTGGACTGAGTACAAGATACCCAATGGAGGAGCTAGAGAAAGGACCCAAGGAGATGAAAGGGTTGGCAACCCCATAGAAGGAACAACAATATGAACTAATCAGTACCCACCAGAGCTCTCACGGACAAAACTACCACCAAAAGAATACACATGGAGGGACCCATGGCTCCAGCTGCATGTGTAGCAGTGAATGGTCTTGTCAGAAATCAATGAGAGGAGAGGTCCTTGGTCCTGTGAATGCTTGTTGCCCCAGCATAGGGGAATGCCAGGACTGGGAAGCAGAAGTGGGTGGGCTGGTGAGCAGGGGGAGGGAAGATGGGATAGGTGGTTTTCAGAGGGAAAACAAGGAAAGGGGATAATATTTGAAATGTAAATAAAGAAAATACCTAATAAAGTTTTTTTGTTTGTTTTGGGTTTTTTTTTTTGTTTTTTTTTTGTTTTTTTTGGTTTTTTGAGACAGGGTTTCTCTGTGTAGCTCTGGCTGTCCTGAAACTCACTCTGTAAACCAGGCTGGCCTCGAACTCAAAAATCCACCTGCCTCTGCCTCCCAAGTGCTGGGATTAAAGGCATGCGCCACCACTGCCAGGCCCTAATAAAGTTTTTTTTTTTAAAAAAAGAATGGTATAGATTATCCCATCAGATCAGCCTTAATATAGAGTAGTTATAGGACTAGTCATTTAAAGCTGAAGTTTCTGTTTACGTAGATAAGCACCAATTCTATCAATTGAATTCTACCAATTCTATCTGTAATTCTATCACAGGTATTATAGCAAGCAGAGATCAAAGCTGTCACACATGTAGTGCCATGTCCATGCCATGATAAAGTGGTGCATTATGATGACATGAAAATTGTCATTAGGTGTGACAATATGGAAGTCTTCAGTGGCAGTGAGTCAGACTCCTGGCCTAAAAATAGACACAACCTCTTATTAAGAGGTAAATTCTTTCTTTTTTTTTTAATTATTTATTTTTTTTAATTTACATTCCAAATCATTTCCCCTTTCCCATTTCCTCCCTCCCCGAAAGTCCCATAAGCCCCCTTCCCTCCCTCTTTTCTCCATTCAACCCCCTCTCGTTACTCTGTCCTGGCGTTCCCCTACATCCAGTCTTTCCAGAACCAGGGGTCTCTCCTTCCATCTTCTTAGAAATCTATTGATATGCGAATTGTGTCTAGGGTATTCCGAGATTCTGGGTCAATATCCCCTTATCAGTTAAAATAAATAATAAAAAAAAATGGGGTACAGAGCTAAACAAAGAGTTCTCACCTGAAGAATATCTAATGGCTGAGAAGCACCTAAAGAGATGTTCATCATCCTTAGTCATTAGGCAAATGCAAATCAAAACAAACCTGAGATTCCATCTCACACCAGTCAGAATGGCTAAGATCAAAAACACAGGAGACAGCAGTTGTTGGCGAGGACGTGGAGAAAGAGGAACACTCCTCCACTGCTGGTGGGATTGCAAGCTGGTACAACCACTCTGGAAAGCAGTCTGGCGGTTCCTCAGAAAACTGGGCATGACACTCCCGGAGGATCCGGCTATACCACTCCTGGGCATATACCCAGAGGCTTTACCTGCATGCAATAAGGACACATGCTCTACTATGTTCATAGCAGTCTTATTTATAATAGCCAGAAGCTGGAAAGAACCCAGATGTCCCTCAACGGAGGAATGGATTCAGAAGATGTGGTATATTTACACAATGGAATACTACTCTGCAGTTAAAAACAATGAATTCACGAAATTCCTAGACAAATGGTCAGAACTTGAAAATATCATCCTTAGTGAGGTAACTCAATCACAAAAGAACACACATGGTATGCAGTCACTGATAAGGGGATATTGACCCAGAATCTCGGAATACCCTAGACACAATCCGCATATCAATAGATTTCCAAGAAGATGGAAGGAGAGACCCCTGGTCCTGGAAAGATTGGATGTAGGGGAATGCCAGGACAGAGAAGCGAGAAGGGGTTGAATGGGGTAAAGAGGGAGGGAAGGGGGCTTATGGGACTTTCGGGGAGGGAGGAAAAGGAAAGTGGAAATGATTTTGAATGTAAATTAAAAAACTTAGAAAATAAAAAAAAAAGAGGTAAATTCTGTTCACCTCCCGGCCCCCAAAAAATGCAGCAAAATCAATCCCTGTGACACCAGAGCTGACCTCACTTGGAAAAGGTGTTGTTGTATATTAATTCATTAAGGTGATTCCATACTGGATTAGAGTAGACCCTTAGTCCAAATCTGGCCTCCGCCAACCAAGAGCATACATGGGCTGGTCCCAAGCCCAGGGCATAGATGTAGCAAATGCCATGTCTGGCCTCAGTGGGAAAGGATGCACATAATCCTGCAGAGACTTGATGCAATAGAGTGAGAGGATATTGGGGGTCAGGGGAGTGCCCTAGGAGAGAAGCAGGGCAAGGAAGAGGGGCAGCGTTTGAAATGGATAGGAAAGAAGGGAGGGAGGGAGAGAGGAAGGTGGGGAGGGAGGGAGGGAGGGAGGAAGGTGGGGAGGGAGGAAGGGAGGAAGAGAGGGAGGGAAGGAGGGAGGGTGGAAGGAAGGAAGGAAGGGAGGGAGGGAGGGAAGGAAGGAGAGAGGGCAGAAGAAAGGAAGGAAGGAAGGAAGGAAGGAAGGAAGGAAGGAAGGAAGGAAGGGAGGGAGGGAAGGAAGGAGAGAGGGTGGAAGAAAGGGAGGGCGGAAGAAAGGGAGGGAGGAAGAAAGGGAGGGAGGGAGGGAGGGAGGGAGGGAGAGAAAGAGAAGAGGGGAGAGAGAGAGACAGAGAGAGAGAGAGAGAGAGAGAGAAGAAGAAGAAGAAGAAGAAGAAGAAGAAGAAGAAGAAAGAAAGAAAGAAAGAAAGAAAGAAAGAAAGAAAGAAAGAAAGAAAGAAAGAAAGAAAGAAAGGAAGGAAGATTTTAAAAGAAAAAAAATTATGTGAAGACATAGACACAATAAGAAAATACCATGAAAATTGTAGACACTGACTGTGAGGAATGCAGATACAGGTCAAGGAACACCAATAGTGTCAGCCACCATCAGAAACGAGGAAGGGACAAGGATAAAGTCTCAATAAAGCTTCAGGGACAACGTGATCCTCTTGGAATGTATTATTTTGTACTTCAGCCTCCAGAACAATGAGAAAAACAGCTGCACTGGGAGAGAGCACACCCACACAGAGTGGGAGCGCACCAGCCTCCCCTTGGGGAATTCTGCTCCTGGGATCGACTGCACCGAGTATCCAGGTACCCAGGGACTCCCCAATATAACATCGCTTGGGACACAGCCTGTTGGGCTTCCATCTGCGCCCAAGAGCCGGGCAGCTCTGTGGTCATCTGGCGCCAGCTCCGCTGTGGGCCATCTGCCCTACAGAGTGATCTGCACCGAGAGGGTGCACAGTGCGCTCTGCCATCTTTGCTCCGGCAACAGGGCAATTGGGACCTCTAGGCCCAGGGACAATCAAGGATATCACTTGGGACACAGCCAGCTTGTGTGCTCCCTGCTCCCAAGAGCTGGGCAGTTCTGTGGTCACCTACATGCATCATCCGAACACAACTCTCCAACAGCAGCAATTCCTGGATACCCCATCACACTCAAAATGTAAGATCTGGATTTACAATCACTTCTCATGATGCTATTAGAGGATTTCAAGAAGGACGCAAATAAATCTCATAAAGAAATACAGGAGGACATGAATAAACCCGTAGAAGCCCTTACAAAGGAAACACAAAAATCACTTAGAGAAATGCAGTAGAATATGGGTCAACTGATGGAGGATCATAAGGAGGCAACACAAAAAAAAATGATTAAAGAAATGAATCAATGGGTAGATGCCCTTACAAAGGAAACACAAAAATCGCTTAAAGAAATGAATCAACAGGTAGATGCCCTTACAAAGGAAACACAAGAATCGCTTAAAGAAATGCAGGAGAATATGGATGAACAGATGGAAGCCCATGAGGAGGAAACACAAAAATCGCTTAGAGAAATACAAGAGAACTTGGGTCAACAGGCAGAAATCCTGAAAGAGGAAATGCAAAAATTTCCTTAAACTAAAGAGATAGACGACGATGAACATACAAGAAGCCTACAGAACTCCAAACAGACTGGACCAGAACAGAAATACCTCCTGTCACATAATAATCAAAACACCAAATGTACTAAACAAAGAAAGAAGAATATTAAAAGCACTAAGGGAAAAAGGCCAAGTAACATATAAATGAAGACCTATCCAAATCACATCAGACTTCTCAACAGAGACTATGAAAGCCAGAAGATCCTGGGCAGATCTCATGCAGACTCTAAGAGAACACAAATGCCAGCCTAGACTACTATATCCAGCAAAACTCTCAGTCACCATAGATGGAGAGACCAAGATATTCCATGATAGAACCAAATTTTCACAATATCTTTCCACAAACCACGCCCTGCAAAGGATAATAGGTGGAAACCACCAATACGAGGAGAGAAACTACACCATGGAAAAAACGAGATAGTAACCTTCTTTCATCAAACTGAAAAGTAGATAACCACTCAAACATAAAGATATCATCAAGAATAGCAGGTGGCAATAATCACTATTCTTAATCTCTCTTAATATCCATGGTCTCAATTCCCCAATAAAAAGACATAGACTAACAGACTGGATACATAAACAGGACCCAGCATTTTGCTGCGTGCAGGAATCGCACCTCAGTGTCAAAGACAAACACTACCTCAGAGCAAAAGGCTGGAAAACAATTTTACAAGCAAATGGTCCCAGGAAACAAGCCAGAGTAGCCATCCTAATATCAGATAAAATTGACTTTCAACATAAAGTCATCAAAAAAGACACAGAAGGACACTACATACTGATCAAAGGAAAAATCCACCAAAAAGAAATCTCAATTCTGAATATCTGTGCTCCAAATGCAAGGGCACCCTCATTCGTAAAAGAAACTTTACTAAAGTTCAAAGCACACATCACATCTAACACAATAATAGTGGGTGACTTCACCACCCCACTCTCTGAATTGGATCGTTCAGGAAAGCAGAAACTAAACAGGGACACAGTGAATCTAATTGAAGACTTGGACCAAATGGGACTAGCAGATATATATAGAACATTTCATCCTAAATCAAAAGAATATACCTTCTTCTCAGCACCTCATGGTACCTTCTCCAAAATCAACCATATAACTGGTCACAAAACAAACTTCAACAGATATAAGAAGATCGAATTAATACCATGCTTCCTATTAGATCACTATGGAGTAAGGGTGGTCTTCAATAGCAACAAAAACAACAGAAAGCCCACATACACATGGAAGCTGAACAATGCTCTACTCAATGATACCTTGATCAAGGAGGAAATAAAGAAAGAAATTAAAGACTTTTTAAAATTTAATAAAAATGAAGGCACAACATACCCTAATTTATGGGACACAATGAAAGCGGAGCTAAGAGGAAAATTCATAGCCTTGAGTGCCTCCAAAAAGAAACCGGAGGGAGCATACACTAGCAGCTTAATGGCATACCTGAAAGCCCTGGAACAAAAAGAAGCAAATACACCCAAGGGGAGTAGAAGGCAGGAAATCATCAAACTCAGGGCTGAAATCAATCAAGTAGAAACAAATAAAACCATACAAAGAATCAACAAAACTAGGAGGTTGTTCTTTGAGAAAATCAACAATATAGATAGCCCTTAGCCAGACTAACCAGAGGGCACAAAGACAGCATCCAAATTAACAAAATCAGTAACAAGAAGGGAGAGATAACAACAGAAATTGAGGAAATTCAAAAAATCATCAGATCTTACTACAAAAGCCTGTATTCAACATAGCTAGAAAATATGGAGGAAATGGACAATTTCCTAGACAGATACCAAACACCAAAACTAAATCAGGATCAAATAGACCATCTAAATCTTCTTATAACCCCTGAAGAAATAGAAGTGGTCATTGGAAGTCTTCCAACCAAAAAAAGCACAGGTCCAGACAGTTTTAGTGCAGAATTCTATTAGACCTTCAAAGAAGACCTAACACCAATACTCTTCAAACTATTCCACAAAATAGAAAGAGAAGGAACACTACCCAACTCGTTCTATGAAGCCACAATTATGCTAATACCAAAATCACACAAAGATCCGACAAAGAAAGAGAATCATAGGCCAAATTCTCTTGTGAATATTGATATAAAAATACTCAATAAAATTCTTGCCAACCGAATCCAAGAACACATGAAAACGATCATTCACTATGATCAAGTAGGCTTCATCCCAGGGATGCAGGAATGGTTCAATATAAGGAAATCCATCAATGTAATCCACTATATAAACAATCTCAAAGAAAAAACCACATGGTCATCTCATTAGATGCTGCGAAAGCATTTGACAAAATTCATCATCATTTCTTGTTAAAGGTCTTGGAAAGATCAGGAATTCAAGGCCCATATCTAAACATAGTAAAAGCAATTTACAGCAAACCTGTAGCCAACATCAATTTAAATGGAGAAAAACTTGAAGCAATCCCACTAAAATCAGGGACTAGACAAGGCTGCCCTCTCTCTCCATATCTTTTTAATAGAGTACCCGAAGTCCTAGCTAGAGCAATTAGACAACAAAAAGAAGTCAAAGGGATACAAATTGGAAAGGAAGAAATCAAACTATCACTCTTTGCAGACGATATGATAGTATACTTAAGCGACCCAAAGAACTCCACCAGAGAACTCCTATAGCTAATAAACAACTTCAGCAAAGTTGCCAGATATAAAATCAACTCAAGCATGTTAGTAGCCTTCCTATACTCAAAGGATAAGCAGGCTGAGAAAGAAGTAAGAGAAATGATGCCCTTCACGACAGCCACAAACCATATAAAGTATCTTGGTGTGACTCTAACAAAACAAGTGAAAGATCTGTATGACAAGAACTTCAAGTCTCTGAGGAAAGAAATTGAAGAAGACCTCAGAAGATGGAAAAATCTGCCATGCTCATGGATTGGCAGGATTAATATTGTAAAAATTACCATCTTGCCAAAAGCAATATACAGATTCAATGCAATCCCCATCAAAATCCCAACTCAATTCTTCATAGAGTAAGAAAGAGCAATTCAAAATTCATCTGGAATAACAGAAAATCCAGGATAGCTAAAACTATTCTCAAGAGTAAAAAAACTTCTGGGGGAATCAGTATCCCGGACCTCAAGCTGTACTACAGAGCAATAGTGTTAAAAACTGCATGTTATTGGTTCAGTGACAGGCATGTAGATCAATGGAACAGAATTGAAGACCCAGAAATGAATTCACACTCCTATGGTCACTAGATCTTTGACAAAGGAGCTAAAACCATCCAGTGGAAAAAAGATAGCCTTTTCAACAAATGGTGCTGACTCAACTGGAGGTCAACATGCAGAAGAATGCAAATTGATCCATTCTTATCTCCTTGCACTAAGCTTAATTCCAAGTGGATCAAGAACCTCCACATAAAACCAGACACACTGAATCTAATAGAAAGGAAACTAGGGAAGAAGCTTGAACATATGGGCACAGGGGAAAATTTCCTGAACAGAGCTCTAATAGCTTATGCTCTAAGATCAAGAATTGACAAATGGGACCTCATAAAATTACAAAGTTTCTATAAGGCAAAGGACACTGTCAAAAGGACAAAGTGGCAACCAACAAACTGGGAAATGATCTTTACCAACCCTACATCTGACAGAGGGCTAATATCCAATATATACAAAGAACTTAAGAAGTTAGACTCCAGAGAGCCAAATAACCCTATTAAAAAGTGGGGTACAGAGCTAAACAAAGAGTTCTCACCTGAAGAATATCGAATGGCTGAGAAGCACCTAAAGAGTTGTTCAACATCCTTAGTCATTAGGGAAATGCAAATCAAAACAACCCTGAGATTCCATCTCACACCAGTCAGAATGGCTAAGATCAAAAACAGGAGACAGCAGTTGTTGGCGAGGATGTGGAGAAAGAGGAACACTCCTCCACTGCTGGTGGGATTGCATGCTGGTACAACCACTCTGGAAAGCAGTCTGACGGTTCCTCAGAAAACTGGGCATGACACTCCCAGAGGATCCTGCTATACCACTCCTGGGCATATACCCAGAGGCTTTACCTGCATGCAATAAGGACACATGCTCCACTATGTTCATAGCAGCCTTATTTATAATAGCCAGAAGCTGAAAAGAACCCAGATGTCCCTCAATGGAGGAATGGATTCAGAAGATGTGGTATATTTACGCAATGGAATACTACTCTGCAATTAAAAACAATGAATTCACAAAATTCCTAGGCAAATGGTCAGAACTAGAAAATATCATCCTTAGTGAGGTAACCCAATCACAAAAGAACACACATGGTATGCAGTCATTGATAAGGGGATATTAACCCAGAAACTCAGAATACCCAAGACACTATTCACATATCAATAGATTTCCAAGAAGATGGGAGGAGAGACCCCTGGTCCTGGAAAGACTGGATGTAGGGGAATACCAGTACAGAGAAGCAAAAGGTGGTTGAATGGGGAACAGAGGGAAAGAAGGGGGCTTATGGGACTTTCGGGGAGGGAGGAAATGGGAAAGGGGAAATCATTTGGAATGTAAATAAAAAGACTTAGAAAATATTAATAAAAAATAAAAAAAAATAAATAAAAAATGATCCAAATTAAAAACAAAAAGGATGTCAATAATCAAAATAAAAAAAGATGAGAAAAACAAAATCTGTTGCTGTGTTAGTGTTAAGCTGCACAGTGTATAGAACCACAAAAAAAAAAAAAGTACAGCTAGAAGCTTGGCTTAAAACTCTGCAGGGGGGGGGAAGAGGTGTGGCCACACATATTTGATCAGCTTCTCTGAGATTCCTGGTCATGAGAAACCTCTGAACTGATTTAAGCGAAGGGATCCCTTTAATACTAGTTAAATGAAGACCAGCGCATCAGTAAAGGGCTTGACAGATTTTACATTTAAAAATCATACTCTTCTGGTTATGTGGCTTACTAAGACTTTGTTACACATGCAAGGTTAACAGGATAATTAAAGTCATTTCCCAGAAGATTTAGGTCAGAAAAATAATTAACCTGAATCACCTAGATAATAAGAAAGGAAGATATTTTTCTCTTGACCTGTATATAAAAAAATGCTTCAATTTCCATGACTTTTCTTACACAGGTGTAGTTTTATATAAAATCTCATAAAAATAAAGGTCCATATAAAAATGTGGACTTGCAATTGTGTTTTCTTTGAATATATCCAATAAGTCTTAAGATGTCTGAATTCAGATTAATTTCCTAGTTATCATCGCACTTTTCATATGCAAACAATCATTCTTTTCTATTTTTTAAGCTAGTTAACCATACATCAAAGATTTTGGAAAAACCTCAAAATTCTTGGAGCAACCTAGATATTTTATGTTTGTATTTTTTTCAAGAGAGAAAATGGTACATATACAAATATATCAGGACAAAAGCCTCAACACCTAAGGCAAAGTGTAAGGAGAGAACATTCTAACACAATCTAACTTGCACCATAAATCTGTTCTGTCAGATCCTTGACAAGCAGATTTAGGCTGACCTCTTTCTGTTTGGCGAGAGAGGGGAAAGAAACCAGCATTGATCAAAGGTTATAGCAGAATAAAAACTAAATTGGCACACAGAATAGCTACATGGTATTTCCCCTTTAATCAGGGATCTCTGTTACTTTTGTTATCTGTAAGAAAGCAGACAATCATGGATTTCCTACTTGATTTTCTTAAGAATAAAATTTGTAATGTCTCTTTTATAAACAGTATAAAGTTGGAAACACGGGTACTATTAAATTTTAAATCTTAATTATAGGGTCTATCTTCGGATTGCCAAACACGTTCAGATCAACAAAATCACTAAGAAATTGTGCATCCTATTTATTATAACCTACAAAAATAAAGTGTTTCTGTCACATATATCTGGCCACTTGATCATAGAACTTTAAAAGATTAGTATCCATGCCTGATACAGTCACATGTTGTAAACCAGCAGAGGTAAATGTGACCCTGTTGAAGAATCTGCATGACCCACATTGCAAAACATTGTCACATGTCTTTAATAAAAAGCAAATCGTAGTCTAAATCCCCTTTTGATCCTCTTAAGTAAAAAAAGCAGCAGCATATATGAACTAGTGGATATCACAAAGCCATCCTGTGAAAATCTGAGAAAGACCAGCAATAGCAGGCATTCAGTATGCAGTTTTGTGCAAGGAAAAGGAGAGAAGAAAGAGGGAGGTTGAAATAAGAGCTTTTCACACACATGGCATTTCTAATATCATTTGCACCAAAGATCTCTTACAATCATGCTGGGTTTTGCACAGTGAGGATATGATGTAATAGGAGTGAGTACTCTAGGAATAAAACATGGGTTTCGTTATCTAGTGACTGTGACTCCTTGGTAGTCTGAGTATACCTGGGATGTTTGCTATGAGGAATAAGACCTGTGCTGTTGAATCCCTGCTTCTGTAATTTACACGAGTTTGAGACAGACAGTAGTCCCATGGCCTTTTTTTATGACCTCTATTTAGCAGGTACTGTGGTGGGTGCTATAGTTACTTGAGCTCAGAAAGATATAAAATGCAAAAATATGCATTCCCTTTGCAAGGCAGAAATAAAAGCAACTAAAAGAGGAGATTACTTCCTTCAGTAGGGTGAGGAGATCAAGAAAGTCTATAGGGAAGAGGTAACATTTTAACTGACTTTGAAGGATGTTCAGGATTTAAAGACACATCAATGGGGATAAAGGATCATCTTGGACAGAAGCTGTCTGCAAAAATGGAGATTATGGGAGCATCCACTTCACAATAATTGAGAGGATCAAATAAGATCCTTATATAAAACTGCTTTCTAAAATCTAATCTCACAAAAATGACTACTATCCAGCTGAGGTATAGTTTGAATATACCCTCTCCCAAATTTACCTTGACACTTAATCCCCCACCACCACTGTGGTGGCCCTTTAGGGAAATGAGCACATTACAAGGGTTCCACCAAATGAATGAATTAGAGCTGTGCAAAGGGGCTGAACTAATGAACACAGCTCTGAGTTCAGCCATGTTGCGACACAGCAATTAGATTGTACATGGGGAGTAGAGGCCATGGACCTCATAGAATGCAGTTCTGTCCAAAGTTCAACTTCTACTTGCTTGCCTTCAGATATGTGAGAAACATCAGTTCTTTTTATGTTACTTGGATAAATGTTTATGTTATGTTATGTTTTTATGTTATATATTCTTGTGTTTCTTCACAACAATACAAATGGACCAAGACAAGATTAGACAGTAGGGTGAGTCCTCAAGTTTACACGTTTGATAAGCTCAGCAAGTTACAAGCTCCTCTACCATACTTACTGCCGAAAGCACCTATAGACTCCTGTCTGCATAAAAAAGCAGAACTTTGAAAAAAATAGCAGAACTTTACTGAGTGATGTAAGTGACTTTTAGAAACTTGAGAAATAAGCAGTAAGATGTAATAATCTTCCAATTAACTCAAAGCTTTAATGAAAACCCAATAGATAGAAACAGCATTTAAAAATTGGAAGCATATTCTTAAATTAATGGGAAAATATAAGTTTCAAGCATTTAAGAAGGATTAATTAAAACATTCTACCTCTAGCAGGTAAACACCTAAAGATGGCAACAGGAGCAGCAGTGGCAATCCTGAGGGTCAGAACAGAAAGAACACAGCCAGCAAATATTCACTTAAGTAAACCATATTCAGGAAAAATTCACATAGCTTGTGAAGAAAGAGACACTGATCAGT
This sequence comes from Tokudaia tokunoshimensis, assembly GCA_036184795.1. Lineage (NCBI taxonomy): Eukaryota > Metazoa > Chordata > Mammalia > Rodentia > Muridae > Tokudaia > Tokudaia tokunoshimensis. The sequence continues at coordinate 51,531,592 of BTHU01000013.1, read as the reverse complement.
TAAATTTGCTTGATAAATAAAGCTTATATTAAACCTTATAAACATCAAAACAAACATGTGGTTGGCACCTGAGGTAATGCAAAAATCTCATGTCTCTTTTAAAATTTTCAATATTTAGAGTCAAAGAATACCAGCATCCCAAACATCATTACGCTCTTGGAAAGAGTAAATGTGATCCTAATAACACCAAAACACCAGAGAACAGAGCTATAAAGGCTTTGGAGGGGAGCTGCGGATGTGGATCTCTTCAGATTCATACCATCACAGCCTTAATACACATCAAAGCTACAAATACTTTTTCTAACAGATTTCTTTTTACTTTATTTTATAAGTATTTTATCTGCATATATGTACATATACTATATATATATATATATGCCTGGTGCCTACAGAGGCCAGAAAACGATGTTATACTCCTTCAAATGAAGTTATACACAGTTGTGAGACAACTTGTGGGTACTGAAAATAATACAAACTGCTGAACCATCTTCTTCAGAACCTGTTAACAACTTTGAGAAGTAGCATTTATCCATCTATGAATGACATGCCAGATCTTGGATATACCTATCTGAATAGGTCACTCAAAGGGAATGTGACAATGGGAATTACTTAAGAATATTGCATGTTATGTCTCAAGTCTTTGTTTGCTTCTTTTGGGTTGTGCTTTGTGTTTTTTTTGTTGTTGTTTTGTTTTGTTTTGTTTAGCTTCCATTCCCAAACAGAGTTCCCTAAAGAACTTATCATATTTACTTTTGGATCACCAATGCTTAGAGGAGAAATCTACATGAGGTTAAACTAATGCTAAAATTGAACTTACTTAAGTATAAATTAATTAAGGGATACTAAAAATTAAACTAAAAACCTTCTGAGACTCCTCATGATTAACATTTGTTACCTTCCACAAATTCTGCTCATTTTAATAATTATCCTTTGAAGTATTAAGTCCAGTCGAGCTTGTCTCTCCACACTTCCTAGAAAATGCACTGATAGTGGCTTGCAAAAATGACTGATTGAAATAAATTATGAGGTTCTGAGTTAAGCAACATCCTCAAAGAAAACCCTGCAGTACAAAGAGCTATACTACTGATTTAAAATGTTACACGTTTTCAATGACCAATGCAAGTATTAAAAAATAAGGTACAAGAGCTGTGGAGAAGACTCTGTTGAAGGACACATGCTGTTCTTACAGAGGACACACTTGACAGCACACAAGCATTGGTAACTCCAGTTCCAGAGGATCTGATATCCTCTTCTGGTCTCTGTGGACACCAAACTCACATACTCTGCCTAGACACACCCAGGCAACAATTCCTATACATAAAATTAAAATAACATAAGATCATTTTAACCACATATGTTTTCTTTATCTCTTTTGTCAACCACTTGAGAATGTGACAACCTTAAGTATGGGTACACTCTCATGTCTATCTATGAATAGAGCAAATTTTTATATACTTTTTTTCCTTCCTGAAGGTTTTAGATAAATTTCAAATTTTTCATAAATGTTATACTACTCATTTGGTGTTTTGAAAAAATAAAATAGAAGTGCTCTCTCTCCAAGAAACATGGGAGCCTCAAAGAACAAAGGTAACTAAATTGGATTTTATTTCCATTCATATTAACATGTCCCAAAGATAAGATTTTTAACGCAGCACTTTTATTTCAAAAAAGAATATACTTCAAAAATTCCCCTTTGAAGTACAGAAAACTAGCAATATTTAGTAATTGCTGTCAAATGCTGTAGCCCCACAGTGCTACCCCAGCAGCCTGATTCATTTTTCTGTGATCCAGAACTGCCTCTCCTGCCACTTGACATATCTACCAGCATATCAAAGTTCCATCTTAATTCTTACTTCTTCAGAGCTCCTGGAAAATAGCAGAAACATTTACTTCAAAAAACCCTAGCTTCAAAAGCACAGGGAGACCACATACACACTCCATCACTTCTCTAATTTCCACTTCTGAGTGACTAAGTAAATTGTATGCCACTACAACAGAATTCCTAAGACTAGGAAGTTGGAAAAGAACAGAGGCTTAATTCTCATAGGTCTGGAGGCTAGAATACCATAAGCAAGGGGCTTATATTACATGAAAACCTCCATGCCGCATTATCCCACTAGAGGCAAAAGGTTGGTGTGAGACTCATTCTTGTTCAGCAATCAATTATCATGATTGCAGCATTAATTCATTTATAAGGAAAGAGTCACAATGACCTAATCAGTTCTACAAGGGCTCAAGTCACAACTTCATTGCACTAGGAGCTAAAAGTCTAACACATGATACAATCTCATAGCAAACACTCCCCAGGAAAAGAGAGGTAAAATGATAGAATTATAATATCTCAAAGATCATTTTTACTAAAAAGAGGCTGACACATGAACTGGGAGACATGTTCAAATTACAGCAGCTTTTGAGTTGAGAGCAGTATCTTATTCACTACTTAGATGTGACTGCCTTATGTCAAACAGGTGTGTGCATGTGTGTGTGTGTGTGTGTGTGTGTGTGTGTGTCCAGTCCTATAAATAACCCCATTACCATATCATCTCCTTCTCATGGCAGAGGAAATTGAGGCTTATGGAGTCATAATCATAGTTAATGACTGGCCAGGATTGAATTTGTTACTTAGGTTCCAGAGCTGATGTTATTAACATATATGAATCCTTGGGGAAGGTATTCAATCAACTAGGTTTTCAATACAAAGAAAACAAAAGGATATTTTCTTCCATCCTTCTCTAAACATATATACATATTGATCCATGAATGGAGGAATTCTATTTGTAGATCGTTAAGAAACTGACTATTACCAAACCTGCCAAGGTGCTCCTCTCCATAGGGATTAGACTGAACAAAACTGTTAGCAGTTAAGTTTTCCTCACATAGATGTGAACTTTCACAAAAAGAAACAACAGTAGCCATGAAAGATGGCCTTTAATTGGTTTAATTCACAGCAGCTTCAGCTGGATATTCAAGGTGTCTTATTACAAAGGAAGAAATGAAGTCTCTGGCTGCAGCTTTATCTCGTCAACTCTTGTTCAATCCCGTGAGTAATCAGATTTCTAAATTAAGTCCTGGATTGGACTCAATAGACCATTCTTAAGTTATTTCCTTTTACAAATTGCAAATTTCGGCTATTTTTTTTTCAGCCATGCTTGTTCTATCTTCAACATAATACTCAGCCAGTACTCTAGTAGATCAGATACTATAGAGGAAATTTTCTCTTACTAAGAAAACTGTCTAAACTGTGGTTTTGATTACAATAGAAAAAAGTCAACTTACACTGGACACCTGTCTTCATGCTCCTTTTTTTGCCTCCACTTATTTAATATTTTTATATCACATGTTGGCTTATATACTCTCATAGAAGGTACAGGAAGAAACAAGTTTTGTTTACTTTATAAAACATGTTCTCTGCAGAGAGAACAAAACAAATGAAGAAATGTTAGGAAGAAAATTTCACAGCATGAGATTAAAGGAATAAATGATGTGATGTGATGTGATGTGATAGGATATGAGAGCACATAGGATGGAGCTTAGGTATAGCCATCTATAAAGCCCTTTAATTCTCTATGAAGGGATTTGCATAAGAAAACGACTCAGAAGTAATCTCACTATGACCCCTTAGAGATATATCCAAATTTGAATCATCTTGCACATGAATTGCCCAGAACTAATTTGAACAATCTAAATATATCAACAACTATCATTTTAGGATATTATATTTCTGAAATCTTACTGTTTATTTTCAGTTCTATTGAATACATTCTAGTATAAGAATTAGCATGTGTTCTAAGACTTGAAAGCAAACTCCTGCAATCAATCACATATATGTGAAAAATATTAATACCTAAAAGCATAATTATAACCTTTATAAACATATTATTTCTCTTTTATAAAAAGTTCAATATATATGTTTTACAAAAAGAAAACCAAGTTAATAAATTTCTTGTATACTAGGTAAGAACAATGTCAACCCACCACTAAAATGAGCACTTGCTCAAGAGAAACCTCAAATTACATGTTCAAGCACTTTAACAACCAGTAGACAGATTTTTCAAAATTTGTGAACTACTATTTATCCTCCACCTACTACCTACTAAACACAGATACAAAGATACTAAATCTATTGCTTCATTTCTGGCAGTCAAACTATTCTGTTATTTCAAAAACAGGGTAGAGACAGGATAGATACAATAGCCTATGACTTTTGTGTTGTTGGAAACATTATAGCTAGAGAAAATGTAATAGGTGCAGTGTCTAACATATAATACAAAAGTGATAAAAGTTTTTTGCTGGGAAGAGAGTAAAGGAAAAAGAATCAAGACATTCTCCAGGACAAAGAAGCCCTTAACACCAACAAGTCGAGACACTTGGGCTTTGAGAATCTCATTCAGCTCCTGCCTGCTACTTGAATATAGAGTTTAGTCCAAACACACTAGTGGAGTTCTATTATTCTCTAAGTACTCAAAAGGCATTCTTTTCTCTATCCCCATGATCATAAGAATTTTAACACTTCATATTTGGTAACTGCCATTTTAGTTTTCTTCAAGTGAGTAAAGGGGGTACATGAACTAAGGTGTGTGGCCAGAATTTAAAGTATTCTGTCATGATAGATTCGTTTTCTGAATATTCCAGTGTCAATAAAGAGAAAGTCATTGGGATACCTTTTGGAGGTTCAGCAACTGCTCCATCAAAATAATAGAAGGTTGCCAGTGTTGTCAGGACTGGATGGGGGGATTAAATTACCTCAGATGCTGAAAAAAAAAAGGCTCAGATGGGAACAATATTATATTATAGATTTCAAGTGTTTGTGTTTTAAGGAGATCAGTGTGGTACATGGAAAGTGCATGATTAACAAAAGTCTGGATTCACATCTTAATTATAATATTTGTATCTATACATTTTTTAATAGACTACTAACTTTTGTTCTTTAATTTAATTTGTAAACATAATCTGCTAGCTCTAGCTCCAGCTAGATTACATCAATAAAATACTATATGTATTTTATTATTCAATCAATCAATTCAATACTATATGTATTTTTATTAAATCAATAAAATACTATATGTAAAACATTCTGCCAATTTTAATGAAGTCATCAGGATTTATTGTAAATTGAGGGTATTTTTCTCCACATAGTACTTGAAGAGCAAAGAGTTAACACAACTGACTTGAGGTGGATTCACTATTTTTACTAAAGAAGTCCTGTAGGAGAGGGGAAAAACATACACACCAGATCTAATCTCTTGTCAAGAGAATAATTGGACCTTGGAGCTAACTCAGAAATGCTTTTGGCTATGAGGAAGAATCTTATCTATTTACCATTCTTAGCAGAATCCTTATAGTTATGGAATGCTTATAAAAATTAACTCATCACTGTATTTATGAGAAATAAACTCTGTGGAATACATCACCTACCTACACTCTTAGGACCCAATGTTACTACCTCCATCACTTGCCTCTACACCATTAGAAATATGAATATATGACAACAGAATAGAACAATGAAAATTGTTAAGGGAATTTGAAGATAATTTAAAATAATGTTACAGTACTTACCTTTCTACTTACTAGACTTTTCAAACTTATTATATGAAGACATCAACAAAAGCTCTGGAACATCCAGCAATAACAACTTCCCTTTTTCCTATCTATTCACAATAAGAAGTCCTGTGAAAATGTTGCATAGCTATAAACATCCATGATTTTTCACTCATGAATTCTGCCTGCTTCCTAACATACCTACATCCTCATTCTCAGAAACTCTGAGAAAAAAATTTAAAAATGAAACACTTTTAGCTTTTTTCTTCATTTTCAATCTCAAACAAAACAAATTCTCTCTATTTTCTAATTTCAACAGAATGTGTTATTGTCCTGATGACAGATTGTTACAATTATTTTAACATGTCAATGTGCACTTACACATTCCAATACAAAACTTAATGTAAGCTAGAGTATTAATCATTAAAATCACTAAAGCAGTAGACTGTCTTGCAATCTGATACATATTATTTAGTGTTCTAAACAGCCCATAAAGTGTCTTCTTCATTTTGCACATGAGTAAACTAGGTTCTGAGGAGGCAATTGCATACCTCTAAACTCCAAGCTAAAGAATTAGAGGAACAGTGGTCAAATAGAGGGACTTGGGTTGGTTTCTCCATTCAAACTATGAAGGGTGTATTATTTTATTCTATTCTAGCTAACAAGTTGGTATGGTATACATCTGTTGATACTGTAAGACTAAAGATCTCTAGGTCAAAGACAATGGCTGTGAACAAGAATACTAACAGGAGTCAGAATAGAAGCATTTGAACTAGCCCTACAAGCTCCGATTACCCAAAAAAAAAAAAAAAGACACAAAATGGGGATGTGACACTCACAAACACAGGGAGTTGTATTGCAGGAAATTTCTACAGTGGGCAAGAAGAATATCAATCCTTTTCTTGTAGAGAAGAGCACTGTCTGTATGACCTTTGCAGGCATGCATACCTCCTCTCAGGTCCAGATATCATCTTCAACCTCCAAGATTATTTGATCGCTATAGGCAACTGGAAGTTCAGAGCAATGGCAAAGGTAGTCAGTATCTAATTCTCAAAACACAGTAATGCCAGCAATAGTCTCTCTGCATAGTATCACTTCATTTATCATCTTTGGGGGAGGGTAATAAACACAATAAGCTAGGAGCAATTTTGGTAAACAAAAATATTACACTGAATTATTTGATAAACATATAAGACTGCATGGGTAATTCATAAATGGTCAAATGTTTTCCTGAGTTTGGTCTTCTGAAATGATAGAAACATATTGACTTTCTAATTAAATGAAAAGTCAAGAAGAAAGAGCAGGGAGATGGCTTCTGGCCTCCATCTGCAGCAGGGAACCAGGCAGCTCCAAAGCCTTCTGTGCTTAGCCCACAAGAAGAGAGTGATCTCACAGCAGGGATTTCAATTCTGAGTGAGGAGGAGAGATCTCCACCTTCTTTCTGGAGGGGTACATCTAGGAGTGCCCAGGGCATATGATCAGTGTTGCTGCTGGGACAGGAGTCTTCCCTTCTGGGAGCCATTTGCAGCAGGGAAACAGACAGCTCCACAGTCTTTTGTGCACAGACCCTGCCAGAAGAGAGTTGGTCTCCCAGCAGTACAGACACAGGCTTACAGGCCCATAGGAGGGACAAGCTCCAGTAAGAAACAGCAAGACCAATTAACACCAGAGATAACCAGATGGTGAAAGGCAATCACAAGACCCTACCAACAGAAACCAAGGCTACTTGGCAACATCAGAGTCCAGTTCTCCCACCACAGCAAGTCCCGGATACCCCAACACACCTGAAAAGCAAGAGTTAGATTTAAAGCCTCATCTCACGATGTTGTTAGAGGACATCAAGAAGGACATAAATAACTCCCTTAAAGAAATACAAGAGAACATGGGTCAAATGGTAAAAGCCCTTAAAGAGGAAACACAAAAATCCCATGAAGAATTACTGGAAAACACAAACAAATAAGTGAAGGAACTGAACAAAACCATCCAGGATCTAAAAATGGAAGTAGAAACAATAAAGAAATCACAAAGTAAGACATCTCTGGAGATAGAAAATCTTAGAAAGAATTCAAGAGTCATAAATGCAAGCATCAACAACAGAATACAAGAGATAGAAGAAAGAATCTCAGATGCTGAAGATACCATAGAAAACATTGACTCAACAGTCAAAGAAAATGCAAAATGTAAAAAGCTCCTGAGCCAAAACATCCAGGAAATCCAGGACACAATGAGAAGACCAAATCTTAGGATTATAGGTATCGAAGAGAACGAAGATTTCCAACTTAAAGGGCCAGTAAATATCTTCAACAAAATTATAGAAGAAAACTTCCCTAACCTAAACAAAGAGATGATGATGTCCATGAACATACAAGAAGCCTACAGAACTCCAAACAGACTGGACCAGACCAGAAAGTCCTCCAGGCACATAATAATCAAAACACCAAATGTACTAAACAAAGAATATTAAAAGCAGTAAGAGAAAGGGTAAAGTAACCTATAAAGGCAGGCCTATCAGAATTACACAGGACTTCTCACCTGAGACTATGAAAGTTGGAAGATCCTGGGCAGATCTCATATAGACCCTAAGAGAATACAAATGCCAGCCCAAACTACCATACCCAGCAAAACTCTCAATTACCATAGATAGAGAAAACAAGATATTTCATGATAAAACCAAATTTACACAATATCTTTCCACAAATCCAGTCCTACAAAGGATAATAGATGGAAAATGCCAACACAAGGAGGGAAACTACACCCTAGAAAAAGCAAGAAAGTAATCTTTTTCCAACAAACCCAAAAGAAAATAACCACACAAACATAAAAATAACATCAAAAGTAACAGGAAGCAACAATCACTATTCCTAAATATAACATCAATGGACTCAATTTCCCAACAAAAAACAATTTAACAGAAATATTTTTCACGTAAATCTTCAATTTTATCAGAAAATGTTTGTGATTCCTCTTTCAATTTAGAAATGTTTTTTATGTCTACCGTTTTAACTATATTATTTTCCATGATAATCTTTAATTTTAACATTTTTCTACATATTTCTTCAATTTTATCAGAAATATTTTCACAATTCTTTTTTTCTATATTCTTTATTTACATTCCAAATGATTTCCCCTTTACCAGATCCCCCCTAACTACATTCACACTTAAAAAATAGGCACCTAAAAATAATTAGTATTAAAGCTTTCTAGCTAAAAACAGTCATGCTTTGTCTGTAGTAGACTGGCTGGTCCATTGTAGAAAGATTGTCTGAATTCACTGCATTCTTCCTATCACCAGAGAAACTCTCTGCTACATGAAAAAGACTTTAGTAAGCCATAATTACTTTCCATATTTAATATATTCCTTGTATTTCTGTGAGCAGGAAACAAAGGAGATTCTAATCAACACAATTTCTAAATGTGATGATATAAATACCACTTAACAAGTGCTACATCTACTTGTAATTCTCTTAAAGCTGACAATATTACCTTAATTTCTGGTGTCAAATAACTAATTACTCTGTAACTCTCTAAATTAATAGGTTATTAAGTGGTTATCACTTTCAAATTATTTCTTATTAATCTAGTCTCCAAATAGGACTTTTTTACTCAACCTATTTTCAATGGCATATTGTGGCACCTTTGATGTTAACTTCAACCCTTTTGTTTCTAACGTAGTTCTAGAAAATGCAAAATTCAAAGTTCTGATCACTGCCATTAATATTCTCGAATGTTATCAAACCACACTTTAAGCAGCTGAGCAGAGTCTGCAGAGGTGTCCAGGAAAGTCTGACAATCATCATATCATAGAACATCAGATTTCTTTAACCAGTCTCTTGCTAAGTGAGTAACCATTCCCTCTCATGTTCCTGATCGGCAAGTCATTAGACATATACAAACAAACAGAAGATAGTTAATACAACCAGGGTCAACAGATTCTAACCAAAGTTCACAGCTGGCAAATACCAAAGCTGTACAACATATAGAACCTAGAAATTGAGACGGAATAGAAGTTACTTCCTGGAGCACACCAAATGAAACGATTCAGTAGGGTTTCCAGGTATATCAAAACCATGTGTCAAAATCATAGAAGCTTCCCAACTAGCAAGTGATTGAGCAAGCACACCCTGCCAACAGAGGTTATAGAAAATTATAGGCTACACTGGACATGCATCTGCTTAAACAGCTTTTGAATTCAGATCTGTATGTACATTAAAGGCATAAAATCTTGCCTTCTGTGCTAGAATTTAGATTAATAGCAACATTTCAACCATAATCCATATGCCAAGGCCATGTGCTAAGCACTAATAATATTACCTTATTTATTCTACATACCAACATATTCAAAAGAAGAAAATAAATATAATTAGTCTTATCTCCACTTTCAGGCTGAGAAATGAAGATCAGGATATTTAGTAAATTATACAGTAGTATGAATCTGATATCACACACAAAAACCTATTTATAATGGGCTTACTTTACTCATGACTTTCCAAATATGAAAAATGAATTTTTTTCCTTTAAGAGCAACAGATGAGATTCATTTGTGACTAGGAATTAATGTTTTGCAAGGATTTCATAAAATTTTAAAAAGAAGTTGAAATTTTCCTTCCTGTGTGCAAATATCAAGTATTTTTATTTACCGGATTTGTAATACCCCAAAGATGTATTGTTCCCAAGACACACACATTTGTACATACATATATCCTGCACCTGACACACTGGAATAATGTCAACTGTGTTTACTTCAATAATTACCTTCAAACAAACACATGTAGTGATTTTATCTGAATGTCAGATCCCACATGGCACTTTTCTTGTCTGACTGAGGCCTCAATGAAGTAAATTAATGGATCAAAACCAAGTAAATATAATCCAGTATTTGAAACATTCCAGAGAGCTGAGATTTCTAAGATTTCCCTAGAGATATAACTGTCTCCTCAAATAGTACTCATAATGAAAAGACTGTTAAATCATACAACATGACCTTCCCAGTTGAAATGGCATGCAGCATATGCATAGAGCCTGGAGAAATTACTAAGGTCAAAATCATACACTAACTCCTATAATTTTCCCCTATTTTTAATTGTGATAGATTTTTATACAATATATTCTGATTATATTCCCCCAACCAGCTCTTCCTATATCCTTCCCACCTCCCCTTACCTCCCATTTGAATTCATACCTTCTTTGCCTCTCCTTTAAGAACAGGTATATAAAGAATAACAATACAATGAACAAAAATAAACTGCTAGAATAGGACAAAGCAAAATACAAAAGGGCAAAGGGAAAGCACAAGAAACACATATAGACACAAAGACACACATGTTCAATTACATATAAATTCCATAAAAGCACAAAACCAGAGGCCATAATATATATGTAAGAGACTCATAATTTTAAACAGACCAAAGGTGAAGAAGCCTTTGTTATCAATTGCATGAGTCTCCTTAACATAACAGCACATTCCAACTTTGGCCATAATCAAGATTATTAATAACTTTCCTGAGGTGTTGCATGGTTTCAATCCCAGTACCAAAGAAACGGAGGTAAGAGAATTTATTTAAAAGTCTTGCCTGGTCCAAAAAGTGAGTTCTAGGCTAATGTGGACTATATTGTGAGACTCTATCTCAAAAAGAGAAAACTTCTGGTAAGCAATAACTGAATAGGTATGTTATCCCTAGTTCACAGTTTGTACATGGGAAAGCAAAGAAATCTGACAGTTAAGATTGTCTACACTGTGAGATATATTCTGAAAAACAGAGTAAGTCATTTATCCCCCAGACTATCACCAAAATGATTAACTAAACCCTTTTAAAACAAAGGAAGCCATTCAAAATGTGTTTGATAGTCTGTCATTAGAAAGCCAGGCAATTTTCAGTATTTGGTAGATCAGCAACTCTACTATGCTCTACAAACAATAATTCTAAACACTGAAAAAGACATTGGGGCCAACTATATTATAAGAATTAGCACTCATTGGTATGCTTATGAATGTATTTGTAAAGAAAGTATTACTTTAAAAGAGCCATTTGCTCTTTAGTTTCACATACTAGGCCACTAATCCCTCTTCTCATGTACATTCTAAGTAATACCTGCCAAGACTGAAAAGGCTTAGGTGTGTCATTATAAATCTCCCAGTACTATCTCCTGACAACTCTAAATATATACTCTACTGAGGGTAATTTTTATTTACCAGAACAATTATGTCCCTGATATAATTATTTTATTGTCAATCTCTTCTAAAGACTCCACAACAAATCTATCCCATTATTCACCCTTTGCTTACCTGTTTGATGTATTTTTGATAGCAAGAAAAGTACTGTAAAGCTAAAAATCAAATCTTTTATTATAAAATATATCCATTAAATAAGAACTTATTTTTAATGCATGCCTACAGTGTTAGAGGAAGAAAGGAAAATGAAGGAGTAGAATTTTAATGCACAATAACACCAGGACATGAAAAGAAAAACCTTTCACAAGCACTAAAGTGAATATTTACTGGAGCTCATTTAGCCCACTTCTTATAATCAGAGCTTAATTTTACTTTATTAATCTCTTGAATATGTCTTTTATTTCAAAAGCCTGAATATAAAAATATACCTAAGAACTTTATTACAACTTTGGGCTGGCAAGACAGTTCAGCAGGTAAAAATCACTTGTCAGGCAAGCTTGGTGACCTGAAACTGGTCTGTAAAACCTTTGTCATGGTAGAAAGGGAGAATTGACTCCACTGTGTTACCTCCATAGGCATGTGATGACACATGTGCTCTCTCTCTCTCTCTCTCTCTCTCTCTCTCTCTCTCTCTCTCTCTCTCTCTCTCTCTCATACACACACACACACACACACAAACACACACACAGCTTTAAAGTTCTTACAATAAGAGTTTCACAGTTATTAATAAAATGGTATTTTCTACAGTGTAGAGACTATAAAGGGACACAAGTAAACACATAATAATAAAGGGGACAGAGATTAGGCTTCATGAAACTCCTAGAAATATCTTAGGAAATCCAAATAAAAAGGCCGTCAAAGATCATGCAATGTATGGATTCCAAATGGTCAAGGAAAGAGATCACTAAAGCATGCAATCTTCTAGCTTTCTTTACAACCTGTACACAATAGGCCAGCATAAACCATGAATTATGCCACAGGTATAGTGTCCACCCTACCAGTATAATAAATACATGAACTCTAGCAGGGTACAAACCTAACAGATCAACTAAAGAAAATAACCATGGATTTCCTGGTGGAATTACAAAGAATGTGTCATCAAGGTGACTCTAAATCTCATAACCACTGTTCAAGGATAAAGGAGGAGTAAAGTATCCTTAAAGGATACTTTAAAGGAGTTTACTATTATCCAAGTAAAGGAGGATGATAATTCCATTCTTAGCCTTTACTGTTCCAATGATTTAATTCTAATAAATGTTAATTAAATATTGAATATATAGTTTTAATATCACATTAAATACTTCCAACTAAACTAAAAAAAAAGTACCCATATTCATGGGACTTTTAGTCTATGATTTAGACTATGATTTTAACCTTTTAGTTGATTCTCCCTTTCTACCATAACAAAGGTTTTACAGATCAGTTTCAAGTTACCAGGCTTGCTTGACAAGTGATCAAACCACAAGCAAAAAACTGTAGTAAATAAATCATAGAGTAATCATACAGCATATTACAAAGTTCTGAGTACTTTGAGAAAATAAAAGAGCAGGTAAAGCAATTACAGAGTCAGGAGAAATGGCTAGACTATAGCTTCACAATGGCAAATAAGGTACAATTCATTGTATGGTTTTTGAGCAAAGATTTGAGGACAATGAAGAAACTCCACATGCCACTATTTGGGAGAATGTTCTAGACATTTGCAAACAACTGATACAAAACATCTAAACACGAACCACTTATGTATTGTATAAGAGATCTGCGCATAAAGACTTAAATGGGACCTTTGATCTGGCAACAGAGCAGTTGGGACCTCCAGGCGCAGGGATAACCAAGCATAACATCTTGGGATTCAGACAGTTTGTGTGCTCCCTGCATCCAAGAGCTGGGCTGTTCTGTGGTCATCTGCATGCCAGCTCTGCTGTGGGATATCTGCCCTACAGAGGGACCCACACCAGGAGAGAGCACACCTGGAGAAAATGCACCAGCCTCCCTTGGGGAACTCTGCTCCAGGGATTGACTACACTGAGTCTTCAGGTACTCAGTGACTCCCCAAATATAACACCTCTTGGGACACAGCCTGCTAGGCTTCCATCTGAGCCCAAGAGGGGGGGCAGCTCTGTGGTCGTCTGGGCGCCAACTCTGCTGTGGGACATCTGCCCTGCAGAGTGATCTGCACTGAGAGGGTGCACAGTACACTCCACCATCTCTGATCTGGCAACAGAGCAGTTGGGACCTCCAGGCGCAGGGATAACCAAGCATAACATCTTGGGACTCAGACAGCATGTGTGCTCCCTGAACCCAAGAGCTGGGCTGTTCTGTGGTCATCTACACACCAGCTCTGCTGTGGGACATCTGCCCTACAGAGGGACCTGCACCAGGAGAGAGCACACTGGGAGAGAGTGCACCAGCCTCCCCTTAGCGACCTCTGCTCCAGGGACTGACTACACTGAGTCTTCAGGTACACAGGAATTCCCCAAGTATAATATCACTTGGAGCAAGGCACAACAGGGCTCCAAAGTCACTCAGGAGCAGGGCAGCCCCTCAGCAATCAGTGCCAGGGGAATCCCAGTCATCCAGGGGGGCAGAAATAGCCTTGCAGGCTCACAGAAGGTCCAAAAAACAGCCAGTGACAGCAGGACCAACTAACATCAGAGATAACCAGATGGCAAAAAGCAAACATAGGAACTTTACTAACAGAAATCAAGGCAATATGGCAAAATTCGAACCCAACTCTCCAACAGCAGCAAGTCCTGGATACCACATCACACCCGAAAAGCAAGATCTGGATTTAAAATCACTTCTCATGATGCTATTAGAGGATTTCAAGAAGGACGTAAATAAATCTCTTAAAGAAATACAGGAGAACATGAATTAACGAGTAGAAGCCCTAACAAAGGAAAAACAAAAATCGCTTAAAGAAATGCAGGAGAATATGGATCAACAGATGGAGGCCCATAAGGAGGCAACACAAAAATCGCTTAAAGAAATGCAGGAGAATATGGATGGAAGCCCATAGGATGAAACACAAAAAAAAAAAAAAAAACTTAAAGAAATATAGGAGAACTTGGGTCAACAGGCAGAAATCCTGAAAGAGGAAACACAAAAATATCTTAAGGAAATACAGGAAACACAAACAAACAAGTGAAGGATCTGAGCAAATCCATCAAGGATCTAAAAAAGGAAGTAGAAACAACTTAGAAATCACAAAGAGAGACAACTTTGGAGATAGAAAACCTTGGGAAGAAATCAGGGGTCATATATGCCAACATCAACAATAGAATACAAGAGATGGAAGAAAGAATCTCAGGTACTGAAGATACCATAGAAAGCATCGACTCAACAGTCAAAGAAAATGCAAATGCAAAAACATGTAACCCAAAACATCCAGGAAAACCAGGACATAATGAGAAGACCAAACCTAAGGATTATAGGTATAGATGAGAGTGAAGATTTTCAAATTAAAGGGCCAGTAAACATCTTCAACAAAATTATGGAGGAAAACTTCCCTAACCTGAAGAGAGAGATGCCAATGAACATACAAGAGGCCTAGAGAACACCAAACAGACTGGACTAGAACAGAAATACCTCTGGTCACATAATAATCAAAACACCAAATGTACTAAACAAAGAAAGGATATTAAAAGCAGTAAGAGAAAAAAGCCAAGTAACATACACAGGAAGACCTATCCGAATCACATCAGACTTCTCACCAGAGACTATGCAAGCCAGAAGATCCTGGGCAGATCTCATACAGACTCTAAGAGAACACAAATGCCAGCCTAGACTACTATACCCAGCAAAACTCTCAATCACCATAGATGGAGAGACCAAGATATTCCATGATAAGTCCAAATTTACACAATATCTTTCCACAAACACAGCCCTGCAAAGGACAATAGGTCGAAATCGCCAACACAGGAGAGAAACTACACCCTGGAAAAAATGAGATAGCAACTTTCTTTCATCAAACCCAAAAGTAGAGAACCACTCAAACATAAAGATAGTGCTAAGAATAACAGGTGACAATAATCATTATTCCTTAATCTCTCTTAATATCAATGATCTCAATTCCCCAACAAAAAGACATAGACTATCAGACTGGATACATAAACAGGACCCAGCATTTGCTGCATGCAGGAAATGCACCTCAGTGTCAAAGACAAACACTACCTCAGAGTAAATGGCTGGAAAACAATCTAACAAGCAAATGGTCCTAGGAAACGAGCCGGAGTAGCCATCCTAATATCAGATAAAATTGACTTTTAACCTAAAGTCATTAAAAAAAGACACAGAAGGACACTACATACTGGTCAAAGGAAAAATCCATCAAGAAGAACTCTCAATTCTGAACATCTATGCTCCAAATGCAAGGGTACCTTCATTTGTAAAAGAAACTTTACTAAAACTCAAAGTACACATTGCACCTCACACAAAAATAGTTGGTGACTTCAACACCCCACTCTCTGAAATGGATCCTTCAGGAAAGCAGAAACTAAACAGGGACACAGTGAAATTAGTTGAAACCTTGGACCAAATGGAACTGACAGATATATATAAAGAACATTTCATCCTAAAGCAAAAGAATATACCTTCTTCTCAGCACCTCATGGTAGCTTCTCCAAAATCGACCGTATAATTGGTCACAAATCAGACCTCAACAGAAATAAGAAGATCGAACTAATCCCATGCCTCCTATCAGATCACTAAGGAATAAGGGTGGTCTTCAATAACAACAAAAACAAAAGAAAGCCCACATCCACATGGAAGCTGAACAATGCTTTACTCAATGATACCTTGGTCAAGGAAGAAAAAAAGAAAGAAATCAAAGACTTCTTAAAATTTGATGAAAATGAAGGCACAACATACCTTAATTTATGGGACACAATGAAGGCAGTGCTAAGAGGAAAATTCACAGTCCTGAGTGCCTCCAAAAAGAAACGGGAGAGAATATACGCTAGCAGCTTAATGGCACACCTGAAAGCCCTGGAACAAAAAGAAGCAAATACACCCAAGAAGAGTAGAGGGCAGGAAATCATCAAACTCAGGGCTGAAATCAATCAAGTAGAATGATCATTCACCACGATCAAGTAGGCTTCATCCAAGGGATGCAGGGATGGTTCAGTATAAGGAAAGCCATCAATGTAATGCACTACACAAACAATCTCAAAGAAAAAAAAACACATGGTCATTTCATTAGATGTTGAAAAATCATTTGACAAAATTCAGCATCCTTCCATGTTAAAGGTCTTGGAAAGATCAGGAATTCAAGGCCCATATCTAAACATAGTAAAAGCAATTTACAGCAAACCAGTAGTCAATATCAATCTAAATGGAGAGAAACTTGAAACAATCCCACTAAAATCAGGGACTAGACAAGACTATCCTCTCTCTCCATATCTTTTCAATATAGTACTTGAAGTCCTGGCTAGAGCAATTAGACAACAAAAGGAGGTCAAAGGGATACAAATTGGAAAGAAAGATGTCAAACTATCACTATTTGCAGATGATATGATAGTATACTTAAGCGACCCAAAGAACTCCACCAGAGAACTCCTACAGCTGATAAAAAACTTCAGCAAAGTGGCCGGATATAAAATCAACTCAAGCAAATCAGTAGCCTTCCTATACTCAAAGGATAAGCAGGCTGAGAAAGAAGTAAGAGAAATTATACCCTACACGATAGCCACAAACAATATAAAGTATCTTGATGTGACTCTATCCAAACAAGTGAAAGATCTGTATGACTAGAACTTCAAATCTCTGAAAAAAGAAATTGAAGAAGACCTCAGAAGATGGAAAAATCTGCCATGCTCATGGATTGGCAGGATTAATATAGTAAAAAT
The DNA here is from genome assembly GCA_036184795.1 of Tokudaia tokunoshimensis. Lineage (NCBI taxonomy): Eukaryota > Metazoa > Chordata > Mammalia > Rodentia > Muridae > Tokudaia > Tokudaia tokunoshimensis. Next base: position 51,514,042 of record BTHU01000013.1, on the reverse strand, counting down.
GACCATCTTGTAAAAAGCAAAATAAAGATTTAATGCAATCCTGATCAAAATCCCAACTCAATTCTTCATAGAGTTAGAAAGAGCAATTCAAAAATTCATCTGGAATAACAGAAAACCCAGGATAGCTAAAACTATTCTCAAGAGTAAAAGAACTTCTGGGGGAATCAGTATCCCTGACCTCAAGCTGTACTACATAACAATAGTGTTGAAAAGTGCATGGTATTGGTACAGTGACAGGCATGTAGATCAATGGAACAGAATTGAAGACCCAGAAAAGGATCCACACTCCTATGGTCACTTGATCTATGACAAAGGAGCTAAAACCATCCAGTGGAAAAAAAGATAGCCTTTTCAACAAATGGTGCTGGTTCAACTGGAGGTCAACATGCAGAAGAATGCAAATCGATCCATTTTTATTTCCTTGCACTAAGCTCAAATCCAAGTGGATCAAGGACCTCCACATAAAACCAGACACACTGAATCTAATAGAAAGGAAACTAGGGAAGAACTTTGAACATATGGGCACAGGGGAAAATTTCCTGAACAGAACACCAATAGCTTATGCTCTAAGGTCAAGAATTGACAAATGGGACCTCATAAAATTGCAAAGTTTCTGTAAGGCAAAGGACACTCAAAAAGACAAAGCAGCAGCCAACAAACTGGGAAAAGATCTTTACCAACCATACACCCGACAGAGGGCTAATATCCAATATATACAAAGAACTCAAGAAGTTAAACTCCAGAGAGGCAAGTAACCCTATTAAAAAATGGGGTGCAGAGCTAAACAAAGAGTTTTCACCTGAAGAATATCGAATGGCTGAGAAACACCTAAAGATATGTTCAACATCCTCAGTCATTAGGGAAATGCAAATCAAAAGAACCCTGATATTCCCCCTCAGACCAGTCAGAATGGCTAAGATCAAAAACACAGGAGACAGCAGTTGTTGGCGAGGAGGTGGAGGAAGAGGAACACTTCTCCACTGCTGGTGGGATTGCAAGCTGGTACAACCACTCTGGAAAGCAGTCTGGCAGTTCCTCAGAAAACTGGGCATGACACTCCCAGAGGATCCTGCTATACCACTCCTGGGCATATACTCAGAGGTTTCCCTTGCATGCATTAAGGACACTTGCTCCACTTTGTTCATAGCAGCCTTATTTATAATAGCCAGAAGCTGGAAAGAACCCAGATGTCCCTCAACGGAGGAACGGATTCAGAAGATGTGGTATATTTACACAATGGAATACTACTCTGCAATTAAAAACAATGAATTCACGAAATTCTTAGGCAAATGGTCAGAACTGGAAAATAGCATCCTTAGTGAGGTAACCCAATCACAAAAGAACACACATGGTATGCAGTCACTGATAAGGGGATATTAACCCAGAGACATGGAATACCCAAGACATAATTCAGATATCAATAGCTTTCCAAGAAGATGGAAGGAGAGACCCCTGGTCCTGGAAAGACTGGATGTAGGGGAATACCAGGACAGAGAAGCAAGAGGGGGTTGAATGGGGAACAGGGGGAGGGAAGAGGACTTATGGGACTTTCAGGGAGGGAGGAACCGGAATAGGGGAAATCATTCAGAATGTAAATAAAAATAAAATATAGAAAATTAAAATAACGGCTAAAAGAGCTCAAGATAATTTAGTCCTTGATGTAAAATACTTGACATGCAAGGCACAGAGTATCTAACCCCTCACTCAGTCTTCTGGCATGTGTCTCAGATGTTCAAACTTTGTTTATAGTTCTCAAAACTTCAAATGTAGCATGAGGTATTCTAAAATCTGTTTATTTCCACTGAACTCTATTTCTTATGCATTTCAATGAGTTCATGACAGGTCTCCTGAGAATAATATAACATTTGGGGATAAAGATACAACCTAGAAGGCCTGTGCTGGAGGCCAAGATGGAGAAGACTTCCTCAGCCACCAAAAAAAAAAAAAAAAAAAAGACAAATGCTTAGGAGAAACTCAATGAGGGAGAGAGACATCAGCTTATTATGTTATCTGGGCTGCTGAATGAAGCAAGTCCTGTAGGATACAATAGTAAAACATCATTTACTCCGAATGAGTGAAGGCAACTTTAGAGACTTTAGAAGGGAAAATGGAGACTTATTATCTGTTTGTAGAGGACTACTATGGTAGCACTGATGAGTATATGCTGTAGTAGGAGTGGTGACTCATCACAGCACTCAGGAGGCTGAGGCAGGCAAATATCTGTGAGTTGTGAGTTCTAGGCTATTCTAGGCTACACAATGTGTTCCAGAGCAGCCTGGCCTACACAGTGATTGAGGGTTCCCTGAGACACACTCTTTTTAAAATTCACTTTTTTTATATATATGTGAGTACATCATCCCTGTCTTCAGAAGAGGGTATCAGATCCCATTATAGATAGTTATGAGCCACCATGTGGTTGCTGGAAATTGAACTCAGGACCTGCGGGAGAACAGTCAGTACTCTTAACCCCTCAGCCATATCTCTAGCCCAAGATATACTCTTTTAAAAATGAAAAGAAATGGAAGCAAGCAAAGCAGGAAGAAAATCCCTGGGAGAGACACAATGAGAGACACAGGAAATATAAAGGTACACCGTAGGAGTGGGGCAGAAAAGAGAGTAGAAGCTACTGTAAAGACCAAGTGACAGTGATGCTGCTGAGAGCACTGAGCTAGTAAACATGTCAAGCTCTAACACATTTTGAATGTCGAGCCACAAGGGTCATTTGATTAATCATCATCATGCTTGAGAGACAGACAATGATGTAGAATCCCTGAGTGAACAACTGAAAAAGATGAATCTGTCATCACTGAGTCTGGCAAAGCACAATAGCAGCAGGAAGGGAAGCAAAGGGGTTTTAGTTTGGAGCAATATACATGGAAGTGGATATGCAGGCATCTGACCATGAGACTAGGATATAAGAAAGCTGTCTAGACAGAAATAAGCCAGATTTGAATGATTTTCAAAGACAATCTTGAATTTATCTTTCACCTTTAACTGGCATATAGTCTTACGTAGGATGTTTCTCTCTTTAAAGTTTTTAGAATTTATTCTTTCTTGATGCCATCAATATGTTAGATATAAATATTAGAGGTTGTATTAAGCTTACTTGTTATACTCATTATAAATAAAAGTCAGCAAGAATTCTATCAACAATAACAACAGCATTAGAAATAAAAACCTGTAAGTTTATCATCATTAAGCTTAATTATGAGTTTCATCTATCAGGGACAAAATTGGGCAAAAAAAAATACACTAGCATGAGTAATTTCAAATTTATTCAGTTAGTCTCTGAAGTCATTTACATGGAAGGAAACTCTGTGTCAATCCTTTAAGAGCCAATACTCCCAATTTGGCTATGCATCTGCACAGTAGTATGTGGAAATGGTCCTGTTAGCATGATAGGCAATCTCTTAAAGCAAAAGGATACATGAGAATCTACCCTCACTTTAGTTAAAGAACAGTCACTGCCTTTTGAACTTCTATTATACATTTTGATGTATTGCAATGCATTGCTCACATTTTTTGGCTGCATAAGAGAGCCTACTTGATTTACACCAGATAAAAACACAGAGCAAAAGCTTCAATGCTCATTAAAACTATCTTACACTAATGCCCATCCTCTTCTAAAATATAGGACAGAACACAGAACAATCTGAAACAGCTCTCAAAGGCAAAGGGAAATTGATTCTTGATAAGGAAGAAAGAGAAGTGGGGCAGAATTATTTCCTGTAAGATTATGTGTTCATTACATAAACTAGGTAGTCATGTTTATGATCTGGCTAGAAAAACGATGTAACTACTTTCCCCAAACAACCTACAACAGCATCTTACAGCTTGAGGCAGAAATGCGTTTAAAGAACATTCAACAAAACATCAGAACTTCAGACTTTGCTCACAAAAGGTCATTCATGTTTTGAGGAAACATTTAAGAAGTAAAACACTCCAAATGGCAAAATTGAATCTAGAGGTCAGTTACAGTTTAAAACAGAACGTGAAGTGAAAACCCCAGCTATATGAGAAAATTTCTGTATTTACCAGTGACTCAAAGTAATGAAAGGACTAAATCTGGCCATCTGACAGATTTAGATTTTATTAGAGTATTCTAGTTTGGTAAATTGGAATTTGAGGCAGTTTATCTTCAATGCAATAATACCAAGTTATATAGAAAAATAATAAAAAGTGGTATTTCTTCATTTTGGTGGTCAATTTACTCCTGAAGCCTGAATTATGTGCATCCAATGAATTATGCAGTTCTTATTGTCTTATTGGCAAAATGGAGGAAAGCAATTCCTACCCCAGGACTTACTGATTCTGTGAACAAAATGTAAAGTAGGATTTCCCTTAGGATTTGCAATAAGAGGACAGAGTATGCTTTAGCTATTGATTTCACACAACCTAAAAGGCTTCTCATATTCATAAAATACATGTGAAGAATAAAAGTGGAAAATAACAATCGAAGGTACAATCTCACACATACCACAAATCCAATGGTGCAACACTTTTTTTTCTTCTTTTTTATAGCTGATCTTAATTTCTTACTTCATTCTTCATTTTCTCTGAAAGAATAAAAGTTTACCCAGTCAATTCCAGATAATCCTGGCTATGTTGCTACCTTGGTGGCAGGTACCTGCACTTCAAAATGTCTTCAATTTTCTCTTCCTGGAATACTTGAGGCAAAAGAGGCATCATCTTCTTGATATTTACCTGTCAGGGGGGCTTGCTATTGCTGAAATTCCAGGACTCCCTTTCCATCACAGAACATCCCATCAAACCATGCTCATCTAAACACACACACACACACACACATGCATGCATGCAAGTGCACGCGCACACACACACACATGCACACACACACACACACACACACACACACACACACACACACAAATGCATGCATGCATGCACAAGCTAGAATTCTGTCTGTCACCTGCTCTCCAGTTTGCACATCACAACCTTCCACTTGTGCTTGCTTCCTTGTATCATGTCTGCGATACATCTCCAAACCTTTTCTCAGCATTTCACCCAAGCATCCCTGGGACATGTAGGAGAAAGGTCTGTTTTCCCACATAAGGGAACTCCCTTCCCAGGCCTCATCTGTCCATTCACCACAAGCAATCATCTACCCTCCTCTTTCCCCCTTCAATGGCACACATCTTCTTCTGGCAGATTTTAATTTCCGAGACAATTGATGAAACTGAAAATAATCCTCTCTTTTTCTCAGTCCTTATTATCTAAAGGCATCCATCATCTTCCCTAACAGTTCAGAGATGAAGATCCAAAAGTCTCATTTTATTTTAGTACCAAACTCTATTTGAGGTCTTCTCCCAATTACTTTATCAAACTATCTATTTGTCCATCTTTTTTTAACCATTTTTTTAGTTTTTTTAATTAGATATTTTCTTTATTTACATTTCAAATGTTATCCCCTTTCCTCATTTCCCCTCAGAAAACCCCCTGTCCCATCCCCCGTCCCCTTGCTCACTAACCCACCCTCCTGCTTCCCTTACACTGGGTCATCAAGCCTTCACAGGACCAAAGGCCTCTCCTCTCATTGATGTCCAAGAAGGCCATCCTCTGCTATATATGCAGCTGGAACCATGGGTCCTTCCATGTGTACTCTTTGGTTGGTGGTTTAGTCCCTGGGAGCTCTGGGGGTACTAGTTGGTTCATATTGTTGTTCCTCCTGTGGGGCTGCAAACCCCCTTCAGCTCCTTGGGTCCTTTCTCTAGCTCCTCCACTGGGTTTCCTTCATGATGCACGATTTTAGGCCAAAAAGTGGAAAAGCAAGTACAATACCATAAAATGTACTTTCTCCAAAGAATCTTCCAAGCTGCTGGACTAAGATACTGATGGTCTTAATTTTTGTGATTTACATGAATAAAATCACTAAATTTAGACAAAAGATAATAAGTATGTAAATGCTTTATACATCATCCTGCTGTGTCGACATCTTCTCCAGCACTGTATCTTTTTGAAAAAGCCTTAAAGACACAAAGATCATTTTCAGTCTAGTCATTTATTGTAGTCATTCATTTATTCAATGAATTGAATAACATACTGTCACTAAATGTCAAGTAACATGCTTGGCACTACGGAATGAGAACACTGGTAGCTGTCTTCATAGAGTTTGTAGCCATCGAGAACATCACAACAACAAAGCAGGGGATGGTACAAAATGCATGCAGATGCCCTGCATACTGTGTTTGATCTGGGATACTTCCATAATAATATTACAGCAGATGAGGACAGATAGAGAGGAACATGGGAGGTGATAGGTCAGAGAATAAAAGAACTAGATAAAAAAAGATTCAGGTGTATATAAGGCTATGTCATAGATTCAGGAAGTATTCCAGTATCTGGGATACTTCCATAATAATATTACAGCAGATGAGGACAGATAGAGAGGAACATGGGAGGTGATAGGTCAGAGAATAAAAGAACTAGATAAAAAAAGATTCAGGTGTATATAAGGCTATGTCATAGATTCAGGAAGTATTCCAGTATCTGGGATACTTCCATAATAATATTACAGCAGATGAGGACAGATAGAGAGGAACATGGGAGGTGATAGATCAGAGAATAAAAGAACTAGATAAAAAAAGATTCAGGTGTATATAAGGCTATGTCATAGATTCAGGAGTAGTGTGAGCTATGAGACAGTGTGGGAAGCAGTACATACCAGCTATGCAAGGTCTTATATAAGGGAAGCCCCCAAAATGAATATTTTCTTTAAAACAAAAGCATGATCAGATTCACGTTTTTTAAATAATCTCTAAGCATGAGATAAATAAAAGACACAGACTGTGTTCCTTACTGGGGTTCTATTTCTTCATCTCAAAAATAATTTTTTGTTATGAAAATCAAATAAAATAATTATGCCAAATAATTAGCATAAAGCCTGATATAGTGTAATATTCAATAAATGTTATTACAATGATTGACAAAGAACTTCAGAAAATAAAACGCCAGATTATTACAGCACAATAGGAAAAAAAATAAACTTCACATCCCAATGTGCATACTTACATTTTTTTTAATATATTGCTAGGGAGTTTCATAATCACATCTGAAATTCTATTTCCTTGTCTCTAAATAGAAATAATTCCACATATATTATCGTATTGTTGTGCAAGTAACACATTAATGTTCTTGTGAAAACCCCTATCAAGGAATTCCTAGCAGGATCTTCAACAAATATATTTTCTTCCCTCTCTTTTTTCCAAAGAATTAACTCTTTAGGATCCACTAATGTACTTAGGAAGGTAGCTAAATATAATACTTGCTAAATAGATTCTTGATTACATTTTTTTTAATTTACATTCCAAATCACTTCCCCTTTCCTGTTTCCTCCCTCCCCGAAAGTCCCATAAGCCCCCTTCCCTCCCTCTTTTCTCCATTCAACCCCCTCTCGTTACTCTGTCCTGGCGTTCCCCTATATCCAGTCTTTCCAGGACCAGGGGTCTCTCCTTCCATCTTTTTAGAAATCCAAGATATTAATCTTACCTTCTACAGGGACTAACTTACTTACTCTAGTTTTATGGGATTGGAAAATCAGGCGCAAAATAAACAAAAACGATTACGAAATACTCAGTTGTTTTCAGGGAAAAGGTGGCTGCCAAATTAAACATCATCAGATGGATTAGATTAGGAAAAGATCAAAAATCAGTGGATGGCTTCCCATCTCTCTCTTTAATGGCTGCATAGATGTAGGGAAGGACAATTCTTCTGCAAGTATCTTTGCAGCCTTTTGACTTAGTTTTCTAGGTAAAAAGGTTTGGAGGGTATTACAGACCTTCCTGAAGTGCTCTTTCAATTTGTGGCTTTTAAGGCCAACACATATGAACTCCAGCAACAAACTTACTTTCTTGAAAGAAACATTAAAATTGAACAAATGGGAATACATTTGGTCTTTTTCATGGCCTTTGTAGACAGCCTTATCCTCTGATGTATAAATTAGAGTGGTAGATGCCCTGGAAGTTTTCCACTATGGTTTCTTAAAGTAAGTTTCTTTGGTGCCAGAAAGGTCACAAACCAAACAGAGAGAAATCGGCTGTCATAGGCCTGTGGGCCAAAACATCATGAATTAGAAAGAGGAGGCCACTCACCCAACCACTGGGGCATCCTAAATGTCCCCCTAAATCTCAGATGATGTTGAAATTCAGGTTAGTGGTAGGAATGTGTGTCAATGGTAATATGCATGGCTCTAAATTTAAGGGTAGTACTGCTGGACACCATCCAAGCAGGCCCACATATTTTATTCATGGAAACATGGAACTATTAGTTCAGAGAAGGATTATAATAGGGAAAACTAAACAGAATCTGAGATGATAATCTCTCATTCAAACAATTAACCCAGAGCCAAGGAAAGGAGTAGATTGTACTATAGCAGTTTTTTATTATTATTATTTTTATTTATGTAATACTTATGTAGTATGGACAGGTGAAAGGTATAGTAATTCAAGTTCAGGAATGTAGTTTAGATGTGTGATAATGTACAAGCAATGTTTTCTCTAAATGCCAAAGAAGCAGAACATATTCTTATTTTGACTGGAGTCACATTATAAGCAACAGGGAGGCCTACCAGTAATTAAAGCAGAAAGAAATGAGACAATCACTGAGCCACTGAGCAGAAGCCTCTACATGAAACCTAAGCTGACACCAAAAGCCATAATAATGCAAAGGGCAACTTGGATTCATGATTTAAGTCTTTTACAATGGGATTTTCTGGTGTTTGCAAGCACTAAACAAATCCTATTTCTCACTTCAGAATCTAATACAATGAAGGGTTTTGATTGTCAACTTGACATAACCTAGAATCACATTGGAGATGGGCCTCTGGCCATGCCTATCAGAAACTACCTTGTGATTTAATTCAAGTAGATATGCCCACAACGGATGGACCTTTCCCTAGACAATGGATCCTCAGTAAACTGAGCTCTCAGAGGCATTCATTGCTGCTTACTGTTCCCTTAATCAGAAAAACTGGTCTCTCCTTGTAAATGGGAACTGTGTACATGGGGCATGCAAGTGAGAATGTACTTGGAGATTTAATAGAATGGAAAGCAGTCCTTTAGAAGATTCCACCTGCAGATCCTACCCAAAGAGGTATGTTGATCCTTCTCATCAGAAGCATACAGAATCAATTAAGCCAATTTACCATCTAGAGATTTCAGTTCACCTGAAGGCTACCTTTAGGTCATTAACCCTTCCAGAGAAAAGCAACAATTAACTAGAAACCTACTAATATTGATAAATCACATGCATATTTTCAAGAATGATTCTACTTACATAAACCATAGCCAGTGAATTTGTTATACCTCCATACATTTAAAGCAGATCAATCATCTTTCAAAAGTCTGTCAACAATGTTGACTAGAGAAACTTTGGAGAAAATTCTTTTGGGGTTCTATATGGCATTTTTAACTTATTGACCCAATCAACTGCATATAAGTCATTCCCATGCAGCAGTCCTCAATACTCATAGCTGTTCACTGGTTCTAAGACCAGCTCTATTCTTTGTCTTCTATTAATACATAATGATTTGGGGTCTGAAATATGACTCACAGGTAAAAGTTCTTGTCATCAAACCAGTTGCCATGAGTTCAATCCCTAGGATGTACATAGTATAAAGAAAACCAGCTTCCACGAGTAGTCCTCTGACCTCCACATTTGCATCATGGCAGTTGCATGCCCATGCACACACAAAATAAACAAACCAATGCAATGATTTTAAAAATAACTACTCAGGCTTCTATTTTCTCAAAACTTTGGTGTCAAATACCAGCTTATCAACACTTTACATCGCTTTCAGTAAATACTAGTGTAGAAAACTGATTTTAATCATTTCTGTCTCCAAGACCCTTTGCTATTCTTTGCTAGTGCAGGACAAGGATTACTAAGTGCTGACACTGGGAAGGAGGGGTGTGGATACCTCAAATTGTACTAATGAGTCTATTTCAAGAAATAAAGATTCTATATATCTCTGACTCAAGAGATCAGATCCAACTCTAATCTTAAATTATTCCTATAATGAACATGTTAATCAGTTTGTTGACGCATGCAAAACATAGCTCCAAACCATCTGTAAATTTTAATAATGAGCATAAACTTCTCACCCTTGTTACATGATGAAAGTTGTCTGGCTGTCGTTGCTGCAAGTTCAGTCCCATTTACTCAGCCCTGCTTGGCTCTGATCTGTAGGTCTTAGTCAAGAATACAGGTTGAAGGACCAGACTGTTTGGGACAAGTTGTTCTCATAGCACAGAAAAAAGAGCAGAGCCTAAAACTTCAATAGCTCTTTAAGTGTCTGCCAGAAGAGGTCAAATTTGCATCTCACTGTCCAAATCAAATATGAAAGGCACACTCAGTTTCTAGGAAAAGAGGAAGTATATTCCTTCCACAGACGGAGACACCAACTTATATGTAATTGGGGAATTGTGATCTTTAAGAGAGAAGGGGGAAATCGATGTCAAGGCAAATTATGACTTCCCATAGAAGATCTACAAACTTTTGTTCTGTGATTAGTCAGCTAAGTTCCCAGCAGCATACTAATTATTAGTTCTCTAAACTGTTTCTTTCTGCTGCTTGGCATAGCCTGGTTACATTTTAGTTTTCCTGGTGCCTAGATTGAAGCATTGGGCTGAGCTCTGGTGAATGAGATGTGAAAACAGTATAAGCTCCTGGGAGGTCTGGCCTGCAGTGGGCCCACACAGAATCTTCTATTCTCCTTTGTGTCTGAGGACCTGAGAGTTCAGAGCTACAGAAGGGAGGAGGCAGAGCCTCCAGGTCACAGCTTGGAGAAAAGATACTCCAATGAGTCTGTGACCAGTCACCCTGCAGGCACAAACTAGTTCAGTGTTTCAGGTTTCTTTGTGTTTGTTTTTGTTTTTTACATATTAGCTTAACATAGTCAATTTGGGGCATAAATTTGAAGGTTGTGTCATTGGCACATCCATTTTAAGGAGTTGGTATTATATCATCTGAGAGATAGTGTGAAGTTTTAAGTGTTACTGTGCTCTGGCTATACGTGGGGTTCATAGCTGGGGTTTATAGCTTCAGAGCAGATCTTAGAAATTTGAAGAGCTTATCTTTGCAAATGGCCTAAATATTTACCCATGAAAAACCAAAGGAAAAAAGAGAAAGGACATGCCCCGCCTCGCTTATTGTCTCATTTTTAAAACTGCTTACACTAGAAAGTAAATTTCATGGAGAAGGAGTCTGTCGTGTTTACAAGTCTTCACTTTTTTGATAAAACTCTTGAAAATGCTAGATTTAGACTGATATCTAAAGATACTGCCGAAACTTTTGCTTGGTTTGTTCTTGTTTGGTACATTCTTGACAATCCAAGAATAGAAACAAAAAATAATATGAGAGCAAGAAACAATCTTTCATGACAACCCCTAGGCCACATATGATTTGTTTCCTGAAATTGGGGTCCCAAGTGACAGTTCTGGATTTGACTTTGCACTCACTGGAGGTGTTGCACCTGCACTCATAATGAGGTGCCCAGCCTCGGTCCCAGTCCCCTCTGTTCTGTAGCATGTCATTATCTCTTTCTTGTTCCTTTTTTTCCCCCTTTCAGTCTATCATTTGTTGCAGCTTGTTCTTTTAAACTGCTCTGTTGTTATCTGACACAGATAGCCTTTTTCTGGGCATTTTCCATGAACAATTCTACTTTCTAAAGTTCGGGAAAATGTCACCTCACACATGTGGCTGGGTTTTCTTTTCTGTTGTAAAAAGAAAGAGTATTTGCAGTCAGATAAATTAAATAGGCAGCCCGACACACTCACAAAAAAAAATACTCCCCTTTAAAATTATGAGATTTTTCTCCTAATTAGAAGGGATAGAAACTATTTAGCTTCTGAATATACTTGAACTCATTCACATGTATACACAGGACAAACTAGGCTCCCTATTACTTTCATGATTTACTTAGCAGACAACGGAGACAAATTCTTAAAATGTTAAAATGTTTATATTGTAAGCCTATTTTTCAAAAAGCAACAAACATTAAAATAGAATTGAATAGATATTGGCTCTTCCCTGTGACCCAGAAGTCACTAAATACCCAGAGCCCTTCAGAAATTCCTGTAAACTTCATCAGTCTTGTTGATGAAGTACACAAGTGGGCTGCCAAGGTGGCCAAGTAGGCCAAATCACTTGCCAGAACCCACTGTGGAAATAGAAAGCTTACTCCCAAAAGTTTCCTCTGACCTCCATGAGCACCAACCTACACATATGTACATGTAGAACAATAACAACAACAATCTATAAAGTGCATAATATATTTTAGTTAAGACTTTCTCCTTTTTAATAATTGAACAGGTAGAATTCACTGCAATTTTACTTGAGATCTCTGACCTTCTCCACAGATTGTACTATAATAGCTGCCAATTCAAAGCATGAACACTTAACTTAGTCTTTTTTCTTTTTCCTGGTTTACCCACTTTCTAAGGCACTATCCTTACCAAGGAAATAAGGTGCTATCCTTAGCAAGGAAATATGGGAAAACCTCCTAGGTTTCCATCAGGTCCTGTCTAATTTGCCTATTTTTCCAGCCCTTCAAAGTTCATCAACTGAATGTTCCAAGCTACTCTCACCTTTATATCATACTCTGTCACTTTGGTCAGGAATGCTTTCTAAAATAATTAAAAGTTTAAAAAAAAAAACAATTCTTCCTTGTGCCTTATCACCAGCTAAATGAAACTGCCAAGACTTTTTCTATCAACATTCTTCTCAAAGACAAAATCATCTCATACACATCTCTTTGTTCTTGATACCAAATACATTCAACATAAGGATTGTATGATAAAATGATATTCCTTTGCTGACAAGATCTCAGAACCAATGGGATCTCAGCATATGAAACATTTAGCACAATGCTCAAAATACGTTCAGTAAATGCTTGCTTTACTGTACTATTGAATCTCCCCAATACACTTGGCAAGAAAACAAGAGTAAATAGAGCTTGAAAATGCCATGTGATCCTTCAAGCTGACACAGGGCAGGCATATATCCTCAGCCACACTTTCCCAGCAAGTGTTGGAAATATTATTCAGTGGAGTTCAAAAGGCAAGTAAGGGGACCTTACATTAGAGACCAGAAGAAGCCCAGTGACTGGTTCAGTCAGCTGTTGAATCTACCACCATAAAGCTGGGTCTAATCAGGCCACCACTCTGTTTTTAGAGTGGGCCAGATTGGTGCTAAGGTTTGTTAACAAAGTCCTAATATAACTGCAGCAGACACAGTTCAAACATCAATTGGCAGTAACAACCAAAGAAGGAGCAATTCTCAGTGATGGAAAACCTTCCGAGCAGGCTCTTCCTGTTGTTATGGGTGAGTGCTTAAAATAACCCCAGCAAGCAAAACAGACTGGTAGTGGGTTCCCTAAACCCAAAGGTACCCAACATTGCAGAGGATAAGACTGAAGGACTTTCTGACACATGTATAGAAAAGGAAATACATACAAATTCTGCTTCGAATTGGGATATGTGAATGGATACTGGAGAGAAAAATATCAGTATGGCTGTTGCTATTGTCTGCTGCTATGTTATCTCAGGGATGCAAATATTAGATGAATATTGTCTACTATGTGACTGTATAAGTACCTGTGGTTATTATTCTTAAAGAGAAGGAGGGAGGGAAAGAAGGAAGCAATGCCCAAGATCACTCGAGACATGTTAACCAAGGCTTGAGCCATTCCTAGAGGCAACTAATCTACTTTCTTGGAATCAGAATCCTCTATAAAATCTGCACATAACAGGCAAATTTGAGAGAATTAAAAAAAAATAGTTTGACGCTCAAAAGGCCCCTGATTGTAGCCACACTTGAGAATGCAGAGCATCATGAACTAATGGGGCTGTGTGATCCAAGATACAGCCAAGAAACAGACACAGCAAACATCTCTCAGCAGGAGGCAAAGCCAATAGATGATTACTTCATAGCAAAGCCACTGGTGAGGACAGAAATGAATGACTTGTTTCAAAGTCACTTTCTGAAACTAGAAAGAGCATTTCCTTAAAGAAGTACATTAAGGAGTGATCATTATTTTAATCAATACTCTGCTTTTCTTGTAGTGTACCACAGACACAATAGTTATATCAAACAATTAAACTTAACTCTTGCTAAAAAGGGAATTTTAAAATCTTGGCCCTACAACTTTCCACTGGCCTATCTATGACTGAGGGCATGTATAGAGAAGTTTCTCTTAACACTCCTAAGTAACGCAATCTTACAGCAAACCCCCTGGTCCTCTGGCTCTTACAGTCTCTCCATCCCCCACTGCCCCAGCCCTGTTCACAGTGATCCCTGAGCCTTAGGTAAAGGAGTTGTGTTGTCAATATGTCAGTTGGTGCTGGACACCACAACTCTGCTTTTTGTTTAGTTGTGGTTTTCTGGAGGAAGACACCAACTAGTTTTCTAATACTAAATGGACAGCCCTGAACATATGCATACAAGAAACATTATATGGGCTGAGCGGATTGCATTTATATACTTAGGAATATATATTTAGGAATGTGTGTGTGTGTGTGTGTGTGTGTGTGTGCGAGTGTGTGTCTAAAAACAAAGAAAAAGAGGTCATTAATTTGAGAAAAAGCAAAGAAGGTAATGGGGAAAGGTTGAGGGGAAGCAATGAAAAGAGGAAAATGATGTAATTATATAATCTTAAGAAATAAAAATTGATGATAAGATTTACAAATATAAAAAAGAAATCTGGGTCATTTTTATTCAAAGAAAGACCCACTTGTAAAACCATACCTGTTTTTATCTAAATATCATTCTCAAACATTAAAACACTTATCCCCTGACTTGTGCTGAGAGGTGGAAATGCATCTCTATTATTCTCTTCATTTGAAGGTATCTGTAAGTACAAAAGCTGTGGCACCACACCTAAACAGAACACCCAAGTTCACAGCCCAGCTTGGTCAATGGTGGAGCACTTCTCATACCACAGGAGCCTGTTTCATCTATAAAACTGAGACACTGCTGATAATCTCCTAAGATTTAATTTAAACTTCTAGTGCCTTCTGTGCAGTCTTAAGGAATTGTGGAGCATTACTGCTATATTACTAATTATAATAGCCTCATACAATTCTAACACTAAATGGTTTCTCCTGAGAATGTCTTTGCCCCTCTTCAATGACACGCGCAATGGGAGAATAGCAAAGTCTTTGCAATTGTTGATATTAGAAAATTCCGATGGCTAATTTCAAACATCCTTCTGATTAACTCCCATGAAAGGATTCAGAGAAGGCCCAAGTTAAACAGGCAGAAGCTCTTTAGATGCCGCTGCCCTGCAAGATGAGACCAAGGAGTAGTGTGGAGCTCTGGACAATGCTCAGCCAGGTTTGATGGCTGACTCGATTGTTGTTCTTTTACAACTGCAACCACCTTGCACCCAATCAGCAGTCGGAGTCCCGAGCAATTTGCTTTGCAACAGAGCAATTCATGGTTGAGCCCTCTGATGATTATTAAGAGACCTAATGCCCTTTTCCCGAATTCCTAATTCAAAGAATGTTCATCACTCGTAAAGTTTTATTAAAGGAGTAGGCAGCACAGGTGTCTTGTTGCTGCCTTTTGTAATTCAAAGGAGCCTGGTGCACTGAACATTCTGACCCTTAAAGCAGTCTCAGCAAGGCACAATGATTGAGATATAGGAGTAGGCCCCTACCATCTTCTGAGTTCAGAATCCTAAAGCACAAAGTGACATCCCAAATTCATTTACACAGATACCTCCTTGCCAATGCTGAGGACAGTCAGAACCTGTACACAGGGGTTTCCTACAAACAAATCTAGAAATCTCACAAGTCTTGAAGCAAAAGTATGAGTTTCATACCAAAAGCATCCCAAGACACTAATAAGATCAAACTTCCCATTTCATAGACAATTGCTAGTGTCTCCCAACATGTCTACCCAGGTGAGAAATTCAAATTCACTGTCCACACAAATTTTACATTTTAAATTTTTTGTCTCTATGCCATTACCTAAAACCTTTAGGAACGTCTTTAGTCAACTAGAGATTAAAATAAAGCATTCCTAGAATAAATTTTGAGTTACATCATCTAGTGCCATCACCTCTGTATTTGTGTCCAGGTGTTTGCATAGATGTTTTCTTGAACACTCTCATAGTTGGTGAGGCTAAAAAACACCATAGGCATCATTTTTTTTATCAAGGCAATTAATACCATACCATGGATTCATGTGCCCTGTTACCACAGAAAGAAGGAATTCAGGATTGTTTTTCTACTTGGCACTACATCTATCCCGCTAGGAGTCACAGAGTAACTTTCTATTGACATGAAAACATACAGGAATAAAATTACAAGCATGGAACAGAGCTCAACAGATTTTCAAAACCCACTGAAGTTACCAGAACCCAGGTTCACAAGATGAAATAGAACAAAATAAGCAACACCTGCCACTCTCTGCAGTTCCTGAATTCTGGGAGTCTGCCTTTCCAGGGCAATCACTATCAACCCTGCCTAGGACCAAAGACTCATTTTGTTTATTTCTGCATTGAACTAAAAAGAATCACACAATCTGAGCTCCTTTTACCCTGGTTTCTTTACCTTAATGCTACATTTCTAAGACTCATTTACATGTCTATTCAAGGCTGCACAGTCATTTCATTGCATGAAAATACAAAATTTATTCAGTTCTTTGTTCATGAGATCTGAACACTTTCAGTTTGAACAATTCGATTTTCAGCAGTGTATAATACATTTTGGTGAACACTTAACTATTCCTTTGGCAGGCTCAATATAAAGGTTCTGTGAGCAGAGGAATGATAATGCTTTAGTTCCAGCTTCCCACACTATAACAACTGGTATGATAGGTTGTTTGTTTTCCCCCATTCTAGCCAACTGCTGCAGTTTTAACCTGCATTTCGATAATTACTAATGAAGTTAGTTGTATACCTTCTCATACTACAATGACAGTCCAGATAATCTGGTATAAAATGCTGAGTAATGGATGGCATGGTTTGCTCACTCTTAAAGTACTGAATAATTCTGTCCTTCTATTGGGTTCATTGGTTTTTCTTATTTATTCTAGGAGGAGTCTTAGCTATAAAAAGGTCTATAAAAGGACCTTTCATGAGAGTCTGGAGAGACTGCATAGTGGTTAAGATCCCTGGCTGCTCTCTCAGAGGACATAGGTTTAATGCCCAACATCTACATGGTAGTTCAAAGCTATCTATAATATAATTCTGTCACAGGGGACCTGATGTCTTCTTCTGAGCCCTGTAGGCACCATGCAAGTACACAGAAATAAATGCAGGGAAAACACACATTAACATAAAAAGAAAATATTAACAAAAGAATCTTTCATGAATTATGATTGACACAAATTTCTCTTCTTTACCCCATCCTTGCCATCCTGATGTTATACTTAGATAAATAGAAACCTAACAATTTAATACACCAGTTTATTGTTATTCAAAAAGTTTTATACTCCACTAAAAAATAAAATCATCTTGTTAATGACAAGGTCAAGAAAATATTATTTGATGCCTACTTTTTCCTTTAATTTTATCTTTCATTGATCCTCAGTCTATTTGGAATGCTGGGACTTCATGAGTGTAGTGGACCTTCATGTCCAAAGACATTGTTTCACTCCGGTCCTTCTGGCCATCTTCATTTATTTGCAGAGATATAAATTGAGAGGGCAGGAATAATAGTTTTAGGTTTACATCAGAACCTGTGGTCTCCCCTACCTGCAATTCTTAACCAGACTTTACAGTCCAGGCATGTATTTCCTTTAATGGAATGGGCCTTAAATTATCAGAAAGCAGATTATTATCATTAATGCCACTATTGTACCCAAGGAAATATTTTGCCACTGGTCATTACTGTATTTCCCACAACACCAGCAGCAGTCTGCATAGTACCTTCTGATGCTAAGAAAGCTAAATAGCAGGGAGAAGCGTCCTGGTTGGTATCAATTTGGTTTCTCTTGATACATATTTTTATTCATTTTTCTTCAGAAGACTGGCCATGCTTTGAATTGGTTTTATACTTTCAATTTTCAGAAAACCATAGAATCCTATAAATTCTTGCATGCACGAACAATTCATCAGAGATCATTCATATGATTACATTAAACCTATACAACAAATATGTGAATACAAAAGATGAATGCATCTCTTACCTTTTGGTAAGAAAGACCCTGTTTAATTTCTCTTTTTTTTTCTTTTATTGGATATTTTCTTTATTTACATTTCAAATGTTATCCCCTATCCTATCCCCCCTCCCCCAGCCTCTATGAGGGTGTTCCCCCACCCACCCACTTCCACCTTCTGTCCTAGCATTCCCCTACACTGGACCATCGAAGCCCCACAGGACCAAGGACTGCTGGTTGGTGGTCCAGTCTCCGGGAGCTCTAGGTGGGTGGTCAGTTGACACTGTTGCTCCCCCCACAGGGCTGCAACCCCCCTTAGCTCCTTCAGTCCCTTTTCTAACTCCACCATTGGGGACCTCATGTTCAGTCCAATGGTTTGCTGTGAGCATCCTCCTCTGTATTTGTCAAGCTCTGACAGAACCTCTCAGGAGACAGTCATACCAGGCTCCTGTCAATAAGCACTTCCCCGCATCAGCAATAGCATCCACGTTTGCCTTGTATGAGGTGGATCCCCAGGTGGGGCAGTCTCTAGATGACCTTTGCTTCATTCTCTGCTCCACACTTTGTCTCCATATTTCCTCCTGTGAGTATTTTGTTCCCCCTTCTAAGAAGTACTGAAGTATCCGCACTTTGGTCTTCCTTCTTCTTGAGCTTCATGTGATCTGTGAATTGTATCGTGGGTATTCCAAGCTTCTGAGCTAATAATCACTTATCAGCAAGTGCATAGCATATGTATTCTTTCGTGTTTGGGTTACCTCACTTAGGATGATATTTTCTAGTTCCATCCATTTGCCTGCGAATTTCATGAAGGCATTGTTTTTAATAGCTGAGTAGTATTCCATTGTGTAAATATACCACGTTTTCTGTATCCATTCCTCTGTTGTGGGACATCTGGGTTGTTTCTAGCTCCTGGCTATTATAAATATGACTGCCATGAACACAGTGGAGCATGTGTTCTTATTACATGTTAGAGCACCTTCTGAGTATATGTCCAGGAGTGGTATAGCTGGGTCCTCAGGTAGTATTATGTCCAATTTTCTGAGGAACTGTCAGGCTGACTTCCAGAGTGGTTGCAATCCCACCAGCAATGTTTAATTTCTTTTAACAGTGTTTTAAGTCAGTTACTGTTTTGTTTTGATTTTTTTTTAATGGTTGGTATTTGACCTATGCTACTACTATAAATGATTTTATAATATTTGCATTTATACTTGTTTTATGTTGGTATAAAAATACAAATCATTTTTGTATACTGATCTTTACATAAATTTAGCCAAACATTTATATTTTAATTCTAAGAATATTTTTTTTCTTTTTTTTTATTTATTTTATTTTATTTTTTTAATTTACATTCCAAATCACTTCCCCTTTCCCGTTTCCTCCCTCCCCGAAAGTCCCATAAGCCCCCTTCCCTCCCTCTTTTCTCCATTCAACCCCCTCTCGTTACTCTGTCCTGGCATTCCCCTACATCCAGTCTTTCCAGGACCAGGGGTCTCTCCTTCCATCTTCTTAGAAATCTATTGATATGCAGGTTGTGTCTAGGGTATTCCGAGATTCTGGGTCAATATCCCCTTATCAGTGACTGCATACCATGTGTGTTCTTTTGTGATTGGGTTACCTCACTAAGGATGATATTTTCAAGATCTGACCATTTGCCTAGGAATTTTGTGAATTCATTGTTTTTAATTGCAGAGTAGTATTCCATTGTGTAGATATACCACATCTTCTGAATCCATTCCTCCGTTGAGGGACATCTAGGTTCTTTCCAGCTTCTGGCTATTATAAATAAGGCTGCTATGAACATAGTGGAGCATGTGTCCTTATTGCATGCAGGTAAAGCCTCTGGGTATATGCCCAGGAGTGGTATAGCCGGATCCTCCGGGAGTGTCATGCCCAGTTTTCTGAGGAACCGCCAGACTGCTTTCCAGAGTGGTTGGAATTCCACCAGCAGTGGAGGAGTGTATGCAACTCATTCAAATCTTTCTAAGGATGTGTTCATTTTCTCTAATTCAAGACTATTTTATTTCTTTCCATCTCAAACCTCTAAGTTTTAGGAAGAATTTTCTGACTATTATTATCCAGAACCAGGAGAGGGGTTTCATAATACTAAATTAAATATTATCAAGTGAGTGCTGCTGTTCTTCTATTCCATTTGGCCAACTAAAATTTAAAAATCAGCACCTCAGTTATGCTTTCCTAGTTCCACATTCTCCAACTGCAACTCCATTATACTCATTTATGATATTCAGTGCCAATAGTCACCTCTGAGTTCATATGTGTTCTCTCTCCCATGCTTTCTTACTTCCAGTATTAATAACCATGGATGAGAGCAAAACCTAAGTTTATGGAGTTCTGACCTAAGACAGGAGAACCTGCCTATCTCTGCTTACTACAGGATTCTTGTGGCTTTAATACCACTTTACAGTTGTCAAGTCCACCTTTATCTATTGTTAAATTCTCAGGTATTGCTCTGTGTCGCTATGGTAAGATTTAGGGGCCACCAGGCTCTTATTGAAAGCTGTGACTTTGGGCTCATAAATTCCTAGGACACTACAATTGGCATGTGCTAATTCTGAAACAACTCTTATTATATATTAAATTTCATTGCAGTGGTCTGACTGAAGTATTTTTGCCTCCATCCTGTCTATACTATATTAAACATAAATTTGTTTCATTTCCTACACAGTAAAACCTCTATTCAATACTGTAATTTTTGCTTAATTGGCCCCCTGAATCTGCAGCCCTCTGCCCAACAAAGGGCACAACCCTCATAACTGAGACTTCTCCTCCCATTATCAGTGCTCTTTGACTTTTGAAGCTCAACAATTCTTAAACCACTCATGACTGCTTTTCCAAAGCGTCCCATACAGACGCCATCATAAAAAATACATTATCATCAACAACAGCAAGGCTTATGTATCTTTTCTTTAAACTTCTTGAAGGCCATAAAAAATTTCAGTAGGAACACATCCAGTGTTTGTACCTTCCTTATCAGTGTGGTGGGGAAATTACATAAACAATACACATTAGACATTCTAAAACATTCTCTCTAGAAATTAATACAATATGACATTCTCTCTCCCCTATTATTTTTCCTTCCCCTCCAAATCACTTATCACTTCTTCCCTTCCTCTAACTTTTGATTGTGACAGCAAGCATTGGGCCAGTACATTGGCTCAGCAGATAATGGCACTTGCTAACATGACCAGAGTTCAATCCCAGAATCCACATGACAGAAGTATTAGGTCACACAAATTGTGCTCTGATTTCTATTTTCTCTTTTTGCCACACATGTACCCACTTACATACATACATACATACATACATACATTCATACACACACACACACACACACACTAAACAAATAAATGAGTGTGACAAAAGAATTTTAAAAGAAGTGTTACCATACCTGACTCTTCCCATACTGCCTCATTTAATAACTTCTGTATTAGTCAGGGTTCTCTAGAGTCACAGAATGTATGGGTAGTCTCTATATAGTTAGGGAATTTGTTGATGACTTACAACTTATATTCCAACTCCCCAACAATAGTCAGCAGTATTTGTGGATGGAAGTCCAAGGATCTAGCAGTTGCTCAGTCACACAAGGCAGCTGTGGATGGAAGTACAAGGATCTAGCTGTTGCTCAGTCCCACGAGGCAGGCCAGGAAAAGCCAGAGTGAATCTTCCTTCTTCCAATGTCCTTATATAGGTCTCCAGCAGAGGGTGTGGCCCAGATTAAAGGCATGTGCCACCGAGCTTTCCAATTCTTGATGAGTTCATTCCAGATTTAGTCAAGTTGACAACCAGGAATAGCCACTACACACACACACACACACACACACACACACACACACACACACACACTCACACACTAAACAAATAAATAAATGTGTGTGACGAAAGAATTTTAAAAGAAGTGTTACCATACCTGACTCTTCCCATACTGCCTCACTTGATAACAGAATACCTTAAAGATTATCAGTTAATGTAGGAACTTCCTCATCTTGTGCAGCTTCCTCTGATACATATTCATCTGATAATCTGACTGCCTATGAATTTGTTTTTCCACAGGTTTACAAATAATCTTTGTGACTTACCAACAACCATTTCCTCCCACTCTCTTGGCTATAATCTGTTTGAAAAGAGGAACTGATAGGGACTGTTATGGCTTCCACATTGTTAAGTAGATTCTCTTTTAAAAGAGACTCCTATACAAACTTTTAAATGAAATTTAAATTTAAAACTTTAATCTATTATATAAACACTTTAATTCATGCAAAAAGGAGTACAGACTTGATAGTTAATGGATTGATTGAGCACAATTGCATCCTGTACATAGGTGAAAACATCTACATAAGGGGAAATTAGGTACTCAGTTTGTTTCCCTCCAAGTGTTTATTCAATTTTATTCCAAATAAAATGAGTATTATGATATATTTGCTGTGACCAACTCACCAATTAACTGAACTATTTGGAAAGGATTAAGAGGTGTGACCTTGTAGCAGAAGCTGTAGCCTGTGGCCCTATGAGTATGTTGCTGGGAACAGGCTTTAAGGTTTCAAAAGCCCATACCTGGTCCATTATCCCTCTCTCTCTCCCTCTCCCTCTCCCTCTCCCTCTCCCTCTCCTATCTATGTATGAGAATGTAAAGCTCTTAACTACTGCTCTGGCTCTATGCCTATCTGCTTCCCACCATGAAGATCATGGACTAACCATCTAAAACTGTACAAGGACCCAAGAACCCAATTAAATGATACACACACACACACACATACACACACACACACACACACAGAGAGAGAGAGAGAGAGAGAGAGAGAGAGTGAGTCTTGGTTATGGTGTCTCCTCATAACGATAGAAGAGTAACTAAAACAAAATCTAAAGATAATTAACAGCTTCTATATACCATTATTTTTCCTGGCCTTATTTTTAAATTAATTAATTAATTTATATCCCAAGCTCTGTTCCCTCCTAGTCTTCCCCTTCCCCTTCCCCTAGAAAAGTCAGAGTACTCAAAAGAGATGCACTAAAGATATTACAAATGCTTCGAACCTCACTCCTCAGATTTAGACTCCCATTTCAACAAAAATATTGAAATGCATATTCCAAAACAAAATGCATATTTAAAAGCAATGAGTTCTGATTTACTGAACAATGTCCTTCAATTATGGGATGCCAAAGCTGGTAGGAAGGCTGGTAGGTATTTTCTCTCATGAAGGCTGTTAAGCTGTAGTAATAAAGGAAGTTTTTGGTTTTGCTTTCTTTTTTCTCATTGGGATCACTCAGTAGGTAACTGTTTTAGTTTTAAATACAACAATGAAGTGCCCTTTAAAAAAAGGTCAAACCAAAAATTCCTGGGAAGTGAACTGAATACCTTTTTCTGCTGAATACTTTTCTAATTCATACAGTAACTTACTTGGCAGAGTTTGAGTTCATACACACATATCTCAGCGTGTACATGCATGGGTATCTGAAATATATAAAGTTTATACATATATAACATGTACATTTACAAATTTCTTTACTAAAATCAAATCAATGCTTACATATACACACAAAAAAAATCTTAGAGATATTATTATAGAAAAAGAAAAGATCATTTCCACTGAATCTAAATACAAACATTTATCACCACACCAGAAAAATAGTAGTAACACAACTTTTGTAAATTCAGATATTGGGCCTAGAGCTGATCCTGTGCCACAGAGCTCTATACTCAAATACTGCCTGACAGCGGGTCTCCCAGGAGTGCAGACAAGTCTGTGAGCACAGATAAGACCATCATTTCTGCTCTAAGGGTCCCGCCCGGAGACCTCAGGACACAGGAACTGAGGAGCAGACTAGGACAGTATCCTTCAAGTTTCTGTCTACGCCTCAGAGCTGACCCTGTGACACAACTTTCCATACCCAAATTCCTCCCAGAGAGAACTGGTCTCCCAGGAGTACTGACAAACAGGCTTGCAGGAGAGAAAAGTCACATTCAGAGAGAGCATGACCAGCTAACACAAGAGATAACCAGATGGCTAGAGGCAAGGGCAAGAACATAAGCAACAGAAACCAAGACTACTTGGCATCATCAGAAACTAGTTCTTCCACCACAGCAAGACCTGGATACTCCAACACACCAACAAAGCAAGACTCTAATTTGAAATCACATCTCATGATGATGATAGGGGACTTTAAGAAGAACATAAATAACTCCCTTAAAAAAGTACAGGAGAATGTGGGTCAACAGGTAGAAGCCCTTAAAGAGGAATCACAAAAATCCCTTAAACAATTATAGGAAAACACAACCAAATAGGTGAAAGAACTGAACAAAAACATCCAGAATATAAAAATGGAAATAAAAACAATAAATCACAAAGGAAGACAACAGTGGAGACAGAAAACCTAGGAAAAAGATCAGGAGTCATAGATTTAAGCATCACCAACAGAATATAAGAGATAGAAGAGATGATCTCAGGTACAGAAGATACCATGGAAAACATTGACACAACAGTCAAAGGAAATGCAAAATACAAAAGCTCCTAACTGAAAACATCCAGGAAATCCATGACAAAATGAGAAGACCAAACCTAAGGATAATAGGTATAGAAGAGAGTGAAGATTCCCAACTGAAAGGGCCAGTAGATACCTTCAACAAAATTATAGAAGAAAACTTCCCTAAACTAAAGATAGAAATACAAGAGGCCTAAAGAACTCCACATAGATTGGACCAGAAAAGAAATTTCTCCTGTCATATAATAATAAAACCACCAAATACAACAAAGAAAGAATATTATTAGTAAGGGAAAAGGTCAAGTGACATATAAAAGCAAACCTATCAGAATTACACCAGACTTCTCACCAGAGACTATGAAAACTAGAAGATCCTGGGCAGATGTCATACAGACCCTAATAGAACATAAATGTCAGCCCAGGCTACTATACCCAGCAAATCTTTCAATTGCCATAGATGGAGAAACCAAGATATTCTGTGACGAAACCAAATTTACACTATATATTTCCACAAATCCAGCTCTACAAAGGATAATAGATGGAAAACACCAACGAAAAGAGGGAAACTACACCGTAGAAAAAGCAAGAAAGAAATCTTTCAACAAACCCAAAAGAAGATAGCCACACAAACATAAAAATAAGATCAAAATTAGCAAGAAGCAACAATCACTATTCTCATTAATATCTCTTAACATGAATGGACTCAATTCCCCAATAAAAAGACATAGGCTAACAGACTGGACACATAAACAGGACCCAGCATTTTTTTGCATGTAGGAAATGCACCTCAGTGACAAAGATACTCACTACCTCAGAGTTAAAGGTTGAAAAACAATTTTCCAAGCAAATGGTCCCAACAAACAAGCTGGAGTAGCCATTCTAATATCAAATAAAATCAACTTTCAACAAAATGTTATCAAAAAGGATGAGGAATGACACTTTATACTCATCAAAGGAAAAATATACCAAGAACTCTCAATTCTGAACATCTATGCTCCAAATGCAAGGGTACCCCACATATATAAAAGAAACTTTACTAAAGCTCAAAGCACACATTGCACCTCACACAATAATAGTAGGAGAATTCATCACCCCACTCTTATCATATCTAGGAAACACAAACTAAACAGAGACACAGTGAAACTAACAGAAGTTATAGACCAAATGAATTTAACATATATATAACATTTCATCCCCAAACGAAAGAATATATCTTCTTCTCAGCACCTCATGGTACCTTCCCCAAAACTGACCATACAACTGGTCACAAAACAGGCCTCAACAGATATAAGAAGATTGAAATAATCCCGTGCATCCTATCAGATCACCAAGGACTAAGGCTGGTCTTCAATAGCAACAAAAACAACAGAAAACATGCATACACATGAAATCTGAACAATGCCCTACTCAATGATAACTTGGTCAAGGATGAAATAAAGAAAGAAATTAAAGACTTTTTAGAATTTAATAAAAATGAAGGCACAACATACCCAAACCTATGGGACACAATGAAGGCAGAGATAAGAGGAAAAATAAAGCTCTAAGTGACTCCAAAAAGAAACTGGAGAGAGCATACACTAGCAGTTTATTAGCACACCTGAAAGCTCTAGAACAAAAAGAAACAAATACTCCCAAGAGTAGTAGATGGCAGGAAATAATCAGATTCAGGGTTGAAATCAACCAATAGAAACAAACAAAAAAAAACTATACAAAGAATCAACAAAACTAGGAGCTGATTTTTTTTTTTTGAGAAAATCAAAAAGATAGATAAACCCTTAGCCAGACTAATCAGGGGGCACAGAGACAGTATCCAAATTAACAAAATCAGAAATGAAAAGGGAGACATAACAACAGAAACTGAGGAAATTAAAAAAAAATCAGATCCTACTACAAAAGTCTATATTCAACACAACTGGAAAATCTGGATGAAATGGACAATTTTCTAGACATATACCAAATACCTAAGTTAAATCAGGATCAGATAAACCATGTAAACACTACCATAACTTCTAAAGAAACAGATGCAGTCATTAAACCAACAAAAGCCCAGGACCAGATGGGTTTATTGCAGAATTCTATTGAACCTTCAAAGAAGACCTAATACCAGCACTCTTTGAAGTGTTTCCACAAAATAGAAACAGAAGGAACACTATCCAATTCAATCTATGAAGTCACAGTTATACTGCATATTCTTTTTTGGAGATGAAATGTTTCTGTCTAATCAGGAACCTGTCACAATTTCCTTTCATAGGGGACTTTATAAAAAGATGTTTTTCTACTATCATGTTTAATGCTCCAAATAGATTTTAAAAACTGGTTGAGTACATATTATTTTTAGCTTCAGAAGATATCACGTATATTGAAGAGGCATTTAACTACTATAATTTGATGACCTAAAGTATGTCAATACTGATTTGTATATTTTAAAATAAATGTTATTAGTTTACAAAAATTCAGATATTGTTGCAGATATAAATGTTGAACCGCTATGTATATAAATAAATGAATAAATAAATGTTATTACTGTGCATTCTTATCTTTATAGAAGTTTATGCATATGCATACATGTGTGTGTGTGTGTGTGTGTGTGTGTGTGTGTGCACATGCACAAAATGAGTCCTGAAAATAATATGGCTTATATTAAGGAAAACAAAAACAAAGTCAGTCACACAAAGGTATTATGGCTCCTGTGGCATTTCAAGGACAACATAAATGAAAAACGGTTCTTTTTGTGCTATGTTTCTATGTTACTTTCTAAAAGAGTTGAAGAAAGACGACCTGTAACTTACAGTTACAACGATTTACAGTTTTAACGATTTAATCATGTCTGATGAATGTCACTAACAGCGATTGTCCATGCCCATCTGGGCCCCATCCCTAGCCCACACAAGTTCAATTACTGTCAATTTAAAGTGTTGAACTCCGTCTATCTGAGAATTGTATTTGTACAGGACAGTGACCAGATTCTGAAAATGAAACTTCTGGGATACTTGCCTCTCTCCATTCCCACTTACCTACTAGCTTCAATCACAGTAGTGCAATCACCCTGGTGTCTCCTATTTCCTGAGTTCTGTCAGCAAATGAATAAAGTAGGGACGCTCCAGTACCTGTGTCTCTTAACAACCGTTATCTTAATGACAACCTCTAAAGCTTTTCCCAACTCCATTTTGTTTTCTTCTCTTAAGAGACTCTCATAAAATTTCTGTCTTTGAGATGTAATTAATAAAGTCTTTCTAGCCTTTACTCACTTAGTTTTTTTGCTTTTTCTTTTTTATTCCTTTTTTCTTTTTTTTTCTCACTTCAATTTTTTTTAATTGAATATATTCTTCATTTACATTTCAAATGTTATACACCTTCCTGGTTTCCCCCCTCCCCGAAAATCCCCAACCCATCTTCCCACCCCTGCCTCCAAGAATATGCTCCTCTACCCAACCCACTCTCATGAACCCCCCCTTGATTAACCCACACTGGGGCAACTATTGAGCCTTCACAGGACATAGGACCTCTTCTCCCACTGATGCCCGACAAGGCATTCTTCTGCCACTCTTTTGGCTGGAATCATGTGTATCCCTTGGTTGATGGCTTAGTCCCTGGGAGCCCTGGGGTGTCTGGTTGGCCAACATCGTCGTTCTTCTCATGGGGTTGCAACTCCCTCTTCCCAGCTCCTCCAGTCTGCCCTCCAACTCCTCCATTGGGAACCCCATGCTCAGTCCAATGGTTGGTTGCTAGTATCCACCTCTGTATCAGTAAGGCTCTGCAGGGCCCCTCCAAAAGATAACCATAATAGGCTTTCAGTACATACTTCTTGTCATCCATAGTAGTTTCAGGGTTTGGTTACTGTTTATAGGATGAATCCCCAGGTAGGAAAGTCTCTGAAGGTCCTTTCCTTAACTCTCTGCTCCATACTTCGTCTCCATAGTTGTTCCTGTGAGTATCTTGTTTCCTTTCTCAGAGGAACCGAAGCACCCCTACTTTGGTCTTCCTTCTTCTTGAGCTTCCTGTGATCTGTGAATTGTAACTTGTTTATTTTGAGCTTTTGGGCTAATATCCACTTATCAGTGAGTGCATACCATGTGTGTTCTTTTGTGATTGGGTTACCTCACTCAGGATGACACTTTCTAGTTCCAACCATTTGCCTAAGACTTTCATGAATTCATTGTTTTTAATAGCTGAATAGTACTCCTTTGTGTATATATACCACAATTTCTGTATCCATTCCTCTGTTGAAGGACATCTGGGTTCTTTCCAGCTTCTGGCTATTATAAATAAGGCTGCTATGAACATAGTGGAGCATGTGTCCTTATTACATGTTGGAGTATCTTCTGGGTGCCCAGGAATGGTATAGCTGGGTCCTCAGGTAGTACTATGTCCAATTTTCTGAGGAACGGCCAAACTGATTACCAGAATGGTTTTTCCAGCTTGCAATCCCACCAGCAATGGAGGAGTGTTCCTCTTTCTCCACATCCTCTCCAGCATCTGCTTTCCCCTGAGTTTTTCATCTTAGCCATTCTGACTGGTGTGAGGTGGAATCTCAGGGTTGTTTTGATTTGCATTTCCCTCATAACTAAGGATGCTGAGCATTTCTTTAGGTGCTTCAGAGCCATTCCAGTTTCCTCAGTTGAAACTTCCATTTAACTCTGTACCCTATTTTTAATAGGGTTATTTGACACTCTGGAGTCTAACTTCTTGAGTTCTTTGTATACATTGGCTATTAGCCCTCTATCGGATGTAGGACTGGTAAAGATCTTTTCCTAATCTGTTGGTTTCTGTTTTGTCCTAAAAAGCTTTGCAATTTTATGAAGCCCCATTTGTTGATACTTTTTCTTAGAGCATAAGCCATTGGTGTTCTGTTTAGAAAATTTTCCCCTGTGCCCATGTGTTCAAGGCTCTTCCCCACTTTCTCCTCCATAAGCTTCAGTGTATCTGGTTTTATGTCGAGGTCCTAGATCCACTTTGACTTGAGCTTTGAACAAGGAGATAATTTGCATTTTTCTGCATGCTGACCTCCAATTGATCCAGCACCATTTGTTAAAAATGCTGTCTTTTTTCCACTGAATGTTTTTAGCTCCTTTGTCAAATATCAACTGACCATAGGTGTGTGCGTTCATATCTGGGTCTTCAATTCTATTCCATCGATCTTCCTGCCTGTCTCCTTACCAATAACATACAGTTTTTGTCACTATTGCTCTGTTGTAGAGCTTGAGGTGAGGGATGGTGATTTCCCCAGATCTTTTGTTTTGGAGAATAGTTTTCGCTATCCTGGGTTTTTGTTATTCCAAATGAATTTGAGAATTGCTCTTTCTAGATCTATGAAGAATTAATTTGGGATTTTGATGGGGATTGCATTGAATCTGTAGATTGCTTTCAGCAAAATGGCTATTTTTAATATATTAATCCTTCCAATCCATGAGCATGGGAGATCTTTCCATCTTCGGAAATCTTCTACAATTTCTTTCTTCCGAGGCTTGATGTTCTTGTCATACAGATCTTTCACTTGCTTGCATAGAGTCACACCAAGGTATGTAGTATTATTTGTGACTATTGTAAAAGGTGTCATTTCCCTAATTTCTTTCTCACCTTGTTTATTCTTTGAGTAGAGGAAGGCTACTAATTTATTTGAGTTAATTTTATATTCATTCACTTTGCTGAAGTTGTTTATCAGCTTTAGGAGTTCTATGGTGGAATTTTTGGGGTTGCTTAAGTATATGATCATATCATCTGCAAATAGTGATACTTTGACTTCTTCCCTTCCATTTGTATTCCTTTGATGTCTTTTTGTTGTCTAATTGCTCTGGTTAGGACTTCAAGTACTATATTGAATAGATAGGGAGAAAGTGGGCAGCCTTGTCTGGTCCCCAATTTTAGTGGGAATCCTTCAAGTTTCTCTCCATTTAGTTTGATGTTGGCTAGCAGTTTGCAGTCTATTGCTTTCACTATGTTTAGGTATGGGCCTTGAATTCCCGATCTCTCCAAGACTTTTATCATGAAGGGATGCTGAATTTTGTCAAAAGCTTTTCAGCATTTCATGAAATAACCAGGTGTTTTTTTTTCTTTGAGTTTGTTTATGTAGTGGATTACATTGATGGATTTCCATATATTGAACCATCCCTGCATCCCTGGGATGATCGTGGTGAATTATATCGTTTTGATGAATTCTAGGATTCGGTTGGCCAGAATTTTGTTGAATATTTTTGCATCAACATTCATAAGGGAAATTGGTCTGAAGTTCTCTTTCCTTGTTTGGTCTTTGTTTGGTTTATGTATAAGCATTATTATGGCTTCATAGAATGAATTGAGTAGTGTTCCTTGAGTTTCTATGTTGTGGAATAAATTGAAAAGTATAGGTATTAGCTCTTCTTTGAAGATCTGATAGAATTCCGCACTAAACCCATGTGATCCTGGTTATTTTTATTTATTTATTTATTTATTTTGGTTGGGAGACTATTAACAACTGTTTCTATTTCCTCAGGACTTATGGGACTATTTAGACGGTTTATCTGATTCTGTTTTAACATTGGCACCTGGTATGTATCTAGAAAATTGTCCATTTCATCCAAATTTTCCAATTTTAATGAGTATAAGCTTTGTAGCAGGATCTGATGATTTTTTGAATTTCCACAATTTCTGTTGTTATGTCTCCCTTTTCATTTCTGATTTTGTTAATTTGGGTAGTGCCTCTGAGCCCTCTGATTAGTCTGACTAAGGGTTTATCTATCTTGTTGATTTTCTCAAAGAATCAGCTCCTGGTTTTGTTGATTCTTTGTATAGTTCTTTTTGTTTCTATTTGGTTGAATTCGGCCCTGAGTTTGATGATTTCCTGCCGTCTACTCCTCTTGGGTGTGTTTGCTTCTTTTTGTTCTAGAGCGTTCAGGTGTGCTGTCAAGCTGCTAGTGTAAGCTCTCTCCAATTTTTTTTTTTGAGGCACTTAGAGCTATGAGTTTTCCTCTTAGCACTGCTTTCATTCTATCCCATAAGTTTTGGTATGATGTGTCCTCATTTTCATTAAATTCTAAAAAGTCTTTAATTTCTTTATTTCTTCCTTGACCAAGCTATCATTGAGTAGAGCATTATTCAATGTCCATGTGTATGTGTTTTTTCTGTTGTTTTAGTTTGAACTCAAGACAAGTCATGGTGATCTGAAAGGGTGGATGGAATTATTTCAATATTCCTGAATCTGTTGAGGCCTGTTTTGTAACCAATTATATGGTCAGTCTTAGAGAAGGTACCATGAGGTGCTGAGAAGAAGGTGTATTCTTTCGCTTGAGGATGGAATGTTCTATAAATATGTTAGATCCATTTAGTCCATAACTTTAGTTAGTTTAACTCTGTCTCTGCTTAGTTTCTGTTTCCATGATTTGTCCATTGTTAAGAGAGGGGTGTTGAAGTCTCCCACTATAATTGTGTGGGGTGCAATGGGTGCTTTGAGCTTTAGTAAAGTTTCTTTTATGAATGTGGGTGCTCCTTGCATTTGGAGCATAAATGTTCAGAATTGAGAGTTCACCTTGGTAGATTTTTCCTTTGATAAGTATGAAGTGTCCTGCCTTATCTTTTTTGACAACTTTTCATTGAAAGTTGATTTTATTTGGTATAAGTATGGTCACTCCAGCTTGTTTCTTGGGACCATTTGCTTGGATAATTATTTTCAAACCTTTAACTCTGAGGTAGTGAGTATCATTTCACTGAGGTGGGTTTCTTGTATGCAGCAAAATGTTGGGTCCTGTTTGCATATCCAGTCTGTTAGTCTATGTCTTCTTATTGGGGAATTGAGACCATTGATGCTAAGAGATATTAAGGAAAAGTGATGGTTGCTTCCTGTGATTGTTGCTTCCTGCTATTTTCATTGTTAAAGGTGGAATTCTTTTTGTGTGGTTATCTTCTTTTGGGTTTTTTGAAAGAAGATTACTTTATTGTTTTTTCTAGGGTATAATTTCCTGCCTTGTGTTGGTATTTTCCACCCATTATCCTTTGAAGTGCTGGGTTTGTGGAAAGATACTGTGTAAATTTGGTTTTGTCATGGAATGTGTTGTTTTCTCCATCTATGGTAATTGAGAGTTTTGCTGGGTATAGTAGCCTGGGCTGGCATTTATGTTCTATTAGGGTCTGTATGACATCTGCCCAGGATCTTCTAGCCTTCATAGTTTCCGGTGAAAAGTCTGGTGTAATTCTGATAGGTCTGCCTTTATATGTTGCTTGACCTTTTTCCCTTACTGCTTTTAATATTCTTTCTTTGTTTAGTGCATTTGGTGTTTTGATTATTATGTGTCAGGAGGAGTTTCTCTTCTGGTCCAGTCTGTCTAGAGTTCTATAGGCTCCTTGTATGTTCATGGGCATCTCTTTCTTTAGGTTAGGGAAGTTTTCTTCTATAAATTTGTTGAAGGTATTTGCTGGCCCTTTAAGTTGTAAGTTCTTGTTCTCTTCTATACCTATAATCCTTAGGTTTGGACTTCTCATTGTTTCCTGTATTTCCTGGATGTTTTGGCTCAGGAGCTTTTTGCATTTTGCATTTTCTTTGACTGTTGAGTCAATGTTTTCTATGGTATCTTCAGCTCCTGATATTTTTTCTTCTATCTCTTGTATTCTGTTGTTGATGCTTGCGCATCTATGACTCCTGAAATCTTTCCAAGATTTTCTATCTCCAGAATTGTCTCCCTCTGTGATTTCTTCATTGTTTCTACTTCCACTTTTAGATCCTGGATGCTTTTGCTCAGTTCCTTCACTTGTTTGTTTGTGTTTTCCTGAAATTCTTTAAGGGATTTTTTTTCCTCTTTAAGGGCTTCTACCTGTTGACCCATGTTCTCCTGTGTTTCTTTAAGGGATTTTTGTGTTTCCTCTTTCAGGGCTTCTACCTGATGACCCATGTTCTCTTGTATTTCTTTAAGGGAGTTATTTATGTCCTTCTTGAAGTCCTCTATCAACATCATGAGATGTGACTTTAAATCCAGATCTTACTTTCCCAGTGTGTTGGGGTATCCAGGATTTGCTGTTGTAGGAGAACTGGGTTTTGATGGTGCCATGTTGCCTTGGTTTCTGTTGGTAATGATCTTGCATTTGCCTTTTGCCATCTAGCTTTCTCTGGTGTTAGCTGGTCTTGATGTCTCTGATTTCTGCTTATCTGTCCTGCAAGTCTGTGTATATGTACTCCTGGGATTCCTGTTCTCTCTGTGCACACAGGTATGTAGGCTCTCCTGGGAGACCAGCTCACCTGTGCTCCCAGGTCTCTCTGCACTCCAAATGACCTGAGTATAGCTTGTTCTCAAATGCCCTGAGTGCGGCTGGTTCTCTACTAAGTATCAGTAGATGGTGTCTTCACTGTGGTAGACCTGGCAAGATTCTGCTACAGTAGAAAGGGCAAATGCCTTGAGTGGCTGGTTCTCAAATGCCCTGAGTGGCTGTTTCTCTAGGAAGGAGGAGGAGATGGTTTCTTCACTGTGGCAGACCTGGCAAGGTTCTGCCACAGCAGAAAGGGCTGGTGGTGGCAGCAGAAGGGGGATAAGTATCGGATGGGGACTGCTATTCCAAAGGGTGGGGCTTCAGGTTGTTGCTGGGTAGTGAGTCCTGCCAGACCCCTGGCAGCAGCTCTGGGCCTCCAGAGGTTGGGGGGTGTGTGTGGGGGTTCTTACCAAATGCCCTGAGTAGCTGGTTTTCTAGGAAGTATCAGGAAATGGAGTCTTCACTGTGGCAGAACCTGGCAACCACAGCAGAAAGGGCACCCACTTAGGTTTTTATGAAACTTTACAAAGATACTTCCTGTGACTATAACACAAACAAAATGTGCCTATCCAGCTTCTCAATATGTATTCCACTAATGTTTAGAATCTTGGGACTATAATTTCTCAGAGGTTGGGCAGGGAAAGGGGGGTGAGAGTGGGGGTCACAGGAAGTCTCAGTATTTTTTTTTTAAATCTGAAAAATGAAGTTCTTTTAATATGAGAAAAGACAGTTTCTCAGAAATACAAATATAAATATTTATAAAAGAAAACATGTGGATTCACAAACATTTACTTTAAAGTAATCGAATTATATTTATCCAAAATTTAGAAATACAAAAGTAATCTAGTTTCTCAAGGCAAAACCAGAATCTACTTATAAAAAATAAATTCTGGCCCTAGCACAGACCAATAAACTGGAATCCTTTAGTAGAAGAATTTGAAATAAGTATCTCAGACAAATATTCCACCTAATTCTGATAAATAATATGACTTGCAAGCCTGAAGGAACTTGCATTTGGGGCTTTTTTGAGTAACTGGTACTTGCTGTCTACAACATGCACTATTTTAGAGACTTTGTGAGGGCAATAAGTAAATAATAGTAAAACAGAAAACAACTATGCCCCCTAGATACCTACATTCAAGAAGAACTATCCTATGGAAAAGGAAAGGTATGAACCACACTGTAGGTGAAATTGTGACATAATCACTTGAATATTTCTAGACGTTTGAAGAAAGATGCAGCCAAAGAATTAAAGATACTTACTACACCATTTGCTGCAATAAAATTAATGAGCAGTGAGCATAAGAGAAGAACCAAAACAAAGGCAATGCCATAAACTTCAAAACAGACGGAGGTACAGAGAGAAAGAAGAGGGCTTTGCAGATCTTTTCAATAAGTATTGGTAAGTGAACATGGATCCGAATTGAAAAGTCCTTAGTCAAAGAAGGATGGGTTGGATATATGATACATTTCAACATAGAAAATCCAGCGTACATTGGAGAATAGGATTTTGTCTACTCCAAAATTAAGCAGATAATACTTACCTTCTGAGGGTGTGTAAAGCAATGTTGTTAGCAGTGTGACATGAAATTAACAACTTGGTGGATGCATGATGCTGAGAGAAAGGACTTCAAAATATTGTGTTTATATTTCTGTTCCTTCCTCATTCTTTTTTTTACTTTTTATTGGTTATTTTATTTAGTTACGTTAATTCTCAGCATTTTAAACATATTTATAAGCAGCATAAGTCTTCAAGAGGGGAAAAGATACGGATCATTTCAATGTCTGATTGAATAAATAAAGTTCTCATTACACAGATCATCTTACAGGAATAGTCATCCATGAAACATATTTAGTGAAATGCCATTCTAAGTGATTATTCTAAAACCAAATTAACTGGCATGCCTGCCCCCTGCTGTTATATTTCTTCTCCACCTTCTGCTGGAACACCTAATCCATGAGGGCAAACTTAACTCTCCCCTCAACACTAGTTATTAACAAAGTTAAGATGATTCAACATCAGCTCATCTCTTTGCTCTTCTAGGTGTCCTTATGATATTATTCTGGTCACTGAGCATGGGTGAAAAAGAACGCAGCTAAATTCCTGTTTGGGAATGGCTTCTCATCATATTGTCTTATACCTGGATCTAAAAGATAGCTGGATATCTGGAATCACAAACTTGTTTTTACTTCTCCAACTAAATTCTAGGCACTGGGACAAGGAAGTCAACTCTAAATTCAAGCTCCAAAGCTGAAACTATCTAATGACACTACCCTTGCAATATCCATGGTACTAACCTTTGACTACTACAGAGTCACCTTCCTCATAGTCTGTCCCATATTCTTTTTTTTTTAATTAATCATGCCATTTGTTTACATCTCAAATGATATCCCAATTACCCCTCTAAATGCGACTTATCTCACAACCTCCCTCTTCTCCCTCCCCTTTGCCTCTCCTAAGGGTGCTCCCCCACCCACCCACCGTTTCCTGCCCCACCACTCCAGCATTCCCCCTATGCTGGGGCATCAAACCTCCACAGGACTAAGGACCTCCCCTCCCACTGATATCAGACAAGGCCATTTCTATCATGTACTAAGTTGTTGTGATACTCAGTCATGCTGTTCATTATATCAGACATACCTCAGACACCAACCTCAGTTTTATCCGATCAGGTCAGTCCTGTGTTCTTTCAAGACCCATACCGATGCTCTTGACTAAATAATAAAGTTGAAAAAGGAGCATCAGTAAACATACAAATACAACCACCCGTTCAGATAACACTTTCAACTGAATGGTGTCATTGAAAATACACAATGGAAAAATAGTGATGTCAAAATTTGGTGAGAATAGTTATATCTCTCTGAGACCATAAAATGTTGCTTAAAACCTTTTAATGAATACAAACAATGTCTATATTCATACTAGAGCTTCAAGTTTTCTCAGAATAAAACTGGAAATTCTGAAGTTGCTTGCAAAGCTTCTCACATATTACCTTCAATGTGCAGATGCAATGAAAGTGTGGTTATGTCCTGGCAATCTGGCCCTCAGCCATTCTACATAAGAGATCCTGCTAAAGTTCTAAAGAACAGTCCCAAAATTATCTCAGGTTGCATTATTAAACTGTTAGTCTAATTTTTTAATTCCTTAAAATCCTTTTAAATGTTTGGGAATCTGTTTTCAGCTCTCTGAAAACTGGCACCAATTTTGGAGTGGAGACTGCCTGACAAGCGCTAAGCTCTTCATCTCTAGGAAACTGATGCATCAAGAACAATCAGAAAACAGTGTTGCTGCTCAGCTTGCCCAAATCAAAACTAGCCTTCAATGATATCATCTCAAAGCATAGTCATACAAGCACATAGCTGCTGTTCACCAGTCTCACCGATACAGCCAAAGAGATCTAATACATCTACTTAAAACACCTGTCACTCTATGCCCAGAGATTTTTTTTAATCCCCCTCAAAGTCCCAGAAAGCTTTCAGCAAGCAAAGGATTAAGTTTGTCTCTTCCTAATTATGCTTTTAAAATGGTCTCCTGACCTTTGGCCTGAGGCTAAGTGGATTCTACCTAATCTGATCACACACACTGGCACTTAGCAAGTTTATCATCAATTTAATTTATGGCCATTGTATGTTCAACCTGGAGTTGTGTGCCTGTCGGTTCTGATTTATACCTATGATCCTGGAGTGTTTATTAATAGCGTTCCTTTTTACAACTACAGGTATCTTGAGTCTGGTGATAAATTATAGAGCTGCCCTCTGTGGTCCTATTACTCGGCCTGGTGAAGCAGCTAATCTTATAAACACAGGCTTAGATCTTGCTCTACCAATTGTAGTCCTCTTTTTTATGACTTTCTCTTGTCACCACACAAACAACAGATCTCAGCTTAAAGGGAGTACAAGATAGTTTATTCTGGAGCCATTCTGAGTGACCATGGCCTGAGAACATATATTTAGCTTACCCCAGATTCCATGTTTTAGCATGAGAACAGTTTCATGGTGTTTTTACAGTCATACATAAAAAAGGCCACAAATCAAGGCAAGTTCAAAATATGTCAGTGAATGGGGAAAGTTTTATAGGCCCAAGATGTTAAGCTAATGGATTCTAAAAGATTTTCATCTATTAGTCACAGACGTACATTCTGACACTGGATACGAGCAAGAAATGGCTGCTCTAAAGAGCTAGAACTAGCCTCAGATAAGGTATTCAGCTTTGGGCCTGCATCACCCCCATTGTCTCCACAGTACTGAAATTCTGATCAGCCTATTCAGTCTTTGTGCATGATCTCAATCTATCACCTCAATTCTGCCTTTATGTCCTGGTTCCTAAGACTATGCCTTGGTATGCCAGAATGAGCCATTGTGAACTCTGCTTTCGTAGGGAATCACTGTTTTCTAGCTTTATGTACTATGAGTAAAGGTTTGCTCATTAGTATTTCCAAGTTTAGAGAAAACATTCTAGTCACCTTGCATTCTTACCATAACCTAAATTATCTGGGAATTAGGACAGCCTTGGAAAGCCAGGTAGACCAGGAAGGAAGAGAATGATTCATCTAGACTATTGAGGAGGGGCTAACACCAAGTCACAGATTTAAAAGATGGTGATGAACAGGGCTGTGTTATTGAGCAGGAAACAAAAATGAATCCATAGTTTTCAAAACTTTTGTCACATTTGTATAACCTGAGCCAACGAGATGGACTAGTGGGGAAAACAGTACTCAAGCCAGCCTCATGACCTCTACCTTAGGAACCAATTGCAGCAAGAGAGATCTGACTCCTCAAGGTGGCCCTCTGATATACACTCTCCTCCCTCTCCCCACTGCCCTCACCCCTTCATTCATATCTCTCTCTCTCTCTCTCTCTCTCTCTCTCTCTCTCTCTCTCTCTCTCTCTCTCTCTCTCTCTCTCTCTCTCTCTCTCTCTCTCCCTCTCATACACAATCATCATCATCATCCAACTTTCTACTTAAGTTTTGTAAAAAATTTCTAACTTCTGAAAACAATCTTGTGTTAAGGAAATCAATTTCACAAAGGAAACCACAGTTGAACTGGCCACTGCTAAGAGCTGTTCTATTCTGATGCTAAATATGGTAACATTCCTATTCAACCCTCAAATGTAAGAGCAGGTGTGCCTGGGTAGAAATGCCTTTGAAAAGTCAGCTCAGGTAATACTGAAGAGAGGATCATAGATTTTATACCCATGCAACTAATTATATCTGACTAATGATGCTTCAGATCTGCTTTTCATGATTGCCTTCTTTAATATAATTGGGAAGATGTAATTTTTAAACCTGTCATGTTACCAATTTTAACTTCTGATTCAAATAAATGCAGACAAATACCAAATGTGTGCCCTTGTGTCTCTTATTAAGGGAATTCTTAAGAGGCATACATTAAAATACACTGTAATAACAATGATCCAAAAATCAATTATGGAATAGATAAAATCTACATGCAAATTCTCCATGCATATTATTTGTTGAGAAGCATGAAGAATCAGAAATATAGAAATAGTTCTCATTCCAAAAGCGATGTTGACCTGAAATATTAATACATAGTCTTAAATTATTTGTAACTTTTTTCTTCTTACTCTGTAATACAAATGAGAATAATATCTTATACTGTGCCTTTTTATTTAAAAATTGAAAACCTCTGAAATGCAGAAATAGTCAAAGCAGGAGCATTTTGAAGCTCAGGACATCTTTTTTATGTTACTTAGACAGAATAAAAAATGCAGAGAGAGTATTCTGAAAGGAGTGAAAACATTCATATAATACTGAAACCAAAATAAATCGAGCTCCTACATTTGCTATAACTGACACAGTCCACCTAAGGACCAGTACCCTGCAAGCATGCAAAGACCATTTCTCTTCTTTCTTTAGCTGCTGTAAGCAGACAATTCATAGCTATGAAATTCTATGTCCTATAAAAAGTGCTATAGTGGAGGAAATCTTGCTACTTGAATGTTTGAGTGGTATGAATCCCAAGTCAATGTTTTATTAGTATAGTTTTCATTCATATAAATCACTGTATTTGGCTCACATTTGCTTCTCCTAAGAGTCTCCTCTATCTTCCCTTCCTCCTCTCCATTTTCACTACACCCACGCTACAGCTTTCATGTCATATATGCAAACACATATAGTTAAATCTACATGTTGGATTTTATCTATTACCTTTTACTTTCTCTTCGTCTCTTACCCCTACTTCTTTAGATGCCTGCCTTTCTCTCCTCACAATATTCCTTCTACTTTCATGTCTCAATTGTGTGTGTGGCATAAATATAGATAGATAGATAGATAGATAGATAGATAGATAGATAGATAGATAGATAGATAGATAGATAGATAGATAGACAGACAGATAGAGGCTCTCATTATATTTAGATTCTACATTCATATACTCTGCTGGTAAAACTGTGAGCTGCTACAGGAGTTAGGAAAGTCAGTATAGAGTTCCTCACTTAAAACTGAACTACCACATGATTGTGCTCTCCAACTCATAAGCATATACCTGAGGGATTCTAAGCCAACATAACACAAAGATACCTGTACATCATGTACTCACAATAGCCACGATATAGAACCAGCTTAGAAACCCAAGGACATATGGTATAGACTCAAAATCAAGTTCTATCGAAAAGGGTTAAAACAGAAATCACATTAAATGAAAACGAGTTCAGAAAAGTAGATAGCATGTGCTTTCTTGATGCATACTGTATGATTTGGTTAAAATGATAAAACATTAGTGAAACTACATTTATTTTTCTAAGATTCAGTAACTGAATTTTAAATTGTGATAGTTATCTCTCAAGAAGGGTGAGCTAATTTGTTTGCCCCACAGAAATAAATTTTAGGGTGCTTTTTGCTAAAGAAATATTCAGTTTTTTCTAAATGCATTTATCAGCTTTTTCTTCCACAGCTTGTCCAGTTTCTGCCTTACATAGAAAAACCTCATTATTATAGGTTATTATAATATCCTATATTTTTTCACAGATCTTTTGTTCCATATAACAGATGTGACATGAAAAATCTCCCAAAACATAGTGTAAGCTGTTTTTGTCAGCACTGTGATAAAGTATCTGAGAAAAAACATTTAGTTTCTTGTCTCATTCTGTTCATCAAAAATCATAGTCCAGATGGAAGGGCCAGGACATGTACTCAGCCTATGGGATGTGAGACTGAAAAGTATCAGGAACACAATTTAAAAACAACCCTTTCATTGCTTATAAAATATAACCAGCTTCATAGTGATTTAATATGCATTCAATTACATAATGACACTGAAACATAAAACCTTTCTATCCCTGTCAACTATAGCCTCAATTTTAGCATTGAATCTTTTTCTCTTAGTTCTGGCTCCAAACAACTATTGTTCACTTTAATGACAACTTAGCCATTTCTGATTTTTTTTAATGGAATTATGTTATATATCTGGCTTATTTCACCCAGAATAGTTAAATTAAGGGTTCTGTATTTCATTCCTGTTAATTTTGTTAGTTTTTAGTGTTTCATTAAAGGAGTATATCATAATAGAACAATGAGCTAGTTCAGCAAATAAAACTTCTTGCTGCCAAGCCAGATGACCTGAGTTTAATACTCACATGTCTCACATGTGGGAGGAGAGAATTCACTCTCCCAAATTGTCCTCTAATCTCTACATGTGCATCGTGGTATTTGTACATGTGAACATGCACATACGAGCTTGTGCATGCTCGCACACATACACACACACACACACACACACACACACACAAAGAAAACCAAATGTAATTTTTCTCTTTAACGAATACTCCACAAGCAGTTTATCCATTCTCCTAGGGCTAGATTTTTGTGGTGTTTCTTGTTTGAACTGCCATTAAGCTTCTATGAATATTTATGTACAAAATCTTGTGTAGACGTGTACTTTTATACATCTTGGTAAATATGTAGAATCTGGATTGAGTTGCTTAGTCATAGGCACATCTTTAACTTTGAAGGAATTATGTCTTACCTTGGTAAATATTTAAATAATCAGCCCATTGAGCATTTTTTTTGTATCCTCAAGGAATTTCTGAAATTTTTTCCAGATGGCCAGTCTTCTTGACATCATTTCTTGAGTAACACTTTCCTCAGCACCTTACAATACACCTGCATTG
Organism: Tokudaia tokunoshimensis; assembly: GCA_036184795.1. Lineage (NCBI taxonomy): Eukaryota > Metazoa > Chordata > Mammalia > Rodentia > Muridae > Tokudaia > Tokudaia tokunoshimensis. The sequence continues at coordinate 51,472,090 of BTHU01000013.1, read as the reverse complement.
CATGCAGCATTCACATGTGTGTTAGACTCTATGTCTGGTCTTTGTCCTCTAGTCTCTTGGTAATGATGGACGTAGAGCCAGTACTTGTTCGCTGCTAACTCAGGCTGCTTAAGTGCGTTATGTGTCTTAATCCATTTAATCTCCACCTGACTACATCAGAGGAACACTATCCTAACATCTAGTTTAAAAAGAAAAAGATGAAGTCAGAAATATTTCTTTAAAATGCCAAAGCAATTATGTGACTAGGATAGGAAGGACATGATCTAAGGTCACCACCGACGTAGACCTGTGACTGTCTAAGCACTGCACTGATCCTACAGTGCAACACAGACCTTCATCCAGCCTCTCTCACTAGTATTTTCTCACCACTGGCCTGTATGTGTGTGTGTGATACACGTACATGAGTGTGAGTTGATTTTTGGCATCGTGTATGTGCACATATGTGTATGTGTGTGTGTGTCATATACATACATATATATGTACATTTGTGTGTAAGTTGCTTTTGTCATGGGGTGTGTGTGTGTGTCTGTGTATGTGTGTGTGTGTGTGTGTGTGTGTGTGTGTGTGTGTGTGTGTGTACTAGGTAACTGGCTTGTTATGACTCCCCCTAAAATCTTTCTGGTAATTTGTAGAAAACTATTTATTATCAACAGAATTGCTCAGCTCTAATATTTCATTTACTAACATTTCTCTCTATTTCTAGATTTCTTTTAAGATCAGATTGTGCCTTCCAGATGGCACTTGCCACACAAGCCTCATGACCTGAGTTTGATCTTCAGAACTCACAATGGAAAGAGAAAACCAATTCCTGGAAGTTTTCCTCTGGCCTGCACCTGGCATTCTCACACACGCACGTGCACACACACACACACACACACACACACACACACACACACCACAATGATGATGATGATGATGATGATGATGACGAGGAGGAGGAGGAGGAGGATAATCTCTTTCAGTGCCAAGTTTCATTGAACATATTTTTCTTGACATTTTCTTCAAATTCAGACAAAGCTGAGTGTACCACAGTTTCTATATCAAGAGAATAAAAATATAATAGACTAGGAGAATTCTGATTTCAAGACCCATGTGAGACATGAAGAGCCTACAAAGCTCGGAAGGCAAGAATTTTAACACACTCATAAACACAGTATAGGTTCTGAAACACCGTCTCTGAGCCCATGAATCCTGATCTTGCATGTAATCCTTCATCCATCAACCCCACACTATTTCCATTCCACTGATCTCACTATATCGCAACCTGGCTCTTCTACAAATGACAGAGAAAGAGACAAGTTACAGCCCATGGATATTACTACGCACATGGGATAACCCAAAATCACACTGTCCAAAGCTCACAGCACATAGGCAATCCTGATATACTTAATAGTTTCTTTATCACAGAAATACCCCATACTTCTGTGCTCTGAAGATAATATAAAACAGAATGACAAATCACCTAAGTGTGGAAACAGGAAGAAAGCACGTATAGTTAAAAGCCATGTTGTGTCTCATATTCATGCATTCTGGCTAGACTGAATATACCTTTTTATTCCTCTGGATTTTCATTTGTAAGTTGAAATGAGAAAGTATTATCAGGATTGTGATTTCCAACATGACTATATGCCAGAAGTTATGAGACTTCATGAGAAGTCATGATGAATTGTGATTTTAAATAGACAACAAATAAAAGAAGTTTTCCTAGATGTGTCACTGTGTGAATATGTGCATGACACCTATAGCCAAGCAAGACATAGTGGGGGGAGTCGATTTCGGTACTTAACTTGCTTTGTTCTCCTTCTCCAACATGAATCCCCCCCCACACATGAATAGTTAACCCCATGTTCTATGATTTAAATGTTTATGTCTACTGAAATTCTAATCCTGAAAAGAGACATCTTTAGGAGGTGGGGCCTTTGAAAGACAAAAAAAAAAGAAGAAGAAGAAAGAAAGAAAGAAAGAAAGAAAGAGAGAGAGAAAGAAAGAAAGAAAGAAAGAAAGAAAGAAAGAAAGAAAGAAAGAAAGAAAGAAAGAAAGATAATGAAGTCAACACCTTCACAACTTCAGAAGAAATACTAGAGAAATCACACCCTTTGACCATGTGAAGATATAGCAAACATAGCCGTTGGTAAGAGCAATGGTAGGGATTTTCATTAGATACCAAATTCACTATCACCTTGGTCTTAAACATCCAGGACTTTACAATTGTTTAAAGTAAGATTCTATGTATAAGGCACCTAGTTTGTACTATTTGGTATAGCGGTTTAAGTAGAAGGAAATACTATGTCACAGATGTAAGTCATGTTAGCAGTCATATAAGCTGAACCCTTATTAAAACTCAGTTATTCTCTGATTGAGAATGGAAAACAAAGGTGAAGGAAACTTAAAGTGATATCACAAGCTAACAGCAAAGCTGATGTTAAGTGGGACACCTTGTCTCCTAGTATCACTATCCGTCACTCATACAGCCTACAAAAGACAGTATTCTATGATTGCTTCACAGACAGTCTCTGCTTGATGTCAGCACATATCATTACTGAAGAATAACCATCTTTCAAACTGAAGGATAGACTTTAATTAAACCAAGATTAATGATGCACTTTCTATAATATAACCAGCTCCAAGATCTTAATAAGTCCCCAGACCTTACCACAGTGGACATCATTCTAGAAGCACAATAGAAGCCTTGAGTCCCAGAACATAGGCAGCAAAGTCTGCCAAATCAAGAACAAAGGCAATGTCATTGGTTCCAGAATGTGGCTGGCAAAGTCCCCAAGTAAAAAGTCTCTAATTGTACTGACTTTGCCTTTTGGCTTCTGTTTTTCCATTTCTTGCTAACTGTTCTTGCTAGCTGAAGTGTGTCAGCCACCCAGGATATAGGTTTTGTGCATAAAATCAAAGAGCTATTAAAGTTCAGGGTACAAGATTTCAGACTTCCCTGTGCAACAACTTGCAAAGATTTTGTTGATGACTTTGAATGCCCATGCAGTGGTTTTACTATTTGTACTGAGCTGTGTCCAGAGATTTCAAAGTGAAATATTAACTTTTAGCAATGAAACATCAGCTCAGCTGATTAACTTTATAAAGATGGTATCTTAAGTGGAAAGCACATAAAAACAATATGTATAGGTTCTTCTAAAGAAGTCAAGAGGAACTCATATTTGAACTGATTGGACAACTTGACAAAAGTTAAGTAATGACTGATTTATCACTATTTCCTCCTCAATTACAGCTTCTAGGAATTAAAATACTATAAGAAGCCAGGATTCAGCAATGTAATGAACAATATTTAAAAGGAGCTAACACATTAATTAAAATAGCATCCCTATTCAAATATAGATAAGAAATTAGTCTGGTATAGTAAAGGAGCAGTAGTACATTCTCTTCTGACACCCTTGATCTTACAGCTTCAATAGTTAGCTGAGTTTCTAGTACCAATCAAGATTTCCTTTATGTTAAATGATTTAAGTATACATAGACAATTGGCACCAACATATGAGTGACACAAATAGCAGAAATTGACTCAGAAGGTTATATTTATATATTTGTGTGCGTATAATGAAAATAGTCAAAGGAAAAACAGCTACTAATATGAGGAGAGATCATGGAGTTTTAGATGGGGGAGGTCATAGAAGAAGACCTTGAAGGGGGAACTGGAAAGAAGGGAATTGATATAATTAAATTTTACTTTAAAAATGTCTCTCACTTCAAGCTTATAGCAGACCACCTGCTACAGCTTTTTTTTCCCTCTCTATCTCATCTCAAGTAGATCACAAAGATCTCCTCCTCCAGCCCCCAGGCCACCCTATCCCTTTGTCTAAGCCACCAATACAGTATTCCCTGGGAACCTACAGGTCAGTATGTCCAGGGAAGAAGATAGGCAGGAAGCAAATAAGCCATCTTCAGATCTTTATTCTTCCTTTCCGACAAATTTAATTTCCCAGTCTCATCTTCAGATCTGTAGCAGACCACCTCTGTAGCCTCTCCTTCCTCTCTACTCCATTCCCAGGGGCTCAACTAAGCAAATCTTGGTGGAAAATTCTGATTTACTCCCTCCTGTGCATCCTATCTGGCCCCTCTCCTTTAAACCATTTTCATTCCTGTCAAGAAACACAGTCTATCTAGAACCCACAGTGAGGACAACTGATAGGATCTCAGAAGCATTCCCTGCCAGGCAACCCATAGCCATCAAACCTTCTGAAAGACTAAAGAGGGCAAGAAACACTAAGAAATACAATACCTACCCAACAAAGACAAGACCAGATATCAACACCTAAACTTTCAATAATCACAACACCGGATGCATTGATGCCAGCATACACACACAATAAATAACAATGAAAATATGACTCCACTAAAGCCCAACAATTCTACTACAGTAGGTCCTAGGAAATCCAATATAGCTGAAACACAAGACAAAGATTTCAATAGAGTCTTAATGAATATGATAGAGGTCCTTAAATCCACAAATAATGGAATGAAATGAAGAGAACAGTTATAGACTTACAAGTGTATAAGAATCAATAAGCAAGACCCAAAATGAGGGAAATTAAAAATTTAGAAACTCAAGGAAGAACCTCAGATAAAAGATTTGTGCAGAATACAAGAAATGGAAGGTAGAATCTCAGGCTTTGACGATATAATAAAAGAACTGGATATTTAAGTGAAAGAAAATGTTAAATCAAAAACAAAATTTCCAGGGAAAAACCATCCAGAAAATCAGAGACACAATTAAAAGACAAAATAGATAATTAATAGGGTTAGAAAAAGAAGAAACCAAGATCAAAGACACAGAAAACATTTTCAAAACAATCATAAAAGAAAATCTCCCCACCTAAAGGAGGTTCATATCAAAATACATGAAGCTTATAGAATACAAAATAGACAGGAGCAAAAAGGAAAGTGATAATAATCAGCAAATAATAATCAAAAGAATAAATTACAGAACAAGAAAAAAATATTAAAATTGCAAGAGAAAAAGACCAAAAGAAACACATAAAGTCAGACCTAATAGAATGACACCTGACTTTCAATAGAGACTCTAAAGGCCAGAATGCCCTGAACAGATACTTTACAAGTTATAAGAGACCACATTTGCCAGTCCAGACTACTATAACCAGCAAATCTTTCAATACAGTAGATGGAGAAATATAAACATTCCATCATAAATGAAATCTAAATATACAGCCATACAGAAGGCACTAGAAGGAAAGCTTCAACCTGAAGAGGTTAACCACATACAAGAAAACACAAGAAATAAGTAATAACACACCAGTAAACCAAATGAATGGTGAGCCAACAAATTTACAACTACAAAATAATGGCAATCAACAATCATTGGCATTAATAACTCCATACCAATGGTCCCAAATCTCCAATGAAATACATAGAATAACAGAACAAATTCCAAAACAGAGAAACATACCTAAGCATCAAGGATAGGCATCATCTCAGGGTAAAATTATGGAAAAAGATATTCCAAGAAAATAGACCTAAGAAGCAAGCTGGTATATCCATTTTAATATCTGACAAAATAGACTTCAAACAAAACTATCAACATGAGACAGGAAGGACATTATATGCTCAAAAGAAACATTTCCAAGAGGACTTTTCAGTTCTTAACAATTATGCTCCAAACACAAGGGTACCCAAGTTCATAAAAGAAATATTACTGCAGCTTAAATCACATGTTGACCCTCACACAGTGATAGTGGAAGACTTCAATACACAACCGTCACCACTATATAGATCATCCAGACAAAAACAAAACAGAAATATTAAAGCTAAATGACCTCATAAAACAAATAAAACTAAGAGATATTTACAGAACATACACCTTCTTAGCACCTCAATGAACTGTCTTCAAAATTGAACACAGACACAAAGCAAGTCTCAATGAGAAAAAAAGGAAGCAGCATCCTCTATGTTATCTAACCACAACAGATTAAAACTGTATATCAACAATAGGACATTTACAAACTCAATGAAACTGAACAACTCTCTGAATAAAAAATGGGTCAAGACAGAAATTAAGGACTTTCTACAGTTGAATGAAAATAAAAGTACAATATACACAAACTTATGTGATAAAATGAATACAGTTCTAAGATGTAAGATCATAGCATTAAGTGACTACCCTTAAAAATGGAGCAATCTCATATTAATAAACAGAACACATGATGAAAACTCTAGAACAAAACAAATAAAACCAAATCCACAATAATAAAAAAAACCACACAAAGGAATAGATAGCAAGAAATAATCAAATTCAGGGCTAAAACCAACAAACAAACAAGCAAAAAATACAAAGAATGAATAAAATAAAATAAAGAATTGGTTCTCTGAGAAAAATCAGTAAGATTGACAAATCCTCATAGAAATTATCTAAAATATTTAGAGAGAAAATCCAAATTAAGAAAATTCAAAATTAAAGGGGAACATAACAACAGATACCAAGGAAATCCTGAAAAACATACGGACAAACTTTAAAATTTGAATTCAACTGATTTGGAAAATCTAAATGAAACTGATAACTTTCTTAATATATATGTAACTTAAATATATGTATAACCTCTGGAGAAAGAGAACCAGTCATTTAAAATCTACCTCCAATGAAATAAATAATGGTAATAATAATAATAATAATAATAATAATAATAATGCCTAAGGCAAAATGGATTGGGTACAGAGTTCTATAGTTTCAAAGAATAGTTAACCCCAATACTTTTCTAATTATTTCACAAACTAGAAACAGAAGGAACATCACCCAATTCTTTTCACGAAGCCACAGTTACTCTGATAACTGGTAAAACTGGTGTAAATCATAGAGACCCAACAAAGAAAAAAAACTTACAGATTAGTTCCCATGAAAAATAGATGCAAAATTCTCAATATACTTGCGGATCAAATTCAAGAACACATCAAAAAGATCACCCACTACAATCAAGTGGTCTTCATACCAGAGATACAGGGATGGTTCAACATATATAAATTAATAAATGTGATCCACCCTACAAATAGACTGAATGACAAAAACCACATTATCTCTTATTAGATGCAGAAATGACCTTTGATAAAATTTAACACTCCTTCATAATAAAACCCTAAAGAGATTAGGGATGGAAGGCACATACCTCAATATAATAAAGGCAATTTACAGCTGCCCATAGTCCACATCACTTATATGGAGAGAAACTAAATGCATTTCTACTAAAATCAGAAAAAAGAAATTGCTTTTCACTCTTTCCATACCTATTCAATATAGTACTTGAATTCTTACCTAGAACAATGAGACAACTGAATGAGAGCAATGGGACACAAATTAAAAGGAAGAAGTTAAAGTATCCCTATTCACAGATGGCATGATAGTATATGCAAGTGACCCCAAAAAGAAAAAAAATGCCACTAGGAAATTCCTACAGCTCATATTTTCAGCAATCATTGGATTGAGCATGGGGACCTCAATGGAGGAGTTAAGGAAAGGACTGAAGTAGCTGAAGGGGATTGCAACCCTACAGGAAGATCAATAATATCAACCAACCAGTATCCCCCAGAGCTCCCAGGGACTAAATAACCAACCAAAGAATACACATGAAGGGACCCATGTCTCCAGCTGTATATGTAGCAGAGGATGGCCTTATCTGGCATCAATGGGAGGAGAGGCCTTTGGTACTATGAAGGTTTGATGCTCCATTGTAGGGAAATGCTAGGGCAGTGAGGAGGTAATATGTGAGTAGGTGGGTGGGTGGGTGGGGGGAACATTCTCATAGAAGCAGAGGGAGGGAGATGGGATAGGAGGTCTAAGGAAGGGAAACTGGGAAAGGAGATAACATTTGAAATGCAAATAAATAAAATATCCAATAAAAAACTAATAAGATATAAAATTAACACACAAATAACAATAGTCCTTTTATATACAAATGATAAATGGTCAGAGAAAATCAGTGTCAGAACTTTTCACAAAACCTCAAAGATTATTAAATATCTTGGTACTACTAACCATGAAAATGAAAAGACATGACAAAAACTTTTAAGACACTGAAAACAATAATTAAAGACAGAAAGATCTCCCATGCTCATGAATCTCTAGGATTAATATAGGAAAATGGCCATCCTATCAAAAGCAATACTGTGATTCAATACCATCCCCATCAAAATCTAACACAATTATTTACAGACCAGTTTTATTGTATACTTAATACAAGGGCAAAGACAAGCTCAAAAATACAAAACTAAAGAACCAAACACCCACATTTCTCAAAACTTTGTAGCCACTGAAGAAAATATTTTTTCTCAATCATTTACTGTCTTTACTATACCTAATCATCAGAGAGTTTTCAAATTAACATTTTTTGTTATCTTGTAGCATCATTTATAACAAATAGATGTAATATATATCTAAGTGTTACCTCCCACCGATATTTAAAAAGCCAGGAGCAAGATTAGTCATTCAGCACAGATGTGATTAGTTACCACTTTTTTAAAAAAATTAATGGTAATCATTTATGAGGCAGATATCACAGGTGTCAGATTTCAGCATGATAGTTGATAAAGAACCTCCCACAACCTTCATTTAAAAATCCATGCAAAATGACTTTGATAGGATGACTCCTGAGAGAACTGCAAATTGTCAGGAGGAACAAACAATGAAATGTGAATGACAAATGACAGTATGTCACATAATGAGGAAGGTACCCAGTGCAAAGCTCAGGGACTGGTACTCAGTCAGTTCTTAACATTTTATTAATGATCTGGAAAAGTGAGTAAACAGACACTTTTCATCACACCTGCACAAAAGGGCTTAAAAAGAATAGTACAACAATGAATACCAGGAAAGTATAAAAATATTATATTAATTTTTGGAAATTCTACTGTCAAACAATACAAGTTAATCTTTTGCCAGATTATGTTATTGAATGACATGAACATTAAAAAAAAAAAACACAGGAGAAAAATCTAAATGGAATTCATTAAAAGTTAATTTCCATTTCAAAACAGAAATAATTGTGCCCTGAATTAGCAACATCTGAAAGAAAGACATCGCAGGGTCGCATCTGCGTCATTGACTCTGGGAGATGCACAGAGTCTAAGGCACAAAAACCTTATGGTTCCCTCAGAGACAAAGTAATTTGCTACAATTATATAATAGACAAGTAAAATTCTCATCATTGTACTTTAAATCACCATGAAATTCTCCCTTGGTTTAACACTCACATGAGATATATACTATAGCAAAACTTGGTCCTTTTGTCTAGATTCCTTGGGAGTTTATTAAGGTTCATTTATGCCTCCTACAAGTAAGTTGCATCAGATGGTGGCCATTTTGTTTCCCAAGATGAATCTGTCAGACATAAATTATTTAGCAAAAGATAGCTGCCTTACTAGATGCAAATTAAAATTTTCCTATTAATTCATGTCTCAAACTATCTGACAACTGCTATTTTGTTACTAAATTCATGAAACAATTGTGGTTTCCTTTCTTGGTAAGACAGGAATTACTTTAGATGTTGTTCAGGTATTGCTACTACATACAGAGATTCATTTAATATTTAAAGCCTCTTTTAAAGAGTCAAGTAATTTGCTTTGGTGATTGACCTTCCTTGTGTTGGATTCTTTCATTTCATATTCATAAATACCAGAAGAAACTGTGACAACCATCATAAAAATTCCATCCCACTGGACTGAAAACTAGGGTGAATGTAAAATGCTCAAATTTTCAAATACATTTTTCACATTACGTTTTAGTCCTGAGACCTTAAGTATCACTGAGGAAAGAAAGCCTATGACTATGTAAAAGAAACAAGACTTCCAACTTCTCATTTAATATTTGGAAAGGGTGGACATCACCATCCCTATTCCTCACGAGAGAAAACTGAAGAAAAACAAACAAATTCACCTGAAAACCAAAAGCTATTCTGAGATACAACAGAAAACACATGACTCATGACAAGGGCAAACTGTTTTTCTAAAAAACTGAACAGGCAGAACTGTACTAAGAGAAACAACACAGAACATAAGCCAACATGGAAGTAACAGGGACACATGAAACAGGGTCCCCTAAGCTGTTCTTTGCCTCTCATAGTGAAGCTATAAAGATAAAATTCCCCTCCTACATCTACCAGAAGAAGAGGGAAACTCACAACTTCACAGTTTTTTGTTCTATTTCACAAGGCCTGCCTGCAAGGAAGAATAATTCACCAGAGCTCACCTAATCCAGGAGAGAGGCAAAACTAGAGTCTCCCTTTCTTCCTTTCCACTGGCACAGGGAAATATCTACCTCAAGTCTTCCATCATCTTTAGTCAAGGGGTAGAGGTATAACTCAAGCTCACCAAAGACTTTTACCCACTCATTAAGCCCTTCCCCATGCCTCTACCCAATCAGTAAGGTGTTTGTATGGAGACAGTGGATTATAAGAAGCAGTACCAAATTCTATTTAATTAAAAGATCTCTAGAAAAACCCAAGGGAATTGGGAAAACCTAAAATATGATATAGAGGGGTAAATTTGCCTCAAAGACCATGGCTGATAACTGTTTTCCCTCATTCTTAAGATTAAATATAGTAGCACATACATGTAACTTCATATGGACATCTGATTAATTGTGATAATTAAGATGGTGATTTTTAATAAGTATATAACTTATATTTTGTGTCTTATTTTGTTTGGTTTTTGTTTTATTCTATGATAGTCTAGATTTCATAGAGCTTCTAAAGCTATGGCATTGACACACCATGTTTACCCACTCTCTTTCTACTGTTGTGAGGTCACAACTCAGCCCAGCCTTCATTCAGATTTCCTGATCTATCATAACTTTCTTTTGCTGTTTTGGTATGCTATCAGGATACCAGGTTAAACGTATTTATGATCTCTTTCATGCTCCTCTGGTTTCCTCAACCAGTATGCTGGTCATGTTAGCCTTTCCAGTTTCATGTTCTTCTCCTGTAATATCTTATGTTGTTTCAGTACCACAGCCATGCTGGGCTAACACAGGAATTAGAACCACTCCTTTCCCTCTTGGAAAGAACATTGGATGGTATTAGTTCTCAAGAGTTAAGTACAATTTGCCAAACATCTGTGCCTAGTGCTTTTCCTTCTTCAAGATTTTAAACTACTGACTCAATTTCTTGATTCAATTTCATCAATCAATATTGGCCTATTCAGACTGTCTGCTTCTTGTGTAAGTTTTGTCACATCATGTCTTTCACAGATACGGTCCATTTAACCTGGTCTATCAGATTTGTGGGGATAGACTTGCTGAAAACATTCTGTGGCCTGTAATTTGCAAGTACCAGAAGATCAGTAGTATCAGTATCTTTATTTCTGATATTGGTTATTTGTGTTTTCTTTATTTGGTTAGTCTGGCCAAAATGTTATCAATTTTACTGATGTTTCTATAAAATTAAGACTTTGATCCACTGATCTATTTAGTTTTCTAGTTTTCAATTTCATTGATTCTTTATATGAAGGTTTTTTATACTCTTTTGTCTGTTATTGCCCTAATTGTTGGTTCCATATTTCTTTACCCTGATAGATAAAAAGAATCATCTAAAACATATACATACATTTGAAACTATTGCCCTACAAACAATATGTTTGCTGCACCTCACAATTTTGGTAATTTGCATTTATATTTGGTTCAAAATATGTTTATTTTATACTTCCTATGTCATTTGTGGCTAAATATAAAAACTTAGGGCTGTCTAGTTATGATTCTTAAGTTGACCGCTAGTTTGAAAACATATAACATTTTTTCATTGTATTTATTTACTTTATGGGTTGAGGCACATGTGAGGACATACATAGGGAAGTCAGAGAACAGTTTGTAGAAGTCAGATCTCTCTTGTCACTATGCACTTCCCAGGTACTGAATCATCAGATTTGGTTGCAGGTACCTTTACCTTACTCATCTCACCAGTCCTTCCTTTTTATTACCTAACACACATAATTTGTGATCAGCATGGGATCTTGGGAAAGGTAGATACTCCATATGAACTTTTTAAAAAGCACATTCCATTACTGTTGCGATGCTGACTTTGTTTCTAAGTCTGTTTGAGGCACATATCTTACTTTTGGCCTTGTTGATTTATCACCTAGTACCAAGAACTAAATTCTATTTGAATAAGTAGATTTCTGTGCTCTCCTTTCAGCTCTATCTGGTTCTGCTTCTTATATTTTGGAATATTTAAATATTAGTGTAAGGATGAAGTGTTGCTGTTCTGTGGGTCCGTTTGGACGACTAGTACTTAACGAGTTAGTAATATGGACATCTGCCACTCTGTAACTCCTTTCTCTATATTTTGCTTTTTTTCTCTTCCTTTACTATTCATAACTTCTCTGCCTTTAATATGAGATTTCATTTTGCCTCCACATTTAGTTTAATGATTTGATTTCTTGACCACCTCTGTGTAAGAACACTAGTAGATAAAACCCTTTTTGGAATGTATTAATTTAGCAGATCTAAAAGCCAAGAATGTCAACACCATCTGAACCCTATAGAAAAGCTTCCCCCATCTTGCCATCTGGGCACTTGTCTGATGTACCCACACTAACATTTCAAATTTGCTGTAATTTATGACTATCTTCATTCTCTAGCATTTTTTTTGAAAAAAGAAGTAGAAACATTTTATGATAGAATTGAAGATTTAAGTGGAAAATACTTCTGATAAAACTGTAGAAAAATATAGAATAACATATTAAAATTGAAGATTATCCAATAGATTTCCAAGAACATGGAAGGAGAGACCCCTGGTCCTGGAAAGACTGGATGTAGGGGAATACCAGGACAGAGAAGTGAGAGGGGGTTGAATGGGGAACAGGGGGAGGGAAGAGGGCATATGGGACTTTTGGAGAGGGAGAAGCCAGGAAAGGGGAAATCATTGGGAATGTAAATAAAAAATATATATATAGAAAATAAAAAAAATTGAAGATTATCATGGAAAATTACACATATAAAATGGTAGGCATAAAAATATTTCTAAGTTGATTGAAAGTAGAATTGTAGGTAGGGGCTGGAGAGATGGCTCAGCGGTTAAGAGCACTGACTGCTCTCCCGAAGGTTCTGAGTTCAAATCCCAGCAACCACATGGTGGCTCACAACCATCTGTAAAGAGATCTGATGTCCTCTTCTGGTGCATCTAAAGACAGCTACAGTGCACTTAGATATAATAATAAATAAATATTAATTTAAAAAAAAGAAAGTAGAATTATAAATATTTTCTGATAAAATTGAAGATCTACAAGGAAAATATTTCTGATAAAATTCAAGAAATATATAGAAAAATGTGTTTAAAATTGACTATTTCTTGGAAAATTATACAGATAAAATGGTAGCCCTGAAAATATTCTAAGTTGATTGAAAGTGGAATTATAAACATTTTCTGATAAAATTGAAGATTTACGTGGAAAATATCTCAGATAAAATTCAAGAAATATATAGAAAAACATATTAAAATTGACTATTTCATGGAAAATTATACAGATAAAATGGTAGGCATAAAAATATTTCTAAGATGATTGAAAGTGAGATTATAAACATTTTCTAATAAAATTAAAGATGTACATGGAAAATAAAACTTCATGAAAATGCTTTGAATTTGGAACTTGGACTTTGAGATAACCCAAATCTGTGTTTCTGAGCCATGGTCACTCAAAATGGCTTCAGAATATATTATTTCCTATTTCATTTAAGGTGAGAGCTATACTCTTTTATCAAACTGTTATCATTACTCCTCCAACAGTTAAAATTTAAACCAATTTTAAAAAAAATAAGATAGTTCAACTTTTCTTTAATTTGTTATGTCTTATCTTCCTTTCTTTACATTGACTCAAGAATATGATTTATATTATTTGCATCAGCCTGAAGAATGTCTTTAAACAATTCTTGCTGGAAATGTTTCTGAAGTTCCCTCCATTTTTGTTACTCCAAGAAAGAAAACTAAAATTTTCTTTCTCCTAAAACTTTGAAGCATCATTTTCTTGGATATAGCAGTCTAGGTGTATGATGTTTTTATATGCATTAGCAGATGTGTCTCTATACTTCCTACTTGAAGAGTTTGCAATAACAAGGAGTTCTCTGACTCCAGTTCTTGCTTCTCTTATGAAAAGTGTTTTCCCCACCTTTGTTTTCTTCCAAGATGTTCCTGTCTTTGGTTTTCTTTAGTTTGAATAAGAACAGCTTCTTTGAACCCCATAGGCCCCTCTAGTTGAATACTTGATCCTCAGTTGGTGGAACTGTTTGAGAAGGAGTTAGAGTTGTCACCTTGTTGGAGGAGGTTTGGCTGTATTAGAGAAGGAGTGTCACTGGGCATGGGCTTTGGGATCTCAAAACTCCAATCCAGACCCAGATGGTTCTCTCTTCTTTTCTGGATATAAAACTCTCAGTACTTTTCCAGCACTATGTCTGCCTATGTGCTACCATGTTCCCTACAATGGGACTAAACCTCTTAAACTGTAGGCAATCCCCAATTAAATGCTTTAAGGTGTTTTACTTTATAAGAATTGCCTTGGTCATATTGTTTCTCACACCAATAAAATAATGACTAAGACAGCCCCCACCCCTACCCTAGGTGGTTGAATACTTGGTCCTTAGTGGATAGTAGTATTTGAGGAGTAAAAGGTGTGGCCTTGTTGGAAGAGATGTGCTGTGCTGGAGGATGTGGGTCACTGGAGTTTCATTGGAGTCTAAGGTTTCAAAAGCCCATGTCAAAAGTCCTGGGCTTTCACTTAAGACTCCTAATGAGCCAATCAAAACAGTTCTTCATTTCTAATATCTAGTATTCCCTTTGGTTATCTGATTTTTGATTTCTCTGCTATGAATGAATATGAATACCATATATTCAAATAATTATTCCCCTGGAGTCCTTTACATATGCATCAACTATTCTCATGTTCTCATTTTATAATTCTCCACAGATCTGCTACTTCTGAGTCTGGTGCCTGATTGCTTTCTTCAAACTCTTCCCCTTCCTGAGCCTTGGTTCTTGGCATACAACTTGTTTTGTTCAAAGCAGGACGTGTGGCATTATATAACAGAGACTGAGACGCACAGGCCTTAAATAAGAGGATTTATGTTAATCCACTGGAACTAGAGCTGTAACTTTAGCTTGTTGTAGCTACAGGTGTCAGGATGTATTTTTCTCTTCATTAAATTCAGGACTTCTTTAACTACTGGTCTTTGGATTATCTGCATCTTGTAGCTCATTCAAAAGACATCCATCCTTATTGTCCTAGACACCTAGCAACATGATGTCTGGGTGCCACATTCTGTAATCAGCTGAATCCCAATCTTTGACTGAGCCCTTGTTTCTGCATCACCAATTTTACAGCAGAGCAGCACAGCACAGCTTACCGCCTCTCCCTACCTTTAATCTCCTTTTCTGGCTACAGCACTCTAGGTCTAGTTCCTCAAAACACTGACCCTCTAGAGACTTTCACTCTCTGCTCCCTTTAAAAGATACTATAAGGTTAGAACTGACTGAGATGGGGGAAGCTTTTGTTACCTGGAAGACTCTCCCTTCTCTACTCTGCAATTGCTTCAAAGGATCTTCACTGCAGGAACCTACTGAGGATGCTGAAAACAAGTCTGATGCCAGCATATGGAGTCAGGACCTTGGCCCCTAGAATTGTTTTACTCTCATGCTTATCCACCCTCAGCTTCAAGCAGCTTGCGCAAATCACCAGTTCAGTATTTTGTCCAGTTCGTTGCTCCAGCTTTCTTCGCCCCGATAAGAAGAGCTTGGCTCCAATTCATATTTACCTGTCTCTCCAGATTTCATGGCCATGCTTTGCTTTGCAATCGCATTGCTCTAAATCTTCTATGGAAAGTCAGTGGCTTTATTTTCAGTAAGCCTAGGTTTTTCTGTCTTGGAAGGACGGTCAGGAATGGTGATTTCCTCCCCAGCTCGTTCTGTCATAGCTGAGACCAGAAAGGATTTCAACTCATACCTACCTTCAATTTAACTTCTAAAATAAGACAGCTACATTAAAATGTGTAACTTCTTATAGATAGAATACCAAGTAAGCAACAAGTATAATGTGAATGAAAGAGTATGAGATTGAAAGACAGTTTGCCTAGTTTCAAATTCTAACTGGTGTAAGCCTCGGGGGTCTACTCAACCAAATAAAGGCAAGCTATCCACCTTTCAAGTTTTGCAGAAGGAGACTGGGCACATAGCTTGATGAATTGTGCCAGTTCATCTCTAAAAGCAGCTTTTGCTGTGTTCCTAGTTTTACTGTACCATAGGCCTTCTATCAGTTCATTAGTCAATCGACCAAAATTAAACCTGCATGGATCAGAATCAGGGCAAGGCCACCCTATTCTATAGGCAATTAGCATTTCGGGCACAAGGAAAACATCAATGTCTACATGCCCTGAAAGAATTGGCAGTCAGATCCAGGATGTGGCGATTTTATAATGAATTTTATACAATAGGTATAGAATAGAAAATCAAATCCAAAAAGCCATAACTCAACAAGATCTCACTAATATAACCACCAGCCATTGCCCTTTTAACTTCCTAGTTCTCTGTCCACTTTGACATGCAGGACCATACACACCCATATTCAGAAGTTTTTGTAACCCTTTTCCCACTGGAGAACTTTTTGAGCCTGTTTATTCTGCCCAATCCAACAACCAATCAAAATTCCCTACATACATTCGAATTAACCAGACAGATTCATCCCTGTACCATCCTTGCCTAATTTGCATATGGGTAGAAAGAAATTGGTTTATATCCAGCATATAATCCCTACCCCCTACCCCCCACACACACAGACACACAGATACACACAGACACACACACAAACACACTCACTCCAAAACACTACTTGGCAACTGATATTTGAGTTCCTGTCTATATACAGGAATCTGTTTCTTTACTTCTCAAAAAGCTCCAATTCATCTTCCACTGTCCTCCCTTCTCATATTTTACAATAATGAGACAAGAAAGTCAACTCTGACCTAGGAAACCAGTAACACTGATGAAGAAGCAAAGATGTTGTTAGAAAATGAAGAAAGCCGAAGTCTCCCTTCTGTGTGTGGTTTTAATACCTAATTTATGTCTCAAAGCAGATTTAGGATAAATGGAAGGAAAACAACAGAACTCTTCTCTCTCAATATGGAAGGAACATCAACCTTAATTTGATAATTTTTTCAAGAGCCAAATCTTAGGGATCACTGTAACAGATGAAAGCCAAATAAGATCTGTCTTTTCTAGTAAGCTTATTATTTGATTTTAGAGAAAATGCATTTAGTCCTCCCAGAAAAATCAAGATTTAACCATGGAACATTATTAAGGAAAAGTGGCATATAACCAGAGGGCAAGAGAACATGTCTCTAGTAGGTGTGACACTTCTACCTAAGAAGGAATGTCACACTAGGAATTTGACATGCAAGTCCCCAAAAGTCACTCCAAATAGAGACTACATTCTTAGAAATTCTTTGCAGTTTAGAGGCAATTAATTGGGTCCAGAACCAAAGTGACCAAAACAATTTGGAGAGGCAAGATGGGTTTAATTAGAGGGCAAGAGGAGAATCACACAGAGCTCTCCCATCAAGAAGTATCTGTTCTGGGAGGATCTGAAGGCAACAGAGCATTCCAGTTAGCTGAGAACAGAATGATGGAAGTGTATAAAGTTCACCTGTATTAACAGCATTTGTAAATCGTGTCTATTTCCTTACAGCTCTTATTCATTTAGCACAGAATTGTGCCCTGGCTAACTATCTCCATCAGACTGGGCTAACTCAGTGTGATGATAATCACTAAGTCAGAAAAACACCTTTAAGAGGTGGAGCAAGGTGACTGAAGAGAGGCACCCAGCACATGCCTGCTCTCTGCACAAAGGTTTCCAAGTGATAGCTGTATGTCTATATTCTGAAGTGAGTCACTGTGGGAGAACACCAAGATTCAATACTAGACATACTAGAAACCTGAAAGATTCAGAAATTGGACTGGTAACAGAGACACCAAATGTCCCAATACTTGCTGTCAGAGCACCACAGCCAGGAAGTGGTTAGATGTTGAACTTAACCCTGTGGCCATCGGTCACATAGGGCCAGGCCCCTAGTGTTCTAGCTGGACTCCACCCCCACAGTCACCTGGCTACAGCCAGGTGGCCGGCCCACTATTAAAGAGAATGCTTGTCCCCTCCTAGCGTTCTTGCCCATTTTCTCTAGCCCCTCTCTCTTGCCCTTTTCTCTTGCCCACACTCTCTCTCTTTTCTCTCCCCCCACCCTGTTCCTCCTCTCTCCCCATTCTTCTTCCCCTCTTTCCACATGGTCATGGCCAGCTCTCACCCCTCTATCTTTTCTTTCTCTCTTTACTTCTCTATCTCTTTTCCTTTTCCTACTTTTCTATAATAAAGCTTTAAAACCATGGACTGTCTCTTCTTATCTAAACCTGCCATGTTGGAGAAATGGAACAGGCCTCAGTATCTCCAGGCGCCAGAAAGGACCCAGGACTTCCCTGCCCAGCCGGGCTTCCTCAGCCCCACCGGATCAAGTCTGGATCTCACCCCTAGCCAGGCAGCTTCCCACAGCAGGTACACAGGCCCCGCCCGCCTTTCCCTACAGTTAGTCTCTCACTTCTGAATGGTACAGATGAAAGATGCAGTCCCAGTAAATTTCATCATCCTTAAAAGCAGGATTTATAACTATAAGTATGCTTCACTGCCTTTACAGAACTGTAGCCTAACTAGATGAATAACCGACATCAGCCTTCCAAAGCCTTGCTTTGGAAAAGGGTATCATAGAAAATGGAAGCTAAAAGCCATCTTGAGATAGGACCTACTATCTGAATTCCCACTACTCTTGGGAGTCACAAACCCTAGAATACTTCTATTTGAGGAGCCCCAAAGACATTCCACAGCAATGCCTCACAGAAGAGGTAATGTGATACCGAGTGGATTTCAAAATGATACACTAAAAACTAAAGAATTCCAGTTTGTCCTCCTAGGCCAAAGGTCTCCCACAAAATCATAATGGTGCCAGTACTCAAAGCAGTTGTTGAAAGAGTTCCTGTGTATAAACCTCTTTCTTCTGTATGCATATAGAAACCCATAACTAACAGGATGGAGGATGTATGCTGTGGTTCCATAGTTGTCCTATAAACATAAGTATGCTTATGTGGTCTTTTTTTTTTTATTTTCTAAGTTTTTTTTAATTTACATTCAAAATCATTTCCCCTTTCCCGTTTCCTCCCTCCCCGAAAGTCCCATAAGCCCACTTCCCTCCCTCTTTTCCCCATTCAACCCCTCTCGCTTCTCTGTCCTGGTATTCCCCTACATCCAGTCTTTCCAGGAACAAGGGTCTCTCCTTCCATCTTCTTGGAAATCTATTGATAGGCGTATTGTGTCTAGGGTATTCAGAGATTCTGGGTTAATATCCCCTTATCAGTGACTGCATACTATGTGTGTTCTTTTGTGATTGGGTTATCTCACTAAGGATGATATTTTCAAGTTCTGACCATTTGCCTAGGAATTTCGTGAGTTCATTGTTTTTAATTACAGAGTAGTATTCCATTGTGTAAATATACCACATCTTCTGAATCCATTCCTCCATTGAGGGACATCTGGGTTCTTTCCAGCTTCTGGCTATTATAAATAAGGCTGCTATGAACATAGTGGAGCATGTGTCCTTATTGCATGCAGGTAAAACCTCTGGGTATATGTCCAGGAGTGGTATAACCGGATCCTCCGGGAGTGTCGTGCCCAGTTTTCTGAGGAACCGCCAGACTGCTTTCCAGAGTGGTTGTACCAACTTGCAATTCCACCAGCAGTGGAGGAGTGTTCCTCTTTCTCCACATCCTCGCCAACAACTGCTGTCTCCTGTGTATTTGATCTTAGCCATCCTGACTGGTGTGAGATGGAATCTCAGGGTTGTTTTGATTTGCATTTCCCTAATGACTAAGGATGATGTACATTTCTTTAGGTGCTTCTCAGCCATTAGATATTCTTCAGGTGAGAACTCTTTGTGTAGCTCTGTACCCCATTTTTTAATAGGGTTATTTGCCTCTCTGGAGTATAACTTCTTGAGTTCTTTGTATATATTGGATATTAGCCCTCTGTCGGATGTAAGGTTGGTAAAGATCATTTCCCAGTTTGTTGGTTGCCGCTTTGTCTTTTTGACAGTGTCTTTTGCCTTGCAAAAACTTTGTAATTTAATGAGGTCCCATTTGTCTATTCTTGATCTTAGAGCATAAGCTATTGGAGTTCTGTTCAGGAAATTCTCCCCTGTGCCCATATGTTCAAGGTTCTTCCCTAGTTTCCTTTCTATTAGTTTCAGTGTGTCTGGTTTTATGTGGTGGTCCTTGATCCACTTGGAATTGAGCTTAGTGCAAGGAGATAAGAATGGGTCAATTTGCATTCTTCTGCATGTTGACCTCCAGTTGAGCCAGCACCATTTGTTGAAGAGGCTATCTTTTTTCCACTGGATGGTTTTAGCTCCTTTGTCAAAGATCAAGTGACCATAGGAGTGTGGATTCATTTCTGGGTCTTCAATTCTGTTCCATTCATCTACATGCCTGTCACTGTACCAATACCATGCGGTCATTGGAAGTCTTCCAACCAAAAAAAGCACAGGTCCAGATGGTTTTAGTGCAGAATTCTATCAGACCTTCAAAGAAGACCTAACACCAATACTCTTCAAACTGTTCCACAAAATAGAAACAGAAGGAACACTACCCAACTCGTTCTATGAAGCCACAATTACACTAATACCAAAAGCACACAAAGATCCGACAAAGAAAGAGAATCTCAGGCCAATCTCTCTTATGAATATCGATGCAAAAATACTCAATAAAATTCTTGCCAACCGAATCCAAGAACACATCAAAACGATCATTCACTACGATCAAGTAGGCTTCATCCCAGGGATGCAGGGATGGTTCAATATAAGGAAATCCATCAATGTAATCCACTATATAAACAATCTCAAAGAAAAAAACCACATGGTCATCTCATTAGATGCTGAGAAAGCATTTGACAAAATTCAGCATCCTTTCATGCTAAAGGTCTTGGAAAGATCAGGAATTCAAGGCCCATATCTAAACATAGTAAAAGCAATTTACAGCAAACCGGTAGCCAACATCACACTAAATGGAGAGAAACTTGAAGCAATCCCACTAAAATCAGGGACTAGACAAGGCTGCCCTCTCTCTCCATATCTTTACAATATAGTACTTGAAGTTCTAGCTAGAGCAATCAAACAACAAAAAGAGGTCAAAGGGATACAAATTGGAAAGGAAGAAGTCAAACTATCACTATTTGCAGACGATATGATAGTATACTTAAGTGACCCAAAGAACTCCACCAGAGAACTCCTACAGCTGATAAACAACTTCAACAGAGTGGCCGGATATAAAATCAACTCAAGCAAGTCAGTAGCCTTCCTATACTCAAAGGATAAGCAGGCTGAGAAAGAAGTAAGAGAAATGATACCCTTCACGATAGCCACAAACATATAAAGTATCTTGGCGTGACTCTAACCAAACAAGTGAAAGATCTGTATGACAAGAATTTCAAGTCTCTGAAGAAAGAAATTGAAGAAGAACTCAGAAGATGGAAAAATCTGCCATGCTCATGGATTGGCAGGATTAATATAGTAAAAATGTCCATCTTACCAAAAGTAATATACAGATTCAATGCAATCCCCATCAAAATCCCAACTCAATTCTTCATAGAGTTAGAAAGAGCTTATGTGGTCTTATACAACTGTAAACTATTGCCGAGCATCCAGTTATTGCCTCACCCTTACAGCATACAACCTAGAATGGTATAAAGATAAATTGTCTAGTGCCTACTGAATTCTGGATACTCTGGAGATGGAGTTTGCTTGCTCCCAATTCAGTCAACTCTATGCATTTTCTAGCAGGAACTGCAATTGGAACAGTTGGTGGTAGAAAACATATGCTGCAACTTTGTCCCTTGATGCACATATTCAAAGGATTTCCTGGGAGAAACTATGTCGTTTTCTAGACATAACCCTCTCCAGTTCTCTCCCTAGCTAATATTATGACTAAATAAATATGGGAAAGAAAGACCCCAGGAAATGTCCACCCCCATGAATACATGGCTATGGGATGACTAAGTCCTGTCCCTGGGCAATCCCCTTCCTCCAGTCCCCAACAAAGCTCTGCTGTTATACTCCTACCATCTGCCTGTCCTACATTTTATCTGATCAGATATTGCTGGCAAGATTGAACAACTAGGGACAGTGTTGAGATGTCTGTGTCTACCTTTCTCAGAGAAGTATCTAAGCCAACACAACACTGTCTTGTCAAGGATCATTGTTTCTGCCTCCTTACTACTTACTGCTTAGTGCCTAAAACCCTGGTAAGTAATGAGAATAATGTCAGTAGTAGCAGGATGGTCCAACACTCTCACTGTGGGACTAACTGCATAGGCCAACCCCCAATTCACATTCTGATGCCTGTAACACACATGCCTGAACTCTCAGAGTGTCCCCACTCCAGCATCAACTGCAGAAGCAATGGGCCATTTTTTTTTGTCATTTTTGAAATGGTTTATTGTGAGATTTGTATATATTCACTTGCAGTTATAAGAATATTAGAGATTGTATACAACTTTAATTTTCTTCAGTACTTAATAACTTACAAAATAGTAGTACAGTGTCACAAGTAGGACCTTGATATTGATCTAGGTAAAATACTGACCAGTTCTATCAGCACAGAGATCCTTCATGTTGCCTTTATAATTTTGTTCTTTCTTCCATGATCCACCCCTAGTCCTGTAGTTTGTATAGACAAACAGAGCTCAAACTCACCACCTAGGACCAAAATACCTACAACAGAAATACAACATGGTGTTCAGATGAAAACAAACTCAATATTCCAACAAACTGATACTCCAAGATGTATCTTTAGAAGAAAGTCACTTTCTAAGAATGCCAACCCAATGAATTATTCAAAGTACTAGATAAAGAAACACAAAAGAACACACATGGTATGCAGTCACTGATAAGGGGATATTAACCCAGAATCTCAGAATACCCTAGACACAATTCGCATATCAATAGATTTCCAAGAAAATGGAAGGAGAGACCCCTGGTCCTGGAAAGACTGGATGTAGGGGAATACCAGGACAGAGAAGCAAGAGGGGGTTGAATAGGGAAAAGAGGGAGGGAAGGGGGCTTATGGGACTTTCGGGGAGGGAGGAAACGGGAAAGGGGAAATGATTTTGAATGTAAATAAAAAAAACTTAGAAAATAAAAAAAAAAGGTCAGCCCTCAACAAATGCACATGTATCCTATTAAGAAAAACCCATTACAAGTGATTTTGTTGCATCCCAGTGTTATAAAGGAAAGAGGATTGCCATCAAACTCGTGAAAAAATAAAAGATGTTCCTTGTTTTATGGATTGAAAAAAAAAAGAAACACAAGGGAGCATGAACACTAAATGCAAACAAATAGTACGTCCTAATAGATTCCCAAGAGAAATGGATATGTCTGATTAAGACTTCTAGGGCTGGGCATAGTGGTATGTTCCTTGAATCCCAGAATTCAGGAGACAGACAGGCTGACCTTTTATGAGTTCAAGGTCAGGTCAACCTAGTCTACATAACAAGTACTAGACAGTGCTACATAGAAAGACCCCTCCCCTGCCAAAAAAAATAACTAAATAAAACAATACAAGAAATGAATTTTAAGAGCCAATTTTATCAGGCTCAGTTTTTTTAACAAGGTCTGAAAGAATGCATAAAAACAATTCAACAAAATTAGACAAAGAGGTTATAAAAAACAAATTCCAAAAGAAATTTTTTTTTAAAAAGACTCAAATAGAAATCTTGATAATAAATATCGAAGTAAGTTATACTTTAAAAATCACATAAAAGCCTCACTAATGGACTGGGTCAAGCAAGAGAAATGTTGTTACACCTTACAGACACCTTAAGAAACAGAGGAGGGGCACTCAAAATCTTTTGTCATCACTGAACAAACTTCTGTTTTGCAGGGATGTTCAAAGGCAAGGCAAGGCAACCAAGACTAATGGCATAGGAAACTAGTTAATAGCAGAAGCATTACCTTGAAGAAACCATGGATATCTGACATAAGCAAGAGACTTTTGATGGTTCAATTCAAATCCAAACAACATATTTGATGGTGCATTTCAAATCCAGAAACAAACACAAAAAAGTCGTTTCTCATACCAGGACATAAGAATTCAAAATGAGAGAATAAAAAAAAATTCTAAAAATTTAAAATGAAGCAGGTTTACATAGCCATCCATACTTCAACCAGAAAGATGGACTTTAAGACATTAAAATAGTAAGAGACAAAGAAAGACAAATTATATATAGAAGGGTCATAGCTCTACATAATAAAAAAAACTATATACAAAAACCCCACAGGCAACATTATGCTAAATAGGTTGGAGGGGAAGCATGTTCTTTGTTATGAGACAAAGACAATGAAGTTTCCCATCAGTGTTCTTATTCAACACAGTACTAGATATTTTAGATATTTAGATATATATAGGAAAAAGAGATTAAAAGCAGAAAATGGGTAAGTATATCACTATTTGATGATTGATAATTTATAGACTCCTCCAAATTACTATCAGAATATAGGGATTGATAAATTAAAATTTGATACTCATAAAATGAGTAGGACAAAATAAAATCACTCAAAACTCAGTAGTCTTTCTATAAACCAATAGTGAATTGCCTACTAAAGAAAAGAAGATAATAACCTGTGCTGGTTGACTTTTGTTTTCAACTTTTGTCATTATGCTAAAAATTAGAGTTACCTGGGAAAGGAGAGCCTCAACTGAACCGGCCATACGAGACTGGCTAGTAACTTTATTTGTCTTCATTGATGAACCCAGCCTGTGACACAGTCTCTAAGTAGGCAGGTCTGGGATTTGTAAGAAAACTAACTGAGCATGAACCAGAGGGCAAGCCAGTAAGGCAAGCATGGATTTGGATTCAACACTTACTCTAGTTCCTGCTCTGATTTCTCCACAAAGATGGACTGTAACCTGGTAGAATGAGTTAAAATATACCCATTTCTTTCCAAAGTTACTTTTGATCAGAGTGTTTTAAAACACCAAACAGAAAGAAATCTAGAAAATAACACCATTTCCAATAGCCTTCAAAAAACACATCAGATTCAACTTAAAGATGTGAAAGAGTAACACATGTACATTATGAAACAGCGATGTAAGAAATAACCAAAGACACAGGAAGGTTAAAAGGCTAATGTTCATGCTTGGAAGATTACTAAAATATTAATACTATCCTAAGAGGTATACATATAAAACTTTGTTGGGATAACATTAAATAATATTCTTCATAGCCTTAGAGTATTAAATTAGACAAATCCCTTTGAATGTACAATCCCTGAATAGCTGAAAGAGTCATAAGCAAAAAATGACAAGGATACTAACATTGTCATTTCTGATTTGAAAGCTTACAAAGCCACAGTTAACAAAGCAGCTTGATAATGGTGTAAGAGAAATTGAGTGGAATAAATGAATAAGAAACAAAACAAAGTCATCTACATCCAGCCCATCTTAACAAAGATGCTAAAAACTTATGGAAGTCAAAATAGGTCGGTTGTGGTGGCGCACGCCGGTAGGATTTGCTGAAGGAGGCAGAGGCAGGAGGATCACGAGTTTGAGGCCAGCCTGGGCTACACATTTTTCCCAGGCAGTGGTGGCACATGCCTTTAATCCCAGCACTTGGGAGGCAGAGGCAGTAGGATTTCTGAGTTCGAGGCCAGCCTGTTCTACAGAGTGAGTTCCAGGACAGCCAGGGCTATACAGAGAAACCCTGTCTCAAAAAAACCAAAATAATAATAATAATAATAATAATAATAATTATTATTATTATTATATCAAAATAGCATCTTCAAGAATGGGGCTGGAAAAAACGGACATTCTTATGAAGAATGCAACTTGAATCTTATAACCCCTCACAACATCACTCAGTTTGAACTGTGGACTTTAGTATAAAATTTCCAGCTCTGCAAATAGGACAAACACTTCCGTTTATCAGTACAAACCATGCATTTTCTCTGTGGGACTCAAGAAGCACAAGAAACAGATGTAAAATTTAAGTGATAAGATTAACCAAATTAAGAAAGTTCCTACACAACAACAAATTTTTATGTTTGTCTTATAATGAATAGAATATATTTCAAAAGCTCAAGGAAGAGACTGATCAAATTTTAAGATATTTAAATGGCAAGTTATCTTAGTATGCAAACTTTTAAAAATACAAGTAGAAAAAAATATATGAAAAAAATTCAAATATCATTAGATACCAACAATGTTGGTCAGTCAAATATACAATGAGACATATATTATCTAATTAAAATGACTATAATCAAATAACAAAATGCTGGTGAGGATTTTATGGAAAGGAAACTCATACATGATGCTAGTAGAGACATAAATTCTATAATAATTATGGAAAGCACCATGAATTGTCCCCAAACTCAGAACTACAGTATCATTGGACTCTCTAATTCCTGGGTATATAGTGAAGAATAACACCCACATACAAAAGAAATAATGCAATGTCTGTTTTTACTGTGGTACACTATTTACCTAGTTATGACCTCACCCTTGATGTATATCAATACTTAAGTGTGTATTATTACTTTCCTTGTCACTATAACAAAATACCTCAGAGAAACAATTTTAAAAGTTTATTTTGCACTGAAACTCTTTACTGCTGAGCTTTTGCCTTCTCTTGGATCCTTTACCTCCAACTAGGTTGCTTCAATATGAGGGTTTGCATCTTGTTATTGCATCATTTTATGCCATGTGGTTGCTATCTGAAGGGAAATGGAGGAACTATGGATCTAGGGAAGATCTGAGGGAGGAGAGGCTGTGGTCAGGATGTGTTGTATGATGGAATAATAATTTTTTTTTAAAAAAAAGGAAAAAAGTGTATTTTGGCTCACAGTTCGGGAAGCTCAAAAGGCATGACCTGTTTATACTTTGGTCAATCAGGACATGGAAAACTTGGGACTGAATGAAAAAGGGATGTTCCCATAGCAGCCTACTTCGTGAAGCTAGTCCATAATTCCAAGTGATCTGTAACTTCCCAAAATTGTGCCACAACCTGGGAACTACAGGCTCAAATGCATGAGCCCAGTGGGTATATTGTAATACTCCAACTATAAGAAAGATACAAAACCATTTACACATGGTAGAATATCATTCAGTCAGAAGAAAAAAAATCAATTCCAGTTATTTACAGCAAAGTAGATTCTAGAAGACACCGTGTTAAGCAAAGAAAGTCAGATACAAGAAAGCAAACATTGCAATTTGTCTCTCACATGTAGAAATGAAGAAGAAAAGTCAACCTGAAAGCACAATCTTGATTGACAGGAATGAGGAAGGGTACAGAGAGGGGTGAAGATGGGAGAGCAGCCCAAAAGTACCTTCAATGTACATTGTCTACGCATAAGAAAACATCATAGTGAATCCCGTTAATATGTGAGTAAATTGAAAAATTTATCAGTGAAAGCAATGTTTCTCTAATGTGTAGAAGATGTAATCACTTCAAATGTGTCCTCACTTCCACTGAGATTTACCATCTCACATCGCAGGCACAAATGAGAAGACTTTTGAGTACCATCTTCTTTCTACCCCTTCTCTCATTACCCAAAATGATGGCCGTCAAAGGTCACCATGGTCACTCTAAGAAGGTACTGATTTCAATGTAAGGCTGATGTTTTTCATCTACAGAGTCCTAACATACTGAAAGCTGTCTTGTTCTCTGGTTTGCAATATCAGTGCTGTCTTCTCCATAGGATCATTCCGCAAAACACTATTTTGATTTTGTTCCCCCTCTTCAATTTCAAGAACTCCAGTAAAGATGTTCAGGAGTCCACAGAAGTGTGTCAGTAAACACTCTTGAAAAAGTACCACCTGTATTGAACTCTACAAATTTCCCAATCTGCAAAGCAGGGCATTGTCATTTGCCAGACAGGTATACCTCTTAGAACGAGGAAGCTCCTAAAAGCCTCAATGAGAGAAGACACTTAGAAGACCCTGCTGAGATGAGCACAACCAATCCAGGGACAAGTACAGTTCTAGAAGAAAGATCTCAAATTCTTTGTCTTAGTTAGGGCTTCATTGCAGTGAAGAGACACCATGACCAAGGCAACTCTTATAAGGAACAACATTTAATTAGGCCTGGCTTGCAAGTTCAGAGGTTTAGTCTATTATCATCAAGGCAGGAGTATGGCAGTATCTAGCAAGCATGATGATGGAGGAGCTGAGAGTTCTACATCTTTACAGAAGAGGGCTCCTCAGGCAGCTAGAAGAGGGTCTCAAAGCATGCTCCCATAGTGACATACTTCCTTCAACAAGACCATACCTACTCCAACAAGGTCATATATCCCAATAGTACCACTCCATAGGCCAAGCATATTCAAGCCACCACACTCTTCATCTGAGAAATAAACTCTCATGCTCCATATCACTCCACCTAAACTTAATTTATATCATACCAAATCCTAATGCTTTGGTTTTCTTTCATCTTTAAAAGAAATTATAAAGGCTCTGATTATACTTATAAACCAAACCATACTATAAAAAAATAAGAAGCTAGTTGTCATCAGTTTTTAATAAAGCCACAAGAGGAGAGTGTTAGGCTCATTTAGATGTACTTCTATAGCAAACTCTACTAAAATTGTATATTAAAAGTTGTAAATATAAGGAATAGGAACAATTTACTATCACTGTCATTTGAAGTATGCACTTCAATAACCTAGCTACTAAAGGGGAGTTCAAGTTACAGGGAGATTGAAAGTCATCCGTCTCATTTGACAGATGAAGAAACTGGGCTGGGAGATAAAGTAAACACATGCATAACCAAAGGTGAGCACCAAGAACTGTGAGGGCCAGATGTACATTGTGGGGGTAAAGTGCACAATGGCACACTCTTTATCAGAAGTCATGCCATTGCTAAGAATCTTACATAGGTCCATTCCATTTCATCTTTTTTATCCCATTGATACAAAATACCTTTAACCCCTACAGATGCTTCCTTTTTTCTGTAAGATGCTGCAGTATCCAGGACCTCCCTAGGGGTAGAAACATATTCCATTTTACTCCAGCTTTCATATCAGAGCTCATAGAATCTTATAATTCTTTTCCTATAGGAAATATAATTTTATAGCAGTCTTCATCTTATAAATGGTGCTGTTTAATTTAGAGTTACAGAATGATCCCAGTGTGCTCACAGCACATTTATTGAACTTATAACTATAATGTCTTCAGTATGTATTATATTTGCCATGCATTCTATTGATTCATTGAAAATATTTTGCTCCTCATAAGAGGCACAGGGGACACTCATAAAGAAACTGAAGTATGTCATATCCTTCAAGTTCTACAGTTAAATATAGTGGATGGGGACATGAATAGACAAAACCAATGTCTATAATTGAATCTAGATGTCCTTTTTCTTCCTTGATATCTTAATGTAATAGTTTTCTCAGTGTGGTAGAAATGGTCATAAGGTACAAGAGGATTTTCCATGCAGAATGTGGAAATGGTCAGTTTAAGGACAGATTTTCAGATATGCTTAGCTATCTGAACTCTTTGCCAGTATTATTTGCTGGGACATTTCCTAGATAAGGACATCATTCATTGATAGTTACCTTGCTTTCTCTTTCATCATCACCTTCCTTGTATTTTACAAAAGAGACCAGTACACAAATATCTTTTTGTGTAAATGTTCTGAGGCACCAAACAACTGGAAACATTCCAAACTTGCTATGGGATGTAAAGAAAATGAATCAAAATTCAGTCAGTGTATTCAAAGTGTATAAGGGTATTCAAATGTTTTGCTTCTTAAAAACAATGAAGGAGAACCCATTCAGACTTGTCAGTGACAAGTCAAATATACATTTTACTGATAAGTGGGCCAAGTGGTTGTTGGCATATAGCTTGAAAAGATCTAATAGCAGGGCCTGGAAGCATGGCTCAGCAATTAAGAGCACATACTTCTCTTACAGGAGTTTGGTTTCCAGTATCCTTACATCAGGCAGTTCATAACTGACTTTAATTCCAGTTCCAGGGGCTATAGTGCTCCTGGATTCAATGAACACTTGCACACAATCATGCAAACTTATGCATGCATACATACACATAAACATTCATACACACAGAGGGAAAGAAAAAGAAAAAGATACATATTGATATTTCTCTGAGAAAACCCCAGTTAATAACTCATGATTGATGTTGTTCTCAACTTTAGACAGAGAACTTTCTTTTCACATAATGGTTGATAAAAAGGCTCATATCTGGTAAAAGTACCCTGAGTATTCAGCTGTGGATGAATCATCTATTTTAACCTCCCTTGATCTAAGTCGCTGGAAATACTGGGGAGCAATACGATGAAAGAATAAGATTTGGAGTGGAAATGTAACTTTTATTCATCAGATGTAATTGTCATCTTGGAGGCTTACTGCTAAATAAGCTCACCCTTTCTAGTTCTTTCTGAACTCAAGCTAGCGGGTTCAACTGAGCTATTCTTGTTCAAACTCCTCTCTAAGCTGACTGATTCAATCTGGCTTCTCTCAGCTTCTCACTGAGTTTACTCTGCTTGGCCTCAAACTGACTCAGGCAATTTTTTTCATATCTTCAGGCTTCAACTGCCTCTGCTGACCTGTACTGAACTGCATGAACAAACTCAACCCCACTGCAGTGCACTCACTGAAATGACTTCCAACTTTCTCTCTGTATGCTGCTCTTAAGTAACTTCTCTTTTCTGTCCTGTCCTGTGAAAGCTGGGTGTATCCTATCTCTGACTCATTTTGTCAAAACTTTGTTTCATGACTTTGTCTGCCCCTCAATTAGATATTACTTTCAAACATTGCTGTTTCCTTCCACAAACTAATTTTATCTTAGAAATGTATACTAAAGGTGTGTCTGTATTCCAACCAGAGAGACTAAAGGTGTGTGGCATGTCCATATTCCAACTGGATCAAATAGCTGGATGTGGTCCCTTGCCAGAGCAGCCATGTTGCTGGATTAAAATTCCTGTACATTGAAGGATAAAAACTAAAGCGAGGAAATGCTGATCTCTGGACATGACCAAGATGTTACACACATCACGGCACAGCAAGAATGGTTACCTGTACAAGCAGCAGCTACTCAAAATTCCAACAGGAATTAGAAGGTAGTTTTTGAAGACTACTAATAGCAAATGAGCTATTAGCTGGTGAGGTGGCTGTTGAGAGAAGTAGGGTTACTCTCCTGTAGGATGTCACTGCTCCAAGGCTGCCCACAATTCAGTGGGGGGCACATGAACATCACTAATTGGACTCAGAAGTTACTAGTAACAACAAGAAAATAAGTTTATGGAGTTTAGAGAGTGAGGGGATGATAAAAAAAATAAGGGGAGTTAGAGCAAGGTAGTACTGGATGGCAAGGACTGAAATGAATAACTAAAATATCCAATTTTCAAAGAAGGAATTAAAATAGCATAGAAAAAAAAAGAAACACTTCTATTTCCATAGCTCCTTAGCACTTACATGCATAAAAATAAAAAGTCAGCTTAAAGCTGGCTATGGATTCTCCCTCACTGCAGAAGTATCTAGTTTGTAGCTAATGATTTATGAACAAATTAGAAAAAATAGACTTATAGACTAATTTTAAAAACTTCATTTTCTCAAGAAACATTTTGTATTTTAAATATTTAATAGTTTATCTGAAGTTATATTTATAACCTTTTGATGAATTTTGTACTAAAGACAAAACTTAAAGATTCATAACTTAAAGTAGCTTAATTTTTAGCAAATTCAAAGGATCTTTTTAATTAAATTTAGAGGGATGAGTAAACAACTTTAAAATTAAATATATAACATTAGGATAACATCAGGAAGTTTGTTAACTCAGAGAAAGAAAATACAAAACCATATTTTACTAAATAAAAACTTATTTGCTGTTATTTTAAGATTCAAGTAGTAGTCGACAATTATTGTATTCAGCTAACATGAATACATTAGAAGGTGATATAATTTTATAAATTTTAAAAGTATTGACATAAGAACATTGGAGTAACCTTGAGTTTGATGGACGCTGTTTCCTTCACATTGGGTCAACTTAGCTAGAATGGATGTCTAGCATTCTGGAAATCACCAAAGCCACCCCACTATCCTGAGCCAAAGGTCTCAAGGCTCCTTGCTCATGAATCCAGGAATGAAATTAATGGAATATACAAGATGAGTCTAAAAAGAAGTTTATTATAGACTTATATAAGTGGAGCCTTAAGGGATATGAAGAGTGAATGCTCCTGAATGTCATGAGTAGCGCCACAGGAATGGAATGCCATAGAGTGACAAGTCTAGACCTTTGTAAAGAAGTTTTGTCAGAAGCTAGGATGAGTCATAGGTCAGGGATGAACTACTAAGGCCATTTGGCCTAGCAACAAGGTGTCCCAGGCTAGGCTAAGCAATCAATAGGAGGTGGAGGAGGAGGAGGAGGAGGAGGAGATAGAGACGGAGACAGAGACGGGGCTGGAGACAGACAGACGAATAACTAGAACTCTCAATTTATTTTATCTTATTTTATTTTATTAAATATTTTCTTTATTTACATTTCAAATGTTATCCTCTTTCCTGGTTTCCCCTCCGAAAACCCCCTAACCCATCCCCTCTCCCCCTGCTCAAACAACCCACCCACTCCCGCTTCCCTGTCCTGGCATTACCCTATACTGGGGCATCGGGCCTTCTCAGGACCAAGGGCCTCTCCTCCCTTTGATGTTCAACAAGGCCATCCTCTGCTACATATGCAGCTGGAGCCATGGGTTCTTCTATGTGTACTCTTTGGTTAGTGGTTTAGTCCCTGGAAGCTCTGGGAGTACTGGTTGGTTCATATTGTTGTTCTGCCTCTGGGAATACAAACCCCTTTAGCTCCTTGGGTCCGTTCTCTAGCTCCTCCATAGGGGACCCTGTGCACAGTTCAATGGTTGGCTGAGAGCTTCCCCCTCTGTATTTGTCAGGCACTGACTGAACCTCTCAGGAGACAGCTATATCAGGTTCCTGTCAGCAAGTACTTGTTGGCATCTGCAATAGTGTCTTGGTTTGGAAACTGTAAAAAAGAACCCAGATGTCCCTCAACAGAGGAATGGCAACAGAAAATGTGATACATTTACACAATGGAATACTACTCAGCTATTAAAAACAACGAATTTATGAAATTCTTAGGCAAATGGATGGAACTAGAATATAACATCCTGAGTGAAGTAACCAAATCACAAAAGAACATACATGATATGCACTCATTGTAAGTTGATATTAGCCCAGAAGCTCAGAATACCCACGATACAATTCACAGACCAAACAAAGTTCAAAAAGAAGGAAGACCAAAGTATGGATACTTCTTAGAAGGGGGAACAAAATACCCATGGAAGGAGATACAGAGACAAAGTGTGCATCAGAGACTGAAGGAAAGACCATCCAGAGACTGTCTCAAAGACATTTTTTAACTGCTCTTTGGGATCTCTACTCTGTTACTAGTTTCTATCCTCTGTTTATATCAGTGTCTCTGTTACTTTTCTAGATGTTGCAAAGCATCATGAAGAAAACAAGGAATCAAAAAAGCATTTAAGCCAGGCGGTGGTGGCGCACACCTTTAATCCCAGCACTTGGGAGGCAGAGGCAGGAGGATTTCTGAGTTTGAGGCCAGCCTGGTCTACAAAGTGAGTTCCAGGACATCCAGGGCTACACAGAGAAACCCTGTCTCAAAAAAACCAAAAAAAAAAAAAGCATTTAATAGTCATATGGTTTCAGAGGGTTATCCTCTGATGGTGGTACAAAGGCTTGACAGGAGAAAATTCAAAGCTGGAGGTAAAGAGCACACTAGGAATGGCATAAATATTTTAAACCTCAAAACCAATTCCCTCCCTCCAGTGACATGGCATGTCCTACAAGGCAATACCTCCTAATCCTTCCCAAATACTTCTACCAAATAGGAACCAAATGTTCAAACATATGAGCAAATGGGGTCATTCTTATTGAAACCACCACAATCTCTACTTTGAAAATGACATCCTCGGTGTGGGCCACTGCCCAGAGCAGACGTTGGGTGCAAACTCCACAGCCAGTCTCACAATATCCAGAGAAGCTCCACTCCCAGGCGCTTTAACATGCCAAGGATCACAGCATCACAGGAGCTTGGTCACACCAGGGTCACAGAGGCAGCTTGACTCCTAGGCGCTCGGGCACCCAGGATCTCAGGATTCCAGAATCTCAGGGTCACAGAGACAACTTGACCCAACCAGGATTGCAGAAAGGACAGGCTCCAGTCAGACATAGCGAGAACAGGTAGCACTAGAGATAACATGATGGTGGGAGGCAAGCATAAGAACGTAAGCAACAGAAACCAAGATTACTTGGCATCATCAGAACCCAATTCTTGCACCATAGCAAGTCCTGGATACACCATCACACCAGAAAGGCAAGATTTGAATTTAAATCACTTCTAATGATGATGGAGGACCTTAAGAAGGTCATAAATTCTCCCTTAAAGAACTGTAGGAGAACACAGGTAAATAGGTAGAAAGAAGCCCTTAAAGAAGAAACACAAAAAATCTGTTAAATAATTACAGGAAAACACAATCAAACAGGTGAAGGAAATGAAAAAAAAAAATACCATCCAGGATCTAAAAATGGAAATAGAAAAAACAAGGAAATCAAAAAGGGAAACAACCCTAGAGTTAGAAAACCTAGGAAAGAGATCAGGAGTCATAGATGCAAGCATCACCAACAGAATAAAAGAGATAGAAGAGAGAAGATCAGGTGCAGAAGACACCATAGAAAACATTGACTCAACGGTCAAAAAGCAAAAAGTTCCTAAGCTAAAACATCCAGGAAATCCAGGACACAAAAAGAAGACCAAACCTAAGGATAATAGAGAAAAGATTGAAGATCCCAATTTAAAGGGCCAGTAAATAACTTCAACAAAATTATAGAGAAAACCTTCCCTAACCTAAAAAAGAGATGCCCATGAACATACAAGAAGCCTACAGAACTCCAACTAGACTGGACCAGAAAAGAAATTCCTCCTGGCACATAATAATCAAAACACAAAATGCACTAAACAAAGAAAGAATATTAAAAGGAGTAAGGCAAAAATGTCAAGTAGCATGTGAAGGCAGACCTATCAGAATTACACCAGACTTCTCGCCAGAGACGATGAAAGCTAGAAAATCCTGGGCAGATCTCATACAGACCCTAAGAGAACACAAATGCCAGCCGAGGTTACTATATCCAACAATACTCTCAGTTACCATAGGCTGAGAAAATAAAATATTCCTTGACAAAACCAAATTTATTCAATATCTTTCCACAAATCCAGCCCTTCAAAGGATAATAAATGGAAAATACCAACACAAGGAGTGAAATTATACCCCAGAAAAAACAAGAAAGTAATCTTTCAACAAATCCAAAAGAAGATAGCCACACAAACATAATTCCACCTCTAACAACAAAAATAGCAGGAAGTAACAATAATCACTTTCCTTAATATTTCTTAATATGAAAATTAATATCAACATATCCTAATCAATTGAAATGCAAAAATATGAGGAATTAGAAATTTGTTGACTGTCATTCAGTGGTCTCTCTAATTTGGTAATTGGAGAAGTAGGTCCAATATTGTACAATCCATATACACTTTCTGCTTGTTTGTATGTGACAGTATCTTACTGTGTACCACATAATGGTCCTGAAATCATGCTTCTCCTATATCAGCCTCTCTATTAGTAGGATTGCTATTTGATTTTTTTATACTATAGTATGTTTTTCAGAACAGCTTACTTATTTCAAAATTATTTATACAGCCAAAAGAAACATAGACAATTAATTTGGGAGGTGGCTTGTAAGAGAATGACAAAGAGTGAGACCGATTGCTTTGCTTGATATTTATTATTATTGTATCAACTTTGAAGAAGACCTTATAAGTTACTCTTTTTCTGAGATGAATGCTTTTCAAAATCATCACAGCCAATGAACCAGAATCTTACCCTCACTTAATGTCTGTGCCACCCTCCAAGCAGAACCATTGTTCATTGAAATAGTTGATGAATGGCTTCACGGATAGACCATCTTAATACACACACCATTTCTTGGATAACCTGTTCCCTGTGGGCTGAGAATGATAATCACTCAAGTTAAATAGCTTTGATAAGAGCAGGAAATCTGTATCCAAATAATTGTGCCTACAATTCATTCCTTGATGCAGCAGAACTGTAAACTCTTAGCTTAGCTACTTTGGATGTAAAATCCTTTGATGATACAAGCGACATTGAAGTACAGCCTTATTACGATGAACTTCAATGTCTAAAAATTGTTCTTATTTTGGGTTTGTACCATAGTAAGAGCCAAGATTTTAACCTTTACTGAAAATAAAACAAACAAAAAGACTTTATT